>CM022299.1:320219352-321442685 GCA_011799875.1 Thinopyrum elongatum | reverse complement strand
GTAAATTATTAAATGCTTTTAAAAACAAACAAATATAAACCTATTATATTTAAATGTTAAACTTATATGGCAGTAGCATAAATTATACCATATTATTGGTTTTGTAAGTTTATTAATTTATAAAAACTATTTTGCTTTGGTTTTAAAATAAAAACAGAAAAGCTTTAAAGAAAAGAAAAAAGCAAAGGAGAGAGAGAGAGGACGCCCCCTGCCTCACCGGGGCTTCGGACACCCGAGCCAGCTGGGCCCAGTAGGCCGGCCCCTAGTCCCCCCCCCGTATAACCCCGCCCGGTCCACTACCGAACCCTAGCGGTCGGCTCGGTCTACCCCCCCCACGTGCTGGATCTCAGGGCCGATTCCCCCTCGTCCATCCCCGCCGGCGCCCGCCCCGACCACCTCGCCATCGCCCCTCGCCACCTTGCTGGCGCCCGCCTCTTCGTCTCCTCCCGCACGGCGCCCGGTTCCCTCCCCCCTCTCGACCCCTTCTGGATCGGGATCGGGGGCAAAGACCGCGCCCCCGCCACCAGTCGCCGGCACTGCCCCGACCCCATCGCCTTCGCCGCCGACGTCGTCTCCCTGTCCTCGACCTCCTTCCCAACATCGCCTTCGAGCCACGCCGCCCCTCGCCCCTCCATCGCATGTGAGGACCTCGGCCTCCTCTTCCCCTGCCCCGCACCCTCTTCCCCCTGCGCTCGCGCTCGGCGCGTCCCGACCACGCCGGATGCGCGCATCCGCGCACCGCCACCCTCCCCAGCGCGCGCTCACCACGCCCTCAGGCCGCGCCCGCGCATGACCCTGGTCGCGCCCTGCCTCCCCGCGGCCGCCCCTGCGCATGCCCGCAGCTGCTGCTGCTCGCCGCGCGCGGCGCCCCACTCATCCCGGCTGGGGCCGGCCCTGCTCCCCTGCGCGGCGCTGCTCACCGGCGTCGTCGCTCGCCGGCTGACGCCTGCCGCGCCGACCGCGCCGTGGCCTCCCCCTGGTACACGCGTGTGCGTGCGTAGCCAGGAACCGGGTGGGCCACTGCCATGTGGACCCCACCCTGTTTAAAAAATATATATATATAAAAATAATAATAATAGTTAATAAAAATAAACAAAATAAATATTAATTAATTAATTAATTAACTATGCTTAATTAGCTTAATTAACTAGGTTAGTTAAGTTAAACCTGATTAGTTAGGCTCAGTCAATGACAGGTGGGCCCCACCTGTCATAGTTTACTCTGGTCAGCTGGGTTTGACCCACTGATGTCATGCTAACGTCATGCTGATGTCATCTGATACTGTTTTGGATAATTTGAATTTAAAGAAATAATTAAATTTTAGAAATTATTAAAAACTTTAGAAAATCATATAAAATAATCCGTAGCTCAGATCGAAAAACTTTATACATGAAAGTTGCTCAGAACGACAAGACGAATCTGAATACGCGGTCCGTTTGTCCGTCACGAGTCCCTAACTATCTGAACATGGAACCGTTCCCCTCCGGTCATCTGTATGACAAATGTCCGGAACCGGGAAAACATTCCCGGATGGATTCCCCCTTCCTCGGTGACGTGCAACCATACGTTAGGACACCCCGGCACTGCATATTGTCATATCGTACATTGTGTTGCTCATGTTTGCTGTGTATTTATACTGTTTCCTCCCCCTCTTCTCTCTCGGTAGACCCTGACACCAACGTCGTCCCCGAGACCGACGCAACTCAGGAGCCCGGCGCCACCGTTGACGACCTTGCCTTTGCCGCAAAGCAACCAGGCAAGCCCCCCCCCCTTTTGATCATCCCGATATCGCCCATTCTAATTTCTCATGCTTGCATTAGAATTGTTGCTGCTGCTTTACCTATTCTGATGCATAGCCTGTTTATTGTAACCTGCTGTTGATAATTACCTGCATATCCTAAACTGCTTAGTTTAGGCTGGGTAGAGACCTATCAGTGACCCCCACTTTTCCCGACTGCCCCGCTGGATTATCAGAAGACCCGATCAACGGGATTGAAGACCAGGCCCCGGCACTGCACATCACCCCCTTAGTTGTAACGACACTGCAGCGTTACTATCGAGTGCCGAGGGTGAAAGCTCTTGTAGCACTTCTGATGTTAACCCTGTAGAGTAGCTATTTGGTCATGGTCATCGAGGGTGATTCCTCCTTCACCACTTCCGATAACGACGCGGTCGTGCAACACATCAATTGTGAACCCATCGAGGGTGAATCCTCCTATGTTCACCTTGACAGTTACATCGAGTGGGTATCCGTCGAGGGTGATACCTCGAATTCCCTTGATGTTATGGACACATGGCTACTGTGACTTTACCCCTGCACCCTGTTAGAAACGGGTCGGCTCCGAGGGCGACCCGAGGGAGTTACTTTAACTGCAGGACTGGAGGGACAGGCGGTACCGCCCAGTAGAGGTGGACCTGAGTTCTCGACAGTCTTTTGTGAGACGGGTTGACCTGGATGGTGCCCGAGTGAGAATACGAGGCGTGGCCGGGCATTCTTGGCCCTTGCCGCAAGTCCTTGAGACGGGGCGACGGGGTCACATCGATCGTGAGTCTCTGCTCGTTACCGCACCCCCAAGGTACTAACGGTTTGGATATTTGATCTGAGTGGGCCTCTAGCCCGATAGCACTAACCATCACGTGGGCATAGTATGGGCGTTCTGCAACCTATGCATCAGCCGAAAGCTCTGTCAGACGTCTAGTTCAGCATGGCGGCACGGACAGACCGGCGCCTTCCTGTAGTGTTTGTGCCTGGCTTCACCGTGTGCGCAACAACCCGGAGGGCGAGCGGCGATGGCCAAGACCCCCTTGCGCTTAGGATGTAGACCGGCGGGGACCTCTCTGCTGAGCTGTAGGTAGGGTTGCGGTGTGTCGTTTGGTCGAGGCCGGGCATGACCCGGAAAAGTGTGTCCGGCCGGAGTTAAGCGAGCGTGGTGGGTAAGTTGGTGCACCCCTGCAGGGAAGAACTAATCTATGCATAGTCGGATCCTCGGTAACGGACACTCGGAGTTGTATCCCGACTGATACAAATAGAATTGGATATTATGGCTCTGGGATTGCTTCTCGCAGGGAGTCGAGAAGGGATCTCAGGACGAGGTTGATGACTGTATGGCTCTGGGATTGCTTTCTCGCAGGGAGTCGAGAAAGGATCTCTGGGTGAGGTTGATATCATTACTACTGCCTTATATTGTACTGTTCTACTCTCTTCTATTGCTGCAAGACCTCTGAAGAAGCTAGTCTTCGATAGGACTAGGCCTTCTCTCTATTCTGGCTTTTCTGCAGCCTAGTCCACATATACAGCCTCCCTTTGAAAATGTTGCATATGTAGTGTAGATCCTTGCTTGCTGAGTACTTCTGAGTACTCACGGTTGCTTTGTTTTCCTTTTTCTCCCCATATCAGTTTGTCGTGACCAGAGGACGGAGCCCCCTGAGACAGATGCCCCATCGATCGACTACTACTACTACCCAGAGGATGGATACTACTTCGAGCTTGCCATCGACCAGGAGTAGGTTTTGGAGGGTCCCAAGCAGGAGGCCTGCGCCTTTCGATCGTAGTGTTTTCTTTTGTCCCGCCTCTTACGGGCCTTTCTGTATTTTATTTCATATCTGTACTCAGATATCTGAAGCTTCCGCTGACGCTTGTACACAAGCTTATGTATTCGAGCCCTCGAGGCCCTGGCTTGTAATATAAAGATTATATGACTTTATTTATGTTTTAGAGTTGTGTTGTGATATCTTCCCGTGAGTCCTTAGGCTTGATCGTGTACATTTGCGTGTATGATTAGTGCACGATTGAGCCGGGGGCGTCACAAGTTGGTATCAGAGCCGACTGACTATAGGAACCCCCCTTTCCAACTCCTTGGCCGAAGTTGAGTCTAGTGGTCCAAAACTGTTTTACTAACATGGCTGTGTGGCTTACGGGCCCACGTCGCCAAATGGGTGGTATTAGGATCTTTTTTTCCTCGTCTATACTCTGGGATCTGATCTCTCTTCCATCCGGGTTAAAATTTTACTAACTCCAACATTAGGTTCTCGTGATCACATCCACCCGGTGTTCTGAAATATCCCCCCGTGCTCCAAGATTGTGGGTTAGATTCTGCTTACATGATCCTTTTATCGAGGGCACCCTGTGTTGTCACTTGCAGATTCCTCGCTCCAATAGTTTTCACCAACGTTGATATAGCCTTTGCTATGTCATGTTGTGTACTTCCTTATCGTGTGCCTGCGCGCCGCCTAGTTTGTCTAGCTGCGTGCATTTCCGAACTCCTACCGCCGTTTGTGTCCAATTCCGTGCATCGTTCTGTATGTCTTTGATGACTACTAATATGCACCTAATGCCTTCTTGTTCATCACTCATGTTACATCGTGAATGACCTCTTACACATGCAGTTTTTCTTGCTAAACTGCCCCTGTTGATTTGGCAGGATGGCTGACGATCCCCCACCTCCACCTTATATTGCCGAAATGATGCAGCAGTTTGAATTGAACCGTCAGGTTATGACTGGGATATTGGCTCAGTTCCCAAACCAGAATGCTCATCAACAGCCTACCCCAACAACACTGCCAGAATTCGTGCGCCTCAATCCATCCACTTTTCGTAGCTCGACTGATCCAATGGATGCTGATGATTGGCTCCGTGACATTGCCTTCCAGATGAAGTCGGCCAATGTTATCCCTGATAGTTACGTCACCTATGCGACGTATCACCTGAGGGGATCAGCTGCTCAATGGTGGGAAAGCCACAAGGGTATGTTGCCTGCTGAAACTGTAACCACTTGGCCGGAATTTCAGTCAGTTTTTCGTGCACGGTACATTCCTCAAGGTTTGATGGACCAGAAGAAGCAGGAGTTCCGCAAACTCACCCAGGGAATAATGACTGTGGATAAATATCAGAGGAAATTTCTCGAATTGTCCCGCTATGCTGAAGATGATGTCTGCACTGACGCCCGCAAGCAGGATAAATTCCGTGAAGGACTGCGTACTGACATAAACCTCGCACTTGCAGTCCATGATTGCACAGACTTCGCAACGCTTGTCAGCAAATCTTTCCAAGTTAAAACAGCTCTGACTAAATGCCAGGAGTCGCTCAAGCGCACTCATGAAGCTGGCTCATCCTCGGGTCAGCCTGTTCAGAAGCGTCGAGTGTGGATCCCGCACAATGTACATCACCGACCTGCCCCTGCACCGAGACCGTCATATGTTGCACCTCGTCTGCCTCCGCCGCCAAGACCACTAACGATCCAGGGTGGACAGTCCAATGCCGTAGCTCCTCTCCCTAATGATGGTTTATGCCGCAAGTGTGGACAGCCCGGGCACCGTGCTTTCAACTGTCATCAGGGTCAGCCTCAGAATGCATCAAGTCATCCTGTTGTTCGTAGGAAGGGCCATCAGACCCATCATTCCAGGAATCGTAATGCCAGACTACCTGCTAATCAGCTTGTTCATATCAACCAAGTCAACATGGAAGAAGCTCGACAGGACCCCAAAATTGTGATGGGCACCCTTCTAGTGAATTCAATCCCAGCTTCAGTCCTCTTTGATTCTGGAGCATCGCACTCCTTCTTGTCCGAAAGTTTTGCGTGAAGCCATGATATACTTTTCGAGGAGATGTCCACTCCATTCGTAATCCAGTCACCTGGGGCTAATTGGCAAACTACCATGGTAAGCCACTGTAACCACATTGTGATCGGAGGATTGATGTTCCCCGTTTCTCTCATTGCTCTCAAGACCTCCAATATAGACATTATTCTGGGTATGGACTGGTTGAAGCCTCATAAAGCTTTGATTGACTGTGCCACTGAAACAGTCCGCCTCACACACCCTTCTAGTCAGACTGTCAGATACTCAGCTCGAACAGTGTAGGACACCGAAACTCAATTATATATTCTGAATGCATTGAACGCCTCACCTCTTGAAGGCATCGAGAACGTTCCAGTTGTTCGTGATTTTCAAGATGTCTTTCCAGAAGAACTTCCAGGAATACCGCCTGCTAGAGCTGTCGATTTTGTCATCAACTTGAAACCTGGCACAACTCCTATTGCAAAGCGTCCTTATAAGATGCCTCCGCACCACCTTCTTGAACTTAAGGAGGAAATCGACACGTCACTTAAGAAAGGTTTCATCCACCCCAGTTCCTCTGCTTGGGGAGCACCTTCACTCTTCGTTAAGAAGAAGGATGGAACTAACCGATTGGTTCAGGATTATCGGCCCATTAACCAAGCAACAATTCAGAACAAATATCCGCTTCCTCGGATCAATGATTTGTATGATCAACTTGCTGGATCATCGGTATTCTCTAAACTTGATTTGAGGTTGGGTTACCATCAGATCCGTGTTCGTGAAGAGGATATCTCGAAGCCTGCATTTGTTACTCGCTATGGCTCGTATGAGTACACTGTCATGTCATTTGGCTTAACAAATGCTCCAGCCACATTCTCTCGTCTGATGAATTACATCTTCATGGATTACCTCGACAAGTTCGTCGTGGTTTATCTAGATGATATTCTGGTATATTCGAAGAATAAGGAAGAACATGCCGAACACCTACGTCTTGTACTGGAAAGCCTCCGAGAACACCAGTTGTATGCCAAATACTCCAAATGTGAATTCTGGCTTTCTGAAGTGACATACCTCGGCCATGTGATTTCCAAAGATGGCATTGCCGTTAACCCAGAACGAGTTCAGGCTATTCTTGACTGGACTCCTCCGAAGAACGTCAAGCAAGTGAGAAGTTTTCTCGGCCTTGCAAGCTATTGCCGTCGATTTGTCGAGAACTTTTCAAAGATTGCTAAGCCTTTGACTGATCTGCTTCACAAAGGCGTTAGGTTTGAATGGACAGAAAAATGTCAGGAAAGTTTCCAGACACTCAAAGACAAGCTGACATCTGCCCTAGTACTATCTCCTCCAGATACCCACAAAGACTTTGTGATTTATTGTGACGCATCCTGTGAAGGATTAGGCTGTGTCCTAATGCAAGAGCGTAAAGTGATTGCTTATGGCTCTCGTCAGTTGCGCCCGCATGAAGAGAATTATCCGGTACATGATCTAGAACTAGCTGTTGTCATATATGCACTGCAGTTGTGGCGACATTACCTCCTCGGTAATCGTTGCGAGATCTACACAGATCATAAAAGTCTGAAGTACTTGTTCACTCAACCATCTCTAAACCTCCGTCAGCAAAGATGGATGGAGGCCATTGCGGACTATGATTTGGTTATATCCTATACCCCTGGCAAGGCTAACGTGATGGCTGATGCCTTAAGCCGCAAGTCCTATTGCGACAACCTCATGGTTAGGCGAGCTCAACCTCGTCTTTTTGAAGAACTGTGCAAGCTGCATCTGCGTATTGTTCCACAGGGTTCTCTTAACAACCTTGTGATACAACCAGATCTCGAGAAAGCTGTTAAGAATGCGCAAGCTAAAGATGCTGAAGTTGATCTGATGAAGAAAGACCTTCACCTTGAAAAGTATAGGGATTTCTCGCTGTCTGAAGATGGAACTTTGTATTTCAGAAACCGCATTGTCGTACCTCGCTTCGAGCTTATGACCGACAAGGTCATGAAGGAGGCACATGATACCCCGCTGTCTATTCATCCGGGTAGCACCAAGATGTATCGTGATCTTCGTCAAAGGTATTGGTGGTCAAAAATGAAGCAGGATATTGCTCGATATGTTGCTGAATGTGATGTGTGTCGTCGCGTTAAAGCAGAACATCAGAAGCCTACTGGAATTCTGCAACCACTTCCTATTCCTCTGTGGAAATGGGATAAAGTTCAGATGGATTTCATTACAGGACTTCCCAGGTCACAGAAGGGTCACGATGCTATTCTTGTAGTCGTCGACCAACTCTCTAAGGTTGCACACTTTCTGCCTGTCAAAGAGACGATCACTGCTAGTCAGTTAGCAGAGCTATATATCTCCAGAATTGTGTCACTCCACGGCATTCTGAAGGAGATCAGTTGACCGTGGCGGTCTATTCACCTCAAAGTTCTGGGAAAGCTTCCAGGAAGCTATGGGAACCCATATTACCTGGAGTTCAGCTTATCATCCCCAATCCCAAGGCCAAGTCGAACGAGTAAATCAAGTGCTTGAAGACATGCTTCGGGCTTGTGTTATTTCTTTCGGTAAGAAGTGGGAAGAATCTCTTTCATATGCCGAATTCTCTTACAACAACAGCTATCAAGCCAGTTTGAAGATGGCCCCCTTCGAGGTACTCTATGGACGTAAGTGTCGAACCCCTCTGAATTGGTCAAAAACTGGGGAACGACCGCTCATGGGTCCGGATATTATCCAACACGCTGAAGAGCAAGTCCGAATTGTCTGGGAAAATCTCAAGATGGCTCAGGACCGCCAGAAGAGCAACTATGATCGCAAACGATGGGGTTTGACTTATCAACCTGGTGATCAAGCTTATCTGCGAGTCACTCCTATGAAGGGCACTCACCGTTTTGGAATCAAGGGCAAGTTAGCTCCACGCTACATTGGTCCTTTCCGCATTATTGCTAGACGTGGTCAGGTGGCGTATAAATTGGAGTTGCCGCCGCAATTCTCTCATATCCATGATGTCTTCCATGTGTCGCAACTTCGTAAATGCTTCAAGGAATCTCCGCACCGAGCTGTGGATCACGGGATGCTCGAATTGCATGATGATCTTTCTTATAAGGAGCATCCGATCCGCATTCTCGATGAAGCTGAACGTCGGACCCATCAGAAGGTTACCAAGTTCCTCAAAGTGCAGTGGTCAAATCATACTGAAGATGAAGCCACTTGGGAACGCGAAGATAATCTTCGTGCGGAATACCCCGAACTTTTCCCTTCTACCTCTTAATTCTCGGGACGAGAATTCTTATTAGTGGAGGAGATTTGTAACACCCCATGTATTAAGCTACAGTGATCACCCTTTTTTATTATGCCATGTCATCATGATCAACAATGCTTAATCATCATTAGTAACATATCCCTATCCAAATTCAAATTTAAATACTAAGTGAAATTCAAAAGTCCACAAACATGAAAACTAAAATGTTGGTCATGTGGCAAATATTCCACCACTAATTATGGTTGTGAACCAACATCTTTGCGAAGTGAATTAATGCCCTTAACTAATTAAAACAGGGGCTAAAAACAATTATTAAATGCTTTTAAATAACAAACAAATATAAACCTATTATATTTAAATGTTAAACTTAATATGGCAGTAGCATAAATTATACTAATATTTTTGGTGTAAGTTTTATAATTTATAAAACTATTTTTGCTTTTCGTTTTAAAATAAAAACAGAAAAGCTTTAAAAGAAAAGGGAAAAGCAAAGGAGAGAGAGAGAGGACGCCCCTGCCTCACCTGGGCTTCGGCCACCCGAGCCAGCTGGGCCAGCTAGGCCGGCCCAGTCCCCCCCCCCCCCCGTATAACCCCGCCCGGTCCACTACCGAACCCTAGCGGTCGCTCGTTCTCCCCCCCATGCGCTGGATCTCGGGGCCGATTCCCCCTCGTCCATCCCCACTAGCGCCCGCCCCGACCACCTCGCCATCGCCCTTGCCACCTCGCTGGCGCCCGCCTCTTCGTCTCCTCCCGCACGGCGCCCGGTTCCCCCCCCCTCTCGACCCCTTCTGGATCGGGATCGGGGGCAACGACCGCGCCCCCGCCACCAGTCACCGGCGCTGCCCCGACCCCATCGCCTTCGCCGCCGACGCCGTCTCCCCGTCCTCGACCTCCTCCCCAATTTCGCCTTCGAGCCACGCCGCCCCTCGCCCCTCCATCGCATGTGAGGACCTCGGCCGCCTCTTCCCCTGCCCCGCACCCTCTTCCCTGCGCGCTCGCACTCGGCGCGCCCCGACCACGCCCGATGCGCGCGTCCGCGCACCGCCGCCCTCCCCAGCGCGCGCTCACCACGCCCTCAGGCCGCGCCCGTGCATGACCCTGGCCGCGCCCTGCCTCCCCGCGGCTGCCCCTGCGCATGCCCGCAGCTGCTGTTGCTCGCCGCGCGCGGCGCCCCACTCGCCCCGGCTGGGGCCGGCCCTGCTCCCCTACGCGGCGCTGCTCGCCGGCGCCGTCGCTCGCCGGCTGATGCCTGTCGCGCCGACCGCGCCATGGCCTCCCCCTGGTACACGCGCGTGCGTGCGTAGCCAGGAACCGGGTGGGCCACTGCCATGTGGACCCCACCCTGTTTAAAAAAATATATATATATATAATAATAATAGTTAATAAAAATAAACAAAATAAATATTAATTAAATAATTAATTAACTATACTTAATTAGCTTAATTAACTAGGTTAGTTAAGTTAAACCTGATTAGTTAGGCTCAGTCAATGACAGGTGGGCCCCACCTGTCAGAGTTGACCCTGGTCAGCTGGGTTTGACCCGTTGATGTCATGCTGACGTCATGCTAATGTCATCTGATACAGTTTTGGATAATTCAAATTTAAATAAATAATTAAATTCCAGAAATTATTAAAAACTTTAGAAAATCATATAAAATAATCCGTAGCTCAGATCGAAAAACTTTATACATGAAAGTTGCTCAGAACGACAAGACGAATCCGAATACGCGGTCCGTTCATCCGTCACGCATCCCTAACTATCCGAACGTGGAACCATTCCCCTCCGGTCATCTCTATGACAAATGTCCGGAACCGGGAAAACATTCCCGGATGGATTCCCCCTTCCTCGGTGACGTGCAACCATACGTTAGGACACCCCGGCACTGCATATTGTCATATCGTACATTGTGTTGCTCATGTTTGCTGTGTATTTATACTATTTCCTCCCCCTCTTCTCTCTCGGTAGACCCTGATACCGACGTCGTCCCCGAGACCGACGCAACTCAGGAGCCCAGCGCCACCGTTGACGACCTTGCCTTTGCCGCAAAGCAACCAGGCAAGCCCCCCCCCTTTGATCATCCCGATATCGCCCATTCTAATTTCTCATGCTTGCATTAGAATTGCTGCTGCTGCTTTACCTATTCTGATGCATAGCCTGTTTATTGTAACCTGCTGTTGATAATTACCTGCATATCCTAAACTGCTTAGTTTAGGCTGGGTAGAGACCTATCAGTGACCCCCACTTTTCCCGACTGCCCCGCTGGATTATCAGAAGACCCGATCAACGGGATTGAAGACCAGGCCCCGGCACCGCACATCACCCCCTTAGTTGTAATGACACTGCAGCGTTACTATCGAGTGCCGAGGGTGAAACCTCTTGTAGCACTTATGATGTTAACCCTGTAGAGTAGCTATTTGGTCGTGGTCATCGAGGGTGATTCCTCCTTCACCACTTCCGATAACGACGCGGTCGTGCAACACATCAAGTGTGAACCCATCGAGGGTGAATCCTCCTACGTTCACCTTGACAGTTACATCGAGTGGGTATCCGTCGAGGGTGATACCTCGGATTCCCTTGATGTTATGGACACACGGCTACTGTGACTTTACCCCTGCACCCTGTTAGAAATGGGTCGGCCCCGAGGGCGACCCGAGGGAGTTACTTTAACTGCAGCACTGGAGGGACAGGCGGTACCACCCAGTAGAGGTGGACCTGAGTTCCCGACAGTCTTTTGTCAGATGGGTTGACCTGGATGGTGCCCGAGTGAGAATAAGAGGCGTGGCCGGGCATTCTTGGCCCTTGCCGCAAGTCTTCGAGATGGGGCAACGGGGTCACATCGATCGTGAGTCTCTGCTCGTTACCACACCCCCAAGGTACTAACGGTTTGGATATTTGATTTGAGTGGGCCTCTGGCCCGATAGCACTAACCATCACGTGGGCATAGTATGGGCGTTCTGCATCGTATGCATCAGCCGAAAGCTCTGTCAGACATCCAGTTCAGCATGGCGGCACAGACGGACCGGCGCCATCCTGTAGTGTTGGTGCCTGGCTTCACTGTGTGCGCAACGACCCGGAGGGCGAGGGGTGATGGCCAAGACCCCCTTGCGCTTAGGATGTAGACCGGCGGGGACCTCTCTGCTGAGTTGTAGGTAGGGTTGCGGTGTGTCGTTTGGCCGAGGCCGGGCATGACCCGGAAAAGTGTGTCCGGCCGGAGTTAAGCGAGCGTGGTGGGTAAGTTGGTGCACCCCTGCAGAGAAGAACTAATCTGTGCATAGCCGGATCCTTGGTAACGGACACTCGGAGTTGTATCTCGATTGATACAAATAGAATTGGATACTATGGCTCTGGGATTGCTTCTCGCAGGGAGTCGAGAAGGGATCTCAGGACTAGGTTGATGACTGTATGGCTCTGGGATTGCTTTCTCGCAGGGAGTCGAGAAAGGATCTCTGGGTGAGATTGATATCATTACTGCTGCCTTATACTGTACTGTTCTACTCTCTTCTATTGCTGCAAGACCTCTGAAGAAGCTAGTCTTCGATAGGACTAGGCCTTCTCTCTATTCTGGCTTTTCTGCAGCCCAGTCCACATATACAGCCTCCCTTTGAAAATGTTGCATATGTAGTGTAGATCCTTGCTTGCTGAGTACTTCTGAGTACTCATGGTTGCTTTGTTTTCCTTTTTCTCCCCATATCAGTTTGTCGTGACCAGAGGATGGAGCCCCCTGAGACAGATGCCCCGTCGATCGACTACTACTACTACCCAGAGGATGGATACTACTTCGAGCTTGCCATTGACCAAGAGTAGCTTTCGGAGGGTCCCAGGCAGGAGGCCTGTGCCTTTCGATCATAGTGTTTTCTTTTGTCCCGCCTCTTACGGGCCTTTCTGTGTTTTATTTCATATCTGTAGTCAGATATCTGATGCTTCCGCTGACGCTTGTACGCAAGCTTATGTATTCAAGCCCTCGAGGCCCTGGCTTGTAATATAAAGCTTGTATGACTTTATTTATGTTTTAGATTTGTGTTGTGATATCTTCCCGTGAGTCCTTAGGCTTGATCGTGTGCATTTGCGTGTATGATTAGTGCACGATTGAGCCGGGGGCGTCACATTATTGATTGTCTTCCTTATGAGTGGCGATCGGGGACGAGCGATGGTCTTTTCCTACCAATCTATCCCCCTAGGAGCATGCGCGTAGTACTTCGTTTCGATAACTAATAGATTTTTGCAATAAGTATATGAGTTCTTTATGACTAATGTTGAGTCCATGGATTATACGCACTCTCACCCTTCCACCATTGCTAGCCTCTCTAGTACCGCGCAACTTTCGCTGGTACCATACACCCACCATATACCTTCCTCAAAACAGCCACCATACCTACCTATTATGGCATTTCCATAGCCATTCCGAGATATATTTCCATGCAACTTTCCACCGTTCCGTTTATTATGACGCGCTCCATCATTGTCATATTGCTTTGCATGATCATGTAGTTGACATCGTATTTGTGGCAAAGCCACCGTTCATAATTTTTTCATACATGTCACTCTTGAATCATTGCACATCCCGGTACACCGCCGGAGGCATTCACATATAGTCATATTTTTGTTCTAAGTATTGAGTTGTAATTCTTGAGTTGTAAGTAAATAAAAGTGTGATGATCTTCATTATTAGAGCATTGTCCCATGTGAGGAAAGGATGATGGAGACTATGATTCCCCCACAAGTCGGGATGAGACTCTGGACGAAAAAGAAAAAAAAAAGAAAAAAAGAGGCCATAAAAAGAGAAAGGCCCAAATAAAAAAAATGAGAGAAAAAGAGAGAAGGGACAATGCTACTATCCTTTTTCCACACTTGTGCTTCAAAGTAGCACCATGATCTTCATGATAGAGAGTCTCCTATGTTGTCACTTTCATATACTAGTGGGAATTTTTCATTATAGAACTTGGCTTGTATATTCCAATGATGGGCTTCCTCAAAATGCCCTAGGTCTTCTTGA
Organism: Thinopyrum elongatum; assembly: GCA_011799875.1. Classification (NCBI taxonomy): domain Eukaryota; kingdom Viridiplantae; phylum Streptophyta; class Magnoliopsida; order Poales; family Poaceae; genus Thinopyrum; species Thinopyrum elongatum. The sequence continues at coordinate 321,428,876 of CM022299.1, read as the reverse complement.
GCAAGCAAGTTGGATGCACACCCACTTAGTTTCTTTTGTTGAGCTTTTATACACTTATAGCTCTAGTGCATCCGTTGCATGGCAATCCCTACTCACTCACATTGATATCTATTGATGGGCATCTCCATAGCCCGTTGATACGCCTAGTTGATGTGAGACTATCTTCTCCTTTTTGTCTTCTCCACAACCACCATTCTATTCCACCTATAGTGCTATGTCCATGGCTCACGCTCATGTATTGCGTGAAGATTGAAAAAGTTTGAGAACATCAAAAGTATGAAACAATTGCTTGGCTTGTCATCGGGGTTGTGCATGATTTAAATATTTTGTGTGATGAAGATAGAGCATAGCCAGACTATATGATTTTGTAGGGATAGCTTTCTTTGGCCATGTTATTTTGAGAAGACATGATTGCTTTGATAGTATGCTTGAAGTATTATTATTTTTATGTCAATATTAAACTTTTGTCTTGAATCTTTCGGATCTGAACATTCATGCCACAATAAAGAAAATTACATTGATAATTATGTTAGGTAGAATTCCACATCAAAAATTCTGTTTTTATCATTTACCTACTTGAGGACGAGCAGGAATTAAGCTTGGGGATGCTTGATACGTCTCCAACGTATCTATAATTTTTTATTGTTCCATGCTATTATATTATCTGTTTTGGATGTTTAATGGGCTTTAATATGCTCTTTTATATTATTTTTGGGACTAACCTATTAACCGAAGGCCCAGTGCCAGTTTTTTTTGCCTATTTTAGAGTTTTGCAGAAAAGGAATACCAAACGGAGTCCAAACGGAATGAAACCTTCGTGATGATCTTTCTTGGACTGAAAGCAATCCAGAAGACTTCAAGTTGAAGTCTGGAACTCCTCGAGGAGGCCATGAGGTAGGAGGGCGCGCCCAGGGGGTAGGCGTGCCCCCCACCCTCGTGGGCCCCTCCTAGCTCCACCGACGTACTTCTTTCGCCTATATATACTCTTATACCCTAGAAACATCAGGGGGAGCCATGAAACCACTTTTCCACCGCCGCAACCTTCTGTACCCGTGAGATCCCATCTTGGGGCCTTTTTCGGTGATCTGCCAGAGGGGGAATCGATCACGGAGGGCTTCTACATCAACACCATTGCCTCTCCGATGAAGCGTGAGTAGTTTACCACAGACCTTCGGGTCCATAGTTATTAGCTAGACGGCTTCTTCTCTCTCTTTGATTCTCAATACAAATTTCTCCTCGATGTTCTTGGAGATCTATTCGATGTAATACTCTTTTGCGGTGTGTTTGCCGAGATCCGATGAATTGTGGATTTATGAACAAGATTATCTATGAATATTATTTGGTCCTTCTCTGAATTCTTATATGCATGATTTGATATCTTTGCAAGTCTCTTCTAATTATCGATTTAGTTTGGCCTACTAGATTGATCTTTCTTGCAATGGGATAAGTGCTTAGCTTTGGGTTCAATCTTGCGGTGTCCTTTCCCAGTGACAGTAGGGGCAGCAAGGCACGTATTGTATTGTTGCCATCGAGGATAAAAAGATGGGGTTTATATCATATTGCTTGAGTTTATCCCTCTACATCATGTCATCTTGCTTAATGCATTACTCCGTTCTTATGAACTTAATACTCTAGATGCATGCTGGATAGCGGTCGATGTGTGGAGTAAAAGTAGTAGATGCAGAATCATTTTGGTATACTTGACACGGACATGATGCCTATATTCATGATCATTGCCTTAGATATCTTCATAACTATGTGCTTTTCTATCAATTGCTCGGCAGTAATTTGTTCACCCACCGTAATACATGCTATCTTGAGAGAAGCCACTAGTGAAACCTATGGCCCCCGGGTCTCTTTTCTATTATATTGCATCTCTTTTATTTACACCGCATCTCGTTTACTATTTTGCAATCTTTACTTTCCAATCTATACAACAAAAATACCAAAAATATTTACTTTACTATATTTATTAGATCTCACTTTTGCGAGTGACTGTGAAGGGATTGACAACCCCTTTATCGCATTGGTTGCAAGGTTCTTGATTGTTTGTGCAGGTACTAGGTGACTTGTTCGTTGTCTCCTACTGGATTGATACCTTGGTTCTCAAAAACTGAGGGAAATACTTACACTACTTTGCTGCATCCCCCTTTCCTCTTCAAGGGAAAACCAACGCATGCTCAAGAGGTAGCACAAGGCGGGACAAAACAAAAGCTACGATCGAAAAGGCGCAGGCCTCCTGCCTGGGACCCTCCGAACCCACTCCTGGTCGTCGGCCAACTCGTAGTAGTATCCACCCTCGGGGTAGTAGTAGCGATCGTCGGCGGGGGTAGCTGTATCCGGGGCTCCATCATCTGGTTGCATCAAAAGGATATGGGGGAAAAAGAAAGCAAAGCAACCGTGAGTACTCATCTGAAGTACTCAGCAAGCAAGGATATACACTACATATGCAACATTATCAAAGGGAGGCTGTATATGTGGACGGGGCTGCAGAAATGCCAGAATAGGAAGAAGGCCTAGTCCTATTGAAGACTAGCATCTTCAGCGGTCTTGCAGCATTAGAAGAGTGTAGATTGGTACAATATAAAGTAGTAGTGTTATCAACCTCACCCAGAGATCCTTTCTTGACTCCCTGCGAGAAAGCAATCCCAGAGCCATACAGTCATCAACCTCGTCCAGAGATCCTTCCTCGACTCGCTGCGAGAAAGCAATCCCAGAGTCATACTATCCATATCTCATCACAAGTAACCAGTTCTAGTTGTATCGATCGGGATACAACTCCGAGCGTCCGTTACCGAGGATCCGGCTATGCATAGATTAGTTCTTCCCTGCAGGGGTGCACCAACTTACCCACCATGCTCGCTTAACTCGGGCCGGACACACTTTCTGGGTCATGCCCGGCCTCGGCCAAATGACACACCGCAGCCCTACCTAGAGCTCAGCAGAGAGGTCCCCATCGGTCTACATCCTAAGTGCCCAGGGGTCTTGGGCCATCGCCATGTGCACTCTAGGTCGTTGTGTGCAGGGTGGATACCAGCACCGCCACGGATGGTCGGCACGATCCGACCGTGCCACAATGCTGAAATGGATGTCTGTCAGAGCTTTCGGCTGATGCCACGATGCAGAGTACCCATATTTATTCCCGCGTGATGGTTACTGCTATCGGGCCAGAGGCCCACTCGAATCAAATATCCAAATCGTAGTGTGTTGGTAGTGCGGTAACGAGCAGAGACTCACGATCGATGTGACCCCGTCGCCCCATCTTGAGGACTTGCGGCAAGGGCCAAGAATGCCCGGCCACTCCTCATATTCATCACTCGGGCACCATCCAGGTCAACCTGTCTCGCAAAAGACTGTCGGGAACTCAGGTCCACCTCTACTGGGTGGTACCGCCTGTCCCTCCAGTCCTGCAGTAAAAGTAACTCCCTCGGGTCCCCCCTCGGGGCCGACCCGTTTCTAACAAGGTTCAGGGGTAAAGTCACAGTAATCGTGTGTCCATAACATCAAGGGAATCCGAGGTATCACCCTCGACGGATGCCCACTCGATGTAACCGTCAAGTTGAACTTAGGAGGACTCACCCTCGAGGTTCACACTTGAAGTGTTGCGCGACAGGGTCCTATCGGAAGTGGAGAAGGAGGAGTCACCCTCGATGACCACAACCAAATAGCTACTCTACAGAGTTAACATCAGGAGTGCTATACGAGGAATCACCCTCGACACTCGATGGTAACGCTGCAGTGTCGTACAACTAAGGGGGGTGTTGTGCAGTGCCGGGGTCTGGCTGTCGATCCCGTTGATCGAGTCATCTGATAATCCAGCGGGGCAACTGGGGACAAAGTGGGGTCTCTGGTAGGTCTCTACCCAGCCTATACTAAACAGTTTAGGATAAGCAGGTAAGGCTTCACTAGCAGGATACAATAAATAGGCTATGCATCAGAATAGGTAAAGCAGCAGCAGTAGCAATTCTAATGTGAGCACAAGAGAGAAGAGAATAGGCGATATAGGCATGCTCAAAGGGGGGGTGCTTGCCTGGTTGCTCGGCGCCAAAGGCAAGGTCGTCAATGGTGGCGTCAGGCTCCTGAGCTGCGTCGATCTCGGGAACTGCGTCTGTACCGGGGTCTACCGAGAGAGAAGAGGGGGAGGAAACAGATAAATACACGGCAATGAAAGCAATCACAAAGCATGACATGGCAATAAGCGGTGTTAGGTGTGACCTAACGCAGTGCTACACGTCGCAGACGAAGTGGGAAAATATCTGGGATATTTTCCCGGCGTTTAGCTCGATCTCGGTATACTGAACCGACGGGGAAGGTTCCCTATTCAGGTAGTTAGAAGCATGTGACAGGTATGAGGAGGGCATATTCGGATTCGTCTCGTCGTTCTGAGCAACTTTCATGTACAAAGTTTTTCGATCCAAGCTACGGTTTATTTTCTATGATTTTCTAAAGTTTTATTGAATTTCTAGGTTTTAATTAATTATTTAAATTCGAATTATCCAGAATAGTGAATGGGTGATGTCAGCAGAACGTCATGATGACGTCAGCAGGTCAAACCCAGCTGACCAGGTCAAACCTGACCAGTGGGCCCCACTGGTCAGTGAGTCAGTGGCTTAATTAGGATTTATTTAACTAATTACAGATTAATTAGGTGTGGGTCCCAATAGTCAGTGACAGATTAGTGTTTTAATTAACTAATTAATTAACTAACATTTTATTTATTTATTTTGAAAATGTTTTAGCGGTGGGGCCCGCGTGTCAGTGACACGGGTTGCCCAGTCAGCAGCGCTGACAGTCAACGGACCCCACTGGGGCCAAGTGGCAGTGGCGCTGGGGGCGGGCCCCAGCTGGCCACGTCGGCGCCGGCCGTCGGAGACGCGCCGGCGAGCGCCGGACGCGGCAGAGAACTCCGGCGAACCCGGAAATGCGCTACGGGGCATCATTCGACGCATTTTCGGTCGCGTTCGAAAGCAGTAGCTGGGCCGCATCGAGTGGGGGCGGTGGCGACACCAAAAATGCATTGGAGCGGCAACGGCGAGCACGGAGGCGGACAGCGGTGCTCGGATGTGGTGGCAAACGGCGATACGGCGCGCGCACGAGCTACCTAAGCAGCTAGGGAGGGCCTACTCGACGCGACGAAGCTGATGGGCACGAGCGCGGGGGCGTTTGGTCGCCGGACCGGCACCGGCGACGAGCACATGTGGCGGTGGGTTCGGGCACGGCGAACAGGCACGCTACAGCTCGGGGAAGAGCGCAAGGAGAGAGGGAGAGGGAGGCGGAGCTCACAGTGAGCCTGTAGTGGTGCAGAGTGTGCTCGGGGAGGGCTTGCCGGAGCGAATCGATGGCGATCCCAGCAGCCATAGGGGAAGGAGAAGGTCGAGGACGGTGATGCAGGGGCTCCCGGGTCGGTCTAGTCGTCGCAGCTGATGTAGTCGAAGGCGGCGAGGAAGATGGACAGCACGGCGGGGCGAACGGGGCACGGTGGCGGCACATTTCAGCGGAGGTCATTCATGGCGCCACCTGGGTGGGGTGCGAGCGAGTGGGGGGAGAGAGAGTGGGGCGAGGGAGGAGCCAGCGGGCGCACGGCCTTGCCCTTATCCTCCACGCGCAGACGCGCGCTATCGAGCAGAGGGCGAGGGGGACCGGGGAGAGGGCGCGGGCGCGCACATGCAGGAGGCGACAGCGAGCGGGGAGGAACAGTGGGAGGTAGGGGACGGCGCTAGGCGGGCTGGGCCTCCCTGTAGCCACTTAGGCCCAGGCACATGGGCCTTTTTATTTTTCTTCTGTTTCCTTTTTCTGTTTCCTTTTTCTGTTTTCTTCTTTTATTTCTGTTTTGCAAATAGTTTAGCCACCAATTGAGTTTTGCAAAATATGTGACTTAGCCCAATATTTACAGTGCAATATTAGTCACTGCTAGAAAATGGTTTGATGTCCATATCTTTTCATTTGGATTTTATTTAATTATAAATGGATCAAATACTTCTGTTTTGCTGCTGTTAGAGTCACTTAATTAATTTAGTAAATGTTGATTATAATTTAGAATTGTCTCTGGATTATTTACAATATTATGAACATTTTCGTTCCTGGGTTTGAACAACTTTAGTTTCACTTTAAATAAATTTGATGTTTGAATTAGGAGTTTGAAATGCGATATGATGCAAATGATGACTAGGCACTGTTGAACTTGCTAACATGGCATTAACTAAGGGTGATCACTGTGGTTAATTACATGGGGTGTTACAGTGTGGTGTCCTCTACTCTAGTTCTTTCCATCTTATTAAGTCTTGCCTCTCTTTTCTACCGGAGTGCTACTGAATACTTCTTTCCATGCTTCTCTTCAACCGGAGTGGTTTCAAATTCTTTCTCGTTCTTATGCCATTCATTATTTCTTTGCACCCTCCAAGGTTCGTTGGTTTCACTTGTTTGTCAAGAAGCAACTTTGTTTTACCTCATTTTCTTTCTATTCTCTCCATTTTCATCCCTAGATATCGTGGCGAGATCTCTTGTAAGTGGGGGAGAGCTGTAACAGCCAGAGACCGACGATCCAGTTGCCTTCCATTTATTTTCGTTGTCGGTATGTGTTTCATTTGTTTGTTGCATTCATCATCGCGTCATGCGCATTGCATCCGCATGTATTCTTAAAACTTGCATCCGCTCGTAGTTGCCGCTTCTTCCTTGTCCCTGTTGACCTCCTCTCAGATCAACCGGACCTCTCTCTTCTCTGAGCCCATCAAACGCCCTTGTCTCCGTGGCCTTTTGTCAGACCCCTTGCGCGTGTCCGAAACTGCCCCGAACCCGAACTGCTCAGTCGTCAACCATGAGTCCGGATCATGCCCTAACTTCCCCAAACATCTTCAGTTTCTTCATTAGATTCCCCTAGCCTATTTTTCTCGGACCTTCCGATTACGATCGGAGGGTCCAAACAAACTCCCTCCTACCTACCACCTACTATATATAGCAGTCCACCCCTAGTCCATTTTGAACAAACCCTAAAATCTAGGACATTTGTCCCTCCGCCTCTGCCCCGTCTCATCAGCCACATCGGGATCTCCATCCCACCAACTCCTCGCTCAATCCATCTTGCCGCCACCCTCTCCCTTGTTTTCCCCCACCGAGACAACCCAGGGCACCAGCATCCTGTCCCTTGAGATGAGGCCCAGCAACAGGAGCCCGAGCTCTCCTGCCCTGAGACCGCCACCTTCGACCGACCTCGCCGGAGACCAGCGTCGCACCACCTCGTCTCCAACTCTGGTCATGGCTCTGCCCTGCTCGCTGCTTCCCCTTCCCTTCTTCTTCTCCCGTTCCCTCTGGTTCCCTCTCTCACCTGCTCTCTGTCTTCTCCAAGAAGCCCGTAGGAGCTCCGCCCAGACGCCATGGCCATCCTCTTCTTCTGAGTCAGCCGCCACAAAGCTGTCGTGGCTGCGCTGTCGCGCCCTTGCCTTCACTGCCGTGGCCCATGCCATCCCCGGCGAGCAAGCCGCCAGTAGCACCACATCCGTCCTTGTCCACGCGCTCGAGTCATCGAGCGAGGACCTCGCCGCGTCCCTGCCCAAGGACCACCCGGTCCACCTCCCCGTCGCGCCGCCCAAGGTACCCCATCACCGCACGCGCGCACTGATACGTCTCCATCGTATCTACTTTTCCTAACGCTTTTGCTCTTGCTTTGGACTCTAATTTGCATGATTTGGATGAAACTAACCCGGACTGACGCTGTTTTTAGCAGAACTACCATGGTGTTGTTTTTGTGCAGAAATAAAAGTTCTCAGAATTGGAGGAAACTTTTTGGAAAAGTATTTCAGAATAAATAAAAAATACTGGAGCGAAGACCCACTAGAGGGGGTGCCCTGGCTGCCCACAAGACACCAGGGCGCGCCACCCCCCTCTTGCGCGCCCTGGTGGGTTGTGGGGCCCTCGGGGCTCTGCTAACCCTAATCCCGACGCTATAAAATCTTATTTTCAGAGAAAAAATAGGGGAGGAAGTTTCATCGCTTTTACAATACGGAGCCGCCACCACCTCCTGTTCTTCATCGGGAGGCCAGATCTGGAGCCCGTTCGGGGCTCCGGAGAGGGGGATCTTAGGTCCTCGTCATCACCAAGCATTCTCCATCACCAATTTCCTGATGCTCCCCATCAGGAGTGAGTAATTCCTTTGTAGGCTCGCTGGTTGGTGAGGAGTTGGATGAGATTAATCATGTAATCGAGTTAGTTTTGTTAGGGCTTGATCACTGGTATCCACTATGTTCTGAGATTGATGTTGCTATGACTTTGCTATGCTTAATGCTTGTCACCAGGGCCCGAGTGCCATGATTTCATATCTAAACCGTTTATATTTTCACCATTATATCTATGTTCTAGATCCGAGATTGCAAGTCATATGCACCTATTGCGTGTTATGATCTGTAAACCCCAGGGTGACAGTAATTGGGATACTTTCCGGTGATGATCGTAGTTTGAGGAGTTCATGTATTCACTATATGTTAATGCTTTGTTCCGGTTCTCTATTAAAAGGAGGCCTTAATATCCCTTAGTTTCCTTATGGACCGCACTGCCACGGGAGGGTAGGACAAAAGATGTCATGCAAGTTCTTTACCATAAGCACATATGACTATTTACGGAATACATGCCTACATTATATTTATGAACTGGAGCTAGTTCCATGTCGCCCTAGGTTATGACTATTATATGATGAATATTATCCAACAAATTCATCGATCCAATGCCTACGAGTTTTCCACTTATTGTTCTTGCTAAGTTACTATTGCTATTGCTACTGTTACAACTACTACAAAATCATTGCTATCACTGTTACCGTTACTATTACTGTTACTACTGCTATCAAACTATCATATTACTATGCTACTGTCACTTTGTTGAAGATATTTAATCTCTAGGTGGGGTTGAATTGACAACTCAACTGCTAATACCTACAAATATTCTTTGGCTCCCCTTGTGTCGAATCTATAAATTTGGGTTGAATACTCTACCCTCGAAAACTGTTGCAGTCCCCTATACTTGTGGGTTCTCAAGACCTTTTTCTGGCGCCGTTGCCAGGGAGCATAGCTATATTTGTTGAGTCACTTGGGATTATTATCTACTTATCACTATGAAGAATCTGAAAGATCCAAGAACCAAGATCGTTCCCTCTAAGATGAGGGGAGGTAAGGAACTGCCATCACACTCTGCACTTGATTCACCTTCTGTTTTGAGTAGACTTGCAACACCATCACATGCTATTAATCCTGATATGTCGCAAGTTATTGATGATGCTACTTCTGTTATGAATGATGTTTATGATGATGCCGGTACCTTGCTTGATGATAATGTGCCACTAAGTGAATTTCTTGATGAACAAATTGCTAGAGCTAAAGGTATTGAGAATGCTGAAACTGATGAAATTACTGAAACTGATGAAGTCTTTGAAACTGAAAACTATGAAACACCTATTAGACCTAGCTCTCCTAGATTTGAATTGCCTAAGATACCTGAGGGTTATGTTATGGATGAGGAGGTAGCTAGAGACTTTCTTGCTTGCAATGATAGAGATGATCTTAAGAAATTATTGTGCAAACCGAAGGAAAAATCTTTGAATGCTAGAATGAAATGTGATCATAAGTTTGCTACTTCACCTATCTTTGTTACTGATAAGGATTATGAATTCTCTATCGACCCAGAGTTAATTACTCTGGTTGAATCTGATCCTTTCCATGGCTATGAAACTGAAACTGTTGTGGCACATCTTACTAAGTTGAATGATATAGCCACCCTATTTGCTCATGATGAGAAAATTCGCTATTACTATATTCTCAAGTTATTTCCGTTCTCATTAAAGGGTGATGCTAAGATATGGTACAATACTCTTGCTCCTGGTTGTGTGTGTAGCCCCCAGGATATGATTTATTACTTCTCTGAAAAATATTTTCCTGCTCATAAGAAACAAGCTGCCTTACATGAAATATTTAACTTTGTGCAAATTGAAGAAGAGTCTCCCACAAGCTTGGGGGAGGCTTCTCCAATTTCTTAATGCTTTGCCTGATCATCCTCTTAAGAAAAATGAAATACTTGATATCTTCTATAATGGACTAACCGATGCTTCTAGGGACTTCCTAGATAGTTATGCTGGTTGTGTTTTCAGGGAACAAACTGTTGAACAAGGTGAGGAATTATTGAATAATATATTGAAGAATTATGATGATTGGACTCTTCCTGAACCACCACCTAAACCCACTCCGAAGAAGAGGCGTTTCTTATTTCTCAGTCCTGAAGATATGCAAGAGGCAAAGAAATGTATAAAGGAAAAAGGTATTAAAGCTGAAGATGTTAATAATTTACCACCTATTGAAGAAATACATGGACTTGACACACCACCACCACAAGTGGTAGAGGTAAATTCTTTATTAAAGTTGATGAAGGCGACATCCCTTACAATAAACATCCTAGCCAATGCCTATATGAATTTGATAACTACATTAGAAACAAGATCACTTCAATGCAAATGTTATGAAACAATTGAAACAAAATTCTGATATGATTGCTCGCTTGAGTGACTTGTTATTTAGAATCACTAATGATGTTATAGGTGTAGGAAAATATGCCTCTATGGTTCAAACTCAGTTAGAACAAGTTGCTAAATCTCAAAGAGAACTACTTAGTGAAATGAACAATAATATGAATGATTATGATGTTAGAGTAGCAACTAGAGGAGGCAAAATGACTCAGGAACCACTTTACCCTGAGGGGCACCCTAAAATAATTGAACAATACTCTCAAAGAATTAATGCTGATGCACCTAGTCCTTCTAAAAAGAAAAAGAAAAAGGAAAATGACAGGACTTTGCATACCTCTAGTGAACCTGAAATAGAAAAACCTTCTGAAGATAATACTGATGTCTCTCTCTCAGATGCTGAAACTCAATCTGGTAATGAACATTCATCTAGTGATAATGAAAATGATAATGATGATGTTCATGTAGATGCTCAACCAGACAATGAGAAAGAACCAGATAATGATGTTGAGATAGAACTAGCTGTTGATCTTGGTAACCCACAACCTAAAAATAAATGTTATGATAAGAGAGACTTTGTTGCTAGAAAACATGGAAAAGAAAGAGAGCCGTGGGTTCAGAAACCCATGCCCTTTCCACCCAAATCATCTAAGAAAAAAGATGATGAAGAATTTGAACGCTTTGCTGAAAAGCTTAGGCCAGTCTTTTTGCGTACTCGTTTGACTGATATTTTAAAGATGGCCCCTTATGCAAAATACATGAAAGAAACTTTCACTAATAAAAGAAAGATACCTTAAGCTAAAATCTTCACCATGCTTGCTAATTATTCTTTTAAGGATGGAGTACCTAAAAAACTTGGAGATCCAGGAATACCAAGTATACCTTGCTCTATTCAAAGAAATTATGTCAAAACTGCTTTATGTGATTTAGGAGCTGGTGTTAGTGTTATGCCTTTCTCTTTATATAAAAGACTTGATTTGAATAAACTCACACCTACTGAGATATCATTGCAAATGGCTGACAAATCAACTGCCATACCCATCGGTATTTGTGAGGATGTGCCCGTTGTTGTTGCAAATGTTACTATCTTAACAGACTTTGTTATACTTGAGATGCCCGAGGACGACAACATGTCGATTATCCTTGGTAGACCCTTTTTGAATACTGCAAGGGTTGTTATTGATTGCAATAAAAGCAAAGTCACTTTTCATATCAATGGTAATGAGCATACGGTGCACTTTCCGAAGAAACAATTCCAAGTGAATGGTATTAATGTTACTGAAAAATCTCCGACAATCACTATTGGAAGTTTTCAACTCCCTTTGCCTACTGCCAAAAATAAATATGAAATACATATTGTTGGGAATATGCATATCCCCGTTGAGGTAACTTAGTGTTTTTACGAAAGTTCTTCGGGTTCATGTTAATCGAAAGTGATTGTTAATAAGACCTGATCAGCCTTATTAATGGATTATTTTCGAGAGGCATGTGGTCGATGAATTTAGTAAGCACAACTTTCTGTCCCTAATTTTACTTTTCTGTTTTTCTTAGTTAAATAAAATAAAATGCCATGTTTATCCTGTTTTTTGAATTTTCCGTGCAATAAAAAAGTGGTCAAAAATAAAAGTGCTTAGAATGACCTGAAATTTTAACACAATTTTTTTCTAAATATTTAAGAATTTCTGGAACAAATAACCACACGAGGGGGTGCCCCTGGTGCCCACAAGACACCAGGGCGTGCTAGCCACCCCAGGCGCGCCCTGGTGGGTGGTGGGCCCCATGTGGGTCCCCTCACTTATCTCTTTAGCCCATGTCATCTCTTTCCTCCAGAAAAAATCACTCTTGCTCTCTCTCTCTCTCTCTCTCTCATGTTCTTGCTCTCAAACCCGCGGATTTCGATCTCTTTGCTCGAAGCTTCATTTCCGAAACTGTTTTGGGGAATTGCTACTTGGTATGTGACTCCTCCATTGCTCCAATTAGTTTTTGTTCTAATGGTTTATATTTTGAGTATTTAGCTACTCTTGGTGCAGCTGTAGATGAGCTTGCATGTTGAATTCTTGGAGTTCTAAGTAGTTTGAATGCTTAATATAGCCTCTAGGCGCCCACATGAGTAGTTGCTATCAATCTTGTGAAGTTTTGTTGACAAAATTTTTGTGACCCAAAAATTTCAGAAAATTGTTCACGAATAAAATGCACCTCTTTAGGAGTTCTTCAAGGAGGAGGTCCTCGAAGGCATCCTCGAGTAGGAGCTCGATACGACAGTCCTATGTTGAGCCAAGTGCAAGCTCGATGCGGGACGCCGACACCAAATGGTGCCTATTGCCGTGTAACGAGTTTATGGTTCGTGCAGGTATCAAGGAAGAATTTGAGGAGTATGTTCACAACACCGAGCTTGATCCTTTCATCGAAGATAAGTGCATCCAACATCTCAGCCTCACAGAGACGTTCAATAAGAAATTTAAATTTTATCCTCGTGAGTCTAGAGTTTCATTTAACCTTTATAATAATGCTTTCTCCATGCCTGTAGAAGTGCTCTGTGTTGCATCTAAAATTCCATATTGGGGTTTGCTGGACGAACTACCAAAATTTGAGTATGAGTCAATTTTTACTAGTCTTTGTTATGGTGAGAATAGAGGAGTGACACAAGGTAGAATAAAAAGCATACATTTCCCATCAATTCATTACTTTGCACTCTTTAATGGCAAATGCATCGTGGGCAAATAGGATAGCAGCACACTGTGTGCCCCTTACTTGTGCCTCATACACACTGCTCTTACAGGAATTAAATGTTATAATCTTGGAGCGATCGTTGCACGAAGGTTGCAACACAACGCTGAGAGTGGTCACTTCTATGGTGGGATTTATGCCCCCCGTTTAGCTAAGGAGCTGGGTGTGTCACCTTTGCCTAATGATCCCATTTTACCTACTCAGTACTTAGACTTTGAGGCAATGAAGCACCATAAGTTCATTAAGGCCACAACCAGTGACTACACTTACAATTTGATGTTCAATAAAGACCCTATTGTGCATGTTATTTTGCATGCGCCTGCTCTCTTTGATTATCACAGCAAAAGAAGATATTACATTATCGAGAGTGAGGCCCGTGAGTACAACACGGCGGTCAGGCTGCCCGACGGGCTGAGGAGGCCGCACCAAGGGCCTCCGTGAGCTATCACTCTGACTATTATCCAGGCCACGGGTGGTGATTACCAAGCTAGGCCAAAAGCCTAAGCTTGAGGGAGTACGTATTTCCACCGACATTACATTCATGTTCACACATTTCATTCCAGTTGTTGGTGTCCACACTTTTTCATTGTATTATCCATGCTAGATTTATTTTCTCACTTTCTTCTTGTGTGTTTTGAGAAAATACAAAAATATTTCTTGCTTCTTTTCGGTTTTTCTTTCTAGAAGAAAATCCAAAAAGATTTCTCATTTCTTCTTTGCATGCATGAATAAGAGACAATGGTGTTTTAAACCTATGCATGCATGAATATAGTGGTGATACGCATGGTGTGGTTTTGGACATGTTATACTATATACATATATATATAGGGTGGGTCTATTATGATGACACCCCTTAAGACTCTTATTCTGATAACACCCACCTTATTCTGCACATCCCCCACCAGATCGCCGCCGCCCCTCCCCTTCCGGCCTTCTACCGCGGCAGCGGCCTGGGAGCGCTGCCGCCCCTCCCCTCCCAGCCTTCTTCCGCGGCAGTGGCCTGGGAGCGATGCCGCCACTCCCCTCCCCGCTTTCTCCCACGGCGGCGGCCTGGGAGCGCCGCTGCCACTCCCCTCCCGGCCTTCTTCCGCGGCGGCAGCCGGCAGCGACGCCGCCCCTCCCCTCGCGGCCTTCTTCCTCGGCAACGGCCAAGCAGCGCTGCCGCCTATCACCTCTCGGCCTTCTTCCGCGGCAGCAACCGAGCAACGCCTCCCCCGCTCGCATATCGGCCTTCTTCCACGGCAGCAGCTCGGTAGCGCCGCTGCCGATCTCCTCCGGGCCTTCATTTACCACAGCATTGAGCGGTGCGTCTTCAATTACATGTCCCTCATCAGATGTGGATTGGTGCTGCCTCGACATCACACCAATTCGAGCAAGGAGGACTATGCGCAAGGTTCCTTCATCCACGGCAGCTTCTTGGATTAAGGCTGCAACGACCTTCAGAGCAAATCCTCCGTCACCACTCACCTTGAGCATCGTCCAGACCACTCATGAACTTCTGAAGGGCAAGTGGACTGCACGGGTGAATGCAAAAGTTGTGCAGACGGACGAGAAGGGAACTTCCTCCTACAAACGGAAGAAAGCACTGCAACACGAGGTAAGCAGTACACTTCCTCAACTATCTTAGTTTACTTATTCCAGGCAAAGCAGTACACGCAGTCCAGTACGCCTCCAAAAATGATGCAGTGCGGTTACTTCAGTTCGCGGTGAAAAAAATACAGTGCACTTGCTCGATTATGCAGTACGCTTGCTCGGTTATGCAGTACGGTTGTATAGGTTCACTACGGACAACGATGCAGTGCGGTTACTTCAGTTCACCTTGCGGGGTGATGCAGTCAGCGTGCATTAGTTCGCAGTACCCTTTCAAACACACTGCAGTTCATATGATTCAGTTCATTTTACCTAACAATGCAGCTCGGCCATTTTGTGCAGGAAATGATGTTCCACAGATACAAAATGCCGCGCATAATTGACAACCCAGGGAACAACAACTTTCAGAAGAGTAAAGCTTCTTCTGAAAGAGACACTTGCTGGGTTAGATTCCTCGAGGATTCTTCACGACAACAAGCAGGGTGCAATACTCTCCGGAAGAAGATTTTTTCCAGGAAGAAGAGGTAGTCGAAGATGACGATGATGTCAACTTCATGTGGGAGGGCACTCACCGACAGGATGATGAAGATGATGACGATGAAGATGAGCCAATAATAGTTCTCAACCCAGAGTACAAGCACGAGTTCACTACATTTGGACAGCATGTCCGAACAGACAATGATGATGCTGTTGAACATGATGTTGCAACAGATGATGATTAGGATGATGTGCCGCCGCTCCAAAAATTTCAAACCAATCCAGTGAGACATCGCCACAACACTGGATTACCACCGCGTCCACCTGCTGCACCACAAAACAGAGCTCAGCCTCCACCTGCTGTGCCGAAAAACAGAGCTCCGAGTAGACCTGCTGCATCAACTTCGACAATGCGACCACCAAGGGTGCCTCGGTCAGAAGTCAACGGCAGGTACAAATCCTCCTCACTATTGCCACCGCGAGATCCTCAACTACACAGATCTGCTATAACCCCACCATGTCCAATACAACCCGGCGAGCTCCAAACGCCATCGGATGAACGACATTACACACATGTAAGTTTATGTCCTGAAAAAATAATAATATTTGCAGTCCATTCAGATAACATTGCAGTGCACACTGATATTTCTTGTGAGGTTTGGCCTAACATCTAATACAGTCGATTCTTCTGAAAACTTAGGAACATTGTAGTGCTTTATTAAACTCATATGCACTCCTCATATTTAAACAGAACAGAACACTTTGTCTCATAGAGCATTGCACTTGATGCAGGATAAAAACATGCCGCTGAACCTCATACCTGCCACTGGAATGAAGTTCACCACATACAACAAAGCATGGGACTTTTACAACACTTATGCAAGATATGTAGGGTTTGGCATACGCAAGAGGGCAAAACACAAGACAAATGCCTACATTGTCTGCTCAAGAGAAGGGACGCACAAGCAGACTTTGTCAGATTATGACCGGAAACGTGAGAAGACATCAAAAAGGATTGGCTGCAAGGCAAGAATTAGAGTCAAAAAGAGGAAGGATGGCAAATTTGTGATAGAAATGGTTGAACTCAACCACAATCACAAGATGCTGGAAAGCCTCGGGATGCTTTTGCACATGCGCTCGCACAAAAGAGATGATCCTTTGATTGACCAGTTGGTGAAAGACATGCAGCTGGACAACCACACACACACACAGATGATCTCAACGCTGTCGCGTATGTCCGGTGGTCTGCAGTACATGGGACATACTAGCCGCGACCGGGTCAACAAGTAAGCATGTCACAGAGCATATCACTTGAGCATTCTGTCGGTAATTATTTCCTGTTTGATGAGACGAGTTTGCATTGTGTTTGAAATGCAGGAAACAAAAGTTTGCTAGAGAAGAGTCCCAAGATGACGTCAAGAAACTTCTGGATTTCTTTGAGAAGATGCAGAAGATAAACCTAGAGTTCTTCTATGATTATGATGTTGATGCAGATAATCGTGTAAGAAACGTCTTTTGGGCCAACGCAAGTTGCGAAGGATCGTATGAAGATTTTGGAGACTGCGTTACATTTGACATGACATATAAAACTAACAAATTCCACATGCCGCTGGGAGTCTTCGTGGGAGTGAACCATCATCTACAGAGCACCATATTTGCTATCGCCCTCGTGCGAGATGAAACAATACCATCGTTCGAGTGGGTTTTCAAAACATTCCTAAGGTGTATGAACAACAAGCCGCCAATCTGCATTCTCACAGGTACAAAAAAAACACATGTATACTTACGTTTGTTTGGTACACTTCTATTTCTTCCGTCTTTCTTACACACAAACAACTTAATAAAAAACACTATTTATGCCTTCTCAGACCAATGTTCTTCGATGAAGGCAGCATTAAAAACTATCCTCCCAGATACATTACATAAGTTGTGTCGATGGCATATCATGAAGAAGTACAAAGACCACCTCGCCTTGCTGTATAAAGCGCACGAGAAACTCAAGGATGACCTCACTGCGGTGCTGAACCACCCACTAATGCCGTCAGAATTTGAACGGGCATGGAAGGACCTCATTCAGAAATACAACTTGCAAAACAACGAAGTGATGAATTCGCTGTGGGATGACAGGCACGAGTGGATCTCGGCTTACTACAAGGAAATTTTCTGTGCTCGGATGACTTCCACGCAGAGAAGCGAGAGCATGAACCGCATATTGAAGAAAAACTTCATCAAAGAGAAGCATGATCTCCATCTGTTTGCTCAACAGGTGGACAAGTGCATTCAGACCAGGAAGGCCGTCGAGCACGCAGAGACAGTAGCAAATGAGGTAAATAAAATGTCCATCAAAAACTGCTAAATATAACTACAAAAACAAACAAATTTTTCATTTCTCTGGTTTGTAACGCTGCATTTCTGATCATGCAGTCAGAGGTAAAGACAACAATCCAGTTTGGGTTCGAAGTTCAGCTATCAAAAGTGTATACAAGGGCAATTTTTGCAGATTTCAAAGAAACACTCTACCGCAGCACTGCATTCAGAGCAGAACGGTGCCCTGAGAACCCGACAAAGTACCTCGTACACCATTACAACAGATCGGATGCATTTGACTGGGCAAGGCATAATTTCCAAGTGGTCGCCGATGAAGAGAAAGGTGTCTACGAATGTGAGTGCAAACTTTGGACACACACAGGTGCGACTCGCTAGCAAAAAAATCCTAATTTTTGATAGTCATGCATGAAAGCTCACTTACTGAACTTTAAAAGTCCACATGCATGAGTAATTCACAAAACCAAGTGAAGTTCACTTCCTTAAAATGAACAAATAACAAAAAAAATGTGTTTATTAATTTCATGCAGTTCACTTACAAAACAAAGAAAACATGTGTTCTCTGCAGGGCTCTTTTGCGTCCATGTGTTATGCATGCTTTCTCACCTGAGAGTACTCAAGATTCCCGAGGTGTACGTCATGAAAAGATACACCCAGAACGCAAGATCAAATGCAACGTTTGACAGAAGAGACTATGAACAAATAGCACCAGATGGAAGTTCGCTATTTTGTCGTAGAAAACTGTTGACAGAAACAACAATGGACCTTGCAAACAGAGCGGCAAGGTCCGATGCTGGGTGCCATAGAGCATTGTCTGGTATGAGGGCACTGATCAAGGAAGTTGATGTGCTCAATGAAGAAGAAGAAGCAGCAGCAAAAATAAAGCAAGCAGAGAAATCCCAGCATGACAATAATACCGAGCAAGTAGAAAATACCAAACACAGCGCAACTGGTGCAATCAAAAAAGAAACAATTCTTCCACCTCCTGTTTCAAACACAAGAGGAAGGAAGAAAGGGGGCGATGCAACCCAAAAAAAGGTTGCATGCAAGGAGAAAATTGATGACAAAAACAGTAAGCCACAACCTGAGCTGGACAGTGATGGTCAGCCACTGGGAATAAACAGGTGCAAGACATGTAATGAAATCAGTGGCCACAATTCTAGGACATGTAAAAAAAGACATGAACAAGAAAACCATGGACATGGCGATGCTCAACCAAACAGAGATTCTACTGACAACACTAAGAAATGGACGAAACCAAGACGTTGCAGCATCTGCAAAAAGAGGAAGAGACACAATTCAAGAACCTGTCCCAAAAGAACAAGATCAGAAAACAAGGAAGACGAAGAAGATGAAATCATAGAAGAAGATGGTGACACAACTGAAGAAGAAATGGCTTATGAAGAAGCAGATGAAGAAGAAGAGAGTGAAGAGGACGAAGAACATGAAGAAACTGAAGAAGGAGTGGCTTATGAAGAAGCAGATGAAGAAGAGGAGGAAGAGGAAGAAGAGAGTGAAGATGATGAAGAACATGATGAAACAATGCCCACAAGACCACCAAACAAAAGACAGAAAACACAAGGGAATGCTGCTGTACAGAAACAGCCGAGAACGACACCACATTCAAAAAACAGGGTAGGAGCACGAAAGGATGTAGTTCACAGCGCTGGAAAACAAAAGCCGCCATCAACCATCACGCGAGGAGCAAAGAAGGATGCAGTTCACAGCGCTGGAAAACAAAAGCCGCCATCAACCATCACGCGAGGAGCAAAGAAGGATGCAGTTCACAGCGCTGGAAAACAAAAGCCGCCATCAACCATCATGTGAGGAGCAAAGAAGGATGCATTTCATAGTGCTGGAAAACAAAAGCCGCCATCAACCATCACGCGAGGGGCTACAAACACAACGGTGCAAAGACAAGAACCAGCAACATGGCCACGGAAAACAAAAGAAAGTGCAACATTAGACACACTCCAGTCACCGCGAAGAAGCAGCAGGTTAACGACCAAATAGGTGCAGTTCAATAAATTAATCATATATATAGCAGTTTGCATATCTGTATGACTTATGTATCAGTTTAAATTTTGTGTAAACA
Source organism: Thinopyrum elongatum (assembly GCA_011799875.1). Taxonomy (NCBI): domain Eukaryota; kingdom Viridiplantae; phylum Streptophyta; class Magnoliopsida; order Poales; family Poaceae; genus Thinopyrum; species Thinopyrum elongatum. The sequence continues at coordinate 321,409,164 of CM022299.1, read as the reverse complement.
CAAATTTCCCGCTGACTATGAGTTCTTCAACTAAACCATACGAGAGAAATGATGTATAGAGTAAACCATATATATAGCAGTCTGAAGTAAACATTGACACATTTTGATCCACAACCCATAAAAAAATGCAGTTAGCTCATAGACAGCATGAAGTTCTGACTTATAATCCAAGCGGTTCAGATCACAAAAGTACTTATTACAAATCACATCAAAAGATGAAGCGTTCGATACACAAAAGTACTTATTACAATCAACCTCATAACCTTAACCAATCACATCAAATGTGATTCTAACCATACGATCCTCGAGTTCAAAGAAGTTGAGGACAACAACTTGCTGAGACTTCAGTCCACTATCAATGACAAATTCCTTCCAGCCTTTCTGCAGATACAGCCGCCCATCAACGCCTACACGGTACTTGGCTGTTTTCAGGTGTCCATTGCCGAGAACAACTTGGAGAATTCCCTTCTTCTTGAGCCGGAGATACCTAACAGCTCGTTGGGGGATTTTTTGCAAAAAATAATAAAACTGTTTGAGGACGATACTAGCTGTACAATTCTCATACTGTGCACAGAGCAGTAAAAACCTACACACAGTACAGACACGAGCTAGATGAAGTGCACAATAGTCCAACAAGCAGTACAGATAAAACGCACGCTAGTATGCAGTATGGAACATGCAAATATGCCGTACACTTCTAACTATCATGCAGTTCTTGAGAATAGCTGCATGTAGTACACACCGTACAAGCGGAGAAAATTGTGAAAACTAGTAGTGCTCATCTAATATCTAAGCAGTTCACATATTGTAACCATGCAAACTAAAACACGAGCTCCATGCACACAAGCAAAAAAAATAAAACTAGGATATAAGTACATAGTGTAGTACACTTCAATAAAACAAAATAAGTGCGTTCCTAAAATACTAGAAGTTCGGACTAGTATGAAATTATACAAAAAAAAAATAGAAGACACAAAGAAAAAATCAGATCAAGCGAAAAATACCATCTTGTAGTGAGTCTCCACGTCTGTTGGCGTAAGCTGATGGACAAAAGGACTTGTGCGGCCAAGGCCACGGCGAAGCAGGGCAGAATAGAACGTAGCAATGTTGATGTGGCCCATATCCAATCCTTCCGTGAATACTGTGCCATATGCAAGCTGCTCCGCTCACCCAGCTCGGCACAACACCTTGCCCCCCCCCCCGGCGAGCACGACGGGCCTGCGAGCAAGCTGAGCAATCGCAGTGCGTCGGCACACCACAACCATGGCCGCAGCAGGAGAGATTCGCGCAGGGGCCTGGAGCCATCGCAACAAAAACCTAGAAAATGAAAAGAAATAAAGAGAGTCTGGAGGAAGGAGAGAAGTTGCGGCCAGAGGAGAAATGAACTGCAAAGGAAGGTTAGAAGTTGGCCTACATTTATAGAAGAGGAATGCAAAAAGGTCTACACACGCAGAAAATAAAAGTGAAAATTAAATGAGAGTTAATGAAACTTATGTTACCAAGAATGAAGGACAATCAATGAAGGCTTATGTTACCAAAGAAAAAGGACCCAAAAAAAGGTGTACTTTGACTGCAGCACTTCCCACGCACTAACCGCAAATCATTAAATATTTATATTTCTAAAAAATTATAATCCGCAGACCATTCTAAACAAAAGTGAATGCAGATCATCAAAGTAATACTAGGCAGTTCACAATATGTGTGCATGAAGTGTAGTACATGCTCAAAATGAAGCACAAGAGAAGCACTTTCGTGCAGTGCACAACGCATAGACTTAGTGCACGTAATGCAGTCCGTAAATGCAAGCAATGCAGTCCGCAACGTTGGTACAAGCAGTCACAATGTTGGCACAAAAAGGATGCATGCAGTGCAAAATGTGTACACCTACAGTACAGGACTCTGACGAATGCAGTGCACATAGACCCAACAAAGTAGTGCACACCGTATATTAGAAAAAGAATACGTAAGAGGAAAAACACTAAAAGAAAATGTGACCAGCATGCAGTGCACAAAAATGCACCTGCATATGTAGTGCGGAATGTGTGCACATGCAGTACACAAACCTGATGAATGCAGTGCAAAATGATTTACTAAGCAGTGCACGCCCTATATTAGAAAAATACGTAAGAGGAAAAATAAAAAATTGACCACCAAGGTGCAACCAGGCCCCAGCCAGTCTCGTAGTAAGTCTGCGCCCACAGTAGGCGAGTCCATTCTGAGCCACGATGCATGGGGCCGGGCACACATGGGCCCACTGGTCAGAGAGGATAGAGCAGCGAGCGCCGTGTATAAGCACCCAAATAAGTAACTAGAGGAGTTCGATACCGCTGCCTTGCCAGGGCTTATAAACAGGTTGGGCGCGCTCTCGGCGGGCGAGGTGGGACTAAACATTAGCGCGCACACACAGCGCACCGGGAACCAGCCGTGCTGACAGGCCTACTTGGGCCGAATGCGTTTTCACTCCCCAAACACAGGCCCAACACGCAAAAGAGAGGCCGCTGAAAAATAAAAAAACATTCCCACATACCACGAAAAACCACGGCCCAATAAAAATATAAACAATAACTAGAAAAATAAAAAAACAAACACAATCCACGCATTCTGCAGTTCGTTGTAATACGACAATGCAGTTCGCTAGATTCAAGTAAGCAGTGTTGTTGCTTCTCAAATGCATTCGCGTAGACTGAATCAGAATCAATCCACCACCTAACACCAACCACAACATTTATTACTTCTGTTGCTCAATTGGCTGCATAAAACCTATCCATTCGTGCTCCAGACTCACACAACTCCTGCCCCCGTTCCTCTTTTTCTTCAAACTGTAGATCTAGGGTTCCTCCCATCCCCAACTGTTCTCTGAAATTCCACTGAACCCGCCATGGACTGTTCGTGCGGGTGCTTGGCAAGGATGGCGCCGGTAGTGGACACATGCGTGTACGCAGATGGTCTAGAGCTCACCGACGCCAAGTGGCGCAGCATGCTCGGGTGCCTGATGATACCCAACAGGGGGTTTCGGGCACCATTTCTTCATCGCCTCACATCCGCGGACCTGCAGGAAAGTTGGGTATGTTTTTTCCCTCACAATTTTTGACACAAAATAGGCTGCAACTCCACATCTGAATGTATATTTCCATAAATTTTCTCAGTAGTATCAATAAAATACAACAATATATGTGTTGTTGTTCAGATTTGTCATCTATTAAGACTAGATAGTTCTACCTACTTTTCTCCAGTACCACACCAGGTATAGAACACTAGTTAGATCAGAACCCCAACACACGAACAAAAAAGAGGTTCAATAGATCAGTGTTGCAGTTCTCTTATCATGTTAGTGAAGTACACTGCAAATGACCTTCAAGTGCAAACATGTTACAGTATAATATATATTCTACTAAAACCAGCGGTCAATTCCGTATATAAGTTTGTTCATACATTGCAATTGCTTTCTTAAAAAGAAGTCATATATATGTACATATTTAAGTCAACATTTGGTATGGAGTTTACTTATAAAATTTGATATTGACTTAAAAAATTCTTTTTCCATGCATGCCAAAATACAGAAACTGCCGTCCACAATAAGGTTTCCTGCTCCGAGTTCAGGGAAGGTTACTTTGGAGACACAACACAAGAATGGGTATGCAGACATGCAAGCTAACTACCACATTAACTCTGAAGACTGCATCAACATAACTACTGGCTGGAAAGATTTTGTCTCCCAGAATGGCTTTGAGGCTGTAGAAGTGGCCATGGTGTTTTTCTACAAAGAAGAAGACTCCCTGAAGTTTACAATATTTGCGCTGTAGGTTGTCTAGGATAAAGCAAGCCATCTGTGGCATATTCTAATGCTTTGTTTATGTTGTATGCTTTTAAAATTATGTCCATTAGAAGGCTTGAACGGTGCCTATTTAAAGTATGCAACCTCATCTGCATCATTTTATCACCCTTTTTAGACAAGTTGCTGCTGACAGAAATGCAGTTCTCTAATACACATAGTACGGTCCTTATATAAAAAAATGCAGTACTCTGAACAATAACAATGCAATGCCAATGGTCAAAAACTTTGTAGTTAACCTATGCTGTTCACCAGAATTCTCGTGGTATGGAGTTCAGAAGAATTGACATAAATAGCAGAAATAGCAGCATAACTATTCTGCTAATGTAGTACGAAAGTGCATACCATGCAGTTCTCTGAAACACAGAATGCAGTTTGAGAAAAAGAATTATCTCATAAGCTGTCATGCCCACTATAATACAGTTACATTGAAGTCCACTACTTAACAAAATGCAGTACACTACAAACATATGCCAGAACTGCAACAATAAAATCAAAGCAGTACAGGCCCAGACATGTAGGAGACTAACAGAGGTGCCAATTCCACTCGCAGTTCGATAAGTGGCAAAAACATTGCGCAACCACTCAAATTTGAACAATTACCCACAAAAAAATACATCAAACCCATGGCCACTGGGATGAATAGCATGCGCTATTCTTTAAAAATGCACACCAAAAATACGAACATTACAGGCGCAATACAGTGAATTCAAACCAAAAAGAGAAACTAATTATAAGATTCAAAATGCATCGGCGCACAAAATCCAAAAAAACAACAAGAACAGACAAGCGGACGAAGCTCACACGACCAGACAATCGATTTCGCAGAAATTAAAAACTAACTCCTAAAAATTAGACAAATTATAGAGTAACCGGACTGATTAAAATGAACGCAATCAAAGAATTCCTAGTAACAAACAACATCCGAGCATGAAAAAGTCGCATCTGACGCGAACACGAACGAACAGAGAAAGCTCGTCCGCCAAATCGCTTGATTTGCAAAGATTTTAGTCGCTTATCCTGTAAATTACAAAGAATAAAGGTCAAATGAGACCCAGAAACAAATTAAATCATCCCGCAACACCCGATTCCACACAAAACACGCGGGCAGACTGCCAAAAAATGAAGCAGTTCTCCCGTGAAGCATTGCAGTGCTCATCGTCAAAAACATGCAGTGCGCTTCTGTTGAGCGTGCAGTGCGGAAGTGTTATCAGAATAACTATTCTGCTAATATTAGCAGAATAGACCGGCTGTATATATATATATATATATAGGACGGCAGTTTGGGACACGTAGGTGCCCAAGCTCCTTGCCTTTCCACCGTTCGATTGCATTTAGATGTGTGTTATTGCAATGGGTATGTGTATTAATGCATTAATCGCTAATTGGATACCATAAATAAGGCTCATGCACACCATGCATGGGAACAATTCTTTAGTAGAAAAAAGGAAAGACAATAATATGCATGGCGATGTTGCATAATTGGAGTCATTAATAGAAATATGAGAGAGAAATCAGAAATAAATGCCTCATGATTAGTATACATTCATGTTCTTAGGTATATGGAGATATTTTTTCGTGCGTGTATTAATACGAGGTATATGGTACTATTATGTGGGACGTATTTTTTCAATATTATCTAATTTAAACAAATGGGAGTAATGTGTTCAAGGAGAATAATTCATAGTTCACGTATTAGACCAAATATCTCATGCATATCCATAAATTTCACATACCCACAGTTATCTCGTGGCTGAAACATTTTCCGCTTTTATTATCAGATACCTATTAGAAAACTATTGTACAAAACTGCAATGCATTCTTTTGTCACTTTAGAAAAGCATTCCAAGGAATGGAATACCCACAATTTTTTTTAAATGTTGTGGGTATGTCATATCCAATGCATTTTACATTATAAAAGTAAATAAGTGTGACATACCCATAAACCATATTCCAAAAAATATATACCCATGATATGTGACATAGCTAGCAATAATATACCACAAAAAAAATAAACAGTTGCCATATTTAAAAAATGATATAACCATCAATTCTTTATACACAGTAGAGAGTATGTGATACGTACGATGAATATATCATACAAAAAATGGCTATCCAGTAATTAGGATATAACGTCCATTTTTTTGCGGGAATAGAATATAATGTCCATACTAAAACTTGCGACTCAATGTAAGTATTTTAAGAATTGAAGGTATCATATACCCACAGATGTTTAGGACGTTTAAGAAAATTACAAGGTATTATATACCCACAGTATGAGACCATACGTATGTGGGTATTTTTTTTTCATCGAGCCCAACATCGTGTATCTCCATCAGTTATTCATACATAGTGGAGAATATGTGATACCTATGTATATCCTTTGAGCCCAACGTACCATGTATCTCCATCAGTTCTTCATACGTATGTCCTTTGATTTTGTATATTTCTTTGGTATATCATTTCCATCTACCGTACCTTGGGTATATCAAGCATGTCGTCTCTACTAAGGTATATATTTTTATTTTGGAAATAATCAAAGGACGATCATGCATGGAAGGGAAGTTATGGATGTATGTATTGTTTGGAAACAAATGCATGCGTGCTAGTATCACATATGGAAAATCTTGCATGCAAAATTTAATGGGTTTGAATCCACGAGGCATTAATGAAAAACCAGCTAGGTGCCCCAAACATTTTATCTATATATATATATATATATATATATATATCGAACAATCTCGCATTTTATTTGAAATTGTGATAATGTGTGGCTTTTGCATCTCACAGCTACATACTTGTAGGCGTAGGGGGCGGGGCACCATACACTCTGTGATAAACACATTATACATATGAAACATGGTTCAGATTATGAAGATCCAGCTAGAGCTTGAATTGTACTATGATTTGAAATTAGCATAAAGTGGATTAAAAAATTTGAGTCCGAGTTCATATAGTACACTGTCGGAATCGGGGCTCCGCGGACCAAAACAAGGTTTGAACTCTGGGGCGTGTGCGAAGGATCCTGCCTAGCTACAGCTCACTGCTCACCGCCTCATGACTTGGCTCCGTCGAGCTCGAACGAGCAGGGAGAGGAAGTGGACATAGTGATTTACCCAGGTTCGGGCCACCTTGCGGTGTAAAACCCTACTCCTGCTTTGTGGTCGATTGCCTCGCGAGGAGGATGAGTATGAACTAGTACAAGTGAGATCTGCCTCGGGAGAGCTCAATGGCGGAAGGATTTCATCCCTATGTATGGTGGAGACTAGTCTATATTTATAGTGGCCTGGTCCTCTTCCCTCATAGCTTAGGCAAGAAGGGATACCACAATGGCCAATTTTAAGGGGGATAGGACTACACCCTTATCCTGACTAAAGGTGGTCTTCATCTGCAAAGCTTCTGGTCGTGACGCAGCGGTGGGATCGGTGATGACCTCCGTCCTGCCGAGCCCGTGGTCTTGGTCTTGTTGCACCGGAATGGAAACCTTTGGGGGATTCCTCGGGAACCCACGTACGTCATTGCCTCCTTAGCACCAAAGAGGAAACTGTCCTGGACTACGCCCGCTGGCACCCTGCTAGCCTTGGTCGTCATGGCTCATGTCACCGCGTGCCTCGCAAGGTGGGATGTCTTCCTAGAGATGTCCGCTCCTCGGGAGGCAGCCTCAGGAGGCTGCTCCTCGGGAGGCCTTGATGCCGTTCGCCTCGCGAGGCGGGGGCCCTCCCGAGGGTATTGCTCGTGAAGCCTTGGAGTTGGGCCGTACTGGGCCTTCGATGGTGCCGCGCCCTAGGCCACAGGCAGACGGGTCTAGGTACCCCCGGTCCCAGGACTCCGATAGTAGCCCCCAGGCCCATGGCGTGCTCGGCCTGGCTTCGAAGCGAAGGCAGAGAGGAGAGGGCGAAGCGACGCGGGCCCTAACCGCCTGCGGGCCGGGCTTGACGTGTGGCGCATGACGGGACGGGAACGCCCCCACTTCCCCACGTCGCCTCGACAATTGCCCAGGCTGAAAAAAGGCCTGGCGCGCGCCATAGGGCCATCATTGCTCTCCTACCTTGCGTCTTCCTCCTCCTATTGCGATCCCCTCTCTTTCGCGTGAGGCTTCTCCAGATCCAGACTGAGTGCCGCCTTTTCTTCTCCACCGGTGCCAATGATTCCCGAATGGCACCCACCGGGAAAGCGAAGTTCGTGGCTCCGGCCGCGAACTCCTCCTCCCTCGCGCCCACGCTCCCAGCCTCCTTCGTCATTAAGGAGGAGGACCTCAATCCGGTGATCCCGCTGACGGCCGGCGACACGGACGAGTGGGGCGAGACCCAAATCCGGCCTAACTCTGTGGCACGGAGCAGCCTGGCGGGGTCCGTCTACCCCTTCTTCTTCCACAGCATCTTCACCGGGCTGGTCCTGCCCTTCTCTGAGTTCTTCCTCGCCATCCTTGAGCACTACAAGATCCAGGCCCTTCACCTCCAGCCCAACTCCATTATGCTCTTATCTGTCTTCACCTTCTACTGCCAGGCCTTCGTGGGCATGAAGCCCTCGGTGGCGCTCTTCCACCACTTCTTCAGCCTGCGGTTCACCTCCAAGACCAATATGTCGGCGAGCATCTCCTTCGTCGTTGTGTCCAGCGGGAACTCGCTCCTGAAGGTGGGTGTCGGTTCTATATCCGGCATATCTCGAAGTAGGGGTCCTAAGCTAGGCGTCTTGGAGCGATGTTAACACGGACATAGGATTTTACCCAGGTTCAGGCTCGCTTGAAGAGATAATACCCTACGTCCTGCTTTTGATTGTATTCATATGGGGTGTAGTACAGAGTACATGTATCTACCACGAGATTGTTCTAATGAACATGAGTTGATCTATTGACTAGCCTGGCCTCGGTTTATATAACACACCAGAGGCCTAGGGTTTTATGAGAGTCCTTGGCTTGGGCGCCAAGTCTTGTGGAGTCTTCCTTGTATGCGGCATGGGATGTCCGAACTGGCCCAATAATGAACCGCCATGGGGGTCCTCAGCCCGATCCACCTAGTCAGGAGACGACGTGGTGAATACCCCCTAGTCCAGGACACCGTCAGTAGCCCCCTGAACTGGTCTTCAAGTTGGGGACGCTCCTCGGTTCTTCCGAACTGTTCCTTGTCTTCGGTCGTCGGTCTTGAAAACTGGTTCAACAAATCTTCCCATCTTCAATCCTGAGGATTGCCGAGCTAAATCCGAAGAGTTCACACGTCGGGCATCCGAGGAGCCCTTTAAGTCTTCGGCCTTTATCAATGCCATGTTATTTTTTACGCCACACCTCGGGTTTCAAGTGTTTCCCATGCAGCGGTGTCCTCTCGCGTCCGAGCTCCAACGCCGAACTGTATCCAAGCTCCAACCCCGAACTATATCCGAGGTGTCTTTTTGCAGCCGAGCTCCAACGCCGGACTACATCCAAGCTCCAACGCCTGACTGTATCCGAGCTCCAACGCCGGACTGTATCCGAGCTCCAACGCCAGGCTGTATCTGAGGTGTCATAGATCACCTTGGCTCGAGAAAGTCGAAGGATTTTAGCCGAGCTTAATGCCGGAAATGCCCTCTACGGGGCCAACCATTTGTATTCGAGCTTTATGCCGGACTGCATCCGAGGAGGTGCACTACCTCGGTCTTGGGCTAATTGTTTGCAGATTTTATTTCCGATTGGTGTAATTTATTCACTGATGAGATGTATAGCCAGTAGCCCTCAAGGTATGTGTCGGCCTAAAATCCGAGATGCACATTAGAGGAGATAGTGATAGACGGACGGGCCCTTGAGAGAGGGTTTTGAGAAGTCGGCGTAATATATTAGCTTGATGCCGGATAAGTCCCAGATGGTACCTATTGTCATCCGAAGAAGCGATTGCCCATAGTTCGATCAAGCCGAACACTAGGCACTTTGAATTTTCTGCATTGAATAGGCAATGCAGTAGCCCTCGAGCCACTGGTCGGGTGGCAACACCAGATCAGGGGATCGATGTGCCCCTTTAATATTTGTAAATGATAAGCCTGAAGCCTAGTAACCCCCGAGCCTTAATGTGGGCACGGGTGGCCGATTAAGGATCGATATCTATTTGACAGAAAATTTTGTTGTGTTTAACACAAACTTCTCAGAAAGAGAATAAAGATTTCTTAAAGGAGCTTAGAGCCGGCAAAATCTGAGCTCGCCAAGGTCGGCCCCAAGGGGTTTAAAAGATGGGTTGCAGTAAATGGATTGTGCTTGCAATTTTTATGTGTAATGATTCTATGTATCCAAGTACTTTACATCATTAATGCTCGGATCTGCATTGTACAAAACTTTGTTGACCGACCATCGGCTTCAACCTCCTCGGCTAGTAGTTGGGGAGTGTTTATCCTACTTTATAAAGCCTTTATGAGGGCAAAGATTTACGGCAAACAAGGCAATCCGGCCATATGGTTTTATAAACAAAGGTACACGGAGAGATATGTTATATTACTATTAACGTAAGAAACATCTTCCAAAGAAAATAATCCCGCTATCGGTTCCTTTCTTTGGGTTGTCATGCTGACCATGATCATGAAACCTCACCTCCGGTCAATGTGGGAGGAAAATATTGAGGATTTAGTTTGGGGAAAGTTCCCGGACTCTATGGTCTAATGAACCGAAATTTTCACTTCCGTCGTCGCCGACCAATTATATCCTTTAAGATGGCTAGCTTTCGGCTTCACCCAGTCTGAGGTACTAACCCGGATAACCCGGTAGAAACAATCACAGAGGTGCTCCCTTTACCGCCTAGCCGAACAATCGGGAGCGTAGGGGTAAGCACATGAGCCAGACAACCCAGCTTGGCCAAAATCTGAAGTCAAATTGATGCATATTTATGGCTTTATAACGATAATTACGAAAGGCAGTGCTTGTATATTGAATACAAATGCTGATGATATATATTTTTATTTTGACTCCATTGTGACCGTTTATAATCTGAAAGTGGCCCATCGCCGGCTTCTACCCCTTTGTAGATGCTACGCAGGGTGTTTCCATACTAACAAGACAACCCTTAGCCGATGTCTTGGGGCCCGGAGGCGGTTGTGTTAGCGGAAACAAGGCAATTAGATATCTAGGCTTTATAACTTTCACTTAGTCATAGGAGCTTAAAGTTGGGAGGCCAGTTACTAGGCCCCGGTTAGTGTTCGGCACTGACCGAAGTCTAGCCATTAAAATTTCGGCCGATGTTATGAAAGGCCCATTGATAACCCACAAGTATAGGGGATCGTTTGTAGCCTTCTTCGATAAATAAGAGTGTCGAACCCAACGAGGAGCTAAAGGCAGAACAAATATTCCCTCAAGTTCTATCGACCACTGATACAACTCTATGCACACTTGATGTTTGCTTTACCTAAAACAAGTATGAAACTATTTTGCAAGAATAAAACTGCGAGTACTTTGCGAGAATAAAACTACGAATAAATTGCAAGGTAATAAAAGTGGATAGCTTTTGTCAACAAGAAAGTCATTTGTCCCTAGGCAATCGATAACAAGTACCGGTAATCATTCTTGTAATTCTATATGAGGGAGAGGCATGAGCTAACATACTTTCTCTACTTGGATCATATGCACTTATGATTGGACCCCTAGCAAGCATCCGGAACTACTAAAGATCATTAAGGTCGTGAAACCCAACCATAGCATTAAGTATCAAGTCCTCTTTATCCCATACGCAACAACCCACCTACTCGGGTTTAAGCTTATGTCACTCTCGCAACCCACCATAAGAGAATCATGAACGTATTGCAACACCCTACAGCGGGGATCCCTCATGTTTGCACGAGACGGAGGGCACCGTAGGACAGCACCATAAATAAAATATACAATCATACCAACCAAGATCATGATTAACCCACAGGACAAAACGGATCTACTCAAACATCATAGGATAACCATAGATCATTGGGAAATAATATATGGAGTTGAGCACCATGTTTAAGTAGAGATTACAGCGGGGAGAAGAGGTGTTACACCGCTGCATAGAGGGGGAGAAAGTTGGTGTTGACGGTAGCAAGATTGTTGATGTAGATCGCCGTCATGATCCTTGCCCCGGCGGCACTCCGGCGCCACTGGGAGAGAGGGGGAGAGAGCCCCCCTCCTTCTTATTCTTCCTTGGCCTCCCCCCTAGATGGGAGGAGAGTTTCCCCTCTAGTCCATGGCCTCCATGGCGGCGGAGGGGCGGGAGCCCCTCCGAGATTGGATCTCCCTCTCTGTTCTCTTCTGTTTCGCGCTCCCCAGATCTGGCCGAAAACCGTTTCTTATATTCCCGGAGATCCGTAACTCCGATTGCGATGAGATTTTAACATGATTTTTTTTCTGGATATAAGCTTCCTTGCGCCCGAAGTAGAGCCCCAACCGATGTACGAGGTGAGCACAACCCACCACCGCGCGCCAGGGCCCTGGGGCACGCCCAGGTGTCTTGTGGTGTGTGTGGGCCTCCGTTTGCGATGATTCCAACTCCCAAAAATCACAAATATTACAAAATAATTCTCCGTAAAATTTTATTGCATTTGGACTTTTTTTGATATGGATTTTCTGTGAAACAAAAAAATGCAACAAACAGGAACTGGCACTGGGCACTGGATCAATAGGTTAGTCCAATAAATCATATAAAAAGTTGCCAAAAATATGTGAAAGTTGTATAATATTGGCATGAAACAATCAAAAATTATAGATACGACGAAGACGTATCAGCATCCCCAAGCTTAATTCCTGCTCGTCCTCGTGTAGGTAAATGACAAAAAAGATAATTTTTGATGTGGAATGCTACCTAGCATAAAGTTGATCATAAGTCTAGTCATGGCATGAATATTAAGACATAAGTGATTCAAAGCAATAGTCTATAATTTGACATAAAGACATCAATACTCAGGCATCCCAACAAACAATCGTGTCTTTCAAAATATCAACGCTAAAGAAAGCTATCCCTACAAAATCATATAGTCTTGTCATGCTCTGTCTTCTTAACACAAAGTATTTATCATGCACAACCCCGATGACAAGCCGAGCAATTGGTTCATACTTTTTAACGCGCTTCAGCTTTTTCAACCCTCATGCAATACATGAGCACAAGCCATGGATATAGCACTACGGGTGGAATAGAGTATGATGATAGGGGTAAATATAGAGAAGACAAAAAAGTAAGAAAGTCTCACATCGACGCGGCTAACCAACGGGCTATGGAGATGCCCATCAATTGATATCAATGTGAGGAGTAGGGATTGCCATGCAACGAATGCACTAAGAGCTATAAGTGTATGAAAGCTCAATATGAAAACTAAGTGCGTGTGCATCTAATCCTATAATGAAAAATTCCCACTAGTATATGAAAGTGACAACATAGGAGACTCTCTATATGAAAAACATGGTGCTACTTTGAAGCACAAGTGTGGAACTAGCATGCCCCTTCTCTCTTTTTTCTTTTTTTCTTTCTTTCTTTTTCTTTTTTTCCTTTCTTTCTTTTCTTTTTTTTTTCTTTTTTTTCTCTCAATGTCCGGAGTCTCATCCCGACTTGTGGGGGAATCATAGTCTCCATCATCCTTTCCTCACTGGGGCAATGCTCTAATAATGAAAATTGATGATCATCACAATTCTATTTATTTATAACTCAAAAGAAATAAAAATTACAACTCGATACCTAGAACAAAGTATGACTCTATATGAATGCCTCTGGCAGTGTACCAGGATGTGCAATGATCTAGCATAACATGTATAAAAAAATGATGAACGGTGGCTGAGCCACAAACACTATGTCAGCTATATGATCATGCAAAGCAATATGACAATGAATGCTCAGGTCATCAAAACAGAAGCGGTGGAAGTTGCATGGCAATATATTTCGGAATGGCTATGGAAAGGCCATAATAGGTAGGTATGGTGGCTGTTTTGAGGAAGATATAATAAGGCTTATGTGTGATAGAGCATATCATGTCACGGGGTTTGGACGCACCGGCGAAGTTTGCACCGATTCTCGAGGTGAGAAAGGGCAATGCACGGTACCGTAGAGGCTAGCAAATTGCGGAAAGGTAAGAGTGCGTATAATCCATGGACTCACATTAGTCATAAAGAACTCATATACTTATTGCAAAAGTTTATTAGCCTTCGAAGCAAAGTACTACTACGCATGCCCCTAGGGGGATAGATTGGTAGGAAAAGACCATCACTCATCCCCGACCGCCACTCATAAGGAAGACAATCAATAATAAATTATGCTCCAACTTCATAGCATAACGAGAGACTATACGTGCATGCTTCAGGAATCACAAACCTTAACACCAATGTTCTTACTAACCACAACCATTTACTAGTACCTCCCACATATTACCATCTCTATATCGCAAAACTATTGCAAGGAATCAAACATATAATATTCAGTGATCCATAAGTTTTATGTAGGATTTTATGACTAACCATGCAAATGACCAATTCCTGTTGACTCTCTAAATAGATATAAGTGAAGCATGAGAGTTTAATTCTTTCTACAAAAGACCATGCTCTAATAAATATAAGTGAAGCAAAAGAGCATTCTTCAAATAACGGTTTTCTATGTGAAGAGAAACAGGCAATCCAAACTTCAAATGATATAAGTGAAGCACATGAAGCATTCTATAAAGCCATACTCAAAAGATATAAGTGAAGTGCAATGAGCATTCTATAAATAGACCATGGACTATCTCATACCAGCATGGTGCATAAAATAAAAATGAAAAATAAACATAAAACACGCTCCAAGATTCAAAATTATCACATGAACGAAATGAAGATGAAAACATACCGATACTTGTTGAAGAAAGATGGGATGCCTTCCGGGGCATCCCCAAGCTTAGACGCTTGAGTCTCCTTGAATATTTACTTGCGGTGCCTTGGGCATCCCCAAGCTTAAGCTCTTGCCTCTCCTCCTTCTCCTCATATCGAGACCTCCTCGATCTTTGATCACTTCATCCACACAAAACTCAACAGAAACCTCGGTAAGATCTGTTAGTATAATAATGCAAATCACTACTCTAAGTACTGTTGCAAACCAATTCATATTTTGTTTTTGCATTGTATCTACTGTATTATAACTTTTCCATGGCTTATACCACCGATAAAAATCGATAGTTTCATCAAAACAACCAAAACAATGCATCAAAAACAGAATATGTCTTAAACAGGACAGTCTGTAGTAATCTGAACACCTACCATACTTACGGTACTCCAAAAATTCCGAAAAATTAGGAAAAAAATTTGTATAGCAATACTGTGCAAAAAGTTTCAGAAGCTTTTGACATTCCAGTAAAAAAATGTAAAATCACGCACTACAGCCAAAGTTTCTGTTTCTGCACCGCATATACCAACAAGCAATCTAATCATCCTGTCTGGGTACGACACCTATGGGATCCCGAGAGACCCCTTTACGATTCGGCGGGGGGAGAGGTATACGCAAAGAGCAGAACCAATGATCGATGCGGGAAGTTTTTACCCAGGTTCGGGCCGCTGATCAGCGTAAAACCCTACTCCTGCTTTGTGTTCTTATTGATGTTCTTGAGCCCAGCCTTCAGGAGCGCTCGCAGTGAACAGTATGTTCAAAGAGCAGCTACGCATGCAGAATGGGCCAGAAGTTCTCCTCCTCTGTAGCAGTTGCCTTGGGCCTCCTTTTATATGCTCAAAGGGGTCTCCAAAGTGGCAAAATGTACATACATTGAGGTGTAAAGTAGCTACAGGGTATCATACCTAACCCCTGATGGATTAGGACAAGCGCATTTAATGCACCGTGAGGTGTCCGTTTAGGTGTCCTCACTTTCTTGGGGATGGAAAAAGGGGCCATCCCATCAGCACCGCTTAAGCTCTCCTCCACTGGCGCGTTGCCACGCATCCAGAGAAGGACCCAGAATGTCAGGTTTTGTCGTTGTGTTGGAGTAGTGGTACAGTGGCAGAATCTCGCCGGGCGCCGAAACTTGCCGGGCGCCAAGCCTTGCCGGGCGCCAATCCTTGCCGGGCTCCGCAGGCCACCCCGGCAAGATCTTGCCGGGGAAGCTGGCCTTCGGATTCCAGCTCTGCTTATCTGCTGATCCCCAAACCTCTGGCTTGATGATTCCTTTGGTGGCTTGAACCGACCTCGAACTGTTCCCGGCAAGCCTTGCCGCGAGGATGGCTACAACTGCCCGTGCACAAGTACAGGGTACTAGTGGCCCAATACTTAGTACACCGACAGGAGCCCCCGGGCCTAGGCCATACACGAGTGCGAGGCGTTGTTGGGCTAGGCCCAAACAGTGCACGGGCACGCGTGGCAGGGAATTAACTGCTCGTAAATATCTCATTTTACTGTGCCCCCCACTACACGCATCGAGCGCGCGACGTGGGAAGCGTGCCCCAAAGGCTGCAACTGCAACGCGCCAATAGAGGCGCATTCATATTGGGGAATAAAAGAGGCGGCCCCGCTCCTTCCCCATAAAAAGGAGAAGCCGCAGAGGCACAAGCCTATTTACCCCCCTCTTCTTCTCAATCTGGCCGTCGCCATCGCCTTCCTCTTCTCGAGCTTAGAGCGAAGCTTTTTCCTCTTCCGCACGCCGCTTCCGCGCTCGCTCCACCCCCGGCTTCCGCCCTCACAGCCGCCATGCCGCCCAAGGCCAGCAAAGGCAAGGGCAAGGAAGCGAAAGCCGACGTCCCGGAGAGCGAACTGGCGAAGATGCGGAAGAGGCTTGTCGTCTTCCCCCCAACGCTCGATGCTGAAGCTCTGAAGGGGCGGTACCAGTGCATGTGGGCGAAGGAGACGCAAGCTCACCCCGCCACACGCGTAAGCCCAGGTGCTTGTTCCAAAGGTGGATCGGATAGATACCCTTTCTTCACTGCGTATTTCTATTGCGGGCTCTGTCCCCCCTTTTCCAACTTCTTCAATGATATCATGTACACATACGGCTTTCGTCTTCTCGATTTCACGCCGAATGCGGTACTCTGCATGTCTATCTTTGCCCATCTCTGTGAAAACTTTGTCGGCGTGATTCCCAATTCTGCTCTTTTTCGCCATTACTTCTTCCCTCGCATCCAAAAAGGAGAGGCCCTCTCTGGTTCTATCGCCTGGATTCCAAGGGCTTGGAATAAGGAAATATACCCAGAGGGAGTTTACCGCAAAAAGTGGGACGAGTGGCGGGCTGAATGGTGCTGGATCCAGGAAGCAGATCCCCATCCGTTTTGTCTTCCCCGGCAACAGAAGGTGGTCCACGGCAAGGATTGGAGCGATCTCGCTGCGGAGGACGAGAGGCTCACAATCGCCACCACCAGGATCCTCCGCCTGAAGGCTGCCGGGCTGACGATGGAGATGATTGGCTTCGACTTTCTCCGCCGCCGCATCGCCCCTTTGCAGAACAGGGGAAGGCCAGCTTGGGAATACAGAAATGCGGCAGATGTCATGAGATTGCGCCCCGGGCTGAACAACAATCTGACCACTATGCAGCTTGGCGCTCTCCGTCAAAAACTATTCCAGCGCGAAGACAAGCATCGGCTGCCAGCAAGGATTGTCCCCTTGTGCAACAATTCTGCCTTGGGGACAATCATTGCCTTCGTGCCGATGTTCAATGCCCACGGTCTTGACCCGACCTGGGCCAAGCCAACCGAGGAAGAAGCGCAGAAGTTTTTTGACAACTTGACGGAGAGACCCGTCCGGCAAGAGGCAGATTTTATCCGAGCCACCACCAACCAGGAAGTAGCTTACATTGCTACTAGGGTGGAGGAGGCAAATCTTGCCGCAGAGGCCGGCAGCGTCGGCTTCACAGAATGGGAAGCCAGCGATGTAGAGGTAGTAGTGGAGGTAAAACCTGCCGGGGAGGACAAAGCTGCCGGGGAACAAAGCAGCGCAGCCGCTGAGAGCTCGTCCGGCGAGGACACGACCGAAGAAGAAACGCAAGAAGAGCTCCCAGCCCCGAAGAAGACGAAGCGTGTTCTTCGGAAGGCTGCATCTGGCATCCCGGCAAGCCAGCCTTCTTCGAGCGGCGAGGCTCCCGGCAAGAAAGTGGCAGGCAAGACTGGACCGCGGCAGGGGGCTCGTCAACAGCCTGCGCGGCGCGCAAGACCCACACCAGCGGCCACTGCTGGGGTGGTAGGGGGGTCTTGTACTACAGCACCGGAAGCTGCCCCGACGCCTGCCATAGCCAAGCAGCCTAGGACCCCTCCTCCGCCTCCCCACTCAGACATTGCAGCGGAGGTCGATTTCGACATCTCCGGCTTTAGTCCGGAGCGAGAGGAAGAAGAGTGAGTACTTTGCCACAGCTTTTATATTTCAACCTTGGATCGATCTTACTAACTTGCTCATATTGTCTCTGTAGTGATGCAGAAACCTTGCTGGAGAGGATGGCGAAGAGGTCAAAGACTTCTATGGGCGACGAGCCCCCGGCAGGCTCCACGAGCATGCCAGAAACCATCGTCGTCAGCCCAGAGCCCAGTCCTCAACGCAGCCCCCAGCACAGCCCTTAGTGTAAGTTTACTGTTCTTTTTTCCGCTGGTGGGTGCTGAGGATTCCATTCTTGTCGCTGATATTCTTGGGCTCGCAGGAGAAGAACGGCAACAAGGAGAGTTGTCGGAAGACATCCCCGTCATGCCACCTCCATCGACCACGCCGCCCACAAGCACGTCCCCGGCAAGAGATCCTACCGACGAGCCCATCTTAATTGAGGAGGAGCCGGCAAGCACGGACCCCGCTAACCCACCCCCGGCAACCGAAGTTGCCGGGAGGGGCGAGGCCACCTCCCAACAGCTCGACGCAGGTACTCGATTGCCTCAGAGCGCTTGTTACTCTTTCCATTATCTCTCTGTCTTTAGTCGCTTCAAACTTCAATCTTGATCTTATTCTGTTTTCCTCCTTCGTCCTTCAGAGTTCCCTGTGATGGAACACATGGACGTCGACATTGTCATCAAGGAGACCACTAGGGACGCCGCTGCCGAAGCAGACAGGATCGCTACCAGCGAGGCCACCAAGGATGACACTGTCGAGGCTGGTGGTGCTCTTGACGGGGAGACCGCCAAGACTGCACAAGAGGAACCCGCCAAGGAACCTACTGAAGGGGGCGACAAGGAGGCCGATGACCGTACTGACGGCATTCCTGCCGCAGGAGCGCCAGGCGCTGCACCGGCCATAGAGCCCCCTGCCACTGGTGAGGCGGTCACTGAAGACCAGCCATGAACATCTGAGGGCCCCTCATCCAGCAAATACCTCAAGGTTGGCAAGAACCTGTTCATCAACTTGCCGGGGACGGCAAGCACTGGGGCACCAGCCGAAAGAGAAGTTTTTGAAGAAATCATCACTGCTGCCGGGCTCGAAGTTGTTGACGATCCCAGCGCTAGCAGCGGCAAATCTGAAGAGGATCAGCTCCTTCAGGCCATGGGCGAGAATTTCCGCAAGCTCCAGGCTCTTCACCGCGCCCGGAAAGATAAGGCGGACTCCAGAATGGCAGTTGTCGAGGCGGCCGAAGCAGATTTTCAAAGGCGCATCGAACAGATGCAAGTCTGGCACGCCGAGGCCCTCCAAGAGTTGGTTGTCGGCCGGGAACAAGTGAGCCAGCAGTGGACAGAGATCCTCCTAAAGCAATCCGATATGGAGAAGGCGCATGATGAAGCTGCTCAAAGGATTGCTACCGAAGATGCCCTCCTGACGGGGCGCCGCGTTGCTCTTGATGCTCATGAGGAAGATCTCACCGCACGTGAGCAGGCGCTCGCCGCTAAGCTTCGCAGCAAGGATGAAGATATTGAGAATCTTGTCGCGCGGCGGACCCAGGAGCTGGAGCAAAAACATAAGGAGGTGCTCGAAGCTCTGACTGCAAGTCACGCCGGCAAGCTCAAGGAGGCCGTCGATGTTGCCGAAGCTGCAGAGGCCGCCAAGAACGAGCTGAGCGATAAGGTGAAGAGGCTGGAAACAGATCTCGAAGAGCACGGCAAGGAGCTCTCGACGCTCAAGGGTGACAGGGAAAAAACCCTCCACTCCTTGGCGGAGATGCAAGTTGCCCTGTCCGACAAAACCAAGCAGCTCTCCTCTGCGGCTGACAACATTGCGGTTCTGGAGCTGAAGCTGACCACGCTGCAGAAGTCTCTCGAGGCCGGCAGGGCCCGTGAGAAGGCTCTACTCAAGGATCTCCAAGGAGAGAGGAACCTGCTCAAGAGCGCCGCCGAAGCCCAGGCTGATTACGAAAAGGGAGTGGAGATCTGGACTGGACGTCTCATCGCCACCGCGGAGAAGCTTACGGCAGAACTATCAACCATGGGCCTGTCGAACTTCAAGTATTCTTCTGAGGAAAGAATATCTCCAAGTGCCAGGTTGACGATGTTCTTCGAAAGCATCATCAACGCCTTGAGGGTGCTCCAGTCTAGCCGGGCGACCCAATTGGCCAACGAGACTCGCCGGCTTTGCCGGGCCGTCCTCCGCAAGGTGCTCATCAAAGTGGTGTACAGCAATCCCGACATCGACCTCTCCAACACGCTCGGCCATCTGCCAAGGGACGCGAATGTTGAGGCGCTTGAAGAGTGCATCGCGCCTATCCTTGAGAAGGTGGACTCCATCAAAAGGATCGAAGGCCAGCGCAGGGATTGAGTGCTCCCCCTTTTCTTGCCGTCGTCATTCCATGTAAAAGACAATTGAGTCTCAAGTTAGAATTGCGGCAACTCATGAATGTAATATAACTCGCCTATGTTTAGGTTCATGCTTGCTATTTTCCTTGTCTGATTCCCTTATGTATGGAGTTCACCCTACGCTTACTAAAAAACTTGCCGGCGCGCAACCTGCCGCGAGCGATGGGTGCGGGACTTCAGCAGCCTACTGGAGGCGTAGCGGCCGGCAAGACTCCTTGGTGTTCTCAGTGCAGCCACTTAAATTGTTGAGCGGGCTCGAAACAAAATAAAGGCGCGACCGATTACAATCAAGGGTTCCTTCGCGTGCAGATTTTCCATACAAGAGTCAGAATCGTCCAAGGAAATAACTTTGTAATAAAAGAAAAACTTTCTCTGAGTTTTTAGGACTTAGCTTTCTGTCTTTGTACTTCCTCCGGCAAGCGTCGATTCCGAACGTCGCCAATTGATATTCATATCTCCCTTCCCCCCCCCCCCAGTAAATGTGCACGTGATGGATCCTTCTGTCTTTTAAAAAGAAAGAAGAGAAAATAAAGACATGAAACCTTGGCGGTTCGTTAGAACTTACCGGGAGTAGGTGTCATACAACATCTTAGACAAACATGCATATATAAATATGAACATGGGAATCAATAAGGGAATGTACAACACTTAAATTTATTCATCTGTGCTCAGGGTCTATGCCTGGCTTTGTACAAAGGATCACATGCCTTGCCGGCAAGACTTGTACAAAAGGGTGGTTGCCGGGAGCCCCCGGCAACCGCGCCTTATGGGTAGAACTTGCGAAGATGTTCGATATTCCAGGAATTGCTCATTGGAACGCCATCTTCGGTCTCCAAGCGGACAGCGCCGGGCCTGGTGACTCGTACTACCCGATAAGGGCCTTCCCACTTTGGCGTCAACTTGTTTGAATTCTTGGCGGACTGAATCCGCCGAAGAACAAGGTCGCCTTCCTCAAGGCTCCGGGCATGAACTTTGCGGCTATGGTAGCGGCACAAAGCTTGCTGGTAGCATGCAGCTCGCACAACAGCCTGAAGACGATTCTCCTCAAGGAGCACAGCGTCATCTTGCCGCAGTTGCTCTTGCTCAAGCTCATCATAAGCGAGCACTCGAGGTGATCCGTATATGAGTTCCGTGGGGAGAACTGCTTTCGCTCCGTAGACCAGAGCGAATGGTGTCTGGCCAGTGGCTCGATTTGGTGTCGTTCTGATTGACTAAAGAACCGCCGGCAACTCATCAATCCAGCGTCTTCCGCACTTTTTTAGCCTGTCAAAGGTTCTGGTCCTGAGACCGCGCAGCACTTCAGCATTGGCCCTCTCCGCTTGGCCGTTGCTTCTCGGGTGAGCAACAGAAGCAAAACAAATCTTGCCGCCAAGGTCTTGGACGTACTGCATGAAGGTGCAACTTGTGAACTGCGTGCCGTTGTCGGTGATGATCCTGTTGGGCACACCGAAACGGCAAACAATTCCCTTAAAGATCTTGACGGCTGATTGTGCTGTCACCTTCCTCACTGCTTCCACCTCCGGCCACTTTGTGAACTTGTCGATAGCAACGTACAAGTACTCAAAGCCCCCGGTAGCATGGGGGAAAGGGCCCAGTATGTCGAGCCCCCAGACCGAAAATGGCCAGGAGAGAGGGATTGTTTGAAGAGCCTGAGCTGGTTGATGTGATTTCTTCGAATGAAACTGGCACGCTTCACACTTGGTGACTAGTGCAGTTGCATCCTGGAGAGCGGTGGGCCAAAAGAAACCTTGCCGGAATGCTTTCCCGGCAAGCGCTCTTGACCCTATGTATGCCTCCATGTATCTCTGCCAACAGCTCTAGTCCATCCTCCTGAGGGATACACTTCAATTTCACACCGTTTGGTCTCTTTCTGTACAGGACGTCATCGACGAACTTGTACATAACAGACCGACGGGCTACTCTCTCTGGTTCTTCCTGTTCCTCAGGGAGTTCTCCTGTCTGAAGGAAATGAACAATGTGTTGCACCCATGCTGGAGCCTGAGGCTCGACAGCTAGGACTAAAGGCATCTCCTCTGCCGGGGGAACGTTTGTCTCGACAGCAAGGGCCTGAGGCCCTGCCGGAGCCTGTTGTTCCCCGGCAGGCATGTCGATCCCGGCAACTTCCTTGTCGGTGGCTCCGGGGAGCTCTGCCAGGAAGTACTGGCCAGAGTTCAACTTTCTTCTCTTTTCTTGCCACATCGATGGCGCCACGGATGGTTGAGTCAATTGGAGCACAAAAGTTCCTGGTTCCACAGGCAACTTGAGGGCGGCACGCTTTGACAGGTCGTCAGCAACACTGTTCTCGACACGAGGGACGTGCTCCATTTGCAGACCGTCAAAGTGCTCTTCCATTTTCCTCACTTCATCCACGTAGGCTTGCATCAATGGACTTTGATAACTCTTGTTAACTTGCCTGACGACAAGCTGTGAATCGCCTTTGATGATGAGCTTCTTGATACCAAGGTCTGCCACGATCCTGAGACCAGCAAGCAAACCCTCGTATTCTGCAGTGTTGTTGGTCGAACTCTCCCGGGGAAAGTGCATTTGGACTACATACTTGAGGTGCTCTCCGGTGGGTGTGACAAGCAGCACGCCAGCACCGGCGCCTTGCAGCGAGAAAGCCCCATCAAAGTACATAACCCATTGCTGATCGATTTCCTTGCCGGGAAGAGTTGTTTCCTGAGTCTCTTCGTCTGGCGTTGGGGTCCATTCCGCAATGAACTCCGCTAAGGCCCTGCTCTGGATTGTCGAAGTGCTTTCAAACTTGAGGCCAAAGCTGGACAACTCCAACGCCCACTCGACGATCCTGCCGGTTGCTTCTGGATTTTGCAAAATCCATTGCAACGGAAAGCGAGTGACGACGGTGATTTCATGTGCTTGAAAATAATGGCGCAGCTTCCTCGAGGCCATAAGGAGGTCGAAAAGCAACTTCTGCACTCCAGAATATCTTGACCTAGCTCCTTGTAAAAGAGAGCTAACAAAATAAACTGGGCGCTGCACCATCTTCTTCTTCTGCACTGGTTCTTCTGTTTGCGCAGATCCTGTCTTGCCGGGATCAACCCTTGCCGGGGAAGATCTTGCCGCGTCACATGGCGGTCCTGCCGCTGGTGCTGCTTCCTCATCAGCCTCTCTCTGCGCCACTAGCGCAGCACTAACCACTTGATTTGTTGCTGCCAGATATAGCAGCAACGGCTCTTGTGGTTTAGGCGCGACTAGCGTCGGCGGAGAGGAAAGGTATTTCTTCAAATCTTACAGCGCAGCCTCCGCCTCCAGAGTCCATTTCATTGGACCTGCCTTCTTCAAAATTTTGAAGAAGGGCAGGGCGCGCTCAGCAGATTTAGAAATAAACCTGCTTAGAGCAGCAACACAGCCGGCAAGACGACGCACATCCTTGACGCGTCTCGGTGCTTCAATTTGCTCAATAGCTTTGATCTTGTCGGGGTTCGCTTCGATTCCCCGGCAAGATACAAAGAATCCGAGGAGCTTGTCGGAAGGAACACCGAACACGCACTTCTCAGGATTGAGCTTCAAGTTGATCTTGCGCAGATTTGCAAATGTTTCTTCTAAATCTTGAATGAGTGTCGCTTTGTCTTTGGTTTTGACCACTATATCATCCATATACGCCTCCATATTTCTATGGAGTTGAGGCTCAAAACCAATTTGGATTGCTCTGGCAAATGTCGAACCGGCACTTTTCAACCCGAAAGGCATTCGTATAAAACAATACGTACCACATGGGGTGATAAATGCGGTCTTCTCTTCGTTTTCTTTTGCCATAAAAATCTGATGATACCCTGAATAGGCATCAAGGAAGGACATGAGATCACAACCAGCGGTGGCATCCACAATCTGGTCGATGCGCGGCAAGGGAAAGGGATCTTTTGGACAGGCTTTATTGATATCTGTATAATCGATACAAAGCCTCCATTTCCCATTCGCTTTCCGCACTACAACCGGATTGGCCAACCAGGTTGGATGAAGCACTCCCTTGACCAATCCTGCCGCCTCCAGCTTTCTGATTTCTTCGGCAATGAATTCTTGCCGCTCCAAGGCTTGCTTCCTGACCCTTTGCTTGACGGGCCACGCATGAGGACAGACAGCAAGGTGGTGCTCAATTACCTTCCTGGGAACACCGGGGATGTCAGACGGTTGCCATGCAAACACGTCGACATTCGCCCGCAGGAAAGCAACGAGCGCGCTTTCCTATTTGTCATCCAGGGTGGAACTTATGGTGAAAGTTCCCCCCGTTCCATCCTCTCTGACAGGCACCTTCTTGGTCTCTGGCGGAGCAGCCTTGGATTTCTTGTTCTTGCCAGTGGAACTCTCTGGTGCGTCCTCGACGGAAGCACAGCACTCCGAGGAGGTGCGCTTGCCGGAGTTCGCGCCAAGGTTCTTGCCGGTCTTCTTCTTCCCCCCGGGAGTTCTAGCGGCAGGAGCAGGTGCCTTGATGGCAGGTGCTGCAACTGCTTCCCGGTAAAGTTGGTCGGCACAGATGAGCGCATCTTTCTTATCAGAATGGATAGTGATGACGCCCAACGGCCCAGGCATCTTCAGAACGTTGTACGCGTAGTGTGATGCCGCCATGAACTTAGCCAGCGCTGGCCGACCAAGGATCCCATTATATGACATGGGGATCTTGGCGACATCAAACACCACCTTCTCAGTCCTGAAGTTAAGCTCGCTACCAAATGTTACCGGTAGCGTGATTTTGCCCTTAGGTTGGGTTCTTCCCGGATTGACCCCTTGAAACGTACCCGTTTCTTCGAGGTCTTCGTCGGGAATTTGGAGCTTTTTGAGGACATCTGGTGAGATCAAGTTTAGGCCGGCCCCGCCGTCAACTAACATTTTCGTCACCTTGAGGTTGCGAATTGTTGGCGAGACCAACAATGGCAAGCACCCGACCGCAGTTGTGTGATCAGGGTGATCCTCGGCGTCGAAAATGATAGGCGTGCTGGACCACTTCAGGGGCCTACATGCATCTGGGGATGGCTCTGCTGCATTAACTTCCCGCACCCACTGTTTAAGTTGACGGTGGGAAGAATGCAGCGAGGCACCTCTGTCGATACACATGGCCTCCGTAGCCTTCTGGAATTCTTGCTCACTGGATTCATCATCCTCTTCCTTGTCTCGGCCCCGAGCAGGCCTGTCTTTCTGTTGCTTGGCCTTGCCGCGGCGACCCCCTCGGCCACCGTGCTTCTTGCCGGATCCGTCCGCACCATCTTGGGCCTTCTCCTTATCTCGCCTCTCATATTTGGCCCTCTGCTTCTCGGCAAGCTGCTCAACTTGCCGGCAGTTCTGGAGATCGTGGCCCTTGGTGCGATGGATCTAGCAATACTGCTTGCCGGAGTTCTCCGACTTGTCGGCAGCCGCCAAGGCCTGACAGGAAGGGCACCCGGCAAGATCCTTGCCGGGATCACCAACCTTGGCCTTCTTGGCGGCGCCTGGGTTGTCGGATTCCTCGACAGCAAGCACGGCCTTGCCTCCGCGTTTCCTGTTCCGCTGCCGGCCTTTCCTTGACGGGGCCGCGGCATCTTCTTCTTCGGATTCGCCCGCCGCGCCAACAGCCTCGCCAGGGAGTCTCCTCCCCTCTTCAGCTCGAGCGCACTTGTCAGCCAAAGCGTAAAGCTCGGCAATACTCCTGACTTTGTTCATTGCCAGCTCTTCCCGCATTCTGCGGTTACGCATGTTCTGGTGGAACGCGCTAATGACAGCGGCAGGATGAACGTCAGGAATATTGTACTGCACCCGGCTGAATCTCTGCATAAACTTGCGCAGCGACTCGCCCTCCTTCTGAGGGATGATGTGCAAATCACTCTCTTGGCCAGGAGCTTGGTGGCCTCCAACAAAGGCGCCAACAAACTGATGCAACAGATCTGACCAGGAAGAAATAGAATTCTCCGGCAGATGCATCAACCACGACCTGACATTGGGTTTGAGCACCAACAGGAAGTAGTTGGCAAGTATCTTGTCATCTCGGCCCCCGGCAGCCTGCACCGCAATGGTGTAGATGCTCAGGAACTCCGAGGGATGGGTCTTACCATCATATTTCTCCGGGACCTCCGGCTTGAAGGTTCGGGAATTGGGCCACCGGACTTGCCGCAGCTCACGGGTAAACGCTAGAGTCCCTACCTCATAAGGCAAGTCTCCTACGTCCCCTGGCGTAGGCTCGTCGACAGCCGGCCCTGCGCGCTTATCAGACTGATAGCGCACTTCCCGTCGCCGCTCGATGGTAGTTCGAGCGTCCTCCTTGCCTCGTTCCTGGAGAACTTGGCGCTGATCGCGGCGCATCCGTGGATCGGATGACACCGTGGAAACTTCTTCACGGCGGTCGACGTGCTGAGTTGTCAGCCGCCGCTGGTGCCGCGGAGGGGAGTGCACCGTGGTTGCACCACCTCCGGTTTTTTTCACATCGTCTCGCGCCGGATCGATGGGCCTCCGCTGCGAGGGCCCTGCCTCTTGTGGCCCATCTTTGTTGGCGAAGCCGATAAGGCTCTGGATGGTAGCTCACCACTCCTCCATCTTCTCCGGGGCAGGAGGGAAATCGAGGAGCAGCTGCGCACGTGCCAAGGCTTCCGCTGGCGTAGGCGGCGGCGACAGGTGCGATGTACGTGAGGTGCTCTGACTCCTAACCATATTAGAAGGAGCACCACCACGGTCACGCGACCGCGCGCCACCTCCGCCAGCAGCTCGGTGTGCATGCTGGTCCCGCGCATCTTGGGATCGATGCGCGGAAATCTTTTCATGGGGACGCCCTGAACCACCAGCGCCATGACATCGCTCATCATGCATGACCTGGGTAGGTCGTGATGCTTGCGCCGGCGCGGGAGCTCCAGCAGGCGCCCTTCGATCTCTGGAATTCGTTGTGCCACCCGTAGGCAGCACAGCACCATCTCTAGATCCAGTGGTGTGCAGGTTACCACTGCCACTACGAACGATACCGCTCGCCTGGCTCGGATCACCAGAACGCCATGGGGGTTCTTTCCCTCTTCCTTCTGCACCCACGCCGTCACCCGTACGCGAAGGCGTAGGCAAAACGGACGTGGATGGTTGTGCCATCACAGCGCTCTTCTTCTTAGGCGGCATGATGATGAAGAAACTGAGGCGCCGATCACTAGATCAGGTTCACGCAACCTTCAATCCCCCTACCTGGCGCGCCAAAGATGTCGGGGTACGACACCTATGGGATCCCGAGAGACCCCTTTACGATTCGGCGGGGGGAGAGGTATACGCAAAGAGCAGAACCAATGATCGACGTGGGAAGTTTTTACCCAGGTTCGGGCCGCTGATCAGCGTAAAACCCTACTCCTGCTTTGTGTTCTTATTGATGTTCTTGAGCCCAGCCTTCAGGAGCGCTCCCAGTGAACAATACGTTCAAAGAGCAGCTACGCATGCAAAATGGGCCAGAAGTTCTCCTCCTCTGTAGCAGTTGCCTTGGGCCTCCTTTTATATGCTCAAAGGGGTCTCCACAGTGGCAAAATGTACATACATTGAGGTGTAAAGTAGCTACAGGGTATCATACCTAACCCCTGACGGATTAGGACAAGCGCATTTAATGCACCGTGAGGTGTCCGTTTAGGTGTCCTCACTTTCTTGGGGATGGAAAAAGGGGCCATCCCATCAGCACCGCTTAAGCTCTCCTCCACTGGCGCGTTGCCACGCATCCAGAGAAGGACCCAGAATGTTAGGTTTTGTCGTTGTGCTGGAGTAGTGGTACAGTGGCAGAATCTCGCCGGGCGCCGAAACTTGCCGGGCACCAAGCTTTGCCGTGCGCCAAGCCTTGCCGGGCTCCGCAGGCCACCCCGGCAAGATCTTGCCGGGGAAGCTGGCCTTCGGATTCCAGCTCTGCTTATCTGCTGATCCCCAAACCTCTGACTTGATGATTCCTTTAGTGGCTTGAACCGACCTCGAACTGTTCCCGGCAAGCCTTGCCGCGAGGATGGCTACAACTGCCCGTGCACAAGTACGGGGTACTAGTGGCCCAATACTTAGTACACCGACACATCCTAAAGGCAAATCTTGGCACATTATTTTTATAATACAATGGATTTGTACAAGGGGATAATTATTTTTGTGAGAACTTTCATGAAAAATTCTACATTGTTTCCATGAGCATGAACACAAGTGTTCAAGGTCGACCCTCACTTCTCCAATGCATCACCTTTCAATCGCCTCTCTTTTTGTGAAGTTTTAAGGTTCCCCTCTATATTTTTTGTTTTTAAACTTTATAAAAGCGCTCAACAGAAATAAATGACTCTCTAAAACTCCCGGGTTGTCTCCCTGGCAGCGCTTTCTTTAAAGCCTTTAAGCTAGGCATAAAGTGCTCAAGTAATGGATCCACCCGGATCCCAAGGTATATCAAAGCCAATTTTAATTAGCAATGATTTGGCATTTAGTAGTGAGCACAAAGCAACATATATCATGCAATGTCATACAAGAACAATTCATGCACATCAAGTAAAGGCCAATACATAGCATAAGCAGTTTCTTGCAATTTTATTGTGTTGGAAACATATAGAGGCGGAGATGTAGTTCCTCTCTCATAATAATTGCAAGTAGGAGCAGCAAGCACATGCATATTATATTCATCAAAATCATCATGTGTAGTGGTAGAACGCAACCCATCAATATAATCCTTAATAAGAGCAAACTTCTCCAATATAGTGTAGTTTGGAGAATTCAAAAAGATAATAGGACTATCATGTGTGGGTGCAATAGCAACAATTCCATTCTTAACATAAGGAACTATAGCAAGTTCATCTCCATAAGCATAATTCATATTGGCATCAAGGCCAAAAGCATAGCAATCATCAAGTTCATCAAAAAGCGATATTTCAAACGAATCAACGGGATCATAGCAATTATCATAGCATTCATCCTTCGGTAAGAACGAAGGGGCATTAAACAATGTATGAGTTGAAGAGTTACTCTCTTTAGAAGGTGGGCATGGGTGATCAATCCACTCTTCCTCCGCTTGTTCTTCGCTCTCCTCGTCATCTTTTTATCCAATGAGCTCACAGTTTCATCAATTTCTTCTTCCAAAGACTCCTGCAAAATATTAGTCTCTTCTTGGACAGCGGAGACTTTCTCAGTAAATACATCAATATTGTAATTGAATTTATAATTGTCATAGCAATATTTAAGGATAGCAAAAATTTCAGGTCTATAAACTGAATCATCAAAATCTTCAAACTTTTCAAACAAAGATTCAATTTCATAAGCACCCTTAAAAGCAACAAATTCTTCTATTCGTTCCATATCATAGTAATCATATCTACCATTAGCATAAGAAGCTAAGGTTTCATTGTCATTAAATTTGCATGAAAAGGGAAGGTGTGGAGCATTCATCCTAGAGCAACAAGTATAATCATATCTAGAGCATAGATTCCAAGCATACCATTTCAACATATGAATTTGATCCCATAAGAGTTTCCCTTTTTGTGTCAAGCGATAATCCCTAAAGTATTCTTGTTGATCCAACGTGTCTCCCATTATCAAGTTGAACGGGGTTTTCTCAGGATTATCAAAGTGGTGCATAATATCTTTCACATAACGAGCATTGAGGGTTTTAGGAGGTTCCCCATCTCCATGAGTAGCAAGTACAACTAATTTTTTTGGTGTTTCGTGTTCCATATCCATAACTAAAGATAGAGAACAACTTAGAACAGGAAATAAAAACTACTTAGTGATAAAGCAAACAAGCACACACGAGAATATTCACCCCACGCTATTGCTCCCCGGCAACGGCGCCAGAAAAAGGTCTTGATAACCCACAAGTATAGGGGATCGTTTGTAGCCTTCTTCGATAAATAAGAGTGTCGAACCCAATGAGGAGCTAAAGGCAGAACAAATATTCCCTCAAGTTCTACCGACCACCGATACAACTCTACGCACACTTGACGTTTGCTTTACCTAAAACAAGTATGAAACTATTTTGCAAGAATAAAACTACAAGTACTTTGCGAGAATAAAACTACGAATAAATTGCAAGGTAATAAAAGTGGATAGATTTTGTCAACAAGAAAGTCATTTGTCCCTAGGCAATCGATAACAAGTACCGGTAATCATTCTTGTAATTCTATATGAGGGAGAGGCATGAGCTAACATACTTTCTCTACTTGGATCATATGCACTTCTGATTGGACCCCTAGCAAGCATCCGCAACTACTAAAGATCATTAAGGTCATGAAACCCAACCATAGCATTAAGTATCAAGTCCTCTTTATCCCATACGCAACAACCCACCTACTCAGGTTTAAGCTTCTGTCACTCTCGCAACCCACCATAAGCGAATCATGAATGTATTGCAACACCCTACAGCGGGGATCCCTCATGTTTGCACGAGATGGAGGGCACCGTAGGACAGCACCATAAATAAAATATACAATCATACCAACCAAGATCAAGATTAACCCACAGGACAAAACGGATCTACTCAAACATCATAGGATAACCATAGATCATTGGGAAATAATATATGGAGTTGAGCACCATGTTTAAGTAGAGATTACAGTGGAGAGAAGAGGTGTTACACCACTGCATAGAGGGGGAGAAAGTTGGTGTTGACGGTAGCAAGATTGTTGATGTAGATCGCCGTCACGATCCTTGCCCCGGTGGCACTCCGGCGCCATCGGGAGAGAGGGGGAGAGAGACCCCCTCCTTCTTCTTCTTCCTTGGCCTCCCCCCTAGATGGGAGGAGAGTTTCCCCTCTGGTCCATGGCCTCCATGGCGGCGGAGGGGCGGGAGCCCCTCCGAGATTGGATCTCCCTCTCTGTTCTCTTCTGTTTCGCGCTCCCCAGATCTGGCCAAAAACCGTTTCTTATATTCCCGAAGATTCATAACTCTGATTGTGATGAGATTTTAACACAATTTTTTTATGGATATAAGATTCCTTGCGCCCGAAGTAGAGCTCCAACTGATGTACGAGGTGAGCACAACCCACCACCGCGCGCCAGGGCCCTGGGGCGCGCCCAGGTGTCTTGTGGTGTGTGTGGGCCTCCGTTTGCAATGATTCCACCTCCCAAAAATCACAAATATTCCAAAATAATTCTCCATAAAAATTTATTGCATTTGGACTTCGTTTGATATGGATTTTCTGTGAAACAAAAAACATGCAACAAACAGGAACTGGCACTGGGCACTGGATCAATAGGTTAGTCCAATAAATCATATAAAAAATTACCAAAAATATGTGAAAGTTGTATAATATTGGCATGAAACAATCAAAAATTATAGATACGATGGAGACGTATCACCCATCGTTTAACACGGGGTAATCGTTATCGATCTATAGTTTCACACCGTCATCAGATCGCTGACCAGTTTACGCCCATTGTGATAGTCAGTTTTCAGCTTTCTCCACTGATGCGGTTAACCATTCGAGCTGGAAGCACAATCGCAGTGGTTCTCCCTTTGCACACCTAGCCGAACAAAGTGGAACATAGGAGGCAAGCACGGGAGCCGGGCAACCCAACTATTGACCGAAGACATAATTCGAAACTGATGCATATAATGCAATATCCGAGAACGTTTTGCCGAGGAGTCCATGGAGTACCTTGGCTTTTGGTGGGTTCGGCTCTAGTCGTAATCCGCGTTGATATTGCTGAAGCTTTAAAGGTGTCCGGCATTGTACTATGAGTCTTATGCTGGGAACACAAAAATAGGTTAAAATTGCCATAAGCTTGGAAAACCAAAAAACTTTAGTAAAAACTTTAGGTTTGAAGTAAAACAAGTTTTTTGTGCCAATCCGAAATTGGTCTTAAAATTTCTTTGTGCTTCTGTCGTGCTTTAACATGACACATCCGATCTCTAAACTACAAGTAGGTCAGCCTTCGGTTTCAACCTCCTTATCCCAAAGGCGGAGTGCTTCTCCGAGGCCAGTTTAGTGTAAACTCAAGCGGCTTTAGAGAGAAGCCAGGCTATCCAGCTATTGACCATACACTCGAGTCGAAAAAGGAGTGGTAGAAAAAGACTTTGCAATGACTGAGAAGAAAACTATTCATTATAAAATGGCTCGTATAAATTTAAGAGCCTCGAGTTAAATTGGGTAAAGGAAGTGTTTTGAACAAATAATGTTTTTGACAATCTAAGTTTTTAACAAATAACTTTTTTGTTTAACATAAATATAATGCTTGGTCGAACCGAACAGAAATGAAAAGGTTGAGCATGAAAGCGACTTAGCTGGTTAATGCGCTCGGTGTTGATGATGTGGTCTAAGCTTGTGGCGGGTCGAGGTCCTAGCCCCCAAGCCAGTCCCAAGGTGCTCGAGCAAAGAGTTCGGCTTGATGAAGTGACGACACAACACTGCCAATGTGGCAAGGCGAAGCCCCCGGTCCAATCCTAGGTGATGAAGCTGGTCGGCTGGTGATGCCGAAGTCATCGGAGTAGGTTGATGAAGAGATGTCGAAGCCCCCGGTCCAGCCGAGGTGACGCGCCAAGGTGACAATACATTTTGGTCAGCGGAGGCGGGACGATGACGTCGGCTTGCCAGCGGCGTGGCATAGTCGAGGTTGATTATCTACATGCATGAAGTAGCACAAGCTAGATAATAATAACAAAATAAAGAAAAAATTCTTTACAAAATTATTTATGCGAAATAAATTATTAAAAGGGATTTGGCCTAGCACGAGTCCGGTGTCGACACAGGGTGTCGGCACGATGAGGTGACGAAATCCAAATTTGCAGGGTCGCCCGAGTTATGGGCACGATGCGCACGGGACAGCGACGGCATATCGGATCGCCCTTAAACGGTGGCCTCGGTGTAGACCAGACTGCAAAACCTGCAACGCCAAAAATCACTGACGAGTAGAAAATACTCTTTGAAATATTATTAATTGGCACATCGCGAATAACTAGAACAATTGCACCTGTTGATTTATTCGACAACGTCCAAACTGATGGCGGATAAGGTGATTATGAACGAGGGACGTCTTGGCTGGAGTGCCTCAAGACTGCGTCGGGCCAACCAATATACCGCACAACCGATCTGAACAGGAAGGTTGGTTTGACAAAGGTTCCAACGCGTAGGTTGGCTCGCTAGATTGATGCAGACGGAAAATGCATGTACATGCGTCATCAAAATATTTCTACAGAAAATAATGCAGTACAAATGGACAGAAATATTCTGTGTGTAATAATTTTACGTGCTGAATGAATAGTTAGGAAAAAATAAACCCGCTCGACTACGATGACCGTAGCAGACCGAGGTGAGAAAAAGAAAGCGATCTGGAGAAAACTAGTATCAACCAGTACCTAGAATATATTGGTTTTGATCTTATACGTGGAGCAGTAGTACTCAAATTACCAGAATCTACCAATCAAATCTAGGGTACCGCACTGTAAAACTAGTAGCCAACCAGGTTAGTAGTACCTTAGGTCCATGCACTTTTCAACAAAAGGTAGAGGAGGACCAGCGGCCGAACTAAGGGCTGGAATAAAAAAACAAAAGGAAAGGAAAGGAATCTTCCCTGATATGCTCGACCGAGGTGAGGTGTGATCGGCCCATGTGCTCCTCGGCTGAATCGCCGCTGTATTTACACTGACCCAGGCGGCGGATCTGCAACCCCAAGGTGCTGCTGCATGCACACGTTTCTTAAGGAGTTTCCATGGCGCGCGGGGTAGCAATCTTTGTGATTAATTTTGCTTTCTGTAACTGCAGCAGTATCCGGATCTAACATATTGTCAGGCGACGGGTACAACCATCGTCGTTAAAATTTTCCTGATCCTAGTTTGACTGCGAACAAAGTAGCCAAATTTGGCTGCAACAATTTGCGAAAAGAGATGATTTACATAAAACAGATCTAACTGAAAGAATATCACCTGATTGTCCCATCAATCCGCGACGATCGCCCAGCAGGCTCTCAATGAAAGAACCAATGTCGGTTCTATATCCGGCATATCTCGTAGTAGGGGTCCTAAGCTAGGCGTCTTGGAGCGATGGTAACACGGACATAGAATTTTACCCAGGTTCGGGCTCTCTTGAAGAGATAATACCCTACGTCCTGCTTTTGATTGTATTCATATGGGGTGTAGTACAGAGTACATGTATCTACCACGAGATTGTTCTAATGAATATGAGTTGATCTATTGACTAGCCTGGCCTCGGTTTATATAACACACCGGAGGCCTAGGGTTTTATGAGAGTCCTTGGCTTGGGCGGCAAGTCTTGTGGAGTCTTCCTTGTATGCGGCACGGGCTGTCCGAACTGGCCCAATAATGAACCGCCATGGGGGTCCTCGGCCCGATCCACCTAGTCGGGAGACGACGTAGTGAATACCCCCTAGTCCAGGACACCGTCAGCGGGGTAGAAGGTGGAAGGCTACCGGCGGCGCTGGGTCTTCCTGGACGCCCGTGGCTCCGACCCGCATCTCGAGCCTCCAACGGAGCTGCCCGAGCAAATCCCCGAGTGGGGCTCCATGAAGCTCACCGACTCTCGGGCGAGGCCCATCCTGAAGAAGATAGCCTCGGATATGAAGGCACAACTGCTGACGGGGGTGATAATCGTGAAGGAGTTCTTGGCGCACCGCATCGCACCGCTCCAGTCACATACAAAACCCCTGTGGGAGTATGCGGGTGCGGAAGACGCGGTGAGGCTGCGTGCCCCCGGCCTGACAGGCGAGGAGCTGGACATGGCCTTGTTCGCCTTGCTCGGCGTGATCCCAAGGGACATCCATGAGGCCGCCGCTCCGCTATATAGCCGTGACGACAAGGAGGAGCTGCTCGAAGCCATGCATGTCTTCAACGAGTGGGGGCTTGAACCGAGCGACCACCCTGAATCGCCTGTGGTGCTGTCCTCCGGCAACAGTGGCAGTGACAAGGATTCAGAGGGAACGGAGGATGAAGACCTTGGGGAGGCGTCCCCATTGTCGTGGCGTCGGCTCCTCCTCGGCTACGAGGATGACGACGCCGACGCTGATGAGCTCCCGGCCACAGATACCCCGCGCTCCATCAGGGCGCCCGGGAGGAGGTCGGAGTCTGCTTCCCCGGCCGCATGAGCGTCTGGCCGGGCGGCCCCAAGCGAGGGGGCGGCAGTGCCCCTTCGGAAGGCCCTCTGCACCCTACCAGGGCGGCCGAGGAGACGGGCTCGTCCCCGCAGGGTGCGCAGCCAACGGTCGCGACGACCTCCACCGAGGCAGCGATAGCTTTGCTGGCGAAGACCCCTCAGGGAAGCCCCCTCGCTCCTCCAGTCAGCGGTGCCACAGCGGGGCTTGGCGAGGGCCACTCCACCAGCCCCCAGGGCGAGACCCGGGCCACGAAGAAGAATGTGGGCGCATCGGCCTCCGAAGAGGAAAAGAAGAGGAAGTGGGCTGCGCCAGATGAGTAAGTATCCTTGCCTTACCTCCTGACCGCGCTTTCGTAATCCATACGCTCATGCAGCCCTTCATTGCACCGAACAGGGGCGAGGGTGCGGAGAGGAAGAAGAAGAAGTCGACCGCCGACGTGAAGGTACCCATCGTCCTGAGGGCGGCCTCGACGCTCGGTCGCGGCCTCGGCGGGCGCGGGGGCGCGCAGCGCCGACCCAGCGTAACTCTTGGGCGCACAAGCAGCAACGCACCAGGGCGTACGGGCATGCCACCCTCTCTCGGTGCTTTGCCGGTGCCGCCCGGAGGGCCGGCCAACAAGGACGCGGGGGCTCGCCGAGCAGTGCTCCCTGCCGCGGTCGCAGCAGCCCCGGTCATGGGTGAGGGGGCGACGCCCCACCCCCCACCGGCCAAATCCGACTCAGCGCGTGCATCGGCGCAACCTCAGGCAGTGCCGGCCCCCGTAATCCAGTAGGCTGTGGCATCGGTCGCTCTTGCCGTGTCGCAGGAGCCGGGCGGCACAGAGAAGGACCCAAAGCCCCTGGCGCCCCCAGTTGATCGTACCACGACCTCATTGGCCACGGTCCCAACTGACGCACCAGCGCCGCTCCCTCGTCAGGTCCTCGCGCTTGCGAACTGCGGCGCCCTGATCAGGCATGGGGCCTTGGCTGATGCTTACACCGCGCTCGGCCGGTTCGAGGCGGACCTCTGAGACGCTGACAGGCACCTTGCCAAGGAGCGCATGGGGCTCGCCTCAGCGTGGCTCTAGGTTGATACGATGACCAAAGAGGCCTGGAGCCATGCCGAGGCCGCCACTACAGAGAGCAAGAAGGTAGCCGCTGAGGCTAAGGCGGCCCGCGATGACGCGCTGGCTGAGGTAGCAGCGGCCGTCAAGCGTTGCGGTGAGGCGAAGGCCGACCTGGAGGCGCTCCAGGAGGAACAGGCCATGCACACATAGCAGCTTCAGTAGTGGGAGGATGACCTCAAGGCTCGCGAGGCGAAGGTTGCGGTCCGTGACTTCGCGCTGGCGAAGGTGGTCGTGGAGCAGGCCGCGGAGCGCGAGCGCATGACCAAGCTGCAGGAGGAGGTGATGGAAGCCCAAGCATCCCATGCCAAGCATGTCTCTAAGGCAACAGCCCGGCTGGATGCCAGGGAGAATACCCTTGCCGACGTCGAGGGGAAAGCGGTGGCGGACCGTGACGCCTTCTCTTCCCTCGAGCTCAGGGCTCGCCAAGCACTGCAGTCTCTCTACAGTGGAGGATTCGAGGATCCGCTCGCGACCCCCGAGGATGGCTAAGCGGAGCTCTCCTCCAAGCTCGCCACAGAGCTCGAAGGCGCCACCGCCAAGGTGAACTCCATCCTGGAGGAGGAGTGTTGGGACCTCTTCTCCGTGGCAGCGATGCGTGTCTTCAGCCACCTTTACCTCCACGACTACAGCTTTGACTTCGACGCGGTGATAGGCCCCGTCCCTCTCGAGTCCCGCGCCACCACGGCGGAGGTCGTGGAAGGCCATGTGGCCGTACTGCTAGGGAAGTTCACCTGCAACATTGATGATAGTTCTGCTGTGACCGAGGCATGAGGCGGTGACGGCGACGGCAGTGGTGGTGATGGCGACGTTGAAGATGGGCCTGTCACGGCTGAGGCGGATGGTGGCTATGGCAATGGAGGCGATGGCCCTTCCCCCTAGAGTTTATCCCGCAACAACCGGTCATGCCTCATGGAGGTGTAAGACTTTGTTTGAATTTGTGATACATTTGGTGCCTGTAATAGCTGTTTGAACTCCGTAATTTCCTTTTCATGCTTGATTTTCTTCCTGCTTGCCTTTGTGCTTTGCGTCAGTAGGGCCCAGCCCCGCGCATACCTCGGCCGCCGTTGGGATGTCAAGTCGTGGTGCCTGGACAAAGCCAAGGGGCGAGGGGTTACGTGACTAGTGAGGCCCCTGAGTCGCGATGCTCAGCGGTCCCCCTTGACGTGCAAGCGGCCTGCATGAGAGAAATGTGGGTGACGGCGAGGTTAACCCGGGGTCCTTCCTACCTTTCTCTCGTCAGCCTACACCTGGGGGTTGTGCGAGGAGACCAGACACCAAGGACCTTGGTGGGGTGACGTGCGAGAGAGCAGGCCTGCGAGTCAGAGCCCGGTTTCGTGGGTTTTTTGGCGCTGTTGGGACTTACCCGAGCACAGGCACCATGTCCAGGCCCCGCTCGCATGAGGCCCAAGGGGAGGGTACAAGTGGCATTGCTGGAGAGCCGAGAGGCCATCCTGAGGTTGATACAACCCATATGGCGCCCTCAATTGTTTATCCACCAGCGCGGAGCATGGGGCTTCCACTAGGCATGGGCATGGTTGTATTGCGACCGGATCCGCCATCCCTGAGCATGGGGCTTCCACTAGGCATGGGTAGGGAGCTCTGTGCTAGAGTCTCCAGGCGTGTACAGACCTGTTTCGTTCGTACGCGTGGCTGGCACGACAGAACTTTGAGGAAGTGTGTTCGGATACTTGTGAGCCAGCGTGGGGCTCAGGAGGTCCTACCTCAAGGAGGGTTGCGCTTGGATTTTCGGCGCGGGGCGCGCTCGTGAGACCTGAGTTAGGAGGGCGACCTGCGCCGAACGAGTGCCCAAAGGCTATCGCATGAGAAGGCCAGACACCAAGGACCCATAGGAGGTGACGTGTACGGGGACGGCCAGCCAGACAGAGCTCGGTCGCTTTGGTTTATCAACGCTGCAGGGACGGACCCGAGCACAGACGCCATGCCAAGTCTTCTCATACAACAATCTTAAGGGAGAACACTCGGCGCGTGACTCCCACGGTGGCGAAGCACCAAAACTGCGGTTATACGAGCCAAGCCGCGCGCCCTTACTCGCCTACCCTCGATGAGCTCATGCGAGGACAAGGCACCAAGGACCTCGGGAGGTGACATGCACGGGAGCTGGCTTGCGAGACAGAGCTTGGTCGCTTGGATTTAACAACGCTGCAGGGACGAACCCGAGCACAGACGCCGTGCCAGCCCTTAATCATGAGGTGGTCGAGAGTGGGCTCGCGAGGGCGCGGCAACATTCGTGGTGACAAAGCATCGGACACGCAGGTTAAAACATCAAGGAAATCTCATCGAGGCATAGCCAGTTCTGATACAAGAGCAAAAGCGATACCGCTGCAGGGGCGTACCTTTACAGCCTGAGGATAATGCAGCCCATGGGGCGCCCTCAATTGAACAAACCAAAAAGTCACCTGGCAATGATGCTGCAGAGGCACCGATGTAGTCAATGAAGCGTGTCGCGGACGCTCGCTCCTCACGAGCCGGATGGCTTCGGAGGCTCGAGAGGCTCGCGAGGCCGAGGGGGCTCGCGAGGGTCTGGGGCCTCCTGAGACGCCACCGCCAAGCGCTGGGCTCGTGAGATGCCATGGCGCGCTGCGCCATGCACTGGTACGAGGCGCCAACGTTCAGCAGGCCGAACGGCATGCGGACGTAGCTGTAGGGGAAGCCCCCGCTCCAGCCAATGCGAGACGGCCAAAAGAGGTTCTGAGAGGCGGCCCGGTTGAGGCCCGGGATGTCGACGTAGACGCGTAGCCCGTCACTCGTGTCAGGGGCGGCGGCTGCACCAGTGGGGAGCATGGGGCGGCACTCGCCGCGCATGGCTTGCGCTTCCTGAAGTTCCTCAATCGCCTTGGTGATGAACTCTCGTGCTCCTGCAGCCTCGCGCCTCGTGCCTTGCTTGTGGGGGCGCACGTCGAGGCATGCCTCCAAGTGGTGCCCGAGCATCTCCCTCATCGCATTGGTCAGGTCAGACGCTCTCCAGATGGGAGCCCCCAAGCCCATCCTGAGGGAGGCGCCGGTCGCGCCTTCCTATGCGGGAGGAAGAGGCGCTCTGACAGCAGGTGCGGAGCCTGATGCGTCGCTGGCGGGTTTCTTGACCTCCGGACGGCTCTTGGGGAGGAGCTTCTTCTTCTTCGCAGGGGCAGCCTCAGGGGGCGCGACGCCACCTTCGCTATCTGAGTTCTCAGCCGCCACGGCCCAGTAGGCATGCTTGAGGGAGCAGACCACATCCTTCTCATCACA
Source organism: Thinopyrum elongatum (assembly GCA_011799875.1). Classification (NCBI taxonomy): domain Eukaryota; kingdom Viridiplantae; phylum Streptophyta; class Magnoliopsida; order Poales; family Poaceae; genus Thinopyrum; species Thinopyrum elongatum. The sequence continues at coordinate 321,369,385 of CM022299.1, read as the reverse complement.
GGCGACGATGATGACACCGCTGCACACTTGCATCTTGAGGATGTTGTAGCCATGGTGGGTAGCCGCCATGAACTTGGCGAGCACTAGGTATCCTAGGATGGCGTTGTACGGGAGGCCGATTTGGGCCACGTCGAAGTCGATGAGCTCAGTGTGGTAGTTGTCGCGCTTGCCGAAGGTGACGGGAAGGCGCACCTACCCTAGGGGAGTGGTGGAGCCATCGATCACTCCAGAGAATGGCTTGGTGGGCATGAGTTGGTCGTAAGGCACTTGGAGCATCTCGAAGGTCTCCACAGAGAGGACGTTGAGGCCGGCGCCGCCATCGATGAGCATCTTGGTGATTGAGACGTTGCTGATGGTGGGCGTGCACAACATGGGGAGCGCGCCAATAGTAGCCGAACACCTGAGGTGATCCTTGGAGTCGAAGGTGATGGTGTACTGTGACTACTTGAGTGGATGCGCAGCTTCAATCCTCGGGAGGGCCACATTCACCTCGCGAGAGAACTACTTGAAGATGCGGTTCGAGGCGGGTGCCTGAGCTCCGCCAAGGATGCAGGCAATCGCGTGAGGCTCCTGGTAGCCCCCGGCCCCTTCATCTTGCTGGTTGTCATCGTTTCTCCTGGGCGGTGGCGGCTGAGGCGGAAGGCCAGCATTGCCCTGAGGGTGGGCCTCACGAGGCTGATCACGCCAGGCGCCGTCGCAAGTCTGGTCACGCTAGCCGCCCTCGCGAGGCTGATCACGCCAGCCCTGACAGGGGTTGCGGTTGTCCCAGTGGCCTCCGCCGCAGCCCCCTCCATGGCCAAAGCCACGGTCACTGCGGTCGAGGCGGCGGCCTAGGCGCTCATCCTGGAGCGCCCTGACCTCCTGACAATCATCGATGTTTTGGGTGTGCATGTTGTGGAAGACGCGGAATGGCCGAGCGTCCTTGGGGGGCTCGTCGCGATCACGACCACACTTCATCTCAGGCTCTGCTGCCAGCACGGCGGGGCCCTTGCGCTTTGCTTCCTTGGCCTTGGCCTTCTTGTCTTCAGGATCGACGTCTGGTTGCTTGAGGAGGGAGAGGTGGCCTTCTTCGGCCTTGGCGCACTTGTCGGCTAGATTGAACAGCTCCAACACTGAGCACAGGTCATCGTTGATGGCGAGCTCCTAGCTCATCCTGACGTCTGTGGCGCCTTCTGTGAATGTGGAGATGATGGCCTCGTCCGAAGCCTTCGGGATCTTGAGGCGAACTTGGGTGAAGCGCTGCATGTACTTGCGGAGGGTCTCGCCCGGCTGCTGCTTCACGCGTTGCAGGTCGTTCATGGTGAGGGCTTGGTCATGGGTCCCTTGGAAGTTGGCGATGAACCACTCGTGGAGCTCATCCCACGAGGAGATCGACCCCTCCAGGAGGTGCATGAGCCAGGAGCGTGCGCCATCCTTGAGGGCCATGGGGAACCTGTTCACCATGACCTTGTCATCGCCATTTGCCGCCTCAATGCTCAGCGAGTAGAGATGGAGGAACTACGCAGGGTCAGAGATGCCGTCGTAGCGCGGGGGCACATCTGGCTTGAACTTGACTGGCCAGACAACGCGGTGTAGCTCACGAGTGAAGGTGCGGCAGCCCGCCGCGCTCATGGGCGTGGCCCGCGCGAGAGGGGCACGGCCTTGATGCCCGTGCGTGACAGCCTCTAGAGCGGCCCGGTCTTGGTGTTGGCGCGGTGGCGCCGGGAGCGCACGCATGTCGTACTGCAGCTGCTGGACGACCTGGCAGCTAGCCTCGTCCCGGGCCAGCACCGGCGCTCCATGCGGTGGGTCATGTGGATACGTGTTGCGCCTTGGCTCGACGTCAGCGCTGCGCAGAGGAGGAGGCAGAGGTGCGCCATGAGCCATGTCGCCCGCATGAGACGGCGGGGGACAGACAGATTGGGAAGGCACCAGGGCCTCGCCAGTGGCATTGACGAGCTCGGTGATGCGGCCCAGCCAGGCGTCATAGCCTTCATTGGTGGGGTGGTAGCATAGCAGCTCGTGCGCCATGAGCAGTGCAGCCTATGTGTTCGCCGGCCTGCGACGAGCTTGGGAGGACGAGGCCATGGTGGAAGTGAGGGAAGGCGTGGCGGTGCGGCCATCACACTGCACAAAGGACGGCAGCGAAGATTCCTGCTACTCATGGGCGGCAGGTTCGGTGGCGGCGTTGGCTATGGGAGAAGCAGAGCAGCGGGGGGCGCCACGGCCATCGGTGCCATCTGGGCGACGCGGGCAGCCCGACGCTCAGCACGGACTCGACGAGCATCGGCCATGGGAGTGGCGAAGCAACGATGGAGCAAAGCGGAAGGAAGAACTTTGACACGTCCCTACCTGGCGTGCCAAATGTCGGAATCGGGGCTCCCCGGACCCAAACAAGGTTCGAACTCTGGGGCGTGTGCGAAGGATCATGCCTCTACAACTAGCTGCTCACCGCCTCATGGCTTGGCTCCATCGAGGTCGAACGAGCGGGGAGAGGAAGTTGACACAGTGATTTACCCAGGTTCAGGCCACCTTGCAGTGTAAAACCCTACTCCTGCTTTGTGGTCGATTGCCTCGCGAGGAGGATGAGTATGAACTAGTACAAGTGAGAGCTGCCTCGGGAGAGCTGAATGGCGGAAGGATTCCATCCCTATCTACGGTGGATACTAATCTATATTTATAGTGGCCTTGGTCCTCTTCCCTCATAGCTTAGGCGGGAAGGGATACCACAGGGGCCAATTTTAAGGGGGACAGGAGTACACCCTTATCCTGACTAAAGGTGGTCTTCGTCTGCAAAGCTTCTGGTCGTGACGCAGCGGTGGGCTCGGTGATGACCTCCGTCCTGCCGAGCCCATGGTCTTGGTCTTGCTGCACTGGAATGGAAACCTTTGGGGGATTCCTCGGGAACCCGTGTACGTCCTTGCCTCCTTAGCACCAAAGAGGAGATTGTCCTGGACTGCGCCCGCTGGTGCCCTGCTGGCCTTGGTCATCATGTCTCACGTCACCACGTGCCTCGCGAGGTGGGATGCCTGCCTAGAGATGTCCGCTCCTCGGGAGGCAGCCTCGGGAGGCCGCTCCTTGGGAGGCCTTAATGTCGTTCGCCTCATGATGTGGGGGCCCTTGCAAGGGTCTTGCTCGTGAAGCCTTGGAGTTGGGCCGTACTGGGCCTTCGACGGTGCCGCGCCCTGGGCCGTAGGCAGATTGGTTTGGGTACACCCGGTCCCAGGACTCCGACATACACATAGTTCATATCTAACTCGACAGTAATCATTTGGTGTGTTGTGAAGATAATATACGGATGATGGTTTAACTTGACAACAATCATGATTGTAGATTCTTATTCAAATAGAGAAACGAATTCAAATTAGTTCATATTGAAGCAGTAGTATATACATTTGGAATGCACTAAAATGTTCATTTGAGTAAGTTATATGCATTATACACCCAGCGATTTTTTTTAATTGAACATAACATGGATTCAAAGTTTTGAATGGCATTTGTAGTAACTCATACAGTAAAACGGGACAAGACTCTCTCTTGTGTGGTGTGAATTGTTTTTTTTTTCATTGAGGGAAGTGTGAATTGATTTGGTACAGTACACGTTAGGCTTGTCACGAAATTTCAACCCGCGCCTTGGTATCCCGAAATTTCAAGATATCTCTTTGTCTCGTTTTGCTCCAAAAACTCCCTCCTTCTCAACCCACGCCTTGCTATCCCGAAATTACAACGCGCGTGAAAACTCCCACGTGCTGCGAAATCCCGACACGCAAAATTCCCATTATCCCCCTGAACCGAAAGAACCACCTAGTTCAAATCGGTAGGGGTACTTGTGTAACTTACTCTACATTTCAGACAAGCGCGTCCCTAAGCCATGGTCCCCCCTCCCATCCCCTTCGTTCCACCCATTCATACACTAAGGCCGCCAAACCCCACGAAACTCCACCCGGCCGTCGCCCAGCCGGAGCCTCTTCCCCGATGATGTCATCCACCACAACAGCTCGATTCCCTCATCCACCGCACTTGATGAGTATCCATCGTCGATCCCGTCCCATCAGTTCAGCCTCCCCGTCCTCCACCTCCAAGGAGCATCCCCGATGTTCACCTCGTCTATAGCGCCACCTCCATTCCCCCAGAGCCATGTTCACCTGCCCCACCAGAACCGCAGCACCCTCACTGAATCCTCGGATGAAGCCGAGTCTTAACTAGCGCCGCCAAAGAGGTTATACACTCATTGCTGCATTTTCTCCTTGATTCGATCTCATAGGGCTGCCGATGCTCGATCTCGAGCTGCCATGGCGAGTCGTCGGTGACTTCATCCACGGCGTTGCTCCCTCGGCGGCGATGTCCACACCAGCAGGAGTTGCTGATGCTGCTGCTCCGGCTCTCGCTCGCGTTGTGGCTCTGCTCTTGCTATCAGTCGCGCTGCTGCTCTGCTCTTGCTGTCGCTGGCATCGCTGCTCTGCTCTTGCTCTCGATCATGTTGCTGCTATGCTCTGTCTTGCTCTCGATGGCGCTGTTGCTGCTGCTACACGACCTGCTGCAGCTACACGAGTTGCTGCTCTAGCTCTCGCTCTTGCTGTTGCTCCGGGCGCTGCTGCTCTCTGGTAGTGCGTTCCCTGCTCGAGCGGCTCCTGATTTAGATCACTGCTTCTCTGCTACTAGTGCTCGAGTGGCCTAAACTACTAGTGCAGTACTCTACTACTAGTGCAATCAGTTTTGACAGTAAAATTCAGTATCATTAGTTAAGTACAGAGTCAATAATTTTTACATCATATGTTGGAGTGGCCATGGCGCAGCTGATGCATTTTACATCTAACACTTTTTGGTGATGTATTTTACATCATCTATTGCAGATGCTATTAGAATACCAATTTAGAGTAACATTGTCTGTCTTATCCTGCTTCAGCCTCGCCATCATACATCTCACTGGAGCTGCTCAAATGACAGAACCGTCCATCACAGCGGAGCAGCACTAGTACAGCGAGCTGCTATACAAACGGTTTTTAACCCCTTTCCGCGATGGCATTTTAAACTGTCGCCTAGTGAGTGTGGGCGATAGGGGGGGTCCTTCCCACACGACCCAGAAACAGTCGGGGATACGGAGTAGGAATGTATACGTTTTCTAGAACAAAGCGTATGCGATGCCCGCACCTATCCCAAATGTGATTCTTCACACAACTGTTTGGGATATATCTAATATCCCAAACGCTCCATCCTTGCAACTCGTGTGTGCTGGCATTACCATCGCAGTCGGACTTCAGTGGTTTTACCTAATACCAGGCGCAGCCCAGGCACAGTCCAGGCATAGGATTTTTCCAGGCACGTACCAAACTGGCTCTGCATTTATGATGTGCACCACATCACAAACAGTTCATGATTGTAAATCGTGTATGATAGGGTGACAATCACACACATTTAGTTTTCCCGCACCGTTCGTGATATTGTCTGACATCACACATGCTTTGCAAACAGCAACTGTGTGCATGGTTACACACGTTTCCTCTCCGTGAACCATGTCGGATTATGATGTATATCACACACGCTGTGCTTTATAGACCGTGTGCGCCGTAATGACCTGCAGAGCGTATTTTCACCCTAATTTAATTGCTGCTATTTAAAATTGTACCGAATTTTAATTTGAAAGTAGGCTATAACTTCATTCATATCCATCAGGTTCAACAACCAATGCATTATTCGATTCACAGGTACATATGTTCAAGAATTACATAAAAAAAGAATTACATAAGCACCAAATAAAGAATGATGAACCAGGGTTGTATACTTGTACTATTAAAGATGGTAAAGAAAGAGGCGAGAGACATTCTGGTTGCTAAACAAGGTGAAGCAAAATGGCCCTATTGTGCTCTCCTCGATGCAGAAGGCACGCATGACTCTAGTCCAACCCCTTGTGATGGTCGGCCGCCAATCATGTAGTTTGAGAGCTAATCTTGAGTAAACTGCTTCGGGATCCACTGCAAAGGAAAAAGATTCAGACATTGTCATCTAACACAACTCATTATGGGCAGTAAATTTAAGGCTACAGAGTTCTTACTTACCATGCTGCAGTTCACTGTTGTCTTGCATAAAGTATAAACAAATAGTTCGATTGACATCTTTTGACCCATTTTAATAATAATCTTTATTAGTTTCCTCTCTTGAAGCTGGTTCATGAATATCTCATTGCCCCATATGCAGAAAGGGTCGAAGCGTGGATCTTTGGCAATGACATATGTACCTAAAAGCACCAAGTTAATATTAGAAGCTAAACAACAATTGCACAATGATGTAGTACAACACTCCCTCCGTCCCATTATATAAGATCTTATTACATCCAATATACTCACATATTGGATGAATTAACATCTTATATTATGCGGTGGATGGAGTTTATTACATTGTTACAAATATCGGCCGATTAACTGCAGTTAACTGCTGCTGTGTTGTTGTTGTTGTTCTTGCTGCTCTTCCATGTATATCTAGACATCATCAGAACATTAAGGTAACACTCTTCCTTGTTGCTATGTAGCCTGGGATTGCATATTTAGTCATTCAGTACAATGCATGTTGCTATGTAGCCTCAGATATATTAAATATGGCCCTAGTTAACCTACCGATAAATCGGTTATAGATATATTCAGTGAAATGTCCGATTCGACGATTAATACCTTATCAGCGCCCGGGCTATATGGTACCAGCTACCGATATCCTGAATAGTGAGTATATATAAGCAATGCGATGAAACTAAACTCAATGGAAAACAACAGATGTTCCCAATATTGTCCTGTGTGAGTACATCTGAAGGCATGTTAAGCACAACAGGCTAAACATCAACCAAATATATCCATGGTAGACAACATAATCTCCAAATGATAGCTTCGGTGTGTAGGTTTAAGAACGCTTGTTAAACAAGACAAGAAGTGGAAAGGTGTGTTAACTGCAACAGGCATAACATTTAAAAATAAGCAAATATAGTCATTCAAACTGGTATTGTGCAGGTCTAAAGTACACTAGTTATTGTTAAAAAAAGGAAAGGCATGTTAACTGCAACATCCTTAACAACAACCAAATATCGTAATTCTTAGTGGTATTGTTGAAACTGTTATTGATGAAATTGAACTGCACGGCAAATAGTTGCACATATAGAGCACCACATTGTGAATAACTGAAATAAACAAGGCATAAGGCCATCTCTAGCCGATCACCTAAAAGTTAATAGAGTAAAACTCTTAGTGAGTATATATATATATATACTCCAACAATTTTTGGCCTTTTCTAGTCGATCCCCTAAACTTAACGTTGTAAACTTAAATTTGATCAAGTTCAAAGCAGGCTTAACCGAAAGTAGCATGCATTCAAACATAAACATAGATAGTTTTGCATAACCGAACATAAAACATAAATTTAAACTAAACTACGTTCAGTCGAAGTGGAGGTCGAGCCAATCCTTCCTCGTCAGGTACGGTGTGCCGCGAGCCGGGTCCGGGCCGGTGCCGTCGTCGGGGTCATTGGGGAAGACACTCCTCCACTCGTCGACGTCGATCTCCTTGTCCTTGCCACCCACCTCGATGACCTCCGTGCCGCCATCCTCACCGCCTTCGACCTCGTCATTAGAGGAGAGCATGATAACCTTGCCACCCTCCGCGCTGGCAAAGATCATCCGCTCCGCCTCCACGAGCTCCGGGTGCTGTCGGCGGAGCTCTTGCATGTAGGCCTCGTCAGCGGCCTTGGCCCCAAGGCGCTCCCACGCCTCACGGTCCTCCCGTGCCATAGCCGAGCTCACCACCCCTGGCTCTGGTGGGACGAGGTCGACCGGATGTGTGCCGAAGGGGAAATTGAGCCTAGCCATCGCGCCGTGGTAGCGAACCTGCCAGCGGTCGTACTCCATGGCCGCGAGCTCGGCCGTGTGGAAGCTACCGAGCCACCGACGGGTGTGGGTCTCCTGATCCGTAATCTCGGCGACCCACGTCCCCTACCGCCGCTGCCTGACCCCGAAGTAGGACCTCGTCGGCGGTCGGGCCCGAGGGAGGACGGGGAAGTCCTCGAACCGGCGTAGGGGTGCGGCGGCGGGCGGATCGGGCGATCGGCGACGGCGGCTCGATAAAGAGCCCACGGAGGATGATGGGGACACCTCGGCGGCCACCTCACCGACGTTGGGCAAAGAGGCCACGATAAACTTCTTTTGGGCCATTGGCTCCTCGAGCTCCCCGGCACACAGGCAGAGGTTGAGGATGGAGGTGGCGGCGGTGATGGCGGCGACCTACCAATGGTTTCGAGCGAGGGAGGGGTGGTGTGTGTCTGTGTGAGCAGAGGTTTTGGGGGGTGTGGAGGGGGGGAGGTGGTGTTTGAGGAAATACCGCGGCAACTGAAAATTTTACTAGGCGGGAGTAAAATGCCGGGCTACTGAAAATTTGGATCAAGTGCGAGCAGATATTTTTGAGATTGCGAGGGATGCAGAGGCGGGAATAAAATGTCGGGGCTACAGAAAATTTGGATCAAGGCCGAGTAGATATTTTTGAGATTGCGAGGGATGTAGAGGTGGGAATAAAATGCCGGGGCTACTGAAAATTTGGATCAAGGTCGAGCAGATATTTTTGAGATTGCGAGGGATGCAAAGGCGGGAGTAACATGCCGGGGCTACTGAAAATTTGAATCAAGGGCGAGCAAATATTTTTGAGATTGCGAGGGATGCAGAGGCGGGAGTAAAATGTCGGGGCTACTGAAAATTTGAATCAAGGGATTGAAGCAGAGTGGGAGTAACAGACACGCTCACAGTCCATACATACGAATCGTGTGCTATCAAACATAAAAACCTTCTAGGCGGTAGATATTTTCGAGATTGCGAGGTAGTAGATATTTTCGAGAGCGGGAGCCAAGCCTCATGGAGCCCAATCTACTATGCTGATGTGAGTGACAGGGGCACGGGTGTGGCACATGGGTAGTCTGAGCGAACCGTGTCTGCTGCGTCCCCAATCGCAGACGGTTGTTGCATCCAACTTGTCTACTATTTATAAATTTGGCAAAAAGAATAACACAGGAAAGGGTCAGAACACGAACACACTTGCATGTGGACCAAATATATGTATGAAAAGGGTGGTTTGATGTTCAAATACCCAATGCACAACTTTAATGTGGCACCTGTCGCACAAAGCACACATTATTGCTAGTCAGCCACCCCCTACGAACCCCACTTCGTGTCGGCGGTAAGGGAATCCTAGCTACGAACGCATGCCCCCAAATAGCTAGGTATGAAATCTCACCCTACCGTAACACAAAACCTATAGGAGTCCATCATGGCCAAACTTCCCCTTTCGCTTCCGGACAAAGGTGGACCGTGTGCCGACCCAAAAATGTGTGCTTGTGGCACGAGATGGGTGAGACCACATACGAACCACCTGCGGGTGACCCTACTATATGTATGAAAAGGTTGTGGTGTGATATTTAACTACCATTCACAACTTTGATGTGGCACGTGTGCCTCACAAATTAACCGGACTTACCCGGCCCCACGGAGGTTGCAGGTAGTGCGAAAGTATCCCCCGCCCCCCCACCCCACACGCGCATCGGGCGGAGAGGGCATCTCACCTAGACGTACTATAACACAGACCAAGCAGAATCCAAGTTGGTCGTATAACCTCTCTCGCCCATTGTTGGTCAAAGTGATGGACGTCCACACGGCCCCGCAAAATGGGCAAGCTTGTCACCGATAACTGATGTCTACTACGCAACTTGTTCTTGTAGACTTGTGTTGGGCCTCCAAGCGCAGAGTTTTGTAGGACAGTAGTAATTTTCCCTCAAGTGGATGACCTAAGGTTTATCAATCCGTGGGAGGTGTAGGATGAAGATGATCTCTCTAGAACAACCCTGCAACCAAATAATGAAAAGTCTCTTGTGTCCCCAACACACCCAATACAATGGTAAATTGTATAGGTGCACTAGTTCGGTGAAGAGATGGTGATAAAAGTGTAGTAATGATAGTAGATATTGATTTTTGTAATAGGAACAATAAAAAAAAGAAAGGTATCAACTGATAAAATGGAGCACAAACGGTATTGCAATGCTTGAAAATGAGGCCTAGGGTCTGTACTTTCGCTAGTGCAATCTCTCAACAATGCTAATCTAATTGGATCATATAACCATCCCTCAGCGTGTGATGAAGAATCACTCCAAAGTTCTTATCTAGCAGAGAACATAATAAGAAATTGTTTGTAGGGTACGAAACTAGCTTAAAGTTATTCTTTCCGTTCAATCTATTCAAGAGTTCTTACTAAAATAACGCAAAGTTATTATTTCTGTTCAATCTATCCAAGAGTTCGTACTAAAATAACACCATATGATACGCATCAACCAACTCTAATGCCACCTAGATACTCCAATGTCACCACAAGTATCCATGAGTTAATTATAGGATACGCATCAAACAATTTCAGATTCATAATACTCGATCCAACACAAAGAACCTCAAAGAGTGCCCCAAGATTTCTACCGGAGAAACAAGGACGAAAACGTGCACCAACCCCTATGCATAGATTACCCCAATGTCACCTCGGGAATCCGCGAGTTGAGTGCCAAGACATAGATCAAGTGCTCTCAAATCCATAAAAGTATTCAATCCGATAAAAAAGAGATCTCAAAGGGAAAACTCAATTCATCACAACAAGATAGAGAGGGAAAAACACCATATGATCCAACTATATTAACAAAGCTCGCGATACATCAAGATCGTGCCATCTCAAGAACACGAGAGAGAGAGATTAAACACATAGCTACTGGTACAAACCCTCAGCCCCGAGGGTGGACTACCCCCTCCTCATCATGGTGGCCGCCGGGATGATGAAGATGGCCACCGGTGATGATTTCCCCCTCCGGTAGAGTGCCGGAACGGGGTCCAGATTGGTTTTTCATGGCTAGAGAGGCTTGCGGCGGCGGAACTTCTGATCTAGGGTTACCCTGAGGTTTTTTGGAATATTTGGAAATTTATAGGGCGAAGAGGTGGTGCGGGAGGCCGCCGAGGTGGGCACAACCCACCTAGGCACGCCTGGGCCCCCAAGCACGCCCTGGTGGGTTGTGCTCTCCTCGGAGCTCCCCTATGGCACTTCTTTGGCCCACCGGGTGTCCTCTGGTCCAGAAAAAATCTCCAAAAAGTTTCATCGCGTTTGGACTCCGTTTGGTATTGATTTTCTGCGATGTAAAAAACAAGCAAAAAACAACAACTAGCACTAGGCACTATGTCTATAGGTTAGTCCCAAAAAATGATATAAAGTTGCTATAAAATGATTGTAAAACATCCAAGAATGATAATATAATGGCATGAATACTTCATAAATTATAGATACGTTGGAGACGTATCAGCATCCCCAAGCTTAATTCCTACTCGTCCTCGAGTAGATAAATGATAAAAGAAATAATTTATGAAGTGTGAATGCTAGCAAAGTGCATAAGTTTGATCAATGATAATTTCAATCACTTTTTCTAGCATCATAACAACAACTCCTTCTCATAAAACTTTTCATGATAAAGTTGCAATTGAAAACGAAATTTTTGTTGTGGAAAGCTACCTATCAAATTCATCATATACTCTTTCTTTTGTAACATGGACATTTGGACTTGAATGATTCAAAGCAATAGTCTATAATTTGACACGAAGACATCAATACTCAAGCATATCAACAAGCAACCATGTCTTTCAAAATATCAACACTAAAGAAAGTTATCCCTAGCCCATCATGCTCAATCATTGATCCATTCGCAAAACACACTCGCATATTAGCTACATCCAATGCTCAAGTACAATCATAGTGCCCCTTAGTTGGTGCTTTATAAGAGAAGATGGAGACTCAAATAAAAAAAAAATTACATAAAGTAAATAGATAGGCCCTTCGCAGAGGGAAGTAGGGATTTGTAGAGGTGCCAGAGCTCAAAGCTTAAATTGAGAGATAAAAATTTTGAGAGGCATACTTTTCCCGTCAACGAAAACGACCGAGTAATTCCCAACACTTTCCATGCTAGATATATCATAGGCGGTTCCCAAACATAAAATAAAGTTTATTCCTTTTTCCACCATTCTTTCACAATCCATGGCTAGCCGTATCCACGGGTGCCCTCCATACCAACACTTTCCAAGGAATTTATTATTTGACAACATAAAGTAAATTTCTTTTTCATTTCGGGACTGGGCATCCCTAATACCTTTGCCGTACTCTCGTGCAATGACAAGTGAATAAACACTCATCTTGAGAATAACACATCTAGCATGGAAACTATTGGCCACCCCCTGCCGCTTCATGAGCAGTACGAGCACACAAAAAGGAAATCATTTTGAAAATTTAGAGATGGCACATTCAAATTTGCTTAGAATGGCATGGAAATACCGCATATAGGTAGGTATGGTGGACTCATTTGGCACAACTTTGGGTTTAGGAATTTGGATGCACAAGTAGTATTCCCACTTAGTACAAATGGAGGCTAGCAAATAGATTGAGAAGCAACCAACCAAGAAATGAAAATTCACATAAACAAGCATTGAGCATAACTAACACCGAATAATGCACCACAAGTAGGATGTAATTTCATTGCATAACTATTGACTTTCGTGCTTGCATAGGGAATCACAAACCTTAACATCAATATTCTTACTAAAGCATAATTACTCATCAACATGACTCACATATTATATCATCATATTGCAAAACTATTACAAGGAATCAAGTTTATTTTGTCCAATGATCTTCATGAAAGTTTTTATTATATCCCTCTTGAATATCTATCACTTTGGGACTAGTTTAATGTGTTGCTTTTGATAGATCAAACAAATCTAAGTGAGAACATGAGCATAAAAATTTTCTTCTCTCAAAATAATATAAGTGAAGCATGAGATAATTTCTTCAAAAATAATAAAGCACACCATGCTCAAAAAGATATAAGTGAAGCACTAGAGCAAATGACAAACTACTCCAAAAAGATATAAGTGAAGATCATGCGAGTAGTTAAGTAAATGGGTAGCTATGTGAGGACTCTCTCTTATTTAAAATTTTCATATATAAGTATTTTATTAAAACAGCAAGAAAAACAAAATAAAATGACATTCTAAGAATAGCACACATCATGTGAAGAAGCAAAAACTTAGGCTCAACCGAGGCTAACCGATAATTGTTGATGAAGAAAGGTGGGATGCCTACCCGGGCATCCCAAGCTTAGATGCTTGAGACTTATTGGAATATTAACTTGGGATGCCTTGGGCATCCCCAAGCTTGAGCTCTTGTGTCTTCTTCATTCCTCTCAAATCACGGTTTCCCTAATTCTTAAAAACTTCATCCACACAAAACTCAACAAGAACTCGTGAGATAAGTTAGTATAAATCAATGCAAAACATTATCATTCTATACTGCAGAAAATCACTAAAATATTATTCAACATTGAATACTAAATGCCTCTACATATTTAATACTCCTATCCTCAAATAGAATCATTAAACAAGCAAACATATGCAAACAATGCGAACATAACAGCAATCTGTCTAAACAGGACAGTCTGTAAAGAGTGTAATTGTACTCGTACTTTCCTAACTCCAAAAATTCTGAAAATTTACCACGCTGTATAAAACTTATCATAGATTATTGTGCAAAAAATTTCAACATTTTATCACATTCTGACTTTTCTGCAGAATTTTTGTAACAGAGATAAACTTTCTGTTTTAAAACAGCAACTCATATACTTGCAAAATAAGCATGGTGAAGGCTATCCTTGCCACTTTTATTGAAATAAAAGATGCAAAACATTATTATAAATAACAGAAATCAAATCATAATAAAATAAAATGACTCTCCACGCAAAACTCGTATCATGTGACGAATGAAAATATAGCTCCAAGTGAGGTTACCGATAATGTTGAAGACAAAAGAGGGGATGCCTTCCGGGGCATCCCCAAGCTTAGTTGCTTGGATCTTCCTTGAATATTGCCTTGGGGTGCCTTGGGAATCCCCAAGCTTAGGTTCTTGTCACACCTTATTCTCCTCATATCGATATCTCACCCAAAACTTGAAAACTTCAATCACACAAAACTTAACGGAACTTCGTGAGATGGGTTAGTATGATAAAGACAAATCATTCACTTTGGTACTGTCAAAGAAAAGATTCATAATTGTTCTCACACAATGACTAATGTACTCTACAATTTACACAATTTATATTAAGCAATATAAGCCATAGAAACTAGAAAACAAGCAAATTATGCATTGAAAACAGAATCTGTCAAAAAACAGAACAGTACGAAAAGATCTGAATTAAGCTCATACTTATGTAACTCCAGAAATTCTGAAAATTTAGGAAAACGTAGAAAAGTTTTATACCCATCAACTGTAAAAAATTTAGAAATTTTCACGTTCCAGTAAAAGACAGGAATTTCTGCACTGGATGCAAAAGTTTCTGTTTTTGCACAGAATCAAGTCAACTATCATCCACACTATCCCAAAGGCTTTACTTGGCACTTTATTGAAACAAAAGCTATAAAACAAGATCACTACAGTAGCCTAATCATGTGAACACACAAAAACAGTAAGTGTAAATGTTGGGTTGTCTCCCAACAAGCGCTTTTCTTTAAGGCCTTTTTAGCTAGGCATGATGATTTTAATGATGCTCACATAAAAGATAAGAATTGAAACACAAAGAGAGCATCATGAAGCATATGACTAGCACATTTAAGTCTAACCCACTTCCTATGCATAGGGATTTTGTGAGAAAACAACTTATGGGAACAAGAATCAACTAGCATAGGAAGGCAAAACAAGTGCAACTTCAAAACTTTCAACATAAAGAGAGGAAACTTGATATTATTGCAATTCCTACAAGCATAAGTCCCTCCCTCATAATAATTTTCAGTAGCATCATGAATGAATTCAACAATATAGCTATCACATAAAGCATTCTTTTCATGATTCACAAGCATAGAAATTTTATTATTCTCCACATAAGCAAATTTATTCTCATTCATAGTAGTGGGAGCAAACTCAACAAAATAACTATCATAAGATATTTGATTTGCAGAATCCAATTGAAAATAAAAATCATGATGACAAGTTTCATGATTATCATTATTCTTTATAGCATACACGTCATCACCATAATCATCATAAATAGCAACTTTGTTCTCATCATAATCAATTGAAACCTCCTCCAAAATAGTAGATTCATCACTAAATAAAGTCATGACATCTCCAAATCCACTTTCATCAATATAATCATCATAAATAGGAGGCATGCAATCATTCTAACAAATTTGCACATCAAATCTTGGGGGACTAAAAATATCATCTTCATCAAATATAGCATCCCCAAGCTTATGGCTTTGCATATCATTAGCATCATGAATATTCAAAGAATTCATACCAACAACATTGCACTCATGCTCATCATTTATGCCAAACATTTTATTGAATTCTTCTTCTATCAATTGAGCACAATTTTCCTTTCCATCATTTTCAAGAAAGACATGATAAAGACGAATAATATGAGGCCACCTCAATTCCATTTTTTTGTAGTTTTCTTTTATAAACCAAACTAGTGATAAACAAGAAACTAAAAGATTCAATTGCAAGATCTAAAGATATACCTTCATGCACTCACCTCCCCGGCAACGGCGCCAGAAAAGAGCTTGATGTCTACTATGCAAATTGTTCTTGTAGACTTGTGTTGGGCCTCCAAGCGCAGAGTTTTGTAGGACAGTAGCAATTTTCCCTCAAGTGGATGACCTAAGGTTTATCAATCCGTGGGAGGTGTAGGATGAAGATGGTCTCTCTCAAACAACCCTGCAACCAAATAATAAAAAGTCTCTTGTGTCCCCAACACACCCAATACAATGGTAAATTGTATAGGTGCACTAGTTCGGCGAAGAGATGGTGATAAAAGTGTAGTAATGATAGTAGATATTGATTTTTGTAATAGGAACAATAAAAAAACAGCAAGGTACCAATTGATAAAACGGAGCACAAACGGTGTTGCAATGCTTGAAAATGAGGCCTAGGGTCCGTACTTCCGCTAGTGCAATCTCTCAACAATGCTAATCTAATTGGATCATATAACCATCCCTCAACGTGTGATGATGAATCACTCCAAAGTTCTTATCTAGCGGAGAACATAAGAAGAAATTGTTTGTAGGGTACGAAGCCACCTTAAAGTTATTCTTTCCATTCAATCTATTCAAGAGTTCGTACTAAAATAACGCAAAGTTATTCTTTCCGTTCGATCTATCCAAGAGTTCGTACTAAAATAACACCATATGATACGCATCAACCAACTCTAATGTCACCTAGATACTCCAATGTCACCACAAGTATCCATGAGTTAATTATAGGATACGCATCAAACAATTTCAGATTCATAATACTCGATCCAACACAAAGAACCTCAAAGAGTGCCCCAAGATTTCTACCGGAGAAACAAGGACGAAAACGTGCACCAACCCCTATGCATAGATTACCCCAAGGTCACCTTGGGAATTCGCGAGTTGAGTGCCAAGACATAGATCAAGTGCTCTCATATCTATAAAAGTATTCAATCCAATAAAAAATGAAATCTCAAAGGGAAAACTCAATTCATCACAACAAGATAGAGAGGGGAAAACACCATATGATCCAACTATATTAACAAAGCTCGCGATACATCAAGATCGTGCCATCTCAAGAACACGAGAGAGAGAGTGAGATTAAACACATAGCTACTGGTACAAACCCTCAGCCCCGAGGGTGGACTACCCCCTCCTCATCATGGTGGCCGCCGGGATGATGAAGATGGCCACCGGTGATGATCTCCCCCTCCGGCAGAGTGCCGGAACGGGGTCTAGATTGGTTTTTCATGGCTACAGAGGCTTGCAGCAGCGGAACTTCTGATCTAGGGTTACCCAGAGGGTTTTTGGAATATTTGAGAATTTATAGGGTGAAGAGGCGGTGCGGGAGGCCACCGAGGTGGGCATAACCCACCTGGGCGCGCCTGGGCTCCTAGGTGCTCCCTGGTGGGTTGTGCTCTCCTCGGAGCTCCCCTCTGGTACTTCTTTGGCCCACCGGGTGTCTTCTGGTCCAGAAAAAATCTCCAAAAAGTTTCACCGCATTTGGACTCCATTTGGTATTGATTTTCTACAATGTAAAAAACTAGCAAAAAACAGCAACTGGCACTGGGCACTATGTCAATAGGTTAGTCCCAAAAAATGATATAAAGTTGCTATAAAATGATTGTAAGACATCCAAGAATGATAATATAACGGCATGAATACTTCATAAATTATAGATACGTTGGAGACGTATCAATAACCTTGCGAGAGTGTCTGAAGACAAAACCCACTCTGTGCATGTGGCCCAGACATATGTATATGGAAGTGGTGTGTGGTGTTTGAATACCCAATGCGCAAATTTGATGTGCCACCATGCTTTGGAACCATAAAATCCCCACACTAAGCGAGGGTTCACATTGCGTAGCATGCGCTCAAACTTAATTAGGCCTGGAATGGGTGACCTACTATATGGTACACGAACCAAAGAAAAAGAATCCGTCCTGGTAACCTTTCTCGTCGTCGGTCAAAATGATGGACGTCCACGTGGGCCCATGAATATATAGGCTTGCCGCCGATAACCAAGCGAGTGAGAGTGTCCAACGACAACCATTGCATGCATGTGTCCCAAACATATTTATGGAGGTGCATGATGCATGCATAAGTGTTCAATACCCAATGCACAACATTGATGTGGTGCATGCATGCGTTGAAAATCGCACAGTCCCCACACAGAGCAAGAGGTTCATGACGCGTGTCGTGTGCTCACCCCCCCCCCCCCCTCAATCCAGCGGGATGGATTCATGTGTACACATGCGCTATTATATACTTGTAATCTCACATCATGACCTATACCGTGAGACAAACAAAAAATTAATCCCCTCCTAAGTTAAATTAATTAACCTTTCTCGCTGTCGGTGAAAGTGATGGACCAAGCGGGCCCACAGATGGAAGCATTGCCGATAACCGCATGAGTGAGTGACAGAGGATAACCACCATCACTTGCGTGTGTGCCAAAACATATATATGGAGAGGTGTGTGGTTGTGATGTTTTCAATACCTAATGCACAACTTTGATGTGGTATCTGCCTCAGAACCTGTAAAGTCCCCACACGGAGTGAGGTTCATGTGACACCTAGTATATGATGGTCCCATCCCCCCTTCGACACGTACTATATATATACTCCTATCGTAACACAGCCCTAAAAGAATTAATCCTCCTTGTTCGTCAAACGTATACCTCTCTCTCTTGTTGGGTCAAAGTGATGGACGACGACCTTGCGGGCCCACGGGAGCGAAGCGTACATCGCACGCGAGTGAGCATCCTATATAGGACTACCACCATCTGCATGTGGCCCAATGAGGTGTTTGTGTGATGTTTGAATATGCAATGCACAACTTTGATGTGGACGACAACCTCGGAAACCGAAAAGCCCCCACAGAGAGCGAGGTTCATGATGCGTGGTATGTGCTACCCCCCCTATTCGACACGTGGTATATATATATATACTCCTATTGTAGCACAAACCAAAAAATAATCATTCCTTGATGGTCAAATTAACCTCTCTCTCGTTGGTTCAAAGTGATGGAGGACAACCTCGCCGGCCCACAGATGGAAGTGCCGCATGCGAGTGAATTTCTATAGGGCAACCACCGCCTGCATGGTATAACATGATGTTTGAATACCAATGCACAACTTTGATGTGGCACCTGCCTCGGGAACCGGAAAGTCCCCACATGGAGCGAGGTTATGACACACATATATATATAGTATACATGTTGCCCCCTCTTTGATATGTACTAGATACTCCTAGCGTGCATATATGTAACACAAACCAAAAAAGAACCATCCTTGTTGGTTAAATTAACCTGTCTCTCGCTGTAGGTTCAACTGATCGACGACAACCTCGTGGGCCCACAGAGAGAGTCACATGCACGCGAGTGAGTGTCATAGGACAACCACCCCGTGCATGTGCCCAAAAGAGGTGTGTTGTGTGATGTTTGAATACCCAATGCACAAATTTGACGTGGCACATTGCTTCGCAAACCGGAAACGCGCTACACTACAAAAAAAAGACACATCCGGGTCATTTTGGCCCGAACGATTTTTTTGTCATGCTTATGACACATCTATGACGATAATTGTGACAAAACCATGTATCATCATAGATGTGGTGGGCTCCTACTTCTATGACAAAAAATCATGACAGAAAATGGGCTTTTCATCTTGGGCGGGCCGGGGACGCACCTGCATGACATTCTTTGGGCCGTCCATGACGAAAAAAATCATGGTAGAAGCGAGGGCGAGGAAAATATTGGGGAGTTCCCGGTTACGGTGGGTGGTCGGGGCCGAGCAATGCACTGTGGTTTGCGCGTTTCTCTCGTGTATGTGCGTGTGTGCGAGGCGTTGGCTAACTGAACCCGAGCGATCGCACTAGCTACATTACTAAATCCGAGTGATCGATCCTTTGGTTGTTAACTGAACCCGAGCGATTCATTCGCTGCTGACTGAACCCGAGCGATTCCTTCGCTGCTGCTGCTAACTGAACCCGAGCGACCGATCACTGTTGCTGCTTACTAAAGCCGATCGAGCCCCGTGTGAGACGTAGCCAGCCGGTGTTGGGTTGCCTCTTGATGAATAGTGACCATTGCTACCGTGCACATGGTACGTAGAACGAGTCGAGACGTGGTGAGTCAAGCCGGTTGGTTGGCTGTGGATGAACAGTTCCCGGTGGGGGTTGGATGAATAGGACCCCATGGTAGTAGGCCATTGCCGCTGGATGAACAGGACCACGAGGAGGCCGCCGCACACCAGCCGGTTGGGGGTGGATGAACAGGACCCCGTGGTGGCTGGATGAACAGTAGCCGATGGAGGCTGGATGAACAGTAGCCCGTGGATGAACAGTAGTAGGTGGAGGCTGGAGGAAGTCGATGGTGGATGAATAGTAACCCATGGAGGCTAGAGCGAGGCAGTAGACGGTGGATGAACAGGACCCCATTTCACTGTAGGCGCTCCAACAGAAGTCTGTTTCCTTCGTTTTGCGGTACGCCACACCCCTCCTGATCAACAGGACCCCGTTTTGACCGTAGGCACTCGAACAGAAGTCTGCTTCCTCCGTTTTGCGGTACGCCAGACCCTTCCTAATGAACAGGACCCCATTTCGACCATACGCGGTCGAACAGAAAGGCCATTTCCCCCATTCTATGGTAAGCCAGACCTCGTTTTGGCTGTTCCATCCAAGCCGGTTGGCTCCCGATGAACACGACGCCGTTGCTGCCGTCCGCTGCCTCTCCATGTACACGAGCCCTGGCCGTACGTATGCGCGAGTAGGCGTTCGGGACCCCGCCCGTATATACGTATGTGGCCGTTTTTTTGCGATCTGGCTGTACGTACGTGTACACAGTTTAGAAGGGACTGCCTGAACTGCTACATCGGGGGCTCTACTACTACACGTGCCACTGCTTGCTCGGCCATGGTTCATCGTTGCAGAGAGACCGATCGACCAGTATGTACGTACACGTTCGCGACCAGACAGACAACCCTACATACGGTTCGACCTGGTGGGTCCCAGCAGTCAGGGAGGATAAGGGGGCACTCCCTTGCATGCGAAGGTATATGTGGTGGGTCTTAGCTGTCAGGGAGAGGAATCATTTTTTTTGCGCGTAATAAGGCGACACTTCCTTGCGTGCGAAGATGTAGGTGGTGGGTCCAACTGTCAGCCTCACCGTGTACCGTCGTCTTCCGATGGCTGTCATTCATTGACAACCTTGACCACGCCGTGCCGAGAGCACCAAGGCGATGGACGAAGGCGAGGCCTGCTAAGGGAACAATGCGGAGCCGAGGAAGACGAGGCAGTGGATGCCCACGCGGAGGGGAGTACGAGGGTTCACTGGTTCCTCTGCGGTGTGAGGTTGCCGTCGCCGGAGAATAACACGGGGTGTGGGTGAGTAGAGGGAAGCCCTGGCCGGCGGTGGGATTAGGGTGGGGCGGTGAGGCATGCGCGGCAGCACTGCCGCCCACGGGAGGCAGGAGCAGGCGGTCCCGCCGGCGCTGGTTTGGGTGGCTGGAGCAATAAGATCAGAGGTTGAAGAAGCAGCACGGCTGTTGGATTAACATCCAACGGTCCAGCCGCTAGAATCATTTGTTGACTAAGTTGACAAAGCCCTGCGTACGCGTTAGCTTAGTAGGCCCACAAGTCAGCCACCAAATCTGCCGCATCCCAGCTGTCATCGGGAGGAATAGTTTTTTTCGCATAATAAGGAGGCACTTCCTTCCATGCAAAGATTTTGCCGATGGGTCCCAGCTGTCAGCAGGAGCAATCATTTTTTTCACGTAATAAGGAGGCACTTGCTTGTGTGGGTCCCTACTTTCAGCCTCTCCACTTACATCCCTCTTCTGATGGCTGTCGTTTGTTGACCATGTTGACCACACCGCACCGAGAGCACCAACGCGGTGGACGACCCATGTCAAAAAAAATGCGGTGCACGACGGCGAGGCCCAGGAAGGGAATGACCCGGAGCCAGCGAAGCCACAGCAGTGGATGCCCACACTGAGGGGAGTACGAGGGCTGACTGGTCAGTTGCGGGGTGAGGCTGCCATCGCTGGAAAATAACAAGAGGTGCGGGTGGGTAGAGGGATGGCCTGGCCAGCGGTGGGAGTAGGATGGGCCGATGAGGCCTGCGCGGCAGCACAACCGGCCACGGAAGGAGGGAGCAGGCAGTCCTGCCAGCGCTGGTTTGGGCGACTGGAGCAGGAAGATCAGAGATTGAAGAAGCACAACGGCGGTTGGATGGACATCCAACAGTCACTGCTCTGTGTTGACTAAGTTGACAAAGCCTTGTGTATGCGTCAAAAAAAATTAGGACAGCGTCATCGTCAACCTAGTAGGCCCACAAGTCAGCCTCCAAATCTATGGAAAATAGCATACAACCCATTTGCCATTATTTTTAATAACTTACAGCCCATTTGCTAATTCTTAAGGATATTTTGAAGCCCATATTCTTTTTATTAGCATTACAGACCATATTCTAGCAACTGCTAAAAAATTCAACAAAATTTTGCATATTCCGGTGGGATCCGAACTCTTTAATCACGAAATTTCGAGTCACATTAAAAATAATTTCATTTCAAATTAAAATACAATGAAATTTTTCTCAGAAAAAACAATGAAATTTAAAATCTTGAAATCCTGAAAAAATGAAATTTGAATCTAGTTGCCGGTTTTCTGTGTTTTTAAAATTTACAACCCATTTCTTACTACTTATAGCCCATTTTCTGGGGAAGTCGAATACATTTCCTTGTCTTTAAAGATCTGCAGCCCAGCAGGGTTGAGAAAAGCAAGTAGGCCTAGGTTGGGTATTGTCCAAAAAAATAGAACTGGGCTAGCCATTTTCAGAAAGAAAAAAAGATATCAACTGGGCTCGTCATGTGCTTAAATAAATGCCTGGGCTAACGGGTCACAGCCCCCTGCACATCGCAGTTGATAAAACTAAAAAACAACTGGGCAAGCTGCTGGGCCCCTGTTGTTACAGTATTTCTCTCTTTAATAAAGGAAATGGCAAGCCATTTGCCTTGTTTCAATTAAAATATGACAGTCACAGGCGAGTTAAAAAGGGCAACAACATCTAACTCAAGCTTACAAACGGTACAAAAGCCAAAGGATTAGTTGTTCATCAAATTTAGACAAAACCCAGATTGAACATGGCAATAACATCTAACCCAACCACTGTTTTTGGCAGTCACAAACAAATGGATCGGTCTGATCCATAAAATCAACATCCCGTGCGAAAAAATTTACTGGAACATGATGACAAGTTGTTGTAAATAGTAGCCGAGCATGTTCAGAAGCCCATTTGTCCACCTGAAACTTCTTTTTTTGCTATTCAACATATCCATCCATGAGAAATTTCTTGTTGAAAAACTTAAGCCTCATGGACAATAGTAACCTCGCATTCAACAGGAAGAATGTGACAAAGCTTCTGTTTGCCTGGTTGGATGCATATCCTTCCATCATTATTGTCCTCAAACGAATGTCATGAGAACTGAGAAAATCCTGGTGCTTATTACGCCACCGATTGGTTATATGTTTTCCTCCATGTGTTAGTGCCTAAGTAGACATGAAGATTGAAAACAGTTAAGGTCTAAAAAAAGAGTATGTCAAAAGAGCGACAGCTGAACGGTTAATTCTAGTACAATATATATTGGCTTTCAATGTGCATGAAATCATCACCTTTATATACAAATTCTCTAGACATGGAAAGCATCGAAGCAAGCCAATAATTGTGTTCAGATCATAACTAAACATTCCAATATATAAGATCTTGACAGAATCCAGCACCATTGATAGGCTATCCATGGACGAACTCTTCATTGAGCATATAACATAATATTAGTACCCAAAGTGTACTCCAAGATGATATAAAACTTATGCACACAAATGAAAAATGCAGCTTATGATTACAAATGTGTAGATGATAATATACGGTACCTGAATAAGTGTGGAGCCAAACACCAACTTGTGATAATTAAATGGATCAGGAATTACACCAAAGGTCTGCAGTTTAGGCGCAGATACGACAGTTGTTTGCGAAGGTATATAACAATAATGAAGGAGCAACCTTTGAAGTGAAGGGGCATCTTCGATGATGAGCTGCTGTCCTTTAAAACAAATTTCAATGCTTTTAAGGTGAGGCGACTTTATTTGGAGACAACTGATAGGGATTTCTATTCCCAAAACAATCAGCAAGCGCTCCAGGGCAGGGCAACTGGAGTGGATGATGCTGTGCAGTGAGGCCTCCGACTGATAAACCACCACAAGCGAAAGTTTTTTTAGCAGTGGGAGTCGAAGCATTTGCACCAGATCATCTGGTAGATGGCACCGGGCGAGGGAGGCGGTGTGGAGAGAGGAGGAAAACCACGAGATGGACAACGATGGTGTGGGCACAAATTCTTGGCCTTTGGTTCGTGGTATGTAATTTTTGTTGTAATGGTAGAACTCAAACTGCTGGAGTTTTTCGAATTCAGGGGATGTCAGCCAGGCGTCCACCATGCAGGGTATGGATAGCAGGTAGCATGTCGGGATGCAGAGGCATTGAACGGAGCCCTGGTGGGAGGAGATGATGGCTCTGCGGAGTTCAAAATCATGAACGACAGATAGCTGACGACAGTCGAGATTAAGGGGCATGGCGTGCCATAGAGGGTGCCACCAAGTTGAGAGGACTTGGGTGCAGCAGCAATCCTTGGTGGGGAGAAGCGAGATGATCTCCCCAAGGATGGCGTCCGGGAGATCGCTGATGCGGTCCACCTGAGATTCTACGGGTTCCTTAGATCTTGTGGGGGGCCTGCCGCATCTCCCCGCGCTGCCGGGTGCGGGATCTACAACCGGCATCGCCGCTGGCGGGAGCCTCATCTTCTTGGCGCTAGGGCCAGCCAACTCCATTTTCCTTGCGGGCGTCACGCCGAGCTCATGGGTTTGAGTAGAGTAGCCAGAGTCGAGCCTAGTGGCAGTGCGAGTGGGGAAGAAGGAGGGCTGGGGTTTTCTGTAGGAGTGGAAGAAGAGGAGCAGGCATTTTCTGTACGAGTGAGGAAGAAGGTGAGCGGGGGTTTTCTATACGAGTGAGGAAGATGGGGAGCGGGGGAATTGGGGGGCGACGGAAGCGGGAGAGTCCAGTGAGCTGCAGTATAAGTGGAACCGAGGAGGAAGGAGGGTTTTTCTGGGATCGCCCCCTCTTGGAGAAATATGGGCTTTTCCTCGCAAAAAACAAAAACAAATGGGCTTTAAGATGGATAGGCTTTTATATCGGCCTAGTCGGCTGCTCGTGTTTCGTACTGGAGGGCCTTAACACTAGAGGCAGCCCATTAGAGACACTCTCCAGCTTATTGCCCATTCGAAAGAAGAAAAAAAAGACACCTCCAGCTTAATTATGGCTCCTCATCGGTAACATTTTTCAACTTGAAAAAAATTTATAGCTCCTTTTCGGGCTGGCTTGGCATCCACCAAATTAGAGGATGGTGTACTAGATGCAGACACTCACACTGGTCGCAGCGCGGCAAAATGAGGGGTCAAATAACATGCCCACAATACACATAGATTGTAAAGGTTGACACGCTAACATCCACACTAAACTAAGCTTCACAAGATACGGTATGCATACTAGCTAACATTCACAAGCACTTAAGTTCAGCATGTTTACACATCTAAATGATTCACAAGACTATAACCAAGACAAAGCTGTGAGAAGGTGTAGAAATAAAGAAAAAACGATCGATGCTTCTCTGAGCAAAGGGCCTCCATACGCACGCATTAATTTCCTGGGCATGCTTCTTTCTGCTCAATGTTGCGTGCACTTTGAGCATGTTGGCAACTCCACAGATAGCTTGATGGCTCATCTTGCAATTTACGCTGACACATTGCAGCAAATAGAGGAGGCAATAGAGATCACTCAACATCAGACCATTTTGTGTAGTTCCACTGAAATCATCTTCATTGTCCTGAATGTGAAAAGATAGGAAAGCGTTGTACCTAGACGGTGTCGCAAAATAGTAGCACATATCAATAGCTCGGCATGACAAAACATGATCATCTGGACGAAGGGGATACTGAACTGCGTGAGGAAGATTATGCATAATTTTATAGGTGGTTAGTTGATTTCCACCTTGGGATCTCCTATGATGGCACGGAGGAAATTCTATGCAATCGATGAGCGTAATTCCTTCCGTGTGGCTATAGAAAATTTGTCCGACTAACCCCAATATCTTTTTTGTGCAGTTCCACTAAAATAATGCACCGATGTTTGCATGACCCCTACTCGCCGGCTAGGCCATCAATGACTCGGTCTCTTTTATCTTGCGTTGACGGCGCGGCTGCAGTGCTTGTTTGCTCCTCCACACATGACAGGCTTGTTCCACACTGCAAACAGCAAGTCAATGTACGAATAAGCTTATTTCATCTTGCGTTGGTCATTCTACCTAGTTACGAATGTAGGAATACCTAGAGCACCATGAGGTCAGCTAACAACAGGTTCCACTAAAATTGAGGTTTGTGCTTCCGTTTGCACAAATAGACACCATATGGAGATAGACAACCCTGTTTGCACAAATATGTAACAGGGTTATTTAAGCAGTGTCATTTTTTTGCAGCGGCATATGATTAATAGCAGCATCTCATATGTTATCAATGGCATTACAGTGACGGTATGAAAAAGTGCCATTAACTAAGAAGTGCCATCACATCAAATCAACACTGGCACTAGATTAACGGGGGCTTACATTAACATGCATAACAATTGCATTATTACTCTGTGATGACAGATTGGGAGTAGCACTTGATCAGTACGTACGTGCACGGTTAACATGAACGATCGTTCTAACAAAGGGTGATACGGAAAGGAGAAACACATCTTCGTTTCAACCATTGTGCAATTAAATTTTGTGCAGTTCAACGGAGATGCAGCTATGTTACCGGTGTCAGAGTTTAGTGTAACGGCCCAAAACACTCTTTATGAGAAATAAAGCAAGACAAAAGCATTTCATAAAATGGTGGTGGCATTGATTCATTTTATCAATGGCAATAGATTGACAGCAGCATTACTTAACAGCGACATCACATTAACAATGGCATTGTTTCATTTTACCTGTGATGTTAGATTAATAGCAGCAGTAAGGGCATAGGGATATGGGAGGCACAAACACATTTTACATCCACCGAGGCATAAAGTGGTGAGGCAGAGGTGTTGCCGAGTGCGGCAAACATGCAAAGCATGTCTGGACTTGTGCATTTTTTGTTCTCGTCAGTGACCTTTCCTGTGTGACCACGAGAAATCTAGACGTGCTCATTCTCGGTTGCATTGTCGACCCAACACCCCCACTTTCTGTCCTTTTTCGACCAAGAGACCGGTCAGGTCAACATCTTTATTTCCCTTTCCAACCAAGAGATCGGTTCGTTAGCCACTATCTGCAGTACCTTTTTTCCTCTAATAGTATAGGTGGTGTTCGAGTGTTCGACAAGCCGACAGAGCTAGCTACATGGGGAGCTTTGTAATACCAGAAGAATATCCACATGCAGGATGCAGCGACGTGGGGAGCAATCCTAACTTGATGAAATAAAGGGATGCAGTGTCATGGGGAGCTGGGCCATTACTACAAGGCCGGTTCTAAAATAAGTTATACCTCCGGTCGGCGGGATGTGGCGAGGCAG
Organism: Thinopyrum elongatum; assembly: GCA_011799875.1. Classification (NCBI taxonomy): domain Eukaryota; kingdom Viridiplantae; phylum Streptophyta; class Magnoliopsida; order Poales; family Poaceae; genus Thinopyrum; species Thinopyrum elongatum. Next base: position 321,342,175 of record CM022299.1, on the reverse strand, counting down.
GCGGCGGGATCTGCCAACTCGACGACGGGGAGCAAGGGTCAGGAGGACCTCCCACGCCGTCGCCAGGTAAGAGAAGACGGCGCGTGTCGGCTTCCTCCCTCGCCACCGGTGACCACCAGCGGAAGGTATCCGGTCGGATCTGTGTCAACCGGAGAGAAGAGAGAGAGACAAAGAGAGTGGACACCGCGGTCTTGTTTAGATCTGGAAAGGGTGAGAGAGTGAGAAGAAGAGAACAACCCTAGCAAGCAAGTCCCGAAGTGGACTAGTGGAGTAGTAATTGTTTTTCTCTTCGTAGCAATCATTTGAAATTGAATATGCGCGGAGCCATCTTTTTTTCATTTAACGTACCAGAAACTCGATCAATAACCGCGCCACCGCGTTCAGGTCGCACTTGGTATGGCTGACATTTGGTCCCAAACCCCACATTAAGTAGACGACTAGATGTCTCAAATTGTCACATTACCTGCCTTTTCGTGTGCAAATGCGCTCTACCGTGAGTGTACCCGGGCGTGTGAGTGAGGGGAGAGTGAACTCCGATTTATAAACCTTGAGGTTGTAGAGCTAGTCAGAAACAAACCCTCACCTTTAAATCCTTGAAGTTTGTACCCTGTCCTCTGTAATCCCGATCATTTTTAACCTTAAGGGCATGTGCGGTTCAAGGGGTTTTAACGGGGATTAACAGGGATTGTGGGGGATTAAATCATGTACAAGCCAAATTCCCCTCCATTCCTCTCCAAACCCCTTGGGAGGAGGTTGAACCGAACAAGGCCTAAGACTAACCACAGTGGGAGTAACATCGGGTCCAACTCAGCAAATTCGCCTATGTGGCAACTAGTTAATGAGGAGAGAGGTAAATTGAGTAACTTATAGCTAGTTACTCATTCTATGATGAGTAACATCACACATACCAAAACAAAATGACTCTATAACCTAATAAATGAAGCTTTGCATGACACTACACGTGTGATGACCACTGGAGCAATCCACTCAGGTTGTATGTAAACATGTTTATACTCTTCATTCATGATTTTTAGTACAAATAGGATGCACATGGTGATGTCATCCTCATACCGGCCACTATTGATGGATGGCCACACAGCGTCGCTGTGCTCACCTGCAACTGCAACCCGAGTTGCGTATGCAGCAACAACGACTGCAATGGAGTACTAGACGCACAAGGCATGTTGGTGGTGCTGCTTCATGAGCTACCGAGCCGTCTAGACGAGCGCGCGGTATGAAGGACGTCGTTCTTTCACCGCGTCCTGGCCATCACAAAGGTGGTGACACACTTTGCGGGGTTGTCAGAGACGGAGTCCGTCGTCCAACTCTAGCGACGGACAGCGCTCGCCCGAGAGCGCGAACATGGACGCAAATTCGTGCAAACACGGCCGGATTTCATATAAACATGACGTATTTCATTACATTTACATTAAATAAGATGTGCTAGTCCGGAGCTAAAGGTAGAATTAATATACCTAATCTAATTTTTTTCTGACAAAGATATACCTAATCTAAATGGTCGCTGTCCGATCTCTTTGTCCTCCTCCAGCATCCGGCTGAAGAAGAATCGTGCAAGACACCGGTTGTTTTCGCCGGCGTCGCATCGGCGGTGGCCTTCATGGGATACAATCGGCAGCGGCCTCCCGTGTTCTACTTCTCCTCGATGATGGCGGCAGGTGGGGACATGCTGGCCGTCACCTCATCGACATCCGCGTAGCCGCGTCACCTCGCCGACATCCGTGGCGGCTTCTTTCTCTGCCTGCATGGCGCAGCTACACGCGCGTCGACGGCGGATGGCGCAGTCGTAGGCACTGGAGGCACTGTACGACGCGGCAGCGTTGAGGGTAGCGACGATGCCCGTGCCGCCGTGCTCCCTGACAAGCCGGCGTGGAGCAAGTCGGCACTCTTCCTTGAGCTGTATTGGAGCGGCCAGCTGCGGAACCACGCACTGGCTTAGTGCGACAACTGGCTCCGACGGGCTAGGCGAGGTAGGTGGAGCAGCGAGCTGCCTCGCTCGTAACTACCGGGCTCGGCGGGCCACCCAGTCGGCTTTTATGCCAGAGAACTGCTCTTCCTGCTCGTCGGATTCCATCGAAAGAGTGGAGAAAATGGTGGAAGGAGGAGCTTGGCCGGCGTCCCGCTCCTGAACGGACGCGTGTTGCCGGAGTGGGTTTATGACATTCCACGTAGGTTTAAATGTAGGTGTTTGAATGCGGCGAGGAGGCGGGTACAGCTGGGAGTGCAGTGGGCAGCGCCCTTGGTCGGCGCGCCGCTTTAATTGCGGACGCAGTGAGAGGTCGCGTCCGCCCTGACGGTGTACGTCTGGCTTTGAGGACAACATTATCCTTAATGGACCTTGACGGTGTACGTCCGGCTTTGAGGACAACATTATCCTTAATGGACCTTGACGGTGTACGTCACCTTGTGTCTAGATCTGTGATGCCACGTGTACCAGATGAATGACTCCAAGTTCGACCCTCGTGATGCTAGGTGCGAGCCGAGGAACACTGTTGGAGAGACCCCCCTCGTAATTTTCCTACATTGGTTGTTTGATTCATAGGATAGAATGCTATAGGATTTTTTTCCTATGAAATCATGTGTTAATTGGCAATCTAGCATCCACTCCAACTTTTTTTTCACTTCCTTTGTTTTTCCTGTGTCAAACACTCTGTTTTTTTAGGGGAACACTGTGTTAATGCTATGGGATTCAAGTGGACATGCCACTCCAATCCTTTATTTTTCCTATTCTCGCATTTTAAGTTCCTACGAATGAAAGAAAAGAAATGGAGAGAGTACTTGCTCTAAATGATGTGCCGCTGCAAGAGCCGCCTATATTAATTAACCATGCTCTAAAAAGGTGGGCCAGCTTTGGCTATAGTACTGTACTATAGGTTAGTAGGTGATCTTGCGCTTGGCTCTTCGCCTCTTCCGGAAGTCGAACAATGATGATGGTACTACAGTAGTACTTCTGGCAATCTAACACCAAATGAACTGCTGTACGTCCACCGCTTGTAAGCAAAAGTTTCTCCTCGTGCTGCGAGCCATCGCGCGCACGTGGGCGAGGGAGAAGGCGTAGTAAGCAAGCTTCTCATCGTTCTATGAGTTGACGGGACACATCAAAGTTATTTAGTACTCTCTCCAAAAAGGGCCGACCATGTCCATGGCTACCATCCCGTGCTCCGTCATTGAGTACGTGCACTATTCACATGCCATCGAGGAGAAAAAATATTTTGTAGTACGTGCCATCAAAGTGCATGACTCACTTACGCACTGCTTATCTCCATTTTCTTGCATGACATGTGCACCTTGATGCTAGATGTCCCGCGTGTTGGCAAAAGGATGAACAAAGTTCATGTAAAAAAAAGAGTGGAAGAACATAGATTCCCGACGACCGAGAAGGATCAAGGAACCTCGCGGTGGAGCGTCTGCACTCATAATATTTTATATTATTCAGCGATATAAAATCAACCAAATCTCTCCACATTCCTATACCATTCTATAGTGTGAGAATAACTTTGAATGTAAGCCATTTATTCACTCGATCCAAAGGTCAATAGTTGGAAAATCCAAACAAAACCAGCCATTGGATCAACTCTTTAGCACTCAGATTGTTGCCACCTTGCACATCTTGCTGCAACGCAGAAACTACCGCGCTATCTGTGAACCATCCCGAACATTCATGCGAAGCCGTGGAGACTTGCAGGGCATGTGCTCATACAACATGTGGGTTCACAACTTCACATGTTGTCGTAGTCAGCTTCCCCATTTCTTTTCTTTACTTTTCTCTAAGAAGTACTCCCTCCGATCTAAACACTCTTATAGGGAGTACAAGCCTGCCCTGTACATGAATAAATCTTGCTTGCTGCACATACGTACGTGGAAAGACATGGTGTCCAATCATCATTTAGTTACTAATTTTGTGTTACCAAAGAAAACACGTGGTTCATTTTTAAATTAAAGTAGTCAAAGCCAGCATGGAGGTAATCAGTCACATTGAACATTCTTTTCTACCGGCAAAAAAAAGAACACTTTGTTCTGATATATTTGCAAAAAGATATATTCATAATCTCACATGTTATTGTTGAATACCCAAATGTTAATTTTTTACTATTTAGAGCATGCACAGTGCTTGATAAGACAGTTTTATCTTAAGCCTGTCACGTAATCTAGAGGAGACATCAAAATATGTTGCAGTGGGTTATTTTTAGTCTTATCTTTGATAACACGATAAATATTTGGTGAGACATATTATTGCTAATAGATCATCTATTAATCAAGAGAAGACATGCATTTTCTTATGGTCTCTCTCATCCACCTCATCATTTATCCTAAATGGTAGTCCAATGATAATACCATTATAAACACGTAAAACCAGTTACCATTATTTTCATAAGTTGGTTGTAATGTTACCTCCGTGGGACACCTAGTTATAGTATATCCAGCAGCCCGTATCGCTCTCGCTCCTCGTCCTTATAGCCTGCCGACTCTACCTTATATACACTTGCTCTTTGAGCAAAGGCCTCCCTAAGCACGCATTAATTTCCTGGGCATGCTTCTTACTAATCAATGTTGCGTGCACTTTGAGCATGTTGGCAACTCCACTGCTAGCTTGCTGGCTCATCTTGCAATTGACGCTGACACATTGCAGCTCTCCTGCAAGGCCTAGAGGTTAATTTGAGAACAAGTACCTCGAGGTTAATTTGACAGACATGCCTTATGGGTTGACAGAAGTCATATCACTTTTTTTTGGAAAGATGCCATGAAGTAACACGATAGACCTTCTTTCAAGCCAATTAACATGCGTTCAAAAAACAAAAATTATCAAAAAGTAACACATAGACCTTCGATTAACATGTGTTCAAAAAACAAGTACTCCTGCAAGGCCCAGAGGTTAATTTGAGAACAAGTACCTCGAGGTTAATTTGACAGACATGCCTTATAGGTTGACAGAAGTCATATCACTTTTTTTTGGAAAGATGTCGTGAAGTAACACGATAGACCTTCTTTCAAGCCAATTAACATGTGTTCAAAAAACAAAAATTATCAAAAAGTAACACGATAGACCTTCGATTAACATGTGTTCAAAAAACAAAAAATGTCCAAAATTACAAAACAAAGACCTCGAGGTTCAACTAATAGGATGGAGCACTATATACATTTAAGCCAATTAAACATTTATAGTGACCCATCCCATTAGTTTTAACATCGAGTCCACTTCCCATTCGGTCACCTATCTGATGACTACCCCAACCTCAGCACAGTTAACTTGGGAGTTCTATTGGATGAGCAATCGGTAGGGAAGCTGGTCCTTGCCGATATAGGAAGCCTCTTTGCATCCTTTATTGCATACCCGGATGACCGCGTGTTGCCGCCCAATGGCCAATGCCACGTCCCCCGCGAATGTAGAAGCTTCCCTCCCTCGTCTAGCTGGTTCACGCATTTTCCCCTGTTTTTTGCCGCCTGCCCACCTATAGAACTGCCTCGCGCCGACCAATTCCTCTCCAAACACCTAGGGAGGTAGTTGAACCGAACAAGTCTAACTTCTTTCTAGTGGGTACGTTGACGTGGCATCGAAAGGGTGTGACAGCTGACTCTGACAAAATAATTGACTACCACATTGGCATACATGAGCATGGGGCCCACTTGTCAGCGTGCTGGACGGAGGAAGGAATGCAAGACAAAATGGAGCATGGAAGGGTGCGAATCGATTGGCTCATGTGTGATGACCACTGGAGCAATCCACTCAGATTGTACGTAAAAAATTCGTGCAAACACGGCCGGTTATACTATGAGTAGGTGATCGTGCGCTTGGCTCTTCGCCTCTTCCGGAAGTCGAACATTGATGATGGTACTACAATATATATACTTCTAGCAATCTGACACCGAATGAACTGTTGCACGTCCACCGCCTGTATTGAGCGCACTATCGTAAAACAAAAGCTTCTCCTCGTCCTGCGAGCCATCGCGCGTGCGCATGAGCGAGGGAGATGTCGTACTAGTAGTAAGCAAAGCATCTCCTCGTTTGCAAGTTGACGGGACACATCAAAAGTAGTGTATTAGTCTCCAAAAAGGGCTAACCATGTCCATGCTACCATCCCATGCTCCGTCATTCAGTGCGTGCACGATTCATGTTCCATTGAGAGAATAATGTTGCGTACATGCCATCGAATAGAATAACTTAATTTATAAAAAATGCGCCACCGCGTCATGATTGAACTTTGATTTGTCCACGCGTGGTTCCCATGAACAACTACTACACTCGCCAAATTATCATGTGAGCTACCTCTTTGTACAGAAATGAGCTCACCGTGTACCCGCGCGTGAGTATTAGGGAAAGAGGCAAAGAGTACCTGCGTCGGCGCCTGCACCTCTTCTCTTCTGTCGGATTCAGGGCTCCGCGGACCTAAGAAAGGTTCGAACTCTAGGGCGTGTGCGAAGAACTCAACCTGTCTAGCCAACCAGCTCATCGCCCTACGGCCTAGCTCGACGAACAAGGAAGAAGATGAACATGGCAGCTTACCCAGGTTCGGGCCACCTAGTGGTGTAAGACCCTACTCCTACTTTGTGGTGGATTTGCCTCACGAGGGGCTGAGGATGAACAAGTACAAGGGATGAACAACCTCGCGAGGTCTGCTCTGGTGAGGGTGGAAAGGATCCGATCCTGGGGGGTTCGTCCTGCTCTACGGTGGTGGCTAGCCTATATTTATAGTGCCCTTGGTCCTCTTCCCAAAACGTAGGCGGGAAGGGATTCCACAACGGCCAATTTGAAAGGGGACAAGTAGTACATCTTATCCTGACGAAAGGTGGTCTTCGCCTGCAAAGCTTCTGGCGTGACGCTGCGGTGGGCTCGGTGATGACATCCGTCCTGCCGTCCTGGTGGTCTTGGTCTCGTTGCACAGGAATGGAAACCTTTGCCTGAGTCCTCGGGAACCCACGCCTGCGCTTGCCTCCTTAGCACCAAAGAGGAAACTGTCTTCTCTACGCCCGCTGGCACCCGCCTGGCCTTGGTCGTCATGGCTTGCGTCACTGCAACCTCATGAGGTTTGGGCACCTGCATAGGAATCTCCGCTCCTCAGGAGGCAACCTAGTAAGGCCACTCCCTCGGGAGGTCTTGGCGTCGTCTGCCTCGCGAGGCTTGGCCCCTCGCGAGGGTCTTGTCTTGGTAGTCTTGTAGATGGGCCGTACCAGGCCGTCGATGAAGCCACGCCATGGGCCGCAAGCAGGCAAGTCTGGGTACCCTAGTTCCCAGAATGCCGACAGTAGCCCTCGGGCCCAAGGCGTGCTCAGACTTGGCTTCGAGGCGAAGCCAAAGGGCAAGGGCGAAGCGCCGCGGGGCCCAATCCCCTGCGGACCAGGCTGACGCGTGGCACTTGATGGGACGTGGGCATCTCCACTTCCCCATGCCTCCTCGACAACTGCTTGACTTGACAACTGCCTGGTGCATGCAAAAAGGCCATCATTGCTTGGAGCGCGAGAGGCCGGCGGTTGGCCTTCCTTCGCCTATAAATGGGAGAGGGGGCGGAGCCCCCAGCTCATCTTCATCTTCTCGCCGCTCGCTCCTTCTTCTTATTCTTCGTCCCGCCATCTTGCCAGAGCATCCATGGCGCCAGTGAGGAGGTTCTCGTCCGCGGAGAAGGGAAAAGCCCCGCAGGAGGGACCAGGCTCGCCGCCGCCTAAGAGGGGCCACCGCCGCTGCCGCAAGCACGCTGTGATGCCAGCGGTGGCTCCCCGAGGGCGTGGGCGCACCCCTTCGAAGGCTGGCACCGCCTTCGGTAGTCGTGGGGGTGCTCCCTCCCACGCCGGGGGCTCCTGCGGCCGGGGTGGCCGCGGCCAAGGAGGGAGGCATGCGACAGCCATTCGGCCACCGCGCCCGCGATCCCATTCGGCCGATGCGCCCTCGGAGTTCGTGGTGTGGGCGGAGAGGCCCACGGGTGTCTGGTTCCAGCTCCCATGCTTCTTCGCGAGCGCGCTGACGGCCGGGGGACCTGGCGGCCTGTGGCTGCAGGCCGATGGCTGCTGCAGCAGGGCCTCGTGGGTGGAGGTCAAGGTCACCCCCACCGGCAACATGTTCCTGAACCGCAGGTGGCAGCTGTTCGCTCGCGCACGCGGCCTGCAGGGGAGGTGTACCCTCCACTTCAGGCACGACGGCGCTGCGACCCTCTACGTCAGGGTCTTCGGGGAGGACGGCAGGCACCTAGGGTGCTGCCCGAAGAGCGACAGCGATGATGACGGCATCCACCCCTCCGACGACGACGGCCGGAGGGGCGGTAGCATCTCTGGCGGTGAACTTTCCCTTGGCGACGGTCGCGATGCCTCCAGCAGCGGCGGCTCCTCCTCTGGGGAGAGCACGTGCGATGATGACTACAACGAGCCACCACGCCGCCGAGCTCGGACCAGGGAGGGAGATGAGCTGCCTCGCTGCCGCGCCCCAGTGAAGCAGGAGGAGGACTCCGACTGAGCGTGGGTGTTGCTGGAGCCGGGTCTCGGGAGCCGCGGTGGTCACGCGGCCGCTTTTGCTTCTTTCTTTTTCCTGCATAAAAAAAGGTAGAAAGCCCTGCCGAGGCATGTAATGAACCGTGGCGCTTGCGCTGTTATATTATCATTTTTATATTGCGTCCTGACATCCGTGTTGCCGCTAATTGACGGGTTCTTGCCGATCGTGATTGGGATGACTTAGCTTAGTGTGCTTGCGGTAGATTCCCATGCCGCGGGAGCGTGCTTCCCTGGAGCTCGTACCTCCTGCACGCCCCTCGTTCCAGAGAGGTCCTACCAGGGCTTTCCTTCTTGAGGATCCGAAGGTCCTCAGGCCTCGGGAGGCATCCGGTGGCTGCGGGGTTAGGGGACCTCTGGAGGTGCCGTGCCCCGTGCAAGCCATCGAGCGAGGGCCGCTGGTACACCGTGTCGTGATGCCCGGAGGCACGGACTCAGGGGGCGTGCGTGCCCGTTGGCTTGTTTGAGGGTGTCGCACAAGGATTAAGATGCCAAAGGCCAGGATACCAAGGCTTTGGCGAGGTGTGTTCGCGGGCGAGCCCAAGCATACACACCGTGCCCAGCCCCCACGCGTGAGACATGCGAGGAAGAGCGATGGGCAACTGTCACTCTTCCTAAAACGAGACCTGAAAGAGCAAATGCTACGAGGAGAAAAAATCCCCAACCCTTTCAAATAAGGATGCGAGAATTTCAAATTTCATTCCCAGAAGTGGCAAATCAGCTACAGAAAGCAAGCAAAAAGAACAGCCGCGTCCGGCACCTATACTAGTCTTCTGGTCTTCCCGCTAGCACGGAGCATGGGGCTTCCACTAGGACGTGGGTGGGAGCCCCCATGAGGCCCAGGGGTGGCACTCAGGAGACTCCGGGGCGTGTACAGCCCCACTCATTATTACATGAGAGTGTCACGGGCGGAGACTTGAGAGGCGCATGCAGCTTGTTGGTCACGGATAGAACTTCCGGAGGTGCTGGATGTTCCGGGCATTCTGGATGGGGACCCCGTCCTGTGTCTCCAGGCGCGCGGCGCCAGGCTTGGAGACACGGGTGATCCTGAACGGGCCCTCCCACATAGGCGAGAGCTTGTGAAGCCCCTCCCTGAAGAGCACCCGTCTTAGGACGAGGTCACCCACCTCGAGGGTCCTGGAGTGGACGCTATGGCAGTGATATCACTGCAGCGCCTCCTGGTACCTCACGGCACGGAGCGAGGCTTGGCGGTGGCCCTCCTCCCCAAGCACGAGGCCCATCCCCCGCGAGGCATCCTGGCGTGCCTTGTCAAGCGCCAAGACCCGCGGGGAGCGATGTTTGACCTCATAAGGGAGGACCGCCTCAGCCCCGTAGACGAGGAAGAACAGGGTCTCTCCGGTGGGCTTAGTCGCGGTGGTGCGGATGGACCACAGCACGGACTGAAGCTCATCGAGCCAACCCCTGCCGCAGGCCTCGAGTTGCTTCTTGAAGCTCCTCGCCTTGAGGCACCTCAGGACCTCTGCGTTGGCGCGTTCGGCTTGGCCATTGCTCCGCGGGTGCGCCACCGAATCGTAGCATATCTGCGTTCCAAGGTTAGCATAATATGTTTTGAAGAGGTTGCTCGTGAACTGAGAGCCATTGTCAATGATGATACGGTTGGGGACCCCAAAGCGGCTCATGAGGCCCTTGATGAACTTGACGGCTGAGCCCGCTGGGATGGTGCGCACGGGCTCCACCTCCGCCTACTTGGTGAACTTGTCGATGGCGACATAGAGGTAGCGGTAGCCCCCAGCCACTCGGGGAAACGGGCCCAGGATATTCAGCCCCCAGACCGCGAACGGCCACGAGAGCGGAATGTTCTGGAGGCCCTGAGCGGGCTGGTGGATCTGCTTGGCATGGAATTGACAGGCCTCACAGGATCTCACCAGCTCAGTGGCATCGTTGAGCGCCGTGGGCCAGTAGAAACCGCTACGAAATGCCTTGCCCATGAGGGTGCGCGACGAAGAGTGATGCCCACAATCCCCGCCGTGGATGTCAGACAACAGCTCAGATCCTTGCTCCTTGGAGATGCATCGTAGCGAGACGTCGTTTGGGCGCCTTCGGTAGAGCTCGCCATCCTGCAAGTAGTAAGCAGTGGCCTAACGGGCCACGAGTTCTACATCTTCCTCCTTCTCTGGCAAGGTGCCTTGGAGCAAGTATGCCTTGAACTCCTCGGTCCAGCACCCCTCCTGAGGTTCAAGCTCCAGGAGCAGGCGGGCTCCAGAAGTCGGACCGCAGGCTGGAGCGCCCGAAGAGGGGGCCATGGGCAGTTCCTCTCGGAGCAGCGCCGGGCCCGCAATGGAGGGGGCCGCCGATGGCTTGAAGAGCCGTTCCTCGAAGACGCCAGGCTTCTGGGGCTCGCGTCGGGACGCTCTCTTGGCTATGTCGTCCGCCTCCTTGTTCGTGCCACGCGGGACATGCTACAACTCCAAACCCAAGAACCGTTCTTCAATTTTGCGTACCTCTTCTAGGTATGCCTCCATGTGCTCGTTCTTGGGCTTTTAATCCTTGTTGGAGAAGTTGATGAGGAGCTGAGAATCGCCCTTGATGGTGAGATGCTTGACCCCTAGGGCCGCTGCAGCCCTGAGGCCGGCGATCAGGTCCTCGTATTCCGTGATGTTGTTGGAGACCTTCTCGCCATGCTGGAAGCAGAGCTGCACGGCGTAGTAGAGCTTGTCCTTGGTAGGCGAGATGAGTATGGCTCCAGCCCCCGCGCCCCGGCGTGCAAACGCGTCGTCGAAGTACATGACCCAGCCATCGGGCGCCTCATCTCCGGGAGTGAGTGAGCGGTCTCCATCCACCCCTCGGTCAGGAGTGTCAGTCCATTCCACCACAAAGTCGGTGAGGGTCGCGCCCTTGATGACCCTGGTGGTGCTGAACTCGACCTGGAACACCTGCATCTCTATGTTCCACTCAGCAACCCTCCCCGCGACATTGGGGCTGCGGAGCACCTTCTCCAGGGGGTACGCGGAGATGTCCTTGATGGGATGGCCTTGGAAGTAGTGTCGCAGTTTCCTGGAGGCGACAAGGAGCGCGAGTAGGAGCTTCTGCGGCATGGGGTAGCGTGCGCGCGTCACGCAGCATCGTGCTGATGAAGTACACGGGGTGCTCGACCAGGGAAGAGGTGTCGATGGCGTCCGGCCCTGCCTGAGGCGTGAGGGCATCAGGAGCCTCACCATCTGGTGGGGTGGTCAAGGCCTCAGGAGCGCCGTCCTGAGGTGGCGATGACGCGGCTGCAGATAGGGCGCTGCACCGCGCACCTGCGCCCACGCGTTCTTCCCGAACCGCCACGAGTGCCACGCTAGCCGAGTGGGGTGTGGCAGCCAGGTAAAGCACCAGGGGCTCAAGAGGTCGAAGCGCCACCATCACCGGAGGGCTGGTGAGATACCTCTTGAGGTATTGAAAGGCCGCCTCAGCCTCCGGAGTCCATTCGAACGGGCCCTCTTCTTCATCAGCTTGAAAAAAGGGAGGGTGCGCTCTCCGAGCTTGGAGATGAAGCGTCCCAATGAAGTCACGCAACCCGCGAGCTTCTGCATTTCCTTGAGGGTCTGCGGCAGGCTCATTCTTTCTATTGCCTTGATCTTCTCTGGGTTAGCCTCGATCCCTCTGTGCGACACCAGGAAACCCAGCAGCTTGCCGGACGGGACGCCGAACACGCACTTCTCCGGATTGAGCCGCAGGTTTACCTTGTGCAGGTTGGTGAACGTTTCCTCCAGATCTTCGACAAGGGTTCTTGCTTCCTGCGACTTGACCACTATGTCGTCGACATATGCCTCGGCATTCCTCCCGAGCTGCCTACCCAGGGTGATGTGCATCAATCGCTGGAAGGTCGCGCCAGCGTTGCACAGCCCGAATGGCATGCAGGTGTAGCAGTACACCCCGCACGGGGAAAGGAAGGCCATTTTCTTGATGTCCTGCACCGCCATCTTGATTTGGTGGTAGCCCGAGAAAGCGTCCAGGAAGCACAGCAAGTCGCACTCGGCGGTGGAGTCAATGATTTGGTTGATGCGCGGAAGAGGGAAAGGGTCCTGAGGGAAAGCTTTGTTGAGGCTCATGAAGTCGACGCACATGCACTCCTTTCCCCCCTTTTAGGGAACGATGACCGGGTTGGCCAACCAATCCGGGTGCCGTACTTCTTGGATGATGCCGGCTTCTTGCAGCTTGTGAACCTCTTGGACGATGAACGATTGCTTCTCCGGGGCTTGCCGCCGCGCCTTTTGCTTCACCGGGCGCGCGCCGGGACACACCATCAAATGGTGCTCAATCACGTCTCGCGGGACGCCAACCAGGTCCGTTGCCTCCCATGCAAATACATCTTTGTTTGCACGAAGGAAACCGACCAGCGCCTCTTCTTGGTCCGGGGGGAGGCCGGCGCCGATGGTGAAGGTGGGGCCTGAGCCCCCGTCGTCGACCGGCACTTGCTTCGTCTCGGCCTGGTCCTGAGAGAACAGCTACTTCTTCTTCGCAGGCGCGGCCTCCGGGATCTCCGGAGCGCCCTCTGCATCTGGCCGCGCAGCCGCCACGGCCTTGAAAGCGAGCTTGAGGGCCAGGAGTGCATCCTTGGCGTCTCCCACCACAGTAAGGATACCGCTGCTCCCAGGCATCTTGATGACGTTGTAGCCGGGGTGCGTTGCCGCCATGAACTTGGCCAGGGCTGGATACCCAAGGATGGTGTTGTACGGGAGGCCGATGCGGGCGATGTTGAAGTCAATAAGCTTGGTGTGGTAGTTGCAGCGCGTGCCGAAGGTGACAGCGAGGCGGATCTGCCCCAGGGGAACGATGGAGCCGTCGAGCACTCCTGAAGGGTCTGGTGGGGGTGAGCCGGTCGTAAGGCACCTAGAGTAGGTCGAAGGCTTCCATGGAGAGGACGTTGAGGCCTGCGCCGCCGTCGATGAGGGTTCTGGTGACCGCGACACTACTGATGGTGAGCGTGCACAGCAAGGGGAGCACGCCAGCGCCGACCATAGTCTTGGGGTGATCCCAGGAGTCGAAGGTGATGTCGGTCTCAGGCGCCGCCCGGCCCAAAGGAGCCCCCGGCCGTGGCTGGCCGGCCCCCAACTGTCGGAAGAGCTGCTTGACGTGGCGGCTTGAGGCCGACGCCTGCGACCCACCGAGAATGGCCACAATGGCGTGGGGCACCGGTGCCGCGAAGCGCGTGATGAACTGATTGCACAGCTCCTCCCAGGAGGCTACCGAAGACTCTGGTAGGCTAAGGATCCAGGAGCGCGGCACGCGGCATGCCCATGAGGGCCATGGGGAGCCAGTTCACCATGGCCTTGTCATCACCATTCGCCACCTCGATGCTCAGCTCATAGAGGCGAAGGAACTCTGCGGGGTCCCCCGTGCCATCGTACCGTGGTGGCAGCGCCGGCCTGAACTTCGGCAGCCACCGCACCTGCTGCAGGGCGGGGGAAAGGGCCCGGTGGCCCACGATGTCTCCGAGTGCGCTCGGCGGCTCGGCGGGTGGGGCGGCGCCTGCCATTGGAACCACACAGCGCGGGCGAAGCGCAGTAGATGGAGAAGTAGAGCTTCGACACGCCCCTACCTGGCATGCCAAATGTCGGATTCAGGGCTCCGCAGAACCAAGAAAGGTTCTAACTCTGGGGCATGTGCGAAGAACTCAACCTATCTAGCCAACCAGCTCGTCGCCCTATGGCCTAGCTTGAGGAACAAGGAAGAAGATGAACATGGTAGTTTACCCAAGTTCGGGCCACCTTGCGGTGTAAGACCCTACTCCTGCTTTGTGGTGGATTTGCCTCACGAGGGGCTGAGGATGAACAAGTACAAGGGATGAACAACCTCGCGAGGTCTGCTCTGGTGAGGGTGGAAAGGATCCGATCCTGGGGGCTTCGTCCTGCTTTACGGTGGTGGCTAGCCTATATTTATAGTGGCCTTGGTCCTCTTCCCAAAACGTAGGCGGGAAGGGATTCCACAACGGCCAATTTGAAAGGGGACAAGTAGTACATCTTATCCTGACGAAAGGTGGTCTTTGCCTGCAAAGCTTCTGGTGTGACGCTGTGGTGGGCTCAGTGATGACATCCATCCTGCCGTCCTGGTGGTCTTGGTCTCGTTGCACAGGAATGGAAACCTTTGCCTGAGTCCTCGGAAACCCATGCCTGCGCTTGCCTCCTTAGCACCAAAGAGGAAACTGTCTCCTCTGCTCCCGCTGGCGCCCGCCTGGCCTTGGTCGTCATGGCTTGCGTCACCACAACCTCATGATGTTTGGGCACCTTTATAGGAATCTCCGCTCCTCAGGAGGCAGCCTGGGGAGGCCGCTCCCTCAGGAGGTCTTGGCGTTGTCTGCCTCGCGAGGCTTGGCCCCTCGCGAGGGTCTTGTCTTGGTAGTCTTGTAGATGGGCCGTACCAGGCCATCGATGAAGCCACGCCATGGGCCACAAGCAGGCAAGTCTGGGTACCCTGGTTCCCAGAACGCCGACATCTTTGTGCTCGTATTCCTTTTTTTCGGGTGATTCGTGCACGTACTCCACCTACGTTCGTGACCGTTGGTGAGTCTCTCCTACTATACTTAACTCCATTTTCTTGCATGACACGTGGACCTAGATGCTGGATGTCCCACGTGTGGGCAAAACTTAGAAGGACGCTTTCCGATGACCGAGAAGGAGCAAGAAACCTCGCGGTGGAGCGTCTGGACTCTTAATATTTTTATTCCGCGATATAAAATCTACCCAATATTCTCCACAGTAGACCGGAAGAGTCCGAAACATGGCAGCCCAGTGTAGTTACATCATACATGGCCCACCCACGCTATCACCATATTTCTTGGCCTCCGTGCGACACCTAGCTCTAGTAATCTACCAGCCCGTATCGCTTCTCACTCCTCGTCTCTCTCAAAGTGCGCCGGGCTGGAGATTTTGCCGTCTATTGAGGTCGGTTAACTCATCACTCGCTCCCACATGTTAGCGACATGCAAAGAGCATTCTAAAAAAATTACTGTACTCTATTGTTATGCCAAGAAGAGGAAGTGCTTTGACCGACGGACCAAACGAGACAGGCATGCTGTACCGTGAGTGGGTCCAGTTTCTCGTTTTGAACTTGTTTGGTGTAGTAGTAACACTTGATTTTGTACCTTCATAGGATGATGAAAATCCCCGCTAAAAAGGCGCTTTGCTTTCTGCTAATCCCGTCAACTGTTCTTGTTTTGTGCATTAAATTGTTAAGTGCCATAACTAAGATATAATTAACCAATTCATGTAAAACATTCTTGTTTAGTACTATAGTACTCCACACGCATGCATGCGTTGCGATTAGTACTACTCCCTTCATCCATACGTATATATAGGGCCTAATGTATTCTTCGAGGTTGCCTTTGACTATTGATAAGATTTTATATAATTTGAAAATTATATCATTCGAAGATCCTTTCACGTACGAAATTGACGGTATGCTTTGAGCAACTTGCATGTCCTATACTGCTCCTGTTTGGATACTCTAACTTAGCTAGAGGTTAGACTAACTCATGACTAACCCTGAACTAACTCTAGCCAAAGAGGTGTTTGGATGACAGGGTTAGATTGACAATAAATGCACTTGATGGAGAGAGAAAAGTGATTTTTTAGTGGACCCCACGAGAACTAGCCCAATTAGCACCACTTGGCTGGCGGGATAGAGAGAGAAAAGTAATTTTTCAGTGGGCCCAATGAGAACTAGCTCCAATTAGCACCTCTTGGGTTGGATAATTTTTTTTGGTGGGTTAGGTGCAACTTGCTCCAATCTAACCCTCATGTTTGGATACTTTAGGGCTATTTGAGCCCCAACTAGCTCAAACTAACTCTAACCCATGGATCCAAACAGGGCCAAAGTTAGTCTCGGAAAACCCATTAAGCCCTATATACATGGACAGACGGAGTATATGATACTAGCAAACGCTCACCATTAGTAGTAGTTCATTGGTTGGTTTCGATTTTTGAATTGAGTAGTGCTAGTACATTTTGTTGTGCTGCTACCATCCAGTATTCGCTTGTGGTGGTTTCTAGAATAAAAAAAAGGAGGTAGTACTTACTGTGGGATAGGTGAAGTGATGGATGCTTCGCCCGAGCAACTTATTACTCTGGGAATATTGGAGTACCAGCAGATTCAACGAAGAGAGAAATGATGGTTGCTTCGTCCGAGCAACTTACTGTGGCGAAGGTGGGGCTCTATGATTTGACTACCCACTAGTCATTATTACTGCGGCGCAACGACCGGGGTGAATCTTCCCTCCAGTTGTGCACTCAATATTGCTGCATGGCAGGTGGAGCCGGATGAAGGATGTCCCACATGTCGGCGAAACGAAGTTGAATTGTTTCTGGCATTGCTATCAATCTTTCAGGATTTGTTTATATGTACGCATAATTTTCCAGCATAATGAAATTGTATAGTAATGCTATGAAGGTTTCAACTTTGGTTCCCGCAGAAAAAAAGGTTTCAACTTAGGATTCATGTGTCCTCTTGCCTCAAGATTGTCTCATTACAACATTCCATCAAATACAAATGAAACTACCATGGCTGCTAATGCATCTCAATGGTTCGCAGATCAGCGCCAATATTCACATCACAACTGAAGACAAAGTTGTGAGAAGGTGTACAAATAAAGAAAAATATATAATTGATCGATGTTGTTCGTAGGCATGGTTCCATTTCCTGGGCACAGTGTTCATTGGTTGGCAGCTAGTTTCACGCAGCTCTGTAGCCAAGAAAGAGGTGTATGGAGGACATCACAATCCGATCATTTTGTGCAGTTCCACTAAACTCGAGCTGATCATCCCTGTTTGCAAAGATATTCAGTCAGTGTGATTACAATAATAGTGGAACTAGATGATGAAACATAACACACACAAATAGAAGCCGATCACCTCTGCGATCTCTCTTTAGGACTAACTACTTGTTGGAGAAGATTAGGCACGGAGTTGGATGAGGAGGATAGCAAAACCAGTCTCCCTTTCTGTAGTCCCACAGAAATGTAAAAACGTTGCTCGTGTGACATTTTGGTGGAACTACACAAAACACTCTTAAGAAAAAAGTGATTTGTGCAGTTCACCAAAAGGTCGCAATAGCAGCGAGGTGAAATGGATAGCCCTGTTTGCAAAAAGAGGGAGAAAGGAAACAATTACTGCCCAATAACAGGAGCTGAAGACACATACGCCGACAAAAAAAGAAGCATATTCCATGTCATAAGGGAAAGATAGCAGCATGGTGGTTTATCAAAAATGGTTTGAGGACGAGATTGCAAGATGGAAAGTACGCCAGCCGAGATACGTTTTAAGCAAAGAACTAAAGAAGATCCACATGCAGGATTTTCCACATGCAGCAACGTGGGAAGATGGGCAGTGGAGCAAAAGGCCGGAGGAAGCTGTACCTGAGGGTCGTCGGGATGTAACTAGGAGGGCGCCGGCGGCCGGGATTTGCCCATACTGCGGCAACGAGCAAGTGGCGAAGGCCCTACCGCGCCAGAGCTTGGTCAGAGAGAACGGCGGGTACCACAGATCGGGACGTGTTGCCTCGATGCCGTCAAACGGAGAAACGATGCACATCCTCCCTTTCCACCGGCGGACGGGATGCGGACCGATCAGTGACCAACGGTGAGAGAGAGAGGCCACTGCCGCCTTGTGTGAGATAGTGTGACAAGAGACAAACCCCGGCAGGCAGGCTCCATTGTATATAGTGGAGCAGATTTCTTTTTTCCCGATGACAATCATTTTATATTCTGTACGTGCCATTGAGGAATATAACTTTATTTATAATACTAACGCGTCAAGTCGAACTTTGTTCCGTGTACGCGTGGTACACGACCCTCCTTCGAGTAAACAACCGCTACACGCTTCAAATTATCACGTGGGCTACCTTTTCGTATAGAAATGAACTCCACCATGTACCCGCACGGGTGTGGCTGGGAATGAGACGTGAGTACGTGCGTCATGTGTGCACCTCTTCTTTACGTGCAGGTACGTACGTGGGTGGGCGTGAGAGAGATGGTTTGTGCGAAACAGAGGCAATGTGTCGATGATATCTCAAACAAAAAAATGTAACATATGCATTGTGTGTGAAACAGAGTCATGGATATATCATATATAGAGGGAGTGATCCATGAGAAGAGAGTGGAGGTATCATCGGCGTGAGATATCGATAGAATCGAAAATAGGGATGAAGTGTGTGGGTGCGCGATCGATAAAGAGTGCCATCGAATTTGTGTTTGCCCACGTCAAAGATTCAGGGTGGCTGGCCTACTGGAATGTGAGAGGGAAGAGGTGCAGTTTGTCTCTGTGGCATGGATACCTACAACATTCGACTATCGGTGTGTGTGGGGGGGAGGGGGCAGGGACCTAACTATAGAGAGGTAGATTGACTGGTATATGTGTGGAGAAGGAGAGAGACCTAGCTATGTATTAAGGGAGATCGATCGACATCCATGCATATGTGTAGCAGAGGAATAAGGTTGGGAGAGATACAAAGGTAGAGTGTCTGAGTGTTGGTGGTGGAGTTGCTTCTCACAAATGGTGGGAGAGGCCTGCTAGACAAACGGAGGGTATGAGTGCAATATCAATAAGAGAGGGGATGTCTGCCTGTCTATGCACGTGCGTGTGAGAGACAGGTCGGGAGGTATGCAAGGATGATGAGGGGGGACGATATGGTTGTGGTAAGCAGACGTAACTACATAGGAAGATCAAAAATCGTGTGCCGGAGAAAGGGAGAGACATAACTAGTGAGGTACGTCGATCTGTGCATGGGGAAAAAGACTTATAGTCGACCTAGCTATATGTAGGGAGATCAGTAGGTATACATGCATGCATGTGTTAGAAGCAAAGAAGGTTCGAAGAGACGGACAGGGGGAGAGGGATACGGCTAGGAGGTGGTGCGAGAGGCCTACTATATCGAGGGGGGAGGAGTGTGCGAGTATGAGATCGATGAAAAGAGGGGCGGGAGTGTGCACCTGCGTGGAACCGTATTGGACATAGGGGGGGCATGGATGGTGAGAAGAGAACAGGGAAAGTGTGTGTTTGTGGTAGGCACACTTGGCTAGAGAGGTATATCGACTGGTGTGTGCCGCAAAGAAGGAGCTGGGGGGCCTACACCCACCGTGGGTGAATGGCCTAAAGAGAAATGACGAATGTGCACGATGGAGGGGACGCTGAGGGAGGGTGAGAGGGGGGCGGGCGTGTGCTTGCACGAGAGAAAGTTAGCGCTAGCTACAAAGAGAAGAGGATTGTGTGGGTGTAAAAGATGAACAGAGATCATAATTCATTATAAAAAAGTGGATTAGGATATTTGAAGAAGATATCATAGTGTCTTAAACCGACGCATGCATGAATATATATAATGGTGATACGCATGGTGTGGTTATGAACATGTTATACTACATATAATATATAGAACATTTATTTGAATTTGTGATAATGTGTGGCTTTTGCAGCTCAGGGCTAAATACTTGTCATAATGTAGGGGGCGGGGCACTATACTTGTGTGATAAATAGAGTGTACGTATGAAACATGGTTTAGATTATGAAGATCTAGTTAGTACATCAAATGTACTATTATTTGTAATCAACATCAAGTGTATTCAAAATTTTGAATTCGAGTTCATATAGTACACATAGTTCATATCTATCTCTATAGTAATCATGTGGTGTGCTGTTAAGATAATATACGAATGATGGATGATTGCAGATTCTTATTCAAATAGAGAAACGAATTCAAATTTAGTTTGAATTGCAGCGGTAGTATAGACATTTGGAATGCCCTAAAATGTTCGTATGAGTAGGTTACATGCATTATACAGCCAGCGAAAAAATTTAATTGGACATAACATGGATTCATAGCTTTGAATAGCATTTGTAAAGTAAAACGGGACAAGACTCTCTCTTTGTGTGGTGCGAATAGTTTTATTTTTTTCGTTTTTTCGTTGAGGGAAGTGCGAATTGATTTGGTACGTACATAATTACACCTTAGGCTTGTCCCTAAAATTCAACCCGCGCCTTGTTATCCCAAAAATTCAGATATCGTGCTCCCAAAACTCGCGCCTTCACAACCCGCGCCTTGCTATCCCGAAATTACAACGCGCGCGAAAACTCCCTCCAGCTGCCAAATCCCGACACGCGAAATCCCCCTTCTAACCCTGAACCGGAAGGGCCGCTAGTTCAAATCGGTGGGGGTACTTTTGTAACACACTCCACATTTTGGACAAGCGCGTCCCTAAGTCATGGTTCCCCCCTCCCATAACTTCCTTTTCACCACTCGAAATCCCAGGCCGCCATAACCTCTCTGCTCCAGCCACGAAACCCCACCCTCCTCCATCCGCCACCCCACCATTGCCCAGCCGGAGCCTCTTCCCCGACGATGTCATCCACCGCAACAGCTCGACGTCCCTCATCCACCTCCCCGGATGAGGATCCGTCGTCGATCTCGTCGTCCCGCCGGTTCAGCCGCCCCGTCCTCCACCTCCAAGGAGCTGCTCTGACGATCGCCTCGTCTATCGCGGCTGATCCATCCCCACAGCATTGCCTTAACCTGCTCCACCGGAACCGCAGCATCCTCATCGACTCCTCGGATGAAGCCGAGGCCTACTCAGCGCCACCAAAGAGGTTGTACACTCATCGCGTCGCACCTTCTCCTTAACTCAACCTCCCGGCTTTGATGGTGCTCGATCCCGCACCCCCATGGCGCGGCTACCTCGAAGCCGGTGCCACGGGCGACATCTCCATGGCGGCTCTCCCCAGTGCGAGGCTCCTTCGGCTGCGGCGTCCATACCAGCCGGACTGCTGCTGCTGCTCCGGCTCTCACTCGCTCGCTCGTGCTGCTACTGCTGCTGCTCTGTCTCTCGCTCGGTCATGCTGCTGCTCTGCTCTTCCCTCGCTTGTGCTGCTGCTCTGCTCTTGCTCTCGCTCGCGCTGCTGATGCTGGTACAGGGGCTGCTGTAGCTACACAAGTTGCTGCTCTGGCTCTAGTTCGTGCTGCTCCTCCAGGTGCTGCTGCTCCGGCTGCTATCTGCTACTGTGTTCCCCGTCGATCGCCTGCTGATTTAGATCACTGTTTCTCTACTACTAGTGCTCGAGCGGCCTAAACTACATGTGAAGTGCCTCTCTGCTACTAGTGCGTTCAGTTTCGACAGTAACATTCAGATTCCACAGTAAATTTCAGTTTCGACAGTTAAGTTTAGAGTCAACAGTTTTTACGTCATCTGTTGTAGTCAGGTGTTTTTTGGTGATGTAAATTTTACATCTATCACTTTTTGGTAATGTATTTTACATCATCTATTGGAGATGCTATTAGAATCCCACTTGAGATTAACGATGTATGTCTTGTACTGCTTCAGCCTCGACATCTTACGGCTCACCGGAGCTGCTCCAACAACGGAACCATCCATCACAACAGAGCAGTGCCCTGGACGCCGTCTACAGACGCCTCAGATCTTCCTCCACACCTCTGATAGCAACCTCTGCTGCAACTTCTTCAGTGACCAACCCAATGATGCTGAGGTCGACACGGCTATGCCAAAGAGGTTGTACACTTGTCGCATCACTTATTACTCTACATTCATGTCGATCCATTAGAGCTATTTTGGTTCAAAGGAAAAGGTGAAGGAAAAACATAGCAATAGGAAATTTTCCTATGGCACTCTACTATTCAATTATTCATGCATTTCGTTGAAAGGAATGGAGCAAAACATCCACCTGGACCTACTTTTCAAAATCCTATGCATGAAAACAAGACTAAGTGCATTAGTGGTAGAATAACATTCTAACTGTACACAGTTTCATATGGTTTCACTTTAATTTGGCCATGTTTCTTTGCATTCCTCTGCCCTTCCGATTCCTGTGAACTAAACACCCAAGTTGACAGAAATCCTGTGTTTAGAAATGCTCTGTTTCCCACGTGCATTTTTATCCTATTCCAGTGTTTATCCTATCCCTGCGTTTTTAGAATCATGCAAGCCAAAGGAGCCCTTACAGAATTACTTCAGTTACAGATAGGTGTCGAAGAAAACTTTGTGTGGTTTGTCCTGCTCCTGCGGCGACGTCGTCCACCTCACCTAAGCTGCTCCATCGACAGAAGCATCCACCATACCAGACATCACGACTCTTGACCGTCTTTCGCCACCTTAGATCTCCTTCCCTGCCGCCGGCACCCACCGCAACTGCATCACCATCATCGACTCAGCAGATGAACCTGAGGAGTACATGGGTCCACAAGAGAGGTCGCACTCTTTCGTTTTTGCTTATGTAATGCATTGCTTAATATTACCTGCTACTTTATCATCATGTTCACCTCTTAGACTCCGGTCCAAATTAATGTTCAAACTTGAGTTTTAAAATTACTTGTGGGGCACATATCGAGGCAGCAATGAATAGTATCTCTGTTTATTATCTGGTTCACCTAGGGTATGCCTATGTTGTTCATCTTGGGTGGGAAACAAATAGTAAAGCAATCATCATCTGTCTTTTTATTAAATTAAAGCTATCATCAGCCTGCTATCATTATTTTTGGATCCATCCACTAGTTGTTACCATCACTCTATATTTTTGCATGCTCTCCTTACATAATCTCACTATATTTTTTTCGTATGCATGTCAGATATTGCACACAGTCATGCTGAGCATGTAGAGAAATGAGAACAGTTATGCGCGTCAATACAATGTCATGCAGACATCGCTCCATGGTGGGTTCAATGGAAAACCCTCCCCGCCCCCCTCCAGATTGTAATCCAGAGGAAGATATCTGTTCTGAGGCGGATACAGACGCAGCTGACCACTCCTATTTACCCCCCGAGGTGTTTGCTCTAACTTGGCATGATGATGTTGGTCATATCATGCATATGTTGCCTTGGAGTGCCTACTTTCGACATCATATATGTCATCTGCTTAGTTTACACATGTTCTGTAATGCCACCTGTTTAGTTTCTATATCATATATGAGAATTATGCAATCTCATCTCTTTTAGCCAGCCTTAATATATATGAAATATGCAATGCCATCCTGTTTAACCAGGCATCATATATTTGAATGATATCTTGCCAATCCTTTTCTTCATTACATTTCCATTTGTCGACAATGTTTATACATTCAACTACTCTTCCTGTGAATCAACCATTTGAGTGGGTGATGGAAAAATCTAGAGAGAAAACAAGGTCTTCAGAGCAGACAAATCTACCTGTCGAAGCAGATCTCTTGCTGGGTCCTGATAGCTCCTCAGAGATGGATTCAGAGATAGATGACCAATCCTATTCCCCCACCGAGGTGTATGCTCTAACTTGGCACGGTTATACTGCTCATATCATGCATATGGTGTCTTGCATTGCATAGTTTAGACATCATATACACAATATTCAACACCATGTTCTTAGTTCAGTCATCATATATGCGAATGCCCTCTGCTTAGTATATAAATCACATATGTGAATTAAATCATGCGATCCTGATTACTTAGATAACATGTATGTGAATTATGTTATGTGAACCTGTTTACTGAAGACATCATATAATTATCTCATGCCATCCTGTTTAGTTAGTCATCATATCTTTGAATTATGTCATGCTATGCTATCCAGTTTAGATAGACATCATATATGTGAAATTATGTCATGCTATCCTTTTTAGTTAAACAATGTACATGTGAACTATTTCATGCCCTCTTTTTCCACACTATGTATTGCATCTGTCTCTCATACAAGGTCTATACATTCAACTATGTTTCTTGTTTATCAGCCATTTGAATTGGAGTGGGTGATGGCAGTATCTAACGGAGTAAAAACACGGTCTTCAAATAAAACAGTGCTACCTCTTGGTGGAGATAGCACCCCAGTTGTACATGCACGAGAACCAGCCCTACCACACATAACCCAGACTCTCGCAGATTGTACCCCTACTACGATGGACAGAGAACCAGCTTCACCCAATCTAACCCCAACCTCAGCAGAGAGTAACCGAGTTCCTGTTGAGACAGCACCATCTCCACCACAGAGCTCCCAAACAAGAGCTGTTAGTAAGGTAGCTCCAGTGCCCAAAGCGCCAGTACTACCACGGCGAACCCCAACTCCACCCGTTAGTACACCTTTTCCTGTGGAGGAAGCACAACCAGCCATTCGTAGTTTAGCATCTATCGCATTTGATGTTGTTAAATCCTATGTGCGTATCTTCCCATCATGGAAATATTATACTGAAGATGAAGGAAAATGCCAGTTGCAGGTGTTTGTCCAGGAGTTATGTGTAAGTAATGTTATTCATGGAAATTACTTTGCTTTGTCCCATACATTCTACCTCCATGATGGTTATAATACAGCAAATGTTCCCAATTTTCTCTATAGAGAAGGACCAATTTGGAAAATCAGGATGAGGTAACCTGTGCTAATACCTTTGCTATCTTCAAGAATGCTTGGTGGCAGTATCGGAATTACCTGAAGAAAACATACTTCACTAGCAAAGAAAATCATCAAATTCCCTTACGTTCTCCTGAGACACATTTACGGGATGATGACTGGGAACGCCTTGTTCTGTACTGGTCCCGAACCAAGAATGTGGTAAGGTCTATGAGCTCATTTTTTATTTTTAAGTACTATATGCCTGTGTCTTACTGTACTTTGTTCGTGTAGAACAAGTGCTTAAACCTGAAGAACAACTTTTCTCATTTAAGATTCCATTGCTATCGTGTGTTCTGTTTTGCTCTTGTATCACTGTATTTACTCATACAAACTTATTTTTAAATTGAAGGATCCAATCGAAACTCCAATGGCACAACAGGTATGTTTAAGCATGTTTGTTTAACATGTTTGCTCTTATAAATAGCTCTGTTGATTTCAATTTCAATTGTGTAGACAGTTGACTTCTCATATCATGCTCATTACTAGCATCACAACAGAGCCAATAGTGTTGTTGTACATGTAGACCTGTGGTACCCATCTGAAATCTTGTTGTGCTGTGTAGTTTCCCACGCTTTGTATTCTTTCAATGCTGCTTTTGTCTTGAACTGATATGATTTGAACTAAACCTGTTATGTGTCTGCTTCTTTCTTCTTTTAGAATGCTGACAGAATATTGGGGAAGAGTACCTTATTAAGCCATGGTAAAGGAACTAATGCAGATAAGGTTCAGGATAGTGAGACATCCTTGTTGGTCTCCAACAAAGCTGATAAAACAGCTAAGGAAAACTATCTTGAAGACAGTGAGACAACCCCAAAGTCCTGTCTTGGTGTAGTGTTCGAGTTACTGGCCACTACCACTGGCACAAGCTATTCGAACTCACTGTCTGAATCAGTTCGGTTTCTTGAGTCTCAACTACAAGCTAAAAAACATCGATCAGCTGTGCTGCGACAAGAAGCCGAAGGACTGCAGAAGTCCCTGGAGAATTCAGATGCATACTTTCTGGTGCAACAACAAGTGTTGGAGGATTTTAGCGCCAAACAGGAGAAAACTAATAAACTTGCTAAGCTTATTGCCAGCATAGTGGATACCCAGGATAACGTTTCTTGAGCTCTTCTGAAGTTGTTTCAGTTATGGACTAGTTTTGCTGCCGTGTTTATTTGCACTGGTGGCCAATTTAGACGGCCAGTGTATGTAATATGCTGCTTTGTTCCCTATATTTGCACTGGTGGTGAACTTTGATGCCCAGTGGATGTAATATGTGTAATAGCCATAATAGCCTAGCATTAGTTGCTTGCTTATTTATTTCCTTATTATCTTGTTTAGTTGTTTGCTCGTGTCATGTCCCCTTCTGTCACTGGCATTGAGCACCGTAAGATCGAACCCATCACAAAGCACCTCTTCCCATGGCAAGAAAAATCGATCTAGTTGGCCTAACTAAACCAAAGATTCGAAGAAGAAATACGAGGCTATAAGTAATCATGCATATAAGAGATCAAAAGAAGACTCAAATAACTTTCATGGATAAAATAGATCTGATCATAAACTCAAAGTTCATCGGATCCCAACAAACACACCGCAAAAAGAGTTACATCAAATAGATCTCCAAGAGACCATTGTATTGAGAATCAAAAGAGAGAGAGGAAGCAATCTAGCTACTAACTACAGACCCGAAGGTCTACAATGAACTACTCACGCATCATCGGAGAGGCACCAATGAGGATGATGAACCCCTCCGTGATGGTGTCTAGATTGGATCTGGTGTTTCTAGATCTTGCGGTGGCTGGAATTGTGTTTCGTCGACTCTCCTAGGGTTTTTGAATTTTCGGGGTATTTATAGAGCAAAGAGGCGGTGCGGGAGGCCACCGAGGTGGCCACAACCCACCAGGGCGCGCCTGGGCCCCCAGGCACGCCCAGGTGGGTTGTGCCCCCCTCGGGGCACCCCTCTAGTACTTCTTCAGCCCAAGTTGTTCCTTCTGGTCCATAAAAAATCTCCAAAAAGTTTTGCTGCGTTTGCACTTCGTTTGGTATAGATTTTCTGTGAAGTAAAAAAACAAGGAAAAAACAGGAACTGGCACTGGGCACTATGTCAATAGGTTAGTCCCAAAAAATGATATAAAGTTGCTATAAAATGAATGTAAAACATCCAAGAATGATAATATAACAGCATGGAACAAGCAAAAATTATAGATACGTTGGAGACGTATCAAAGGGGCATCTTCGATGATGAGCTACTATCCTTCAAAAGAAATTCCAATGCTTTTAAGGTGAGGCGACTTTATTTGGAGACAATGGATACATATTTCTAATCCGAAAACAAGCAGCAAGCGCTCCAGGGCAGGGCAACTGGAGTGGATGATGCGGTGCGGTGAGGCCTCCGACAGATCAACCACCACAAGCGAAAGTTTTTTTAGCAGTGGGAGTCAAATCATTTGTACCAGATTGTCTGGTAGATGGCACCGGGCTATGGTGAGGGTGTGGAGAGAGGAGGAAAACCACGAGATGGACAACGGTGGTGTGGGAAGAAATACATGGCGTTCGGTTTACGGTATGTATTTTTCGTAGTAATGGTAGAACTCAAGCTGCTGGAGTTTTTTTGAATTCAGTGGATTTCAGCCAGGCATCCACCGTGTAGGGTATGGACAGCAGATAGCGTGTTGGGATGCAGAGGCGTTGAATGGAGCCCTAGTGGGAGGACATGATGGCTCTGAGGAGTTCAACATCATGAACGACAGATAGCTGACGATAGTCGAGATTAAGGGGCGTGGAGCACCATAGAGGGCACCACCGAGTTGAGGGGACTTGGGTGCGGCAGCAATCCTTGGTGGGGAGAAGCGAGATGATCTCCCCAAGGATGGCGTCCGGGAGATCGCTGATGCGGTCCACCTGAGATTCTATGGGTTCCTTAGATCCGGTGGGCGGGCTGCCACTTCTCCCCGTGTTGCCGAGTGCGGGATCTACAACCGGCGTCGCTGCTGGCAGGAGCCTCATCTTCTTGGCGCTGGGGCCAGCCGACTCCATTTTCCTTGCGGGCGTCGCACCGAGCTGACGAGTTTGAGCAGAGTAGCAAGAGACGAGTCTAGTGGCAGTGCAAGTGGGGAAGAAGGAGGGCTGGGGTTTTCTGTAGGAGCGAGGAAGAAGAGGAGTAGGCATTTTCTGTATGAGTGAGGAAGAAGGTGAGTGCGGGTTTTCTGTACGAGTGAGGAAGATGGGGAGCGGGGGGAATTGGGGGGGGGGGGGGCGACGGAAGCGGAGAGTCTAGCGAGCTATAGTATAAGTGGAGGCGAGGAGGAAGGAGGGTGTTTCTGGGATCGCCCCTCTTCAAGAAATATGGGCTTTTTCTCGCAAAAAACAAAAACAAATGGGCTTTAAGATGGATAGGCTTTTGTATCGGCCTAGTCGGCTACCTGTGTTTCATACTGGATGGCCTTAACACTAGATGCAGCCCATTAGAGACACTCTCCACCTCTCCAGCTTATTGCCATTTCGAAAGAAAAAAAAAGAGACGCCTCTAGCTTATGGCTCCTCATCGGTAACATTTTTCAACTTGAAAAAAAGTTATAGCTCCTCGGGCCGGTTGGCATCCACTAAATTAGAGGATGCGGTATTGCATGCAGACACTCACACTGGTCGTAGCGCGGCAAAATGAGGGGTCAAATAACAGGCCCACAATATAGTCCCTGCATCCGGAAATACTGTTCTTAGAAATGGATAAAATGGATGTATCTATAACTAAAATAAGACTAGATACATCCATTTCTAGGACAAGTATTTCCGGACAGAGGGAGTAGATTGTAAAGGTTTTCACACTAGTCAACATTCACACTAAACTAAGCTTCACAAGATATGGTATGCATACTAGCTAACATTCACAAGCACTTAAGTTCAGCATGTTTACGCATCTAAATGATTCACAAGACTATAACCAAGCCAAAGTTGTGAGAAGGTTTAGAAATAAATAAAAAACAATCGATGCTTCTCTGAGCAAAGGGCCTCCCAACGCACGCATTAATTTCCTGGGCATGCTTCTTTCTGCTCAATGTTGCGTGCACTTTGAGCATGTTGGCAACTCCACAGCTAGCTTGATGGCTCATCTTGCAATTTACGCTGACACATTGCAACAAACAGAGGAGGCAATAGAGATCAATCAACATCAGACCATTTTGTGCAGTTCCACTGAAATCATCTTCATTGTCCTGAATGTGAAAAGATAGGAAAGCGTTGTACCTAAACGGTGTCGCAAAATAGTAGCACATATCAATAGCTCGGCATGACAAAACATGATCATCTGGACGAAGGGGATACTGAACTGCGTGAGGAAGATTATGCATAATTTTATAGGTGGTTAGTTGATTTCCACCTCGGGATCTCCTATGATGGCACGGAGGAAATTCTATGCAATCGATGAGTTCAATTCCTTCCGTGTGGCTGTAGAAAATTTGTCCGACTAACCCCAATATCTTTTTTGTGCATTTCCACTAAAATAATGCACCGATGTTTGCATGACCCCTACTCGCTGGCCAGGCTATCAATGACTCGGTCTCTTTTATCTTGCGTTGACGGTGCGGCTGCAGTGCTTGTTTGCTCCTCCACACATGACAGGCTCGTTCCACACTGCAATCAGCAAGTCAACGTACGAATAAGCTTATTTCATCTTGTGTTGGTCATTCTACCTAGTTACGAATGTAGGAATACCTGGAGCACCGTGAGGTCAGCTGACAGCAGGTTCCACTAAAATTGAGGTTTGTGCTTCCGTTTGCACAAATAGACAACCCTATTTGCACAAATATGTAACAGGGTTATTTAAGCAGTGTTATTTTTTTGCAGCGGCATATGATTAATAACAGCATCTCATATGTTATCAATGGCATTACAGTGACAGTATGAAAAGGTGCCATTAACTAAGAAGTGCCATCACATCAAATCAACACTGGCACTAGATTAATGGGGTCTTACATTAACATGCATAACAATTGCATTATTACTCTGTGATGACAGATTGAGAGTAGCACTTGATCAGTACGTATGTGCACGGTTAACATGAACGATCGTTCTAACAAAGGGTGATACAGAAATGAGAAACACATCGTCGTGTCAACCATTGTGCAATTAAATTTTGTGCAGTTCCACGGAGATGCAGCTATGTTACCGGTGTCAGATTTTAGTATAACGGCCCAAAACACTCTTTATGAGAAATAAAGCAAGACAGAAGCATTTCATAAAATGGTGGTGGCATTGATTCAGTTTATCAATGGCAATAGATTGACAGCAGCATTACTTAACAGTGACATCACATTAACAGTGGCATTGTTTCATTTTACCTGTGATGTTAGATTAACAGCAGCAGTAAGGGCATAGGGACAGGGGAGGCACAAGCACGTTTTACATCCACTGAGGCATAAAGTGGTGAGGCAGAGGTGTTGCCAAGTGCAGCAAACATGCAAAGCATGTCTGGATTTGTGTATTTTTTGTTCTCGTCAGTAACCTTTCCTATGTGACCATAGGAAATCTAGACGTGATCATTCTCGGTTGCATTGTCGACCCAACACCCCCCACTTTCTGTCCCTTTTCGACCAAGAGACCGGTCAGGCTAGCATCTTTATTTCCCTTTCCAACCAAGAGATCGGTTCGTTAGCCGGTATCTGCAGTACCTTTTTTCCTCTAATAGTAAAAATTTAGGTGGTGTTCGAGTGTTTGACAAGCCGACGGAGCTAGCTACATGGGGAGCTTTGTAATACTAGAAGAATATCCACATGCAGGATGCAGCGATGTGGGGAGCAATCCTAACTTGATGAAAAAAAGGGATGCAACGACATGGGGAGCTGGGCCATTAGAACAAGGCCAGTTCTAAAAGAAGTTATACCTCCGATCGGCGGGATGTGGCGAGGCAGGCGGCGGGATCTGCCAACAAGACGGCGGGGACCAAGGGTGCAGAGGACCTCCCATGCTGGCGCCAGGTCAGAGAAGACGGCGTGCGTCAGCTTCCTCCCTCGCCATCGGCGACCACCAGCGAAAGGGATCCGGTTGGATCTGTGACAACCGGTGAGAAGAGAGAGAGAGACAAAGAGAGTGGACACCGCGGTCTTGTTTAGATCTGAAGAGTGTGAGAGAGTGAGAAGAAGATAGCAACCCTAGCATGCAAGTCCCGAAGTGGAATAGTAATTGTTTTTCTCTCTGTAGCGGTCGTTTTAAATTGAATACGTGTGGAGCCATCTTTTCATTTAACGTACCAGTAAAAAGAAACTCGATCAATAATCGCGCCACTGCGTTCAGGTCGCACTTGGTATGGCTGACATTTGGTCCTAGACCCCACATTAAGTGGACAACTAGATGTCCCAAATTGTCACGTTACCTGCCTTTTCATGTGCAAATGCGCTCCACCGTGAGTGTACCCACGCGTGTGCGTGAGGTGAGAGTGAAGTCCGATTTATAAACCTTGAGGTTGTAGAGCTAGTCGGAAACAAACCCTCACCTTTAAATACCTGAAGTTTGTACCCTATCCTCTGTAATCCCAGTCATTTTAACCTTAAGGGCCTATGCAATTCAAGGGGTTTTAACGGGGATTAACAGGGATTGTGGGGGATTAAATCATGTACAAGCCAAATTCCCCTCCAATCCTCTCCAAGCCCCTTTGGAGGAGGTTGAACCGAACAAGGCCTAAGACTAACCACAGTGGGAGTAACTTCAAGAGTAACATCGGGTCCAACTCAGCAAATTCGCCAATGTGGCAATTAGTTAATGAGGAGAGAGATAAATTGAGTAACTTAGCTAGTTACTCATTCTATGAGTAACATCACACATACCAAAACAAAATGACACCATAACCTAAAAAATGAAGCTTTGCATGACACTACACGTGTGATACCACTGGAGCAATCCACTCAGGTCGTACGTAAACATGTTTATACTCTTCATTCATGATTTTTAGTACAAATGGGATGCACATGGCGACGTCATCCTCATACCAGCCACTATTGATGGATGGTGACGCAGCGTCGCCGTGCTCACCTGCAACTGCAACCCGAGTTGCGCATGCAGCAACTACGACTGCAATGGAGTACTAGGCGCACAAGGCATGTTGTTGGTGCTGCTTCATGAGCTACCGAGCCGTCTAGACGAGCGCGCGGTAATGGCCATCACCTGCGGAATGAAGGATGTCGTTCTTTCGCCGCGTCCTGGCCATCACAATGATGGTGACGCACTTTTCAGTGTTGTCAGAGACAGAGTCCGTCGTCCCACTCCAGCGATGGAGAGCGCTCGCCTGAGAGCGCGAACATGGACGCAAATTCGTGCAAACACGGCCGATTTCATATAAACATGACGGATTACATTACATTTACATTAAATAAGCTGTGCTAGTTTGGAGCTAAAGGTAGAATTAATATACCTAATCTAAATGGTCGCTGGCCGATCTCTTTGTCCTCCTACAGCATCCGACTGAAGAAGAACCGTGCAAGACACCGGTTGTTTACACCGGCGTCGCCTCGGCGGTGGCCTTCATGGGATACAATCAGCGGCGGCCTCCCGTGTTATACTTCTCCTCGATGATGGCGGCGGGGAGGGACGTGCTGGCCGTCACCTCGTTGACATCCGCGTAGCCGCGTAGCCATGTCACCTTGTCGACATTCGAGGCGGCTTCTTTCTCTGGCTACATGGCGCGGCTACGCGCGCGTCGACGGTGGATGGCGCAGTCGCAGGCACTGGAGGCGTTGTACGACGCGACGGTGTCGAGGGCAGCGACAATGCCCGTGCCGTCGTGCTCCCTGACAAGCCGGCATGGAGCAACTTGGCACTCTTCCTCGAGCTAGTTTGGAGCAGCCAGCTGCGGAACCACGCGCTGGCTTAGGGAGGCAACTGGCTCCGTCGGGCTAGGCGAGGTAGGTGGAGCAGCGAGCTGCCTCACTTGTAACTGTCGGGCTCGGCGGGCCACCCAGACGGCTTTTATGCCAGAGATCTGCTCTTCCTGCTCGTCGGATGCCGCCGAAAGAGTGGAGAAAATGGTGGAAAGAGGAGCTTGGCTGGCGTCCCGCTCCTGAACGGACGTGCGGCCGGAGAGGGTTTCTCGCATTCCACGCGGGTTTAAATGTAGGTGTTTGAATGCGGCGAGGAGGCAGGTATAGCCGGGAGTGCAGTGGGGCAGTGGACGGAGCCCTCGGCCGGCGCGCCGCTTCAATGGCAGACGCAGTGAGAGGTCGCGTCCGCCCTGACCCCCTTGACCGTGGACCTTGACCGTGTATGTCCGGCTTTGAGCACAACATTATCCTTAATGGACCTTGACAGTGTACATCACCTTGTGTCCAGATCTGAGATGCCACGTGTACCAGATGAATGACTCCAAGTTCGACCCCCGTGATGCTAGGTGCGAGCCGAGGAACACTATTGGAGAGACCCCCCTCATAATTTTCCTACATTGGTCATTTGATTCATAGGATAGAATGCTATAGGAATTTTTCCTATGAAATCATGTGTTCATTGGCAATCTAGCATCCACCCTAACTTTTTTTTCACTTCCTTTGTTTTTCCTGTGGCATCAACACTGTGCTAATGCTATGGGATTCAAGTGGACATGCCACTCCAATCCTTTATTTTTCCTATTCCTGCGTTTTAAGAATCCTATGAATGAAAGAAAAGAAACGGAGGGAGTACTTGCTCTAAATGATGTGCTGCTGCAAGAGCCGTCTATATTATTAACCATGCTCTAAAAAGGTGGCACGGCTGCACGTCCGAATGATGATGGTATTACAGTATATACTTCTGGCAATCTGACACCGAATGAACTGATGCACGTCCACCGCTTGTATAAAGCCCACTATTGTAAGCAAAAGCTTCTCCTCGTGCTGCGAGCCACCACGCGCGCGTGGGCAAGGGAGAGGGCGTAGTAAGCAAGCTTCTCGTCGATCTGCGAGTTGACAGGATACATCAAAGTTATTTAGTACTCTCTCAAAAAAGGGCCGACCATGTCCATGGCTACCATCCCGTGCTCCGTCATTGAGTATGTGCACGATTCATGTGCCATCGAGGAGAAAAAATGTTGCATAGTACGTGCCATCAAAGTGCACGACTCACTTACGCACTACTTATCTCCATTTTCTTGCATGACACATGCACCTTGATGCTAGATGTCCCGCGTGTTGGCAAAAGGATGAACAAAGCTCACATCAAAAAAGAGTGTGGAAGAACATAGATTCCCGACGACCGAATATGAGCAAGGAACCTCACGGTGGAACTTCACATGCTGTCGTAGTCAGCTTCCCCATTTCTTTTCTTTACTTTTCTCTAAGAAGTACAGGCCTGCCCTGTACGTGAATAAATCTTGCTTGATGCACTTACATACGTGGCAGGACATGGTGTCCAATCTCCATTTAGTTACTAATTTTGTGTTACCAAAGAAAACACGTGGTTCATTTTTAAATTAAAGTAGTCAAAACCAGCATAGAGCTAATCAGTTACATTGAACATTCTTTTCTACCGGCAAAAAAAGTACATTTTGTTCTGATATATTTGCAAAAAGATATATTCATAATCTCACATGTTATTATCAACTACCCAAATGTTAATTTGTTACTATTTAGAGCATGCACAATGCTTGATAAAACAATTTTATCTAAAGCCTGTCACGTAATCTAGAGGAGACATCAAAATATGATGTAGTGGGTTATTTTTAGTCTTATCTTTGATAACGCGATATTTCTAAATATTTGGTGAGACATATTGTTGCTAAAGATCATCTATTAATCAAGAGAAGACATACATTTTCTTATGGCCTCTCTCATCCACCTCATCATTTGTCCTACATGGCAGTCCAATGATAATACCATTATAAACACGTAAAACCGGTTACCATTATTTTTGTAAGTTGGTTGTAATGTTACCTGCAATTAAATAATAAAAAACATGTAATAAGGTGTAACAACATCTCTATATCATTGGAAAAAAACATCTATAGGTTTGGCATGTGTATTTTAATTAGGTATATGTTTCTGTATGATAATTGACGTGCAAAGCACGTGCAATTTACTAGTAACCGAAAGAGTCTGAAACACATCATACATGGCCCACCTCACGCATTCACCATATTCCTCGGCCTCTGTGTGACACCTAGTTATAGCATATCCAGCAGCCCATATCGCTTCTCACTCCTCGTCCTTATAGCCTACTAACTGTACCTTACTATACTTGCTCTTTGAGCAAAGGGCCTCCCTAAGCACGCATTAATTTCCTGGGCATGCTTCTTTCTACTCAATGTTGCATGCACTTTGAGCATGTTGGCAACTCCACTGCTAGCTTGCTGGCTCATCTTGCAATTGACGCTGACACATTGCAGCACTCCTGCAAGGCCCAGAGGTTAATTTGAGAACAAGTACACAGAGGTTAATTTGACAGACATGACTTATAAGTTGACAGAAGTCATATCACTTTTTTTGTAAACATGTTGTAAAGTAACGTGATAGACCTTCTTTCAAGCCAATTAACATGTGTTCAAAAAACAAAATGTAGCGCGATAGACCTTCGATTAACATGTGTTCAAAAAACAAAAAATGTCAAAAATTACAAAACAAAGACCTAGAGGTTAATTCAACTAATAGGACGGAGCACTATATACATTTAAGCCAATTAAATGTTTACAGTGACCCATCCCATCAGTTAATTTAACATCGAGGCCACTTCCCATCCGGTCACCCATCTGATGACTAATCGAGCCTCAGCACAGTTAACTTGGGAGTTCTGTTAGATGAGCTATCGGTAGGGAAGCTGGTCCTTGCTGATATATGATGCCTCTTCGCATCCTTTATGCCGTACCCGGATGACCGCCTGTTGGCACCCAATGGCCAATGCCACGCCCCCCATGAATGTAGAAGTTTCCCTCCCTTGTCTAGTTGGTTCCCGCATTTTCCCCTGTTTTTTGCCGCCTGCCCACCTATAGAACCGCCTCGCGCTGGCCAATTCCTCTCCAAACACCTAGGAAGGCGGTTGAACCGAACAAGTCTAGACTTGTTTCTAGTGGATTCGTTTGACGTGGCTCCGGAAGGGTGTGATAGCTGACTCTAACAAAATAATTGACTACCATGTTGGCATACATGAGCATGGGGCCCACTTGTCATCGTGCTGGACGGAGGACGTAACGCAAGACAAAATGGAGCGCGGAAGGGTGCGAATCGATTGGCTCATATGTGATGACCACT
Source organism: Thinopyrum elongatum (assembly GCA_011799875.1). Taxonomy (NCBI): domain Eukaryota; kingdom Viridiplantae; phylum Streptophyta; class Magnoliopsida; order Poales; family Poaceae; genus Thinopyrum; species Thinopyrum elongatum. The sequence continues at coordinate 321,306,156 of CM022299.1, read as the reverse complement.
GGAGCAATCCACTCAGATTGTACGTAAACAAATTCGTGCAAACACGACCGGTTATACTGTGAGTAGGTGACCTTGCGCTTGGCTCTTCGCTTCTTCCGGAAGTCAAACAATGATGATGGTACTATAGTATATATACTTCTGGCAATCTGACATCGAATGAACTGCTGCACGTCCACCGCCTGTATAAGCGCACTATCGTAAAGCAAAAGCTTCTCCTCGTCCTGCAAGCCACTGCGCGTGCGCGTGAGCGAGGGAGAGGTCGTAGTAAGCAAAGCTTCTCCTCATTTGAGAGTTGACGGGGCACATCAAAGTAGTGTAGTCTCCAAAAAGGGCCGACCATGTCCGTGTGTGCATGATTCACGTTCCATTGAGAAAATAATGTTGCGTACGTGCCATCGAATAGAATAACTTAATTTATAAATAACGCGGCACCGCGTCATGGTCGAACTTTGATTCGTTCACGCGTGGTTCCCATGAACAACTACTACACTCGCCAAATTATCACGTGAGCTGCCTCTTTGTACAGAAATGAGCTCACCGTGTACCCGCGCGTGAGTATTAAGGAAAGAGGCAAAGAGTACCTGCATCAGTGCCTGCACCTCTCCTCTTCGTACTTGTATTCCTTTTTTTTGGGTGATTCGTGCACGTACTCCACCTACGTTCGTGACCGTTGGTGAGTCTCTCCTACTACTTAACTCCATTTTCTTGCATGACACGTGGACCTGGATGTTGGATGTCCCACGTGTCGGCAAAACAAAGAAGAACACTTTCCGGCGACCGAGAAGGAGCAAGGAACCTCGCAGTGGAGCGTCTGGACTCTTAATATTTTATATTCAGTGATATAAAATCAAACCAATCTTCTCCACATCCTAGTAGACCAGAAGAGTCCGAAACACGACAGCCCAGTGTAGTTACATCATACATGGCCCACCTCACGCTATCACCATATTTCTTGGGCTCCGTGCGACACCTAGCTCTAGTAATCCACCAGCCTGTATCGCTTCTCGCTCCTCGTCTCTCTCAAAGTGCGGCGGGCTGGCGATTTTGCCGTCTATTGAGGTCCGTTAACTCACACTCGCTCCCACATGTTAGCGACATGCCAAGAGCATTCTAAAATAATTATTGTATTCTATTGTTATGCCAAGAAGAGGAAGCGCTTTAACGACGGACCAAACGAGACAGGCGTGCCGTGCCGTGAGTGGGTCCAGTTTCTCGTTTTGAATTTGTTTGGTGTAGTAGTAACACTTGGTTTTGCACATTCATAGAATGATGCAAATCCTCGCTAAAAAGGCGCTTTGCTTTCTGCTAATCCTGTCATCCGTTCTTGTTTTGTACATTAAATTGTTAAGTGCCATGATTAAGATATAATTAACCAATGCATGTAAAACATTCTTGTTTACTGTAGTACTCCTCACGTATGCATGTGTTGCGATTAGTACTACTCCCTTCATCCATATGTATATATATATATATATATATATATAGGGCCTAATGTATTCTTCGAGGTTGCCTTTGACTATTGATAAGATTTTATATAATTTAAAAATTATATCATTCGAAGATCCTTTCACGTACGAAATTGACGGTATGCTTTGAGCAACTTGCATGCCCTATACTGCTCGAACATGTGGTCAAAGTTAGTCTCGAAAAATGCATTAGGCCCTATATACATGGACATAGGGAGTACATGATACTAGCAAATGCTCACCATCTAGTAGTTCATTGGTTGGTTTCGATTTTGAATTAAGTAGTGCTAGTACACTTGATGTTGAGCTGCTACCGTCCAATATTCACGTGTGGTGGTTTGTAGAATAAAAAAAGGAGGTAGTACTTACTGTGGGAAAGGTGAAGTGATGGTTGCTTCGTCCGAGCAACTTATTACTCTGGGAATATTGGAGTACCAACGGATTCAACAAAGAGTGAAATGATGGTTGCTTCATCCGAGCAACTTACTATGGCGAAGGTGGGGCTCTGTGATTTTACTGCTCACTAGTCATTATTACTGCGGCGCAACGACCAGGGTGAATCTCCCCTGCAGTTGTACACTCAATATTGGTGCATGGCAGGTGGAGCCGGATGAACGATACCCCACATGTCGGTGAAATGAAGTTGAATGGTTTCTGGCATTGCTATCAATTTTTCAGGATTTGTTTATATGTACGCATAATTTTCCAGCATAATGAAATTGTACTGTAATGCTATGAATGTTTCAACTTTGGTTCCCGCAAAAAAAAGGTTTCAACTTAGGATTCATGTGTCCTCTTGCCTCAAGATTGTCTTGTTACAACATTCCATCAAATACAAATGAAACTACCATTGCTGGTAATGCATCTCAATGATTCGCAGTTCAGCGCCAATATTCACATCACAACTGAAGACAAAGTTGTGAGAAGGTGTACAAATAAAGAAAAATATATAATTGATCGATGTTGTTCGTAGGCATGGCTCCATTTCCTGGCCACCGTGTTCATTGGTTGGTAGCTAGTTTCACGCAACTCTGTAGCCAAGAAAGAGGTGTATGGAGGACATCACAATCCGATCATTTTGTGCAGTTCTACTAAAATCGAGCTGATCATCCCTGTTTGCAAAGATATTCAGTCAGTGTGATTACAATAATAGTGGAACTAGATGATGAAACATAACACACACAAATAGAAGCCGATCACCTCTGCAATCTCTCTTTAAGACTAACTACTTGTTGGAGAAGATTAGGCTCGGAGTTGGATGAGGAGGATAGCAAAACCAATCTCCCTTTCTCCAGTCCCACAGAAATGTAAAAACGTTGCCCGTGTGACATTTTGGTGGAACTGCACAAAACACGCTTAAGAAAAAAGTGATTTGTGCAGTTCACCAAAAGGTCGCAATAGCAACGAGGTGAAATGGATAGCCCTATTTGCAAAAAGAGGTAGAAAGGAAACAATTACTGCCCAATAACAGTTGAAGACACATACGCCGACAAAAAAGAAGCATATTCCATGTCATAAGGGAAAGATAGCAGCATGGTGGTTTATCAAAAATGGTGTGAGGACGAGATTGCAAGATGGAAAGTACGTCGACCGAGATACGTTTTAACCAAAGAACTAAAGAAGATCCACATGCAGGATTTTCCACATGCAGCAACGTGGGAAGATGGGCAGTAGAGCAAGGCCGGAGGAAGCTGTACCTGAGGGTCGTTGGGATGTAACTAGGAGGGCGCCGGTGGCCGGGATCTGCGCATACTGCGGCAGCGAGCAAGTGGCGGAGGCCCTACCGCGCAGGAGCTTGGTCAGAGAGAACGGCGGGTACCGTAGATCGGGACGTGCTGCCTCGACGCCATCGAACGGAGAAAGGATGCACATCCTCCCTTTCTGTCGGTAGACAGGATGCGGCCGGATCAGTGACCAACGGTGAGAGAGAGGCCACCGCCGCCTTGTGTGAGATATAGTGTGAAGAGAGACAAACCCTGACAGGCAGGCTCCATTGTATATAGTGGAGAGAATATCTTTTTTCTCGATGATAATTGTTTTATATTCTATACGTGCCATTGAGGAATATAACTTTATTTAAAACTAACGCGTCAAGTCGAACTTTGTTCCGTGTACGCGTGGTACACGACCCTCCTTCAAGTAAACAACCGCTACACGCGTCAAATTATCACGTGGGCTGCCTTTTCGTACAAAAATGAGCTCCACCGTGTACCCGCATGGGTGTGTCCAGGAATGAGACCTGAGTACGTGCATCGTGCGTGCACCTCTTCTCTACATGCAGGTACCCCACATACGTGGGTGTGTGTGAGAGAGATGGTGTGTGCGAAGTAACATATGCAATGTGTGTGAAACAGAGGCCTGGATATATCATATATAGAGGGGGCGATCCATGAGAAGAGAGTGGAGGGATCATCGGCATGACATACGATAGAATCGAAGAGAGGGATTAAGTGTGTGGGTGCGTGATCGATAAAGAGTGCCATCGAATTTGTGTGTGCCCATGTCAAAGATATAGGGCGACCGGCCGGCCTACTGGAACGTGAGAGGGGAGAGGTGCAGTTTGTCTCTGTGGCATGGATACCTACCTACAATGTTCGACTATCAGTGTGTGTGGGGGAGGGGGCAGAGACCTAACTATAGAGAGGTAGATCGACTGGTATATTTGTGGAGAAGGAGAGGAACTAGCTATGTATTGAGGGAGATCGATCGGCATCTATGCATATGTGTCGAAGAGGAATAATGTTGGGAGAGAGACAGAGCTAGAGTGTCGGAGGGTTGGTGGTGGAGTTGCTTCTCGCAAATGGTGGGAGAGGCCTGCTAGTCAAACGGAGGGTACGACTGCAAAATCAATAAGAGAGGGGATGCCTGCCTGTCTATGCACGTGCGTGTGAGAGACGGGTCGGGAGGCATGCATGAATGATGAGGGGGGACGATATGGATGTGGTAAGCAGACGTAACTACATAGGAAGATCAATTGTCGTGTGTCGGACAAAGGGAGAGACATAACTAGTGTGGTACGTCGATCGGTGCGTGGGGAAAAAGAGTTATAGTCGACCTAGCTATACGTAGGGAGATCGATCGGTATACATGCATGCATGTGTTAGAAGCAAATAAGGCCCGGAGAGACGGATAGAGAGAGAGGGATGTGGCGAGGAGGTGGTGCGAGTGGCCTACTATATCGAGGGGGGAGGAGTGTGCGAGTATGAGATCGATGAAATGAGGGGCGGGAGTGTGCACGTACGTGGAACCGTATTAGACAGAGGGGGTCATGGACGATGAGAAGAGAAGAGGGAAAGCGTGTGTTTGTGGTAGGTACGCCTGGCTAGAGAGGTATATCAATCGGTGTGTGCCGGAAATAAGGAGCTGGAGGGCCTACACACACCGTGGGTGAACGACCTAAAGAGAAATAACGAATGTGCACGATGGAGAGAATGTCGAGGCAGGGTGAGAGGGAGGCGGGCGTGTGCATGCATGAGAGGAAGTTAGTGCTAGCTACAAAGATAAGAGGATTGTGTGGGTGTAAAAGACGAACAGAGATCATAATTCATTATAAAAGTGGGTTCAGATATTTGAACAAGAGATCGTAGTGTTTTAAACAGACGCATATGCATGAATATAATGGTGATACGCATGGTGTGGTCATGAACATGCTATACTACATATAATTTATATAACATTTTTTTGAATTTGTGATAATGTGTGGCTTTTGCAGCTCAAGGCTAAATACTTGTCATAATGTAGGGTGCGGGGCACTATACATTGTGTGATAAACACAGTATATATATGAAACATGATTTAGATTACAAACATCTAGCTAGCACTTCAAATGTACTATTATTTGGAATCAACATCAAGTAGATTCAAAATTTTGAATTCGAGTTCATATAGTACACATAGTTCATATCTAACTCTATAGTAATCATGTGGTGTGTTGTTAAGATAATATACAGATGATGGTTTAACGTGGCAACAATCAAGATTGTAGATTCTTATTCAAATAGAGAAATGAATTCAAATTTAGTTTGAATTGCAGTGGTAGTATATACATTTAGAATGCACTAAAATGTTCGTATGAGTAGGTTACATGCATTATACAAGTAGCGAATTTTTTTAATTGGACATAACATGGATTCATAGTTTTGAATAGCATTTGTACAGTAAAACGGGACAAGACTCTCCCTTTGTGTAGTGTGAATAGTTTTTGTTTTTGTTTTTTTGTCGAGGAAAGTGCGAATTGATTTGGTACGTACATTATTACATGTTAGGCTTGTCCCGAAATTTCAACCCGCGCCTTGTTATCCCGAAAATTCAGATATTGCTTTGTCTGTTTGTGCTCCGAAAACTCGCGCCTTCACAACCCGCGCCTTACTATCCCGAAATTACAACGCGCGCGAAAACTCCCTCCAGCTGCCAAATCCCAACACACGAAATCCCCCTTCTAACCCTGAGCCGAAAGGGACGCTAGTTCAAATCGGTGGGGGTACTTTCGTAACACAGTCTACATTTTGGACAAGCATGTCCCTAAGTCATGGTTCCCCCCTCCCATCACCTCCTTTTTGCCATTCGAAAACCCAGGCCGCCATAACCTCTATGCTCCAGCCGCAAAACCCCACCCTCCGTCGTCCGCCACCCCACCGCTGCCCAGCCGGAGCCTCTTCCCCGACGACGTCGTCCACCGCAACAGCTCGACGTCCCTCATCCACCACCCCAGATGAGGATCCGTTGTCGATCTCGTCATCCCGCCGGTTCAGCCGTCCCGTCCTTCACCTCCAAAGAGCTGCTCCGATGATTGCCTCGTCTATCACGGCTGCTCCATCCCCACAGCGTCGCCTTAACCTGCTCCACCGGAACCGCAACATCCCCACCGACTCCTTGAACGAAGCCGAGGCCTACTCGGCGCCACCAAAGAGGTTGTACACTCATCGCATCGCACCTTCTCCTTAACTCGACCTCCTGGCGCCGCCGGTGCTCGATCCCGCTCCCACATGGCGCGGCTACCTCGCAGTCGACGCCGCCGGCGACATCTCCACGGCGGCACTCCCCCAGTGCGAGGCTCCCTCAGTGGTGGCGGCCATACCAGCCGGAGCTGCTGCTGTTGCTCCGGCTTTTGCTCGCTCACGCTGCTGCTGCTGCTCCGGCTATCGCTCGCTCGCGCTGCTGCTCTGCTCTTTCCCTCGCTCGTGCTGTTGCTCTGCTCTTTCTCTCACTTGCGTTGTTGATGCTGGTACACGGGTTGCTGCAGCTACACGAGTTGCTGCTCTGGCTCTAGTTCGCGCTGCTGCTCCGACTGCTATCTGCTACTGTGTTCCCTGTCAATCGCCTGCTGATTTAGATCACTGTTTCTCTACTACTAGTGCTCGAGCGGCCTAAACTACATGTGAAGTGCCTCTCTGCTACCAGTGCGTTCAGTTTCGACAGTAACATTCAGATTCCACAGTAAATTTCAGTTTCGACAGTTAAGTTCAGAGTCAACAGTTTTACCTCATCTGTTGTAGTCAGGTGTTTTTTGGTTATGTAAATTTTACATCTACCACTTTTTGGTAATGTATTTTACATCATCTATTGGAGATGCTATTAGAATCCCACTTGAGATTAACGATGTCTATCTTGTACTGCTTCAGCCTTGATGTCTTACGGCTCGCCGGAGCTGCTCCAACGATGGAACCATCCATCACAACAGAGCAGTACCCTAGACGCCGTCTACAGACGCCTCAGATCTTCCTCCACACCTCCGACAGCCACCTCTACCGCAACTTCTTCAGCGACCAACCCAATGATGCTGAGGTCGACACAGCTATGCCAAAGAGGTTGTACACTTGTCGCATCACTTATTACTCTACATTTATGTCGATCCATTAGGGCTATTTTGGTTCAAAGGAAAAAGTGAAGGAAAAACATAGCAATAGGAAATTTTCCTAGGGTACTCTACTATTCAATTATTCATGCATTTGGTTGAAAGGAATGGAGCAAAACATCCACCTGGACCTACTTTTCAAAATCATATGCATGAAAACAAGACTAAGTGCATTAGTGGCAGAATAACATTCTAACTGTACACACTTTCATATGGTTTCACTTTAATTTGGCCATGTTTCTTTGCATTCCTCTGCTCTTCCAATTCTTATGAACCAAACACCCAAGTTGACAGAAATCATGTGTTTACAAATGCTCTGTTTCCCACGTGCATTCCTATCCTATTCTGGAGTTTTTTCTATCCCTGCGTTTTTAGAATCCTGTAAGCCAAAAGAAGCCCTTATAGAATTACTTCAGTTACAGACAGGTGTCGAAGAAAACTTTGTGTGGTTTGTCCTACTCCTGCCGTGATGTCGTCCATCTCACCTAAGCTACTCCATCGACAGAAGCATCCACCATACCAGACATCATGACTCCTGACCATCTTTCGCCGCCTCAGATCTCCTTCCCTGCCGCCGGCACCCACCGCAACTGCATCACCATCATCGACTCAACAGATGAAACTGAGGAGTACACGGGTCCACAAGAGAGGTCGTGCTCTTTTTGTTTCTTCTTATGTTATGCATTGCTTAATATTACCTTCTACTTTATCGTTCTGTTCACCTCTTAGACTCCAAGTCAGGTCCAAATTAATGTTCAAACTTGAGTTTTAAAATGCTTGTGGGGCACATATCGAGGCAACAATGAATAGTATATCTGTCTATTATCTGGTTCACCTACAGTATGTCTATGTTGTTCATCTTGGGTGGGAAACAAACAGTAAAGCAATCATCATCTGTCTTTTTATTAAATTAAAGCTTTCATCAGCCTGCTATCATTATTTTTGGATCTATCCACTGGTTGTTACCATCAGTCTAAATTTCTGCATGCTCTCCTTACATAACCTCACTATATTTTTTTGTATGCATGTCAGATATTGTACACAGTCATGCTGAACATGTAGAGAAAAAGAGAAGAGTTTTGCGCGGCAATACAATGTCATGCAGACATCGCTCCATGGTGGGTGCAATGTCAAACCCTCCCCCCCGCCCCCTTTAGATTGTAATCCAGAGGAAGATATCTCTTCTGAGGCGGATTCACATGGAGCTAACCACTCCTATTTACCCCTCGAGGTGTTTGCTCTAACTTGGCATGATGATGTTGGTCATATCATGCATATGTTGCTTTGCAGTGCCTACTTTCGACATCATATATGTCATCTTCTTAGTTCAGACATGTTCTATAATGCCACCTGTTTAGTTTCTATATCATATATGTGAAATATGCAATCTCATCTCTTTTAGCCAGCCATAATCTATGTGAAATATGCAATGACATCCTGTTTAACCAGGCATCATATATTTGAATTATATCTTGCCAATCCTTTTCTTCATTACATCTCCATTTGTCGACAATATTTGTACATTCAACTACTCTTCCTGTGAATCAACCATTTGAGTGGGTGATGAGAAAAATCTGGAGTGAAAACAAGGTCTTCAGAGCAGACAGTGCTACCTGTTGAAGCAGATCTCTTGCTGGGTCCCGATAGCTACTCAGAGATGGATTCAGAGACAGATGACCAGTCCTATTCCCCCACCGAGGTGTATGCTCTAACTTGGCACGGTTATACTGCTCATATCATGCATATGGTGTCTTGCATTGCATAGTTTAGGCATCATATACATAATATTCAATACCATGTTCTTAGTTCGGACATCATATATGTGAATGCCCTCTGCTTAGTATATATATCACATATGTGAATTATATCATGCGATCCTGATTACTTAGATAACATGTATGTGAATTATGTCATGTGAATCTGTTTACTAAAGACATCATATAATTATCTCATGACATGCTGTTTAGTTAGTCATCATATCTTTGAATTATGTTATGCTATGCTATCCAGTTTAGATAGACATCATATATGTGAAATTATGTCATGCTATCCTTTTTAGTTAAACAATATATATGTGAACTATTTCATGCCCTCTTTTTTCCACACTATCTATTGCATCTGTCTCTCATACAAGGTCTGTACATTCAACTACTTTTCTTGTTTATCAGCCATTTAAATTGGAGGGGGTGATGGCAGTATCTAGCGGAGTAAAAACACGGTCTTCAAATAAAATAGTGCTACCTCCTGGTGGAGATAGCACCCCGGTTGTACATGCACAAGAACCAGGCCTACCACACATAACCCAGACTCTCGCAGATTGTACCCCTACTCCGATGGACGGAGAACCAGCTTCACCCAATTAACCCTAACCCCAGCAGATAGTAACCCAGTTCCAGTTGACAAAGCACCATCTCCACCACAGAGCTCCCAAACAAGATCAGTTAGTAAGGCAACTCCAGTGCCCAAAGCGCCAGTACTACCACAGCGAACCCCAACTCAACCAGTTAGTACACCTATTCCTATGGACGAAGCACTACCAGCCATTCGTAGTTTAGCATCTATCGCATTTGATGTTGTTAAATCCTATGTGCGTATCTTCCCATCATGGAAATATTATACTGAAGATGAAGGAAAAAGCCAGTTGCAGGTGTTCGTCCAGGAGTTATGTGTAAGGAATGTTATTCATGGCAATTACTTTGCTTTGTCCCATACATTCTACCTCCATGCTGGTTATAATACAGCAAATATTCCAATTTTTCTCTATAGAGAAGGACCGATTTGGAAACTCAGGATGAGGTAACCTGTGCTAATACCTCTGCTATCTTCAAGAATGCTTGGTGGCAGTATCGGAATTACCTGAAGAAAATGTACTTCATTGGCAAAGAAACTCATCAAATTCCCTTACTTTCTCCTGAGACATATTTACGGGACGATGACTGGGAATTCCTTGTTCTGTACTGGTCCCGAACCAAGAATGTGGTAAGGTCTACGAGCTCATTTTTTATTTTGAAGTACTATATGCCTGCGTCTTACTGTACTCTGTTCGTGTAGAACATGTGCTTAAACCTGAAGAACAACTATTCTCATTTAAGATTCCATTGCTATGGTGCATACTGATTTGCTCTTGTATCACTGTATTTACTCATACAAACTTATTTTTAAATTGAAGGATCCAATCGAAACTCCAATGGCACAACAGGTATGTTTAAACATGTTTCTTTAACAGGTTTCCTCTTATAAATTGCTCTGTTGATTTAAATTTCAATTATGTATACAGCAGACTTCTCATATCATGCACATTACTAGCACCACAACAGAGCCAATAGTGTTGTTGTACATGTATACCCGTGGTACCCATCTGAAATCTTGTTGTGCCGTGTAGTTTTCCACACTTGTATTCTTTCAATGTTGCTTTGTCTTGAACTGATATGATTTGAACCGTGTCTCTATTTTGATTTAGCAAGACAATGCAGTGACCATAGGACATAGATATATGTTTGTTTGATGCTTTCATTATGTATTACTTGGCAATAGAAGACTTGGTAGTTTAATCTTGTCCATCTTACTACTGAACTGGTTCACCGAAATGAGTTTCATATACTACATGCTAAACCAATTATGTGTCTGCTTGTTTCTTCTTTTAGAATGCTGACATAATATTGGGAAAGAGTACCTTATTAAGCAATGGTAAAGGAAGTATGCAGATAAGGTTCAGGATAATGAGACATCCTTGTTGGTCTCCAACAAAGCTGATAAAACAGCGAAGAAAAACTATCTTGAAGACAGTGAGACAATCCCAAAGTCCTGTCTTGATGTAGTGTTCGAGTTACTGGCCACTACCGCTGGCACAAGCTCTTCGAACTCACTGTCTGAATCAGTTCGGTTTCTTGAGTCTCAACTACAAGCTGAAAGACATCGATCAGCTGTGCTGCGACAAGAAGCCAAAGGACTGCGGAAGTCCCTGAAGAATTCGGATGCATACTTTCTGCTGCAACAACAAGCGTTGGAGGATTTTAGCGCCAAACAGGAGAAAGCTAATAAGCTTGCTATGCTTATTGCCAGCATGGTGGATACCCAGAATAACGTTTCTTGAGCTCTTCTGAAGTTGTTTCAGTTATGGACTTGTTTTGCTGCCATGTTTATTTGCACTGGTGGTCAATTTAGACGGCCAGTGTATGTAATATACTGTTTTGTTCCCTATATTTGCACTGATGACAAACTTTAATGCTCAGTGAATGTAATATCTTTATATCTTTATAATTAGAAGCACTAATCGAGGCTCCACGTTAATCCTCGATAACTAAGCAAATTACCCCTTCGATCTCGCAAGTAACTATTTACAGCCGTCAGATGAAATACATTAAGAGTCCCCGTCTGTTGTCCCACCTGGAGGCGCCTCGAGCCGATTCTTTCACGGCTGCCCAAAAGGACATCTCCCTCATGTAAAAAGAAGACATCTCCCTCAACAAAAAAAAGACATCTCCCTCAGCCCTCGCAGATTCCACCCCTCCACCGATCCTGCCCCAGCGAGTCCCTCAGCCCTCGCAGATTCCACCCCTCCAGGGATCTTGCCCCAGTAAGGCATGAGCGTGCCGTGGAGGGATCACTAGCGCCGCTCCTCCTCCTCTCCAACTTCCATGCTGGGATTCCTTCTAATAAAGATCCAAGCAGTATCTCCTTGATGCCCTTCCTCTCCAGCCATTGAATCGCCTCTGCCCCAAAGGGACGTTATGATATCCAAGTGATTGGAAATCTGAATTCAATCCTTCCTCTCTGGCTCTCCCTAATATCCTTTCTTTGTAACCTTTGAATCTCCTTAGCTTCCATGTCCTAAGTACGCTGCAATCATGCATCTATTTTTAATCTTATATGAATATATCCGGTGATGAATATTGTTTGATGGGAGAGCCATACCGATGGTAGTTTGAATTAATTTAGTTGGCCACCGTCATGGATGATACTAGGCATTCCACATGCCCTCGACGCAAGATGCCCACCAGAATGAACCCCATGCTACAGTTATATGGCTTGAGGTGGACAAGCCTGAAAAGTTTAGGGAAGATTCAAGGTACAGGTAGATGTATGTTGCCTATGTACAATCCTATAGTTTATTTTTTTGCAAATTGTGTATAGTGATAAATTTCTACAAGAAGATGCAAAATAATTGCTCTCATATAGCCTGCATGCGAACATACATGTCCTAGATCTGTTTATAATAATTTCGTATTACTGAGATTTTATCATGCTATTAAGTAGTGCCCTAGCAGGAAACATACGGTTGTTGCAATTTTTCTTTTGGCATGCAAGGACTGAACTCTATTGAATTCAGGTACTGTTGCTGCCATTTTTCTTCATCTAATTTTGTCTACTATTTTTCGAAATGATACAATGGAATTTCATTATGTGGCTGCAACCGTGATAGTAAACTGTCATAATAGTTAGGAAAGAAATGTCATAACTGCTCACATAACTCAGACTAAATTCGCTTCTCATGTTATTTAATAGTGTAATTTTTATCACAGTGAACACCACTACCACTGCTTGGCCGCTTCACCACCTGCCTCTGGCCGTTCAGCAACCTATAGGTCATGCTTTCCAAATTATCAGCCTTCGTCGGCCGGTTATTTGTTGTTTATTTTGCTCACCATTATTTCTGTGTTATTAATTAGAAAAAGTATGATGTATCGCTTATCCATACTGTTGGTGTAGCCCAGACAACGGTCTGTGATGCAGGAGCCTTGGTTTTCGAGTGATTGGTTTCCATGTAATTCAAATTTATGGTGGCATAATACGCATTGATATTCACACATCTTCCTCAACTAAGTTTATGATTGTTTTCAGTCCCTACTATAATTTATAGTGCAGGCCGCAGATATGATTAGTGCAATGCCAACTCCATAGAGAACTTACTGTAAATGACCGATTCCGTGGCTTCCTTTTGTTACCTTTGAGAACTCAATCCAGAGGTTTTGCTTTTTCTTCAGTCATCCATACCTCAAATCTGATAGTGCTTACTAATTTCGCAAATATCTGGTGCATGTACATCTCTTCATATGAAACCTATAAATTACTTTGTTTTAGGAAATAATCTAATTGCAGAGATTTTTTCTTTGTTAATCGCTCGACTAATTTGGACTACTCTTATATTTATTTTCTCTATCGTGAATTTTTCGCAGGTTCGACTAAATATTGGTTCTTTGACATTGATCCTTAAATTAAATAGTACTAATTCGGAAGATGGGTGCATAAGAATATCATCGGATTAAACAAGGTACATTGGTCTATCAAATATACTACTGGTACATATCAAAATGTTTCTTCAGTCTGATTTAGAGTGATAATCTCTATGGTACGAGCCTACAATTATATTTTGTTCTGCAGATTGAGCGAAAGTTAGTGTCATTTTACCAAATCGAGTTTTCTAACAAATTCCTTCTCTCACAAATGGAATTCAAGAAAACTGATAATTCTTTCCATGTGTCCAAGTAAGCAACATAAGTCTATCATACATTGCATCAGGAAATTTCCTGAATATCTACTGATAAATATTTTGACTGCTATTTCACAGCAATTAGATGCTTTATGTGTTGTAATCTAGATGCTAAGTTAGTAGACGAGACATCTTGATGGTAGCTCATCATCAATGAATGCTATTATTCACCTAGGGAAATGTTCTTCATCAATGGCTATCACAATTGCTGGCAATTTTGTTTAATATTTCCTTACAATTACTTAAATAAAACCATTTGACTTGAGTAATCGAGAAATGTCGTGAACAACTTGAAAAGTGTAGTACCAGTTACAAACAAAATTTATTATATTGAATTGATGACACACCATGCATCAACGGGATCTGGAAAGATATTTCTTACTGCAGTTATCATGACAGTGATTTCTTCAGTACATTTCTTCAGCTACCTTTTCTGTGAGAATCCAAGCAAGAGTTTTGCACCACTGATTTTATATGCAGAAAAGAATAAAAATCTTGATAAATTTATTATTGTACTATGAAGGACTACTCTTATATTCAGTTAGGTGATCATGCACTTCTCCAACGCATCTCATAGGAAATATGCAGCTACTTCTGCAAGTTTGCTTTATGAAGATTATCTCCTTCAGCCATTTAACATGCTTTTTATATTGCACATTATGATGATTACGTAACAGTGTCTGCAGTTAGTTTGTTGTCATCCTTTTCCATCACAAAAGTTTGATATCACATTGTTTTTCTCCATATCCCGCATTGAACAACAGTACCACAAATACAATCATAAGGGAAGCGACTAAGGTGTGCTTTTTCCCTTGTGATTGTTCGGGAGTAGATTTTTCATTTCCGAATTGGCAAGAAAGGTCCAACTGACAATAATAGTCTATAATGGTGTTTCCACATCTAGTAGGAGACTGCTTTTCACTATTCTCAATTGACTCCACATTGTTTCCGTCCTGAACCTAGAAGATATATGCTCCTTAATGCGCAGCCTGGGTCTTTTCATTGTATTTTCGCAAATACACAAAGATTACGTATCATTTCATTGATACGAGTGAAACAACAAAATTCGGCAATGCACAGAGCCGCTGACACGAACCTGCTTGGTGCGCAATCACAAGAGCAAAACAGAGAAGTGGGTTGCTCAGCCCACAACGTCACCGGCAGGATCACATCCTACAATGTATTGTATTTTCTAGATCTATATTAGTACCTATACAAAACCTACATATTATATTCAAGTTTAACCGACTACAATTTTTCCACTGGATGTTTGTTGCAATATTTTTTAATTTATCAAGCTTTTATTTTCATGAGCATGAACTTTCACCCTGTAGTATACCTCGACAAGTCAACCCAGAACGATTATCTTTGTCTCTTATATCTATAAGACGGCTGCTCCTATCATTTATGTAAATCTAAAGCTTCAGCCTTCGTGCCAATATATTTTTTAACTGTTGTAGTGTTGTCTCTCTTTCAGAAAAGCTATGAAACCATGTTGTAGTTCGTGCGTTGCTGCCTTATTAGTTAGACCTGAAAAGGGACCTGAATGTATATCTTTTCCAAATTAGGCTAATCTTTCCTTATCGTCATTTGGTTCTATTTTTCAGATCATGAACTACTTTTTCATTCTGGTATGGACGTGGGTGGTATCATTTTCACAGGAGCAACGACTGGACATGCGTCAATAGGTGCTAAACTCACATGCTACTACAATGGACGGCTCTACAACATTTTATTGTAGATGTACAACAATAGAAGAGAAATGTGCATGTAGACGATCATGTGTTTGACGATCATACTTCTTAGTCCTTACTATAACAACAAGAAGTTAATCAGCGTGATCAGTGGCGTGATCTACTTCTGTTGTTGTGATCAAACATGTTGTCATGTTTTAAATGCCATCTAATGCAACTTGAGACCACATGCTCTGTTTTGCAAATTAGAGCTGAATTAACTATGATACGACAGAATTTTGTCTCTTCTTTTCATTTTCGAATTTGAAGTATCCATGTTAGACCTCCATGTGAATGTGTCTACCATAGGTTTTTCACTTAAACCTGTCAGTGTATGTGTCCAATGCAAAAAGAAGAGGATCTCTTATGTTACGCATAGACCACATGTGCGAAACTAAAACTCTATTCTTGAAATTAACCTGATTCCAAATATAATACATCTTCAATGAGGTTACAACAGTTGGTGTAGCTATGCAACAACCAATACCAAATAATAACCTAAGAAAGCAATACAAAATTAAATACTAACCAAACCTCTTATCAATAATTCACGGGTCGCGACATAGTTCCAAACAATATGTATTTGAAGTATATAATATGAAGTTACAAATTCAAAGATGCAATTCCCTTTTTTCTACCCAAATGATAAGTGCCACACGTGTGGCACAAAACACTCCGGTCCTGACATTTTTTTACAACTAAATTTGCCATCCGAAAAGAAAAAACAAACTCGAAAACAAATTAAACTTGCCATCCGAACAGAAGTTGCCATGCTTCCTCGTGTCACTAAACTTGCCGTAAAAAATGTTCGGAGTTGGCATGTGTTTGTGCCACATATGTGGCACTTATTAGGGCCCTTTTTCTATAGGTAAGTGGCCAACCATGAAAAACCATATATTACAAATTATATTTACCAGCGACCATAAATTGCAAGAGTTTTATAGTTCATATGTTACTCGAGTTTAAACTAGCCCGTGCGGATGCACGGGTTGATGACTAGTGTGTAATAGCCGTAATAGCCTAGCATTAGTTGCTTGCTTATTTATTTTCTTATTGTCTTGTTTAGTTGTTTGCTTGTAGTTACTGCAGTCCTTTTTTCGCGTTTTTCTAGTGGTCACAATAACCTATTTTTTAAAACTAGGCAACAATAACCATGGGCAACATACGGACCGTTGTAACCATGGTCCTACTACCTGCTGTAGTGACCATCTCCTACGGGCCGAAGGATCCATGGGCCTTCTACGGGCCGTAGAATCAATGTGCCTTCTACGGGCCGTAGAATAGATTGGCAAAACATGGGTCGTACTATTCGTGGACCAATAACGGACCGCAATATGGGCCGTAAACGGGTTACAATGGGAATCGTCTGTTTATGGGCCGACCATAACGGGCCATTAAGAGGCCGATATGTTTAACAGGCTTCATTCTATCGACAGGCATAACGGGTCATTAGAATCAATGCTCCTTCTACGGGCCGTAGAATCGATTGGCGAAACATGGGTCGTACTATTTGTGGACCAATAACGGACCGCAATATGGACCGTAAATGGGCTACAATGGGAATCGTCTGTTTATGGGCCGACTATAACGGGCCATTCAGAGGCCGATATGTTTAACAGGCTTCATTCTATCGACAGGCATAACGGGTCGTTAGTGGGCCGTATTTGATGACGCTATGAAAACGGCCCAACGGATTAACGGGCCACAAACGGGCCGACTGTAGCCATGGGCTGAATTTGGCCCACAAGCGGGACATGCCAGTAACGAACCGTAAGTATTCGAATGCTGGAAATGAGCCCGAGAATAAATGGGCCCTTATAAGGATGAAAGATAACACGGGCTGGAAACGACCCAATAGAATAACGGGCCGTTAATGGGTATAAAGTGATATATTGTTCATTATGGGCCAGTTTCACCACGGCCCGTTAATGGGCCGAGGGTTACAGAGGGCCTCATATGGGCCGAAAGACGTCATGGGCCATACATGGGTCGGAAGTTACAACGAGCTGGAATCATATTGGACGGCCCAAATGACGCTACTGGGCAGGCCATAACGGGTCGTGAGTTAGCGGGCTGTAAATGGGCTATATGCAAACGGGCCGTTAACAGGCTTTCCGTGGGCCGGCCCGCTACCTTTTGACCAAGTCAAACGGGTCGGCCTTTTCACCTGAATGGGCCACTGTTGGGCCTTGCCACGTGTCAACGTATCATAGGAGCCTCCCGTCCAATGAGTAGATGACATCTGTCCCAACGCTGAGCCGACACGTGGTTCCTCTGGCCATTGAGAATTTTACACGTGGAAAATCCCCATTGGTCCGGGCTGTTAACGGGTTTGGATCCAAACCAGAACCCGATAGCTTAACGTCGACCTGTTACGGTGGATGCCACGTGTCGGTTACCCTTGACGAAAACACTTCCATGATGCACCATTTATCGTCATGGAAGTGGACACTTCCGTGATGATAATTTTGGTATTGTGATGGAACACTTCTACGACAGCACAGGTATGACTATCTTGATTCTGTCATAAAATCGTCATGGATGTACATGCATGACAGAAAACGTGACCTACTGTGACAAACACGTATCATCACAGAAGTGGTTTTTTTGTAGTGTATCGAGGCAGCAACGAATAGTCTCTCTATCTATCTGGATCATCTCGGGTTTTCTATGTGGTTGATGTTGGGTGGGCAACAAACATTAAAGGAGCCATGATCTATCTTTTTTAACTGAAGCTATCATTAGTTTTGGATCTATCCACTGGTTGCCACCATCAGTCTCGATTGCTGCATGCACCCCTTAGGCCTTACATAATCTGACTTTGTTTTTTATCATGCATGTTAGTTATTATACACAATCATACTGAACATGTAGAGAAAAAGAGAAGAGTGTTGCATGGGAATATAATGTCATGCAGATGACGCTCCATGGTGGGCACAGTTGAAGGCCCCTCCCCCCCATTCCAGATTGTAATCCAGAGGAAGATAACTGTTCAGAGGGGGATTTAGAGGGAGCAGACCACTCTTATTTACTCTCTGAGGTGTTTGCTCTAACCTGGCATGCTGATGTAGGTCATATCATGCATATGGCACCTTGCATTGCTTACTTTATACATTGTTTATGTCATCTTGTTAGTTTAGACATGCTTTGTGTGAATGCCACCTGTTTGGTTTCTAGATCATATATGCTGATTATGCAATGCCATCTTGTTTAGCGAGGCATCATATATGTGAATTATGCAATGCCATCATGTTTAGCCAGTCATCTTATATGCGAATTATATCATGCCAGGCTATTTTTTTCACCACGTATTCCATTTATCGACAATGCTTGTACATTCATATACTCTTCCTGTGCATCAGCCATTTGAGTCGGTGATGGAAAAATCCAGAGTGAAAACAAGGTCTTCAGAGCAGTCAGCGCTACCTGTTGAAGCAGATACCTTGTTGGTTACAGATAGCTCCTCGGAGGAGGATTCGGAGACAGATGACCAGTCCTATTCCCCCCGAGGTGTATGCTCTAACTTGGCAAGGTTATATTGCTCATATCATGTATATGGTGTCTTGCATTGCTATGTCATCTTCTTAGTTTAGACATGCTTTGCGTGAATGCCACCTGTTTAGTTTCCATATAATATATGTGAATTATGCAATGCCATCTTGTTTAGCTAGGCATCATAGATGTGAATTATGCAATACAATCATGTTTAGCCAGGCATCATATATGTGAATTATGTCAAGCCATCCTTTTTTCCTTTACGCATTCCATTTGTCGACAATGTTTGTATATTGAACTACTCTTCCTGTGCATCAGCCATTTGAGTCGGTGATGGAAAAATCTGGAGTGAAAACAAGGTCTTTAGAGCAGACAATGCTACCTGTTGAAGCAGATATCTCGCTAGTTATAGATAGCTCCTTCAAGGAGGATTCAGAGACAAATGACCAGTCCTATTTCCCCCCTCAGGTGTATGCTCTAATTTGGGACGGTTATATTTCTCATATCATGCATATGGTGTCTTGCATTGCTTAGTTTTGACATCATATAGACAATATTCAATCCCATCTGCTTAGTTTAGAGCTCATATATGTGAATGCCAGCTGCTTAGTATATCAATCATATATGTGAATTATATCATGCCATCCTGTAGACTTAGACAACATGTATGTGAACTATTTCATGCAAACCTATTTAGTAAAAACATCATATAGTTGTGTCATGTCATTATTAAGTAGATAGTCATCATATATTGAATTATGTTAGTCTATCCTATTTAGCTATCCATCATATATCTGAAACTGTGTCATGCTATCCTGTTTAGTTGACCATCATATATGTGAAATTGTGTCATGCTGTCCTATTTGGTTAGACAACATATATGTGAATTACTGCATATGTCTATCATACAATGTATGTACATTCATTTACTTTTCTTGTTTATCAGCCATGTGAATTGGAGGGGGTGATGGCAGGTATCTAAGGGAGTAAAAACACGGTTATCAGAAAAGACAGTGCTACCCGATGCAGATAGAACAATGGTTGTACTTGCCTAAGAACCAGCCCCACGACACAACCCTGACTCTCACAGATTGTACCCCTACTCCGTTGGATAGAGAACCAACTACCCCCATCTAACCCCAACCCCAGTAGATAGTAACCCAGTTCCAGTTGACACGGCACAATCTCCACCACATAGCACCCAAACAAGAGCAGTTAGTAAGGCAACTGCTGTTCCCAAAGAACGAGGACCACCACTGCGAACCCCAACTCAACGCTTAGAGCAGAAGAACAATTGTTCTCAAGCCAGATTCCATAGCTATGGTGCATACTCCTTTTTTCTTGCATTGCTGTATTTACTCATACCAACTAATTTCAAATTTGAAGGATCCAATCTAAACTCCAATGGCATAACAGGTATGTTTTAAACCTGTTTCTTTAACTGGTTTGCTGTTGTAACTTCTTGCTCTATGTTGATTTCAGTTTCAATTGTATAAACAGTTATGTTCTCATGTTATGCACATTAGAAGTGTTGTTACTGTTGTGTAATTTCCCACACTTATATTCTGTCTATGCTGCTTTGTCTTAAACAGATAAGATTTGAACTGTGTCTCTATACTGATTTGACAACATAAACTAGGATGATATAGACAATACAGTGACCATAGTACATAGATATATGTTTGTTTCATGCTGTTATTGTGTAATCCCTCCATTTTTAAATATAAGTCTTTCTGAAGATTTTAATAAAAACTACATACAGATGTTTGTAGACATATTTTAGAGTGTAGATTCATTCATTTTGCTCTGTATGTAGTCCATATTGGAATCTCTAAGAAGACTTAAATTTAGGAACGGAGGGAGTACTACCTTGCAATAGAAGACAAGTTAGTGTAATCCTATCCTACTTACTATTGAACTGGTTTACCAAATGAGTTACATATACTACATGCTAAACTTGTTGTGTGTCTGCTTGTTCCTCTTTTATAATGCTAACAGATTATTGGAGAAGAGTACCCCCATTATGCAATGGTAAAGGAAGTAATGCGGATAACATTCAAGATAGTGAGACAACCCTGTTGGTCTCCAAAAAAGCTGATAAAAACTATCTTGAAGACAGTGAGACAACCCCAAAGTCCTGCCTTGTTGTAGTGTTTGAGTTACTGGCCACTACCGCTGGCACTAGCTCTTCAAACTCGCTGCCTGAATCAGTTCGGCTTCTTGAGCCTCAGCTATAAGCTGAAAGACACCAGCCAGCTGTGCTATGACAAGAAGTCGAAGGACTAAGGAAGTACATGTAGAATTCAGATGCATAATTTCTGGTGCAACAACAAGAGTTGGAGGATTTTAGCGCCAAACAAGAGAAAGCTAATAAGCTTGATAAGCTTCTTGCCAGCATGGTGGGTACCCAGGATATTGTTTCTTGACCTCTTCTGAAGTGGTTTTAGTTCTGGACTTGTTTTGCTGCGGCGTTTATTTGCACTGGTGGTCAACTTTGACGCCCAGTGTATGTAATATGCTGCTTTGTTCCCTATATTTGCACCGGTTGCGAACTTTGATGCCCAGTGGATGTAATCTGTGTAATCGCTGTAATATCCTAGCATTAGTTGATTGTGTTTATTTTCTTATAGTCTTGTTTATTTGTTTGCTTGTAGTACTACAGTTCTTTTTCCTCGGTTTGCTAGTGGCCGCAATAACAATGTGCCACATACGGCCCGTGGTAACCATGGCCCTCCTACGGGCCGTAGGATCCATGGCCTCGTACGGGCCGTAGGATCCATGGCCTTGTACGGTCCGTAGGATCCACGGGCCTCTTGCGGGCCTTAGGATCCATGGGCCTCCTACGGGCCTTAGGATCCATGGGTCGTACTGATCGTGGGACAAAACCGGACCACCGAATGGGCCATAAACGGGCCAAAATCTGAACCGGCCGTTTATGGGCTCAGAACATAACTGGCCGTCAGTAGGCCGTAAGATAGCACATGCTTAATTCTATCAATAGGCATAACGAGTCGTTAATGAGCCGGATTACATGACAGGATGAACATGGCCCAATGTGTTAAAGGGCCACGAACGGATCGACTGTAACCACGGGTCGAATTTGGCCCAGTATCAGAACAGGCTAGTTATGGACCGTAAGTAGTCGTGGCCCAAAAAATGAGCCCACGAGTTTATGGGCCCATAGTAGGCCGAAAGTTAACATGGGCCGGAAATGACCCAACTTAATAATGATCGTTAATGGGTCGAAAGCAATATATTGTTCATTATGGGCCAGAATCACAACGGGCCGTTAAAGGGCCCAGATATACAGAAGGCCTTATATGGGTCGAAAGACGTCATGGGCCATACATGGGCCGAAAGTGACAACGGGCTAGAATCATATTGGATGGCCCACATGATGCTATTGGGCCTAATTCGGATAGGCCATAACGGGCCGTGAGTTCTCGGGCTGTAAATGGTCTATATGCGAACAAGCCGTTAATAGCCTTTCCATTGGCCAGCCCGCTAACTTTTGACCAAGTCAAATGGGTCTGCCTTTTAACCTAAATGGAACACTATTGGGCCGTGCCACGTGTCGATGTATCATAGGCGCGTACCGCCCATTGGATGGATGACATCTGTCCCAACGCGGACCTGACACGTGGTTCCTTCGGCCAATGGGAATTTACACATGGAAAATCGCCACTGGTCGTTGCTGTTAACGGGTTATCGGATCCAAAACAGACCCGATAGCTTAACGGCGACCTGTTATAGTGAATGCCCACGTGTCGGTTACCCTTGACGAAAACACTTCCATGATGCGACATTTACGGTCATGGAAGTGGACACTTCCATGATGATAATTTGAGTATTGTCATGGAACACTTCTATGACAGCACAGGTATGACTATCTTGATTCTGTCATAAAATCGTCACAGATGTACATGCATGGCAGAAAATGTGACCTATTGCGACAAAGACGTATCATCACGGAAGTGTTTTTTTTTTTGTAGTGGAAGGACCACCCCAGAGGTGGGGTCCGGGGTGGCAACACTCTGGCGACGTATTTGGTCATGGGGCTTCCCCTTTGTGGCCTCTTGTATGGTGTAAAGGGGGACTAGATGGTATTCACAGCTTCGGAGGCAGTTCCTTAGTAGTGGTGGGAAGCCATCCATGAGGAGCCTCATCGGGGGAAAGCCATCTACATGAGTTAGGAATTTTAAATCAAAAGAGAAGAAATGTTAATGGTGCGAGTACTTATGTTAGAAACTCAGAAGAGATGTGGGGTATAGATAGTTATATATATAGCTTATTGTAGAGTTTTGGAAAATGGCTGACCCTAAGTAACGTCCATGCTAACTAAGGCTTCGTACACTCTGGATGGCTCTGATACAAGCTCTGAGTGGGCACCGGCCCGCAAGACCGTCGCCTCTAAATTGTACATTTAACAGTGGTCCCAAGATCAGGTGCCACTGAGTACAATGAACTGATACAGTAGCATGCATCCATTACAACGCTAATAAGTCTTAGATAGGGGTAACCAACAAGGTTCTAGTCTTACATAGATAAGCCATGAAGGCAACTGCTTTATTCAATAGTGCAGCGGAAACAACGATGATAACTTGAATCCACATAGGGAGCCCTAACCAACAAGCAAGCTAGCTGGGGAAGCGGCCTAGTTCGCATTGACGTCATCGAAGAACTCGTCTTCATAACCTGTATCTTCCATACCTAGCCAAGTTCATAGCTAGGGACAAGTTATGCGAGTACATTGAATGTATTCGCAAGCAACCCAAGGAATGTAACAATAGAATGTTCATGCAAGGCTCAGTACAAAGAGAAGCTACTGTGCTAAGTTTAGTAGTTCACGAAAAGCTAGTTTTCAATGCATATGTCCTACTTTGAAAGCAGCAAGGTCTCGTGGTCTGAAGAACCACGGAGCCTCGGGTCACACATATAATTGATGACCCACAAGTATATGGGATCAGTTGTAAGAGCGTCAAACCCAACGAGGAGCAGAAGGAAATGACAAGTGGTTTTCAGTAAGGTAATGTCTGCAAGTGCTGAAATTGTAAGTAACATAGTAGTTTGATAGCAAGATAATTTGTAACGAGCAAGTAACGGTAGTAGTAACAAAAGTGCAGCAAGGTAGCCCAATCCTTTTGAGGCAAAGGACATGCCAAAACGGTCTCTTATGATAAGAAAAGTGTTCTTGAGGGTACACGGGAATTTCATCTAGTCACTTTCATCATGTTGGTTCGATTCGTGTTCACTACTTTGATAATTTGATATGTGGGTGGATCGGTGCTTAGGTGCTGTTCTTACTTGAACAAACCTCCTACTTATGATTAACCCCCTCGCAAGAATCCGCAACTACGAGAAAAGTATTAAGAATAAATTCTAACCATAGCATTAAACTTTTCGATCCAATCAGTCCCTTACGGAATAGCGCATAAACTAGGGTTTAAGCTTCTGTCACTCTGGCAACCCATCATCTAATAACTACTCCACAATGCATTCCCTTAGGCCCAAATATGGTGAAGTGTCATGTAGTCGACGTTCACATGACACCACTAAGGGAATCACAACATACATATCATCAAAATATTGAACACATATCAAATTCACATGATTACTTGCAACATGATTTCTCCCGTGACCTCAAGAACAAAAGTAACTACTCACAAATAATAATCATGCTCAAGATCAGAGGAGTATTAAATAGCATAATAGATCTGAACATATAATCTTCCACCAAATAAACCATATAGTAATCAACTACGAGATGTAATCAACACTACTAGTCACCCACAAGCACCAATCTATAGTTTTGGTACAAAGATTGAACATAAGAGATGAACTAGGGTTTGAGAGGAGATGGTGCTGTTGAAGATGTTGATGGAGATTTCCCTCCCCAAGATGGGAGAGTTGTTGGTGATGATGATGACGATGATTTCCCCCTCCGGGAGGGAAGTTCCCCCGGCGGAATCGCTCCGCCGGAGGGCAAAAGTGCTCCTACCCAAGTTTCGCCTCGAGACGGCGGCGCTTCGTCCCGAAAGTCCTCTCCTCATTTTTTCTAGGTCAAAATGACTTATATACCAGAAGATGGGCACCGGAGGTGGGCCGAGGAGAGCACAACCCACCAGGGCGCGCCTGGGCTCCCTGGCGCGCCCAGGTGGGTTGTGCCCACCTGATGGGCCCCCTCTGGTACTTATTGGCTCCAATATTTCTTATTTATTCCATAAAAAATCCTCGTGAAGTTTCAGCTCATTTGGAATTGTGCAGAATAGGTAGCCTGACGTAGCTTTTTCAGGTCCAGATTTCCAGCTGCCGGAATTCTCCCTCTTTGTGAGTACCTTGCATATTATGAGAGAAAAGGCATTAGAATTACTCCAAAAAGCATTATTATGCATAAAAACATTATAAATAACAGTAGGTAAACATGATGCAAAATGGACGTATCAACTCCCCCAAGCTTAGACCTCACTTGTCCTCAAGCGAAAACCGAAATTGAAAAACATGTCCACATGCTTAGAGAGAGAGGTGTCGATAAAAACAAAATACGAACATAGAAGCATCATGTAAATTATTATAACAGCAACAAAATTTAACATAAAACATTTATCATAGACTTCTCATGAATAAGTAACAATTCATCACTACAACGAAGTATAAAGCATAAACTCTATTGGAAACCAACAAACTATGTTCTCAGTCAACTTTGCAACTACAATTCATCATCTTTTTAGGAAGGGTCACGTATCGGAGCCGTTAGGCAAGTCCACATATTCAACCATCATATAGTCTTCTATGATTGCTAACACTCACCGCGTACACATGAGCAAAACGTTTCAACCGGACACAAAGAAAGATAGGGGCTTATAGTTTCGCCTCCCAACGTATTCACCTCGAGGGTGATGTCAACAATAATAACTCATGCTACCCATATTCAGCTGGATATATGTGCCTAGATCTTTCCTCACCACATGATGCTTGCCAAAGGAGAAAATAAAAAGGAATAGAGAGAAGAACTTTGACTCTTGCATGAAAGTAAATACATAAAAGTAAAAGATAGGCCCTTCGCAGAGGGAAGCAGAGGTTGCCATGCGCTTTTTGTTTGTATGCTCAACCCCTTAGTGCAAGAGAACGTCATGTTATATTGCCCCTTATGATGGCAACCTTTATTATGCAGTCTGTCGCTTTTATTCTTTGCCATCACAAGTTCGTACAACGCTCAATTTTCTCTTACACTAAATGATCTAACACTTTTAGAAGCAATTTTTATTGCCTTATTACACCGATGACAACTTACTTGAAGGATTTTGCTCAATCCATAGGTAGGTATGGTGGACTCTCAAAACAAGATTTGGGTTTAAAGGTTTTTGGATGCACAAGTAGTATCTCTACTTAGTGCGGAATTTTTGGCTAGCAAAGATAGGGGGCAAACACCACATGTTGAAGGATCTATGACAATATAACTTCTATGTGAATATGAACAAACATAAATCATTACGTTGTCTTCCTTGTCCAACGTCAATAATTTTGGCATATAATATTTTGATGGGTGCTCACAATCACAAAAGATTTCCAGGATAGTGTATTTGCATGTGAATCTTCTCTTCCCTTATTAATTCTTTCATGAATTGCATCATTGACTAATGCTATGTTTGTCAATCTACAATAAAAATTTCTACTTATACTTTTCCTTATGTGATGTCATTACTTACCATAAGATTAGCATATGATATTTTTCATTTATTTCCTTTCTTTTTATTGAAACATGAAAGTAAAGAAAGCAAAACTCAAACTAAACTTTATTATATAACTCGCACACGATTACAAGGATAGATCACTAAGCAAACTCTTCAAAAATAAAGGATCGAACTAAACTTTTATTCATCTAAAGCAAAAGATAACCATGGATTGAACTAAGAAAAGTAAAGGCAAAAGATAGTGGAGGTGATACGATACCGGGGCACCTCCCCCAAGCTTGGCGAAAGCCAAGGGGAGTGCCCATACCCGATACTCAATTCTCTTTTGGTGATGAAGAAGGAGGTGGTGGTGGTGATGAAGTGGTAGCGATCCTGTCCTCGGGTTTCCATGGCAGAGGCTCACCATCACGAGAGGAGAAGTGAGTCTCTCGGGTCCTACAACTGGCAGCCAAACTCATACCTTTAAACCTTGCCTCATATTCAAAGACTTGGTTTTGAAGGTCGTAGATCTGGCTCTGGAGGAAGTTGATTTGCTCGTTGAGGGAGAAGACGATGTCCTTCATGGACTTGCCATCCACCTTGAGATCACGGGTGTAGTCCGCGATCATGAGGTGATTGGCATTGAGTCCACGTTCCACCATCCCCTTGCACCGGAAGACTTCCTGCTCCATAGCTTCGAGCCTAGCCTCCAGGGATCCAGTCCCCTTGGGGCCTTGCACATCGCGGATGTGGAGCACCCCCTCACGCATCTGGATAGCTAGAGGGTGCTGCATCACCTCCCGCAGATATGGGTTGATGACGTTCTCGAAGAACTTGTCCTTGGAGGAGCTTGAAGCGGCCATGGTGTATTAGATCTGTCAGAAAACAGCAAGGAAAAGAAAACAGGAGATTTCTCCGCGATACAAAGGTCAATAGGTTCGGGGGGGTATATAAAGATTTTTTTATCTTGGGAAACAAGCAAACAGAAGAAAAACGGAGTCTGGAAGGTACCCGAGGTGGGCACAACCCACCTGGGCGCGCTTGGCAAGCCAGGCGCGCCCTGGTGTCTTGTGCCCACCAGGGTCACCTTCCTGGTAGTTTCTTATTTTCCTAATTTTTTAAATATTCCAAAACTGACAAAAAATATTTTTGCGGATTTTTCGGAGTCCGTTTACTTACCGTATCACGCACCTCCTTTTTTTCACAATTCTGGAGTGTTCCGGAAGGTTTCTTTTATGTGTTCTTCCGGTGTCATAGTTTGGACAACGTTGTTGTCAACATTAATGGGCGTACCTGAGATATAATGTTTTATTCATTGCCCATTAACAACCTTCGGGTTAGTACCTTCGGCATTATTTATTTTGATAGCTCCAGATCGATAAACCTCCTCGATAACATAGGGTCCTTCCCATTTGGAGAGGAGTTTTCCTGCAAAGAATCTGAAACGAGAGTTGTACAAAAGAACATATTCTCCAACTTTGAACTCACGCTTTTGGATTCTTTTATCATGCCATCTTTTAACTTTTTCTTTAAATAACTTGGCATTTTCATAAGCTTGGGTCCTCCATTCGTCTAATGAGCTAATATCAAATTACCTCTTTTCACCGGCTAGTTTGAAATCATAGTTGAGTTCTTTAATTGCCCAATAAGCTTTATGTTCTAACTCAAGAGGCAAATGACAGGCTTTTCCATAAACCATTTTATAAGGAGACATACCCATAGGATTTTTATATGCTGTTCTATAAGCCCAAAGTGCATCATCTAATTTCTTAGACCAATTCTTCCGGGACCTATTGACAGTCTTTTGTAAGATTAATTTTATTTCTCTATTGCTAAGTTCAACTTGACCACTAGACTGAGGATGATAGGGTGATGCAATTCTATGGTTAACATCATACTTGGCAAGCATTTTACGGAAAGCACCATGAATAAAGTGTGAACCACCATCAGTCATTAAATATCTAGGGACTCCAAACCTTGGGAAAATAACTTCCTTAAGCATTTTAATAGAGGTGTTGTGATCAGCACTACTGGTTGGAATAGCTTCTACCCACTTAGTAACATAATCAACATCAACCAAAATATGAGTATACCCATTAGAGGAAGGAAAAGGTCCCATGTCATCAAATCCCCAAACATCAAATGGTTCAACAGCAAGAGAATAATTCATAGGCATTTCTTGACGCTTACCGATATTACCTATTCTTTGACATTCATCACAAGATAAGACGAACTTACGAGCATCCTTGAAGAGAGTAGGCCAATAAAAACCAGATTGCAATACCTTATGAGCAGTTCTGTCTCCCGCATGATGTCCTCCATAAGCTTCGGAGTGACATTTCCGTAGGATTTGTTCCTGTTCATGCTCAGGTACACAGCGTCTAATAATACCATCTACCCCTTCTTTATAAAGATGTGGGTCATCCCAAAAGTAATGTCTTAAATCATAGAAGAATTTTTTCTTTTGTTGGTATGTCAAGCTAGGTGGTATGTATTTAGCAACTATAATTAGCATAGTCAGCATACCAAGGAGCACTATGAGAAACATTTATTGCAGCTAACTGCTCAGCAGGAAAGCTATCATTAATAGGTTGTGGGTCATCAAGAATATTTCCAAGCCTAGACAAGTTATCAGCTACGGGGTTCTCCGCTCCTTTTCTATCCGTGATATGCAAATCAAATTCTTGTAGTAGAAGAACCCACCTAATTAGTCTAGGTTTAGCATCTTTCTTTTCCATAAGATATTTTATAGTAGTATGATCGGTGTGAACAGTCACTTTAGAATCAACAATGTAGGATCTAAATTTATCACAAGCAAACACAACTGCTAAAAATTCTTTTTCAGTAGTAGCATAATTTCATTGGGCACTGTCTAGAGTTTTACTAGCATAATGGATAACATTTAGTTTCTTATCAACTCTTTGCCCTAGAACAACACCAACAGCATAATCACTAGCATCACACATAATTTCAAAAGGTAAGTTCCAATCAGGTGGTTGAACAATAGGTGCAGAAATTAAGGCTTTCTTGAGTGTTTCGAAGGCTTCTAAACAATCATCATCAAAAACAAAAGGAGTATCCTTTTGCAAAAGATTTTTAAGAGGCCTAGAAATTTTAGAAAAGTCTTTGATAAATCTCCTATAGAAACCAGCATGACCAAGGAAACTACGAATACCTTTGATATCTTTAGGACATGGCATTTTCTCAATTGCATCAACCTTAGCTTTGTCCACCTCAATACCTCTTTCAGAAATTTTATGGCCCAAAACAATGCCTTCGTTAACCATAAAGTGGCACTTCTCCCAATTCAAGACAAGATTTGTTTGCTCACATCTCTGCAAAACTCGATCAAGATTGCTTAAACAATCATCAAAAGACTTCCCATAAACAGAAAAGTCATCCATGAAAACCTCAACGGTCTTTTCACAAAAATCAGAGAATATAGCAGTCATACATCTTTGAAAGGTAGCAGGTGCATTGCATAAACCAAAAGGCATACGTCTATAAGCATAAGTTCCAAAAGGACAAGTAAAAGTGGTCTTTTCTTGATCAGGTTGAGAAACAGGTATTTGTGAAAAACCAGAATATCCATCAAGGAAGCAAAAATGTGTGTGCTTAGATAATCTTTCTAGCATTTGATCAATAAAAGGCAGAGGGTAATGATCTTTTCTAGTTGCTTTGTTTAATTTTCTAAAATCAATTACCATTCTATAGCATGTGACAATTCTCTGTGGAATAAGTTCATTCTTATCATTAGGAACAACAGTAATACCTCCCTTCTTAGGGACACAATGAACAGGACTTACCCATTGAGGGAGTCCTGGATTAAGGGGTCCTCGGGTGGCTGGGCTATGTAACATGGGCCGGACTGATGGGCCGTGAAGATACAAGGCAGAAGACCTTTCCTCGTGTCCGGGTGGGACTCTCCTTTGCGTGGATGGCAAGTTTGGCGTCCAGATGTATAGTTTCCTTCCTATGTAAACCAACTCTGTACAACCCTAGCCCCCTCCGGTGTCTATATAAACCAGAGGGTTTAGTCCGTAGAGGCTATCAGAATTCTCATAGGCTAGACAACTAGGGTTTAGCCATTATGATCTCGAGGTAGATCAACTCTTGTAACCCCCATACTCATCAAATACAATCAAGTAGGACGTAGGGTTTTACCTCCATTAAGAGGGCCCGAACCTGGGTAAACATCGTGTTCCCTTTGTCCCTTGTTACCTTTGATCCTCAGACGCACCGTTCGGGACCCCCTACCCGAGATCGGCCGGTTTTGACACCGACATTGGTGCTTTCATTGAGAGTTCCACTGTGTCGTCGACAGAAGGATCGATGACTCGTTTGATCATCAACAACGATGCTGTTTCCGGGGAGACCTTCCTCCCCGGTCAACTTTTTGTATTTGGCGGCTTCGCTCTGCGCGCCAATTCAGTTGGTCACCTTGAGTAGATCGACAGCTACGCCCCTGGTCATCAGATCTGATTCAGGAGCCTGAATTACGTCGCTGATATCCGAGGAGACTTGATCTTCGAAGGGTTCACGGCCTCGACCACTATTCTCATCTTCAAGAAGGCAACCCATCGGATCCGTCATCAGGCGCTGCTCAAAGACCAACTACTATCCCTGCCCTGGCCATAGATCCAGAGCAGGCCACCTCATCCGAAGATGGGATCTTAAAACCCACCGGACCCTCTCCTCCCATGGAGCCCTCTGCCGGAGACCCAGAAGCAACTGTATGTTCGGCGAGCCTGGAATCAAGCAGGACCCTCCTTGTCATCGGAGAGCCGAACTCACCTCTGGAGGCCAACTCCGAACTCTCAAGGTCTGCGTCTGGTGAACACAACCTGGCGGAGTCTGCCATGCCCAGCTCCGCAGGTCCTCGGTTTCCAGTCCGGCCTTCACTCTTAAGCGAGGCCCTGGACTTAATGCGATCTCTCGCCATCACGGAGGTAT
Source organism: Thinopyrum elongatum (assembly GCA_011799875.1). Taxonomy (NCBI): domain Eukaryota; kingdom Viridiplantae; phylum Streptophyta; class Magnoliopsida; order Poales; family Poaceae; genus Thinopyrum; species Thinopyrum elongatum. Next base: position 321,274,495 of record CM022299.1, on the reverse strand, counting down.
CACCTCCGAATTACGCACAGCCCGAACTAGGGGCTGAGTGTAGGGAATTTTACGTCCCACCCACCACCCACTTGATAGCCACTGTCGAGGACTTAACCGACATACTCGACTACGTCTCTGAAGACATCGACGGTATGGACGATGATGCCGGAGCCGAACCAGGCCAAAACCCGCCCATCACCGGACGTTGGACTGCCACTTCTACATACGACGTGTACATGGTGGATACACCCAAAGAGGACGACGATGGCAATCAAGATCCGATCGAGGACAAGCCCGTCAAGGTACCACCAAAGCATCGACGTCAGCGGCGCCGTTCACGATCGCGGCGAGAAAAAGAAAGTAATACCGGCACCGGATTCATTGACACTTCGGAGAATGTCGAAGACTCTGACCAACCCATTGAGCCTGCCGTAGAGCAGGATAATTGGGAAGAGGGACAAGTTAACCCCGACGAGCCAGTCGGGAAGGAGGATTTAGAGGATAGTAACTATCTACGGATCTCCGAGGAGGATGTCAGCCTCGGCAACGAAGACTTCATCGTGCCAGAGGAACCCCTCGAGCAAGAGCGCTTTAAGCGACAGCTCATCGCAACTGCGAGGAGCCTAAAAAAGAAACAGCAACAGCTTTAAGCCGAATAGGATACGCTCAACGACAGATGGACCCAGGTCCTAGCTACCGAGGAGTACGGCCTCGAACACCCAACAAAGAGCTATCCGAAGCGTCGGCTACTGCCACAATTCGATGACGAGGCCCTAGAGCCAATACCGTCAAGATATAATCATGCTGATGAACCAGACCGACCACCACGTGGGCGAGATAAAGCGGCTACTCATGCCGAACACCAGCCCGCGCCACCTCACCGTCGAGGCAAAGAGGTAGCAGCTCAGGGCTACACCTACGACTTACGTCAGGACCTGGACAATAGAGCCGGCAAGACCAGATCAATATACGGATCAAGGGGGCATGCTCCGACGAGAGACGACGGCCTTCAAGCTTGGCGCGAGCAGCATAACCGAACTCGGGCCAAAAACCGAACACGGGTGTCATCCAAACTTCGTCGTGACATTGCCCGATACAGAGGCGCCGCACACCCCTTGTGCTTTACCGATGAAGTAATGCAGCACCAATTTCCAGAAGGGTTTAAACCCGTAAACATCGAATCATACAATGGAACGACAGATCCCGCGGTATGGATTGAGGATTTTCTTCTCCATATTCACATGGCCCGCGGCGACGATCTCCACGCCATCAAATACCTCCCCCTAAAGCTGAAAGGACCAGCACGACACTCGTTAAACAGCCTACCAGAGAACTCTATTGGTAGCTGGGAAGACTTGGAGGATGCATTTAGAGACAACTTCCAAGGTACCTATGTCCGACCTCCGGATGCCGATGACCTCAGTCATATAGTCCAGCAACCCGGTGAGTCAGCCCGCAAACTCTGGACTAGGTTCTTAATTAAAAAGAACCAAATCGTCGACTGTCCGGATGCCGAAGCCCTCGCGGCCTTTAAACATAGCGTCCGCGATGAATGGCTCGCCCGACACCTTGGTCAAGAAAAGCCGAAGTCTATGGCAGCTCTTACTGCACTCATGACCCGCTTCTGCGCAGGAGAGGACAGCTGGTTGGCTCGTAGAAGCAATAGTACCAGTGACCCTGGCACCTCCGAAGTCAGGGACGGCAATGGCAGGCCATGACACAACAAACACAAGCGTCGAAACAACAACGAAGAAACTTAAGACACAACGGTTAACGCCGGATTCAGTGGCTCTAAATCCGGTCAGCGGAAGAAGCCATTCAAAGGAAATAAGGATGGTCCATCTAATTTGGACAAAATACTCGATCGGCCTTGCCAGATTCATGGCACCCCCGACAAGCCTGCCAACCACTCCAACAGAAATTGTTGGGTCTTCAAACAGGCCGGTAAGTTAAATACCGAACATAAGGGGAAAGGGCCACCAAGCAAGGACGATGACGAGCCCCGCCCACCGAACACAGGGGGACAAAAGAAATTTCCCCCTGAGGTGAAAACAGTGAACATGATATATGTCACGCATATCCCCAAAAGGGAGCGCAAGCGCGCAGTAAGGGACGTCTATGTCGTAGAGCCTGTCGCCCCCAAATTCAACCCATGGTCGGCTTGTCCGATCACCTTAGATCGCAGGGACCACCCGACCAGTATCCGTCACGGAGGTTCGGTGGCCCTGGTCCTCGATCCAATCATTGACGGCTATCATCTGACTCGAGTCCTTATGGACGGCGGCAGTAGTCTCAACTTGATCTATCAAGACACTGTCCGCAAAATGGGTATTGACCCGACAAGAATCAAGCCTAGTAACACCACCTTTAAAGGAGTGATACCCGGCGTCGAGGCCCGCTGTACGGGCTCATTACCATTGGAGGTAGTCTTCGGTTCACCGGACAACTTCCGAAGCGAAGACTTGATCTTCGACATCGTCCCCTTCTGCAGTGGTTATCACGCACTGCTCGGACGTACTGCCTTTGCTCGCTTCAATGCAGTCCCGCATTATGCTTATTTAAAGCTTAAAATGCCTGGACCCCGCGGCGTTATCACAGTCAATGGAAACATGGACTGCTCCCTTCGTACTGAGGAGCACACCGCGGCCCTTACAGCCGAGGTACAGAGCGGCCTTATCAAGCCGAACACTTCATCGGCCATCAAGCCTTCGAACACTATTAAACGAGTCCGGCCTACTCTGCAGAACGACAGCTCGGTCAATCCGGCGCTGGACTCGCAGTTTTGCCCCCGTCCACCGCCCCCTCTAATCGCGACATATGTACCGCGTGTGCATAACTACACACTCAAAATACCTTGGGCGACGACGGAGGCACTCTGCGGACGAGGTCCATAATATGGCTCGACCCTATTCGGACCTTAATCTCCTTCTTCATTTTTCTCTTTTCTATCATATTCCAGGTTCTTTAAAACTTAAATCACTTTACGGTGGTACAAGGGCCCTTTCCAAGGCCCCTTCTCTATAGACGATCATCGATCCTTTCGTAGGATCCTCCACCAAGGCGAAAAGCGGCGCAGACGTGCGGCAGGATGTCCAAAGGATCTTCACGACTACCTTTTTTTAAGGACCTGTATACAACTTTCCCTTGTTGACAAATTCTCGGCATGTAAAATAGCCCTGATGCTTATAGCATTATCTGTAAAGAGCACATTTTGACGTATCAATCAGACTATAATGGAAACAGTTTTTACCAACCTTATTTGGTATTGGTCTATTTCATAATCTGTATTCCCTCTTCACGTCATATTGGCATATTGAAAGTGCGTTATATCGACTAGAGGGGGGGGGGTGAATAGGCAATTTTTACAAATTCGTCACTGAGGAATTTCCAGGTGAGGAAATTCCTAAGTAACGAACTACTTAGCAGCGGAATAAGTACTCAGATGCAAACATAACATGGCATAAGAACAGTCATCATGATGAAATGAAATAGGCACAGAGTACAGGTAGCGTGAAACACAGGATAAGCAGGCTGAAGACTATGTGACTGAAGAAATAGGATTGAGGAAATTGAGAAAGTCTTCAGTCAAAGTCTTCACACAGTAACGATCAAGAACATTAACACATGAATGAGGAAATGAAAGGGTTGAGGAAATAGAACCAGTAGCTCGGTGAAGACGATGATTTGGTAGACCAGTTCCAACTGCTGTGACAGTTGTACGTCTGGTTGGAGCGGCTAGGTATTTAAACCCGAGGACACACAGTCCCGGACACACAGTCCTCACCGTATTCTCCTTGAGCTAAGGTCACACAGACCTCGCCCAAACACTCACGGTAAGTCTTCAGGTGACTTCCAAACCTTCACAGACTCGGTCACTCGGCGATCCACAATTTCTTCTTGGATGCTCTAGACCATGACGCCTAACCGTCTGGAGGATTCACAGTCCTCAAAGGTAACAAGCGTCGGTTCCACACAAGAACAATTTCTTCAGTGATGCTCAATCACTTTGGGTTTGTAGGTGTTTGGGTTTTTTGGGTTTTTCCTCACTTGATGATTTTTGCTCAAAGTCCTCAGAGGATGGGATGCTCTAAATGACAAGTGCCAATCTATCTCTCGGAGCAGCCAACCAGCTAGTGGTTGTAGGGGGCGGCTATTTATAGCCTAGGTGTTGGAAATATGCCCTAGAGGTAATAATAAAGTGGTTATTGTTATATTTCCTTGTTCATGATAATTGTCTATTGTTCATGCTATAATTGTATTAACCGGATACCGTAATACATGTGTGAATACATAGATCACAGAATGTCCCTAGTAAGCCTCTAGTTGACTAGCTCGTTGATCAATAGATGGTTATGGTTTCCTGACCATGGACATTAGATGTCGTTGATAACGGGATCACATTATTAGGAGAATGATGTGATGGACAAGACCCAATCCTAAGCATAGCACAAGATCGTGTAGTTCGTTTGCTAGAGCTTTTCTAATGTCAAGTATCATTTCCTTAGACCATGAGATTGTGCAACTCCCAGATACCGTAGGAATGCTTTGGGTGTGCCAAACATCACAACGTAACTGGGTGGCTATAAAGGCACACTACGAGTATCTCCGAAAGTGTCTGTTGGGTTGGCACGAATCGAGACTGGAATTTGTCACTCCGTGTGACAGAGAGGTATCTCTGGGCCCACTCGGTAGGACATCATCATAATGAGCTCAATGTGACCAAGGAGTTGATCACGGGATGATGTGTTATGAACAAGTAAAGAGACTTGCCGGTAACGAGATTGAACAAGGTATAGGGATACCGACGATCGAATCTCGGGCAAGTATCATACCGGTAGACAAAGGGAATTGTGTACGGGATTGATTGAATCCCCGACATCGTGGTTCATCCGATGAGATCATCGTGGAACATGTGGGAGCCAACATGGGTATCCAGATCCCGCTGTTGGTTATTGGCCGGAGAGATGTCTCGGTCATGTCTGCATGGTTCCCGAACCCGTAGGGTCTACACACTTAAGGTTCGGTGACGCTAGAGTTGTTATGGGAAATAGTATGTGGTTACCGAATGTTGTTCGGAGTCCCGGATGAGATCCCGGACATCACGAGGAGTTCCGGAATGGTCCGGAGGTGAAGATTTATATATGGGAAGTCATCATACGGTCACCGGAAGTGTTCGGGGGTTTTCTGGTATTGTACCGGGACCACCGAAGGGGTTCCGGGGGTCCACCGGGAGGGTCCACCTGCCCCGGAGGGCCCTATGGGCTGTATGTGGGTGGGAACCAGCCCCTAAGTGGGATGGGCGCCATCCCCCCTAGGGCCCATGCGCCTAGGGTTGGGGGAAACCCTAAAGGAGGGCGCCCCCCTTGGCTTGGGGGGCAAGCCCCCTCCCCTTGGCCGCCGCCCCCCTCTAGATCTGATCTAGAGGGGCCGGCCCCCTTCTCCCTTTGCCCTATAAATAGAGGGGAGGAGGGAGGGCAGCAGCAGCTCATCCAAGGCGCAGCCCTCCCCCTCTCCTTCACCCCCTCCTCCTCCGTTGAGCTTGGCGAAGCCCTGCCGGAGAACTGCCAACTCCACCACCACGCCGTCGTGCTGCCGGAGTTGTCTTCCCCAACCTCTCCCTCCTCCTTGCTGGATCAAGGCGCGGGAGACGTCACCGGGCTGCACGTGTGTTGAACGCGGAGGCGCTGTTGTTCGGCGCTTAGATCGGAATCGACCGCGATCTGAATCGCTGCGTGTATGACTCCTCCAACCGCGTTCTTGCAACGCTTCCGCATCATGATCTTCAAGGGTATGAAGATGCACTCCTCTCTCTCTCGTTGCTAGTCTCTCCATAGATTGATCTTGGTGATGCGTAGGAATTTTTTTTGATTTACTACCATGTTCCCCAACAGTGGCATCATGAGCTAGGTCTATGCGTAGTTTCTATGCACGAGTAGAACACAAGTTGTTGTGGGCGTTGATATTGTCAATTTACTTGCCGTTACTAGTCTTATCTTGATTCAGCGGCATCGTGGAATGAAGCGGCCCGGACCGACCTTACACGTATGCTTACGTGAGACAGGTTCCACTGACTGACATGCACTAGTTGCATAAGGTGGCTAGCGGGTGTCTGTCTCTCCCACTTTAGTCGGATCGGATTCAATGAAAAGGGTCCTTATGAAGGGTAAATAGAAATTGGCATATCACGTTGTGGTTTTGGCGTAGGTAAGAAACATTCTTGCTAGAAACCTATAGCAGCCACGTAAAAAAATTTTGCAACAACAATTAGAGGATGTCTAACTTGTTCTTGCAGCATATGCCGTGTGATGTGATATGGCCAAAAGGATGTGATGAATGATATATGTGATGTATGAGATTGATCATGTTCTTGTAATAGGAATCACGACTTGCATGTCGATGAGTATGACAACCGGCAGGAGCCATAGGAGTTGTCTTAATTTATTGTATGACCTGCGTGTCAATGAAAACGCCATGTAATTACTTTACTTTATTGCTAACCGTTAGCCATAGTAGTAGAAGTAATAGTTGGCGAGACAACTTCATGAAGACACGATGATGGAGATCATGATGATGGAGATCATGGTGTCATGCCGGTGACGATGATGATCATGGTGCCCCGAAGATGGAGATCAAAAGGAGCAAAATGATATTGGCCATATCATGTCACTTTATGATTTGCATGTGATGTTTATCATGTTTACATCTTATTTGCTTAGAACGACGGTAGCATAAATAAGATGATCCCTCGCTAAAATTTCAAGAACGTGTTTCCCCTAACTGTGCACCGTTGCGAAGGTTCGTTGTTTCGAAGCACCACATGATGATCGGGTGTGATAGATTCTAACGTTCGAATACAACGGGTGTAAGCCAGATTTACACATGCAAAACACTTAGGTTGACTTGACGAGCCTAGCATGTACAGACATGGCCTCGGAACACGGAAGACCGAAAGGTCGAACATGAGTCGTATAGAAGATACGATCAACATAGAGATGTTCACCGTTGATGACTAGTCCGTCTCACGTGATGATCGGACACGGCCTAGTCGATTCGGATCATGTATCACTAGAGGGATGTCTATCTGAGTGGGAGTTCATTGAATAATTTGATTAGATGAACTTAATTATCATGAACTTAGTCTAAAATCTTTACAATATGTCTTGTAGATCAAATGGCCCACGCTAATGTTGCCCTCAACTTCAACGCGTTCCTAGAGAAAACCAAGCTGAAAGACGATGGTAGCAACTACACGGACTGGGTCCGTAACTTGAGGATCATCCTCATAGCTGCCAAGAAAGCTTATGTCCTTGAAGCACCGCTAGGTGACGCACCTGTTTTCCCGGCAACTCAAGACGTTATGAACGCCTGGCAGTCGCGTAGTGATGATTACTCCCTGGTTCAGTGCGGCATGCTTTACAGCTTAGAACTGGGGCTCCAAAAGCGTTTTGAGCAACATGAAGCATATGAGATGTTCCAAGAGCTTAAAATGGTTTTCCAAGCTCATGCCCGAGTCGAGAGATATGAAGTCTCTGACAAGTTCTATAGTTGTAAGATGGAGGAGAATAGTTCTGTCAGCGAGCATATACTCAAAATGTCTGGGTTGCACAACCACTTGTCTCAGCTGAGAGTTAATCTCCCGGATGACGCGGTCGTTGACAGAATCCTTCAGTCACTTCCACCTAGCTACAAGAGCTTTGTGATGAACTTCAATATGCAGGGGATGGAAAAAACCATTCCTGAGGTATATTCAATGCTGAAATCAGCGGAGGTGGAGATCAAAAAGGAACATCAAGTGTTAATGGTGAATAAAAACACTAAGTTCAAGAAAGGCAAGGGTAAAAAGAACTTCAAGAAGGATGGCAAGGGAGTTGCCGCGCCCGGTAAGCAAGCTGCCGGGAAAAAGCCAAAGAATGGACCTAAGCCTGAGACTGAATGCTTTTATTGTAAGGGAAACGGTCACTGGAAGCGGAACTGCCCCAAGTACTTAGCGGATAAGAAGGCCGGCAATACCAAAGGTATATGTGATATACATGTTATTGATGTGTACCTTACCAGCGCTCGTAGTAGCTCCTGGGTATTTGATACTGGTGCGGTTGCTCATATTTGTAACTCAAAACAGGAGCTGCGGAATAAGCGGAGACTGGCGAAGGACGAGGTGACGATGCGCGTCGGGAATGGTTCCAAGGTCGATGTGATCGCCGTCGGCACGCTACCTCTACATCTGCCTACGGGATTAGTTTTAAACCTCAATAATTGTTATTTAGTACCAGCTTTAAGCATGAACATTGTATCAGGATCTCGTTTGATGCAAGATGGCTACTCATTTAAATCCGAGAATAATGGTTATTCTATTTATATGAGAGATATGTTTTATGGTCATGCCCCGCTGGTCAATGGTTTATTCTTATTGAATCTCGAACGTGATGTTACACATATTCATAGTGTGAATGCCAAAAGATGTAAGGTTGATAATGATAGTCCCACATACTTGTGGCACTGCCGCCTTGGTCACATTGGTGTCAAACGCATGAAGAAACTCCATGCAGATGGACTTTTGGAGTCTCTTGATTATGAATCATTTGACACGTGCGAACCATGCCTCATGGGCAAAATGACCAAGACTCCGTTCTCCGGAACAATGGAGCGAGCAACCAACTTATTGGAAATCATACATACTGATGTGTGCGGTCCAATGAGCGTTGAGGCTCGCGGTGGTTATCGTTATGTTCTCACCCTCACTGATGACTTAAGTAGATATGGGTATGTCTACTTAATGAAACACAAGTCTGAGACCTTCAAAAAGTTCAAGGAATTTCAGAGTGAGGTTGAGAATCAACGTGACAGGAAAATAAAGTTCTTACGATCAGATCGTGGAGGGGAATATTTGAGTCACGAATTTGGCACGCACTTAAGGAAATGTGGAATTGTTTCACAACTCACGCCACCTGGAACACCTCAGCGTAATGGTGTGTCCGAACGTCGTAATCGCACTCTATTAGATATGGTGCGATCTATGATGTCTCTTACCGATCTACCGCTATCATTTTGGGGTTATGCTTTAGAGACTGTCGCATTCACTTTAAATAGGGCTCCATCGAAATCCGTTGAGATGACACCGTATGAATTATGGTTTGGGAAGAAACCTAAGTTGTCGTTTCTGAAAGTTTGGGGATGCGATGCTTATGTCAAGAAACTTCAACCTGAAAAGCTCGAACCCAAATCGAAAAAATGCGTCTTCATAGGATATCCTAAGGAAACTATTGGGTATACCTTCTACCTTAGATCCGAAGGCAAGATCTTTGTTGCCAAGAATGGATCCTTTCTGGAGAAAGAGTTTCTCTCGAAAGAAGTAAGTGGGAGGAAAGTAGAACTTGATGAGGTACCCCCTCTTGAACCGGAGAGTAGCGCAGCTCAGGAAGATGTTTCTGTGGTGCCTGCACCGACTAGAGAGAAAGTTAATGATGAAGATCATGAAACTTCGGATCAAGTTGCTACTGAACTTCGTAGGTCCACGAGGACACGTTCCGCACCAGAGTGGTACGGCAACCCTGTCCTGGAAGTCATGTTGTTAGACAACGGTGAACCTTCGAACTATGAAGAAGCGATGGCGGGCCCGGATTCCAACAAATGGCTTGAAGCCATGAAATCCGAGATAGGATCCATGTATGAAAACGAAGTATGGACTTTGACAGACTTGCCCGATGATCGGCAAGCCGTAGAGAACAAATGGATCTTTAAGAAGAAGACAGACGCGGATGGTAATGTGACCATCTATAAGGCTCAACTTGTCGCTAAGGGTTATCGACAAGTTCAAGGGGTTGACTACGATGAGACCTTCTCACCCGTAGCGAAGCTGAAGTCCGTCCGAATCATGTTAGCAATTGCTGCATTCTATGATTATGAGATATGGCAAATGGACGTCAAAATGGCATTCCTTAATGGTTTCCTTAAGGAAGAATTGTATATGATGCAGCCGGAAGGTTTTGTCGATCCTAATAATGCTGACAAGGTATGCAAGCTCCAGCGCTCAATCTATGGGCTGGTGCAAGCAACTCGGAGTTGGAACATTCGCTTTGATGAGATGATCAAAGCGTTCGGGTTTACACAGACTTATGGAGAAGCCTGTGTTTACAAGAAAGTGAGTGGGAGCTCTGTAGCATTTCTCATATTGTATGTGGATGACATACTATTAATGGGAAATGATATAGAATTCTTGGAAAGCATAAAGGCCTACTTGAATAAGTGTTTTTCAATGAAGGACCTTGGAGAAGCTGCTTACATATTAGGCATCAAGATCTATAGAGATAGACCGAGACGCCTCATTGGTCTTTCGCAAAGCACATACCTTGACAAGATATTGAAGAAGTTCAATATGGATCAGTCCAAGAAGGGGTTCTTGCCTGTATTGCAAGGTGTGAGATTGAGCACGGCTCAATGCCCGACCTCGGCAGAAGATAGAGAAAAGATGAGTGTCATCCCCTATGCCTCAGCCATAGGGTCTATTATGTATGCCATGCTATGTACCAGACCTGATGTGAACCTCGACGTAAGTTTGGTAGGGAGGTACCAAAGTAATCCCGGCATGGAACACTCGACAGCGGTCAAGAACATCCTGAAGTACCTGAAAAGGACTAAGGATATGTTTCTCGTTTATGGAGGTGACGAAGAGCTTGTCGTAAAGGGTTACGTCGATGCGAGCTTCGACACAGATCTGGATGACTCCAAGTCACAAACCGGATACGTGTATATTTTGAATGGTGGGGCAGTCAGCTGGTGCAGTTGCAAGCAAAGCGTCGTGGCGGGATCTACATGTGAAGCGGAGTACATAGCAGCCTCGAAGGCAGCACAGGAAGCAGTCTGGATGAAGGAGTTCATCACCGACCTAGGAGTTATTCCCAATGCGTCGGGCCCAATGACTCTCTTCTGTGACAACATTGGAGCTATTGCCCTTGCCAAGGAGCCCAGATTTCACAAGAAGACCAGGCATATCAAGCGTCGCTTCAACTCCATTCGTGAACATGTTCAAGATGGAGACATAGATATTTGTAAAGTGCATATGGATCTGAATGTCGCAGATCCGTTGACTAAACCTCTTCCACGAGCAAAACATGATCAACACCAGAACTCTATGGGTGTTCGATTCATCACAATGTAACTAGATTATTGACTCTAGTGCAAGTGGGAGACTGTTGGAAATATGCCCTAGAGGCAATAATAAAGTGGTTATTGTTATATTTCCTTGTTCATGATAATTGTCTATTGTTCATGCTATAATTGTATTAACCGGATACCGTAATACATGTGTGAATACATAGATCACAGAATGTCCCTAGTAAGCCTCTAGTTGACTAGCTCGTTGATCAATAGATGGTTATGGTTTCCTGGCCATGGACATTAGATGTCGTTGATAACGGGATCACATCATTAGGAGAATGATGTGATGGACAAGACCCAATCCTAAGCATAGCACAAGATCGTGTAGTTCGTTTGCTAGAGCTTTTCTAATGTCAAGTATCATTTCCTTAGACCATGAGATTGTGCAACTCCCAGATACCGTAGGAATGCTTTGGGTGTGCCAAACATCACAACGTAACTGGGTGGCTATAAAGGCACACTACGGGTATCTCCGAAAGTGTCTGTTGGGTTGGCACGAATCGAGACTGGGATTTGTTACTCCATGTGACAGAGAGGTATCTCTGGGCCCACTCGGTAGGACATCATCATAATGAGCTCAATGTGACCAAGGAGTTGATCACGGGATGATGTGTTACGAACGAGTAAAGAGACTTGCCGGTAACGAGATTGAACAAGGTATAGGGATACCGACGATCGAATCTCGGGCAAGTATCATACCGGTAGACAAAGGGAATTGTGTACGGGATTGATTGAATCCCCGACATCGTGGTTCATCCGATGAGATCATCGTGGAACATGTGGGAGCCAACATGGGTATCCAGATCCCGCTGTTGGTTATTGGCCGAAGAGATGTCTCAGTCATGTCTGCATGGTTCCCGAACCCGTAGGGTCTACACACTTAAGGTTCGGTGACGCTAGAGTTGTTATGAGAAATAGTATGTGGTTACCGAATGTTGTTCGGAGTCCCGGATGAGATCCCGGACATCACGAGGAGTTCTGGAATGGTCCGGAGGTGAAGATTTATATATGGGAAGTCATCATACGGTCACCGGAAGTGTTCGGGGGTTTTCCGGTATTGTACCGGGACCACCGAAGGGGTTCCGGGGGTCCACCGGGAGGGTCCACCTGCCCCGGAGGGCCCTATGGGCTGTATGTGGGAGGGAACCAGCCCCTAAGTGGGCTGGGCGCCATCCCCCTTAGGGCCCATGCGCCTAGGGTTGGGGGAAACCCTAAAGGGGGGCGCCCCCCTTGGCTTGGGGGGCAAGCCCCCTCCCCTTGGCCGCCGCCCCCCTCTAGATCTGATCTAGAGGGGCCGGCCCCCTTCCCCCTTTGCCCTATAAATAGAGGGGAGGAGGGAGGGCAGAAGCACCTCATCCAAGGCGCAGCCCTCCCCCTCTCCATCACCCCCTCCTCCTCCGTTGAGCTTGGCGAAGCCCTGCCGGAGAACTGCCAACTCCACCACCACGCCGTCGTGCTGCCGGAGTTGTCTTCCCCAACCTCTCCCTCCTCCTTGCTGGATCAAGGCGCGGGAGACGTCACCGGGCTGCACGTGTGTTGAACGCGGAGGCGCCGTTGTTCGGCGCTTAGATCGGAATCGACCGTGATCTGAATCGCTGCGTGTACGACTCCTCCAACCGCATTCTTGCAACGCTTCTGCATCGCGATCTTCAAGGGTATGAAGATGCACTCCTCTCTCTCTCGTTGCTAGTCTCTCCATAGATTGATCTTGGTGATGCATAGGAAATTTTTTTGATTTACTACTACGTTCCCCAACACTAGGGAGCAGCCCGACATGATAAGACATAAATGTCCTTCAATGATATGACCGTTAGGTGGGAAGGATATTTGGACAGCTGGCGCGTAGCACAGCAACGGTCGGAAATTTGAGTATCAAATTCCTCAGGGCTATCATGTTCCTCACTTGTAGGCAATCCGCACTGGCGAATTCCTAACTCCTCAGTCAGAACAAATTCCTCAGAGAACAGAAGAACTTCGTCTCTGTCACTGAAGAAATTGACTGAACTGAAAGAGATTTCCAATGGCTTCACTCGAAAGGATTGATTAGGTGTAGGATTTTGAGTTGAGCATCACTTGGATACTTTTCCTTAGTTTTACCTCGACCCCCTTTAACAGTACGGTGTTTCCTATGACTCAAGAAGAAGAAGATGAAACTACGAAAACAAAAGTCTTCACGCTTCATAATCCTCGCATGAATATCAAGTCTTCAGGGTCACACCAATTTCTTCACTTTCAAAGTCTTCAAGAAAACCAAAGTCTTCAGTTGAAGACATTCATTTTTAGGGGTCTACTTTCATCGTAAATATCAAACTCCTCATAGACTTATAGAACCTGTGTACACTCACAAATGCATTAGTCCCTTAACCTATAAGTCTTCAATACACCAAAATCACTAAGGGGCACTAGATGCACTTACAATCTCCCACTTTTTGGTGATTGATGAGAATACAGGTTAAGTTTTCAACGGGGATAAACATATGAAGTGTAAATACTGATAATGAGGAATTTGATTGCAAGATATAGAAGAACTCCCCCTGAAGATGTGCATATTGAGGATTTTGCTTTGGATTGCAAATGCACATTGTAGAGTAATATCATGGAGATCTCCCCCTATATCTTGTAATTCATACACGCATTTAACATATGATGTGAAGAATTTGAAATGCATGATGAAATATGGTGACTGATGTAATTCAGCATGCGTGCATTAACATATTGAGGAAATAGCATGCAGAAAAACAGAGCAAAAGTATCAGACCACCATAGGACTTAAGTTTACAACTCGATCCAACAAATACTTCAGAAGAACGGGAGTTGTAACTTAGCAAAAATTGCCCATATATAGAGACCCGCTTGAAGACTAACTCAAATTTCTTCCCCTTTGTCATCGAATGACCAAAAGGGACGAAAAATGAGGACTAACGCCCCTGAAGAATATCATGATGTCGATGGAGGAGCGCCAGCGTTGTTGGGGTCGTCCGGTGGAGTAGGGCCTGCCGCGGTGTCGTTTAAGTCTTCAGCTTCATCCATCTCGCGCGATGAAGAATATGAACTGGAAACAAGCTGAGGAACTTTGACCTGCTTAAACTTCTTCGAAGGTGGCTGAGACCAGTCAGAGTCCTGTTGGAAGCCCATCTCCTTGAGTTCTTCAGCACTATGAAGATTAGACAGAATCGCCCAAGTGCGGTCAAAGACTTCATGCAAGTAGTAGTGATTCTTCTTCACAGTATTTTGAGTGACTGTCATGTTCTGAAGAATTGCACCAAACTGACGCTTGACCCACTTGTGATTTCGATCAACTTTCTGATGAAGACTAAGGAGAAGTTCACGATTAGTCATCACACGCGGAGCTGTGGCTTGAGGATTATGTTCTGAAGCTTTGGCGGCAGAATCTTGTGTTGCAGAGTCATCATTGGTGGAATATGAAGTAGCTTTGCGAAACTGTCCATCCAATGGACGAGTGCCTTCATCAATAACTGCATCCTTGCCCTTCTCATGAGCTGAGGAAATAGTCCGTTTGAGGACTTCAATAGGGGGCAAAAAGCTGAGATGATTTTGAAAGTCAGCCTTATAATGAATTGAAGACCTTGATCTGATGAACTTCATGATCCAGGGAGCATAAGGCTTCAACTCAAAAGGTGACAGAGCTGCATTGGCCAAAGTCCTCATGAAGAAATCGTGGTAGTTGATAGGAATACCATGAATGATATTGAACAGCAGATTCTTCATAATGCCAACAACCTCTTCGTCATCAGAGTTGTGGCCCTTGATTGGACTGAGGGTTTTGGTCAAAATGCGATAAACTGTCCTTGGCACATAGAGCAATTCCTTGACGAGGAATTTGGTCCTTGGAGCTTGGCCTAGCTTCAAAGGCTTCATCAGCACTTGCATCAGATGATCGGATAGTTCAGGTTCAACATAGAGAAGCCTAGCACCTTCAGTGGGAGGACTGACTGGGACGGCATGAAGCAATTCAAAGGCCGGTGCTTTGAAATGAGTATTTTCAGTCATCCAGTCCAATACCCATGAATTGACATCCTCAACATTTCCAGTGATATGCAGCGTGGCGAAGAATTGAAGAATGAGTTCTTCATTCCAATCGCAGATGTCGGTGCAGAAGTTGAGTAACCCAGCGTCATGAAGAACACTGAGGACTGGGGTGAAGCAGGGCAGCGATTCCATATCCACATGAGGAATTTGCTCATGATCAAAGATCTTGTCCTTATCAAACAACAGTGAGGAATAGAAGTTCATCTGGCTAGCAGTCCAGAAGCGCTTGCGACGAAGTCGAGCAAAGTCATAGGGATTGTAGTCAGTGAAGAATATGTGCTCATTGAAGAAATCTTCAGCATTGAACTTCTGCTTCTTGGAGTGAGGGTTCTGTGGCTTGGGCTGAAGATTTATAGTTGAAGTCTTCACATCCTCTTGAGGTATAGCCACTGGAGCCACAGGCTGAGGAATTTTAGTAGCTGTATCAGCAGCAGCCTTGGCCTCCATTTCTTCAGCACTAGCGGCTGGAACTTCTTCAGGAATAGATTGAAGTGAAGATTGAGGTCCATCAGAGCCCGTATGAATTTCTTCAGTTGGCACAGGGGACTGAGGAACATGATGTAGTGGTGTTGTCAGAGGTGAATTGGGGTGATGAATTTCCCAAAAGTCATCATTCAGAATAGGAGTTGCAGACCCAATATCCACATCCTCATCTTTATCATCAAATTCCTCAATGCCTGCCTCTTCAGCTATGAACTGCGGCATGGGCGATGATACCAACGGAGTTGAAGTGATATTGTCCACTTCAATGTCTTCATCCAACTGCTCTGTCGAAGCAGCAGAAGGATCTTCTTCATCAGATTTACTTGGAATTGCATATTCCTCACCAAAGGGAATAATCTCCTTTGATGGCATGCTTGATATTGGAACAACATTAATTGGGTTTTCAGTTGAGCTCGTCAAAGTCTTCACTTTCTTGGGAGCTGAAGACTCTGAGGAGGCAGATGCTTTCCTTTTCTTCACCGCAGCCTTCTCTGCGGCTTTGGTCTTCTTCGCTTCTGATGCAGAAGGAAGGACATCTTTCATCTGTGATGACTTTGCAGGAGGAGCAGATGAAATTGGTTGAATTTCTTCAGGCACAACTGATGCAGTTGCCCTGGTTTGTTCAGATTCCTCAGGAGCAGTAGCAGATGTATCAACTGGCCTAGTTTGCTCTTCAGGCGCAACATTGGTGGTTGCCCTGGCATTTTGTTCAGAGATTGGAATTTCTTCATCAGCCCTGGTGCTTTCATTTTCTTCAACAGGCTGAGCAGATGTGTCAGTCTGAGGAAATTTGGGTTGCGATGAAGCTGCAACATTTGGAGTGAATCCCTTTCCATTCTGACGAATCTGACTTTGGCACCTAGCCAATCTGCACGGTATGCGTGAAATTCATCACTGAGTGCTTTGATCTCAGCCTGCATAGTCACAAGTTCTTCAGGAGACATTTTGACAACATTGTTCTTCAGAAAACGCTCCTTCTTGTACTGAGCCTTCTTCACCTGCCTGGCCTTTTCAAATTTCCATTTCTCTTCATTAATGAAGGCCGTCAACATGTGACTTTGACCAGGAGTGAGGTTTAATTCAGGCAAAGGTGTATTTGGATCCTTGTGCCATAGATCGATGAAATCAAGGATCTTCCTTGGATCCAGCATGAGGGGCACAGCACTGCCTTTGGCACTAGCGGCCCTTTGTTGTCGATCGCTGATGATCTCAGCTAATTCTTCATCATCAGCTTCATCTTCACTTGACGGAACCTGAAAGGCGGCCTGCTTTTTGTGAGGACTTGGCCTTATGCCTCATCCAGCAGTGGCCTTTTTCTTCAGCAAGGTCGGAGCTGTTGAAGACTGAGGTGGAGCTGAGGAACCTGCAGAGGCTCCAGAAGCAATTGAGATTCCAGTAGTCCTTTGGCACGTGGCAAGATGCACAGGTGCTGAGGACTTTGCAGGAGCAGCTGAGGACTTTGCAACTGAGGGAGTTGGAGTTGCTTTTAAAGAAGTTGCTTGAGGATCAGTCCGTGAGGGCATTGCAGCTGAAGAACTTGTCTTGACAGCTGGTTTCTTTGTCATAGCCTTCTTAGGCTTGCTAGCAGAGGCCTCAGCAGTGGCAGCAGCAGACTCTTCATTGAATTTCTTCACTGCCTCTTTATCCACTTTGGCCAGCTTGGCTTGACGCTTAGCCCACTCCTGAGGAAATTCCTCACCTCTTCTGATGCTTGTGGGATCAGCTTCTTGGCCTGGAGCCAATGGAGGTCTTGGGCATGGAGGGTTAACAGCGAATTTCTTCATGTACTTTGGAGTCACATATCGATACTCTCTCCATTCTCTTTCCCATCTTCTCTCAATCTTCTGAATGCGCACTTTGCGCTGATTTTTGTTCTCCTTGCCATGAGTTGCTTCATCAAGAGTACAATATTCATCATAGATGTCTTCAGGGATCTCAAAAGCAGTATTTGTTTCTGGCCTCTTTCCTCCCTTCTGAGATCTTTTACCATCAGCCATTTTCTTCACTTGAGGATTTTGAACAATGGATGTTTCTGAGGAAGTGTGCAACTTTTCTTCGAGGAACGCTGCAAATGAGTTAAGTTGATGAGAACCTAGAGATTCAGCAGCGAACATTTGTACCTGTGAACAGAATATAGGTGCGAAGAATTTGGAGAGGTCATATGTGTTCTCAGAAGCTTTTCAAAAGTATCAAGTTTGAGGAATTTGACCAGGGGTGTCTTGAGGAATTTCACTAAGCGTTCTTTGACTTAGGTTCCAGAGTTGTATAGATTGAAAATCCACACAATTGAGGAATCTTGAAGACAAAGGTTGCTTAGAGAAACAGATCAAGAACAGAAGCAAGTTGGTGTTTGAGAACATGAAAGTTGAAGAATAAACACCTTTTGAAGATTTTGTGAAAATCATCAGAATCAACAAGGGCAGTAAAAATAGATTTTATTTACCCTTGACGAAGAACACAACGAACTGAGGGTAGCAGTGGGGAAGCTCGTTCGTTCAGATCTTCCACACCCTAACTTGGCGATGGAAAACAGCTACGGTGGCGGCGGAGTGAAGATTTCCGCGGCCGGCGTGAGTACGACGGCGACGAGGTCGAGGCAGTGAAGCTCTTCCTCACCGGCGACGATGGAGTGTAGAGGCGGCGCTAGGTCTGAGAGCTCGAGCGAGGGAGTAAGATCGAGCGGGGTAAATGAGATCTGAGGAGGGCGAGGGGTCTTTATAGCCGAGGTGAAAAACCGCTCGTCTGAAGAAAATGGACGAACATGCCCCTGACCCTTCTCATCCTAACGACATGTGTCACCCACGTACTGTGAAGTGGAGATCGTGTTAGATCGTGGGTGAATAGATAAATCTTTTCGAGGGATATGGAACGGTTTGAGCGGCAAAAGCCAAAAATTCAGATAGGAATATTTTAATGTTTCGTTCGCAAATTCTTCAGCTGTCAAGGACACAGTGAAGATTTTGAACGGGTTTTAAATAGAACGCACATGAAGAATATGTGAACAGACTGGGTTGAGTTTAGCATAGAGGGGGAACGGGTCCGATCACATTCACTTAGATGAAAATCAACTTGAAGAATTAGCAATAAGTGAATGCTGTAGAGGACTGAAAACTCAAATATATATATAGTCAATGAAGAACACAGTTTGAAAGAGTGAAGACTTTTTGTGGTGGCGTGACCCACCGTATAAGAATGATTGATGTCAGACGCCGCGTACAATTGTTGTAGGGCTCTGAGAATCAGATTCTTCATTAATTTCTTCACACTTAGAGGGTTAGTATTCATTGATTTGAAGAAAAACGTTTCTTCGTGTGTTGCGCATCTAAGTCATCAATTTGCATAAGTGTTAGGATGTGTGTCCTTTTCAAAGGACATTCGAAGATTCTAAGATATTTAGCTCACACCGCAACTTGCTAAATCTCTTCTCATCCAAGGGCTTGGTGAAGATATCCGCTAGCTGTTCTTCAGACTTCACGGGATCAATAGATATGTCGCCCTTCAACACATGATCTCGAAGAAAATGATGACGAATCTGGATGTGCTTTGTCTTCGAGTGCTGAACTGGGTTATGAGCAATCTTGATGGCACTCTCATTGTCACAGAAGAGTGGCACATTCTTCACATTGATGCCATAGTCCTTGAGGGTTTGCTTCATCCACAGCAGTTGAGCACAGCAAGAACCAGCAGCAATGTACTCAGCTTCAGCAGTAGAAAGTGATACACAGTTCTGCTTCTTCGAGGACCAA
Source organism: Thinopyrum elongatum (assembly GCA_011799875.1). Lineage (NCBI taxonomy): Eukaryota > Viridiplantae > Streptophyta > Magnoliopsida > Poales > Poaceae > Thinopyrum > Thinopyrum elongatum. The sequence goes on along the minus strand of CM022299.1, from coordinate 321,255,080 downwards.
CATACTAAGGATCGTCCGAGGAAATGGCATGTGCCTGATGTTGACTTGCGGTCCACACGATCACCAGCATAGTCAGAGTCAGAATATCCAATGAGATCAAAAGCCGAGCCCTTGGGATACCATAATCCAAGTGTTGGAGTGTGAGCTAGATATCGAAGAATATGCTTCACAGCCTTATGGTGTGATTCCTTCGGTGTAGCTTGAAAACGGGCACACATGCAAACACTAAGCATAATATCTGGCCTAGATGCACATAGATACAGTAAAGAGCCAATCATGGAGCGGTATACCTTTTGATCAAAGTCTATACCATTTTCATCAGTGCATAGATGGCCATTTGTAGGCATAGGGATTTTGACGCCTTTGCATTCTTGCATACCGAATTTCCTCAGAACGTCCTTGAGGTATTTCTCTTGAGAAATGAAGATGCCATTGCGTTGTTGACGAATTTGAAGACCTAAGAAGAATTTCAATTCTCCCATCATGGACATTTGATATTCCTCACTCATCATATAAGCAAATTCGTCAGTATAACATTGGTTAGTACAGCCAAAGATAATATCATCAACATATATTTGGCACACGAATAATTCATCATCCTATGTTTTGGTGAAAAGAGTTGGGTCGAGTGAACCAGGTTTGAAGCCTTTCTTCATGAGGAATTCCTTTAGAGTATCATACCACGCCCGAGGGGCCTGCTTGAGGCCATAGAGGGCCTTATTGAGTCTGAAGACTTGATCAGGATGCTTAGGATCTTCAAAACCTGGGGGTTGAGCAACATATACTTCTTCCTCAAGCTTACCATTGAGGAATGCACTTTTCACATCCATTTGATATAAGATGATATTATGATGGTTAGCATAGGCAAGCAATATGCGAATAGCCTCAAGTCTAGCAACAGGTGCAAAAGTTTCATTGAAATCAATTCCTTCAACCTGTGTGTAGCCTTGAGCTACAAGACGAGCCTTATTCCTTACCACAAGGCCATTTTCATCTTGCTTGTTGCGGTAGATCCATTTGGTGCCGATGATATTGTGCTTGCGAGGGTCTGGTCGCTTGACAAGCTCCCACACATTATTTAGCTCGAATTGATGTAATTCCTCTTGCATCGCTTGAATCCATTCAGGCTCCAGAAATGCCTCATCTACTTTGGTGGGCTCTGTGATAGAGACGAAAGCAAAATGCCCACAAAAGTTAGACAAATGTGAAGCTTTTGAGCGAGTGAGAGGACCTGGTGCGTTGATGTCGTTGATGATTCTCTCAATCTATACTTCATTTGCAACGCGAGGATGAGCAGGTTGATGACTTTGATTTGGCTCAGCATTTTCTTCAGAGCCATTTTCTTCAGATGCACCAGCCTGATTTTCTTCACGATCTGGAATGACTTCTTCAGCAGATTCTTCGGTAGGAATAACATCCTCAGTAGCCTTTAGCTTGATGGATTCCTCAGGAGACATTTCATCTAGCACAGGAGGTAGGTGCTCTCTTTGCGAGCCATTAGTTTCATCGAACCGCACATCTACAGTTTCAACAACCTTGTTGTGATAGGTGTTGAAGACCCTGTAGGTGTGCGAGTCCTTTCCGTAACCAAGCATAAAACCTTCATGTGCTTTCGGTGCAAATTTAGAAATGTGATGGGGATCTCTAATCCAACATTTAGCACCGAAGACTTTGAAATAACTCACATTGGGTTTCTTGTCAGTGAGGAGTTCATATGAGGTCTTCTTGAAGAATTTGTGAAGATATACCCTGTTGATAATGTGGCATGCTGTATCAATTGCTTCTGGCCAGAAGTGACGAGGTGTCTTGTATTCATCAAGCATAGTGCGAGCCATCTCAACAAGAGTCCTGTTCTTGCGCTCCACGACGCCATTCTGCTGAGGAGTGTATGGGGCAGATAACTCATGAGTAATACCGAGTTCATCGAGATAGTCATCAAGACCAGTATTCTTGAACTCAGTCCCATTGTCACTACGTATATGCTTGATCTTCACACCGAAATTTGTCGAAGCCCTCGAAGAAAATCGTCTGAAGACTTCCTACACTTCAGTTTTGTAAGTAATGACATGCACCCATGTGTAACGAGAATAATCATCAACAATGACAAAGCCATATAGGGATGCAACATTTGTTAGTGTGGCATAATGAGTAGGACCAAAGAGATCCATATGAAGCAATTCAAAAGGACGAGAGGTAGTCATGATAGTCTTCGAGGGGTGCTTGGCTCTGGTCATCTTTCCAGCCTCACAAGCCCCACAAAGATGATCTTTGAGGAATTTGACACCCTCAATACCAATGACGTGCTTCTTCTTCACGAGCGTGTGTAAGTTCCTGATGCCAGCATGACCCAGTCGTCGATGCCATAGCCAGCCTTCTGAAGCTTTCGCAAGTAGACAAGTGGCAGGCTGTGGTCCTGCAGAGAAATCAACAATATACAAGTCTCCTCTCCTAAAGCCTTCTAAGACTTTGGAATTGTCAGATTCCATGAGCACTAAGCAACGATATTTGCCAAAGACAACAACCATATCCAGATCACAAAGCATTGAGACAGTCATGAGGTTGAATCCGAGGGACTCGACAAGCATGACTTTGTCCATGTGTCGATCCTTTGAGATTGCAACCCTACCTAGACCCAATACCTTGCTTTTGCCTTTGTCTGCGTAGGTGATATGCTTCAAATGTGATGGAGATAAAGGAGTGTTCATCAGTAAGCTCTTGTCACCAGTCATGTGATTAGTACATCCACTGTCGAGGACCCACTCAGTAGCTTTGGGTAAGTCATCCTTGGCACCTTTTGCCATGAAGCAATAGGTGGGAGCATAGTCATCATTTCCGTCATCAGCAGTGTTGGGGAAGCCATTTTCCTCAGTGTTGAAGATGGACTTGCTGACGTAAGCAGTAGCTAGGGCTAGACTCGCCACACCAGAGTCTGACTCCTCATATGCCTTCTCTTCCTCATTTTCTTCAGATTCAGCTTTAGAGTCCCTTTCCTTGCCAATGAATGCCCGAGCTTTCTTGGAGCTGCTCTTCTTGTGAGATGAAGACTTTGAAGATTTTGACGATGAGGACTTTGAAGATTTCTTCTTCTTCTTAGAGTCATCTGAACTATCATCCTTGTATTTCTTCTTCTTTGATTCCTTTTCCCATTGAGGACAATCAGTTATGTAGTGACCAGGTTTCTTGCATTTATGGCAAGTTCTCTTCTTGTAATCACGGGATGAGGAATCTGATTTCATGTCATCACCTCTTGAGGATTTTCCAAATCGGCCACGTCTAGAGAACTTCTGGAATTTCCTCATGAGCATTGCTAGCTCCTGACTCAGTTCTTCAGGATCACCAAGGCTGCTACCAGAATCTTCATCTTCAGATTCAGAGACTGCCTTGGCCTTCAGTGCACGAGATCTGCCATAGCTCGGTCCATACAGATCTCTCTTCTCAGCAAGTTGGAACTCATGAGTATTTAGCCTCTCGAGGATATTAGCAGGATCAAGTGACTTGTAGTCTCCACGTTCTTGAATCATCAGTGCCAGTGTATCGAATGGAGAATCGAGTGACCTCAGCAATTTCTTCACCACTTCATGGTCGGTGATGTCAGTGGCACCCAATGCTTGAAGCTCATTTGAAATGTTAGTGAGGCGATCAAAGGTTTGCTGGACATTCTCATTGTCGAGTCTTTTGAAGCGGTTGAAGAGATTGCGAAGAACGTCAACTCAAGAATCACGTTGAGTCGAGATTCCTTTGTTGACCTTGGACAGCCTGTCCCAGATAAGCTTTGCAAACTCCAAAGCACTCACTCTGCCATACTGTCCTTTGCTCAGATGGCCACATATGATATTCTTTGCTTGAGAGTCGAGTTGCTTGAATCTCTTCACATCAGCAGCATTCACGGAAGGAGTGACAGCGGGAACGCCATTTTGCACAACGTACCAGGGATCGTTGTCAATTGCCTCAAGATGCATGCACATCTTATTCTTCCAGTAGGGGTAGTCCGTCCCATCAAAGGTAGGACACCCAGCCGAACCTTGATCATGCCTGCAGTCGACATAACTAAAACTCCAGGTGGTTAAACCAAAATCACACAGAACAAGGGAGTACCTTGCTCTGATAACAATTGAAAGTGCGTTATATCGACTAGAGGGGGGTGAATAGGCGATTTTTACAAATTCGTCACTGAGGAATTTGCAGGTGAGGAAATTCCTAAGTAACGAACTACTTAGCAGCGGAATAAGTACTCAGATGCAAACATAACATGGCATAAGAACAGTCATCATGATGAAATGAAATAGGCACAGAGTACAGGTAGCGTGAAACACAGGATAAGCAAGCTGAAGACTATGTGACTGAAGAAATAGGATTGAGGAAATTGAGAAAGTCTTCGGTCAAAGTCTTCACACAGTAACGATCAAGAACATTAACACATGAATGAGGAAATGAAAGGGTTGAGGAAATAGAACCAGTAGCTCGGTGAAGACGATGATTTGGTAGACCAGTTCCAACTGCTGTGACAGTTGTATGTCTGGTTGGAGCGGCTAGGTATTTAAACTTGAGGACACACAGTCCTCACCATATTCTCCTTGAGCTAAGGTCACACAGACCTCGCCCAAACACTCGCGGTAAGTCTTCAGGTGACTTCCAAACCTTCACAGACTCGGTCACTCGGTGATCCACAATTTCCTCTTGGATGCTCTAGACCATGACGCCTAACCGTCTGGAGGATGCACGGTCCTCAAAGGTAACAAGCGTCGGTTCCACACAGGAACAATTTCTTCAGTGATGCTCAATCACTTTGGGTTTGTAGGTGTTTGGGTTTTTTGGGTTTTTCCTCACTTGATGATTTTCGCTCAAAGTCCTCAGAGGATGGGATGCTCTAAATGACAAGTGTCAATCTATCTCTCGGAGCAGCCAACCAGCTAGTGGTTGTAGGGGGCGGCTATTTATAGCCTAGGGAGCAGCCCGACATGATAAGACATAAATGCCCTCCAATGATATGACCGTTAGGTGGGAAGGATATTTGGACAGCTGGCGCGTAGCACAGCAACGGTCAGAAATTTGAGTATCAAATTCCTCAGGGCTATCATGTTCCTCACTTGTAGGCAATCCACACTGGCGAATTCCTAACTCCTCAGTCAGAACAAATTCCTCAGAGAACAGAAGAACTTCGTCTCTGTCCCTAAAGAAATTGACTGAACTGAAAGAGATTTCCAATGGCTTCACTCGAAAGGATTGGGTAGGTGTAGGATTTTGAGTTGAGCATCACTTGGATACTTTTCCTTAGTTTTACCTCCACCCCCTTTAACAGTACGGTGTTTCCTATGACTCAAGAAGAAGAAGATGAAACTACGAAAACAAAAGTCTTCACGCTTCATAATCCTCGCATGAATATCAAGTCTTCAGGGTCACACCAATTTCTTCACTTTCAAAGTCTTCAAGAAAACTAAAGTCTTCAGTTGAAGACATTCATTTTTAGGGGTCGACTTTCATCGTAAATATCAAACTCCTCATAGACTTATAGAACATGTGTACACTCACAAACGCATTAGTCCCTTAACCTATAAGTCTTCAATACACCAAAATCACTAAGGGGCACTAGATGCACTTACACATATGCACTTCGCAATGGCTTCAAATGCCAGGGGCTCTATTCGGCCACCTATATTTTCAAAAAAAAGTCCGAACGCTTTTAGAGTGCACTTCGGCGTCCCGAATATTGCATTATATGCATCAGCTCCGAATCATGTCTTTGGTCAATAATTGGGTTGCCCGGCTCCTGTGGTTACTACCTTACGTTCCGCTCGTTCGGCTAGGGTAGTAAAGGGAGAACTACTGCAATTGTGTTTCTGGTTCGTCCGGTCAAACACCTCAGTAGAGAAAGCCGAAAACTGACTGTCATGGTGCGGCGAGAGCTGGTCAGCTATTCGGCGACTTGCTATAAATCTTTTGCAATTTCTTCCGTATTATACGAAGGACTGGCCTCCGTCTAGTCATGTGCTTAAGGCATCCCAGTTCGGATAGCCGCATACGCACTAGGGGCTAATACTTCGCCCCACCGTCAAACTCCTATGGCTAAGTGAAAGTGATAAAGCCGCATAGTCTGATTGCCTAGTTCGCCTACACAGACACCTCCTTCACGGACCAAGACGTTGGGTCAAGAGTGATCATGCGTTATTTCGAACACCCCCGTAATATCCACGTGGGGGCTGAAGCCGACGACTGGCAAACTTTCAGAATAGCAGAATATGGCCGCACAGGAGGCAAGTAATTCCAGATAAAGGCATAAATATATTACAAAGCCTTGGTTCATAATACAACGTCTGGACAACTCGGATACATTCACTCAAATATGATATCCTTTGTGCATTGACCCTCTATTAATTGGGCACCCTCAAGGACGTCTGCAAAATACCGCTCCGGCTTGCCGTGGTCCTTGCCTTCGGGTGGGCCCTCAACCGCCACGATGGCGGCCTTCATCTTCGCCCAGTGCATCTTGACACGGGCAAAGGCCATCTGCGCACCTTCTATACACGCCGAGCGCTTGACAGCTTCAATCCGAGGTAGCGCGTCAGCAAGTCGCTGCACCAGGCCGAAGTAGTTGCTAGGAATGGGTTTGGTTGGCCACAGCCGGACTATGACGTCTTTCATGGCCATTCCGGACATCCTGTGCAGCTCTGCCAGTTGCATCATGTGGTTGTTCAACAGCGCTGGACGCTCCGACGCCGCGAACTGTGACCAGAAGAGCTTCTCCGTCGTGTGCCCCTCCTGGGCCCGGAAGAACTACGCGGCGTCAGCGGCACTCTTCGAAAGATCCGCAAATGCGTCTGGAGAACTCCACAGTCGAGTGAGCAAGGCATATCTTTGACCGCCAAATATAGTCTGCAAAATAAAGGGCTTACCAGCCGCTATCTGTTCGGACTGCCGGATTTCCTCGCGAGCTGCCCGGGACTCGGTCCGCGCCTCCTTGGCCTCTTGGAGGGCCTTGGCGAGTTCGGCCGCCTGGGCCTTATTCTTCTCCTCCAAGGACTCGCACTTGCCAGCGGCATCCTTGAGCTCTTGCTCCTCTTCGGTCACCCTCTCCTCGTACTGGCGGTGAGTGACCTGTTCGGACTTTAAATCTGCAGCCGCTTTGCCTGCGGCCGCTTTGCTCGCCTTCGCCTCCTCCTTGGCTTGGTCAAGGGCACTCTTGAGGGTCTCGACCTCGGCCGCGCTGCCTGTAATCATACACATAGCAGCGCATGAGTTTAAACTCAGAATTTGCATATCAATTCAGGCATGTGCCAGATATTTCAAACATGCCTTGCGCCTCATCAAACCGCTTGTTCATGCGGTCGATATTATCATCAGCCAGCTGCAGCCTCCGCTTGAGATCGGAAACTTCAGCGGCCTGGGCGGTCGCCGCCAACAGAGAAGCCTGTTATAAAAATAGGAAAGTCCGTCACCTCTACCAAATACTATCTGATCCTCTGTTCGGCTTTTTTCAAAAACCAAACATAGTCTCAGGGGCTACTACCTATATACAGGCATATTTTTTCATATGATAAGCGGCTAAGAATGTTACATCGCATACCTCGAAGCCTGTTAACAGGCTGGTGAAGGCTTCGTTCAGCCCGCTCTTTGCGGACTGAACCTTCTCAACCACCGCACCCATGAGGGTGTGGTGCTCCTCTACGATGGTGGCATGTTGTAGTGCCTCCACTAGAATGTTCGGCGCCTCCAGATTAGTGGTGGTCGCCGACGGAGTTGGTGCTCCCCCCTCTTTCGAAGGGGGTTGCTCGTTCGATTTCGGAGCCGTATGGGTCTCCGGAATTGTGTTCGGCTGCAGGCCGGACTGGTCAAAGCCCCCGTCGTCAGTCTCCATGGGGGTTGTGCCCCCCATGTTCTCAGCAGCCAAGGTCTCACCCCCAGGCGCCATGTTCGCGGCCTCCTTTGCCTCTCCGTGGCCCGGAGAGGCCCTTCAGGACAACACCTCGGTGTCATCCGCGTTGGTCGGTGGAGAGGCTTGCGGAGGCATCTCGCTCTCCTCCATCCCTGGTGCCAGAGAGTTTCCCTCAGACAGCGATGGTTGGGGGAGGTCGCGGGCTGGGCTGAAACACACAATATGATATGTTATATTACAACCATAACAGACCGAATATTTGCTAAGTATCCTTTTCGACACTTACGATTCGGCCAGGGGCTTGTCCCTGAGGCGCCTCTTGGGGGTGTGTTCAGCATCCGTATCCGAACCGTCCGAGAGGGTTATCTTCCCCCTCTTGGACGCCCCCTCCTCCAGGTTTGCGGAGGCGGCCCTTTTCTTCTTTCCCCCCTTTAGGGGAGAACCACTTTCCGCCTCCTCCTCCTCTTCGTCTTCATCCCCCTCGGGGGAGGAGTGGGCTTCGGTTTCTCCGGACACTACGTCCGAAGTACCTTTACGGCGGAGGCCGCCCTTGGCCTCCTTGCCCTTCTTCTTGGCCTTCTTCTCCGACGCCTGATACGGCGCCAGAACCAGCATCCTCATTAGCAGAGGATTGGCTGGGTCTTCAGGTAGCGGAGCCGGACACTTGATCCGCTTCGCCTTCGCTGTCCATCCCTGAATGAAGAATGGAAATCTCGGTGTAACCTTTGATTTATGGACCGAAAATTGTGTTCGGAACTAAAATACTGACAGGAGTGGCCGGATTCTCGCTGTCGAGGCCGATGTCTTCGGTCTTCTTCGGCCACGTCTTCTGGGCCTTGAAGAGCAGCTTCTAGATCTCTTCATGCGTTGTACCGAAGAAGCGTTGCAGGGTTCGGGGACCTTCCGGATTGAACTCCCACATATGGAGAGGCCAAAGTTGGCAGGGGAGGATCGGGCGGAAGAGCATCACCTGAATCACGTCAGTGAGACTGGTATTCTTGCTTATCATGTTTTTGATGCGCTTCTGCAGCATCATCACTTCCGCGGTCGACCCCCAGTCCAGACCCTTGTTGGTCCACGATGCGAGCCGCATTGGGGGTCCGGATCTAAACTCAGGAACGGCCGCCCATCTGGCGCCGCGGGGTTCGATGATGTAGAACCACTCCTGCTGCCAGACCTTGACGGTCTCCACAAAGGCCCCTTTAGGCCAAGTGGTGTTGGGGAGTTTGCTCACCATGGCACCACCGCAGTCCGCATGCTGCCCATCGACAACCTTCGGCTTCACGTTGAAGACCTTGAGCCATAGGCCGAAGTGTGGGGGGATGCAGAGTAGTGCCTCGCACACAACGATGAACGCCGAGATGTGCAGGAAAGAATTTGGGGCTAGATCATGGAAATCTAGCCCGTAGTAGAACATGAGGCCGCGGACAAAGGGGTGGAGGGGAAACCCTAGTCCGCGGAGGAAGTGAGGGATGAACACCACCCTTTCGCCGGGCTCCGGTTTGGGGATAACTTGCTCCTTGGTGGGGAGTCTGTGTGTGATATCCGCAGACAAGTACCCCGCCTCCCGGAGGTCCTTTACGTCCTTCTCCGTGATGGAGGAGGCCTCCCACTTGCCCTTCGAGCCAGTTCCGGACATGACTGGAGAGGTTGGCAGTGGTGGGATGAATTGAAGCTTGGGCGCTGGAGCTTGAGGATAGGGAAGCAGGAGAAGGAAGAAGGCGTGGGGTGAAAAGAAGGATCTTTATCCACTTATATAGGCAGTAAATATCAGGCGCCCCCCCCCTCAAGCCTTAAAACTCGCCTGTTCCCAAGGGGTCGTGCGAATGGCACGGTTGGATTACCCAAACCCGTATTGATGAGGATCCCGCAATAAGTGGGCACGATCTCCGCTTTGACGAGACGTGTCGATAGAGGCCGTGTCTCGAAATATGAAGCGGGAGGCCAAAAAATGGTTCAAAATGATAAAGAAGCTAGATGTGACGTTTCGCCAAAAAAGCTGTCAGTTGATGGACATTACTTTGACTAAATATTTTACCTTCGTGGTTGAGGGTTGTGACTGTCATGCAGAGCTGGATACAGTTCTTTTATTCAGAAGATTGCTTTAAAGTATTTAGAGGAGGAACCCGCCTTGCAATGACGAAGACAATCTACGTGCCGAATACATCGCCATTGAAGACTGGTACAGGGGCTACTGAGGGAGTCCTGGATTAAGGGGTCCTCGGGTGGCCGGGCTATGTAACATGGGCCGGACTGATGGGCCGTGAAGTTACAAGGCAGAAGACCTTTCCTCGTGTCCGGGTGGGACTCTCCTTTGCGTGGATGACAAGTTTGGCGTCCAGATGTATAGTTTCCTTCCTCTGTAAACCGACTCTGTACAACCCTAGCCCCCTCCGGTGTCTATATAAATTGAAGGGTTTAGTCCGTAGAGGCTATCAGATTTCTCATAGGCTAGACAACTAGGGTTTAGCCATTACGATCTCGAGGTAGATCAACTCTTGTAACCACCATACTCATCAAATACAATCAAGCAGGACGTAGGGTTTTACCTCCATTAAGAGGGCCCGAACCTGGGTAAACATCATGTTCCCTTTGTCCCTTGTTACCTTCGATCCTCAGACGCACAGTTCGGGACCCCCTACCCGAGATCGGCCGGTTTTGACACTGACACCCATCTACTATCAGCTATAGGATAGATTATACCTGCTTCCAGAAGTTTTAATATTTCCGTTCTTACCACTTCCTTCATCTTCGGATTTAACTGATGTTGGTGATCAACAACGGGTTTAGCATCAGGTTCCATATTAATCTTGTGCTGACATAGAGTGGGACTAATGCCCTTAAGGTCATCAAGAGTATATCCAATAGCAGCTCGGTGCTTCCTCAGAACTTTCAATAATCTTTCTTCTTCATGTTCTGAAAGGTTAGCACTAATAATAACATGATATATCTTTTTCTCATCAAGATAAGCATATTTCGAAGTGTCTGGTAATTGTTTTAATTCAAACACAGGATCACCTTTAGGTGGAGAAGGACCTCCTAGAGTTTCAATAGGCAAATTGTGCTTAAGCAGAGGACGTTGTTCATAGAAAATCTTATCTATTTCATTTCTTTCATGCATATGTAAATCATTTTCATGGTCTAGCAGATATTGTTCTAAAGGATCAGTAGGAGGTACAACAATAGAAGCAAGACCAATAATTTCATCCTTACTAGGCAAATCTTTCTTATGAGGTTTTCTACTAAACTTAGAAAAATTAAACTCATGAGACTCATCACTAAAACTAACACCGACAGTTTGTTTCTCACAATCTATTTTAGCATTAACAGTGTTCAAGAAAGGTCTACCAAAGATAATGGGACAAAAGTCATCTTGTGGGGAACCAAGAACAAGAAAATCAGTGGAGTATTTTATTTTCCCACACAAGACTTCAACATCTCTAACAATCCCAATTGGTGATATAGTATCTCTATTGGCAAGCTTAATAGTAACATATATGTCTTCTATTTCAGCGGGTGCTATATCATTCATAATTTCTTGATATAAGGTAAAAGGAATAGCACTCAGGCTAGCACCTATGTGATGTCTGCTAGAACTACGTCGTTTTTTCCCCAGAGAGGGAGGGATGATGCATCACAGCGACGATAGGTATTTCCCTCAGTGATGAGACCAAGGTTATCAAACCAGTAGGAGAACCACGCAACACCACGTAAACAGCTCCTGCACACAAAGAACAAATACTTGCAACCCGACGTGTTAAAGGGGTTGTCAATCCCTTTCAGGTAACGAGATAGATAAAGTTGTAGTAGATTGAAAGATGCAAATAAAAGCAAATAAAATTCAGCGAGGTATTTTTGGGTTTTTAGATTAATAGATCTGAAAATAAAAGTTGCAAATAAATAAAAGAGCGAATAGCAAAATAGATCTTGAAGGCAAAATAGATCTTGAAGGCAAATATATTAAATAAAATATACTAGTGGCTTCTCTCGAGAAAAAATAGCAAACGGTGGAAACAAATTACTGTTGGGCAATTGATAGAACTTCAAATACTCATGACGATATCCAGGCAATGATCATTATATAGGCATCACATCCAAGATTAGTAGACCGACTCCTGCCTGCATCTACTACTATTACTCCACACATCGACCGCTATCCAGCATGCATCTAGTGTATTAAGTTCATGGAGAAACGGAGTAATGCAATAAGAACGATGACATGATGTAGACAAGATCTATTTATGTAGAAATAGACCCCTTCTTGTTATCCTTAATGGCAACGATACATACGTGTCGTTTCCCTTTCTGTCACTGGGATCAAGCACCGTAAGATCGAACCCATCACAAAGCACCTCTTCCCATTGCAAGATAAATAGATCAAGTTGGCCAAACAAAACCCAAATATCGAAGAAGAAATACGAGGCTATAAGCAATCATGCATATAAGAGATCAAAGAAAACTCAAATAACTTTCATGGATAAAAAGATAGATCTGATCATAAACTCAAAGTTCATCGGATCCCAACAAACACACCGCAAAAAAAAGTTACATCATATGGATCTCCAAGAGACCATTGTATTGAGAATCAAATGAGAGAGAGAAAGCCATCTAGCTACTAACTACGGACCCGAAGGTCTACAATGAACTACTCACGCATCATCGGAGAGGCACCAATGAGGATGATGAACCCCTCTGTGATGGTGTTTAGATTGGATCTGGTGGTTCTGGAACTTGCGGTGGCTGGAATTGATTTTCGTCGACTCCCCTAGGGTTTCTGGAATATTGGGGTATTTATAGAGCAAAGAGGCGGTGCGGGAGGCTCCCGAGGTGGGCACAACCCACTTGGGCGTGCCTGGGCCTCCAGGCACGCCCTGGTGGGTTGTGCTCCCCTCGGAGCACCCCCAGGTGCTTCTCCGGCCCACTGGATGTCTTCTGGTCCAAAAAAAATCCACAAAAAGTTTCGCTGCGTTTGGACTCCATTTGGTATTGATTTCCTGCGATGTAAAAAACATGCAGAAAACAACAACTGGCACTGGGCACTATGTCAATAGGTTAGTACCAAAAAATGATATAAAATGATTGTAAAACATCCAAGAATGATAATATAACAGCATGGAACAATCAAAAATTATAGATACATTGGAGACGTATTAGCATCCCCAAGCTTAATTCCTGCTCATCCTTGAGTAGGTAAATGATAAAAACAAATTTTTTGATGTGGAATGCTGCCTAACATGTTCATCACATATTCTTTTCTTAATAGCATGGACATTTGGACTTTTATATGGTTCAAAGCAATAGTCTAGTTTTGACATGATAACTTAAATACTCAAGCATATCAACAAGCAACCATGTCTTTCAAAATATCAATACTAAAGCAAGTTATCCCTTGCGTGTCATGCTCAATCATTGATCTATTCATGAAACACACTCGAATATTAGCTACACCCAATGCTCAAGTACGATCATAGTGCCCCTTAGTTGGTTCTTTGTAAGAGAAGATGGAGACTCAAATTAAAAATAAAAATTGCATAAAGTAAAAGAAAGGCCCTTCGCGGAGGGAAGTTGGGATTTGTAGAGGTGCCAGAGCTCAAAGCTTAAATTGAGAGATAAAAAATATTTTGAGAGGCATACTTTTCTCACCAACGAAAACGACTTAGAGCTCCCAACACTTTCCATGCTAGATATATCATAGGCGGTTCCCAAACAAAAAATAAAGTTTAATCCTTTTTCCACCATTTCTTTCACTTTCCATGGCTAGCCGTATCCACGGGTGCCCTCCATACCAACACTTTCCAAGGAATTTATTATTTGACAACATAAAGTAAATTCATTTTTCATTTCGGGATTGGGCATTCCTAATACCTTTGCCGTACTCTTGTGCAATGACAAGTGGATAAACACTCATCGTGAGAATAACACATCTAGCATGGAAAATATCGGCCACCCCTCACCGCCTCGCGAGCGGTACGAGCACACAAAAGAGAAATTTATTTTGAAAATTAGAGATGGCACATACAAATTTTCTTAGAACGGCACGGAAATACCGCATATAGGTAGGTATAGTGGACTCATATGGTAAAACTGGTTTAAAGGGTTTTGGATGCACAAGTAGTGATCATACTTGGTGCAAATGAAGGCTAGCAAAAAGATTGAGAAGCGCTCAACCAAGAAACGAATAATCTCGTAAGCAAGCATTAAGCATAAGTAACACCGAATAATGCACCATAAGTAAGATATAATTTCATTGCATAACTATTGACTTTCGTACTTGCATAGGGAATCACAAACCTTAACACCAATATTCTTACTAAAGCATAATTACTCATTAACATGACTCACATATCACTATCATCATATCTCAAAACTATTACTAAGAATCAAGTTTATTTTGTCCAATGATCTTCATGAAAGTTTTTATTATATCCTTCTTGGATATCTATCACTTTGAGACTAGTTTCATATGTTGCTTTTAATAAGCTCAAACAAATATAAGTGAAGAACATGAGCATAATATTTCTTTCTCTCAAATTAATCTAAGTGAAGCAAGAGAGAATTTCCTCAAAATTTTACTAACTCCCAAAGTGAAGCATGAGAGCATTTCTTCAAAAATAACAAAGCACACCGTGCTCAAAAAGATATAAGTGAAGCACTAGAGCAATTCCAAGGCTCTAAAAATTTAAGTGAAGCATAGGAGCAAGCATAGCATAGTTTTTGGCTCTCTCAAAAAGGTGTGTCCAGAAAGGATTCAAGACTTAAAATAAAAAGCAAAATAAGTAAAGACTCGTATCATACAAGACGCTCCAAGCAAAACTCATAATATGTGACGAATAAAAATATAGTTTCAAGTAAAATACCGATGGTCGTTAGAAGAAAAGGGGATGCCACTCGGGGGCATCCCCAAGCTTAGTTGCTTGAAACTTCTTGAATATTATCTTGGGGTGCCTCGGGCATCCCCAAGCTTAGCCTTTTGCTAATCCTTATTCCTTCATCCATCGTGATCTCACCCAAAACTTGAAAACTTCAATCACACAAAACTCAACAAAACCTTCGTGAGATCCGTTAGTATAAAAAAACCAATCTTTACTTTAAGTACTGTAGAAAACCCATTCAAATTTTGTTCTTGCATTATATCTACTGTATTCCAACTTTTCTATGGCAAAAACTCTTCAAACAAAACCATAGAATCATCAAAATAAGCACACAACGCAAAGAAAACAGAATCGGTTAAAAACAGAACAGTCTGCAAAGATACGAATTGTTCTCATACTTCTGTGACTCCAAAAATTCTGAAAATCAAGGAAAACATAGGAAATTTGTATATCAATCTTGTGTAAGAAATTCATAATTTTCCGTCTCTGCTGTGAATTTTCAAAATTGTTTTACTGGACGCAAAAGTTTCTGTTTTCCAACAAGATCAAATCAACTATCACTCAAATCATCCCAAAGGCTTTGCTTGGCACAAACACTAATTTAAACCACAAAAACAAATCTAATCAGAGGCATAATTGGGTATTTTATTGAAAACATAAAGAAAACCAAAAAGCAAAAAGATACAAGTTGGGTTGCCTCCCAACGAGCGCTATCGTTTTACACCCCTAGCTAGGCATAAGATTTTATTGATGCTCACATGAAAGATAATAATGAAAACACAAAGTGAGCATCATAAAACATGTGACAAACATATTTAAGTCTAACATATTTCCGATGCATAGGAATTTTATAGGAAAACAAATTAGCAAGGCAAGCAAGATCTAGCATATGCATGGAAGAAAACAATAGCAATCTCAACATGAAGAGAGGTAATTTAGTAACATGAAAATTTCTACAACCATATTTCCCTCTCTCATAATAATTACATGTGGGATCATATTCAAACTCAACAATATAGCTATCACATAACATACTCTCTATGATCCACATGCATGCAAAGTTGACACTCTTCCAAAATAGTGGGATTATCATCAAATAAAGTCATGACCTCTCCAAGCCCACTTTTATCAAAAATTTCATCAGATTGAACACTCTCCAAATATGTGGGATTATTTTTACCTAAAGTTGACACTCTTCCAAACCCACTTTCAATATTATTGCAAACATTATTATCAATAACATATTCATCATGAGGCTTAAATAAATTTTCAAGTTCATAAGAAGAATCACCCCAATCATGATCATTGCAATAAGTAGTGGACATATCAAAATTAGCATCCCCAAGCTTGGGGTTTTGCATATTATTAGCACAATTGACATTAATAGAATTTATAATAACATCATTGCAATCATACTTTCCATTCAAGGAGCTATCATGAACCACTTTATAAATTCCTTCGTTTAACACTTCATCACAATTTTCAGATTCATAAATCTCAAGCAAAACTTCATAAAGATAATCTAGTGAACTCAATTCACTAGCAATTGGTTCATCATAATTGGATCTTTTGAAAAGATTAGCAAGTGGATGAGGATCCAAAACAATAGGTTTTTAGCAACCGAAGATGCAAGCAAATAGAAGGCACATGGCAACACAAGCAAACATGAGATCTGACGAGAAAAAGGCAAACGAAAAATAGGGCGAATAAAATGGCAAATTTTTGTGAAGTGGGGGAGAGGAAAACGAGAAGCAAATGGCAAATAATGTAAATAGCAAGGAGATGAGATTTGTGATTAGGAACCTGGTAGATGTTGATGATGTCTCCCCGGCAACGGCGCCAGAAACTCCTCTTGATGTCTGCTAGAACTACGTCGGTTTTTCCCCAGAGAGGGAGGGATGATGCAGCACAGCGACGGTAGGTATTTCCCTCAGTGATGAGACCAAGGTTATCAAACCAGTAGGAGAACCACGCAACACCATGTAAACAGCTCCTGCACACAAAGAACAAATACTTGCAACCCGACGTGTTAAAGGGGTTGTCAATCCCTTTCAGGTAACGAGATAGATAAAATTATAGTAGATTGAAAGATGCAAATAAAAGCAAATAAAATTCAGCAAGGTATTTTTGGTTTTTTAGATTATTAGATCTGAAAATAAAAGTTGCAAATAAATAAAAGAGCGAATAGCAAAATAGATCTTGAAGGCAAATATATTAAAGAAAAGACCCGGGGGCCGTAGTTTTCACTAGTGGCTTCTCTCGAGAAAAATAGCAAACGGTGGAAACAAATTACTGTTGGGCAATTGATAGAACTTCAAATACTCATGACGATATCTAGGCAATGATCATTATATAGGCATCACGTCCAAGATTAGTAGACCGGCTCCTGCCTGCATCTACTACTATTACTCCACACATCGACCGCTATCCAGCATGCATCTAGTGTATTAAGTTCATGGAGAAACGGAGTAATGCAATAAGAATGATGACATGATGTAGACAAGATCTATTTATGTAGAAATAGACCCCATCTTGTTATCCTTAATGGCAATGATACATACGTGTCGTTTCCCTTTCTGTCACTGGGATCAAGCACCGTAAGATCGAACCCATCACAAAGCACCTCTTCCCATTGCAAGATAAATAGATCAAGTTGGCCAAACAAAACCCAAATATTGGAGAAGAAATACGAGGCTATAAGCAATCATGCATATAAGAGATCAAAGAAAACTCAAATAACTTTCATGGATAAAAAGATAGATCTGATCATAAACTCAAAGTTCATCGGATCCCAACAAACACACCGCAAAAAAAGTTACATCATATGGATCTCCAAGAGACCATTGTATTGAGAATCAAACGAGAGAGAGAAAGCCATCTAGCTACTAACTACGGACCCGAAGGTCTACAATGAAGTACTCACGCATCATCGGAGAGGCACCAATGAGGATGATGAACCCCTCCGTGATGGTGTTTAGATTGGATCTGGTGGTTCTGGAACTTGCGGTGGCTGGAATTGATTTTCGTCGACTCCCCTAGGGTTTCTGGAATATTGGGGTATTTATAGAGCAAAGAGGCGGTGCGGGAGGCTCCCGAGGTGGGCACAACCCACCTGGGCGCGCCTGGGCCTCCAGGCGTGCCCTGGTGGGTTGTGCTCCCCTTGGAGCAGGCCCCAGGTGCTTCTCCGGCCCACTGGATGTCTTCTGGTCCAAAAAAAATCCACAAAAAGTTTCGCTGCGTTTGGACTCCGTTTGGTATTGATTTCCTGCGATGTAAAAAACATGCAGAAAGAAGCAACTGGCACTGGGCACTATGTCAATAGGTTAGTACCAAAAAATGATATAAAATGATTGTAAAACATCCAAGAATGATAATATAACAGCATGGAACAATCAAAAATTGTAGATATGTTGGAGATGTATCACTATGTCACATAAACCATGATAACACTGATCTCCTATCTTAACTGAGGCAACAGGCATGCCAACAACAGGTCTATGTTTATCTTTTTCATCGGGTTTGGCAATTCTAGCAGCTTCATCACAGAAGTAAATAACATGCCCATCTATATTATCGACCAATAGATCTTTAACCATAGCAACACTAGGTTCTACTTTGATTTGTTCAGCTGGTTTAGGTGTTCTAATATAACTTTTGTTGACCACAGTTGAAACTTTAGCATGTTCCTTCATCCTAACAGGGAAATGTGGTTTTTCAATATAAGCAGTAGGAACAACTGGATCAACATTATAAATAATAGTTTCATCTTTAGCTTTTACCGGTTCATTAATTTCTTCTTTAATTGGTGGGTGATATTTGAACCACTTCTCTTTAGGAAGATCAACATGAGTAGAAAATGATTCGCAAAAGGAGGCTACTATCTCAGAGTCAAGTCCATATTTAGTGCTAAACTTTTGAAAAGCATCGGTAGTCATAAAAGATTTAACACAATGAAACTTAAGCTCAATACCTGACTCTTTACCTTCATCGAGTTCCCAATCTTCAGAGTTGCGTTTAATTCTTTCTATAAGATTCCACCGGAATTCAATAGTCTTCTTCATAAAAGAACCAGTACAAGAAGTATCGAGCATGGTTTGATCATTATGGGAAAGCCGAGCATAAAAATTGTGAATAATAGTTTCTCTTGAGAGCTCATGATTGGGGCATGAATATAACATTGACTTAAGCCTCCCCCAAGCTAGAGCGATACTTTCTCCTTCACGAGGCCAAAAATTATATATATAATTCCGATCACGATGAACTAGATGCATAGGATAATTTTTTTGATGGAATTCCAATTTCAATCGATTCCAATTCCAAGATCCAATATCATCGCATAGCCTATACCATGTCAATGCATTTCCCTTCAAAGATAAAGGGAAAACCTTCTTCTTAGCTTCATCTCCGGGTAAACCTGCAAGCTTAAACAATCCACAAATTTCATCCACATGTATCAAGTGCTTATCAGGATGTTCGGTTCCATCTCCTGCATAAGGATTAGCTAGCAGTTATTCTACCATACCCGAAGGAATTTCATATTCAATATTTTCAGTAGGTGCAGTAGGTTGAGGGGTAACTAATTGTGGTTCCGGTCGAGGTGAAGATACCCCGAACAAACCCCTCAAAGGATTGTTTTCGATAGTAACAAGTGACAATAAATTTCAGCACGTAGTAATAATTCTTCCTTACCTATTTCCACTTACCAAGAGCGCTTCACTCCCCGGCAACGGCACCAGAAAAGAGCCTTGATGACCCACAAGTATATGGGATCAGTTGTAGCCTTTTCGATAAGTAAGAGTGTCGAACCCAACGAGGAGCAGAAGGAAATGACAAGTGGTTTTCAGCAAGGTAATGTCTGCAAGTGCTGAAATTGTAAGTAACAGAGTAGTTTGATAGCAAGATAATTTGTAACAAGCAAGTAACGGTAGTAGTAAAAAAAGTGCAGCAAGGTAGCCCAATCCTTTTGAGGTAAAGGATAGGCCAAAACGGTCTCTTATGATAAGCAAAGTGTTCTTGAGGGTACACAGGAATTTCATCTAGTCACTTTCATCATGTTGGTTCGATTCGTGTTCACTACTTTGATAATTTGATATGTGGGTGGATCGGTGCTTAGGTGCTGTTCTTACTTGAACAAACCTCCTACTTATGATTAACCCCCTCGCAAGCATCCGCAACTACGAGAAAAGTATTAAGAATAAATTCTAACCATAGCATTAAACTTTTGGATCCAATCGGTCCCTTACAGAATAGCGCATAAACTAGGGTTTAAGCTTCTGTCACTCTCGCAACCCATCATCTAATAAGTACTCCACAATGCATTCCCTTAGGCCCAAATATGGTGAAGTGTCATGTAGTCGACGTTCACATGACACCACTAAGGGAATCACAACATACATATCATCAAAATATCGAACACATATCAAATTCACATGATTACTTGCAACATGATTTCTCCCGTGACCTCAAGAACAAAAGTAACTACTCACAAATAATAATAATGCTCAAGATCAAAGGAGTATTAATTAGCATAATAGATCTGAACATATAATCTTCCACCAAATAAACCATATAGTAATCAACTACGAGATGTAATCAACACTACTAGTCACCCACAAGCACCAATCTATAGTTCCGGTACAAAGATTGAACACAAGAGATGAACTAGGGTTTGAGAGGAGATAGTGCTGTTGAAGATGTTGATAGAGATTGCCCTCCCCAAGATGGGAGAGTTGTTGGTGATGATGATGATGATGATGATTTCCCCCTCCGGGAGGGAAGTTCCCCCGGCGGAATCGCTCCACCGGAGGGCAAAAGTGCTCCTGCCCAAGTTCCGCCTTGAGACGGCGGCGCTTCGTCCTGAAAGTCCTCTCCTCATTTTTTCTAGGTCAAAATGACTTATATACCAGAAGATGGGCACCGGAGGTGGGCCGAGGAGAGCACAACCCACCAGGGCGCGCCTAGGCTCCCTGGCGCACCCAGGTGGGTTGTGCCCACTTGGTGGGCCCCCTTTGGTACTTATTAGCTCCAATATTTCTTATTTATTCCATAAAAAATCCTCGTGAAGTTTCAGCTCATTTGGAGTTGTGCAGAATAGGTAGCCTGACGTAGCTTTTTCAGGTCCAGATTTCCAGCTGCCGGAATGCTCCCTCTGTGTGAGTACCTTGCATATTATGAGAGAAAAGGCATTAGAATTACTCCAAAAAGCATTATTATGCATAAAAACATTATAAATAACAGTAGGTAAACATGATGCAAAATGGACGTATCAATAATCATCTTAACTTGAACAACAACTTGATCGTCTCTGCATCGAGTCTGGGTGCCCAGTACCCCTCATTCTCATAATCATCCACATTCTCATGGTATCACAACCATCTTACTGATCAACATAGATTCTTGGTTTAAGTGTGGTCATTGGTGGCTCGAGAATTTATGATATTTTTTGAGTGATTCTTATTTGGTTTTCACCGGATCTTTGTTACTTCTTGGTTATTTCTAACGCTAATCCTTCAAAAGAGAAGAAAATCTATTTCTCCACTGATTGGCAGGAAGTATCATATATGGAGGGAAACCAAGGGGAATTACTAAGAATCAAGTCAAATGGAGCAACTTCCATATGGAGAGCCAAGCCATCATGCGCAACAGACCAAAAGACGACCTTCCATACGACCGCAAGCGCACGTATGAGCGGTCGTATGAGGTGCCAAAAGCTCCACCACGTCTATACAAGACACTTTCATGAAGGGAACCAGGGGAGAAAAAGAACCCTAGCCGCCGCCACCACAACCAGAATAGATGAGGAGGAGATCCAAAGAACCTTTGGAGATCTTCTTAGTTTTGGTCCTTTCATCTCCATCTGGAAGTCCAAGTTGTGAGAACAATTGTAACTCTATTCCATCTCATTTGGAGATCAAGACTATTTTAGTTGTCCATTTCATCTTATTGTAGATCTTCATGGTATTATCGATATGGTTTTCATGGGTTTTATCTCTGGTGTGATTGGTTTCTCTCTTATGATGCGTGAGTAATCCCCCATAGGCGTGGGAGATGTAGGTGAGTGGTAAGATTCATCTGTGCGTAATCTATATGTCGTCATTTGTATTTGTAGTGGTATGATCTATCTAGTATGTTGTTATAATGTGGTGAACGCTATGCATGTTGTCCAATTTAAGGGCCCAGGCAACACGATCTCACGACCTACACAGGTAGCGCATATTGTTTAGGGAATCTTTGACCTCTGACATGACAGACAGAGACATCTAAGAGGACCGAAGACAGTATGAGATAACGGTGATCCATGAAACTTAATGCTTGGTTCCGGTCCAAGGACCTTGATAGTGGAGACGACCACTCTATGGAAACGGCTGATACGTCTCGAACATATGTATAATTTTTTATTGTTTCATGCTATTATGTTATCAATCTTGGATACTCTATATGCATTATTATGCTATTTTATATAATTTTTGGGACTAACCTATTAACCAGTGCCCAGTGCCACTTCCTGTTTTTTGCTTTTTTTGGCTTTTCAGAAAATCAGTACCAAACGAAGTCCAAACACAATGAAACTTTACGGTAATTTTTTCTGGAGCAGAAGGGACCCTAGAAGGTTTGGGAGGAGGCCAGAAGACCTACGAGAGATCCATGAGCTAACAGGGCATGCCCCAAGGGGGTAGGCGTACCCCTTGAGGTCATGGGTCCCACGCAGCTCTGTTTGACCTGATTCTGCCTCTATAAATTCACAAATATTCTCAAACCAATAGAGAACCACACGAAACACTTTTTTCACCGCCGCAATCTTCTACTCTTCCGCGATCCCATCTGGAGGCCTTTTCCAGTACTCTGTCAGAGGGGGAATCGATCATGGAGGGCTTCTACATATCGTTGTTGCCTTTCGATGATGCGTGAGTAGTTCACCACAGACCTATGGTTCCATATCTAGTAGCTAGATGGCTTCTTCTCTCTCTTTGATCTTCAATACCATGTTCTCCTCGATATTCTTGGAATTCTATCTGATGTAATCTTCATTTGTGGTGTTTTTGTTGGGATTCGATGAATTGTGGGTTTATGAACTTTATTGTGCATGATTGTTATAGCTTTGTATTTCTCTCCGATCTATCCATTTGGTTTTGCCAACTAGATTGATTTATCTTCAATGATAATGGTGCTTTGTAATGGGTTCAATCTTGCGGTGTCCTCACCCAGTGACAAAAAGGGTAGTGAGGCATGTAATTGTATTGTTGCCATTAAGGGTAAAAACCAGGGTTTATTCATATTGCTTGGGTTTACTTTGTCTACATCATGTCATCATACTTCATGCATTACTCTGTTTGTTATGAACTTAATACCTAGAGAGGCAAGCATAGAAGCACTCTCGAAGTGGAGTAATAGTAGTAGATGCAAAATCATTTTGGTCAACTTGTCACGGACGTGATGCCTATATACATGATCATTGCCATGAATACGTCATAAATATGCACTTTTCTATCAATTGCCCAACAATAATTTGTCTACCCATCGTATGCTATTGTTTCGAGAGAGAAGCTTCTAGTGAAAACTATGGGCCCCGGGTCTACTTTAATCATATAAGTAAAACCTAAAATACCTTGCTGCAATTTATTTACTTTTTTTTGTTTTGCAATTTATCTATCTACCTATACAAGATTTAATCCTTGCAAGTAATGAGTTCAAGGGGATTGACAACCCTCTTGCCTGTGTTGGGTGCAAGTATTTGCTTTTGTGTACATGTGTCATTCACTAGGGTTTGTGTGATTCTCCTATTGGTTCGATAACCTTGGTTCTCACTGAGGGAAATACTTATCTCTACTATACTGCTTCATGCTTCCTCTTCGGGGGAAATCCCAACGCACCTCACAAGTAGCAACAGCGAAGCAGGACCATAGAATGAAATATAATCCTGCAAGGAGGATTTTCATAACATTAGGGTGATCCGCCTACATGACACACATATCAAATACTATGAATATGATACAAGGTAACTGGTATTATCGTCGCACTGGCACACTTGATACATTCTTACCATGAACTGAATTCTCTCCACGCCTAATCTCTTCATGGCAGGAAACACACTTCTACTTATGTTATTTACTTTTAAGATTTTCTTTTGTCTTTACTATAAACCTTTTATCCTCGCTACTCTAGTTTACTCATCCACCAGGATAGTAACGATATTTGCAGAAGCTCAAGCAGTTACTTCACACAAGAACTGACGGTGTCCTAGACTAGAGGGTTGTAGGATCAAAAGTATGTCTAGAGGGGCGTGATTTTAGCAATTATGACAAGTCAAGCAACACCCTACACATGCAAGTCTAAGAGTGTAGCAGCGGAAAGTAAGACATAGCACATGTAAGTAAAGGGAAGGGTTTGGAGAAGGCAAACGGAATGGGGACACTAAGATTTTTGGCATGGTTCCGATAGGTGGTGTTATCGTACATCCACATTGATGGAGACTTCAACCCACGAAGGGTAATGGCTGCGCGAGTACATGGAGGGCTCCACCCACGAAGGGTCCAAGAAGAAGCAACCTTGTCTATCCCACCATGGCCATCGTCCATGAAGGACTTTCCTCACTCGGGTGGATCTTCACAAAGTAGGTGATCTCCTTGCCCTTACAAACTTCTTGGTTCAACTCCACATCATTTCAGTGGCTCCCAAGTGACACCTAACCAATCTAGGAGACACCACTCTCCAAAAGGTAATAGACGGTGTGCTGATGATGAACTCTAGCTCTTGTCCTTCAAATGATAGTCTCCCCAACACTTAACTCTCTCTCACAGGTTTGGCTATGGTGGAAGAAGGATTTGAGTGGAAAGCAACTTGGGGAATGCTAGAAATCAAGGTTCAAATGGTAGGAATGGAATCTCTTGATCTCAACACACGAGTAGGTGATTCTCTCTCAGAAAATGAATGGTGGAAGTGTAGGCACATTCCGATGGCTCTCTCCTCTGAGGAAGAAGGGGTGGAGGGGTATATATAGCCTCCACAAAAAATCCAACCGTTACACAATTTTGACCTAACTCAGTGGCACCGATCAGAAATCTCGGTGGCACCGACCTGTGTAAAAGATATGAACGTTAGGAATATCGGTGGGACCGACTGGAACATCTCGGAGGGATCGATGTGCAATGGCTAGGGAAAACCTCGTCTCAATGGCACCGATTGCATCAACTCGGTGGGACCGATTGCAAATCTCGGTGAGACCAAAATAATTTTAACTAGTAATAGAGAGTTGGCAAGGCCATCTCGGTGGGACCGAGATCCATATCGGTGGATCCTATTTGTTAGGGTTTGGCAGTGGCTAAGTCCAGATGAACTCGGTGGCTCCGGATAGGAAATTTTGGTGGGGCCGAGTTGGAATGTAGGGTTTTGACATAATTGGATGGAGAAAGTGGTTGAGGGTTTTGGAGCAATGTCACCAAGCACTTGAGCAAAAAGATCATTAAGAACACCTCATCCCCTTTTAATAGTATTGGCTTTCCTATGGGCTCAATGTGATCTTGGATCACTTAACAAAGATGTAGAGTCTTGAGCTTTTGCCAATCCATTTCCTTAGCATTTTGAGGGGTCCACATCACTAGTCCTTGCCATGCCAATCATTGAACATCGTGAAATATTTAACTTGAATGGACATTAGTTCAATGAGATATATGTTGTTATGAATTACCAAAACCACCCGAGGATTAGCTGAACTTTCAATCCCCCCTTTTTGGTAATGTATGACAACATATAGATCAAAGCTTCGACAAATGATTAAATGAATGAAATACATCGTCACTTTGAGAAGTATGTGATAAGCAAGAGCTCCCCCTAAATTTGTGCATTATTAAATTTTTGCGTTTGAATGCAAATGCACAGTTGATTAGGATCATGGGTCACTCTTCCATGTCACATACAACTTGGTGGAGCCCACAAAATGATATGAATGGAATAGTAAGCACGCATCACCGAAAACACAAGTGAATGATCATACAAGAATAATGATGAGGATAAGCATTAAGCATCACACGAAGCATAGTATGAGCAATCACACATAACCATAGTATCTCACACGCATAACGAGAAAAATAGCACGGATCAAATAGAAATAGTAGCAAAAACTCAAGAAAAACCAACGAGTAAAAGCGAGACACTCTCTCTCGAAGCCTAATGATCTATACAAATTCTCCCCCTTTAGCAACAAGTACCAAAAAGTTTGAATAGGTATAGAGCTATATGTCTCTCTAGGCACGATCGTCGATGGCTCTTGAAGGTGATCTCTGGCTGGTAGCTCCAGTGTGCATAGATGGTGTTGAGAGAAGTGCATCCGCGAAGGCTTCAACTGATGTCTGTTGGGCTGGTGGAGTAGAAACTAGAGGTGGCACTGTAGAAGCAATGACAGGTGCAGAAAGTGTAGTTCTTGTGTCTGCATCAGGTACTGTAGCAGACCTGGGTGCCCTAGGCACTGTCTGGAATCTCTCGGTCGTTGGTCTATCATCTCCACTGTCATCAGTAGCAGCCCTGACTGTGTCAACATCATCTCGTAGCTTCTCCACAATAGTCTGAACCTCTGTGATCTTTACATCAAGATCATGAATCTTAGTCTTGACTATCCTCTCTAGGCTCTCCTGGTTCTTGGTGAGGTTGGCCAGACTTCGCTCAATCCTCAGGGTGGCTTCCAGCAGATAAGTCATCTGGTCGTTCTTGGACTTGAGGTTAGCAATAGGAGCATTGGGAGCAGAGGCCTTCTTGGCTGCTTTTGCTACAGCAGCTGCCTGGATCTTCTCTTGAGCTTGGGCAGATGTAGGGTGTGAAGGGTCCATCACCACTACATTGTCCTCGAACTCCGGATGTAATGGGAGATGCTCGTGATCAAGTAGATAGGTGCTCATGCCAACCCTGGTGTTGATGAGCAACTGAATGTGCAGAGCAAATCCACATGATCTTTTCTGGTCAGCTGCAGTTCTCTTGATTGTCTCAACAATAAGGCTCATCACTTTGAACTTCTGCGGTGTATCAAACAAGTGTAGCAAGTTGATGGAGTGGCCACGGATCATCTTGTCATCTCCAGACTTGGGCAAGAGAGTGTGCCTCAAGATTGTGTTGGTGGTGGCCAAACCAGCTAGCAAGTGCTTCACTGAACCAAGCTTATGAGTCTCAACATCATCCTTAGGAATAGGCTTGTAGATGATAGCCATAGAATTGTGATCCATCTTGGGATTTGCATAGACATCAATATCATTCTCCTCTTCTTCTGGAGCACCAAGAAGGTCAGCCCATTCCGAGATGGTTGACTGGTACCTGTTTCCCTCAGTCATCCACACAATTCTGCCATCTGGATAGAAGTGTGCAGTGGAGTAGAATTGCATGATCATCTCAGCATTCCACATTGTGAGCTTCCTCCCAACAAAATCATCAACACATGCAAGCTTGAAGCTTTCATGAACATGGGGCAAGTTGTCTTTGTTTGCATCAATATACTTCCAATCCGCTCACTTCATATCACTGATGATTGGCTTCTTATCAAGCAACACAGTCCCATAGAAATCTTGTTGCTCTCACGTGTGGAAACTCTAATCACAAGCAGTCCTCTTCCTTGCAGCAAAGGGATCAGACAGTCTCCACTGATGCAAACCTTTGTTCTTCCTCAGCATCATGTTCTCTACAACTGGATGTGTGTTGTGATGATCTAGAATCTTGGGTCTCGATCTCCTGAGCACTAGTGGCTCATCATCTATCTCAACTTTAGGCACTGGGGCCTTGTTCTTCTCACTAGCAGATATATTTCTGGTAGACCTCTTAGGTGCTAGAGCTTTGGGCTTGGACTTGGTGGGGGCAGCAGACTTCATAACATCAGACATGAGCTTATGAGTCTTGGCTGGAGGTGCATCAGCTGCTGGTTCCTCCTCTCCTCCTCATGAACCATCATGGAGGGTTTGCCAACAACATAAGTAGTTATCTTCCTTGCCCTCTTCTTCTTTCCTGCAGCTGCTGACTCTGAGTCACTTGGCTCCTCAAGTGTAAATGTCATGGTCTGCTTGGGACCAGTGGCTTTGTCGGCCTTGGAGAGTGGGACTTTCCTTACTGCTGTTCTCTCCTTGGCAATGCCAGAAGGTCTCGAGCTAGCTGTTGTGCCATACTCCTTAGCAAGAACAACCTTCTTCTTATTTGAGGTCACTTTCTTAGGCTAGAAGTCCTCATCTCCTCTGTCTGAGCCTTGTTTTTCCTTGTCCTCTTGGCAGCCTTAGGCAAATTGCTAGGAGTGCTCCTGCTACCTTCATGAAAACTTTTAGCTGGACTTGATCCTTCACTGAGATGTGCATGTTGTTCTGACACATTCTGGCTATCACTTGCATCTGACATCTTGCAAACTGACCCTATGAATAGATAGGTATGGGTAGAGTAGATGAGTCATCACAAAAAGCAGATATTTTTCAAGAAAATTGAGTTCAAATCTTAGTTTCAAGTTTTCATAGAATGCATTTCAGATCCACCGAGTTGATCATCTCGGTGATACCGAAGCACTTAATAGAAATAGAACACACCATTTCAGTCACACCGAGATGTGTTCGGTGTCTCCGAGATGCTAGGGTTTCAGTGAAACTTTACTTTTGGTCTCATCGATTCATACTTCTCGGTAGCACCAAGACGTACTAGTGCAATGGCCAGGGCCAAATCTGTGACTCCGAAAATTTCAATTCGGTCGGTCTGAGCTGCTTTTAGCGGAGACTTAAACCTAAATTTTTTGCTTGAAACTAATCTATGGAATTTGCAGTGTAATGGGAAGTTTCAATTCGTGGCTAGATTAATGGCAATACATCCATGCATTGAATAAAAATTTGGAACACGGAGGGGGTCGAATCTCACCCTGACTTGGTGGA
This sequence comes from Thinopyrum elongatum, assembly GCA_011799875.1. Classification (NCBI taxonomy): domain Eukaryota; kingdom Viridiplantae; phylum Streptophyta; class Magnoliopsida; order Poales; family Poaceae; genus Thinopyrum; species Thinopyrum elongatum. Next base: position 321,226,461 of record CM022299.1, on the reverse strand, counting down.
CATCCTCTACGGTTGCAAGGGCGGCGAAGATTCCCTTGACAGCGACGGATTTTGGCGGCGAGGGTGCGCAGGAGACAAGGGCGATGATCTGAAGACCAAGGCGACGACAAGAACGGGGTGCGGGGTTGTGACGTTTGAAGAAATTTTCAACATACGGGACACGGAGTATATATACCCGTGTGCTGTCGGTGGCTCCGAGTGGAACAACATGGTGGCACAGATATGTGTAACTGCTAGCAGTATAGCACATCGGTGACTCTGAAACGTTCAACTCGGTGACACCAAGATGGAAACCTAGATCAATCTAAATGATTTTGGTTTGACCGAGTTTGAGTGGATTGGTCCAACCGAAATACATAAAGAAGGTTTTGGAGTTTAGTCTTTCTCAGATCGGTGACTCCAAGTGTGCCTCACCAGGAGGGTCCGAAAATGAGTTGTTCAATTTTTGTGATGTAGCAAGAATAGAATTTGAGACAAGAAAGCATAGATCGCTAGAGAAGTTTCTTAGGCATTCTTGTACATCCACTTGGCTAGAAAAACCAAGACAATCAAAATGACAAATGGATGTCCTCGAATGAAGAAAACATGCAAACCAACATGCTCACACAATGAAATGGCAAATGAAATATGTGTCAAACATGCACAACCAATTCTAGCATCTATCAAGCAATTGGCGATGACTAGGTCATCTATATATGAGTATATTAACTTAGGAGTCAAATGAGAACATTTGATCATAGGTCATACTCATCGTTTAAGCACAAGTGGGGTTGCCACTTTTACATAAAGCATTAATGTGTTCACACCATTAGAGTTGCTTTAGCTCAATTTTTAGAGAAAAGCTCCCCCTAGATGTGATATCCCCCCAAACAGGGATGAACTAACCTTGGGTTTTGTCGATGATGGCTTCATGTAGATAGTGAAGATGTGGATGCTCAATGTTGTTGTAGTCCATCAAGAGTTCGGAGCAATCCTTTGGAGTTTTGAACTTCCAATACCTACATGGGTTAGTCCCACAAGGAACATACAAGGATATCCATAGACATAGAGTGAATTGCACATATGATGATGTCCATGAATGCATTGAGTTACCTTGTCCCTTGTCTTACAAACAAGAGGGTTTGTGACTCCATGAACTAGTGCAAGATACGAAAGTTGGTTGCACAAGTCCTTGCCAAAATGAATATGAGTGAAGTATGTTGGCGGAGTCACCCTCAAGAACACTCTATTTCTTCTTCTTTGGGACCCACATCAACTTGATGGGAATCCTTGGAGTTGTAGTTGAACTTGATGAAGTAGAGTGATACGTCCATTTTGCATCATGCTTTTATGTTGATATTTATTGCATTATGGGCTGTTATTTCACTTTATGGTACAATACTCATGCCTTTTCTCTCTTATTTTACATGGTTTACACAAAGAGGGAGAATCCCGGCAGCTGGAATTCTGGACCGGAAAGGAGCAAATCTGAGATACCTATTCTGCACAACTCCAAAAGTACTGAAAATTTGCAGAGAATTATTTTGGAATATATAAAAAATATTGGGTGAAGAAACTACCAGAGGGGACCCACTAGGTAGTCACAAGCCTGGGGGGCGTGCCCTACCCCCTAGGGCGCGCCCCCAGGGCTTGTAGGCCCCCTGGCCATCGTGTGGTGCCCCTTTTCTTCTATATGAAAGGTTTTAACCTAGAAAAAATAAGAAGGAAGCTTTCGGGATGAAGCGCCGCCGTCTCGAGGCGGAACTTGGGCAGGAGCAATCTAGGGCTCCTGCAGAGCGGTTCTGCCGGGGAAACTTCCCTCTCGGAGGGGGAAATCGAAGCCATCATCATCACCAACGATCCTCTCATCGAGGGAGGGTCAATCTTCATCAACATATTCACCAGCACCGTCTCCTCTCAAACCCTAGTTCATCTCTTGTATTCAATCTTTGTCTCAAAACCTCAGATTGGTACCTGTGGGTTGCTAGTAGTGTTGATTACTCTCCGTAGTTGATGCTAGTTGGTTTATTTGGTGGAAGATCATATGTTCAGATCCTTAATGATATTCAATACCCCTCTGATCTTGAACATGAATATGCTTTGTGAGTAGTTACGTTTGTTCCTGAGGACATGGGAGAAGTCTTGTTATAAGTAATCATGTGAATTTGGTATTCGTTCGATATTTTGATGAGATGTATGTTGTCTTTCCTCTAGTGGTGTTATGTGAACGTCAACTACATGACACTTCACCATGATTTGGGCCTAGGGGAAGGCATTGGGAAGTAATAAGTAGATGATGGGTTGCTAGAGTAACACAAGATTAAACCCTAGTTTATGCGTTGCTTCGTAAGGGGCTGATTTGGATCCACATGTTTCATGTTATGGTTAGATTTATCTTAATTCTTTTTTCGCAGTTGCGGATGCTTGTGAGAGGGGTTAATCATAATTGGGAGGCTTGTCCAAGTAAGGACAGCACCGAAGCACCAGTCCACCCACATATCAAATTATCAAAGTAACGAACGCGAATCATATGGCATGATGAAAACTAACTTGACAATAATTCCCATGTATCCTCGGGAGCGCTTTGCTTTATATAAGAGTTCGTACAGGCTTATCCTTTGCTACAAAAAGGATTGGGCCACCTTGTTGCACCTTTGTTACACTTGTTACTTGTTATCCATTATGAATTATCTTATCACAAAACTATCTGTTACCGATATTTTCAGTGCCTGCAGAAAATACCTTGCTGAAAACCGCTTGTCATTTCCTTCTACTCCTCGTTTGGTTCGACACTCTTACTTATGGAAAGGACTACGATTGATCCCCTATACTTGTGGGTCATCAAGACTCTTTTCTCGCGCCGTTGCCGGGGAGTGAAGCGCCTTTGGTAAGGAAACATTCATATTACGTGCTGAAATTTATTGTCACTTGTCACTATGGAAAGTCATCCTCTGAGGGGCTTGTTCGGGGTATCTTCACCTCAACCAGAAGAGCAAAGAGTTGCTCCTCAACCTACTGAACCTACTGAAAATATTTATTATGAAATTCCTTCAGGTATGATAGAGAAACTGCTAGCTAATCCTTATGCAAGAGATGGAACACTACATCCTGATATGCACCTAATCTATGTGGATGAAGTTTGTGGATTACTTAAGCTTGCAGGTTTACCCGAAGATGAAGTCAAGAAGAAGGTCTTCCCTTTATCTTTGAAGGGAAAGGCATTGACATGGTATAGGCTATGTGATGATATTGGAGCTTGGAATTACAACCAATTGAAATTGGAATTTCATTAGAAGTTTTATCCTATGCATCTGGTTCATCATGATCGGAATTATATATATAATTTTTGGCCTCGTGAAGGAGAAAGTATCGCTCAAGCTTGGGGAGGCTTAATTCAATGTTATATTCATGCCCCAATCATGAGCTCTCAAGAGAAATTATTATTCAAAATTTTTATGCTCGGCTTTCTCGTAATGATCAATCCATGCTCGATACTTCTTGTACTGGTTCTTTTATGAAGAAGACTATTGAACTCAAATGGGATCTCTTGGAAAGAATTAAACGCAACTCTGAAGATTGGGAGCTCGACGAAGGTAAGGAGTCAGGTATAAACCTTAAGTTTGATTGTGTTAAATCTTTTATGGATACCGATGCTTTTCGTGAATTTGGCACTAAATATGGACTTGACTCTGAGATAGTAGCTTCTTTCTGTGAATCATTTGCTACTCATGTTGATCTCCCTAAGGAGAAGTGGTTTAAATATCATCCTCCCATTGAAGTAAAAATAGTAGAACCCATTAAAGCTAAAGAAGAAACCATTACTTATAATGTTGATCCGGTTATTCCTACTGCTTATATGGAGAAACCACCTTTTCCTGTTAGGATAAAAGGACATGCTAAAGCTTCAGCTGTAGTCCGTAAGAGTTATACTAGAACACCTACACCCCCTGAACAAATTAAAGTTGAACCTAGTATTGCTATGGTTAAAGATCTGTTGGTCGATAATATTGATGGGCATCTTATTTATTTCTGTGATGAACCTGCTAGAATTGCTAAACCTGATGAAAAGGATAAACATAGACCTGCTGTTGGCATGCATGTTGTCTCTGTTAAAATAGGAGATCATTGTTATCATGGCTTATGTGATTTGGGTGCTAGTGTGAGTGCAATCCCTTTTACTTTATATCAAGAAATTATGAATGATATTGCACCTGCTGAAATAGAAGATATTGATGTTACTATTAAGCTTGCCAATAGAGATACTATCTCACCAATTGGGATCGTTAGAGATGTTGAAGTCTTGTGTGGGAAAATAAAATACCCTACCGATTTTCTAGTTCTTGGTTCCCCACAAGATGATTTTTTCCATTATATTTGGTAGACCTTTCTTGAACACTGTTAATGCTAAGATAGATTGTGAGAAAGAAACTGTTAGTGTGAGTTTCGGGGATGTGTCTCATGAGTTTAATTTCTCCAAATTTCGTAGACAACCTCGTGATAAAGAACTCCCTGGTAAAGATTAAATTATTGGTCTTGCTTCTATTGCCGTGCCTCCTACCGATCCTTTAGAACAATATTTGCTAGACCATGAAAATGACAGGTTCATGAATTTAAGAAATGAAATAGATGAGATATTCTTTAAACAAATGCCTGTTTTGAAACACAATTTTCCTGTTCAAGCTCTTGGAGATCCTCTACCACCCAAGAGTTGTCGGAATCGGGGCTCCACAGACCCAACAAGGTTCGAACTCTGGGGCGTGTACGAAGATCTAGCCTAGCCGTAGCCTTAAGCTCATCACTCCATGGCTTGGCCTCGTCGAGTTCATGCGAGCAGGGAAAGAGGGGACAAAGAAGTTTACCCAGGTTCGGGCCACCTTGCGGTGTAAAACCCTACTCCTGCTTTGTGGTGGATTGGCCTCACGAGGAGGATGAGGATGAACTAGTATAGTGGGTGAGCAGCCTCGCGAGGGCTCAGTGGACGAGAATGGATCTGCCCTCTCGGATCCCGTAGAGAATGACCCCCTCTCTACGATGGAGACTAGCCTATATTTATAGAGGCCTTGCTCCTCTTCCCTCATAGCTTACGCAGGAAGGGATTCCACAATGGCCAATTTGAAAGGGGACAAGAGGTACATCTTATCCTGACGAAAGGTGGTCTTCGCCTGCAAAACTTCTGGCCATGACGCAATGGTGGGCTCGGCGATGGCATCCATCCTGCCGAGCTTGTGGTCTTGGTCTCGTTGTACCGGAATGGAAACCTTTGGGGGATCCCTCGGGAACCCGCGCTGGTCCATGCCTCCTTAGCACCAAAGAGGAAATTGTCCTCCTCTGCGTGTGCTGGCGCCCGCCTGGCCTTGGTCGTCATGGCTCACGTCATCGCGAGCCTTGTGAGGTGGGGTACCTTCATAGAGATCTCCGCTCCCCGGGAACCAGGCTTGGGAAGCTTCCCCTCGGGAGTTCTTGGTGTCGTTCGCCTCGCGAGGCCGGGGGGCCCTCGTGAGGGCCTTGCTCGCAGAGTCTTGTAGCTGGGCTATATCGGGCCATCGACAGGGCCACGTGCTATGCCGTAGGCAGGCAAGTTGGGGTACCCCCGATCCCAGAATGCCGATAGTAGCCCCCGGGCCCAAGGCACGCTCGGCCTAGCTTCAAAGCAAAGGGCGAAGCGACTGATTGTGGCTAGAACTACGTCGGTATTTCCCCAAAGAGGAAGGGATGATGCAGCACAGCTACGGTAGGTATTTCCCTCAGTGATGAGACCAAGGTTATCGAACCAGTAGGAGAACCATGCCACACTATGTGAACGGCACCTGCACACAAAGAACAAATACTTGCAACCCGACGTGTAAAAGGGGTTGTCAATCCCTTTCGGGTAGCGGCGCCAGAAATTGGCAAACGGACGTGAGAAAGTTGTAATAAATTGATAGATGCGAATAAAAGCAAATAAAATTCAGCGAGTTATTTTTGGGTTTTTGATAATATAGATCTGAAAAATAAAAGATGCAAATAAATAAAAAGGCAAATAACAATGTAGATCTGAAAGTATATGATGGGAAAATAGACCCGGGGGCCATAGATTTCACTAGTGGCTTCTCTCAAGAAAAATAGCATACGGTGGGTAAACAAATTATTGTTGGGCAATTGATAGAACTTCAAATAATCATGACGATATCCATGCAATGATCATTATATAGGCATCACATCCAAGATTAGTAGACCGACTCCTGCCAACATCTACTACTATTACTCCACACATCGACCGCTATCCAGCATGCATCTAGTGTATTAAGTTCATGGAGAAATGGAGTAATGCAATAAGAACAATGACATGATGTAGACAAGATCTATTCATGTAGGAATTAGACCCCATCTTGTTATCCTTAATGGCAACGATACATACGTGTCATTTCCCCTTCTGTCACTGGGATTGAGCACCGTAAGATCGAACCCATCACAAAGCACCTCTTCCCATGGCAAGAAAAATCAATCTAGTCGGCCTAACTAAACCAAAGATTCAAAGAAGAAATACGAGGCTATAAGTAATCATGCATATAAGAGATCAAAAGACTCAAATAACTTTCATGGATAAAAAGATAGATCTGATCATAAACTCAAAGTTCATCGGATCCCAACAAACACACCGCAAAAAGAGTTACATCAAATAGATCTCCAAGAGACCATTGTATTGAGAATCAAAAGAGAGAGAGGAAGCCATCTAGCTACTAACTACGGACCCGAAGGTCTACAATGAACTACTCACACATCATCGGAGAGGCACCAATGAGGATGATGAACCCCTCCGTGATGGTGTCTAGATTGGATCTGTGGTTTCTGGAACTTGCGGCAGATCGAATTGTTTTTCGTTGACTCCACTAGGGTTTTTGGACGTCCAGGGTATTTATAGAGCAAAGAGGCGGTGCGGGAGGCGGCCGAGGTGGGCACAACCCACCTGGGTGGGCCTGGGCCCCCAGGCGCGCCCTGGTGGGTTGTGCTCCCCTCGGAGCCCCCCTCAGGTACTTTCTTGGCCCATCGTGTGTCTTCTGGTCCATAAAAAATCACCAAAAAGTTTCACTGCGTTTGGACTCTGTCTGGTATTGATTTTCTGTGAAGTAAAAAACAAGCAAGAACAGCAACTGGCACTGGGCACTATGTCAATAGGTTAGTCCCAAAACATGATATAAAGTTGCTATAAAATGATTGTAAAACATCCAAGAATGATAATATAACAACATGGAACAATAAAAAATTATAGATACGTTGGAGACGTATCAGCATCCCCAAGCTTAATTCCTGCTCGTCCTCGAGTTGGTAAATGATAAAAACATAATTTTTGATGTGGAATGCTGCCTAACATGTTCATCACATATTCTTTTCTTTATAGCATGGACATTTGGACTTTTATATGATTCAAAGCAATAGTCTAGTTTTGACATGAAGATTTCAATACTCAAGCATATCAACAAACAACCATGTCCTTCAAAATACCAATACTAAAGCAAGTTATCCCTTAGCCCATTATGCTCAATCATTGATCCATTCATGAAACACACTCGCATATTAGCTACACCCAATGCTCAAGTACAATCATAGTGCCCCTTAGTTGGTGCTTTATAAGAGAAGATGGAGACTCAAGTAAATTTTTTTGCATAAAGTAAATAGAAAGGCCCTACGCAGAGGGAAGTAGGGATTTGTAGAGGTGCCAGAGCTCAAAGCGAAAAAGATAGAGATAAAAACATTTTGGGTGGCATGCTTTTCCTGTCAATGAAAATGACCGAGTAATTCCCAACACTTTCCATGCTAGATATATCATAGGCGGTTCCCAAACAGAAAATAAAGTTTATTCCTTTTTTCACCATACTTTCACATTCCACGGCTAACCGAATCCACGGGTGTCATCCATACCAACACTTTCCAAGGAATTTATTATTTGACAACATAAAGTAAATTCATTTTTCATTTCGGGACTGGGCATCCCTAATACCTTTGCCGTACTCTCGTGCAATGACAAGTGAATAAACACTCATCTTGAGAATAACACATCTAGCATGGAAAATATTGGCCATCCTCTGCCGCTTCATGAGCTGTACGAACACACAAAAGAGAAATTTATTTTGAAAATTAGAGATGGCACATACAAATTTGCTTAGAACGGCAAAAGAATACCGCATATAGGTAGGTATAGTGGACTCATATGGCAAAGATGGGTTTAAGGATTTTGGATGCACAAGTAGTGATCATACTTAGTGCAAATTAAGGTTAGCAAAAGATTGAGAAGCATCCAACCAAGAAATGAAAAATCTCATAAGCGAGCATTAAGCATAACTAACACCGAATAATGCACTGTCGGTGTACTAAGTATTGGGCCATTAGTACCCCGTACTTGTGCACGGGCAGTTGTAGCCATACTCACGGCAAGGCTTGTCGGGGAACAGTTCGAGGGTGACTCAGGCCACCAAAGAAATTCTCAAGTCAAAGATATGAGGATCAGCAGATAAGAAGAGCTGGAATCTGAAAGCCAACTTCCCCGGCAAGATCTTGCCGGGGTGGCCTGCAGAGCCCGGCAAGGTTCAGTGCCCGGCAAGATTTTGTTGCTATGCCGCCGCTCTGGCACAGCAACAAGCCCGACATTCTTGGTCCTTCTTTGGATGCGTGGCAACGCATCAGTGGAGGAGAGCTTAAGCGGTGCTGATGGGATGGCCCCTTTTTCCATCCCCAAGAAAGTGAGGACACCTAAACAGACACCCCACGGTGCATTAAATGCGTTCGTCCTAATCCGTCAGGGGTTAGGTATGATGACCCTGTAGCTACTTTACACCTCAATGTATGTACATTTTGCCACTGTGGTGACCCCTTTGTGGTATAAAAGGAGGCCCAGGGCAACTGCTACAGGGGAGGACGATCTTCTGGCCCATTCTGCATGCGTAGCTGCTCTTTGAACGTACTGTTCACTACGAGCGCTCCTGGAGCCTGGGCTCAAGAACATCGATAATAAAACAAGGCAGGAGTAGGGTTTTACGCTGATCAGCGGCCCGAACCTGGGTAAAATCGCCCCGCGTCGATCGTTGGTTCTGCTCTTTGCGCATACCTCTTCCCCCGCCGAATCGTAAAGGGGTCCCTTAGGATCCCATAGGTGTCGTACACCGACATCTTTGGCGCGTCCCGGGAGCCGCCGGCAAGGAAGTTGCAGGGATCAATGACATGCCTGCCGGGGAACAACAGGCTCCAGCAGGGACTCAGGCCCTTGCCGTCGAGACAAACGTTCCCCTGGCAGAGGAGATGCCTTTAGTCCTAGCTGTCGAGCCCCAGGCTCCAGCATGGGCGCAGCACATTGTCCATTTCCTTCAAACAGGAGAGCTCCCGAAGGAACAGGAAGAAGCGGAAAGAGTAGCCCGTCGGTCTATTATGTACAAGTTCGTGGATGACGTCATGTACAGAAAGAGACCAAATGGTGTGAAATTGAAGTGCATTCCTCGGGAGGATGGACTAGAGTTGTTGGCAGAAATACATGGAGGCATATGTGGCTCTCACATAGGATCAAGAGCACTTGCCGGGAAAGCATTCCGGCAAGGTTTCTTTTGGCCCACCGCTCTCCAGGATGCAACTGCACTAGTAACTAAGTGTGAAGCGTGCCAGTTTCATTCGAAGAAATCGCATCAACCAGCTCAAGCTCTTCAGACAATCCCTCTCTCCTGGCCATTTTCGGTCTGGGGGCTCGACATACTGGGCCCTTTCCCCCGTGCTACCGGGGGCTTTGAGTACTTGTACGTTGCTATCGACAAGTTCACAAAGTGGCCGGAGGTGGAAGCAGTGAGGAAGGTGACAGCACAATCATCCATCAAGTTCTTTAAAGGGATAGTTTGCCGTTTCGGTGTGCCCAACAGGATCATCACCGACAACGGCACGCAATTCACAAGTCGCACCTTCATGCAGTACGTCCAAGACCTTGGCGGCAAAATTTGTTTTGCCTCTATTGCTCACCCGAGAAGCAACGGCCAAGCAGAGAGGGCCAATGCTGAAGTGCTGCGCGGTCTCAGGACCAGAACCTTTGACAGGCTGAAAAAGTGCGAAAGACGCTGGATTGATGAGTTGTCGACGGTTCTTTGGTCAATCAGAACGACACCAAATCGAGCCACCGGCCAAACACCCTTCGCTCTGGTCTACGGAGCGGAAGCAGTTCTCCCCACGGAACTCACGTACGGATCACCTCGAGTGCTCGCTTATGATGAGCTTGAGCAAGAGCAACTGCGCCAAGATGACGCTGTGCCCCTTGAGGAGAATCGTCTTCAGGATGCTGTGCGAGCTGCATGCTACCAGCAAGCTTTGCGCCGCTACCATAGCCGCAAAGTTCATGCCCGAAGCCTTGAGGAAGGCGACCTTGTTCTTCGACGGATTCAGTCCGCCAAGAATTCAAACAAGTTGACGCCAAAGTGGGAAGGCCCTTATCGGGTAGTACGAGTCACCAGGCCCGGCGCTGTCCGCCTGGAGACCGAAGATGGCGTTCGAGTGAGCAATTCCTGGAATATCGAACATCTTCGCAAGTTCTACCCATAAGGCGCGGTTGCCGGGGGCCCCCGGCAACCACCCTTTTGTACAAGTCTTGCCGGCAAGGCATATGATCCTTTGTACAAAGCCAGGCGCAGACCCTGAGCACAGATGAATAAATTTAAGTGTTGTGCATTCCCTTATTGATTTCCATGTTCATATATATATATATATGCATGAGTGTCTAAGATGTTGTATGGCACCTACTCCCGGTAAGTTCTAACGAACCGCCAAGGTTTCATATCTTTATTTTCTCTTCTTTCTTTTTCTTAAAAGACAGAAGGATTCCTCGCGTTGTCAACATTTGCCGGGGGGGGGGGCGGAGAATTGAGTACCAGTTGGCGACGTTCAGAATCGACGCTTGCCGGAGGAAGGACAGTGACAGAAAGCTAAGTTCTAAAACTTAGAACAAGTTTCCTTTATTGCAAAGTTATTTCCTTGGACGATTCCGACTTTTGTATGGAAAATCTGCACGCGAAGGAACCCTTGCTGTAATCGGTTGTGCCCTTATTTTGTTTCGAGTCCGCTCAACGATTTAAGTGGCTGCACTGAGAACGCCAAGGAGTCTTGCCGGCCGCCGCGCCTCCAGCAGGCTGCTGAAGTCCCGCACCCAGCGCCCGCGGCAGGTTGCGCGCCGGCAAGTTTTTCAGTAAGCGTAGGGTGAACTCCATACATAAAGGAATCAGACAAGGGAGATAGCATGCATGTACCCAAACATAAGCAAGTTATATTACATTAATAAGTTGCCGCAGTTCTAACTTAAGAATTAATTGTCTTTGGCATGGAATGACGACGGCAAGAAGAGGTGGAGCAGTTAATCTCTGCGCTGGCCTTCAATCCTTTTGCTTGAATCCACCTTCTCGAGGATAGGCGCGACAAGCTTTTCAAGCACCTCGAGGTTTGCGTCCTTTGGCAGGTGGCCAAGCACGTTGGAGAGGTCGATGCCAGGATTATTATGCGCCACCTTGATAAGTACCTTGCGGAGGACAGCCCGGCAAAGCCGACGGGACTCGTTGGCCAATTGAGTCGCCCGGTTAGACTGAAGCAACTTCAGGGCATCGATGATGCTTTCGAAGAACATCGTCAACCTGGCACTTGAAGATATCCTTTCCTCGGAAGAATACCTGAAGTTTGATAGGCCCATGGTTGACAGTTCTGCCGTGAGCTTCTCCGCAGCGTCGATGAGACGTCCAGTCCAGATCTCCACCCCCTTTTCGTAATCAATTTGGGCGGCGGCAGCGCTCTTGAGCAGGTTCCTCTCTCCCTGGAGATCTTTGAGCAGGGCCTTCTCGCGGGCCCTGCCGGCCTCGAGAGACTTCTGCAACATGGTCAGCTTCAATTCCAGAACGGCAATAGCATCATTTGCTGAGGAGAGCTGCTTGGTCCTGATAGACATGGCAACTTGCATCTCCGCCAGGGTGTGGAGCGTTTTCTCCCTATCACCTTTGAGCGTCGAGAGCTCCTTGCCGTGCTCTTTGAGATCCTCTTCCAGCTTCTTTACTTTGTCGCTCAGCTCATTCTTGGCGGCCTCTGCAGCCTCGGCAGCATCGACAGCCTCCTTGAGCTTGCCGGCGTGATCTACAGTTAGAGCTTTGAGCGCCTCTTTGTGTTTCTGCTCCAGCTCCTAGGTCCGCCACGCGACAAGCTTCTCGATATCTTCATCTTTGCTGCGAAGCTTGGCGGCGAGCGCCTGCTCACGTGCAGTGAGATCTTCCTCGTGAGCATCAAGCGCAACACGGCGCCCCGTCAGGAGAGCATGTTCAGCAGCAATTCTTTGCGTAGCTTCATCTTGCGCCTTCTCCATGTTAGATTGTTTCAGGAGGATTTCTGTCCACTGTTGGCTCACTTGTTCCCGGCCGGCAGTCAACTCCTGGAGGGCCTCGGCGTACCAGACTTGCATTTGTTCGACGCGCCTCTGAAAATCTGCTTCGGCCGCCTCGACAACTGCCATTCTGGAATCCGCTTTCTCTTTCCGGGCGCGGTGGAGAGCCTGGAGCTTGCGTAAATTTTCGCCCATGGCCTGAAGGAGTTGATCCTCTTCAGACTTGCCGCTGCTAGCGCTTGGATCATCAACAACCTCGAGCCCGGCAGCAGCGATGATTTCTTCATCAAAGACTTCCCCTTCTGTCGGTGCCCCAATGCTTGCCGTCCCTGGCAAGTTGACAAACAGGTTCTCGCCAACTTTGAGATATTTGCTGGATGAGGGGCCTTCAGATGTTGACGGTTGATCCTCAACAACTGCCTCACCAGTGGCAGGGGGCTCCGTGGCCGGCGCAGCGCCTGGCGCTCCTGCGGCAAGAATGTCGTCAGTACGGTCACCAGCCTCCTTGCCGCCCTCTTCAGTAGAATCCTTAGCGGGTTCCTCCTGTGCAGTCTTGGTGGCCTCCTCGGCAAAAGCACAGCCGGCTTCTACGGTGGCATCTGTGGCGGCCTCGCTGGCAGCGATCTTGTCGGCTTCGGCGGCAACATCCCTGGCAGTCTCCTCGATGACGGCGTCGATGTCCATGTCTTCCATTTCAGGGAGTTCTAAAGGACAAGGGGGAGAAACAGAATGAGATCAAGATTGAAGTTCAAGAAGACAAAAGAAAGAGAGATAAAGGAAAGAATAGCAAGCGTCCTGAGGCAATCAGTTACCTGCGTCGAGCTGTTGAGAGGTGGCCTCGCCCCTCCCGGCAACCTCGGTTGCCGGGGGAAGGTTGCCGGTGCCCGTGCTTGCCGGCTCCTCCTCAATCAAGATAGGCTCGTCGGTAGGATCTCTTGCCGGGGACGCGCTTGTGGGCGGCGTGGTCGATGAAGGTGGCACAATGGGGGCGTCTTCCAATAATTCTCCCTATTGCCATTCTTCTCCTGCAAGCCCAGAGATATCAGCGGCAAGAATAGAAACCTCAGCGCCCGCCAGCGGAAAAAGAGTAATAAACTTACGCTGGGGGCTGCGCTGGGGGCTACGTCGAGGACTAAGATCCGGGCTGATGGTAGTAGTTTCCGGCGCGCTCACAAAGCCTGCCGGAGGCTCGCTGCCTGTAGAAGTCTTTTTCCTCTTCGCCATCCTCTCCATCAAGGTTTCTGCATCACTGCAGAGACAATACAAGCAAGTCAATAAGATTGATCCAGGATTGGAAAATAAAGGCTGTGGCAAGGTACTCACTCTTCCTCTTCTCGCTCTGGACTAAAGCCGGAGATGTCGAAATTGACCTCCGTTGCAGTGCCAGTGTGGGGAGGCGGAGGGGGGGGGTCCTAGGTCGCTTGGCTGTAGCACGCGCCGGGGGTTGGCGTGTTTCCGTCACCTCAGCTTCCGGTGCGGTAGTGCGAGACACCTCTGCCGCCTCAGCAGTTGCCGCTGATGTGGGTCTCGCACGCCGCACAGGTTGCTGTCGAACCCCTTGCCGCGGCGCAGTCTTGCCGACCGCTTTCTTGCCGGGAGCCTCACTGCTCGTTGAAGGTTGGTTTGCCGGGATGCCAGATGCAGCCTTTCGAAGAACATGCTTTGTCTTCTTTGGGGCTGGGAGCTCTTCTTGCGGTTCTTCTTCAGCCGTGTCCTCGTCGGACGAGCTCTCAGCGGCTGTGCTGCTCTGTTCCCCGGCAGCTTTGTCCTTCCCGGCAGGTTTTACTTCCACCACTACCTCTGCATCGCTGGTTTCCCATTCTGTGAAGCCAGCGCTGCCAGCCTCCGCGGCAAGATTTGCCTCCTCCACCCTAGTGGCGATGTATGCCACTTCTTTGTCGGTGGTGACTCGGATGAAGTCTGCTTCTTCCCGGACGGCTCTCTCCGTCAAGTTATCAAAGAACTTTTGTGCTTCCTCCTCGGTCGGCTCAGCCCAAGTCGCGTCAAGACCGTGGGCGTTGAACATCGGCATGAAGGCGATGATTGACCCCAGAGTAGAGTTGTTGCACAGAGGGACAATCCTTGCCGGCAACCGATGCTTGTCGTCGCGCTGGAACAGCTTTTGGCGGAGGGCGCCAAGTTGCATAGCAGTCAAATTGTTGTTCAATCCTGGGCGCAGCCTCATGATGTCCGCTGTGTTCCGGTACTCCCAAGCTGGTCTTCCCCTGCTCTGTAGCGGGGCGATGCGGCGACGGAGGAAATCAAAGCCGATCATCTCCATAGTAAGCCCGACGGCTTTCAGGCGAAGGATCCTGGTGGTGGCGATTGTGAGCCTCTCGTCCTCCGCGACAAGGCCGCTCCAATCGCTGCCTCGGACCGCCTTCTGCCATCGAGGCGAACAGAACGGATGAGGATCTGCTTCCTTGATCCAGCACCACTCAGACCTCCATCCGTCTTACTTCTCCCGGTAAACTCCCTCTGGGTATATCTCCTTATTCCAAGCCCGTGGAATCCAGGCGATAGAACCAGTAAGGGCCTCCCCCTTTTGGATGCGAGGAATAAAATAATGACGGAAGAGGGCGGTATTGGGAACTACTCCGACAAAATTTTCGCAAAGATGAGCGAAGACAGACATACACATTACGGCGTTTGGCGTGAAGTCAAGAAGGTGGAAGCCGTATGTGTACATAATGTCATTGAAGAAGTCAGAAAATGGAGGGCAGAGCCCGCAATAGAAATATGCGGCGAAAAAGGGCTATCTGTCTGACCCACTCTTGGAGCAAGAACCTGGAATCACGTGAGTGGCGGGATGAGCCTGCGTCTCCCTCGCCCACATGCACTGGTACCGCCTCTTCAAAGCTTCCGCATCGAGCGACGGGGCGAAGACGACATATTTCTTCCGCATCTTCACCAGCTCGCTCTCCAGGACATCGGCTTTCGTCTCCTTGCCCTTGCCTTTGCTGGTCTTGGGCGGCATGGCAACTGCAAGGGCGGAAGCCGGGGATGAAGCGGGCGTGGAGGCGACGAGCGGATGAGGGAAAGTTTTGCTCTGAGCTCGAGAGAAGGAAAGCAATGGCGACGGCCAGATTGAGAAGAAAAGGGGAGTAAATAGGCTTGTGCCTCTGCGGTTTCTCCTTTTTATGGGGAAGGAGCGGGGCCGCCTCTTTTACTCCCCAATGTGAATGCGCCTCTGCGGGCGTGTTGCGGTTGCAGCTTTTGGGGCACGCTTCCCATGTCGCGCGTTCGGCGCGCGTAGATGGGGGCACAGTAAATGGGATATTTACGAGCAGTTAATCCCCTGCCACGTGTGCCCATGCACTGTTTGGGCCTAGCCCAACAACGCCTTGCACTCGTGTATGGCCTAGGCCCGGGGGCTCCTGTCGGTGTACTAAGTATTGGGCCATTAGTACCCCGTACTTGTGCACGGGCAGTTGTAGCCATACTCGCGGCAAGGCTTGTCGGGGAACAGTTCGAGGGTGACTCAGGCCACCAAAGAAATTCTCAAGTCAAAGATATGAGGATCAGCAGATAAGAAGAGCTGGAATCCAAAGGCCAACTTTCCCGGCAAGATCTTGCCGGGGTGGCCTGCAGAGCCCGGCAAGGTTCGGCGCCCGGCAAGATTTTGTTGCTATGCCGCCGCTCTGGCACAGCAACAAGCCCGACATTCTGGGTCCTTCTTTGGATGCGTGGCAACGCACCAGTGGAGGAGAGCTTAAGCGGTGCTGATGGGATGGCCCCTTTTTCCATCCCCAAGAAAGTGAGGACACCTAAACGGACACCTCACGGTGTATTAAATGCGTTTGTCCTAATCCGTCAGGGGTTAGGTATGATGACCCTGTAGCTACTTTACACCTCAATGTATGTACATTTTGCCACTGTGGTGACCCCTTTGTGGTATAAAAGGAGGCCCAGGGCAACTGCTACGGGGGAGGACGATCTTCTGGCCCATTCTGCATGCGTAGCTGCTCTTTGAACGTACTGTTCACTACGAGCGCTCCTGGAGCCTGGGCTCAAGAACATCGATAATAAAACAAGGCAGGAGTAGGGTTTTACGCTGATCAACGGCCCGAACCTGGGTAAAATCGCCCCGCGTCGATCGTTGGTTCTGCTCTTTGCGCATACCTCTCCCCCCGCCGAATCGTAAAGGGGTCCCTTAGGATCCCATAGGTGTCGTACGCCGACATGCACCACAAGTAGGATATAATTTTATTGCCTAACTATTGACTTTCGTGCTTGCATAGGGAATCACAAACCTTAACATCAATATTCTTACTAAGCCATAATTACTCATTAACATGACTCACATATTATATCATCATATCGCAAAACTATTACAAGGAATCAAGTTTATTTTATCCAATGATCTTCATGAAAGTTTTTATTATATCCCGCTTGGATATCTATCACTTTGGGACTAATTTTATATGTTGCTTTTGATAGCTCAAACAAATCTAAGTGAGGAACATGAGCATAAAAAATTTCTTCTCTCAAAATAGCATAAGAGAGTTTCTTAAAAAAATTACTAACTCTCAAATAAATCTAAGTGAAGCATGAGAGCATTTCTTCAAAAATACTAAAGCACACCGTGCTCAAAAAAGATATAAGTGAAGCACTAGAGCAATTCGAAAGCTCATAAAGATTTAAGTGAAGGATAGAGAGCAATTCTAACAAATCATGGCATAATTTTGGCTCTCTCAAATAGGTGTTCAGCAAGGATACTTGACTTAAAAAGAAAAAAAAAACAAGCAAATACTCATATCATACAAGACGCTCCAAGCAAAACTCATGATATGTGACGAATAAAAATATATCTCCAAGTAAAATACCGATGGTCATTAGAAGAAAGAGGGGATGCCACTCGGGGCATCCCCAAGCTTAGTTGCTTGTTCCTCTTTTGGATAATAACTTGGGGTGCCATGGGGCATCCCCAATCTTAGGCTCTTCTTACTCCTTATTCCTTCATCCATCGTGATCTCACCCAAAACTTGAAAACTTTAATCACACAAAACTCAACAAAACCTTCGTGAGATCCGTTAGTATAAGAAAACTAATATTTACTTTAAGTGCTGTATAAAACCCATTAAAATTTTCTTATTCCATTATATCTACTGTATTCTAACTTTACCATGGCTTATAACCTCCAATACAAACCATAGATTCATCAAAATAAGCACACAATGCAAAGAAAACAGAATCTGTAAAAAACAGAACAGTCTGCAAAGATACAAATTATTCTCATACTTTTGTAACTCCAAAAATTCTGAAAAATTAGGACAACGTAGGAAATTTATATGTCAACCTTGTGTAAAAAATTAAGAATTTTTCGTCTCTTCTGTGAATTTTAAAATTATTTTACTGGGCGCAAAAGTTTCTGTTTTCCAACAAGATCAAATCAACTATCACCCAACATGATCCCAAAGGCTTTGCTTGGCAATAACACTAATTAAAACATAAAAAACACAATCATAACAGTCGAATAATTGTGTAAACACTCAAAAACAGAAAGAAAAAGGTAAAAATAGATTTTATTCATTGGGTTGCCTCCCAACAAGCGCTATCGTTTTATGCTCCTAGCTAGGCATTGATAATTTTGATGATGCCCGCATGAAAGACAAGAATTGAAACACAAAGAGAGCATCATAATACATGTGACAAACACATTTAAGTCTAACATACTTCCGATGCATAAGGATTTTATAAGAAAACAAATTATCAAGACAGGAAATATATAGCATATGCAAGGAAGAAGAAAGAAACAATAGCAATCTCAACATAACGAGAGGTAATTTAGTAACATAAAAATTTCTACAACCATATTTTCCTCTCTCATAATAATTACATGTAGGATCATAATCAAATTCAACAATATAAGTATCACATAAAATATTCTCTTCATGATCCACATGCATGCAAAGTTGACACTCTTCCAAAATAGTGGGATTATCATCAAATATAGCCATGACCTTTCCAAGCCCACTTTTATCAAAAATTTCATAAGATTGAACATACTCCAAAGTACTGGGATCATTATTGCCTAGAGTTGACACTCTGCCAAACCCACTTTTAATATTATCGCAAACATATTCATTATGAGGCTTAAATAAATTTTCAATATCATAAGAAGAATCACCCCAATCATGATCATTGCAATAAGTAGTAGACATATCAAAATTAGCATCCCCAAGCTTGGGGTTTTGCATATTATTAGCACAATTGACATTAATAGAATTTATAATAACATCATTGCACACATGCTTTTCATTCAAGGAGCTATCATGAATCACTTTATAAATTCCTTCGTTTAACACTTCATCACAATTTTCAGATTCATAAATCTCAAGCAAAACTTCATAAAGATAATCTAGTGAACTCAATTCACTAGCAATTGGTTCATCATAATTGGATCTTTTGAAAAGATTAGCAAGTGGATGAGGATCCATAACAATAGGTTTTTAGCAACCGAAGATGCAAGCAAATAGAAGGCACATGGCAACACAAGCAAACATGAGATCTGACGAGAAAAAGGCGAACGAAAAAGAGGGCGAATAAAACGGCAAATTTTTGTGAAGTGGGGGAGAGGAAAATGAGAGGCAAATGGCAAATAATGTAAATAGCAAGGAGATGAGATTTGTGATTAGGAACCTGGTAGATTTGATGATGTCTCCCCGGCAACGGCGCCAGAAATTCCTTTTGATTGCGGCTAGAACTACGTCGGTATTTCCCCAAAGAGGAAGGGATGATGCAGCACAACTACGGTAGGTATTTCCCTAAGTCATGAGACCAAGGTTATCGAACCAGTAGGAGAACCATGCAACACTACGTGAACGGCACCTGCACACAAAGAACAAATACTTGGAACCCGACGTGTAAAAGGGGTTGTCAATCCCTTTCGGGTAGCCGTGCCAGAAATTGGCAAACGGACGTGAGAAAGTTGTAATAAATTGATAAATGCGAATAAAAGCAAATAAAATTCAGCAAGGTATTTTTGGGTTTTTGATAATATAGATCTGAAAAATAAAATATGCAAATAAATAAAAAGGCAAATAGCAATGTAGATCTGAAAGTATATGATGGGAAAATAGACCCGGGGGCCGTAGATTTCACTTGTGGCTTCTCTCGAGAAAAATAGCAAACGGTGGGTAAACAAATTACTATTGGGCAATTGATAGAACTTCAAATAATCATGACGATATCCAGGCAATGATCATTATATAGGCATCACGTCCAAGATTAGTAGACCGACTCCTGCCTGCATCTACTACTATTACTCCACACATCAACCGCTATCCAGCATGCATCTAGTGTATTAAGTTCAAGGAGAAACAGAGTAATGCAATAAGAACGATGACATGATGTAGATAAGATCTATTCATGTAGGAATTAGACCCCATCTTGTTATCCTTAATGGCAACGATACATACGTGTCATTTCCCCTTCTGTCACTGGGATTGAGCACCATAAGATCGAACCCATCACAAAGCACCTCTTCCCATGGCAAGAAAAATCGATCTAGTCGGCCTAACTAAACCAAAGATTCAAAGAAGAAATACGAGGCTATAAGTAATCATGCATATAAGAGATCAAAAGACTCAAATAACTTTCATGGATAAAAAGATAGATCTGATCATAAACTCAAAGTTCATCGGATCCCAACAAACACACCGCAAAAAGAGTTACATCAAATAGATTTCCAAGAGACCATTCTATTGAGAATCAAAAGAGAGAGAGGAAGCCATCTAGCTACTAACTACGGACCCGAAGGTCTACAATGAACTACTCAGGCATCATCGGAGAGTTACCAATGACGATGATGAACCCCTCCGTGATGGTGTCTAGATTGGATCTGTGGTTTCTGGAACTTGCGGTGGCTGGAATTGTTTTTCGTCAACTCCCCTAGGGTTTTTTGGACGTCCAGGATATTTATAGAGCAAAGAGGCAGTGCGGGAGGCGGCCGAGGTGGGCACAACTCACCTGGGTGCGCCTGGGCCCCCAGGCGCGCCCTGGTGGGTTGTGCTCCCCTTGGAGCCCCCCTCAGGTACTTTCTTGGCCCATCGTGTGTCTTCTGGTCCATAAAAAATCACCAAAAAGTTTCACTGCGCTTGGACTCTGTCTAGTATTGATTTTCTACGAAGTAAAAAACAAGCGAAAACAGCAACTGGCACTGGGCACTATGTCAATAGGTTAGTCCCAAAAAATGATATAAAGTTGCTATAAAATGATTGTAAAACATCCAAGAATGATAATATAACAGCATGGAACAATAAAAAATTATAGATACGTTGGAGATGTATCAGTGACATGGGCCCCAATCGCTTTTGGGCCAGGCTTGACGCGTGGCGCACGACGGGACGCGGACGCCTCCACTTCCCCATGTCGCCTCGGCAACCGCCCAGACTGACAAAAGTATGGATGTGCATGCTGCGAGGCCATCATTGCGCGAAGGTGGAGGGGCGCCGGTTTGCCTCCTCCAACTGCCTATAAGATGGCGAGGGGGGCAGAGCCCCATCCCATCTTTGTCTTCGTGCCCGTTCTCCTCCAATCCTCACCGCAGCAACCATCTTACCGAAGCAACCATGGCACCAGTGAGGAGGTTCACCGCCGAGGAGAAAGGCAAAGCCCCCAAGGAGGGACCGGAGTCGCTGCCGCCCAAGAGGGGTCGCGGCCGCCCCCGCAAGTCTGTGGCTACGCCCACAGCGTCATCTCGGGGGTGTGGGCGCCCTCCGCTGGTGGTTCGTGCTGGTTCCAGCAGCCGCGGTAAGAACCCCTCCCACGGAAGCGGCCGCGAAGGCCGCGGCGGCCGAGGCCGCAGCGGGAAGCATGCGATGGCTGCTAGACAACCTCGCCCGCGGGCTCACTCGGCCGACATGGCCCGTGAGTTCGTGGTGTGGATGGAGAGCCTGCCGCGTACCTGGATCCAGCTTCCGTGCTCCTTCGCGGAAGAGCTGTCGGCCGGAGGACCCGTCGGGCTGTGGCATCAGCCTGATGACTGCTGCAACCAGTCCTCATGGGCGGAGGTCAAGGTTACCTCCGCGGGCTATGTGTTCCTGACCCGTGGGTGGCAGACGTTCGCCCGCACCTGTGGCTTGGAGGGGAGGCACACCCTCCACTTCAAGTACGACGGGGCGACGACGCTCTTTGTCAAGATCTTCGGGGAAGACGGCGGATGCCTAGGGTGTTGCCCAGAGGGCGGCAGCAGCGGTGGCGATCACCCCTCCGACGACGATGGCCAGTAGGGCGGAGACGTCCTCGGCAGTGAACTTGCCCTTGGCGACGGCCGCGACGCCTCTAGCAGCGGCGGGAGCTCCTCCGAGTTGAGCACGAGCAACGACGACTATGATGAGCCACCGCGTCGCCGCGCCCGGGTCAAGGAGGAGGAGGACATCGACTAGGTGCCGCGACGCTAGAGTCGGCGCCTCCTGAGCTGCGGCCCTCGGGAGGCCGTCTCTTTTGCTTTTTATTTCTTGCACCAAAAATCATGGAGAGCCCCGCGGGGGCGTGTAATGAACTGCGGCGCTCGCGCCTTTATATTAGTGTTTCCTGCTCGTGCTCTTCAATTATATTGGCGCTTCTTGTTCAGGCACGGGTCCCCCTTTAGTCTTACGATAGATTAGTGCCCTGCATCGGCGGGACCCAACCATCGGGCGGGCTTCTGCCGTTGCTGGGATGGCAGGTCGCAATGCTGTGCGCAGTGCCAGGAGGCGAGTGACCCAAGGTCTGGTAAGAGCTCGTGAGGTGCTGCTCACGAGGTCCCTCTTGACGCGCAGGCGGCTCCAGAAAGATAAAAGAAGGGAGGATCCCTGCCTGAACGAGGTCACAGGAATCCAGGAAAGGTTAACGGTAAGGTTCATGCCTGGCGCGGATAGGATAACTTAGCTTGGCGTGTTCGTGACCCTTGGTGGGTTCCTGACTCGCGGGGGCGCGCTTGGAGCTTCTGATCCTATGCCCACTTTCTGTTCTGGCGATGATGCTGCTGGAGCATAGAGGTAGGCGAAGAAGCTTGTCGGGGAGACTTCCTCCTCACGGCCCAGATGGCTCCAGAGGCTTGAGAGGCTCGGGAGGCCCGGGGGCTCGTGAGGGTATTGGGCCTCCTGAGGCGCCTCGGCCAAGCGTCGGGCCTTGCACCTAGAGCCCCCGAGCGAGGGTCAGTCACCGCTGGTACGCTGGGTCATGGCAACACATGCCTGTTGGCTCGCTCAAGAGCGTCGCGTGAGGACTTAGGCGCCAAAGCCTTGGCGAGGTGTGCATACGGGTGGCCCCACGGCCGTTGGGGCCTGGGTCCTCAATGCCGTTGGGGCTAGCCCAAGCATAAACACCGTGCCCATCCCTCGCCCGCGGGGCGCATGAAAGGGAGCAACAGGCAGCCACCATTTCCTTTAAAAGACAAGATTCAAGAAGGGAAACACCGCAAGGAGAAAATCTCGACCCTTTTTCGAACAAAGATGTGAAAACTTCAAACTTCATTCCAAGAAATTGCAAATTCGATTACAAGAGAGGATGAAAAACGACCGCGTCCGACGCCTATACTAGTCTTCCCACCAGTGCGGAGCATGGGGCCTCCACTTGGGCATGGGCATAGCCACTGTTCGACCATTTCCGCCAGCGCGGAGCATGGGGCTTCCACTGGGGCATGGGTGGGAGCTCCCGCAAGGCCATGAAATGGCGCATCGGGAGACTCCGGGGCGTGTACAGCCCCACTCATTATTATGTGAGAGTGTCACGAGTAGAACTTGCAGAGGAGCTGGATGTTCGAGGCATTCTGGATGGGGACCCTGTCCTCCATCTCCAGGCGCGCGACGCCAGGCCTGGAGACGCGGGCGACCCTAAACGGGCCCTCCCACATGGGCGAGAGCTTATGGAGGCCCTCCCTGGAGATGACCCACCTCAAGATGAGGTCTCCAACTTCGAGAGTTCGGGGGTGGATGCTGCGGCAGTGGTAGCGCCGTAGGGCCTGCTGGTACCTTGCGGCTCAGAGAGAGGCCTGGCGGCGGGCCTCCTCTCCGAGCATAAGATCATTCCCCCGCGAGACATCCTGACGCGCATCGTCAAATGCCAAGACTCGCGGGGAACGATGCTTGATCTCGAGCGGGAGGACCGCCTCAGCCCCATAGACAAGGAAGAGCGGGGTTTCACCATTGGGCTTAGTCGCGGTGGTGCGGACGGACCACAACACGGACTGCAACTCGTTGAGCCAACCCCTGCCGCAGGCCTCGAGCTTCTTCTTGAAGCTTCTATTCTTGAGGCCCCTCAAGACCTCCGCGTTGGCGCGCTCGGCCTGGCCGTTGCTCCGTGGGTGCGCCACCGAAGCGTAGCATATATGCATTCCAAGGTTAGCACAATATGACCTGAAGAGATTGCTTGTGAACTGAGAGCTGTTGTCGGTGATGATGCGGTTGGGGACACCGAATCGGCTCACGAGGCCCTTGATGAACTTGACAGCCAACCCTGCGGGGATGGTGCACATAGGCTCCACCTCCGCCCACTTAGTGAACTTGTCGATGGCGATGTAGAGGTAGCGGTAACCGCCGGCCGCCCGAGGGAATGGGCCCGGAATTTCCAGCCCCTTGACCGCGAAATGCCATGAGATCAGGATGGTCTGGAGCCCTTGCGCTGGCTGGTGAATCTTCTTGGCGTGGAACTAGCAGGCCTCGTAGGATCGGACCAGCTCAGTTCTGTCGTGGAGCGCCGTAGGCCAGTAGAACCCGCTACGGAATGCCTTTCCCACGAGGGTGCATGACGAAGAATGGTGCCGGCAGTCTCCACCATGGATGTCGGCCAATAGCTCGCACCCCTGCTCCTCCGATATGCACCACAACGAGACATCATTGGGGTGCTTGTGGTACAGCTCGCCGTCCTGCAAGCAATAAGCAGTGGCCTGCCAAGCCACGCACTCTGCATCTTCCTCCTTCTCAGGCAGGGCGCCACGGAGCAAGTACACCTTGAACTCCTCGGTCCAGTCGCCCGCCTGAGGCTCCAGCGCCAGGAGCAGGCGGGCTCCCGAGGTCGGGCCGCATGCTGGGGTGCCCGAGGGCGGCGCTAGTGGCGGCTCCTCCCGAAGCAGCGTCGGGCCTGCAACCGGAGGCGCAGCCGACAGCTTGAAGAGCCTTTCCTCGAAGACGCCCGGCTTCTAAGGCTCGCGGCGGGATGCCCTCTTGGCGATGTCATCTGCTTCCCTGTTCGCGCTATGCGGGACATGTTGCAACTCCAAGCCCAAGAAACGCTTTTCGATTTTACGTACCTCTTCCAGGTATGCCTCCATGTGCTCATCCTTCGGCTTGTACTCCTTGTTGGAGAAGTTGACGAGGTGTTAGGAATTGCCCTTGATGGTGAGGTGCCTGACCCCCAGAGCGGCCGCGGCCTTGAGCCCGGTGATCAGGCCCTCGTACTCCATGATGTTGTTGGAGACCTTCTCGCCACGCTGCAAACAGAGCTGTACGGCGTAGAAGAGCTTGTCCTTGGTTGGGGAAACGAGCATGACTCCAGCCCCGTGCCTTGTCGCACGAAGGCGCAGTCGAAGTGCATGACCCAGCCATCGGGCGCTTCATCGCCGGTCGCGAGGGACTGGTCCTCGCCCGACCCCTAGACAGGAGCATCCATCCACTCTGCCACGAAGTCGGCAAGGGCCGCCCCCTTGATAACCCGAGTCGTACTGAACTATTGCTGGAAAGCTTGGAGCTCGATGTTCCACTCAGCGACTCTGCCAGCAGCGTTGGGGCTGTGGAGCACTTTCTCCAAGGGGTATGTAGATACAACCTTGATGGGGTGGCCCTAGAAATAGTGGCGCAGCTTCCAGGAAGCAACAAGGAGCGCGAGGAGGAGCTTCTGCTGCATAGGGTAGCGCGCGCGTGCATCCCGTAGCACAGTGCTGACGGAGTACACCAACCAGTTTTACATACCAACAAAAGAAAAAGTTTTTCTATGATTTAAGACATTACTTTTGGGATGACCCACACCTTTATAAAGAAGGAGTAGATGGTGTTATTAGACATTGTGTACCTAAGCATGAACAGGAACAGATCCTACGCAAGTGTGACTCCGAGGCCTATGGAGGACACCATGCTGGAGACAGAACTGCACACAAGGTATTACAATCTGGTTTTTATTGGCCTACTCTTTTCAAGGACTTGTAAGTTTGTCTTGTCTTGTGATGAATGCCAAAGAATTGGTAATTTTAGTAGACGTCGGGAAATGCCTATGAATTATTCACTTGTATTGAACCATTTGATGTTTGGGGATTTGATTATGTGGGACATTTTCCTTCCTACAATGGGTATACACATATTTTGGTTGCTGTTGATTATGTTACTAAGTGGGTAGAAGCTATTCCAACTAGTAGTGCTGATCATAACACCTCCATTAAAATGCTTAAAGAAGTTATTTTCCCGAGGTTTGGAGTCCCTCGATATTAATTGACTGATGGTGGTTTACACTTTATTCATGGTGCTTTCCGTAAAATACTTGCTAAGTATGATGTTAACCATAGAATTGCATCTCCATATCATCCTCAGTCTAGTGGTCAAGTAGAATTAAGTAATAGAGAGATAAAATTGATCTTGCAAAAGACTATTAAGAGATCTAGAAAGAATTGGTTTAAGAAACTTGATGATGCACTATGGGCTTATAGAACTGCTTATAAAAATCCTATGGGTATGTCTCCATACAAAATGGTATATGGAAAAGCATGTCACTTACCTCTTGAACTAGAACATAAAGTTTATTGGGCAATTAAAGAGCCAACTATGATTTCAAACTTGCCGGTGAGAAGAGGTTATTTGACATTAGCTCACTTGATGAATGGAGAACCCAAGCCTATGAAAATGCCAAGCTGTTTAAATAGAAAGTTAAAAGATGGCATGACAAAAGGATACAAAAGCGTGAATTTAATGTAGGTGACCATGTCTTGCTATACAATTCTCGTTTAAGATTTTTTGCAGGAAAACTTCTCTCTAAATGGGAAGGGCCTTACATTATCGAGGAAGTTTATCATTCCGGTGCCATCAAGATCAACAACGCTGAAGGCAATAACCCGAAGGTGGTGAACGGGCAAAGAATCAAACATTATATCTCAGGTACTCCCATAAATGTTGAAACCAATATTATTAATACCATAACACCGGATGAGTACATAAGGGAAACCTACCAGAATGCTCCAGACCCCCGAAAAGGAATAGGTATGTGATACGGTAAGTAAACCGACTCCAAAACTTTCCCAAAAGCAATTTTACTCCGTTTTGGAATATTTAAAAAATTAGGAAAATAAGAAGTAGTCCGAATAGCGCACAAGGAGGCAACAAGCCATGGGGGTGCGCCCTACCCCCCTGGGCGCGCCACCCAAGCTTGTGGCCACCTTGTGTGCCCTCCGGACTCTATTTTCCCCCAGAATACTTGTTCTGCACGGTAAAAATTCATTATATAATCTCATGAAGGTTTTGACCATCGTACCAGGGCAATATCCTCTGTTCTTGTTTCGAGCTATTTCTGCAGCAGATTTAGAGCAAGATGTCTTCGCAAGAGTCGGTCGGGGAGAGTCGTGTCTCTCACCCGACACTGGACCCAAGAGCATACAGCGAAGCTGAACCCTTTGGGTGGTCAACGGAGGAAGAGATGGAAGCCGACCTAAAAAGAGTGGACGCTATGGAGGAGGATCAAGAAGTTACTTCTATTCCCCGACATGATGGCTAGCACGAGGAATCCACGAGCTCAGTCTTGCCTGATTCAGTCAAACCACCCGGTGCTAAGTTTATCTCTTATAATAACATGAAAAAGAGTGTTGCTTTTTCCCCCGCAGCCAAGATGCATCCATGGGTGGATGGCGCTCTAACTGTCACAGGAAAACTCCGTAAGGAAAATATGGACCTCAAGCAGCAAAATCAAAAGCTTGAAGAGGAGAATCGCATTCTGAAGGGCATTATTGTGATAACCCACAAGTATAGGGGATCGCAACAGTTTTCGAGGGTAGAGTATTCAACCCAAATTTATTGATTCGACACAAGGGGAGCCAAAGAATATTCTCAAGTATTAGCAGTTGAGTTGTCAATTCAACCACACCTGAAAGACTTAATATCTGCAGCAAAGTATTTAGTAGCAAAGTAGTATGGAAGTAACGGTAACGGTGGCAAAAGTAACAGTAGCAGTTTTTGTAGCAATCGTAACAGTGGCAACGGAAAAGTAACTAGGCAAAGATCAATATGTGAAAAGCTCGTAGGGAATGGATCAATGATGGATAATTATGTCGGATGCGATTCCTCATGCAACAGTTATAACATAGGGTGACATAGAACTAGCTCCAGTTCATCAATGTAATGTAGGCATGTATTCCGAATATAGTCATACGTGCTTATGGAAAAGAACTTGCATGACATCTTTTGTCCTACCCTCCCGTGGCAGCGGGGTCCTATTGGAAACTAAGGGATATTAAGGCCTCCTTTTAATAGAGTACCGGACCAAAGCATTAACACTTAGTGAATACATGAACTCCTCAAACTATGGTCATCACCGGGAGTGGTCCCGATTATTGTCACTCCGGGGTTGCCGGATCATAACACATAGTAGGTGACTATTGACTTGCAAGATAGGATCAAGAACTCACATATATTCATGAAAACATAATAGGTTCAAATCTGAAATCATGGCACTCGGGGGCCTAGTGACAAGCATTAAGCATAGCAAAGTCATAGCAACATCAATCTTAGAACATAATGGATACTAGGGATCAAACCCTAACAAAACTAACTCGATTACATGGTAAATCTCATCCAACCCATCACCGTCCAGCAAGCCTACGACGGGATTACTCACGCACGGCGGTGAGCATCATGAAATTGGTGATGGAGGATGGTTGATGATGACGATGGCAATGGATTCCCCTCTCCGGAGCCCCGAACGGACTCCAGATCAGCGCTCCCGAGGAAGATTAGGGCATGGCGGCGGCTCCGTATCGTAAAACGCGATGGATCCTTCTCTCTGGTTTTTTTCTCCCCGAAAGTGAATATATGGAGTTGGGGTTGAGGTCGGTGGAGTCCCAGAGGGCCCACGAGGCAGGGGGCGTGCCCTGCACCCTCGTGGACAGGGTGTGGACCCCCTGATGCTGATTCTTTCGCCAATATTTTTTATTAATTCCAAAACGTGTCTCCCTGAATTTTCAGGTCATTCCGAGAACTTTTATTTCTGCACAAAAATAACACCATGGCAGTTCTGCTGAAAACAACGTCAGTCCGGGTTAGTTCCATTCAAATCATGCAAGTTAGAGTCCAAAACAAGGGCAAAAGTGTTTGGAAAAGTAGATACGTTGGAGACGTATCAACTCCCCCAAACTTAAACCTTTGCTTGTCCTCAAGCAATTCAGTTGACAAACTGAAAGTGATAAAGAAAAACTTTTACAAACTCTGTTTGATCTTGTTGTTGCAAATATGTAAAGCCAGCATTCAAGTTTTCAGCAAAGATTATGAACTAACCATATTCACAATAACATGTAGGTCTCATGTTTACTCATATCAATGGCATAATCAACTAGCGAGCAATAATAATAAATCTCAGATGACAACACTTTCTCAAAACAATCATAACATGATATAACAAGATGGTATCTCGCTAGCCCTTTCTGAGACCGCAAAACATAAATGCAGAGCACCCCTGAAGATCAAGGACTGACTAGACATTGTAATTCATGGTAAAAGAGATCCAGTCATAGTCATACTCAATGTAAATTAATAGCAATGCATGCGAATGACAGCGGTGCTCTCCAACTGGTACTTTTTAATAAGAGGATGATGACTCAACATAAAAGTAAATAGATAGGCCCTTCGCAGAGGGAAGCAGGGATTTGCAGAGGTGCCAGAGCTCAGGTTTTGAAACAGAGATAAATAATATTTTGAGTGGCATACTTTCATTGTCAATATAACAACCAAGAGATCTCGATATCTTCCATGCTACACACATTATAGGCGGTTCCCAAACAGAATGGTAAAGTTTATACTCCCCCACCACCAACAAACATCAATCCATGGCTTGTCCGAAACAACGGGTGCCGTCCAACTAACAACAATCCTGGGGGAGTTTTGTTTGCAATTATTTTGATTTGATTTGAGCATGGGATTGGGCATCCCGGTTACCGGCCATTTTCTTGTGAGTGATGAGCGGAGTCCACTCATCGTGAGAATAACCCACCTAGCATGGAAGATATAGACAGCCCTAGTTGATACATGAGCTATTCAAGCATACAAAGCAGAATTTCATTTGAAGGTTTAGAGTTTGGCACATACAAATTTACTTGGAACGGCAGGTAAATACCGCGTATAGGAAGGTATGGTGGACTCATATGGAATAACTTTGGGGTTTATGGAAGTGGATGCACAAGCAGTATTCCCACTTAGTACAAGTGAAGGCTAGAAAGAGACTGGGAAGCGACCAACTAGAGAGCGACAACAGTCATGAACATGCATTAAGATTAATCAACAATGAGTGCAAGCATGAGTAGGATATAAATCACCATGAACATAAATATCATGGAGGCTATGTTGATTTTGTTTCAACTACATGCGTGAACATGTGCCAAGTCAAGCCACTCGAATCGTTCAAAGGAGGACACCACCCTATCATACCACATCACAACCATTTTAATAGCATGTTGGCACGCAAGATAAACCATTAAAAACTCCTAGCTAATTAAGCATGGCATGAGCAACTATAATCTCTAATTGTCATTGCAAACATGTTTCATTCATAATAGGCTGAATCAGGAACGATGAACTAATCATATTTACAAAAACAAGATAGGTCGAGTTCATACCAGCTTCTCTCATCTCACTCAGTCCATCATATATCGTCATTATTGCCTTTCACTCGCACGACCGAACGGTGTGGATAATAATAATAGTGCACGTGCATTGGACTAAGCTGGAATCTACAAGCATTTAATACAAGGGAGAAGACAAGGTAATATGGGCTCTTGGTTAAATCAACAATAATGCATATGAGAGCCACTCAATATTTTCATCATGGTCTTCTCCTCTCGACCCCCAAAGAATAAGAAAAGAAATAAAACTATTTACACGGGAAAGTTCCCAACAAGCAAAAGAAGAACGAAAAATCTTTTTGGGTTTTCTTTTAATTACTACTACTACAGGCATGGAAAGTAAACTAGCTAAAAGCTACTACTAATTTTTTTGGTTTTTCTTAAGGTTTTTCAAACACACAAGAAGAAGGCTTAGAAAAGAAAATAAACTAGCATGGATAGTACAATGAAAAAGTATGAGCACCGACAAATAGAATGAGTGTGTGAACATGAATGTAATGTTGATGAGAAATACGTACTCCCCCAAGCTTAGGCTTTTGGCCTAAGTTGGTCTATGGCCACTGCTGGCCTGGCGGATATCCAAAGTCGTAGCCGGGGTTGTACTGAGATGCAGCAGCTACTGCCTGAAGAGCTGCAGCTTGGAGGCGAGCTACCTCCGTCCTCCTCTCATACTCGTTCGCCTCCTCCCTGGTTATAACATATCTCCTTTTTGCCTGAAAGTTAAAGAAAGTAGGAGCAAGGAGGGCAACACGGACAGTGCGCTGTCTGTCAAAGATTAGTCGGTACTGGAGGAACTGTTCATTCCTCTCAAGAAACTGATGGCGGACCATAGCACTATAATCTAGATAAGCAGGAGGCAACTCCCTATCATTTCCATGTATGAGTACCCCAAGATAATTAGCTACACGAGTTGCATAAATTCCACCAAACAAATCTCCACTTGTACCGTTAAGATGCAACCTTTGTGCAATAATGGCCCCCAAGTTATATTGTTTATCACCTAATACCGCACTCTTGAGGACACTAAGATCTGGAACGCACATGTGACAAGCCTCATCTTTACCGTTAATGCATCTACCTATAAAGAGAGCAAAATAATGTATGGAAGGGAAATGAATGCTCCCTATGGTAGCTTGTGTGATTTCTCTAGATTCCCCCACAGTGATACTAGCAAGAAAGTCTTTATAGTCAAATTTGCGGGGTTCACTAACATTGCCCCACTGCGGGAGTTTACAAGCAGTATTAAAATCTTCTAGGGCCATGGTATATGATTTATCATAAAGATCAAATAAAACAGTGTGAGAATTGCGCGAGGATGTAAATTTAAACCTCCTTACAAAGGAATCAGTTAGGTAGTGGTACTGTAGGCACTTATCTGACACGAAGTCCTCAAGATCGGCATTACGCACATACGCGTCAAATTCATCCTTGATGCCTGCCTGGACCATAAACTCCTCTGACGGCCATTCACAAGGCCGCACTTGAGCTTCCCTCGGTGGTTCATCGTCCGGCTCACGTATCGCGAGCCTTGGTCCATGCTTCCTTGAGGAACCACCTTGGTACATTTTCCTATGCATTTTTTCTTTCTCTGAAAAATTTCTAAAAATTTTAGTGACTCAAAATAAAAGTGAAACAAACTCAACAAGATTGATAGCAACTACTCCCACAAGTGCCTAGAGGCTATATCATGCATTAAAATTACTTTGGACCATATAAATTTCACATGCAAGCTCAAGAATAGGGTCACCTTAGCAGCAAAAATTTGCAATAAATAAAGCACTAGAACAAAAACTAATTGGACCATTGGAGGAGTCACATACCAAAGAACAATCTCCCAAAATAGTTTTGTGAATGGAGCTTTGAGCAAAGAGATCGAAAATGGCAGCAAGATGAGCTAGAACACGGGTTTGAGCTATGGGAAGATTTTTTCTGGAGGAAGACGAAGTGAGTGGGTGTTGGAATAAGTGGAGGGGGTCCTCGTGGGGCCCACGAGGCAGGGGGCGCGCCCTGTGCCCTCGTGGCCAAATGGTGGGCCCCCCTGGTGTGTTCTCAGTGCCAGAAATTCTTAAATATTCTACAAAAAATCATATTTCATTTTCAGGACATTTGGAGAACTTTTATTTTTGGGGTATTTTTATTGCAAGGATAATTCAGAAAACAGACAGAAAATACTATTTTTGCTTTATTTAATCTAAATAACAGAAAGTAAAAGGAGGGTACAGAGAGTTGTGCTTTCTAACTTCATCCATCTCGTGCTCATCAAAAGGAATCCACTAACAAGGTTGATCAAGTCTTGTTAACAAACTCTTTCTGAATAACATGAAACCGGAGAATTTTTGAATAACACTAGGTTACCTCAACGGGGATATGCATGTCCCCAATAATAAGAATATCATATTTCTTCTTGACAGTAGGAAGAGGGAATTCAAAACCTCCAATAGTAATCGTTGATAGTTTTCCAATAGAATTGATACTGTGGACTTGAGGTTGTTTCCTCGGAAAGTGTACCGTATGCTCATTACCATTAACATAAAAAGTGACATTGCCTTTGTTGCAATCAATAACAGCCCCTGCAGTATTCAAAAAGGGTCTACCAAGGATAATCGACATACTATCGTCCTCCGGAATATCAAGAATAACAAAGTCCGTTAAAATAGTAACGTTTGCAACCACAACAGGCACATCCTCACAAATACCGACCGGTATAGCAGTTGATTTATCGGCCATTTGCAAAGATATTTCAGTAGGTGTCAACTTATTCAGATCAAGTCTACGATATAAAGAGAGAGGCATAACACTAACACCGGATCCAAGATCTCATAAAGCAGTTTAACATAGTTTCTTTTAATGGAGCATGGTATAGTTGGTACTCCTGGATCTCCTAGTTTCTTTGGTATTCCACCTTTAAAAGTATAATTGGCAAACATGGTGGAAATTTCAGCTTCCGGTATCTTTCTTTTATTTGTAACAATATCTTTCATATACTTAGCATAAGGATTCATTTTAAGCATATCAGTCAAACGCATACGCAAAAAGATAGGTCTAATCATTTCAGCAAAGCGCTCAAAATCCTCATCATCCTTTTTCTTGGATGGTTTTGGAGGAAAAGGCATGGATTTCTGAACCCATGGTTCTCTTTCTTTACCGTGCTTCCTAGCAACGAAGTCTCTCTTATCA
Source organism: Thinopyrum elongatum (assembly GCA_011799875.1). NCBI lineage: Eukaryota > Viridiplantae > Streptophyta > Magnoliopsida > Poales > Poaceae > Thinopyrum > Thinopyrum elongatum. Next base: position 321,193,153 of record CM022299.1, on the reverse strand, counting down.
TAACGTTGATTCTTTGATTGTGGGTTATCAAGATCAACAGCAGGTTCAATCTCTACATCAATGTTATTGCTAGGTTGAGCATCAACATGAACATCATCATTATCACTAGGTTCATGTTCATTACCAAATTGTGTTTCAGCATCAGAAATAGAAATATCATTGGGATTCTCAGGTGTGTCAACAACAGGTTCACTAGAAGCATGCAAAGTCCTATCATTTTTCTTTTTCTTCTTCTTAGAAGGACTAGGTGCATCAACATTAGTTCTCTGAGAATCTTGCTCAACTCTCTTAGGGTGGCCCTCAGGGTACAAAGGTTCCTGAGTCATTCTACCCCCTCTAGTCATAACTCTAATAGCATTATCATTTTTCTTATTATTTAATTCATTGAGCAAATCATCTTGTGCTTTAAGCACTTGTTCTACCTGAGTGGTAACCATAGAAGCATGTTTACTAATAAGTTTAAGGTCACCTTTAACTCTAGACATATAATCACTCAAGTGTTCAACCATATAAGCATTACGTTTCAATTGTCTACCAACATAAGCATTGAAGTTTTCTTGTTTAACAATAAAATTATCATACTCATCCAAGCATTGGCTAGCAGACTTATTATGAGGAATATCACCTTCATCAAATCTATAGAGAGAATTTACCTTTACTACCCGTGTCAGGTTATTAAGACCATGTATTTCTTCAATAGGTGGTAAATTCTTAACGTCTTCAGCTTTAATACCCTTTTCTTTCATAGATTTCTTTGCCTCTTGCATATCTTCAGGACTGAGAAATAGAATACCCCTTTTCTTCGGAGTTGGCTTAGGAGTTGGTTCAGGAAGTGTCCAATCATTATCATTACTCAATATATTATTCAATAGCAATTCAGCTTGCTCAACAATTCTTTCCCTGAAAACACAACCAGCACAACTATCCAGGTGGTTTCTGGAAGCATCGGTTAGTCCATTATAAAAGATATCAAGTATTTCATTTTTCTTTAGAGGATGATCAGGCAAAGCATTAAGTAATCGGAGAAGCCTCCCCCAAGCTTGTGGGAGACTCTCTTCTTCAATTTGCACAAAATTATATATTTCCCTTAAGGAAGCTTGTTTCTTATGAGCGGGGAAATATTTAGCAGAGAAGTAATAAATCATATCCTGGGGACTACGCACACAACCAAGAGCAAGAGAATTGAACCATGTTTTAGCATCACCCTTTAATGAGAACGGAAATAACTTAAGGATATAATAGTAACGAATTTTTTCCTCATGAGTGAATAGGGTGTCTATATCATTCAATTTAGTAAGATGTGCCACAACAGTTTCAGATTCATAGCCATAAAAAGGATCAGATTCAACCAAAGTAATTAACTCAGGATCGACAGAGAAATCATAATCCTTATCAGAAATACAGATAGGTGAAGTAGCAAAAGCAGGGTCATATTTCATTCTAGCATTCAAAGACTTTTCTTTCAGCTTAGCTAACAGTTTCTTAAGATCATATCTATCTTTGCAAGCAAAAAGGTCTCTAGCAGTTTCTTCATCCATAACATAACCCTCAGGCACATCAGGCAATTCATATCTAGGGGGAGAATCTTCATCATCAATTTCATCAATATTATCTGTTTCAATAATTTCATTCTCTCTAACCCTAGCAAGTTGTTCATCAAGAAATTCACCTAATGGCACAGTATTATCAAGCATAGAAGTAGTTTCATCATAAGCATCATGCATAGCAGAAGTGGCGTAACAAATAACATGCGACATATCAGAATCAATAACAGGTGTAGGTGTCGCAAATTTACTCATAACAGAAGGTGAATCAAGTGTAGAGCTAGATGGCAGCTCCTTACCTCCCCTCGTAGTTGAGGGGAAAATCTTGGTTCTTTCATCTTTCAAGTTCCTCATAGTGATCAAAAGATATAAATCCCAAGTGACTCAAAGAATAGAGCTATGCTCCCCGGCAACGGCGCCAGAAAATAGTCTTGATAACCCACAAGTATAGGGGATTGCAACAGTTTTCGAGGGTAGAGTATTCAACCCAAATTTATTGATTCGACACAAGGGGAGCCAAAGAATATTCTCAAGTATTAGCAGTTGAGTTGTCAATTCAACCACACCTAAAAGACTTAATATCTGCAGCAAAGTATTTAGTAGCAAAGTAGTATGGAAGTAACGGTAACGGTGGCAAAAGTAACAGTAGCAGTTTTTGTAGCAATTGTAACAGTGGCAACGGAAAAGTAACTAGGCAAAGATCAATATGTGAAAAGCTCGTAGGCAATGGATCAATGATGGATAATTATGTCGGATGTGATTCCTCATGCAACAGTTATAACATAGGGTGACACAGAACTAGCTCCAGTTCATCAATGTAATGTAGGCATGTATTCCGAATATAGTCATACGTGCTTATGGAAAAGAACTTGCATGACATATTTTGTCCTACCCTCCCGTGGCAGCGGGGTCCTATTGGAAACTAAGGGATATTAAGGCCTCCTTTTAATAGAGTACCAGACCAAAGCATTAACACTTAGTGAATACATGAACTCCTCAAACTATGGTCATCACCGGGAGTGGTCCCGATTATTGTCACTTCGGGGTTGCCGGATCATAACACATAGTAGGTGACTATTGACTTGCAAGATAGGATCAAGAACTCACATATATTCATGAAAACATAATAGGTTCAGATCTGAAATCATGGCACTCAGGCCCTAGTGACAAGCATTAAGCATAGCAAAGTCATAGCAACATCAATCTTAGAACATAATGGATACAAGGGATCAAACCCTAACAAAACTAACTCGATTACATGGTAAATCTCATCCAACCCATCACCGTCCAGCAAGCCTACAATGGGATTACTCACGCACGGCGGTGAGCATCATGAAATTGGTGATGGAGGATGGTTGATGATGACGATGGCGACGGATTCCCCTCTCCGGAGCCCCGAACGGACTCCAGATCAGCCCTCCCGAGGAAGATTAGGGCTTGGCGGCGGCTTCGTATCGTAAAACGCGATGAATCCTTCTCTCTGGTTTTTTTCTCCCCGAAAGTGAATATATGGAGTTGGGGTTAAGGTCGGTGGAGTCCCAGAGGGCCCACGAGGCAGGGGGCGCGCCCCAGGGGGGGCGCCCTGCACCCTCGTGGACAGGGTGTGGACCCCCTGATGCTGATTCTTTTGCCAATATTTTTTATTAATTCCAAAACATGTCTCCGTGAATTTTCAGGTCATTTCGAGAACTTTTATTTCTGCACAAAAATAACACCATGGCAGTTCTGCTGAAACCAGCGTCAGTCCGGGTTAGTTCCATTCAAATCATGCAAGTTAGAGTCCAAAACAAGGGCAAAAGTGTTGGAAAAGTAGATACGTTGGAGACGTATCATATTGCCAAGAACATTGCACCATCACCTCCGAAGAAAGTGACTTGAGTACATGGGTATGGGCGCTCCCCTTGGCTTGTGCCAAGCTTGGGGGAGATGCCCCGATATCGTATCACCATCACATCTTTACCTTTATCATTTTTCTTAGTTTGATCCTTTTGGTTATATCTTGGTTTAGTAGAATAAAGTTTTTAGTATGATCTAGTTTTGAGTTTTACTTTGTGTTCCCTCTATGTAATAGAGTCCGAGAGTTATATAATAAAGATTAGTTTTGAGTTGAGGGCTTTGCTTTCTTGCTATGATCTTGAGAAAAAGGGAATAAAAAGATTATATAATAATCTTATGGAAAGTGATGACTTCACATATAAGAAGCATGTCACATGAAATTTGTTGAGGGTTGACAAACATAGTTTTGGTCATTGTTGCAATTAATAGGAAGTAATAAAGAAAGAGAGGTCTCACATATAAATACACTATCTTGGACATCTTTTGTGATTGTGAGCACTCATTAAAATTTTACTCTCTCGGTAAAGTAATATAAGAGCATTTAGATCACTACTTTAGTATTCTAAACGCTCTTATATTAGTTTACGGAGGGAGTATATGCTAATAAGTTGATGTTGGACAAGGAAGACAACATAATGGGTAATGTTTCCTTATATCCGAATAGAAGTTATATTGTCATGGATCCTCCAACATGTTGAGCTTGCTTCTCAAACTATGCTAGCCAAATCTTCTGCACCAAGTAGAGATGCTACTTGTGCATCCAAAATCCCTTAACCCAGTTTTGCCATGAGAGTCCACCATACCTACCTATGGATTGAGTAAGATCCTTCAAGTAAGTTGTCATCGGTGCAAGCAATAAAAATTGCTCTCTAAATATGTATGATCTTTTAGTGCGAGGAAAATAAGCTTCATACTAACTTGTGATATGGAAGAAATAAAATCGACGGACTGCATAATAAAGTTCTTTATCACAAGCAGCACTATAAAGTGATGTTCTTTTGCATTAAGATTTTGTGCATCCAACCATAAAAGCGCATGACAACCTCTGCTTCCCTCTGCGAAGCGCCTATCTTTTTATTTTACTTTCTACGTTTATACAAGAGTCATGGTGATCTTCACCTTTCCTTTTATATTTTCTCTTTTTGGCAAGCACTATATGTTGGGGAAGATCCAGATATATATATCCACTTGGATGTAGGTGTTCATAAATTATTGGATGTAGGTGTTCATAAATTATTATTGTTGATGTTACCCTTGAGGTAAATAGTTGGGAGGCGAAACTATAAGCCCCTATCTTCCTATGTGTTTGATTGAAACTTTGATCTCATGAGTATCGTGTGAGTGCTAGCAATTATGAAAGATTAAATGATGGTTGAGTATGTGAACTTGCTAAATAAAAGCTCTTACACTGACTCTTTCCGATGTTATGATAAATTGCAATTGTTTCAATGACCAAGATCATAGTTTGTTGGTTTTCAATAAAGTTTTTGATTCATGCTTTACCTTGTGAATGAATTGTTACTTTAGCATAAGAAATTATATGACAATATATGTTGCTGTTCTAAAGATGATCATGATGCCCTCATGTCCGTATTTCATTTTATCGACACCTCTATCTCTAAACATGTGGACATGATTATCAATTCCAGTTTTCGCTTGAGGACAAGCGAGGTCTAAGCTTGGGGGAGTTGATACGTCCATTTTGCATCATGCTTTTATGTTGATATTTATTGCATTATGGGCTGTTATTTCACTTTATGGTACAATACTCATGCCTTTTCTCTCTTATTTTACAAGGTTTACACAAAGAGGGAGAATCCCGGCAGCTGGAATTCTGGACCGGAAAGGAGCAAATTTGAGATACCTATTCTGCACAACTCCAAAAGTCCTGAAAATTTGTGGAGAATTATTTTGGAATATATAAAAAATATTGGGCGAAGAAACTACCAGAGGGGACCCACCAGGTGGCCACAAGCCCGGGGGGCGCGCCCTACCCCCTAGGGCGCACCCCCAGGGCTTGTGGGCCCCCTAGCCATCGTCTGGTGCCCCTCTTCTTCTATATGAAAGGTTTTGACCTAGAAAAAATAAGAAGGAAGCTTTCAGGATGAAGCGCCGCCGTCTCGAGGCGGAACTTGGGCAGGAGTAATCTAGGGCTCCGGCAGGGCGATTCTGCCGGGGAAACTTCCCTCCCGGAGGGGGAAATCGAAGCCATCGTCATCACCAACGATCCTCTCATCGAGGGAGGGTCAATCTTCATCAACATCTTCACCAGAACCATCTCCTCTCAAACCCTAGTTCATCTCTTGTATTCAATCTTTGTCTCAAAACCTCAGATTGGTATCTGTGGGTTGCTAGTAGTGTTGATTACTCTCCGTAGTTGATGCTAGTTGGTTTATTTGGTGGAAGATCATATATTCAGATCCTTAATGATATTCAATACCCCTCTGATCTTGAACATGAATATGCTTTGTGAGTAGTTACATTTGTTCCTGAGGACATGGGAGAAGTCTTGTTATAAGTAATCATGTGAATTTGGTATTCGTTCGATATTTTGATGAGATGTATGTTGTCTTTCCTCTAGTGGCGTTATGTGAATGTTGACTACATGACACTTCACCATGATTTGGGCCTAGGGGAAGGCATTGGGAAGTAATAAGTAGATGATTGGTTGCTAGAGTGACTGAAGCTTAAACTCTAGTTTATGCGTTGCTTCGTAAGGCGCTGATTTGGATCCACATGTTTCATGCTATGGTTAGATTTATCTTAATTCTTCTTTCGTAGTTGCGGATGCTTGTGAGAGGGGTTAATCATAAGTGGGAGGCTTGTCCAAGTAAGGACAGCACCCAAGCACAGGTCCACCCACATATCAAATTATCCAAGTAACGAACGCGAATCATATGAGCATGATGAAAACTAACTTGACAATAATTCCCATGTGTCCTCGGGAGTGCTTTGTGATGTCTACTACGCAACTTTATTCTTGTAGACACGTGTTGGGCCTCCAAGCGCAGAGTTTTGTAGGACAATAGCAATTTTCCCTCAAGTGGATGACCTAAGGTTTATCAATCCATGGGAGGCATAGGATGAAGATGGTCTCTCTCAAACAACCCTGCAACCAAATAATAAAAAGTCTCTTGTGTCCCCAACACACCCAATACAATGGCAGATTGTATAGGTGCACTAGTTCGGCGAAGAGATGGTGATAAAAGTGTAATATGGATGGTAGAAATATATTTTTATAATCTGAATAAATAAAACAGCAAGGTAGCAAGTGACAAAACGGAGCACAAACGGTATTGCAATGCTTGAAAACAAGGTCTAGGGTCCGTACTTTCACTAGTGCAATCTCTCAACAATGCTAATATAATTGGATCATATAACCTTCCCTCAACGTGCGATGAAGAATCACTCCAAAGTTCCTATCTAGCGGAGAACATAAGAATAAATTGTTTGTAGGGTACGAAACCACCTCAAAGCTATTCTTTCCGATCGATCTATCCAAAAGTTCGTACTAAAATAACACCAAAGCAAATTCGGATTCATAATGCTCAATCCAACACAAAGAACCTCAAAGAGTGCCCCAAGATTTCTACCGGAGAAACAAAGACAAGAACGTGCATCAACCCCTATGCATAGATTACCCCAATGTCACCTCAGGAATCCGCGAGTTGAGTGCCAAAACATATATCAAGTGAATCAATATAATACCCCATTGTCACCACGGGTATTCGTATGCAAGACATATATCAAGTGCTCTCAAATCCATAAAAGTATTCAATCAGATAAAACAAAATCTCAAAGGGAAAACTCAATTCATCACAACAAGATAGAGAGGGGGAAAACACCATATGATCCAACTATATTAACAAAGCTCGCGATACATCAAGATCATGACATCTCAAGAACACGAGAGAGAGATTAAACACATAGCTACTGGTACAAACCCTCAGCCCCGAGGGTGGACTACTCCCTTCTCATCACGGTGGCCGCCGGGATGATGAAGATGGCCACCGGTGATGATTTCCCCCTCCGGTAGGGTGCCAGAATGGGGTCTAGATTGGTTTCTCGTGGCTACAGAGGCTTGCGGCGGTGGAACTTCTGATCTAGGGTTACCCCAAGGGTTTTTGGAATATTTGGGAATTTATAGGGCGAAGAGGCGGTGCAGGAGGCCACCAAGGTGGGCACAACCCACCGGGGCGCACCTGGGGGCCCAGGCGCGCCCTGGTGGGTTGTGCCCCCCTCAGGGCACCCCCAGGTGCTGCTCTGGCCCATTGGATGTCTTCTGGTCCATAAAAAATCCACAAAAAGTTTCGCTGCATTTGGACTCCGTTTGGTATTGATTTTCTGCGATGTAAAAAACAAGCAAAAAATAGCAACTGGCACTGGGCACTATGTCAATAAGTTAGTCCCAAAAAATGATATAAAGTTGCTATAAAATGATTGTAAAACATCCAAGAATGATAATATAGCGGCATGAATACTTCATAAATTATAGATACGTAGGAGACGTATCACTTTGCTTTATATAAGAGTTCGCCCAGGCTTATCCTTTGCTACAAAAATTATTGGGCCACCTTGCTGCACCTTTGTTACACTTGTTACTTGTTACCCGTTACGAATTATCTTTTCACAAAACTATCTGTTACCGATAATTTCAGTGCCTGCAGAAAATACCTTGCTGAAAACCGCTTGTCATTTCCTTCTGCTCCTCGTTGGGTTCGACACTCTTACTTATCGAAAGGACTAAGATTGATCCCCTATACTTGTGGGTCATCATAGAGCTTGATGAAGTCTTGGGAACCCCCTTGACCATGGCTTTAGGTGCTTCTTCAAATGAGTCAATCTCTTCTTGAAGCTTGTCCTTGCCTTTTAGCTTGTGGTCTTGTGGTGGAAGATCATCTTGAGCTTGTGTTCCCTCAAAATAAGTGGGGTCATACTTCTTTTGTTGAGGAACAAACTTTGTCTTGGGGTATTGATCTTCTTCCCATTCAACTCTATTGGCATTGAACTTTCGTTCAAAACCAACACCTTGATTCTTCCGGTGTCTTCCTTGCTTGCGTACAGTTTCCTCGAATTGCTTACTCCCAGCAAGACTCTTGTAAACACCTTTCCCTATAATTCCCTTCAATAAGCTATTTTCTTGCTCAACTGTAACTTGGCTAAGAGAATCGTTAGTGGAATCAAGAGAATTACTAGAAGCAACAATATTGGATTTAGCATGGTTATTGTTACTACTAGAAGAAGAATCTTTCTTGCTCTTGTTTCTAGGTTTAACTTGTGGCATGTAAGTAGACAAGAGGAGACGTTTGGCAATGTAATAAGAACTCTTCTTTCAAAGAAAATCATTGGTTGCTTTTAGAAACTCATGCTCTTGCTCTAAATTTAGCTTCTTGAAGCATAGCTTCTTGAAGCGTAGCTTCTCATGAGTTCTTAGGAGCTCTCTATGATCCTCTTGAGTTGTTTCATCAGCTAACTTAAGAGTGTTTAGTTCTTTAGTTAGCCTCTCAATCTCCTTCTTAGCATTGTCATTCCTTCATCTTGACTATCATGATTACTAGCAAGTTCATTATAGCTCACATCACTAGTTTTATCAACAAGCAAATCATCATCACCTAGCAAATCATCTTCATCACTATTGAAATCAAGATACTCGGGGTGTGATACCTTGGGGCCTTTAGCCATGAAGCATCTTCCAATTCCTTCATTTGCTGAATCAAATATGCCATGGGAGTTGGATGACACTTGTGCAAGACTGGCAACACCTTCATCTTGAGTATAGTCGGAGTCGGAGTAATAGCTTCTCTCGGAGTGAGTGTCGGAGTCGGAGCCGGAAACCCATTCACCAACATTAGCTTGATGTCTTCATCTTGTGTAGCTCTTTGATGGCTGATACGTCTCCAACGTATCTATAATTTTTGATTGTTCCATGCTATTACATTATCCATCTTGGATGTTTTATATGCATTAATATGCTATTTTATATCATTTTTTGGCACTAACCTATTAACCTAGTGCCCAGTGTCAGTTGTTGTTTTTTCCTTGTTTTTGTCTTCTACAGAAAATCAATACCAAATGGAATGAAACTTTTTGAGGATTTTTCTTGGACCAGAAGACAATCACGAAGCTTCGGGAGGAGGCCAGGGGAGCCACGAGAGGGCCACAAGCCCTAGAGGCGCGCCCTAGGGGGGGCACCCCCCACGCTTGTGGACCCCTTGGGACTCCCCTAACTCTAATTCCAGCTCTATGAAAACCCAAATATTCCCCATATACCAGAGGGCAAACCAAAAAACCTTTTCCGCCGCCGCAAGCTTCTGTTCTCGTGAGATCCCATCTTGGGGCCTTTTTTGGTACTCTGCCAGAGGGGGATTTGATCACGGACGGCCTCTACACCAACCTTGCCGCCCTTCCGATGATGTGTGAGTAGTTTACCACAGACCTACAAGTCCATAGCTAGTAGCTAGATGGCTTCTGTCGGGGTTCTGGGACCGGGGGTACCTAGGCTCGTCTACCTGCGTCCCATCGCATGGCATCGTCAAAGGCCCGGTGTGGCCCAGCGCCAAGACGTCATGAGCAAGACCCTCGCGAGGGCCCCCGCCTTGCGAGGCGAACTACATCAAGGCCTCCCGAGGAGCGGTCTCCCAAGGGTGCCACCCGAAGAGCGGGCATCTCTAGGCTCGCACCCCGCCTCGCGAGGCGCGTGGTGACGTGAGCCATGACGACCGGAGCCAGGAGGGTGCCAGCGGGCGTAGTCCAGGACAGCTTCCTCTTTGGTGCTAGAGGGACAAGGACGTACGCGGGTTCCCAAGGAATCCCCCAAAGGTTGCCGTTCCGATGCAACAAGACCAAGACCATGGGTTCGGCAGGACGGAGGTCATCACCGAGCCCACCTGCACGTCACCACCAGGAGCTTTGCAAACGAAGACCACCTTTAGTCAGGATAGGGTGTACTCCTATCCCCCTCGAATTGGCCATTGCGGTATCGCTTCCTGCCTAGAGTTTTCAGGGGAAGAGGACTGGGCCAGTATAAGTATATCTAGGCCACCACCTTGGAGGGTGCAAGTTGATCCCCCCCTCAAGCCCGAAGTCACTCCTGAAGCCTCCCAGGGCAGTTCATCCTTGTACTAGTGCATACTCATCCTCCTCGCGAGGCAATCAACTACAAAGCAGGAGTAGGGTATTACACCGCAAGGTGGCCCGAACCTGGGTAAATCTCATGTCCATCTCCTCTTCCCTCTCGCTTGAGCGTGTCGGAGCCAAGCCGTGAGGCGGTGAGCAGCAAGTTGTAGCTTAGCAGAGTTCTTCGCACACACCCCAGAGTTCGAACCTTGTTTGGGTCTGCGGAGCCCCGATTCCGACATTTGTGTAAGTGCATCTAGTGCCCCTTAGTGATTTTGGTGTATTGAAAACTTATAGGTTAAGGGACTAATGCGTTTGTGAGTGTACATAGGTCTATAAGTCTATGAGGAGTTTGATATTTACAGAGAAAGTCGACCCCTAAAAATGAATATCTTCAACTGAATACTTTGGCTTCCTGAAGACTTTGAAAGTGAAGAAATTGGTGTGACCGTGAAGACTTGATATTCATGTGAGGATTATGAAGCGTGAAGACTTTTGTTTTCATAGTTTCGTTTTTCTCTTTCTTGAGTCATAGGAAACACCGTACTGTTAAACGGGGTCGAGGTAAAACTAAGGAAAAGTTTCCAAGTGATGCTCAACTCAAAATCCTACACCTACCAATCCCTTCGAGTGAAGCCATTGGAAATCTCATACAATTCAGTCAATTTCTTCAGTGACAGAGATGAAGTTCTTCTGGTCTCTGAGAAATTTGTTCTGACTGAGGAGTTAGGAATTCGCCGGTGTGGATTGCCTACAAGTGAGGAACATGATAGCCCTGAGAAATTTGATACACAAATTTCCGACCGTTGCTGTGCTACGCGCCAGCTGTCCCAAAAATATCTACCCACCTAACGGTCATATCATTGAAGGGCATTTATGTCTTATCATGTCGGGCTGCTCCCTAGGCTATAAATAGCCGCCCCCTACAACCACTAGCTGTTTGGCTGCTCCGAGAGATAGATTGACACTTGTCATCTAGAGCATCCCACCTCCGAGGACTTTGAGCGAAAATCATCAAGTGAGGAAAAACCCAAAAACCCAAACACCTACAAACCCAAAGTGATTGAGCATCACTGAAGAGATTGTTCCTGTGTGGAATCGATGCTTGTTACCTTTGAGGACTGTGCATCCTCCAGACGGTTAGGCGTCATGGTCTAGAGCATCCAAGAGGAAATTGTGGATCGCCGAGTGACCGAGTCTGTGAAGGTTTGGAAGTCACCTAAAGACTTACCACAAGTGATTGGGCGAGGTCTGTGTGACCTTAGCTCAAGGAGAATACGGTGAGGACTGTGTGTCCGGGACTGTGTGTCCTCAGGTTTAAATACCTAGCTGCTCCAACCAGACGTACGACTGTCACAGCAGTTGGAACTGGTCTACCAAATCACTGTCTTCACCGAGCTACTGGTTCTATTTCCTCAACCTTTCCATTTCCTCGCATACTTGCTGTGTATTTGATCGTTACTGTTTGAAGACTTTGACTGAAGACTTTCTCAAATTCCTCAATCCTATTTCTTCAGTCAGTTTGTCTTCAGCCTGCTTATCCTGTGTTTACGCTACTTGTACTCTGTTTTGTTTCATTTCATCATGATGACTATGCTACTGCTTTATTATGCATGTACCTGAGTACTTATTCCGTTGCTTGTAGTTCGTTGCTTAGGAATTTCCTCACCTTGAAATTCCTCAGTGACGAATTTGTAAAAATCGCCTATTCACCCCCCCTCTAGTCGATATAACGCACTTTCAATTTGGCGCGCCAGGTAGGGGTGTGCCGGAGTCCTTTCACTTTGTTCCATCCTCACTCCACCGCCCCCATGGCCGATGTCCGTCGTGTTCGTGTCGAGCGCCGTGTGGCTCGTGTCGCCCAGATGGAGTTGACGGGCCGTGGTGGTCGCCGCCCCTCCCCGGCCGCTGCGGCCAACACTGCTACCGACCCAGCCGCTCATGAGCAGCAGGACTCCTCCCTGCCACCCTCCGTGCAGCGCGACGGCCGCACCGCCACGCCTTACCTCACTCCAGTCACGGCTTCATCCTCCCATGCTCGTCGCGGGTTGGTGAACGCGCAGGCTACATTGCTCATGGCGCGCGAGCTGCTGCGTTACTGCCCTGCCAACGAGGGCTACGACGCCTGGCTGGGCCGCATCACCGAGCTTATCAACGTCGCGGGCGAGGCCCTGGCGTCCTCCCACTCACTCCGTCCTCCGCCATCCCGCACGGGCGACGTGTGATACGTCCATTTTTCATCATGTTTTCCTATTGTTAGTTATAATGTTTTTATGCATAATAATGCTTTTGGGAGTAATTCTAATGCCTTTTCTCTCATAATATGCAAGGTTTATAGAAAGATGGACAATACCGGCAGCTGGAATTCTGGACCTGGAAAATCTATGTCAGAATTACCTATTCTGCACATCTCGAAATGAGCTGAAAATTTACGAAGAATTATTTTGCAATATATAAAAAATACTGGAGCAAATAATTACCGGAGGAGGCCCACCAGGTGGGCACAACCCACTTGGGCGCGCCAAGCCCCCCAAGCACGTCCTGGTGGGTTGTGCCCTCCTCGGCCCACCTCCGGTGCCCATCTTCTGGTATATAGGTCATTTTGACCTAGAAAAAAATGAAGAGGTGACTTTCCGGATGAAGCGCCGCCGTCTCGAGGCGGAACTTGGGCAGGAGCACTTTTGCCCTCCGACGGAGCGATTCCGCCGGAGGAACTTCCCTCCCGGAGGGGGAAATCATCGCCATCGCCAACAACTCTCCCATCTTTGGTAGGGCCATCTCCATAAACATCTTCAACAGCACCATCTCCTCTCAAACCCTAGTTCATCTCTTGTGTTCAATCTTTGTACCGGAACCTTAGATTGGTACTTGTGGGTGACTAGTAGTGTTGATTACATCTTATAGCTGATTACCATATGGTTTATTTGGTGGAACATTATATGTTCAGATCCATTATGCTATTTAATACCCCTCTGATCTTGAGCATGATTATTATTTGTGAGTAGTTACTTTTGTTCTTGAGGTCACGGGAGAAGTCATGTTGCAAGTAATCATGTGAACTTGATATGTGTTCGATATTTTGATGATATGTATGTTGTGATTCCCTTAGTGGTGTCATGTGAACGTCGACTACATGGCACTTCACCATATTTGGGCCTAAGGGAATGCATTGTGGAGTAGTTATTAGATGATGGGTTGCTAGAGTGACAGAAGCTTAAACCCTAGTTTATGTGCTACGTCGTAAGGGACCGATTTGGATCCAAAAGTTTAATGCTATGGTTAGATTTTATCTTAATACTTTTCCCGTAGTTGCGGAAGCTTGCGAGGGGGTTAATCATAAGTAGGAGGTTTGTTCAAGTAAGAACAGCACCTAAGCACCGGTCCACCCACATATCAAATTATCAAAGTGGCGAACACAAATCAAACCAACATGATGAAAGTGACATGATGAAATTCCCGTGTACCCTCAAGAATGCTTTGCTTATCATAAGAGACCGTTTTGGCCTGTCCTTTGTTACAAAAGGATTGGGCTACCATGCTGCACTTTACTTACCATTACCGTTACTTGCTCATTACAAATTATCTTGCTATCAAACTACTTGTTACCGACTATTTCAGTGCTTGCAGAAAATACCTTGCTGAAAACCACTTGTCATTTCCTTCTGCTCCTCGTTGGGTTCGACATTCTTACTTATCGAAAGGACTACAATTGATCCCCTATACTTGTGGGTCATCAGCGTGGCACACGGCGCTCCACCGCCTCCTTCTCTGCGCGACGACACCGCCGAGCTTCGGCATGATGCACGGCCACACGGGCCGCTGTGCGGTGCGCTGGCACCAGCTCGGGACGAGGCCACCTGCCAGATCGTGCATCAGCCGCTGCATGCTGCGCGTGTGCCCCCCATGCCACTGCACCAGCTCCAAGAGCGGGCCGCTCAGGAAGCTGCGGCGCTTGGGCACCATGACCGCGATGCTCCTGTGCGAGCTGCGCCCATCAGTTGTGCGGGTTGCCACACCTTCACTCACGAGCTGCGCCGAGTGGTCTGGCCAGTCAAGTTCAAGCCGGAGCTGCCCCCTCGCTACGACGGCATCCCTGACCCCACGGAGTTCATTCAGCTCTACACGCTGAGCATTGAGGCAGCGAACGGCGACGACAAGGTCATGGCGAACTGGTTCCCCGTGGCCCTCAAGGATGGCGCACGCTCCTGGCTCATGAACCTCCCCGAGGGGTCGATCTCTTCATGGGATGAGCTTCACGAGCGGTTCATTGCCAACTTCTAGGGCACTCGTGACTGCGCCCTCACCATCAATGACCTGCGGCGCGTGAAGCAGCGCCCTGGCGAGACCCTCCACAAGTACATCTAGTGCTTTACCCAAGTCCGCCTCAAGATCTCAAAGGCCTCGGATGAAGCCATCATCTCGGTGTACACCGACGGCGTCACGGACGTCAGGATGAGCAAAAAGCTCGCCATCAATGATGACTTGTGCACTGTGCTGGAGCTGTTCCACTTGGCTGACAAGTGCGCGAGGGCAAAAGTAGGCCGCCTCTCTCTTGTTAGCAGCCCTAACATCGAGTTCGAAGATAAGAAGGCCAAGGCCAAGGAAGCAAAGTGCAAGGGTCCCGCCGTGCTGGCAGCGGAGCCCAAGCAGAAGCGCGGCTGCGACCGTGATGAGCCCGCCAAGGACGTCCGCCCATTTTGAGTCTTCCACAACGTGCGCACCCACAACACCAATGTCTGTCAGGAGCTCAGGGCGCTTCGTGGCAAGTGCTTGGGCCGCCGTCCCGAGCGCAACGATCATGGCTTCAGCCGCGGAGTAGGCCACGGTGGAGGACGCTGGGACAACCGCAATCCCTGCCAGGGCTGGTGTGACTAGCCTCGCGAGGACGCCTGGTGCAATTAGCCTCGCGATGGCGCCTGGCGTGATCAGCATCGAGATGATGGGTTGCTATAGTGACAGAATCTTAAACCCTAGTTTATGCGCTACTTCGTAAGGGACCGATTTGGATCCAAAAGTTTAGTGCTATGGTTAGATTTTATCTTAATACTTTTCTCATAGTTGCGGATGCTTGCAAGGGGGTTAATCTTAAGTAGGAGGTTTTTTCAAGTAAGAATAGCACCTAAGCAGTAGTCCACCCACATATCAAATTGTCAAAGTAGCAAACACAAATCAAACCAACATGATGAAATTCCCGTGTACCGTCAAGAACGCTTTGCTTATCATAAGAGACCGTTTTGGCCTGTCCTTTGTTACAAAAGGATTGGGCTACCTTGCTGCACTTTACTTACCATTACCATTACTTGCTCATTACAAATTATCTTGCTATCAAACTACTTGTTACCGACTATTTCAGTGCTTGCAAAAAATACCTTGCTGAAAACCACTTGTCATTTCCTTCTGCTCCTCGTTGGGTTTGACACTCTTACTTATCAAAAGGACTACGATTGATCCTCTATACTTGTGCGTCATCAAGGCTCTTTTCTGGCACCGTTGCCGGGGAGTGAAGCGCTCTTGGTGACTGGAAATTGGTAAGGAAAAATTATTACTACGTGCTGAAATTTTTTGTCACTTGTTACTATGGAGAATCATCCTTTGAGGGGTTTGTTCGGGGTATCTTCACCTCGACCGGAACCATAATTAGTTACCCCTCAATCTACTTCACCTACTGAAAATATTGGTTATGAAATTCGTTCGGGTATGATAGAACATTTGCTAGCTAATCCTTATGCAGGAGATGGAACTGAACATCCTGATATGCACTTGATATATGTGGATGAAATTTGTGGATTACTTAAGCTTGCAGGTTTATCTGGAGATGAAGCTAAGAAGAAGGTTTTCCCTTTATCTTTGAAGGGAAAAGCATTGACATGGTATAGGCTATGCGATGATATTGGATCTTGGAACTGGAATCGATTGAAATTGGAATTTCACCAAAAAAGTTGTCCTATGCATCTAGTTCATCGTGATCGGAATTATATATATAATTTTTGGCCTCGTGAAGGAGAAAGTATCGCTCTAGCTTGGGGGAGGTTAAGTCAATGTTATATTCATGCCCCAATCATGAGCTCTCTAGAGAAATTATCATTCAGAATTTTTATGCTCGATTTTCTCGTGATGATCAATCCATGCTCGATACTTCTTGTGCTGGTTCTTTTATGAAGTAGACTATTGAATTTAGGCGGGATCTTTTAGAAAGAATTAAATGCAACTCTGAAGATTGGGAACTCGATGAAGGTAAAGAGTCAGGTATTAAGCTTGAATTTGATTGTGTTAAATCCTTTATGAATACCGATCCTTTTCACAAGTTTAGCACTAAATATGGACTTGACTCTGAGATAGTAGCCTCTTTTTGTGAATCTTTTGCTACTCATGTTGATCTTCCCAAAGAGAAGTGGTTTAAATATCATCCCCCTATTAAAGAAGAAATTAAAGAACCCAACATAGCTAAAGATGAAACTATTATTTACAATGTTGATCCAGTTGTGCCTACTGCTTATATTGAAAAACTACCCTTCCCTGTTAGGATAAAGTAACATGCTAAGGTATCAACTATGGTTCGCAAAAGTAATATCAGAGCACCTAAACCTACTGAACAAATTAAAGTAGAACCTAGTGTTACTATGGTTAAAGATCTCCTGGTAGAAAATATTGACGGGCATGTTATTTACTTCTGTGATGAAGCTACTAGAATTGCCAAACTCGATGAAAAAGATAAACATAGACCTGTTGTTGGCATGCTTGTTGTCTCAGTTAAAATAGGAGATCATTTTTATCATGATTTATGTGATTTAGGTGCTAGCGTGAGTGCTATTCCTTTTACCTTATACCAAGAAATTATGAATGACATAGCACCCGCTGAAATAGAAGACATAGATGTCACTATTAAACTTGCTAATAGAGACACCATCACACCACTTGGGATTGTTAGAGATGTTGAAGTCTTGTGTGGGAAAATAAAATACTCTACTGATTTTCTGGTTCTTGGTTCCCCACAAGATGACTCCTGTCCCATTATCTTTGGTTAACCTTTCTTGAACACTGTCAATGCTACTATAGATTGTCACAAACAAACTGTCAGTGTTAGCTTTGGTGATGAGTCTCATGAATTTAGTTTTTCCAAGTTTAATAGACAACCTCATAAGAAAGAATTACCTAGTAAGGATGAAATAATTGGTCTTGCTTCTAATGTCGTGCCTCCTACTGATCCACTAGAACAATATTTGCTAGACCATGAAAATGATATGCATATGCATGAAAGAAATGAGATAGATAAAATTTTCTTTGAACAACGACCCTTGCTTAAGCACAATTTGCCTATTGAAACTCTAGGATGTCCTCCTCCACCTAAAGGTGATCCCGTGTTTGAATTAAAACAATTACCTGACACTTTGAAGTATGCTTATCTCGATGAGAAAAAGATATATCATGTTATTATTAGTGCTAACCTTTCAGAACATGAAGAATAAAGATTATTGAACATTCTAAAGAACCATCGTGCTGCTATTGGATATACTCTTGATGATCTTAAGGGCATTAGTCCCACTCTCTGTCAGCACAATATCAATATGGAACCTGATGCTAAACCCATTGTTGATCATCAACGATGTTTGAATCCTAAGATGAAAGAAGAGGTAAGAACTGAAATATTAAAGCTTCTGGAAGCAGGCATAATCTATCCCATAGCTGATAGTAGATGGGTAAGCCCTGTTCATTGTGTCCCTAAAAAGGGAGGTATTACTGTTGTTCCAAATGATAAAAATGAACTCATTCCACAAAGAATTGTTACTGGCTATAGAATGGTAATTGATTTTAGAAAACTAAATAAAGCAACTAGAAAAGATCATTACCCTTTGCCTTTTATTGATCAAATGTTGGAGAGATTATCTAAGCACACACACTTTTGTTTTCTTGATGGATATTCTGGTTTTTCTCAAATAGCTGTTTCACAACCTGATCAAGAGAAAACCACCTTTACTTGCCCTTTTGGAACTTATGCTTATAGACGTATGCCTTTTGGTTTATGCAATGGACCTACTACCTTTCAAAGATGTATGACTGCTATATTCTCTGATTTTCGTGAAAAGATTGTTGAAGTTTTCATGGATGATTTTTCTGTTTATGGAACTTCTTTTGATGATTGCTTAAGCAACCTTGATCGAGTTTTGAAGAGATGTGAGCAAACTAACCTTGTCTTGAATTGAGAGAATTGCCACTTTATGGTTAATGAAGGTATTGTCTTGGGGCATAAAATTTCTGAACGAGGTATTGAGGTGGACCAAGCTAAAGTTGGTGCAATTGAGAAAATGCCATGTCCTAAAGATATTAAAGGTATTCTTAGTTTCCTCGGTCATGCAGGTTTCTATAGGAGGTTTATTAAAGACTTCTCTGAAATTTCTAGGCCTCTTACAAATCTTTTGCAAAAGGATGTTCCATTTGTTTTTGATGATGATTGTGTAGAAGCCTTTGAAGCACTTAAGAAAGCCTTAACTTCTGCACCTATTGTTCAACCACCTGATTGGAACTTGCCTTTTGAAATCATGTGTGATGCTAGTGATTATTCTATTGGTGTTGTTCTAGGACAAAGAGTTGGTAAGAAATTAAATGTTATTCATTATGCTAGCAAAACTCTAGACAGTGCCAAGAGAAATTATGCTACTACTGAAAAAGAATTTTTAGCAGTTGTGTTTGCTTGTGACAAATTCAGATCTTACATTGTTGATTCCAAAGTAATTGTTCAGACCGATCATGTTGCTATTAAATATCTTATGGAAAAGAAAGATGCTAAACCTAGACTCATTAGGTGGGTTCTCTTGCTACAAGAATTTGGTTTACATATTACTGATAGAAAAGGAGCTAAGAACCCCGTAGCTGATAACTTATCTAGGTTAGAGAATATCCTTGATGACCCACTCCCTATTGATGATAGTTTTCCTGATGAACAACTAGCTGCAATAAATGTTTCGCATAATACTCCTTGGTATGCTAACTATGCTAATTATATTGTTTTTAAATACATACCACCTAGTTTCACATACCAACAAAAGAAAAAATTCTTCTATGATTTAAGACATTACTTTTGGGATGGCCCACATCTTTATAAAGAAGGAGTAGATGGTATTATTAAACGTTGTGTACCTGAGCATGAACAGGAACAAATCTTACGGAAATGTCACTCCGAAGCTTATGGAGGGCATCATGCGGGAGATAGAACAACTCATAAGGTATTGCAATCTAGTTTTTATTGGTCTGCTCTCTTCAAGGATGCCCGTAAGTTTGTTTTATCTTGTGATGAATGTCAAAGAATTGGTAATATCGGTAAGCGTCAAGAAATGCCTATGAATTATTCACTTGCTGTTGAACCATTTGATGTTTGGGGTTTTGATTATATGGACATTTTCCTTCCTCTAATAGGTATACACATATTTTGGTTGATGTTGATTACGTTACTAAGTGGGTAGAAGCTATTCCAACTAGTAGTGCTGATCATAACACTTCCATTAAAATGCTTAAAGAAGTTATTTTCCCAAGGTTTGGAGTCCCTAGATATTTAATGACCGATGGTAGCTCACACTTTATTCATGGTGCCTTCCGAAAATGCTTGCTAAATATGATGTTAACCATAGAATTGCGTTAGCCTATCATCCTCAATCCAGTGGTCAAGTTGAACTTAGCAATAGAGAAATAAAACTAATATTACAAAAAGCTGTTAATAGGTCCCGAAAGAATTGGTCTAAGAAATTGGATGATGCACTTTGGGCCTACAGAACAGCATATAAAAATCCTATGGGTATGTCTCCTTGTAAAATGGTTTATGGAAAAGCTTGTCATTTGCCTCTAGAGTTAGAACATAAAGCATATTGGGCTATTAAAGTACTCAACTATGATTTCAAACTTGCCGGTGAAAAGAGGTTATTTGATATTAGCTCATTAGATGAATGGAGAACCCAAGCTTATGAAAATGACAAATTATTTAAAGAAAAAGTTAAAAGATGGCATGACAAAAGAATCCAAAAGCGGGAATTCAAAGTTGGAGAAGACGTTCTTTTGTACAACTCTCATTTTAGATTCTTTGCAGGAAAACTTCTCTCTAAATGGGAAGAACCATATATTATCAAGGAGGTTTATCGCTCTGGAGCCATCAAAATAAATAATGCCGAAGGTACTAACCCGAAGGTTGTCAATAGGGCAAAGAATTAAACACTATATCTCATGTACGCCTATTAATGTTGAAAGCAATATTATTCAAACCATGACACCGGAGGAAAACATAAAAGAGACCTTCCGGAACACTCCAGAATACTAAAAAAGAGGAGGTACGTGATACGGTAAGTAAACGGACTCTGAAAAATCCGCAAAAATATTTTCTGTCAGTTTTGGAATATTACAAAAATTAGGAAAATAAGAAACAACCAGGAAGGCAACCGAGGAGGGCACAAGACACCAGGGCACGCCTGGGCCCCCTGGCGCACCCAGGTGGGTTGTGCCCACATCAGGAACCTTCTCGACTCTGTTTTCCTCCTGTTTGCTTGTTTCCCAAGATAAAAAATCTTTATATACCCCCGAACGTATTGACCACCGTATCGCGGAGAAATCTTCTGTTCTTCTTTCTTGCTGTTTTCTGTCAGATCTGTTAAGCCAGGCATCATGTCTTCTCCCTCATCCAACAACGTAGAAGGAGATGCTTGGTTGATGAAGATGGAACTAAAGAGAGAGGAACCAGAGGAAACCATCAAGGGTGATAAGGTCAAGGAAGCCACGGGAGATCGAGTTCCGGTAGTAGGGCAGGCCGTTCCAGCAGCAGCAGAAGAAGACATCCTTCAACCTTACTATGATTATCTTACCCCTACTGAAATTGAAGCTTTCAGGGTCATTGAAACGGTTCGTGTGCAAAATAAATATCTCACTCGTGAAAATATTCTGTTGCAAGAGCACATCATCACCCTCCGAAGCATTATCCGTAGATTGGAGAACCTCCTGAGCCTGAAGTGTGAAGCTACTTCACCACCACCTTCATCATCTTCTCCAACAAAAGAAACTTGAGTTCATGGTATGGGCACTCCCCTTGGCTTGTGGCAAGCTTGGGGGAGGTGCCCCGGTATCGTATCACCACCACTATCTTTGCTTTCATCTATTTTAGTTTGATCTTTAGTTATCCTATGATTAAGTTGAATAAAAATTTAGTTCGATCCTTTCTTTTTGAGTGCTTGCTTAGTGATCTATCTATCTATCTAATCATGTGCGATATATATAATAAAAAGTAATTTGAGTTTTGTTTCTTTACTCTTTTGTTCCAATAACAAAAAAGGAAAATAAATGAAATAGACCATATGCTAATCTTATGGTAAGTAATGACATCACATAAGGAAAAGTACAAGTGGTAAATTTATTGGAGATTGACAAACATATCAATGGTCAATGATGCAATTCATGAAAGAATTAATAAGGGAAGAGAAGATTCACATGCAAATACACTATCTTGGACATCTTTTATGATTGTGAGCCCCCATTAAATATTTTGTGTCAAAATTGTTGACGTTGGACAAGGAAGACAACGTAATGATTTATGCTTTTTCATATTCACTTAGAAGTTATATTGTCATAGATCCTTCAACATGTGGTGCTTGCTCAATATCTTTTCTAGCCAAAAATTCTGCACTAAGTAGAGATACTACTTGTGCATCCAAAAACCCTTAACCCAAAATCTTATTTTGAGAGTCCACCATACCTACCTATGGATTGAGTAAGATCCTTCAAGTAAGTTGTCATCGGTGCGATAAGGCAATAAAAATTGCTTCTAAATGTGTTGGATCATTTAGTGTAAGAGAAAATTGAGCGTTGTACGAACTTATGATGGCAAAGTAATAAAAGCGACGAACTGCATAATAAAGGTTGCTATCATAAGGGGCAATATAACGTGACGTTCTTTTGCATGAAGGGATGTGGCATACAAACAAATAAGCGCATCAGAACCTCTGCTTCCCTCTGCCAAGGGCCTATCTTTTACTTTTATGCATTTACTTTTATGTAAGAGTCAAAGTATTCTCCCCTATTCATTTTTATTTTCTCTTTTTGCAAGCATCATGTGGTGAGGAAAGATCTAGGCACATATATCCAGTTGGATATGAGTAGGCATGAGTTATTATTGTTGACATCACCCTTGAGATGAATACGTTGGGACGCAAAACTATAAGCCCCTATCTTTCTATGTGTCTGGTTGAAACTTTTTGTTCATGGGTACGCTGTGAGTGTTAGCAATCATAGAAGGTTAAATGATGGTTGAGTATGTGGACTTGCCTAAAGGCTCCGATACGTGACCTTCCTGAAAATATGATGAATTGTAATTGCAAAGTTGACTGAGAACATAGTTTGTTGGTTTTCAATAAGGTTTATGCTTTATACTTCAATGTTGTGATGAATTGTTACTTGTTCATGAGAAGTTATATGATAAAATTTGTTTGATAAAGTTTTATGTTAAAGTTCCTTGTTGTTATAATAATATCCATGATGCTTCTATGTTCGTATTTTGTTTTTATCGACACCTCTCTCTCTCTAAGCATGTGGGCATGTTTTTCGATTTCAGTTTTTCGCTTGAGGACAAGCGAGGTCTAAGCTTGTGGGAGTTGATACTTCCATTTTGCATCATGTTTTCCTACTGTTATTTATAATGTTTTTATGCATAATAATGCTTTTGGGGAGTAATTCTAATGCCTTTTCTCACATAATATGCAAGGTTTAGACAAAGAGGGAGAATACCGGCAGCTGGAATTCTGGACCTGAAAAATCTACGTCAGAGTTACCTATTCTGCACATCTCCAAATGAGCTGAAAATTTACGGAGAATTATTTTACAATATATAAAAAATAATGGAGCAAATAACTACTGGAGGAGGCCCACCAGGTGGGCACAACCCACCTGGGCGCGCCAGGCCCCCAGGCACGCCCTGGTGGGTTGTGCCCTCCTCGGCCCACCTCCGGTGCCCATCTTCTGGTATATAGGTTATTTTGACCTAGAAAAAATGAAGAGGGGACTTTCGGGACGAAGCGCCGCCGTCTCGAGGTGGAACTTGGGCAAGAGCACTTTTGCCCTTCGGCGGAGCGATTCCACCGGAGGAACTTCCCTCCCGGAGGGGGAAATCATCACCATCGTCATCACCAACAACTCTCCCATCTTTGGGAGGGCCATCTCCATCAACATCTTCAACAGCACCATCTCCTCTCAAACCCTAGTTCATCTTTTGTGTTCAATCTTTGTACCGGAACCTTAGATTGGTACTTGTGGGTGACTAGTAGTGTTGATTACATCTTGTAGTTGATTACTATGTGGTTTATTTGGTGGAAGATTATATGTTCAGATCCATTATGCTATTTAATACCCCTCTGATCTTGAGCATGATTATTATTTGTGAGTAGTTACTTTTGTTCTTGAGGTCATGGGAGAAGTCATGTTGCAAGTAATCATGTGAACTTGATATGTGTTCGATATTTTGATGATATGTATGTTGTGATTCCCTTAGTGGTGTCATGTGAACGTTGACTACATGGCACTTCACCATATTTGGGCCTAAGGGAATGCATTGTGGAGTAGTTATTAGATGATGGGTTGCTAGAGTGACAGAAGCTTAAACCCTAGTTTATGCGCTACTTCGTAAGGGACCGATTTGGATCCAAAAGTTTAATGCTATGGTTAGATTTTATCTTAATACTTTTCTCGTAGTTGCGGATGCTTGCGAGGGGGTTAATCATAAGTAGGAGGTTTGTTCAAGTAAGAACAGCACCTAAGCACCGGTCCACCCACATATCAAATTATCAAAGTAGTGAACACAAATCAAACCAACATGATGAAATTCCCGTGTACCCTCAAGAATGCTTTGCTTATCAAAAGAGACTATTTTGGCCTGTCCTTTGTTACAAAAGGATTGGGCTACCTTGCTGCACTTTACTAACTGTTACGATTACTTGCTCATTACAAATTATCTTGCTACCAAACTAGTTGTTACCGACTATTTCAGTGCTTGCAGAAAATACCTTGCTGAAAACCACTTGTCATTTCCTTCTGCTCCTCGTTGGGTTCGACATTCTAACTTATCGAAAGGACTACGATTGATCCCCTATACTTGTGGGTCATCAACGTGGCGCACGACGCCTCACTGCCTCCTCCTCTACGAAACGACACCGCCGAGCTTCGGGACGATGCACGGCCGCCCGGGCCGCCGTGCGGTGCGCTGGCACCAGCTCGGGACGAGGCCAGCTGCCAGATTGTGCATCAGCCACTGCACGTTGCCCGTGTGCCCCCCGTGCCACTGCACCAGCTCCAAGAGCGGGCCGCCCAGGAAGCTGTGGCGCTTGGGCGCCATGACCGCGCTGCTCCCGCGCGAGCTGCGCCCGTCAGTTGTGCGGGCTGCCGCACCTTCACTCGCGAGCAGCGCCGAGTGGTCTGGCCAGCCATGTTCAAGCCAGAGCTGCCCCCTCGATACGACGGCATCCCCGACCCCGCGGTGTTCATTCAGCTCTACACGTTGAGCATCGAGGCGGCGAACGGCGACGACAAGGTCATGGTGAACTGGTTCCCCATGGCCCTCAAGGATGGCGCACGCTCCTGGCTCATGAACCTCCCCAAGGGGTCGATCTCTTCATGGGATGAGCTTCACGAGTGGTTCATTGCCAACTTCCAGGGCACTCGTGACTGCGCCCTCACCATCAATGACCTACGACGCGTGAAGCAGCGCCCTGGCAAGACCCTCCACAAGTACATCCAGTGCTTTACCCAAGTCCGCCTTAAGATCTCGAAGGCCTCGGATGAAGCCATCATCTCGGTGTACACTGACGGCGTCACGGACGTCAGGATGAGCGAAAAGCTCGCCATCAACGATGACTTGTGCACTGTGCTGGAGCTGTTCCACTTGGCTGACAAGTGCGCGAGGGCGAAAGAAGGCCGCCTCTCTCTTGTTAGTAGCCCTGACATCGAGCTCGAAGATAAGAAGGCCAAGGCCAAGGAAGCAAAGTGCAAGGGTCCCACTGTGCTGGCAGCGGAGCTCGAGCGGAAGCGCGGCCGTGACCGCGATGAGCCCGCCAAGGACGTCCGCCCATTTTGCGTCTTCCACAACGTGCGCACCCACAACACCGTTGACTGTCAGGAGCTCAGGGCGCTCCGTGACGAGCGCTTGGGCCACTGTCCCGAGCGCAACGACCGTGGCTTCTGCCATGGAGTAGGCCATGGTGGAGGACGCTGGGACAACCGCAATCCCCACTAGGGCTGGCGTGACCAGCCTCGCAAGGATGCCTGACGCAATCAGCCTCGCAACGGTGCCTGGCGCGATCAGCATCATGAGGTCCGACCTCAGGGCAACGCAGGCCTTCCGCCGTTGCCATCGCCCCCCAGGAGGAACAACAACAACCAGCCAGATGAGGGGCTGGGGGCTACTAGGAGCCTCACGCGATAGCCTGCATCCTCGGAGGAGCTCATGCTCCCGCGTCCAACCGTCTCTTCAAGCAGTTCTCTCGTGAGGTGAATGCTGCCATCCCGAAGCTTGAGGCTGTGCGCCCCCTCAAGTGGTCTCAATATGCCATCACCTTCGATTCCAAGGACCACCTCAGGTGGTCGACCACCGCGGGAGCTCTTCCCATGTTATGCACGCCCACCATCAGCAACGTCTCAGTCACCAAGACCCTCATCAGTGGTGGCGCCAGCCTCAATGTGCTCTCTGTAGAGACCTTCGAGACGCTCCAAGTGCCTTATGATCAGCTCATGCCCACCAAGCCATTCTTTGGAGTGACCGACGGCTCCACCACTCCCCTGGGGTAGGTGCGCCTCCCAGTCACCTTCGACACTCGTGACAACTACCACACCGAGCTCATCGATTTTGATGTGGCCCACATTGACCTCCCGTACAATGCCATCCTGGTTACCCTGCCCTCGCCAAGTTCATGGCGGCTACCCACCATGGCTACAATGTCCTCAAGATGCCAGGGTGCAGCGGCGTCATCACCGTCACTTGTAATGAGAAAGACGTGGTATGCTCCCTCGAGCACGCCTACAGGTCTGCAGCAGCCGAGAAATCCGATGTGAGGGAGACGTCGTGCTCCTTGAGGCTGTCCCCGCAAAGAAGAAGTAGCTCCTCCCCAAGGACTGTCCCGAGGCAAAGAGGGCTCTAGACGGCGACGTCTCAGGTGCCACACCTTCCGCTGGGGCGCGCTCTCCCTCCCGCATAGGAAGGCACGCCCGGCATCCCCCTCAGGGTAGGCTCGGCAGCTTCCACCTGGATAGCCTCTAACCTGACCGCTGCGACGAGGGAGGCACTTGGGCAGCACCTGGAGGCGTGCTTCGATGCATGTCCCCGCAAGCAAGGAACTCGGAGTGAGGCACCGGGGGCACGAGAATTCATCACCAATGCGATCGAGGAACTTCAGGAAGCACAAGCCATGCGCAGTGGGCGCCACCCCGCATGTTCCACCAGTGGAGCTGCCGCTCCCGACGCGGGCGGCGAGCTGCGCGTCTGCGTCAACATCCCGGGCCTCAACAGAGCCATGTCTCAGGACCTCTTCTGGCCGTCGCGCGTCGGCCAGAGTGGAGGCTTCCCGTGCAACTACATCCACATGCCCTTCGGCCTGGTGAACGTGGGCGTCATGTACCAGCGGCTTGCGCAGTTTGCATTGGAGTCTCATGAGGCCAAGCGATCAGTGCTGGCACCTCATGAGGCCCCGACCCCTCGCGAACCTCCCGAGCCTCAGGAGATGCCTGGCTCATGAGGAGCGAACCTCTGCGGCACGCTTCATCGGCTTCCTCGACGCTTCTGCAGCATCATTGCCAGGTGGCTTTTTGGTTGTTCATTTGAGGGTGCCCCCCAGGCTGCATTATCCTCAGGCTAAGAAGGGTCCGCCCCTACAGCCGCATTGCTTTTGCTCATGTATCGGAACTGGCCATGCCTTGACAAAATTTCCTTATTGATTTAACCTGCGTGCCCAGTGCTTCGCCACCATGAATGTCACCACGCCTTCGCAAACCCACTCTCGACTGCCTCATGACTAAGGGCTGGCACGGCGTCTGTGCTCGGGTCTGTCCCTGCAGCGTTGTTAAATCCAAGCAACCGAGCTCTGTCTCGCGGGCCAGCTCCCGTGCACGTCACCTCCTGGGGTCCTTGGTGCCTTTATCCTCGCATGAGCTCATCAAGGTTAGGTGAGTAAGGGCGCGTGGCTCGGTTCGTACAACCGCAATTTTGGTGCTTTGCCACCGCGGGAGCCGCGCGCCGAGTGTTCTTCCTTAGATTGTTGCATGAGAAGACTTGGCACGACGTCTGTGCTCGGGTCCGTCCCTACAGCGTTGATAAACCCAAGCGACCGAGCTCTGTCTGGTGGGCCGGCCCTGTATACGTCACCTCCTGTGGGTCCTTGGTGTTTGGCCTTCTCATGCGATGGCCTTTGGATGCTCGTTCGACGCAGGTCGCCCTCATAACTCAGGTTTTACAAGCACGCTCCACGCCAAAAGCTAGGCGCAACCCACCTTGAGGTAGGACCTCCTGAGCCCCGCGCTGGCTCACGAGCGTCTAAAAACACCTCCTCAAAGTTCTGCCGTGCCAGCCACACGTACGAACGAAACAGGGTTGTACATGCCCAGAGACTCTAGCACAGAGCTCCTACCCACGCCTAGTGGAAGCCCCATCCTTAGCGCTGGAGGATACATTCGCAATACGGCCATGCCCACGCCCAGTGGAAGCCCCATGCTCCGCGCTGGTGGATAAACACCTGAGGGCGCCTGATGGGTTGCATCAACCTCAGGATGGCCGCTCGGCTCTTCAGCGACATTGCTCGTACCCTCCCCCTGAGCCTCACGCGAGCGGGGGATGGACACGGTGCATGTGCTTGGGTCAGCCCCAGCAGCGCCAAAAAACCCAAGGAATCGGGCTCTGGCTCGCAGGCCTACTCCCGCGCACGTCACCCCACCAAGGTCCTTGGTGTCTGTCTCCTCGCGTAACCCCCAGGTGTAGGCTGACGAGAGAAAGGTAGGAAGGGCCCCGGGTTAACCTCGCCGTCGCCCACATTTCCTTCATGCGGGCCCCTTGTGCATCAAGGGGGACCCCTCAGCATCACGACTAAGGAGCCTCACTAGTCTCGTAGCCCCTCGCTCCTTGGCTTTGTCCAGGCATCGCGACCTAACATTCCAACGGCGGCCGAGGTATGCGCGTGGCTGGGCCCTACCGACGCAGAGCGCAAAGGCAAGTAGAAATGAAATCAAGCATGGAAAGAAAACTATGGAGTTCAAACAGTCATTACAAGCATCAAGTGCATCTCAAATTTAAACAAAGTCTTACGCCTCTGCAAGGCATGATTAGTTTGCTGCAGGATGATAAAGAAAGTTTAGGAGGAAGGGCCGTCGCCGCCATTGCCGCCGCCAGGCGCCTCATCACTGCTGCAGGCGGAACTTCCTGAGCAGCGCGGCCACATGATCCTTCACGGCTTCCGCCGTGGCGCTGCGGGATTCCTCAGCGACTGGGCCTGTTAGTGCTCTGAAGTTGAAGTCAGGATTGCAGAGGAGAAGATGGCTGAAGACGCGGGTTGCCGCCACAGAGAAAAGACCGCGACACTCCTCCTCCAGGACGTCGTCCACCTTTTGGACATCGCCCTCGAGCTCCTCGGTGAGCTTGGAGGAAAGCTCGGCATAGCCAGCATCGGGGGTGGCGAGCGTAGCCTCAAATCTCTGCTGGCAGATGGACCTCAGCACTTGGCGGGCCCTGAGCTCGAGCAAAGAGAAAGCGGCAGGATCCACTGCTGCTTTGGCATCAGCGTCGGCCAGGATCTTCTCCCTAGCTTCCAGCCGAGCGTTCACCTCAGAGACATGCTTGGCATGGGCCGATTGGGCTTCGGTCACCTCCTGCTGCAGCTTGCCTAGGCACTCGTGCTCCGTGGCTTGCTCGACGCCCACCTTCGTCAGCGCGGAGTCACGATCTGCAAGCTTCGCCTCGCGAGCCTTGAGGTCATCCTCCAGTCGCTGGAGTTGTTGCGTGCACGTGGCCTGTTCCTCCTGGAGCATCTTCAGGCTGGCCTCCACCTCGCCGCAGTGCTTGGCGGCCGGTGCTGCTTCAGCCAGCGCCCCATCACAAGCTACTCTTGCATGGGCGGATTCTTCCTTGCTCTCTACAGCGGAGGCCTCGGCCTGACTCTAGGCCTCCTTGGTTGCCACCTCAACTTGGAGCCACGCTAAGGCGAGCCCCAGCCGCTCCCTGGCGAGGCATCTATCGGCATCTCGGAGGTCCGCCCTGAACAGGTAGAGTGTGGCATAAGCATCGGCCAGGGCCCCGTACCTAATAAGGGTGCCACAGTTCGCAAGCGCGAGGACCTGACGAGGGAGCGGTGCCAGTGCGCTAATTGGAACCGTGGCCGATGAGGTCTTGGTATGATCTGCTTGAGGCACCGGGGGCTTTGGGTCCTTCCCCACGCCTGACTTCCGCGGCATGGCAAGGGCGACTGCCGCCTCGGCCTGCTGAGTCACGGGAGTCGGCACCGCTTGAGGTTGTGCCACTACACGCCCTGAGTCGGGTTCGGCCAGCGGGGGGTGGGGCATCGCCCCCTTGCCCATGATCAGAGCTGCCACGACCGCGGCAGGGAGCGCCATGCCATAAGCCTCGCGTCCTTGTTGGCCGGCCCTGCGGGCGGTGCCGATGAATCACCGGGAGGAGGTGGCGCGCCCGCACGCCCTGGTGCGGTGGTGCCCGTGCACCTGAGAGATGGGCTAGATCGGCGTTGCGCGCCCCCATGTCTGCCGAAGTTGCGGCCGAGTGTCAAAGCCGCCTTCAGGACGATAGGCACCTTCGCAGTGGTGGTTGTCTTCTTCTTCTTCTCCGTGCCATCACCTCTACTCGACACAATGAGGGGCCATACGAACATATCGACTACGAGCGCGCAGTGAAAAAGTAAAGCGAGGATACTTACTCATCTGGCGTGGTCCACATCCTCTTCTTCTCCTCCTCGGAGGCTGATGCGCCCCCATCCTTCTTTGGCGTGGCCTTGGCTTCGCCCCGGGGGCTGTCGGGGTGATCCCCTGCATGCCCCGTTACGGCGCCACTGTCCGTAGGGGCGAGGGGATCCCCCTAAGGGGCCATGGTTGGTGAAACCGCGGCTGCCTCGACAGAGGCCGCCTCGGTCGTCAGCTACGCATCCGCCGGGGCAAGGTCTGTTTCCTCGACTGCCCCAGTGGGGCGTGGAGAGCCTTCGGGGGGGGGGAAGCTATTGCCCCCTCGCCTGGGGCCACCCCGCCAGACGCTCGCGCGGTCGGGGGAGCAGACTCCGCCCTCCTGGATGCCCTGACAGGGCTTGGGGAATCCATGACCGGGAGCTCGTCAGCATCGTCATCGTCCTCGAGGCCGAGGAGGATCTAGCGCTGCGACGGTGGGGACGTCCTCCCGAGGTCGTCCTCCTCGATTTCCTCCGAGTCCTTGTCGCCGTCGCTGTCGCCGGAGGACAACACCACGGGCGAATCAGGGTGGTCACGCGGCTCGAGCCCCCACTCATTGAAGGTGGGCATGGCTGCGACTAGCTCCTCCTTGTCATCGCGGCTATACAGCAGGGCGACGGCCTCGGGGATATCCCCTGGGATATAGCCGAGCAGGGTGAACAAGGCCACGTCCAGCTCCGCGCCTGTCAGGCCGGGAGCATGCAGCCTCATCGCGTCCCTCGCGCCTACGTACTCCCACAAGGGCTTCGAATGCGATTGGAGCAGCGCGAGGCGCTGCGCTAGGAACTCCTTCATGATCATCACCCCCATCAGCAGCTTCGCCTTCATATGCGAAGCTATCTTATTCAGGACGGGTTTCGCTCGGGGATCGATGAGCTTTGCGGAGCCCCACTCAGAGAACTGCTCGGGCAGCAACGCCGGAGGCGCCAGGTGCGGGTCGGTGCCGCGAGCGTCCAGGAGGATCCAGCGCTGCCAGAAGCCTTCCACCTTCTTCCTGGTCTACAGGAGCGATTTTTCACTGAGCACATCGATGAAGGAGAACGCACGCGGATCACTGAGCCCGGGCGGTGAACCACATGCTGAAGAAATGGCGGAAGAGCGCCACTGAGGGCCTCATGCCCATGAAAGCCTCGTAGTAGAAGGCGAAGATGGACAAGAGGAGAATGGAGTTGGGCTGGAGGTGAAGGGCATGGATCTGGTAGTGCTCGAGGATGGCGTAGAAGAACTCGGAGAAGAGCGGGACCAGCCCGGAGAAGACGCTCTGGAGGAAGAAAAGGTAGACGGACTCCGCCAGGCTGCTCCACGCCACGGAGCTGGGCCAGATCTGGGTCACGCCCCACTCGTTCAGGTCACCAGCCATCAGCGGGAGCACCAGATTGAGGTCCTCCTCCTTAGCAATGGAGGAGGTTAAAAGCGCCGGCGCGAGGGAGGGGGAGCTTGCGACCGGGGCTGCAGACTTTGTTTTCCCGGCAGGCGCCATTCGCGAAATCGCTGGCGACGGCGAGGAGGAAGGAAAGGTAGCGCTCTGTCTGGATCTGGAGGAGCCTCGCACGAGAGAAGGGGATCAGGGCAGGATGAGGAAGACACAAGATTGGAGAGCAATGATGACCCCGCAGTGCACGCCAGGCTTTATGTCAGCCAGGGCAGTTGCCAAGGCGACATGGGGAAGTGGGGCGTCCCACGCCCTGTCGAGCGCCATGTGTCAAGCCTGGCCTGCAGGCAGTCAGGGCCCACGCCGCTTCGCCTCTCCTCTTCGTCTCCGCCTCCGAACAGGGCCGTACATGCCGCGGGCCCGGGGGCTACTGTCGGGGTTCTGGGACCGGGGGTACCCAGGCCCGTCTACCTGCGGCCCATCGCGTGGCATCATCAAAGGCCCGGTGCAGCCCAGCACCAAGACTTCACGAGCAAGACCCTCGCGAGGGCCCCCGCCTCGTGAGGTGAACTACATCAAGGCATCCCGAGGAGCGGTCTCCCGAGGCTGCCTCCCGAGGAGCGGACATCTCTAGGCTCGCACCCCGCCTCACGAGGCGCATGGTGACATGAGCCATGACGATCGAAGCCAGGAGGGCGCCAGCGGGCGTAGTCCAGGACAGTTTCCTCTTTGGTGCTAGAGAGACTAGGACGTACGCGGGTTCCTAAGGAATCCCCCAAAGGTTGCCGTTCCGGTGCAACAAGACCAAGACCATGGGTTCGGCAGGACGGAGGTCATCACCGAGCCCACCTGCACATCACCACCAGGAGCTTTGCAGACGAAAACCACCTTTAGTTAGGATAGGGTGTACTCCTGCCCCCCTTCGAATTGGCCGTTGTGGTATCCCTTCCCGCCTTAGAGTTTTCGGGGGAAGAGGACCGGGCCAGTATAAGTATAGCTAGGCCACCACCTTGGAGGGGGCGAGTTGATCTACCCCTTAAGCCTGGAGTCGCTCCTAAAGCCTCCTGGGGCAGTTCATCCTCGTACTAGTGCATACTCATCCTCCTCGTGAGGCAATCCACCACAAAGCGGGAGTAGGGTCTTACACCGCAAGGTGGCCCGAACCTGGGTAAATCTCGTGTCCATCTCCTCTTCCATCTCCCACGAGCGCATCGGAGCCAAGCCGTGAGGCGGTGAGCAGCAAGTTGTAGCTTAGCAGAGTTCTTCATGCACACCCCAGAGTTCGAACCTTGTTTGGGTCTGCGGAGCCCCGATTCCGTCAGCTTCTTCTCTCTCTTTGATATTGAATACAATGTTCCCCTCGATGTTCTTGGAGTTCTATTCGATGTAATCTTCTTTTGCAGTGTGTTTGTTGAGATCCGATGAATTGTGGGTTTATAATCCGATTATCTATGAATATTATTTGAGTCTTCTCTGAACTCTTTTATCCATGATTAAGATGGCTTTGTATTTCTCTCTGATCTATTGATTTGGTTTGGCCAACTAGATTGATCTATCTTGCAATGGGAGAGGTGCTTTGTGATGGGTTCAATCTTGCGGTGTCCTCACCCAGTGACAGTAGGTGTAGCGAGGCACATATTTGTATTGTTGCCATTAAGGATAAAAAGATGGGGTTTTTACCATATTGCTTGGATCTATCCCTCTACATCATGTCATCTTGCTTAAGGTGTTACTCCGTTCTTGTTAACTTAATACACTAGGTGCATGCTGGATAGCGGTCGATGTGTGGAGTAATAGTAGTAGATGCAGGCAGGAGTCGGTCTACTTGTCACGGACATGATGCCTATATTCATGATCATTGCCTTGGATATCATCATAACTATGCGCTTTTCTATCAATTGCTCAAGAGTAATTTGTTTACCCACTGTATGTGTTCTTTCAAGAGAGAAGCCTCTAGTGAAACCTATGGCCCCGGGGTCTATTTTTATCATATTATTTTTAGATCTATAAAACCAAAAACCCAAAAATACCTTGCTGCAATTTATTTATCTTTATTTTATTTAGCACTTTTACTTATCTTTTATATCAATCTCTATCATATCTCACCCTTGCTAGTGACCGTGAAGGGATTGACAACCCCTTTTTCGCGTTGTGTGCAAGTGTTTGTTAGTTTGTGCAAGTGCGGGACTTGTGTGTTCCTCCTACTAGATTGATACCTTGGTTCTTAGCTGAGGGAAATACTTGTCTCTACTTTACTGCATCACCCTTTCCTCTTCAAGGGAAAAATCAACGCAAGCTCAAGAAGTAGGAGGAAGAATTTCTCGCGCCGTTGCCGGGGAGGATCTACATCAAGCCTACCAAGTACCCATCATAAACTCTCTTTTCTTGCATTACATTATTCGCCATTTGCCTCTCATTTTCCTCTCTCCCACTTCTAAAATGTTTTCAAAAAAATACAAAAATATTTACCCTTTTTATTTGCCTTTTTTCGTTTGCCTTTATGTCTTACTTGGGTTGTTTGCTTGTCTGCTTGGCATAATTGCATATTTATTCCAAATCAGAAGGAAAAAGTTTATGGATCTGCATCCACTTGCTAATATTTTTTAAAGATCCAACTATGATGAACCAATTGCTAGTGAGTTAAGTGCACTAGATTATCTTTGTGAAGTTTTGCTTGAAATTCGTGAATCTGAAAATTGTGATGAAGTGCTAAAAGAAGAAAATTATAAAGTGATTCATGATAGCTCCTTGAATGAAAAGCATGATTGCAATGATGTTATTATAAATTCTATTAATGTCAATTGTGCTAATAATATGCAAAACCCCAAGCTTGGGGATGCTAATTGCAATGATCATGATTGGGGTGATGATGCTTCTTATGATCTTGAAAATTTATTTAATCCTCATGATAAATATGTTTGCGATAATATTGAAAGTGGGTTCAGAAGAGTGTCAACTCTAGGTAAAAATAATCCCACATATTTTGAAAGTGTTCAATCTTATGAATTTTTTGATAAAATTGGGTTTGAAAAGGTCCTGACTTTATTTTATGATAATCCCAGTATTTTGGAAGAGTGTCAACTTTGCTTGCATGTGGAACAACTAGAAAATATGTTATGTGATAGCTATATTGTTGAATTTGAATATGATCCCACATGTAATTCTTATGAAAGAGGAAAATATGGTTGTAGAAATTTCCATGTCACTAAATTACCTCTCGTTATGTTGAGATTGCTATTGTTTCTTTCTTCTTCCTTGCATATGCTAGTTTTTGCTTGCCTTGATAATTTGTTTGTTTATAAAATTCCTATGCATATAAAGCATGTTAGACTTAAATTTGTTTGTCATAGGTTTTATGATGCTCTCTTTGTGTTTCAATTATTATCTTTCATGTGAGCATCATCAAAATATCAATGCCTAGCTAAAAGGTTTTACAGAAAAGCGCTTGTTGGGAGACAACCCAATATTTTTATTTTTCTGTTTTTATGAGTATATGCAATATTACTTCTGTAATAATTGTGTTTTAGTGTTTTAATTAGTGTTTGAGCCAAGTAAGACCTTTGGGATGCTTTGGCAGATCGTTGATTTGATTTTGCTGAAAAACAGAAACGTTTGTGTCCAGTAGCAGAATTGTTAAAATTCACTGGAATGTGGAAAAACTCTGAATTTTTTACACAATATTGACATATGAATTTCCTATACTTTCCCAATTTTTTAGAATTTTTGGAGCTACAAAAATATGACTATAATTCTAGTCTTTACAGACTGTTTTTTGACAGATTCTATTTTTGATGTGTTGTTTGCTTATTTTGATGAATCTATGGGTAGTATCGGGGGGTATGAGCCATGGAGAAGTTAGAATACAATAGATATAATGCAAATATAAAATTGGAATGAGTTCACAACAGTATCTAAAAGTGGAGATTTGTTTTATCGTACTAACGGATCTCACGAGTTTTTGTTGAGTTTTGTGTTGTGAAGTTTTCATGTTTTGGGTGAAGTTTCGATGGACTACGGAATAAGGAGTGGCAAGAACCTAAGCTTGGGGATGCCCAAGGCACCCCAAGGTAATATTCAAGGACAACCAAGCATCTAAGCTTGGGGATGCCCCGGATGGCATCCCCTCTTTTGCCTTCAATCCATCGGTAAATTACTTGAGGCTATATTTTTATTCACCACATGATATGTGTTTTGCTTGGAGTGTCTTGTATTATATGAGTTTTTGCTTTTTAGTTTGCTACAATCATCCTTGCTGTACACATCTTTTGAGAGGGACACATATTAATCATGAATTTATTAGAATACTCTATGTGCTTCACTTATATCTTTTGAGCTAGGTAGTTGCTCTAGTGCTTCACTTATATATTTTTAGAGCACGGCGGTGGCTTTATTTTGAAGAAATTGATGAACTCTCATGCTTCACTTATATTATTTTGAGATTCTTAAAAATAATATGGAAATTTTCTTAGGTTATGAATTTAGTCCTAATATGATGGGTATTCAAGAGGGATATAATAAAAACTTTCATGAAGATCATCGAATATATGAGAAGTTTGATTCCTTGCATTTGTTTTGAGATATAAAGATGGTGATATTAGAGTCATGCTAGTGAGTAATTGTGGATTAGTAAGAATATTTGTGTTAAGGTTTGTGATTCTCGAAGCATGCACGTATGGTCTCTCGTTATGTGAAGAAGTTGGAGCATGATTTATTTTTGATTGTCTTCCTTATGAGTGGCGGTCGGGGACGAGCGATGGTCTTTTCCTACCAATCTATCCCCCTAGTAGCATGCATATTAGTACTCTGTTTTCGAGGGCTAATAAATTTTTGGAATAAGTATGTGAGTTCTTTATGACTAATGTTGAGTCCATGGATTATACGCACTCTCACCCTTCCACCTTTGCTAGCCACTCTAGTACCGTGCAACTTTTGCCACCTTATACCTTTCCTCAAAACAGCCACCATACCTACCTATTATGGCATTTCCATAGCCATTCTAAGATATATTGCCATGCAACTTCCACCATTCCATTTTATTATGATACATACCATCATTGTCATATTGCTTTGCATGATCATATAGTTGACATAGTATTTGTGGCTTGGCCACCGTTCATATTTTTTATACATGTCATGCTAGATCATTGCACATCCCGGTACACCACCGGAGGCATTCATATAGAGTCATATCCTTGTTCTAGTATCGAGTTGTAATTCTTGAGTTGTAAGTAAATAAAAGTGTGATGATCATCATTATTAGAGCATTGTCCCATGTGAGGAAAGGATGATGGAGACTATGATTCTCCCATAAGTCAGGATGAGACTCCGGACT
Source organism: Thinopyrum elongatum (assembly GCA_011799875.1). Taxonomy (NCBI): domain Eukaryota; kingdom Viridiplantae; phylum Streptophyta; class Magnoliopsida; order Poales; family Poaceae; genus Thinopyrum; species Thinopyrum elongatum. Next base: position 321,156,009 of record CM022299.1, on the reverse strand, counting down.
TAAAATAAAAAGAGGCCAAAGAGCGCAAAATAAAAAAAGCGGCCAAAGAGCCCAAAAGGAGAAAAAAATTGAGAGAAAAAGAGAGAAAGGACAATGTTACTATCCTTTTTCCACGCTTGTGCTTCAAATAGCACCATGTTCTTCATATAGAGAGTCTCCTATGTTGTCACTTTCATATATTACTAGTGGGAATTTTTCATTATAGAACTTGGCTTGTATATTCCCATGATGGGCTTCCTCAAAATTTCCCTAGGTCTTCGTGAGCAATCGAGTTGGATGCACACCCACTTAGTTTTCTTTTTGAGCTTTCATACACTTATAGCTCTAGTGCATCCGTTGCATGGCAATCCCTACTCACTTGCACCATTATCAATTGATGGGCATCTCCATAGCCTATTAATTTGCCTAGTTGGTGTGAGAATTTCTTTCTCCTTTTTTGTATACTACCACCTTCTATTCCACCCATAGTGTTATATCCATGGCTCACGCTCATGTATTGCGTGATAGTTGAAAAAGCTTTAGAACATTAAAAGTATGAAACAATTGCTTGGCTTGTCATCGGGGTTGTGCATGATAAATAATTTGTGTGATAAAGATAGAGCATGACAAGACTATATGATTTTGTAGGGATAACTTTCTTTAGCCATGATATTTTGAAAAACCATGATTGCTTTATTAGTATGCTTGAAGTATATTGTTTTTATGTTAATATTAAACTTTTCTTTTGAATCTTATGTATCTAAATATTCATCCCACAATAAGAAAGATTACTTGATAAACATGTTAGGTAGCATTCCACATCAAAAATTCTGTTTTTATCATTTACCTACTCAAGGACGAGCAGGAATTAAGCTTGGGGATGCTTGATACGTCTCCAACATATCTATAATTTTTTATTGTTCCATGCTATTATATTATCCATCTTGGATGTTTTATATGCATTAATATGCTATTTTATATCATTTTTTGGGACTAACCTATTAACCTAGTGCCCATTGCCAGTTGCAGTTTTTTCCTTGTTTTTTCTTCTACAGAAAATCAATACCAAACGGAGTCCAAATGGAACAAAACTTTTTGAGGACTTTTCTTGGACCAGAAGACAACCACGAAGCTTCGGGAGGAGGCCAGAGGAGCCACGAGAGGGCCACAAGCCTTAGAGGCGCACCCTAGGGGAGCACGCCCCCCAGGCTTGTGGGCCCCTCGGGACTCCCCTAACCCTAATTCCAGCTCTATAAATACCCAAATATTCCCCGTATACCAGAGGGCACACCAAAAATACTTTTCCGCCACCGCAAGCTTCTGTTCTTGTGAGATCCCATCTTGGGGCCTTTTCCGGTACTCTGCCGGAGGGGGATTCGGTCACGAAGGGCCTCTACACCAACCTTGCTGCCCTTTCGATGATGTGTGAGTAGTTTACCACAGACCTACTGGTCCATAGCTAGTAGCTAGATGGCTTCTTCTCTGTCTTTGATCTTCAATACAATGTTCTCCTCGATGTTCTTGGAGTTCTATTAGATGTAATCTTCTTTTGCGGTGTGTTTGTTGAGATCCGATGAATTGTGGGTTTATGATCAGATTATCTATGAATATTATTTGAGTCTTCTCTGAACTCTTTTATGCATGATTAAGATAGCTTTGTATTTCTCTCTGATCTATTGATTTGGTTTGGCCAACTAGATTGATCTATCTTGCAATCGGAGAGGTGCTTTGTGATGGGTTCAATCTTGCGGTGTCCTCACCCAGTGACAGTAGGGGTAGCGAGGCACATATTTGTATTGTTGCCATTAAGGATAAAAAGATGGGTTTTTTTACCATATTGCTTGGATCTATCCCTCTACATCATGTCATCTTGCTTAAGGCATTACTCCATTCTTGTTAACTTAATACACTAGATGCACGCTGGATTGCGGTTGATGTGTGGAGTAATAGTAGTAGATGCAGGCAGGAGTCGGTCTACTTGTCACAGACATGATGCCTATATTCATGATCATTGCCTTGGATATCGTCATAACTATGTGCTTTTCTATCCATTGCTCAACAGTAATTTGTTTACCCACCGTATGCGTTCTTTCAAGAGAGAAGCCTCTAGTGAAACCTATGGCCCCGGGTCTATTTTTATCATATTATTTTCAGATCTATAAAACAAAAAACCCAAAAATACCTTGCTGCAATTTATTTTTATTTATTTTATTTAGCACTTTTACTTATCTTTTATATCAATCTCTATCATATCTCACCCTTGCTAGTGACCGTGAAGGGATTGACAACCCCTTTTTCGCGTTGTGTGCAAGTGTTTGTTAGTTTGTGCAGGTGCATCTATTGGGGACTTGTGTGTTCCTCCTACTGGATTGATACCTTGGTTCTTAACTGAGGGAAATACTTATCTCTACTTTGCTGCATCACCCTTTCCTCTTCAAGGGAAAAATCAATGCAAGCTCAAGAAGTAGCAATGACTTGTCCTTCCTTTCTGAATCCTTGCTTCTTCGAGAGGGTCTTCATTCATAACAATCATCTCTACTCCTCTCTCCATGAGGTGATTTATCTCTTCTACTTCCCCTTTTTGGTGAGTCTTCTCTTTTCTTGTAGGGAGCCATACACTCATTGGAGTAGTGTCTAGGTCTTCCACAATTGTAGCAATTACGATCACGACTAGAAAATCTTTCCTCATTGTAGGACCTTGACTTGGAGCCTCTATCTTTGCTTCTACTCTTGTAGAATTTGTTGATGTTTTTCATCATTAAGCTCAATTCTTCATTGGAGACTAGCTTGTCACTTGATTTTGTGGGAGCATCACTTGAAGCTTTGTATGCACCACTTGACTTGTTCTGGAGCTCTTCCTTATCCTTGAGTGACATCTCGTGAGCAACAATTCTACCAATGAGTCTCGTGGGCTTGAGATCTTTGTAATTGGGCATCATTTGGATCAATGTGCACACGGTATCATATTTACCATCCAAAGCTCTAAGAATCTTCTTGATGATGAACTTATCAGTCACCTCTTCACTTCCTAAGCCGGCAATCTGATTTGTGATGAGAGCAAGTCTAGAGTACATTTTAGCGACTCCTTCACCATCCTTCATCTTGAACTTGTCAATTTGACTTTGAAGTACATCCAACTTGGATTCCTTGATGGACTCGGTACCTTCATGCATATCAATGAAAGTATCCCAAATTTCCTTTCCATTCTCAAGGCGACTAATTTTGTTGAATTCCTCGGGGCACAATCCGTTGAAGAGAATATCACAATCTTGAGCATTGTATTGCAACATCTTCAATTCTTCCGTGATCGCTTCATGATCTGGTTCTCTACCATCCTCAAAGAATTCACCTTGCAGGCCAATACGAACAACAGCCCTAACGGCAGGGTTATGACCAAGAATGTGCATTTTCATCTTATGCTTCCAACTAGCAAAATTTGTACCATCAAAATATGGACATCTATCGTGATAGTTACCCTCACTAGACGCCATACTCTCCTAGGTTGTGAAACCAAGGCTATGATCACCAAAGCATGGAAATCAAGGCCTACAGAGACCAAAGCTCTGATACCACTTGTAGGATTGAAAGTATGTCTAGAGGGGGGTGATTAGACTACTTGACCAAATAAAACCTAACCTTTTCCCAATTTTAGTTGTAGGTAGATTTTAGCAATTATGACAAGTCAAGCAACACCCTACACATTCAAGTCTAAGAGTGTAGCAGTGGAAAGTAAGACATAGCACATGTAAGTAAAGGGAAGGGTTTGGAGAAGGCAAACAAAATGGCATGGTTCCGATAGGTGGTGCTATCTTACATCCACGTTGATGGAGACTTCAACCCACGAAGGGTAATGGCTGCGCGAGTCCACGGAGGGCTCCACCCACGAAGGGTCCATGAAGAAGCAACCTTGTCTATCCCACAATGGCCATCGTCCACGAAGGACTTGCCTCACTCGGGTAGTCTTCATGAAGTAGGTGATCTCCTTGCCCTTACAAACTTCTTGGTTCAACTCCACATCATGTCAGAGGCTCCCAAGGGACACCTAACCAATCTATGAGACATCACTCTCCAAAAGGTAATAGACGGTGTGTTGATGATGAACTCCTTGCTCTTTTGCTTCAAATGATAGTCTCCCCAACACTCAACTCTCTCACACAGATTTGGCTATGGTGGAAGAAGGATTTGAGTGGAAAGCAACTTGGGGAAGGTTAGAAATCAAGGTTCAACTGGTAGGAATGGAATCTCTTGATCTCAATACATGAGTAGGTGGTTCTCTCTCAGAAAATAAATGGTGGAAGTGTAGGCACATTCTGATGGCTCTCTCCTCTGAGGAAGAAGGGGTGGAGGGGTATATATAGCCTCCACACAAAATCCAACCGTTACACACTTTTGACCCAACTCAGTGGCACCAATCAGAAATCTCGGTGGCACCGACCTGTGTAAAAGATATGAACGTTAGGAATCTCGATGGCACCGACTGGAACATCTTGGAGGGACTAATGTGCAATGGCTAGGGCAAACCTCGTCTCGGTGGCACCAATTGCATCAACTAGGTGGGACTGAAATGAAGCAATAAGGCAACAGAGAGTTGGCAAGCCATCTCGGTGGTACCGATTGCAAATCTCGGTGGGACCGAAATAATTGCAACTAGTAATAGAGAGTTAGCAAAGCCATCTCGGTGGGACCAAGATCCATGTCGGTGGATCCGATTTGTCAGGGTTTGGTAGTGGCTAACTCCAGATGAACTCGGTGGCTCCAGATAGGAAATTTAGGTGGGGCCGAGTTGGAATGTAGGTTTTGGACATATTTGGATGGAGAAAGTGGTTGAGGGTTTTGGAGCAACGTTACTTAGCACTTGAGCAAAAAGATCATTAAGCAACACCTCATCCCCTTTTAATAATATTGGCTTTCCTATGGACTCAATGTGATCTTGGATCACTTAACAAAGATGTAGAGTCTTGAGCTTTTGCCAATCCATTTCCTTAGCATTTTGAGGGGTCCACAATCACTAGTCATTTCCATGCCAATCATTGAACATCCTGAGATATTTAACTTGAATGGACATTAGTTCAATGAGATATATGTTGTTATGAATTACCAAAACCACCCATGGATTAGTTGCACTTTCATATAGCGAAGTAGGACCATAGAATACAATATAATCCCGCGAGGAGGATTTTCATAACATTAGGGTGATCCACCTACATGACACACATATCAAATACTATGAATATGATACAAGGTAACTGGTATTATCGTCGCACTGGCAGACTTGATACATTCTTACCATGAACTGAATTCTCTCCATGTCTAATCTCTTCATGGCGGGAAACACACTTCTACTTTTACTTATGTTATTTACTTCTAAGATTTTCTATTGTCTTTACTATAAACCTTTTATCCTTGCAACTCTGGTTTACTCGTCCACCAGGACAGTAATGATATTTGCAGAAGCTCAAGCAGTTACTTTACACAAGAACTGACGTTGTCCTGGACTAGGGGGTACTAAGCTAGTCAGCCCGTAGTCCTCGGGCTGGACTACGGGCTGGGCTAGTGGGCCCACATTCTCATTAAGGAAGACTCCAGAAGCTGCGCGCCTGGATGAAATCAAGACTATGCCTGTCAAAGACTTGACATAAACTCCAAGACATCCCCTACCGCCTCCATGTGATCCTCTAGATACCGGCCATGTAAACCTAGACGCCCTACCTGGCATGTATATAAGCCAAGGGGTTTAGCCCATAGAGGGGACAGAATCACAATTACATTCACCTAGCCCTAGAGGTAGAACACAACTCATGATCTCGTGGTAGATCAACTCTGTACTTGATAAATCTCCATCAATATAAATAAGAAGCAGGACGTAGGGTTTTACCTCCATCAAGAGGGCCCAAACCTGAGTAAACATCATCTCCCTGTTCTTGTTACCACCGATCTGAGATCCACAGCTCGGGACCCCCTACCTCGAGGTCTGTCGGATTTCACACCGACATTGGAGCTTTCATTGAGAGTTATATTGTGTGATCACCGGAAAGATCGATGGCTCATTTGCAGATTAACTCCGGCACCGGCCATGGAGACATTTACGTCCCCAGCCAACTCTTTGTGTTCGGAAGCATGATCTTTTGCGCCGACTCGGCTGGCCATTTGGCTTCCATCAAGAACTATGCCCCAGGTCAGATCATGACTTTCAGAATCTTGGAATACATCGCGGACTTCCACGGCGAGCTCGTCCTATTAGGCTAGACGCCCGATCGGGTTGAGGATCAATCAAACATCTGAGGCTCAACCCCAGAACCAATCTCCTATGAGGACATCAGACCAGGTTCTCTGGCACCACCGGAGGAGCCTAACATGATGACTTCGGGTGATCTTGCCTCAACTCCCAGCCCGGATGCTAGTCCGGTCCCCATCTCGAAAACACGTTGGATTTAGAACCAACCCTGGCGTAGGATCTGGAGTTGTCCTCGGGTCCTCACCAATGTTGAAGACTCGTCGAGTTATACGCAGGGGGTACTTCGAGTTAGCCCCGCCTATAGCTAGGCCATGAACCTCGAGGAGTTATCTCACTTAAACGAGATACTTGATCGTATCCAGAGCATGTCAATCTTGGACGACAAGACCTCAGTCTATGACAAGATCGGACTTAGAGCTAATGATCGGGAAATTTATGTCCCACCCACCACCCATCTAGTCGCCATGGTGGACGACTTAACCAATGTGCTAGACTACGACGAGGCCACGAACATTGATGAAGATGTCGATGGCCCCACTGATAACACCCCGCCATTGATAAACACCAACAAGTGGACTGCAACATCTACTTATGATGTGTACATGGTCGACACTCCTAGAAACCCCTCCAGGCCTCAACGCAGACATGGACGGGGCACCAACGGGGACCCCAGCGGGAACAACGCCACCGCCAATAATGGTAGCATGGTAGCGGGTGAGGCCGACGACCTAGGGTACGATCTTCGAGTTTCCGTAGAACGTCATGCCACCCCTGAAGGAATCCCCGAGGACCTAGACCCTGACGACCTCTTTGAAGGGGCCAACGACAATTACATGTTGGAATCCGAGGAAGATGAGAGCCTCTGTACCGGGGACTTTATAGTCCCCGAAGACCCTGTCGAGCAAGAACGCTTCCGATGGTGCCTCGTTGCCACCTCCCGGAGCATGAAGAGGAAGTAGCGACAACTGCAGGCCAATGAAGATGCACTAAACGACAAGTGGGTCGAAATACTCTCGGCCGAACAAGATCTCGAAGAACGGCGCCATAGCACACCTAAGTCTTATCCACGCAGGCGTCTGCTGGCTTAGTTCGATGATGAACTAACCACCAACGTACCCAACTGACCTTCTAGAGGGCGTGATAGGCCAGCTCCACACCGTCATGGTAAGGACCCTGTGGACTACTTAAACCCTCATGATGTTCGACGTCGGATAGAGGCAAACCCGCGGGGCTCGACGGCTACGATGCCTGGAAGGACAAGAATGGCCGAGCTCGGGACCAGTCCTACGCACGGATTTCCCCTAATATCTGGCGCGACACTACTCGGACCTGAGGTCCTGCTCAGCAGATCTGTTTCACAGACAAGGTAATGGAGCACCAGTTCCCGGATGGGTTTAAACCCATCAATATAGAATCATATGATGGCACAACCGACCCAGCTGTATGGATCCAAGATTTCCTCCTACATATAAATATAGCCAATGGAGATGACCTCCACGCCATCAAGTATCTCCTGCTCAAGCTAAAGGGTGTCGGGGCTCTGGGAATGGGGGTACCCTGGCCCGTCTGCCTGCGGCCCAACGCGTGGCATCGTAAAAGGGCCCAGCGCGGCCCATCATCAAGACTTCACGAGAAAGTCCCTCGCAAGGGCCCTCGCCTCATGAGGTGAGCATCAGCAGGCCTCGTCAGGTGCCCCGAGGGCTCCATGAGGGGCGGGCTCCCGAGGCCCCTCACGGGGCGGACACTTCTAGGCTCGCCACCCGGCCTCGTGATGCACGTGGGTGACACGAGCCATGATGAGCGTCGCCAGAGGGGCACCAGCGGGCGCAAACCAGGACAATTTCCTCTTTGGTGCTAAAGGAACAAGGCCAGCACGCGAGTTCCCAAGGCAGCCCCAAAGGTTGCCTCTTTGGTGCAACAAGACCAGGATGCTGGCTCGGCAGGACGGAGCTCATCGTCGAGCCCACCTGCGCGTCATGGACAGAAGCTTTGCAGGCGAAGACCACCTTTTTCCAGGATAAGATGTACTCTTGTCCTCTTTCAAAATTTGCCGTTGTGGCATCCCTTCCAGCTTAGAGTTTTCGGGGGGGGGGGGGAGGACCAAGGCTAGTATAAGTATAGGCTAGTCTCCACCATAGAGAGAGGGAATACTTGGTGGGTCGATCCTTGAGCCCTCTTGAGGCAGTTCATCCTTGTACTTGTTCATACTCATCCTCCCCCGCGAGGCAATCAACCACAAAGCAGGAGTAGGGTTTTACACCGCAAGGTGGCCCGAACCTGGGTAAATCATCATGTTCCTCCCTTCTTCCCTCTCGCTTGAGCACGTTGGAGCATCGCCGTGAGGCAGTGAGCAGCGAGCCGTAGCCTAGTGGAGTTCTCCGTGCACACCCTAGAGTTCGAACCTTGCTTTGGGTCCCCGGAGCCCCGATTCTGACATTTGGCACACCAGGTAGGGGTGTGCCGGAGTTCTTTCGCTTTGTTCTGACCCCGCTTCACTGTCCCCATGGCCGATGCTCATCATGTTCGTGTCGAGCGCCGTACGGCTCGTGTCGTCCAGACGGAGCTGGCTGGCCATGGCGGCGGCCGCCTCTCCCAGTCAGTCGCGGCCAACGCCGCCACTGACCTGGCTACTCGTGAGCAGCAGGACTCCTTCCTGCCGCCCTCCGTGCAATGCGACGACCGCACCGCCACGCCTTCTCTCACCCCGCCACAGCTTCGTCTTCCCATGCTCACCATGGGCCGGCGAACACGTAGGCTGCGCTGCTGATGGCATGCGAGTTGCTACGCTACCGCCCCGCCAACGAAGGCTATGACACCTGGCTTGGCCGCATCACCGAGCTCGTCAACGCCGAGGGTGAGGCCCCGATGCCCTCCCATTCGCTCCGTCCTCCGCCATCCCGAGCAGGCGACATGGCGCACGGCACACCTCCGCCTCCTCCCATGCACGACGACAACACCGAACCCAGGCTCGATGCGCGGGCTCGTGACCCGCCACGTGGAGCGCCAGTGCCGGCATGAGACGAGGCAAGTTGCCAGATTGTTCATCAGCCACTGCACGACGCGTGTGCGCCCCCCGCGCCGCTATGTCAGCACCAAGACCGGGCAGTCCAAGAAGCCGCGGTGCATGGGCGCCATGACCGCGCCCCTCCTGCGCGTTGCGTGCCCGTGAGCGCTACCGGCTGCCGCGCCTTCATTCGTGAACTGCGCCAGGTAGTCTGGCCAGTAAAGTTCAAGCCGGAGCTGCCCCCGTGCTACGACGGCATCCCCGACCCCGCAGAGTTCCTCCAGCTCCTCCAGCTCTACGCGCTGAGCATCGAGGCGGCGAACGGCGATGACAAGGTCATGGCGAACTGGTTCCCCATGGCCCTCAAGGATGGCGCGCATTCCTGGCTCAGGAATCTGCCTGAGGGGTCAATCTTCTGATGTGATGAGCTTCGCGAGCGGTTCATCGCCAACTTCCAAGGCACCCACGACCACACCCTCACTATCAGCTATCTGCGGCGCGTGAAGCGGCGCCCTGGTGAGACCCTCCGCAAGTACATTCAGCGCTTTACCCAAGTCTGCCTCAAGACCCCGAAGGCCTCGGACGAAGCCATCATCTCGGCGTTCACCGAAGGCGTCACGGACGTCCGGATGAATGAGAAGCTCGCCATCAACAATGACCTGTGCACGATGCTGGAGCTATTCAACCTAGCTGACAAGTGCGCGAGGGTGGAGGAAGGCCGCCTCTCCCTCCTCAACAACCCCGACGTTGAGCCCGAAGATAAGAAGGCCAAGGCCAAGGAAGTGAAGCGCAATGGCCCCGCTGTGCTGGCAGCGGAGCCCGAGCTGAAGTGTGGCCGTGACTGCGATGAGCCCACCAAGGATGGTCGCCCGTTCTGCGTCTTCCACAACGTGCATACCCACAACACCGACGATTGTCAGGAGCTGAGGGCGCTCTGTGATGAGCACTTGGGCCGCCACCCCAAGCGCAACAACCATGGCTTCGGCTACGGGGGAGGCCATGGCGCAGGACGATGGGACAACCGCAACCCCCGCCAGGGCTGGCGTGACCAGCCTCGCGAGGATGGCTGGCGCGATCAGCCTCATGACGGGGCCTGGCGCAACCAGCCTCGTGACGGTGCCTGGCGCGATCAACCTCGCGAGGTCCGTCCTTAGGGCAATGCGGGCCTTCCGCTATTGCTGCCGCCCCCTAGGAGGAACAACAACAACCAGCCAGACGAGGGGGCTGCGGGCTACCAGGAGCCTCACACGATAGTCTGCATCCTCGGAGGAGCTCAGGTCCCCGCGTTAAACCGCCTCTTCAAGCAGTTCCCTCATGAGGTGAACGCAGCCCTCCCAAGGCTCGAGGATGTGTGCGTCCCCTCAAGTGGTCACAGTACGCCATCACCTTCGATTCCACGAACCACCTCAGGTGTTCAGCCAACACCGGCACGCTCCCCATGTTGTGCATGCCCACCATCAGCAACGTCTCCATCACCAAGACCCTCATTGATGGCGGCGCCGGCCTCAACATGCTCTCTGTCAAGACCTTCGAGACGCTTCAAGTGCCTTATGACCAGCTCATGCCCACCAGGCCATTCTCAGGGGTGACTGACGGCTCCACCACTCCACTGGGGTAGGTGCGCCTCCCAGTCGCCTTCGGCACTCGCGACAACAACCACACCGAGCTCATCGACTTAGACATGGCCCACATTGCCTTCCCTTACAACGCCATCTTGGGGTATCAGGCCCTCGCCAAGTTCATGGCGGCAACCAACCATGGCTACAACATCCTCAAGATGCCAGTGTGCAGCGGTGTCATCAACGTCGCCTGTGATGAAAAGGATGCGGTCTGCTCCCTCGAGCATGCCTACCGGGTTGCGGCGGCCGAGAACTCCGATGGCGAGGAAGAGGTCGTGCCCCTTGAGGCTGTCCCCGTGAAGAAGAAGCGGCTCCTCCCCAAGAACCATCTCGAGGCAAAGAAGGCACCCGTCGGTGACGCGTTAGGTGCCGCGGCTGCCGTCGGGGCACACCTTCCTCCCGCATAGGAAGGCGCGCCCGACGTATCCCTCGGGGCAGGCTCGGGGATTCCACCTAGAGAGCATCTGACCTGACCACTGCAACGAGGGAGGTGCTCGGGCACCACTTGGAGGCGTGCTTCGATGCACGCCCCCGTGAGCAAGGAACAAGGTGCGAGGCGCCAGGAGCGCGAGAGTTCATCACCAAGGCGATCTGTGAGCTTCAGGAAGCGGGGGTCATGTGCGGCGAGTGTCGCCCCGCACACCCCGTTGGCTCAGCTGCCGCTCCCAATGCGGGCGGTGAGCTGCGCGTCTGCGTCAACATCCCGGGCCTCAATAGGGCTGCTTCTCAGGACCTCTCCTGGCCGTCACGCGTCGGCCGGAGCGGGGGTTACCCCTGCAACCACATCTGCATGCCCTTCGGCCTGCTGAATGTGAGCGCTACGTACCAACGGCTCGTGCAGGTCGCGCTGGCGTCTCACGAGGCCCGGCGCTTGGCGCTGGCGCCTCATGAGGCCCCGACCCCTTGCGAGCCTCCCGAGCCTCAGGAGCCGCCCGGCTCATGAGGGGTGAACTTTCGCGACACGCTTCATCGGCTTCCCCGACGCTACCGCAACAACATTGCCAGGTGACTTTTTGGTTTGTTCAATTGAGGGGGCCCCTCGGGCTGCATCATCCTCAGGCTGTTTGGGGCCAGCCCCCACAGCGGTCCTATCTTTTGGCTATGTATTAAGACCAGTTATGCTTTTATGAGTTGCTATGCCTATTAACCTTGTGCTTGATACCGCATCATATCCGGAGGTGCCACCTCTTGGGGCCCCATGCGCTAGCAGCTCTCCTCCTGAACATCCCATGAGCGGGGGCTATTGGCATGGCGTCTGTGCTCGGGTCCATCCCTGCAGCACTGATAAACCTAAGCGACCGAGCTCTGGCTCACGGGCCGGCCCTGTGCACATCACCTCATCAGGTCCTTAGTGCCTTGTCTTCTCACAAAACAGTCACGAGCAGATCAGCAAGCATGCATTGCCCTACCTACCTTGTAATCTGTCAGCATGCAGAAGTTCTAGGAGCCAGGCATTCGGTGGCACTTGGACTGTGCCTCGTCGCCTCAGGAGGACCAGCCTCGGTCGGGTGACGGTCTGGTCCGCATCACCAGCTGCAAAAAGCTAAGTACAACCATCTCATACGCTGAGCCGTTGCCGGATGGCATCCTTCATCTGCGACCTCGCGAAGCACGTTGCCTCTTTTCCATGCAAGTCACTTGCATGTTAAAAGGGAAGTTCTTGAGCATCGTGCCTCAGGAGCTCTTACTGGCTCTCGATCCCTCACCCCCTGGCCTTGTCCCAGGCATCGAGACCTGACATACCAGCGGCGGCTGAGCTTCGCTCGAGGGCCGGGTCCTGAGGACGTAGATCACTTTGACGAGCTAGGAAAAGATAGGTAGGCCCCACGAGGAAGTTTGGGATAGAGGGTCGCAGTTTGGCCGCGTTGACATCAGTTGAAACGCAAAGGACGTCAATTTTTCACGCACCCCTCGCGGGACTTGTGTTAACCTGCCATAGAATAAAAGATGGACAGGACGCCAAGATCTGAGGAAGTGCGCTTGCACGTTGCAAGGATTCCCAACGGGTCGCGGATTCCCCCACGCTACACCCTAAGCTAAGTCGTCCTCTTCGCGTCATGCGCGAGTCTTACCAATATCGCCTCGCCTTTACCCTCACAACTTTGTTGGGGCGGAAACTCTTTCTCTCTCATGAGCCGCTTGCGCATCAAGGGGGACCTCTTGAGCATCGCGCCTCAGGAGCTCTTATCGGACCTTGAGCCCCTCACCTCCTGGCCATGCCCAAGGCATCGCGACCTGGCATACCAGTGATGGCTAAGGCTTGCTTGGGGACTGGGTCCCGGCGATGCAGAGCACTAGGTGATCATGAGGAAAAGTCTAAGCCCAAACGAGAAGCAAAGCGGAGAGTCAAAGGCGTGAGCTAGAAGCATTTAAGATAAAGGTGCGAGCGCCAGAGTCTTTACACGCCCCCGCAGGGCCCATGACATTTTTGATGCAGGAAATAAAGGAAAACAAAAGAAATCCCCTCACGGAGGCCGCCACTCCCGAGGCCTAGGCTCCAGCGTCGCTAGTGCCTAGTCGGAGTCCTCCTCCATCTTGACGAAGTGGTGTGACGGCTCATCGGAGTCATCGTCGCTCCTGCTTCCCCCGAGGGAGGCGTCATCGCCGTCGCTGCTGTCGTCGCCGGAGGAGTGGCCGCTGCTACTGCTGTCGCTCTCCATGCAGCACTCTAGGCAGCTGCCGGCTTCCCCGAAGATCTTCACGAAAAGCATCGTGGCCCCGTCGAACTTGAAGTGGAGGGTGTGCCCCTCCTTCAGGCCGTGGGCATGGGCGAATGACTTCCACCCCCGGATCAGGTACATGTAGCCGGAAGGGGTGAACTCGGCCGCCACCCAAGAGGACTTGTTGCAGCAGCCATCTGGCTGCAGCCACAACCCTAGGGGCGCATCAGTCGCCAGCTCCTCCATGATGGAGTCCGGGAGCTGGAGCCAAGTGCAGGGCGGATTGTTCATCCATATGACGAACTCGCGAGCCAAGTCGGCGGAGTGAGCCCATGCCCGCGGCGGCCAGGTGGCTGCGCCGCTCCTCCCTCCTTGGTCGCGGCCGCCTCAACCCCCGCGGCTGCGCTCGAGGGTGGGATTCTTCCCGCGGCCGCCGGGGCTGGTGCGGGCTGCCAATGGAGGACGCCCACGTCCCCGGGGAGGCGCCCCGGGAGTAGTGGCGAACTTTCGGGGGCGGCATCGCCCCCTCGCTGACTGCGGCGGCTCCGCTCCCCTTTGCACTGCCTTCCCCTTCTCGGCGGCAGAGAACCTCCTCAAGGGCGGCATGGCTGTAGCAACAACAAGCAGAAGTGAGGAGGTGTGTTTGGAGAAGATGAGCCAAGGGGTCCGCCCACTGGCCCTTATATAGTGCCGACGGGATCGCCCTGCGCCCCTTCGCCTTCAAAAGGAGAATGCAAAGACAAAGGGAGCAATGATGGCCCCGCGGCGTGAGCCAGGCTTATTTCAGCCTAGGCAGTTTCCACGGCGTCGTGGGGAAGTGGGGGCGTCCTGTGCCCCATCATGCGCCATGCGTCGAGCCTGGCCCGCAGGCGATTGGGGCCCGCGTTGCTTCGCCTCTCTCCTCTTCACCTCCGCCTCCAAGCAAGACCATGCGCCGCGGGCCCAGGGGCTACTGTTGGGGCTCTAGGAATGGGGGTACCCAGGCCCGTTTGCCTGCGGCCCATCGCGTGGCATCGTAAAAGGGCCCGACGCGGCCCATCATCAAGACTTCATGAGCAAGACCCTCGCGAGGGCCCCCGCCTTGAGAGGCGAGCATCCGCAAGCGTCGTCAGGTGCCCTGAGGGCTCCACGAGGGTCGGCCTCCCAAGGCCCCTCACGAGGAGGACACTTCTAGGCTTGCCACCCCACCTCGCGACGCACGTGGGTGACGCGAGCCACGACGAGCGTCGCCAGAGGGGCACCAGCGGGCGCAGACCAGGACGATTTCCTCTTTGGTGCTAAAGGAACAAGGCCAGCACACGGGTTCCCAAGGCGGCCCCAAAGGTTGGCTCTTTGGGGCAACAAGACCAGGACGCTCGCTCGGTAGGATGGAGCTCATCGTCGAGCCCACCTGCGCGTCATGGACAGAAGCTTTGCGGGTGAAGACCGCCTTTTGCCAGGATAAGATGTACTCTTGTCCCCCTTCAAAATTGGCCATTGGGGCATCCCTTCCCGCCTAGAGTTTTTGGGGGAAGAGGACCAGGGCTAATATAAGTATAGGCTAGTCTCCACCATAGAGAGAGAACACTTGGTGGGTCGATCCTTGAGCCCTCTCGAGGTAGTTCATCCTTGTACTTGTTCGTACTCATCCTCCCCCGCGAGACAATACACCACAAAGCAGGAGTAGGGTTTTACACCTCAATGTGGCCTGAACCTGGGTAAATCATTATGTTCCTCCCTTCTTCCCTCTCGCTCGAGCACGTCGGAGCATCACCGTGAGGCAGTGAGCAGCGAGCCGTAGCCTAGTCGAGTTCTCTGCACACACCCCCGAGTTCGAACCTTGCTTTGGGTCCCTGGAGCCCCGATTCTGACAAAGGGGTCGGCAAGGCATTGGCTGAATAGCCTGCTTCCTCACTCCATCAGGAACTGGGAAGCCCGCGAGGACGCATTTAGCGCAAATTTCCAACGAACCTATGTCCGACCTTCAGACGCCGACAACCTTAGCTGCGTCATCCAACAATCTGGCGAATCAGCTCAGAAGTTCTGGAATAGGTTCCTCACTAAAAAGAACCGGATTATAGACTGTTCCGACGCAGAGGCCATCGCGACATTTAAAAATAACATTCGAGATGAATGGCTCGCCCGACAACTCGGGCATGATAAGCCGAGGACCATGGCAGCCCTCACCTCGCTTATGACCCGCTTTTGTGTTGGAAAGGATAGCTGGCTAGCCTGCAGTACTCACAACAGTGAGGCAGGCACCTCGGAGACTCGCGACGCCAACGGCAAGCCCAAGCGCAATAAAAATAAGCACAGGCATAGAAACGGCAGAAGCGACACAGAGGACACCGCAGTCAATGCAGGGTTTAACAAACCTAGATCCGGAAAGAAAAGGAAGCCCTTTACAGGGAACAAGGATGGACCCAGCCAGCTAGACAAGATCCTTGACAGGTCATGCCAAATCCACGGTACCTCGGACAAACCAGCAAACCACACTCACAGGAATTGTTGGGTCTTCAAGCAGGCTGGCAAAATGGCGACGGAGGGGAACAGTAAAGCCCAGCCCCATAGCGAGGATGAGGATGATCCTCGGTGGCCAAACAACAGAGGCCAGAAGTAGTTTCCTCCTGAGGTGAAGGATGTAAACATGATCTATGTCACCCACATCCCCAAGCGGGAGAGGAAACACACACTTCGGGATGTCTATGCGTTGGAGCCCGTCGCCCCGAAGTTTAGTCCGTGGTCGGCTTACCCAATCACATTTGACAAACATGACCATCTGGCGAGCATCAGGCACGGTGGACAGCTGCACTGGTCCTGGACCTGATCGTCGATGGCTTTCATCTGACGTGCGTCCTCATGGACGGAGGTAGGAGCCTGAATCTAATATATGCTGACACGATCAGAAAGATGGGCATCGACTCATCTCGGATCAAGCCAAGCACCACCACCTTTAAAGGTGTGATACCAGGCATTGAAGCTCGCTGCACAGGAACTGTGACACTGGAGGCAGTCTTTGGGTCACGCGAGAACTTCAGGAGCGAGGAATTAATCTTCGACATTGTACCCTTTCACAGCGGATACCGCATGCTCCTAGGGTGCATCGCATTTGCTTGCTTCAATGCGGTCCGCATTATGCTTACTCAAGCTCAAAATGCCAGGACCAAACGATGTTATTATAGTCAATGACAACACCGAACGCTCTCTCCAGACGGAGGAGCAAACCACGGCTTTCGCTGCCGAGGTGCAGGCATCCGGGGAGACAGTCTGTGCGGGCAAGCGTGCCCCAAGCTCATCAAAGCATACACAGGCCGCACCAGCCGACCTCGGACCGGCACTCCCCTACCCCAAATAGGGGTACGGGCTCCTCGCGCGCCTCCCTTGGAAGGGGCATTACGTCCCCAGGGTGCATAACTTTGCACTTAAAATTCCCTGGGTTGCCGACGAGCCAAAACAATGGAAACATCAGGATCAGCTAGATCGAGCAGCGACGCACTTCAGGCTTACGCACCGGCAGGGTTCTGTTAAAGACCTAGCCAAGAATAGCATGCACAGGTGGCTTTAACCACCCAAAAGGCAGCCACGAACCTCTTCAAAGGACTCGGTCGTCGAAAGCATCAAGCACGTAAAGCGACCGACATCACAGGCAACCTATATCAACTTCGCCATCAACGAAGATGAGCTGGTCAACAGCATGGAGACAAAGACATGCGGCAGGAAGCGGCTTGGGCCAATAAACCCGATGACAAGTCCGCCCTGTTTTGATTTCCTCCTTATTTTTTTCTTTACATTACTCGCATTGTACCTTTTCGAAGTTCTTTCTGTCAAAGCTCGGCATGTACGGCTTGACCATATGAAATAAAGAAATTGCGCCCCTCAAGGTTTTTTCACATTTCCTTATAATTACTGCCTTCGAGCCACAAAGAACACTTCATGATACAAAGGGCTTTATTCTTAAATCGCACGCCCCGAACTACAAGTCCGAAGTACTCGGCGTCTCGGACGTTGCATTATATGAATCAGTTTCGAACCTAGATTTTGGTAAATAGTTGGGTTGCCTGGATCCTATGTGTATCCCTTACGTTTCTGATCAATTCGGCTAAGGGTGTAACGGGAGAACCACTGAAATAGTGCCGCCACCTCGCATGGTAGAGCACCTCAGTGGAGAAAGCCAAAAACTGACTGTTTGGGTAAGCGCAAACTAGTCGGTCGTTCAAAGACTGCATTAAGTGACGTATCAGTAGAGATCACCCGTGTTAAACGAAGGGCCTCTTCCTCGCATTGTCTGAAGTGGTTAGTGGCATAGACCTAGGCTACCCGAGCCGACCACTTCACACACCCGGGGGCTCGTCATCAACCCCCACAGTCAGGCTCCTATTGCTAAGTGAAGGTTATAAAGCCGCAATAGTCTGATTGCCTTGTTCCTATGTGCATGGACCACCTTCGGGTACTGAGACATCGGCTAAGGGTCACGACTGCCTAAAGGGACACCCTCTGTATACTGTACATTTGGGTCGAAGCTGACGACTGGCCACTTTCAGTTCAAAACGATCAAACAGGAGGGATATTAAATAAAAAATAAAAACAACACAAACCATACGACAGAACTTAAAGTCGCATTCATTAAAACAAAAGGATAGTTTTTGTACATCCCACACACTTCAGCGTTTCGAAGTAGTATCTAAAAATACAAAGTGTCTTGAGGACACATAGCCTCGGTAAACCGGGCCCCTTCTGCTACCTCGGCGAAGAACTGCTCCGCGGTCCGAACCTTCCATTCGGGGGGTCCCGTGGCAACAACCTCTGCTTCGACGCGCCAAAAATGCGTCTTCACACACGCGTATGCCCGTTGAGCCCCTTCCAGGCACGCGTACTGCTTCCAGCGGGCCACTTGCGGGACGGTTTCCTACAGCCGAGCTATTAGCCCGAATAAACTAGTGGGCAGCACCTCCACGGGCCATAGATTGATGCAAAGGTCTCGGAGCACCGACCAATCCATACGGAGAAGCTCCACCAACTGCTTCATCCGATGATTCAGCAGCTCCGGATGCGGTGACGCCTGGAATTGTTGCAAGAACGCCTTCTTCGCATCGTGGCCCTCCCACTCGCTGAAGTGGCGGGCGGCGTACGATGCGCTCCTCGGCAGATCCACGAAGACCTCTGCGGAGCGCCATAGCTGGGTGAGCTCGACGAACCCTTTGCTGCCAAACACACACTGAAGTAAATATGGCTTACCCGCTGCAATTTGCTCCACTTGCTGGAGTGATACGTCTCAACGTATCTATAACTTTTGATTGTTCCATGAGGTTAAATTACTAATCTTGGATGTTTTATATTCATTTACTAGCAACTTTATATCATTTTTGGGGACTAACCTATTGACATGGTGCCTAGTGCCAGTTGCTGTTTTTTGCTTATTTTTTACTTCGCAGAATATCAATACCAAACGGAGTCCAAATGCCAAGAAACTTTTTGGAGAATTTTTTCTGCCCAAAAAACACCCAGGAGGCCCAAGAAGTGCACCAGAGGGGGCTTGTGGGGCCCACTAGGCACCAGGGTGCGCCAGAAGCCCCTAGCGCGCCCTAGTGGGTAGTGGATCCCAAAGGCACCCCCTCCACTGCCTATCAGCTCTCCAAATACTCTTAAATCCAAAAAAAACCTAGGGGAGTCGAGAGAAAACAGTTTTTGCCACCGCAAGTTCCAGAACCACGAGATCCAATCTAGAGGCCTTTTCTGGCACTCTGCCAGAGGGGTCAACAATCACGGAGGGGTTCTTCATCAACACCCTTGCCCCTCCAATGATGCGTGATTAGTTTACTACAGACCTACGGGTCCGTAGGTAGTAGCTAGATGGCTTCTTCTCCCTTTTTGATCTTCAATACAATGTTCTCCTCGATGTTCTTGGAGATCTATTTGATGTAATGACTTTTTGCGGTGTGTTTGTTGGGATCCGATGAATTGTGAGTTTATGATCAGTTCTATCCATGAATATTATTTGAGTCTTCTCTCAACTCTTTTATGCATGATTGTTATAGCCTCGTATTTCTTCTCCGAAACTTTGGTTTGGTTTGGCCAAATAGATTGATTTTTCTTGCCATGGGAAGAGGTGCTTTGTGATGGGTTCGATCTTGCGGTGCTCAATCTCAGTGACAGAAGGATACATGACACGCATGTATCATTGCCATTAAGGATAAAAATATGGGGTCTATTCCTACATGAATAGATCTTGTCTACATCATGTCATCGTTCTTATTGCATTACTCTGTTTCTTCATGAACTTAATACACTAGATGCATGCTGGATAGTGGTCGATGGGTGGAGTAATAGTAGTAGATGCAGGCAGGAGTCGGTCTACTAATCTTGGATGTGATGCCTATATACATGATCATTGCCTTGGAGATCGTCATGATTATTCACTTTTCTATCAATTGTCCAACAGTAATTTGTTTACCCACAGTATGCTATTTTCTCGAGAGAAGCCTCTAGTGAAATCTACGGCCCCGGGTCTATTTCCTATTATATTAAAACCCAGAAATACCTTGCTGCAATTTTTCTTTATTTGTTTTATTTTGTATTTTTGTTAGATCTATTTATCCAATCTCATACAATTTAATCTATCTCAATGCTGAGGAGGGATTGACAACCCCTCTTACGCGTTGGGTTGCAAGTATTTGTTATTTGTGTGTAGGTGCTGTTTACATAGTGTGGGAGGATCCTCCTACTGGATTGATAACCTTGGTTTCATACCTGAGGGAAATACTTACCGTTGATGTGTTGCATCATCCTCTCCTCTTCGGGAAAATACCAACGCAGATACAAGCAATCAGGAAGAATTTCTGGCGCCGCTGCTGGGGAGGATCAAGTCTTCCGTTCACGTGTCAACCTCTGGCACCGGGGAGACGCCATCAACATCTATCAAGTACCCAATCACAAATCTCATCTCCTTGCAATTTACTTTATTTGCCATTTGCCTCTCATTTTCATTTCCCCCACTTCTAAAATGTTTTTGCAAAAATACAAAAATATTTTTCTATTTGCCTTTTTGCTTGTTTGCTATCTTTGCTTGTGTTACCATGTTTCTCCTATTTGCTTGCATCTTCGCTTGCTAAAAATCTATTGATATGGATCCTCATCCACTTGCTAATCTTTTTAAAAGATCCAATTATGATGAAGCAATCGCTAGTGAATTAAGTTCACTAGATTATTTTTATTAAGTTTTGCTTGAGATTCATGAATCTGAAAATTGTGATGACGTGTTAAACGAAGAAATTTATAAAGT
Organism: Thinopyrum elongatum; assembly: GCA_011799875.1. Classification (NCBI taxonomy): domain Eukaryota; kingdom Viridiplantae; phylum Streptophyta; class Magnoliopsida; order Poales; family Poaceae; genus Thinopyrum; species Thinopyrum elongatum. The sequence continues at coordinate 321,135,254 of CM022299.1, read as the reverse complement.
GATTCATGATAGCTTCTTGAATGAAAAGCATGATTACAATAATGTTATTATAAATTCTATTGATGTCAATTATGTTAATAATATGCAAAACTACAAGCTTGGGGATGATAATTTTGTTATGTCTACTACTTATTGCAATGATCATGATTGGGGTCGTAATGTTTCTTATGATCTTGAAAATTTATTTAGGCCTCATGATGAATATGATATTGATAATAATGTTTGCAATAATATTTAAAGTGGGTTTGGAAGTGCGTCAACTTTAGGTAAAAGTAATCCCACATATATGGAGAGTGTTCAATCTTATGAATTTTTTGATGAAAGTGGGTTTGGAGAGGTCATGACTTTAGTTGATGTTAATCCCACTATCTTGGAAGACTATGAAACTTCTATGCATGTGGATCATGAAGAGAAAATTTTATATGATAGCAATATTATTGAATTTTATAATGATCCTACATGTAAGTATTATGAGAGAGGAAAATATGGTTGTAGGAATTTTCATGTTATTAAATTTCCTCTCGTTATGTTGAGATCATCAATGTTTTATTCCTCTCCTTTGCATATGCTAGGTATTTCTTGTCTTGGTAATTTGTTTGCTTATAAAGTTCCTATGCATAGGAAGTATGTTAGACTTAAATGTGTTTGTCACATGTTTTATGATGCTCTCTTTGCACTTCAATTCTTCTCTTTCATGTGAGCATCATTGAAATCTCAAGGCCTATCTTAATGGCTATAAAGAAAGAGCTTGTTGGGAGACAACCCCATAGTTATTCTTTTCTGTTTTTCAATAATTACACAATTATGCCTCTGCTATGATTGTGTTATTTATGTTTTAATTAGTGTTTGTGCCAAGTAATGCCTTTAGGATGGCTTGGGTGATAGTTGATTTGATCTTGTTGGAAAACAGAAACTTTTACATCCAGTAGCAGAATTGTTAAAAATCACTGGCAAGACAAAATACTCTGAATTTTTTACACAAGATTGATATACGAATTGCCTCTATTTTCCCAATTTTTTAGAATTTTTGGAGTTACAAACGTATGAGAAAAGTTTGCGTCTTTACAGACTATTCTGTTTTTGACAAATTCTATTTTCGTTGCATTGTGTGCTTATTTTGATGAATCTACGAACTATATTGGGGGGTATTAGCCATGTTAAAGTTAGAATACAGTAGGTATAATGCAATAACAAAATATGAATGGGTTTGTAACAGTACTTAAAGTAAAGATTGGTTTTCTTATACTAAAGGATCTCACGAAGGTTTTTGTTAAGTTTTGTGTGATTGAAGTTTTCAAGTTTTGGGTGAGATCACGATGGATGAAGGAATAAGGAGTGGAAAGAGTCTAAGATTGGGGATGCCCATGGCACCCCAAGGTAATATTCAAGGAGAACCAAGCAACTAAGCTTGGGGACGCCCCGGAAGGCATCCCCTCTTTCTTCTAACGACCATCGGTAATTTTACTTGGAGCTATATTTTTATTCGTCACATATCATGAGTTTTGCTTGGAGCGTCTTGTATTATATGAGTCTTTGCTTGTTTTGCTTTTTAGTTTGTCAGAATCATCCTTGCTGGACACACCTATTTGAGAGAGCCATAATTATGCTATGATTTGTTAGAATTGCTCTATGTGCTTCACTTAAATTTTTTGAGCTACAGAATTGCTCTAGTGCTTCACTTATATCTTTTTAAGCATGGTGGTAGTTTTATTTTTGAAGAAATACTCATGTTTCACTTAGATTAATTGAGAGTTAGTAAAATTTTAAAGAAATATCCTCTCAATGCTTCACTTATACTATTTTGAGAGATGAAAATTGTTTTGAAGAAATATGTGCTCTCATGCTTCACTTAAATTTATTTGAGAGCTTTGTCAGTAGCAATGGTAAAATATGAAATTAGTCCCAAAGTGATAGATATTCAAGAAGGATATAATAAAAACTTTCATGAAGATCATTGGATATTATAAACTTGATTCCTTGTTATAGTTTTGAGATATGGAGATAGTAATATGTGAGTCATGTTGGTGAGTAATTATGATTTAGTAAGAATATTAATGTTAAGGTTTGTGATTCCATATGCAAGCATGAAAGTGAATAGTTATGCAATGAAGTTACATCCTACTTGTGGTGCATTATTCGGTGTTAGTTACACTACAAAAAAAAGATGCATCCGTGACATTTTGGCCCGAATGAAAAAAAAATCTGTCATGCTTATGACACTTCTATAACGATAATTGTGACAAAACCACGTATCATCATATATGTGGTGGGCTCCTACTTCTATGACAAAAAATCATGACAGAAAATGGGCTTTTTGTCCTGGGCAGGCCGGGGACGCACCTGCATGACATTCTTTGGGCCGTCCATGACATAAAAAATCGTGGTAGAAGTGAGGGCAAGGAAATTTTCTTGGAGTTCCCGGTCACGGTGGGTGGTCGGTGCCGAGCGATGCAGTGTGGTTTGCGCGTTTCTCTCATAGATAGGCATGCGTGTGTGTGAGGCGTTCACTAACTAAACCTGAGCGCGATGGAGAGGCGTTCGCTTACTGAACCCAAGCGATCGATCTCGCCCTCGCACTGCCACCTCTAGCCACTGAAGCCGATCGATCCTTTGCTACCTGACTGAACCCGAGCAATTCCTTCGCTGCCTAACTGAACCCGATCGATCCTTCTCGCTGCTTACTGAAGCCGAAGGCACCCATACATGCGAGACGTAGCCGGTTGAGTTGCTCTCGATGAACAGTGCCCGTTGTTGCCTCACGCGCGATACACGTAGACACGAGTCGAGACGCATCGATCGATCGAGCCGGTTGGTTGGCTATGGTTGAATAGTTCCCGGAGGGAGTTGGATGAACAGGACCCCGAGGAGGCCGCCACAGCCTAGCCGGTTGGGGGTGCATGAACAGGACCCCATGGAGGGCTGGAAGAACAGTAGCCGGTGGAGGCTGGAGGAGGTCGACGGTGGATGAACAGTAGCCCGTGGAGGCTGGAGCGAGGCAGTAGACAGTGATGAACAGTAGCCCCGGGAGTCCTGTTTTGTGGTATGCCACACCTCTCCCGATGAACAGGAGCCTGTTTCGACCGTAGGCGCTCGAAGAGTAGTCCGTTTCCTCTGTTTTGCGGTACGCCACGCCCCTCCCGATCAACAGGATCCCGTTTCGACCATAGGAGGTCGAAGATAACTCCATTTCGTCCGTTTTGCAGTACGCCAGACCCCGAGTCAATGAACAGGACCCCGTTTCGACCGTAGGTGGTCGAATAGAAGGTCGTTTCCTCCGTTTTGCGGTATGCCAGACCCCTCCCGATGAGCAGGACCCTGTTTCGGCTGTTCCGTCCAAGCCGGTTGGCTCCCGATCGATGAACAGGATGCGTTCCAACCCAGTCGGTTGCCTCCCGATGAACATGGTGCTGTTTCTCCGTTCCGACCCAGCCGGTTGGCTGACAATGAACAGGACGCGGTTGCTGTACACATTCGAGATCCCGCCCATATGTATGTATGTGGCCGTATTTTTTGCCGTGTGGTTGTAGGTGCGGCCGTATGTACACGATTTAGATGGGACTGCCTGAACTGCTACGTCGGGGGCTCTACTACGACGCGTGCTGCTACTTACTCGGCCATGGTTCATCCTTGCAGAGAGACCGATCAACCAGTATATATGTACACGTTCGCGACCAGACAGACAACACTACGTACGGTTCGACCGGGTGGGTCCCAGCTGTCAGGGAGGATAAGGAGGCACTCCCTTGAGTGCGAAGATATATGTGGTGGGTCCTAGCTTTCATGGGGAGGAATCATTTTTTTGCACATAATAAGGAGGCACTTGCGTGTGAAGATGTAGCTAGTGGGTCCAGCTGTCAGCCTCACTGTGTAAAGTCGCCTTCTTCTTTTTTGCGGGAAATGTACAGTCGTCTTCCGATGGTTGTCATTCGTTGACAATGTTGACCACGCCGCGCCGAGAGCACCAAGGCGGTGGACGACAGCGAGGCCTGCTAAGGGAACGATGCGGAGCCGAGGAAGATGAGGCAGTGGATGCCCACGCAGAGGGGAGTACAAGGGTTCACTGGTTCCGCTGTGGTGTGAGACTGCCGTCGCCGGAGAATAACACGGGGTGTGGGTGAGTAGAGGGAAGGCCTGGCCGGCGGTGGGATTAGGGTGGGGCGGTGAGGCCTGCGCGGCAGCACTGCCGCCCACGGGAGGCAAGAGCAGGCAGTCCCGCCGGCGCTGGTTTGGGCGGCTGGAGCAAGAAGATCAGAGGTTGAAGAAGCAGCACGGCTGTTGGATTAACATCTAACGGTCCAGCTACTAGAATCATTTGTTGACTAAGTTGACAAAGCCCTGCGGATGCGTCAGCTTAGTAGGACCACAAGTCAGCCACCAAATCTGCTGGGTCCCTGCTGTCATCGGGAGAATAGTTTTTTTTTCTCATAATAAGGAGGCACTTCCTTCCGTGCGAAGATTTTGCCGGTGGGTCCCAGCAGTCAGCATGAGCAATCATTGTTTTCACGTAATAAGGAGACACTTTCTTGTGTGGCTCCCTACTGTCAGCCTCTTCACTTACATCCCTCTTCCGATGGTTGTCGTTTGTTGACCATCTTGACCACGCCGCGCCGAGAGCACCAACGCGGTGGACGACGGCGAGGACCAGGAAGGGAACAACCCGGAGCCGGCGAAGCCACAACAGTGGATGCCCACGCTGAGGGGAGTACGAGGGCTGACTGGTTGGTTGCGGGGTGAGGCTGCCGTCGACGGAAAATAACAGGAGGTGCGGGTGGGTAGATGGATGGCCTGGCCAGCGGTGGGAGCAGGGTGGGCCGGTGAGGCCTGCGCGGCAGCACAGCCGGCCACGGAAGGAAGGAGAAGGCAGTCCCGCCAGCGCTGGTTTGGGCGGCTGGAGCAGGAAGATCAGAGATTGAAGAAGCACGACGGCGGTTGGATGGACATCCAACAGTCACTGCTCTTTGTTAACTAAGTTGACAAAGCCTTGCGTACGCGTAAAAAAAATTAGGACATCGTCAGCGTCAACCGAGTAGGCCCACAAGTCAACCTCCAAATCCGTGGAAAAGAGCATACAACCCATTTTCCATTATTTTTAATAATTTACAACCCATTTGCTAATTCTTAAGGATATCTTGAGGCCCGTATTCTTTTTGTTAGCATTACAGACCATATTCTGGCCACTGCTAAAAAATTCAATAAAATTTTGTAAATTTCGATGGGGTCTGAACTTTTTTAATCAGGAAATTTCGAATCACATTAAAAATAATTATAAAAATGATTTTATTTCAAATTAAAATGCAATGAAATTTTTCCCGCCAAAAAACAATGAAATTTAAAATCTTGAAATCCTGAAAAAACCAAATTTGAAGCTAGTTGCCGCTTTTTTGTGTTTTTAAAATTTACATCCCATTTCTTACTCCTTATAGCCCATTTTCTGGGGAAGCCGAATACATCCCTCCTCGTCTTTAAAGATTCGCAGCCCAGCAGGGCTGAGAAAAGCAAGTAGGCCTGGGTTGGGTATTGTCCAAAAAAAATAGAACTGGGCTAGCCATTTCCACAAAGAAAAAAGATATCAACTGGGCTCGTCATGTGCTTAAATAAAGGCCTGGGCTAGACAGGCCAGAGCCCCCGCACCACGCAGTTGATACCCTGCTCCGTCTCTACAACTGGGCGAGCTGCTGGGGCCCTGTTCTTACAATATTTCTCTCTTTAATAAAGGAAATGGCAAGCCATTTGCCTTGTTTCAAAGAAAATATGACAGTCACAGCCGAGTTGAAAAGGGTAACAACATCTAACTCAAGCTTACAAACGGTACAAAAGCCCAAGGATTAATTGTTCATCAGGTTTAGACAAAACCCAGACTGAACATGGCAATAACATCTAACCCAACCACTGTTTTTGGTAGTCACAAACAAATGGATCGGTCTGATCCATAAAATCAACATCCTGTGTCAAAAAGTTTACTGGAATATGACCACAAGTTGTTGTAAATAGAAGCCGAGCGCGTTCAGAAGCCCATTTGTCCACCTGAAACTTCTTTTTTTGTTGTTCAACAGATCCATCCGTGAGAAATTTCTTGTTGAAAAACTTAAGCCTCATTGACAATAGTAACCTCGCATTCAACAAGAAGAATGTGACCAAGCTTCTGTTTGCCTGGTTGGATGCATATCCTTCCATCGTTATTGTCCTCAAACGAATGTCATGAGAATTGAGAAAATCCCGGTGCTTATTACGCCACCGATTGGTTATATGTTTTTCTCCATGTGTTAGTGCCTACGTAGAGATGAAGATTGAAAACAGTTAAGGTCTAAAAAAAGAGAGTGTCGAAAGAGCGATAGCTGAACGGTAATTCTAGTACAATATATACGGGCTTTCAATGTGCATGAAATAATCACCTTTATGTACAAATTCTCCAGACATGGAAAGCATCGCAGCAAGCCAATAATTTTGTTCAGATCAATACTAAACATTCTGATATATAAGATCTTGACAGAATCTAGCACCATTGATAGGCTATCGATGGATGAACTCTACATTGAGCATATGACATAATATTAGTATCCAAAGTGTACTCCAAGATGATATAAAACATATGCGCACAATGAAAAATGCAGCTTGTGATTACAAAAGTGTAGATGATAATATACAGTACCTGAATAAGTGTGGAGCCAAACACCATGTCGTGATGTTTAAACAGATCACAAATTACACCCAAGGTCTCAAGTTTAGGCGCAAAGACGATAGTTATTTGCGAAGGTTTATAACAATCATCAAGGAGCAACCTTTGAAGTGAAAGGGCATCTTCGATGATGAGCTGCTGTCCTTCAAAACAAATTCCAATGCTTTTAAGGTGAGGTGACTTTATTTGGAGACAATGGATACGGATTTCTAATCCGAAAACAAGCAGCAAGCGCTCCAGGGCAGGGCAACTAGAGTGGATGATGCTGTGTAGTGAGGCCTCCGACAGATCAACCACCACAAGCGAAAGTCTTTTTAGCAGTGGGAGTCAAATCATTAGTACCAGATTGTTTGGTAGATGGCACCGGGCTATGGTGAGGGTGTGGAGAGAGGAGGAAAACCACGAGATGGACAACGGTGGTGTGGGCACAAATACATGGCATTTGGGTCGCGGTATGTATATTTCGTAGTAATGGTAGAACTCAAGCTACTGCAGTTTTTCGAATTCAGTGGATGTTAGTCAGATGTCCACCATGCAGGGTATGGATAGCAGGTAGCATGTCGGGATGCAGAGGCATTGAATGGGGCCCTGGTCGGAGGAGATGATGGCTCTGAGGAGTTCAAAATCATGAAGGACAGATAGCTAACGACAGTCGAGATTAAGGGGCGTGACGCACCATCGAGGGCGCCACCGAGTTGAGAGGACTTGGGTGCGGCAGCAATCCTTGGTGGGGAGAAGCGAGATGATCTCCCCAAGGATGGCGTCCGGGAGATCGCTGATGCGGTCCACCCGAGATTGTACGGGTTCCTCGGATCCGGTGGGGGGCTGCCGCTTCTCCCCGCGCTGTCGGGTGCGGGATCTACAACCGGCATCGCCGCTGGCGGGAGCCTCATCTTCTTGGCGCTGGGGCCAGCCGACCCCATTCGAAAGAAAAAAAAAGATGCCTCCAGCTTATGGCTCCTCATCGGTAACATTTTTCAACTTGAAAAAGGGTATAGCTCCTTCTCGGTTCGGCTTGGCATCCACCAAATTAGAGGATGCGGTACTGCATGCAAACACTCACACTGGTCATAGCGCGGCAAAATGAGGGGTGAAATAATAGGCCCACAATATAGATTGTAAAGGTTGACACGCTAGTCAACATTCACACTAAACTAAGCTTCACAAGATACGGTATGCATACTAGCTAACATTCACAAGCACTTAGGTTCAGCATGTTTATGCATCTAAATGATTCACAAGACTATAACCAAGACAAAGCTGTGAGAAGGTGTAGAAATAAAGAAAAAATGATCGACAATTCTTGAGCAAAGGGCCTCCCTATGCACGCATTAATTTCCTGGGCATGCTTCTTTCTGCTCAATGTTGCGTGCACTTTGAGCATGTTGGCAACTCCACAGCTAGCTTGATGGCTCATCTTGCAATTTATGCTGACACATTGCAGCAAACAGAGGAGGCAATAGAAATCACTTAACATCAGACCATCTTGTGCAGTTCCACTGAAATCATCTTCATTGTCCTGAATGTGAAAAGCTAGGAAAGCGCTGTACTAAAACGGTGTAGCAAAACAGTAGCACATATCAATAGCTCGGCATGACAAAACACGATCATCTGGACGAAGGAGATACTGACCTGAGTGAGGAAGATTATGCATAATTTTATAGGTGGTTAGTTGATTTCCACATTGGGATCTCCTATGATGGCACGGAGGAAATTCTATGCAATCGATGAGCGCAATTACTTCCATGTGGCTGTAGAAAATTTGTCTGACTAACCCCAATATCTTTTTTGTGCAGTTCCACTAAAATAATGCACCGCTATTTGCACGACCCCTACTCGCCGGCCAGGCCATCAATGACTCAGTCTCTTTTATCTTGCGTTGACGGCACGGTTGCAGTGCTTGTTTGCTCCTCCACACATGACAGGCTCGTTCCACACTGCAATCAACAAGTCAACGTATGAATAATCTTATTTCATCTTGCGTTGGTCATATGTTATCAATGGCATTACAGTGACAGTATGAAAAAGTGCCATTAACTAAGAAGTGCCATCACATCAAATCAACACTGGCACTAGATTAATGGGGGCTTACATTAACATGCATAACAATTGCATTATTACTTTGTGATGACAGATTGGGAGTAGCACTTGATCAGTACGTACATGCACGGTTAACAGGAACGATCATTCTAACAAAGGGTGATACGGAAAGGAGAAACACATCGTCGTGTCAACCATTGTGCAATTAAATTTTGTGCAGTTCAACGGAGATGCAGCTATGTTACCGGTGTTAGAGTTTAGTGTAACGACCCAAAACACTCTTTATGAGAAATAAAGCAAGACAGAAACATTTCATAAAACGGTGGTGGCATTGATTCAGTTTATCAATGGCAATAGATTGACAGCAGCATTACTTAACAGCGACATCACATTAACAGTGGCATTGTTTCATTTTACCTGTGATGTTAGATTAACAGTAGCAGTAAAGGCATAGGGACAGGGGAGGCACAAGCATGTTTTACATCCACCAAGGCATAAAGTGGTGAGGCAGAGGTGTTGCGGAGTGCGGCAAACATGCAAAGCATGTCTGGATTTGTGCATTTGTTGTTCTCGTCAGTGACCTTTCCTATGTGACCACAAGAAATCTAGACGTGCTCATTCTCGGTTGCATTGTCAACCCAACACCCCCCACTTTCTGTCCTTTTTCGACCAAGAGACCGGTCAGGCTAGCATCTTTATTTTCCTTTCCAACCAAGAGATCGGTTCGTTAGCCAGTATCTGCAGTACCTTTTTTCCTCTAATAGTAAAAAATTTAGGTGGTGTTCGAGTGTTCGACAAGCCGACGGAGCTAGCTACATGGGGAGCTTTGTAATACTAGAAGAATATCCACATGCAGGATACAACAACGTGGGGAGCAATCCTAACTTGGTGAGAAAAAAAGGGATGCATCGACATGGGGAGCTGGGCCATTAGAACAAGGCTGGTTCTAAAATAAGTTATACCTCCGGTCGGCGGGATGTGGCGAGGCAGGCAGCGGGATCTGCCAACTCGACGGTGGGGAGCAAGGGTGAGGTGGACCTCCCATGCCGGCGCCAGGTCAGAGAAGACAGCGCACGTCGGCTTCCTCCCTTGCCACCAGCGACCACCAGTGGAAGGGATCCGGCCGGATCTTTGTCAACCGGAGAGAAGAGAGAGAGAGAGAGAAAGACAAAGAGAGTGGACACCGCCATCTTGTTTAGATCTGGAGAGGGTGAGAGAGTGAGAAGAAGAGAGCAACCCTAGCAAGCAAGTCCCGAAGTGGATTAGTGGAGTAGTAATTGTTTTTTCTCCGTAGCGATCATTTTAAATTGAATACGCGCGGAGCCATCTTTTCATTTAATGTACCAGTAAAAAGAAACTCGATCAATAACCGCGCCACCGCGTTCAGGTCGCACTTGGTATGGCTGACATTTCGTCCCAGACCCCACATTAAGTGGATGACTAGATGTCTCAAATTGTCACATTACATGCCTTTTCATGTGCAAATGCGCTCCACCGTGAGTGTACCCGCGTGTGTGCATGAGGGGAGAGTGAAGTCCGATTTATAAACCTTGAGGTTGTAGAGCTAGTCAGAAACAAACCCTCACCTTAAAATCCCTAAAGTTTGTACCCTGTCCTCTGTAATCCCGGTCATTTTTAACCTTAAGGGCATGTGCAGTTCAAGGGGTTTTAACAGGGATTAACTGGGATTGTGGGGGATTAAATCATGTACAAGCCAAATTCCCCTCCATTCCTCTCCAAACCCCTTGGGAGGAGGTTGAACCGAACAAGGCCTAAGACTAACCACAGTGGGAGTAACTTCAAGAGTAACATTGGGTCCAACTCAGCAAATTCGCCTATGTGGCAACTAGTTAATGAGGAGAGAGGTAAATTGAGTAACTTATAGCTAGTTACTCATTCTATGAGTAACATCACACATACTACCAAAACAAAATGACTCTATAACCTAATAAATGAAGCTTTGCATGACACTACACGTGCGATGACCACTGGAGCAATCCACTCAGGTTGTACGTAAACATGTTTATACTCTTCATTCATGATTTTTAGTACAAATTGGATGCACATGGCGATGTCATCCTCATACTAGCCACTATTGATGGATGGCCACGCAGCGTCGCCGTGCTCACCTGCAACTACAACCCGAGTTGCACATGCATCAACAACGAATGCAATGGAGTACTAGACGCACAAGGCATGTTGTTGGTGCTGCTTCATGAGCTATCGAGTCGTCTAGACGAGCGCGCGGTAATGGCCATCACCTGTGGAATGAAGGACATCGTTCTTTCGCCGCGTCCTGGCCATCACAACGGTGGTGACGCACTTTGCGGGGTTGTCAGAGATGGAGTCCGCCGTCCCACTCCAGTGACGGGCAGCGCTCGCCCGAGAGCGTGAACGTGGATGCAAATTCGTGCAAACACGGCTGGATTTCATATAAACATGATGGATTTCATTACATTTACATTAAATAAGTCGTGATAGTCCAGAGCTGAAGGTAGAATTAATATACCTAATCTAAATGGTCGCCGGCCGATCTCCTTGTCCTCCTCCAGCATCCGGCTAAAGAAGAATCATGCAAGACACCAGCTGTTTTCGCCAGCGTCGCCTCGGCGGTGGCCTTCATGGGATACAATCGGCGGTGGCCTCCCGTGCTCTACTTATCCTTGATGATGGCGGCGGGCGGTGACGTGCTGGCCGTCACCTCGTTGACATCCGCGTAGCCACGTCACCTCGTTGACATCCACGGTGGCTTCTTTCTCTACCTGCATGGCGCGGCTACGCGCGTCGACGGCGGATGGTGCAGTCGTAGGCACTGGAAGCGTTCGAGGGCAGTGACGATGCCCGTGCCGCCATGCTCCCCAACAAGCCGGCGTGGAGCAACTCGGCACTCTTCCTTGAGCTGGATTGGAGCGGCCAGCTATGGAACCACGCGTTGGCTTAGGGCGGCAACTGGCTCCGTTGGGCTAGGCGAGGTAGGTGGAGCAGCGAGCTGCTTCGCTCGTAACTGCCGGGCTCGGCGGGCCACACAGACGGCTTTTATGCCGGAGAACTGCTCTTCCTGCTCGTCGGATGCCGCCGAAAGAGTGGAGAAAATGGTGGAAGGAGGAGCTTAGCCGGCGTCCCGCTCCTGAACGGACATGTGGCCAGAGTGGGTTTCTGGCATTCCACGCGGTTTGAATGTGGCGAGGAGGCGGGTACAGCTGGGAGTGCAGTGGGTGACTCCCTCGGCCGGCGCGCCGCTTCAATGGCAGACGCAGTGAGGCTAGTCATAGTGGAGGGTAACTTAGACTAGTAGTAACATGCATATGCTACTAGTTTATGTTACTACCTTCATATAGTGGGTAGTGTCATATGTGTGGTAACATTTTGCATTGGGAAGCACTATGTGATGGTAACATATCATGTTACTCTGTTTGCCTCTCTCCTCATTAACTACTTGCCACCTCACCATTTTTGCTTATATGGCATCTATGTTACTACCTATGTTACTCCCACTATGACCAGCCTGAGAGGTCGCATACGCCCTGACCCCTTAACCGTGTACGTCCGGCTTTGAGCACAACATTATCCTTAATGGACCTTGATGGTGTACGTCACCTTGTGTCCAGATCTGAGATGCCATTGCCATGTGTATCAGATGAATGACTCCAAGTTCGACCCCCGTGATGCTAGGTGCGAGCCGAGGAACACTGTTGGAAAGACCCCCCCCCCCCTCATAATTTTCCTACATTGGTCGTTTGATTCATATGATAGAATGCTATAGGATTTTTTCCTATGAAATCATGTGTTAATTGGCAATCTAGCATCCACTCCAACTTTTTTTTCACTTCCTTTGTTTTTCCTGTGTCAAACACTGTGTTAGTGCTATTGGATTCAAGTGGACATGCCAGTCCAATCCTTTATTTTTTTTCCTATTCCTGCGTTTTACGTTCCTATGAATGAAAGAAAAGACACGGAGAGAGTACTTGCTCTAAATGATGTGCCGCTGCAAGAGCTGCCTATATTAATTAACCATGCTCTAAAAAGCTGGCCCAGCTTTGGCTATAGTACTGTACTACTAAAGGTTAGTAAGTGACCTTGTGCTTGGCTCTTCGCCTCTTCCGGAAGTTCAACAATGATGATGGTACTACAGTATATATACTTCTGGCAATCTGACACCGAATGAACTGCTGCACGTCCACCACTTGTATAAAGCCCACTATTGTAAGCAAAAGCTTCTCCTTGTGTTGCGAGCCACCGCGCGCGCGTGGGCGAGGGAGAGGGCATAGTAAGCAAGCTTCTCGTTGTTCTGCGAGTTGACGGGACACATCAAAGTTATTTAGTGCTCTCTCCAAAAGGGCCAACCATGTCCATGGCTACCATCCCGTGCTCCGCCATTGAGTACGTGCATGATTCACGTGCCATCGAGGAGAAAAAACATTGCGTAGTACGTGCCATCGAACTGCATGACTCACTTACGCACTGCGTATCTCCATTTTCTTGCATGACATGTGCACCTTGATGCTAGATGTCCCGCGTGTTGGCAAAAGGATTAACAAAGCTCACGTCAAAAAAGAGAGTGGAAGAACATAGATTCCCGACGACCGAGAAGGAGCAAGGAACCTCGCGGTGGAGCGTCTGCACTCATAATATTTTATATTATTCAGTGATATAAAATCAACCAAATCTCTCAACATTCCTATACCATTCTATAGTGTGAGAATAAGAGCATAATTGGTTTCGTGCCAAATATTGGCTACAACTTGGTTGGTTACTGAGTTGTTTTGCCTATCTCACATAAAGTTGCCAATAGATGGCAAGTCTTGGTATTGCCAATATTTGACGATGCCAACATTTGGCTAGCCAAATATTGGCAGCAAACCAATCATGCTCTAACTTTGAATGTAAGCCATTGATTCACTCTATCCAATGGTCAATAGTTGGAAAATCCAAACAAAACCAGCCATTGGATCCACTCTTTAGCACTCAGATTGTTGCCACCTTGCACATCCTGCTGCAACGGTCCTCGTCCTTATAGCCCGCTGACTGTACTTTATTATAATTGCTCTTTGAGCAAAGGGCCTCCCTAAGCCCGCATTAATTTCCTGGGCATGCTTCTTTCTACTCAATGTTGCATGCACTTTGAGCATGTTGGCAACTCCACTGCTAGCTTGCTGGCTCATCTTGCAATTGACGCTGACGCATTGCAGCACGCCTGCAAGGCCCAGAGGTTAATTTGAAATACATGACTTATAAGTTGACAGAAGTCATATCACTTTTTTTGGAAACACGCCGTAAAGTAACGCGATAGACCTTCGATTAACATGTGTTGAAAATGGCTCATCTTGCAATTGACGCTGACACATTCCAGCACTACTGCAAGGCCCGGAGGTTAATTTGAGAACAAGTACACAGAGGTTAATTTGACATACATGACTTATAAGTTGACAGAAATCATATCACTTTTTTTGGAAACATGTCATAAAGTAACGGGATAGACCTTCTTTCAAGCCAATCAACATGTGTTCAAAAACAAAAATTATCAAAAAGTAACACGATAGACCTTCTTCAAGCCAATTAACATGTGTTCAAAAAACAAAAAATGTCAAAAATTACAAAACAAGGACCTCGAGGTTAATTCAACTAATAGGACGGAGCACTATATACATTCAAGGCAATTAAATGTTTATAGTGACCCATCAAATCAGTTAATTTAACATCGAGACCACTTCCCATCCAGTCACCCATCTGATGACTACTCCAGTCTCAGCAGAGTTAACTTGGGAGTTCTGTTAGATGAGCTATCGGTAGGGAAGCTGGTCCTTGCTGCTATAGGATGCCTCTTCGCATCCTTTATTGTGTGCCCGGATGACCGCCTGTTTCCGCCCAATGGTCAATGCCACGTCCCCTACGAATGTAGAAGCTCCCCTCCCTCGTCTAGCTGGTTCGCGCGTTTTCCCCTATTTTTTGCCGCCTGCCCACCTATAGAACCGCCTTGCGCCGGCCAATTCCTCTCCAAACACCTAGGGAGGCGGTTGAACCGAACAAATCTAGACTTGTTTCTAGTGGATACATTGACATGGCACTAGAAGGGTGTGATAGCTGACTCTGACAAAATAATTGACTACCATGTTGGCATACATGAGCATGGGGCCCACTTGTCAGCGTGCTGGACGGAGGAAGGAACACAAAGACAAAATGGAGCGCGGAAGGGTGCGAATCAATTGGCTCACGTGTGATGACCACTGGAGCAATCCACTCAGACTGTATGTTAAAAAATTCGTGCAAACATGGTCGGTTAAACTGTGAGTAGGTGATAGTGTGCTTGGCTCTTCGCCTCTTCTGGAAGTCGAACAATGATGATGGTACTACAGTACTCCCTCCGTTTCTTTTTAGTCTGCATATACTTCTGGCAATCTGACACCGAATGAACTGTTGCACGTCCACCGCTTGTATTTGTAAGCAAAACCTTCTCCTCGTGCTACAAGTCACCGCGCGCCCGTGGGCGAGGGAGGGCACCTGCGAGGGAGAGGAGGTAGTAAGCAAGCTTCTCGTCGTTCTGCAAGTTGACGGGACACATCAAAGTTATTTAGTACTCTCTTCAAAAAGGGTCGACCATGTCCATGGCTACCATCCCGTGCTCCGTCATTGATTACGTGCATGATTCACGTGCCATCAAGAAAATAATGTTGCGTACGTGCCATCGAATAGAGTAAATTAATTTATAAAAAATGCGCCACCGCGTCATGGTCGAACTTTGATTCGTCCACGCGTGGTTCCCATGAACAACTACTACACTCACCCAATTATCACGTGAGCTGCCTCTTTGTATAGAAATGCGCTCACCGTGTACCCGCGCGTGAGTATTAGGGAAAGAGGCAAAGAGTACCTGCATCGGTGCCTGCACCTCTTCTCTTCGTGCTTGTATTCCTTTTTTTCGGGTGATTCGTGCACGTACTCCACCTACGTTCATGACCGTTGGTGAGTCTCTCCTACTAATTAACTCCATTTTCTTGCATGACACGTGGACCTGGATGCTGGATGTCCCATGGGTCGGCAAAACAAAGAAGAGCGCTTTCCGATGACCGAGAAGGAGGAAGGAACCTCGCGGTGGAGCGTCTGGACTCTTAGGCTGGTCGTAATGGTAGTATCATAGCTGTATCATGCATGCCAACTAGAAAATTTTGATGATGTGTCATAGAATTAAATGAAGAAAGAGAGGGCTGAGTATCATATCGTGATACCGTATCATAATAAATGCTATGCTACTATGTGTCATGCAGGACAATAAATAGAGTACTACTCCCTCCGTCCCAAAATAAGTGTCTCAACTTTGTACTAACTTTAGTACAAAGTTGTACTAAGGTCAAGACAGTTATTTTGGGACGGAGGGAGTACATGATACTAATATATGATACTATGCATTAGGGAGGTAGTATCATACACTAGTATCATATGCATGATACTAGTATATGATACTCCCCATTACAACCAGCCTTTATATTCAGCGATATAAAATCTACCCAATCTCCTCCACATCCTAGTAGACCGGAAGAGTCCGAAACACGGCAACCAAGTGTAGTTACATCATACATGGCCCACCTCATGCTATCACCATATTTCTTGGCCTCCGTGCAACACCTAGCTCTAGTAATCCACCAGCCCATATCGCTTCTCGCTCCTCGTCTCTCTCAAAGTGTGGCGGGCTGGCGATTTTGCCATCTATTGAGGTCGGTTAACTCACACTCGCTCCCACACGTTAGCGACATGCCAAGAGCATTCTAAAAAAATTACTGTACTCTATTGTTATGCCAAGAAGAGGAAGCGCTTTGACCGACGGACCAAACGAGACAGGCGTGCCGTGCCGTGAGTGGGTCTAGTTTCTCGTTTTGAACTTGTTTGGTGTAGTATAACACTTGGTTTTGCACCTTCATACAATGATGATGCCGCGGTGGAACACGATCAGCTATGGGGCCATCGGCCCATTGTGGTTCGGCAGGGGGAGATCACGTTGCACAAAGAGCGGAAGCCATGGGACAACACGACAGAGGTGACACTGGTGGTTTTTACCCAGGTTCGGGCCGCTGTGAACCGTAAAACCCTACTCCTGCTTTGATGGATTGAAGAGAGGACCGTGGTAGTTGCGCAGCGCTCGAGCCCGGCAAGGTCGCCTTGGGGGAGAGCAGCTACGCGCGTATGAGTGTACAAAGGTCTGAATCCTTTCTTAGGTTGCCATGGCCCTCCTTTTATAGGCTAAGGGGTTACCACAGTGGCAAAATAGTCATTATCTACTGATTAGATAGCCAACAGTGCTATCATACCTAACTCTGGCAGTTAGGACAAAGTGCATTAAATGCACTGCTAGGTGTCACGCTGTGGATGCAGCCCGACAAGCCTGCTGTGCCGCTTATCCATCTTCCACCTGTCTGCATGACACGCCTCTGGACGGGTGTCAAATAGAGAGAGTCTCCCTTCCAAATGGCAGCCACGTGCCAAATCACAGCCACTTAATCACTTGGGGGCTCGACACCACACTGATAAGTGACTTGCGTCACTGTGCGGTGGAGCGGTAGAGTCTTGGCGAGGAGATTCGCCCTTGGCGGCCCCGGTAAGCTTGCCAGGGAAATCTTGGCACTTGTTCTTGGTGAGGCCTCGACCTGACCAAGCTCGCCTGCCCGGTAAGGGAGGTCTTTTCTTAGTGACATCTTGTTTCCTTAGCTTGTCTTCGTCTTCTTGATCCGCCCTTTGATTCCTCAAAGATCTATCCCTCTGGCTTGGTTCCATCTCGGAAGCTTGGTGTTGTTGTATCTCCGCTATTGCGCCTGTGTATAGTCTGGTCAACATACATGAAGGTTTGTTGCACCGACAGGAGCCCCCGGGCCTGGCCCAAACATGTTGTCGAGCACCGTTGGGGTAGGCCCTGTTAGGTACACAGGCGGGCCATTTGCGGTGGCTCTTCTTCTCGATATCTTCCTTACTTCTTCATTAACCTGTGCTTGAGTCAGTTTCTGGTTTTCCCGCACGTCGTGCAACACATCATGGGGGAGATTTATGCCATGATCCGTGGGCCGCCCATGTCCCATGTTCACGGGGCGGTAACTGCCATTCCACTAGTTCCCCTGCCCCTGTCGTTTCCGCCACGTATGTCGCATGCATTGCACAGGGTTGGTGGCGGATGCGGAGGGCACGGGAATGAGTGCCATGGCAGAAAGCCAGGCGCCACGGATAGGCACAGGAGGTCGATCTTGATTCTATGCGCCGTTGGTGACGCAGAGGAGTCGGATTGGTGTAACGAGGCGGTTGCCTCCTGGGTGAGGAGCCAGCCCCAGCCTTGCTTGCTTTAAAAGGGGACGTGGGCGAGGTGCTCGCTCACACCCAACTCCTCCTCCTTTCTTCTGACATCTTCTCTCCACCATGGTAAGGGGGAGAGGGTGCGGTGGTACCCCAGCGGTGGCAACGAGGGTTTTCGCTCGACAATGCCTTCCTCCTCCCATTGGGGACGCTGGGGCGGAGCCCGTCGTGAGAGGGGGTGGCAGAGGACGTGGACGCGGCCGTCATGGCGCCCAGGGTCGAGGAGGATGGGGCGGTGCTTTGATCGCCCCTCCCCCAGTTGCTATGTGCCCGAACGAAGGCCACGTCGGTGACCAGCCACTGAAATTCATCGTAAAGCTGTGCGGGCCTCCGCGCAGCCGTCTTTGGCTTCCAACTCCATTCGCAAGGGTGATGGAGGTTGAACAGCCGCCGGGGTTGAGGCTGCACATGAGGGGCTACTGTAATGGCAGTATGCAAGCGAACGTAGAGTTCACCGCGCCTCATGTCATGCTTCTCCGACGCTGCTGGAAGACCTTTTCTTGTGCCCACAGCTTGGCGGCAGGGCACGTCCTTCACTTCAAGTTAATGGATGCCACCCTGCTCTCCGTCAAGGTCTTCGGGCGTTCGGGTGCTCGCTTAGGGTGCTGCGCGGAGAGCTCGACCAATGACAAAAGCTCCTCCTCAAGCGGCAGCGACTAGGAGGACAGTGACGGTGATGACGGTGGCACCAATGGGGAGGACGATAGCTCTGACTCCGGCTAAACACTAGCCACACCGTCACCATCAGCGGGAGGCTAGCGGCACCACCATCTGCACCTGCATCTTCTCCCCGGCAAGGCGATTTGCCGGGGTGTTGGGTGTGGATGGTGTCTCCGCCTCCTCCAGCTGTCTTCCAGCTGGACCCCGGCAGGCTTCCTCGTGGACTCCGGCTTCATCTTTCCTCCCGGTGTCCATCCTGCCGCATCCTGCTGGCCCTGGTGGCGGTGACCAGGGCATCACCTAGCCGCTCTCCCCGCCCATCACCTTCGTCCACGCCCTCTCGATCTTGTCAGGCTGCATTCCGCGGGCCCTAATGGGGTCAGGCTGGGCTTCTGTCCAGGCACTCCCTTTGCCCTCTTCACCTCCTGCCGTAGTTCCTAGGAGGAGAGGGACAAGAAAGGGATTACGGGGCACTTATCTTTTTTCAGTCTAAAACATGTAGGCATTTGCCAAATTTTAGTCTTAAATATGTAATCTCTTTTATCCATGTTTGTGCTCTGTAAGGCCTGTACTTGTTTATCCGCATATTAATGAAAAAGACAGGCCTTGCCGGGTACTTGTGCATGTATCTTATCCATGCAGAGGAGGAACGCCTCTATACTTTTAAGTAAACAAGTTTTCCCGGAAGCTATCTTGCCGGCGCCCTTCGTAGTTGCCCCAGGGCTTGGCTTGTCGGGCTTAAAACTACGGAAGGGAACCGGCTCCTTGTAGATCCTTCTCTGTCAAATGCCACTACAACCACCTTGATCGAAGCAGCGTTCGGATCGAAGCATGGGAGCACAAGTGTTTTGAAGGTGACAAGGTTTCTCTATGCACAAGTTTTCTTTTTACAGAGACATGTATGGATAAAAGGAAACTTATCTGTTTGGCTTGTCGGGGGTCGATATGTAAGCTTGTTTTCAGTTCCTTCTTCCCATGATCAAGTCCGCGACAAGAGCCCTGTACTTAGTGCAGGGGAAAAACATAGCAGCATATGACCTCATCTAAATGATCATGGCAAGTTTACGCTAAACTAATCATGCATGCATGTTTTTAGGGCGCCAACGCTTCATTTTATTATCTGTGCTCAGGGTCTGCGCCTAGCTTTGTACAAAGGGTGACATGCGCATCGGCAAGGCTTGTACAAAAGGGTGGCTGCCGAGGCAGGGTCCGACAGCCGCGCCTTACGGGTAGAACTTGCGAAGATGCTCAATATTCCACGAGTTTTGCATTTTGATGCCATCTTTAGTCTCCAGACGGACTGTGCCAGGTTTGGTGACTCGTACTGATGTCTACTACACAACTTGTTCTTGTAGACTCGTGTTGGGCCTCCAAGCACAGAGTTTTGTAGGACAGTAGCAAATTTCCCTCAAGTGGATGACCTAAGGTTTATCAATCCGTGGGGGGCGTAGGATGAAGATGGTCTCTCTCAAACAACCCTGCAACCAAATAATAAAAAGTCTCTTGTGTCCCCAACACACCAAATACAATGGTAAATTGTATAGGTGCACTAGTTCGGTGAAGAGATGGTGATAAAAGTGTAGTAATGATAGTAGATATTGATTTTTGTAATAGGAAAAATAAAAAACAGCAAGGTAGCAATTGATAAAATGGAGCACAAACGGTATTGCAATTCTTGAAAATGAGGCCTAGGGTCCGTACTTTCGCTAGTGCAATCTCTCAACAATACTAATATAATTGGATCATATAACCATCCCTCAACGTGCAACGAAGAATCACTCCAAAGTTCCTATCTAGCAGAGAACATAAGAAGAAATTGTTTGTAGGGTACGAAACCACCTCAAAGCTATTCTTTCCGATCAATCTATCCTAGAGTTCGTACTAAAATAACACCAAGCTATTCTTTCCAATCGATCTAACCAAGAGTTCATCCAAAAATAACACCATATGATACACATCAACTAACTCTAATTTCACCAAGATACTCCAATGTCACCGCGAGTATGCGTGAGTTGATTATGCGATATGCATCAAACAATTTTAGATTCATAATACTCAATCCAACACAAAGAACCTCAAAGAGTGCCCCAAGATTTCTACTGGAGAAACAAGGACGAAAACGTGCATCAACCCCTATGCATAGATTACTCCAATGTCACCTCGGGAATCCGCGAGTTGAGTGCCAAGACATAGATCAAGTGCTCTCAAATCCATAAAAGTATTCAATCCGATAAAACGAAATGTCAAAGGGAAAACTCAATTCATCACATCAAGATAGAGAGGGGAAAACACCATATGATCCAACTATATTAACAAAGCCTACGATACATCAAGATCGTGACATCTCAAGAACACGAGAGAGAGAGAGAGATAAAACAAATAGCTACTGGTACAAACCCTCAGCCCCGAGGGTGGACTACTCCCTCCTCATCATGGTGGCCACCGAGATGATGAAGATGGCCACCGGTGATGATTTCCTCCTCCGGCGGAGTGCTGGAACGGGGTCTAGTTTGGTTTTTCGTGGCTACAAAGGTTTGCGGCGGCGGAACTTCTGATCTAGGGTTATTTCTGATGGTTTCTCTATTTATAGGATTTTTTGGCGTCGGTTTCACGCGAAGATGGGCCTCGAGGGGAGCACAACCCACCAGGGCGTGCCTGGGCCCCCTGGCGTGCCCCGGTGTATTGTGCCCTACTCCTTCACCTTCTGGTTTTTCCACGAAGCTTCGGGGGTCTCTTTTGTTCCAAAAAAAATTGTCAAAAAGTTTCAGCTCATTTGGAGGACTTTCATTTCTGCACAAAAACAACACCATGGTAGTTTTGCTGAAAACAGCGTCAGTCCGGGTTAGTTCCATGCAAATCATACCAAAACCATATAAAATTATTGTAAACATGGCATGAATATTTCATAAATTATAGATACGTTGGAGACGTATCAGCATCCCCAAGCTTATTCCTACTCGTCCTCGAGTAGGTAAATGATAAAAGAAATAATTTATGAAGTGTGAATGCTAGCATAGTGCATAAGTTTGATCAATGATAATTTCAATCACTTTTCCTAGCATCATAACAGCAACTCTTTCTCATAAAACTCATCATGATAAAGTAGCAATTGAGAACATAATTTTTGATTAGGAATCTACCTATCATATTCATCATATACTCTTTTCTTTTGTAGCATCGACATTTTGACTTGAATGATTCAAAGCAATAGTCTATAATTTGACATGAGGACATCAATACTCAAGCATATCAACAAGCAACCATGTCTTTCAAAATATCAACGCTAAACAAAGCTATCCCTAGCCCATCATGCTCAATCATTGATGCATTCATGAAACACACTCGCATATTAGCTACATCCAATGCTCAAGTACGATCATAGTGCCCCTTAGTTGGTGCTTTATAAGAGAAGATGGAGACTCAAATAAAAATAAAAATTGTATAAAGTAAATAGATAGGCCCTTCGCAGAGGGAAGTAGGGATTTGTAGAGGTGCCAGAGCTCAAAGATTAAATTAAGAGATAAAAGATTTTGGGAGGCATACTTTTCCCGTCAATGAAAACGACCGAGTAATCCCCAACACTTTCCATGCTAGATATATCATAGGCGGTTCCCAAACAGAAAATAAAGTTTATTCCTTTTCCACCATTCTTTCACAATCCATGGCTAGCCGTATCCATGGGTGCCCTCCATACCAACACTTTCCAAGGAATTTATTATTTGACAATATAAAGTAAATTTCTTTTTCATTTCGGGACTGGGCATCCCTAATACCTTTGCCGTACTCTCGTGCAATGACAAGTGAATAAACACTCATCTAGAGAATAACACATCTAGCATGGAAAATATTGGCCACCCCCTGCCGCTTCATGAGTGGTACGAGCACACAAAAAGGAAATTTATTTTGAAAATTAGAGATGGCACATACAAATTTGCTTAGAACGGCATGAGAATACCGCATATAGGTAGGTATGGTGGACTCATGTGGCAAAACTGGGTTTAGGGATTTTGGATGCACAAGTAGTATTCCCACTTAGTACAAATGGAGGCTAGTAAATAGATTGAGAAGCAACCAACCAAGAAACAAAAATTCACATAAACGAGCATTGAGCATAACTAACACCTAATAATAAACCACAAGTAGGATGTAATTTCATTGCATAACTATTGACTTTCGTGCTTGCATAGGGAATCACAAACCTTAACACCAATATTCTTACTAAAGCATAATTACTCACCAACATGACTCACATATTATTATCTCCATATCGCAAAACTATTGCAAGGAATCAAACTTATCATATCCAATGATCTACATGAAAGTTTTTATTATATCCCTCTTGAATATCTATCACTTTGGGACTAAATTTATATATTACCATTGCTACTAACAAGCTCTCAAATAAATTTAAGTGAAGCACGAGAGCAAAAGACAAACTACTCCAAAAATATATAAGTGAAGATCAAGCGAGAAGTTAAGTAAATAGAAACCTATGTGAATACTCTTTCTTGTTTAAAAGTTTCAGCTCTAAGTATTTTATTAAAACAGCAAGCAAAGCAAAATAAAATGACATTCCAAGAATAGCACAACTCATGTGAAGAAGTAAAAACTTAGGCTCAACCGATACTAACCGATAGTTGTTCATGAAGAAAGGTGGGATGCCTACTGGGGCATCCCCAAGCTTAGATGCTTGAGACTTCTTGGATTATTAACTTGGGATGCCTTGGGCATCCCCAAGCTTGATCTTTTGTGTCTCCTTAATTCCTTTTATATCACGGTTTCCTAAATCTTAAAAACTTCATCCACACAAAACTCAACAAGAACTCATGACATAAGTTAGTATAAATCAATGCAAAAACCTCATCATTCTCTACTGTAGCAAATCACTAAAATTATTATTCAACATTGCATACTAAATTCCTCTGCATATTTAATACTCCTATCCTCAAATAGAATCATTAAACAAGCAAACATATGCACACAATGCAAACATAACAGCAATCTGTCTAAACAGTAGATTCTATAAAGAGTGCAATATTCTTCATACTTACCTAACTCCAAAAATTATGAAAACTTACCAAACTGTAGAAAATTTATCATAGCTTATTGTGCAAAAAAATTCAACATTTTATCATATTCTTACTTCTCTCGGGAATTTTTGCAACAGCGATAAACTTTCTGTTTTGAAACAGCAACAAGTAGACTTGCAAAATAAGCATGGTAAAGGCTATCCTTGACATTTTTATTGAAATGAAAGATGCAAAACATTATTATAAATATCAGCAAGCAAATACAAATAAAATAAAATGACGCTCCAAGCAAAACACATATCATGTGACGGATAAAATTATAGCTCCAAGTGAGGTTACCGATAATGTCGGAGACGAAAGAGGGGATGCCTTCCGGGGCATCCCCAAGCTTAGTTGCTTGGATCTTCCTTGAATATTACCTTGGGGGTGCCTTGGCCATCCCCAAGCTTAGGGTCTTGTCACTCCTTATTCTCCTCATATCAATATCTCACCCAAAACTTGAAAACTTCAATCACACAAAACTTAACGGAACTTCGTGAGATGGGTTAGTATGATAAAGACAAATCATTCACTTTGGTACTGTCAAGATAAGATCCATAATTTTTCTCACACAATGCCTAATGTACTATACAATTTCCACAATTTATATTAAGCAATATAAGCCATAGAAACTAGAAAACAAGCAAATTATGCATTGAAAACAGAATCTGTCAAAAACAGAACAGTACATAAAGATCTGAATTAAGGTCATACTTATGTAACTCCAGAAATTCTGAAAAATTATTAAAACGTAGAAAATTTGTATACACATCAACTGTAAAAAATTCAGAATTTTTCCACGTTCCAGTAAAATACGGGAATTTCTGCACTTGACGCAAAAGTTTCTGTTTTTGCACAGAATCAAGTCAACTATCATCCACACTATCCCAAAGGCTTTACTTGGCACTTTATTGAAACAAAAGCTATAAAACAAGATCACTACAGTAGCCTAACCATGTGAACACATAAAAACAGTAGGGGTAAATGTTGGGTTGTCTCCCAACACGCACTTTTCTTTAATGCCTTTTTAGCTAGGCATGATGATTTTAATGATGCTCACATAAAAGATAAGAATTGAAACACAAAGAGAGCATCATGAACCATATGACTAGCACATTTAAGTCTAACCCACTTCCTATGCATAGGGATTTTGTGAGCAAACAACTTATGTGAACAAGAATCAACTAGCATAGGAAGGCAAAACAAGTGCAACTTCAAAACTTTCAACATAAAGAGAGGAAACTTGATATTATTGCAATATGTAAAAGCATATGTTCCCCTCTCATAATAATTTTCAGTAGCATCATGAATGAATCAACAATATAACTATCACATAAATCATTCTTTTCATGATCCACAAGCATAGAAATTTTCTTACTCTCCACATAAGCAAATTTATTCTCATGAATAGTGGTGGAGCAAACTCAACAAAATAACTATCATGTGATTGGAAATTAAAATCATGATGACAAGTTTCATGGTTATCATTATTCTTTATAGCATACATGTCATCACCATAATCATCATAGATAGGAGGCATGCTTTCATCATAATAAATTTTCTCATCAAAACTTGGGGGACTAAAAATATCATCTTCATCAAACATAGCATCCCCAAGCTTATGGCTTTGCATATCATTAGCATCATGGATATTCAAAGAGTTCATACCAACAACATTGCAATCATGCTCATCATTGAAAGATTTATTGTCAAACATCTTATAGAATTCTTCCTCTATTAGCTGAGCACAATTTTCCTTTCCTTCATTTTCACAAAAGACATTATAAAGATGAACAATATGATGCAACCTCAATTCCATTTTTTTTTGTAGTTTTCTTTTTATAAACCAAACTAGTGATAAAACAAGAAACTAAAAGATTCAATTGCAAGATCTAAAGATATACCTTCATGCACTCACCTCCCCGACAATGGCGCCAGAAAAGAGCTTGATGTCTACTACACAACTTGTTCTTGTAGACTCGTGTTGGGCCTCCAAGCGCAGAGTTTTGTAGGACAGTAGCAAATTTCCCTCAACTGGATGACCTAAGGTTTATCAATCCGTGGAAGGCGTAGGATGAAGATGGTCTCTCTCAAACAACCCTGCAACCAAATAATAAAAAGTCTCTTGTGTCCCCAACACACCAAATACAATGGTAAATTGTATAGGTGCACTAGTTCGGCGAAGAGATGGTGATAAAAGTGTAGTAATGATAGTAGATATTGATTTTTGTAATAAGAACAATAAAAAACAGCAAGGTAGCAATTGATAAAATGGAGCACAAACGGTATTGCAATGCTTGAAAATGAGGCCTAGGGTCCGTACTTTCGCTAGTGCAATCTCTCAACAATACTAATATAATTGGATCATATAACCATCCCTCAACGTGCAACGGAGAATCACTCCAAAGTTCCTATCTAGCGGAGAACATAAGAAGAAATTGTTTGTAGGGTACGAAACCACCTCAAAGCTATTCTTTCCGATCAATCTATCCTAGAGTTCGTACTAAAATAACACCAAGCTATTCTTTCCGATCGATCTAACCAAGAGTTCGTCCAAAAATAACACCATATGATACACATCAACCAACTCTAATGTCACCTAGATACTCCAATGTCACCGCGAGTATCCGTGAGTTGATTATGCGATATGCATCAAACAATTTCAGATTCATAATACTCAATCCAACACAAAGAACCTCAAAGAGTGCCCCAAGATTTCTACCGGAGAAACAAGGACGAAAATGTGCATCAACCCCTATGCATAGATTACCCCAATGTCACCTCGGGAATCCGCAAGTTGAGTGCCAAGACATAGATCAAGTGCTCTCAAATCCATAAAAGTATTCAATCCGATAAAACAAAATCTCAAAGGGAAAACTCAATTCATCACATCAAGATAGAGAGGGGAAAACACCATATGATCCAACTATATTAACAAAGCCCGCGATACATCAAGATCGTGACATCTCAAGAACACGAGAGAGAGGGATTAAACACATAGCTACTGGTACAAACCCTCAGCCCCGAGGGTGGACTACTCCCTCCTCATCATGGTGGCCGCCGGGATGATGAAGATGGCCACCGGTGATGATTTCCTCCTCCGGCGGAGTGCTGGAACGGGGTCTAGATTGGTTTTTCGTGGCTACAGAGGCTTGCGGTGGCGGAATTTCTGATCTAGGGTTATTTTTTATGGTTTCTCTATTTATAGGATTTTTTGGCGTCGGTTTCACGCGAAGATGGGCCTCGAGGTGAGCACAACCCACCAGGGCGCGCCTGGGCCCCCTGGCGCGCCCCGGTGTCTTGTGCCCTACTCCTTTCACCTTCTGGTCCTTCCACGAAGCTTCGGGGGTCTCTTTTGTTCCAAGAAAATCGTCAAAAAGTTTCGGCTCATTTGGAGGACTTTCATTTCTGCACAAAAAACAACACCACGGTAGTTCTGGTGAAAACAGCGTCAGTCCGGGTTAGTTCCATGCAAATCATACCAAAACCATATAAAATTATTCTAAACATGGCATGAATACTTCATAAATTATGGATACGTTGGAGACGTATCACGTACTACCCGGTAAGGGCCTTCCCACTTCGGCATCAACTTGTTGGAACCCTTGGCGGACTGAACAGGTCTAAGGACAAGGTCGCCTTTCTCAAGGCTCCAGGCACGGACCCTGCGGTTGTGATAGCGGCGCAGGGCTTGCTGGTAGCGTGCAGCACGCACAGCGGCCTGGAGACGGTTCTCCTCAAGGAGCACGGCATCGTCATGCCGGTGCTTCTCTTGCTCTAGTTCATCGTAGGCAAATACTCGAGGTGACCCGTATATGAGTTCCGTGGGGATCACTGCTTCTGCCCCATAGACTAGGGAGAAGGGAGTCTGGCGGGTGCTTGTGAATTGGGTGCCATTGTCAGTGATGACTCTGGCGGGTACCCTGAAATGGCACACCAATCCTTTCAAGAACTTGATAGCTGATTGTGCGGTCACCTTCCTCACAGGATCCACTTCTGGCCACTTTGTAAACTTGTCGATTGTAACGTACAAGAATTCAAAGCCCCCGGTAGCACGGGGGAAGGGGCCCAAGATGTCGAGCCCCCAGACCGAAAATGGCCATGACAAAGGGATCGTCTGGAGAGCTTGAGCAGGTTGATGGATATTCTTGGAGTGGAACTGGCAGGCTTCACATCTGGTGACTAGCTCAATTACATCTTGGAGGGCCGTGGGCTAGTAGAAACCTTGCCGGAAAGCTTTTCCAACCAAGGCTCTTGATCCAATATGAGAGCCACACATGCCTTTGTGTATCTCTGCCAACAGTTCCTTCCCCTCTTCCCGGCAAATGCACTTCAATTTCACACCATTGGGCCTCCTTCTGTAAAATGTGTTATCGACAAAATGATACATACTGGCCCTTCGGGCTACTCTTTCAGCTTCTTCTTGCTCTTCGGGAAGTTCTCCAGGTTGGAGGCAGTGGACTATATGTCGTGCCCAAGTTGGAGCTTGAGGCTCAACAACAAGGACAAAGGGCACCTCCTCACTCGTGGGAGCGCCTACCTCGACTACAAGGGCCTGCGGTCCTGTGGAAGAGTGCAGCTCACCAAGCGAAGTGGAGTTGTGCCCGGCAGCTTCTCTACCGGGGACCTCTGGAGGTCCTGCTGGTAAATGCTTGCCGGAGTCCAGCATCCTCCTTTTTCTGGCCATCGTTGTCGGGGATACGGAAGATTGAGTCAGGTAGAGAACAAAAGTCCTTGGTCCCACAGGAACCTTTTGTGCAGCGCATTTTTGATAGATGATCAGCGATGCTGTTTTCCGCACGTGGCACGTGCTCTGTTTGCAATCCGTCAAAACCCTCCTCCAACTTTATCACTTCTTCAACGTACGCCTCCCTTCCTCCGTACGGGCACACTATCCGCCAAGGTGTACAGCTCATTCACAGTCTTGGGCAACCGGACGTTCATCTTGGAACGTATCCTACTGTTGCGTACGTTGGACTGGAACGCGGCAATCACAGCTGCCGGGTGGATATCCGGAATGTTCCTGTGCACCCGGCTAAACCTCTACATGTACTTCCGCAAACTCTCCCCTTCCTTTTGTGGAAGGAGCTGCAAATCGCTGGGTCGTCCTGGTTCTTGATGGCCGCCCGTGAAGGCACCAACAAACTCATTGCACAGGTCAGCCCAGGACGAAATGGAATTCTCCGGCAGGTGCATCAGCCACGACCTCATGTTTGGCTTGAGTGCCAAAGGGAACTAATTGGCGAACACCTTGTTGTCTCTTCCTCCGGCGGCTTGAACAGCGATGGTGTAGATGCTCAAGAACTCTGCCGGGTTCAGCCTTCCATCATACTTTTCTGGTATCTCTGGTTTGAAAACATGGGCATATGGCCAACGGATTTGCCACAGCTCGCGAGTGAAGGCAGGGCACCCAACCTCGAAAGGCAAGTATCCGCCTTCACTAGGCGCGGGTTCGTCGATGTCTGGTCCATTGCGCCTGTCAGATTGGCGGCGGGTTTCCCGGCGTTGTTCTATAGTGATGCGCGCATCTTCCCTCCGTTGATCTTCCAGGACCTGTCGCTGATCTCGACGAGCCCGAGGATCAGATGAAGTCATTGATGCCTCGTCGGGCTCCTGGTCGCGTGGTTCAGGCTGCGGCCTTTGCGCTGGCTATCGTGGAGGGGACTGCACCGTTGGAGTGGCCCCCTCGACTTGGTTAGCAGCTCGGGCCATGGTTGTTGCTTGCGGGTGCCGTGGCGGGCTGCCCGCTGTGATCCTCCCGCTTCAGGAAAACCGATCAAACTCTGGATGGTGGCTCTCCACTCATCCATTTGATCGGCCACTGGCGGGAATCTCAGCAGGAGTTGGGCTCGCGCCATGGCTTCCGAAGCAATGCTTGGCATAGATGACGACACAGACCGCGACGTTGCTCGACTCCTGACGGTACCGGTGGTGGCGGTGTCATGCTCTTGTCGCCGCAAGCCAGCCGCCACGGCGGTATGATGGCGAGAAGGGTGCACCTGGGGGTTGACGACCCCGTTCGGTGCTCCGTCTTGGTTGTCCTGCCCTAGGGAAGGCGCGTGCCCCGCAGCTGCGCCAGTAGTAGGGACAACGAAGGGGTCGCGACTCGTACCGGGGAGGGCGTTGTCGCTGCGGCTGCGCCCTCCAGCATGGTGGGGAGGTGGAGGCTGAGCGTTCTCCTCGCCCGTGCCTTGTGGAACACGGCCATCGGGATGCTGTTGATGCCGCCCTCCCCGGCGTCTTCCGCTCCCGCTTCGGCCGCAGGGGGAATGATGACAGCGCCGCCTGCGCCGGTCACATTCCCCACGGCGTTCGCGTCCCCCAATGCCGCCGCAGCACCCACAGCGTCGGTGGCTGCATGCGAGGGGGCCTTCGAGGTGGAAGGGTGAGCTGTCGTGCTGGACTTTTCCTTGGGCGCCACGGATGATGAAGTTGATGATGAAGATTGACGTGCTGTTCATGACCTCGGGTTCGCGCAAGCTCCTACCCCTACCTGGCACGCCAAAGATGTCACGGTGGAACACGATCACCTATGGGGCCATCGGCCCCTTGTGGTTCGGCAGGGGGGAGATCACGTTGCACAAAGAGCGAAAGCCATGGGACAACACGGCAGAGGTGACATTGGTGGTTTTTACCCAGGTTCGGGCCGCTGTGAAGCGTAAAACTCTACTCCTGCTTTGATGGATTGAAGAGCAGACCGTGGTCGTTGCGTGGCGCTCGAGCCCGGCAAGGTCGCCTTGGGGGAGAGCAGCTACGCACGTATGAGTGTACAAAGGTCCGAATCCTTTCTTAGGTTGCCATGGCCCTCCTTTTATAGGCTAAGGGGTTACCACAGTGGCAAAACAGTCATTATCTACTGATTAGATAGCCAACAGTGCTATCATACCTAACTCTGGCAGTTAGGACAAAGTGCATTAAATGCACTGCTAGGTGTCACGCTATGGATGCAGCCCGGCAAGCCTGCCGCACCGCTTATCCATCTTCCACCTGTCTGCATGACACGCCTCTGGGCGGGTGTCAAATAGAGAGACTCTCCCTTCCGAATGGCTGCCACATGCCAAATGACAGCCACTTAATCACTTGGGGGCTCGACACCACACTGATAAGTGACTTGCGACGCTGTGCGGTGGAGCGGTGGAGTCTTGGCGGGGAGATTCGCCCTTGGCAGCCCAGGCAAGCCTACCGGGGAAATCTTGGGACTTGTTTTTGGTGAGGCCTCGACCTGACCAGGCTCGCCTGCCTGGTAAGGGAGGTCCTTTCTTAGTGACATCTTGTTTCCTTAGCTTGTCTTGGTCTTCTTGATCCGCCCTTTGATTCCTCAAAGATCTATCCCTCTGGCTTGGTTCCATCTCAGAAGCTTGGTGTTGTTGTATCTCCGCTATTGCGCCTGTGTACAGTCTCGTCAACATACATGAAGGTTTGTTGCACCGACAGATGAAAATCCCCGCTAAAAAGGCGCTTTGCTTTCTGCTAATCCCGTCAACCGTTCTTGTTTTGTGCATTAAATTGTTAAGTGCCATGATTAAGATATAATTAACCAATGCATGTAAAACATTCTTGTTTAGTGCTGTAGTACTCCTCATGCATGCATGCGTTGCGATTAGTACTACTCCCTTCATCCATGCATTGCAATTAGTAATGTATTCTTCAAGGTTGCCTTTGACTATTGATAAGATTTATATAATTTGAAAATTATATCATTAGAGGATCCTTTCACGTACGAAATTGACGGTATGCTTTGAGCAACTTGCATGTCAGTTAGTCTCGAAAAACGCTTTAGGCCCTATATATACATCGACAGACGGAGTACATGATACTAGCAAACTCTCACCATCTAGTAGTTCATTGGTTGGTTTCGATTTTTGAATTGAGTAGTGCTAGTACACTTGATGTTGTGTTGCTACCGTCCAATATTCGTGTGTGGTGGTTTCTAGAATAAAAAATGGAGGTAGTACTTACTGTGGGAAAGGTGAAGTGATGGTTGCTTTGTCCGAGCAACTTATTACTCTGGGAATATTGGAGTACCAGCGGATTCAACGAAGAGTGAAATGATGGTTGCTTCATCCGAGCAACTTACTGTGGCGAAGGTGGGGCTCTGTGATTTGACTGCTCACTAGTCATTATTACTGCGGCGCAGCTACCGGGGTGAATCTCCCTGCAGTTGTGCACTCAATATTGGTGCATGGCAGGTGGAGCCGGATGAAGGATGTCCCACATGTCGGCGAAACGAAGTTGAATGGTTTCTGGCATTGCTATCAATCTTTCAGGATTTGTTTATATGTACGCATAATTTTCCAGCATAACGAAATTGTACTGTAATGCTATGAAGGTTCCAACTTTGGTTCCCGCAAAAAAAAGGTTTCAACTTAGTATTCATGTGTCCTCTTGCCACAAGATTGTCTCGTTACAACATTCCATCAAATACAAATGAAACTACCATGGCTGCTAATGCATCTCAATGATTCGCAGATCAGCGCCAATATTCACATCACAACTGAAGACAAAGTTGTGAGAAGGTGTACAAATAAAGAAAAATATATAATTGATCGATGTTGTTCGTAGGCATGGCTCCATTTCCTGGCCACGGTGTTCATTGGTTGGCAGCTAGTTTCACGCAGCTCTGTAGCCAAGAAAGAGGTGTATGGAGGACATCACAATCCGATCATTTTTTGAAGTTCCACTAAAATCGAGCTGATCATCCCTATTTGCAAATATATTCAGTCAGTATGATTACAATAATAGTGGAACTAGATGATGAAACATAACACTCACAAATAGAAGCTGATCACCTCTGAGATCTCTCTTTAAGACTAACTACTTGTTGGAGAAGATTAGGCTTGGAGTTGGATGAGGAGGATAGCAAAACCAATCTCCCTTTCTGCAGTCCCACAAAAATGTAAAAACATTGCCCGTGTGACATTTTGGCCAAACTGCACAAAACACGCTTAAGAAAAAAGTGATTTGTGCGGTTCAACAAAAGGTCGCAATAGCAACGAGGTGAAATAGATAGCCCTGTTTGCAAAAGGAGGTAGAAAGGAAACAATTACTGCCCAATAACAGTTGAAGACACATATGCCGACAAAAAAGAAGCATATTCCATGTCATAAGATAAAGATAGCAGCATGGTGGATTTATGAAAAACGGTGTGAGGATGAGATTGCAAGATGGAAAGTACGCCGGACGAGCTACGTTTTGGGCAAAGAACTAGGGAAGATCCACATGCAGGATTTTCCACATGCAGCAACGTGGGAAGATGAGCAGTGGAGCAAGGCAGGCCGGAATACCTGGGGATCATCAGGATGTAACTAGGAGGGCAGCGGCGGGCGGGATATGCCCATACTGAGGCAGCGAGCAAGTGGCGTAGGCCCTACCGCGCCGGAGCTTGGTCAGAGAGAACAGCGGCTACCGCAGATCGGGACATGCTGCCTCGACGATGTCGAACGGAGAAATGATGCACATCCTCCCTTTCCGCTGACGGACAGGATGCAGCCGGATCAGTGACCAACGGTGAGAGAGAGAGAGAGAGAGAGGCCACCGCCGCCTTGTGTGAGATACTGTGAAGAGAGACAAACCCCGGAGGGCAGGCTCCATTGTATATAGTGGAGCGGACTACTTTTTTATCCATAACAATCATTTTATATTCTGTGTACGTGCCATTGAGCAATATAACTTTATTTAAAAATAACGCGCCAACGCATCAAGTCAAACTTTGTTTCGTGCACGCATGGTACACGACCTCCGTAAGTAAAGAACCGCTACACGCTCTCAAATTACCACGTGGGCCGCCATTTCGTACAAAAATGAGCTCCACCGTGTACCCGCGCAGGTGTGGCTGGGCATGAAGCGTGAGTACGTGCACCTATTCTCTTCGTGTACGTACACCACCTACATGGGTTTGTGTGAGAAAGATACAAACCTAGAGAGAGATGGCATGTGGGTTCGTGAGTGTTTTGGGGGGGGTGAGTGAGAGATAGACAGGGAATATGTGTGGATGATATCTCAAACAAAAAATGTAACATATGCAATGTGTGTGAAACAGAGGCCTGGATATATCATATATGAGGGGGCGATCCACGAGAAGAGAGTGGAGGTATCATCAGCGTGAGATATCCATAGAATCGAAGAGAGGGATGAAGTGTGCGTGTGTGTGCGCGATCGATAAAGGGTGCCATCGAATTTGTGTGTGCCCACGTCAAAGATATAGGGTGGCTGGCCTACTGGAATGTGAGAGGGGACAGGGGTAGTTTTTCTCTATGGCATGGATACCTACCTACAGCGTTCGACTATCGGTGTGTGGGGGGGCAGAGACCTAACTATAGAGGTAGAACGACTGGTATATGTGCGGAGGAGGAGAGAGACCTACCTTATTTATTAAGGGAGATCAATCGGCATCCATGCATATGTGTAGGAGAGGAATAAGGTTGGGAGAGAGACAGAGCTAGGGAGTCGGAGGGGTTGGTGGTGGAGTTGCCTCTCACAAATGGTGGGAGAGGCCTGCTAGACAAACGGAGGGCACGCCTGCATTATCAATAAGAGAGGGGATGCCTGCTTGTCTTTGCATGTGCGTGTGAGAGACAGATCAGGAGGCATGCACAAATGATGAGGGGGGACGATATGGCTGTGGTAAGCAGACGTAACTACATAGGAAGATCAATCGTCCTATGTCGGAGAAAGGGAGAGACATAACTTGTGAGGTATGTCGATCGATGCGTGGGGAAAAAGAGTTATAGTCGACCTAGGTATATGTAGGGAGATCGATCGGCATACATGCATGCATGTGTTAGAAGCAAATAAGGCCTAGAGAGAAGGATAGAGAGAGAGGGATGCGGCTAGGAGGTGGTGTGAGAGGCCTACTATATCGAGGGGGAAGGAGTGTGCGAGTATGAGATCGATGAAAAGAGGGGAGGGAGTGTGCACGTGCGTGGAACTGTATTAGACAGAGGGGGCATGGACGGTGAGAAGAGAAGAGGAAAAACTTGTGTTTGTGGTAGCCACACCTGGCTAGAGAGGTATATCGACTGGTGTGTGCCGGAAAGAAGGAGCTGGGGGGCCTACACACACCACGGGTGAACGACCTAAAGAGAAATGACGAATGTGCGCGATGGAGCTAGAGAATGCTGAGGGAGGGTGAGAGGGAGGCGGGCGTGTGCATGCACGAGAGAAAGTTAGCGCTAGCTACAAAGATAAGAGGATTGTGTGGGTGTAAAAGACGAATAGAGATCATAATTCATTATAAAAGTGGATTCAGATATTTGAACAAGAGATCACAATGTTTTAAACCGACGCATGCATGAATATATATAATGGTGATACGCATGGTGTGGTTATGAACATGTTATACTACATATAATATATAGAACATTTATTTGAATTTGTGATAATGTGTGGCTTTTGCAGCTCAGGGCTAAATACTTGTCATAATGTAGGGGACGGGGCACTATACTTTGTGTGATAAACATAGTGTACGTATGAAACATGGTTTAGATTATGAAGATCTAGTTAGTACATCAAATGTACTATTATTTGGAATCAACATCAAGTGTATTCAAAATTTTGAATTTGAGTTCATATAGTACACATAGTTCATATCTATCTCTATAGTAATCATGTGGTGTGTTGTTAAGATAATATACGAATGATGGTTTAACTTGGCAACAATCATGATTGTAGATTCTTATTCAAATAGAGAAACCAATTCAAATTTAATTCGAATTACAGCGGTAGTATAGACATTTGGAATGCACTAAAATGTTCGTATGAGTCGGTTACATGCATTATACAGCCAGCGGAAAAATTTAATTGGACATAACATGGATTCATAGCTTTGAATAGCATTTGTACAGTAAAACGGGACAAGACTCTCTCTTTGTGTGGTGCGAATAGGTTTTTTTTTAGTTTTTTCGTTGAGGGAAGTCCGAATTGATTTGGTACATACATTACTACACGTTAGGGTTGTCCCTAAATTTCAACCCGCGCCTTGTTATCCCAAAAATTCAGATATCGTGCTCCCAAAACTCGCGCCTTCACAACCTGCGCCTTGCTATCCCGAAATTACAACGCGCGTGAAAACTCCCTCCAGCTGCCAAATCCCGACATGCGAAATCCCCCTTCTAACCCTGAGCCAAAAGGGCCGCTAGTTCAAATTGGTGGGGGTACTTTTGTAACACACCCTACATTTTGGACAAGCGCGTCCCTAAGTCATGGTTCCCCCCTCCCATCACCTTATTTTCGCCATTCAAAATTCCAGGCCGCCATAACCTCTCTGCCCCAGCCGCGAAACCCCACCCCCCCTCCGTCCACCACCCCATCGCTGCCCAGCCAGAGCCTCTTCCCCAACAACGTTGTCCACCGCAACAGCTCGATGTCCCTCATCCGCCGCCCCGGATGAGGATCCGTCATCGATCTCGTCGTCCTGCCGGTTCAGCCGCCCCGTCCTCCACCTCCAAGGAGTTGCTCCGACGATCGCCTCATCTATCGCGGCTGATCCATCCCCACAGCACCGTCTTAACCTGCTCCACCGGAACTGCAGCATCCTCACCGACTCCTCGGACGATGCCGAGGCCTACTCGGTGCCACCAAAGAGGTTGTACACTCATCGCATCGCACCTTCTCCTTAACTCGACCTCCTGGCGCCGATGGTGCTTGATCCCGCACCCCCATGGCGCGGCTACCTCCAAGCCGGTGCTGCCGGCGACATCTCCACGGCAGCTCTCCCCCGGTGCAAGGCTCCCTCGGCGGCGGCGTCCATACCAGCCGGATCTAGTGCTGCTGGTCCGGCTCTCGCTCGCTCGCGCTGCTGCTGCTGCTGCTGCTCCGTCTCTCGCTCAGTCGCGCTGCTGCTCTGCACTTCCCCTCGCTCGTGCTGCTACTCCGGTCTTTCTCTCGCTCGCGCTGCTGATGCTGGTACACGGGCTGCTGCAGCTACACGAGTTGCTGCTCTGGCTCTAGTTGGCGCTGCTGCTCCGGCTACTCTATTCCCCGTCGATCGCCTGCTGATTTATATCACTGTTTCTCTACTACTAAACACTAGTGCTCGAGCGGCCAAAACTACATGTGAAGTGCCTCTCTGCTACCAGTGTGTTCAGTTTCGACAGTAACATTCAGATTCCACAGTAAATTTCAGTTTTGACAGTTAAGTTCAGAGTCAACAGTTTTTACCTCATCTGTTGTAGTCTGGTGTTTTTTGGTGATGTAAATTTTACATCTATCGCTTTTTGGTAATGTATTTTACATCATCTATTGGAGATGCTATTAGAATCCCACTTGAGATTAATGATGTTTGTCTTGTACTGCTTCAGCCTCGATGTCTTACGGCTCGCCGGAGCTACTCCAACGACGGAACCATCCATCACAGCAGAGCAGTACCCTGGACGCCATCTACAGACGCCTCAGATCTTCCTCCACACCTCCGACAGCCACCTCTGCCGCAACTTCTTCAGCGACCAACCCAATGATGCTGAGGTCGACACGGCTACGCCAAAGAGGTTGTACACTTGTCGCATCACTTATTACTCTACATTTATGTTGATCCATTAGGGCTATTTTGGTTCAAAGGAAAAAGTGAAGGAAAAACATAGCAATAGAAATTTTTCCTATGGCACTCTGCTATTCAATTATTCATGCATTTCATTGAAACAAATGGAGCAAAAGATCCACCTGGACCTACTTTTCAAAATCCTATTCATTAAAACAAGACTAAATGCATTAGTGGCAGAATAACATTCTAACTGTACACACTTTCATATGGTTTCACATTAATTTGGCCGTGTTTCTTTGCATTCCTCTGCTCTTCCAATTCCTGTGAACCAAACACCCAAGTTGATAGAAATCCTGTGTTTACAAATGCTCTGTTTCCCACGTGCATTCCTATCCTATTCCGATGTTTTTCCTATCCCTGCGTTTTTAGAATCCTGCAAGCCAAAGGAGCCCTTACAGAATTACTTCAATTACAGATAGGTATAGAAGAAAACTTTGTGTGGTTTGTCCTGCTCCTGCCGCGACGTCGCCCACCTCACCTGAGTTGCTCCATCGACATAAGTATCCACCATACCAGACAACAGGACTCCTAACCATCTTTCGCCGCCTCAGATCTCCTTCCCTGCCGCCAGCACCCACCGCAACTGCATCACCATCATCGACTCAGCAAATGAACCTAAGGAGTTCACGGATCCACAAGAGAGGTCGCACTCTTTTGTTTCTGCTTATGTTATGCATTGCTTAATATTACCTGCTACTTTATCGTCCTGTTCACCTCTTAGACTCCAAGTCAGGTCCAAATTAATGTTCAAACTTGAGTTTTAAAATTACTTGTGGGGCACATATCGAGGCAGCAATGAATAGTATCTCTGTCTATTATCTGGTTCACCTAGGGTATTGCCTATGTTGTTCATCTTGGGTGGGAAACAAATAGTAAAGCAATCATCATCTGTCTTTTTATTATATTAAAGCTATCATCAGCCTGCTATCATTATTTTTGGATCCATCCACTAGTTGTTACCATCACTCTAGATTTCTGCATGCTCTCCTTACATAATCTCACTATATTTTTTTTGTATGCATGTCAGATATTGTACACAGTCATGCTGAACATGTAGAGAAAAAGAGAAGAGTTTTGTACGGCAATACAATGTCATGCAGACATCGCTCCATGGTGGGTTCAATGGCAAACCCTCTCCCCCCTCCAAATTGTAATCCAGAGGAAGATATCTATTATGAGGCGGATTCAGACGGAGCTGACCACTCCTATTTACCCCCCGAGGTATTTGCTCTAACTTGGCATGATGATGTTGGTCATATCATGCATATGTTGCCTTGCGGTTCCTACTTTCGACATCATATATGTCATCTGCTTAGTTTAGACATGTTCTAAAATGCCACCTATTTAGTTTCTATATCATATATGTGAATTATACAATCTCATCTCTTTTAGCCATCCATAATATATGTGAAATATGCAATGCCATCCTGTTTAACCAGGCATCATATATTTGAATGATTTCTTGCCAATCCTTTTCTTTATTACATTTCCATTTGTCGACAATGTTTGTACATTCAACTACTCTTCCTGTGAATCAGCCATTTGAGTGGGTGATGGCAAAATCTGGAGTGAAAACAAGGTCTTCAGAGCAGACAGTGCTACCTGTCAAAGCAGATCTCTTATTGGGTCCTAATAGCTCCTTAGAGATGGATTCAGAGACTGATGACTAGTCCTATTCCCCCACCGAGATGTATGCTCTAACTTGGCACGGTTATACTGCTCATATCATGCATATGGTGTCTTGCATTGCATAGTTTAGACATCATATACACAATATTCAACACCATGTTCTTAGTTCAGACATCATATATGCGAATGCCCTCTGCTTAGTATATAAATCACATATGTGAATTAAATCATGCAATCCTGATTACTTAGATAACATGTATGTGAATTATGTCATGAGAACCTGTTTACTAAAGACATCATATAATTATCTCATGCCATCATGTTTAGTTAGTCATCATATCTTTGAATTATGTCATGCTATGTTATCCAGTTTAGATAGACATCATATATGTGAAATTATGTCATGCTATCCTTTTTAGTTAAACAATATACATGTGAACTATTTCATGCCCTCTTTTCTCCACACTATCTATTGCATCTATCTCTCATACAAGGTTTGTACATTCAACT
Source organism: Thinopyrum elongatum (assembly GCA_011799875.1). Lineage (NCBI taxonomy): Eukaryota > Viridiplantae > Streptophyta > Magnoliopsida > Poales > Poaceae > Thinopyrum > Thinopyrum elongatum. The sequence goes on along the minus strand of CM022299.1, from coordinate 321,095,803 downwards.
ACGTTTCTTTTTTATCAGCCATTTGAATTGGAGCGGGTGATGGCAGTATCTAGCGGAGTAAAAACACGGTCTTCAAATAAAACAGTGCTACCTCTTGGTGGAGAAGCACCCTGGTTGTACATGCATGAGAACCAGTCCTACCACACATAACCCAGACTCTCGTAGATTGTACCCCTACTGCGATGGATAGAGAACCAGCTTCACCCAATCTAACCCCAACCCCAAAAGATAGTAACCCAGTTCTAGTTGACACATCACCATCTCCACCATAGAGCTCCCAAACAAGAGCAGTTAGTAAGGAAGCTCCAGTGCCCAAAGCGCCAGTACTACCACGGTGAACCCCAACTCCACCAGTTAGTACACCTATTCCCGTGGACGAAGCACAACCAACCATTCATAGTTTAGCATCTATCGCATTTGATGTTGTTAAATCCTATGTGCGTATCTTCCCATCATGGAAATATTATACTGAAGATGAAGGAAAATGCCAGTTGCAGGTGTTCGTTCAGGAGTTATGTGTAAGTAATGTTATTCATGGCAATTACTTTGCTTTGTCCCATACATTCTACCTCCATGATGGTTATAATACAGCAAATGTTCCCAATTTTCTCTATAGAGAAGGACCGATTTGGAAACTCAGGATGAGATAACCTGTGATAATACCTCTGCTATCTTCAAGAATGCTTGGTGGCAGTATCGGAATTACCTGAAGAAAACATACTTCACTAGCAAAGAAACTCATCAAATTCCCTTACGTTCTCCTGAGTCACATTTACGGGACGATGATTGGGAACGCCTTGTTCTTTACTGGTCCCGAACCAAGAATGTGGTAAGGTCTATGAGCTCATTTTTTATTTTTAAGTACTATATGCCTGTGTCTTACTGTACTCTGTTCATGTAGAACAAGTGCTTAAACCTGAAGAACAACTTTTCTCATTTAAGATTCCATTGCTATCGTGCATACTGGTTTGCTCTTGTATCACTGTATTTACTCATACAAACTTATTTTTAAATTGAAAGATCCAATCAAAACTCCAATGGCACAACAGGTATGTTTAAGCATGTTTGTTTAATAGGTTTGCTCTTATAAATAGCTCTGTTGATTTCAATTTCAATTGTGTATACAGTTGACTTCTCATATCATGCTCATTACTAGCATCACAACAGAGCCAATAGTGTTGTTGTACATGTAGACCCATGGTACCCATCTGAAATCTTGTTGTGCTGTGTAGTTTCCCACGCTTTGTATTCTTTCAATGCTGCTTTGTCTTGAACTGATATGATTTGAACTAAACTTGTTATGTGTCTGCTTGTTTCTTCTTTTAGAATGCTGACAGAATATTGGGGAAGAGTACCTTATTAAGCCATGGTAAAGGAACTAATGCAGATAAGGTTCAGGATAGTGAGACATCCTTGTTGGTCTCCAACAAAGCTGATAAAACAGCTAAGGAAAACTATCTTGAAGACAGTGAGACAACCGCAATGTCCTGTCTTGGTGTAGTGTTCAAGTTACTAGCCACTACCGCTGGCACAAGCTCTTCGAACTCATTGTCTGAATCAGTTTGGTTTCTTGAGTCTCAACTACAAGCTGAAAGATGTCAATCAGCTGTGCTGCAACAAGAAGTCGAAGGACTGTGAAAGTCCCTGGAGAATTCAGATGCATACTTTCTGGTGCAACAACAAGCGTTGGAGGATTTTAGCGCCAAACAAGAGAAAGCCAATAAGCTTGCTAAGCTTATTGCCAGCGTGGTGGATACCCAGGATAATGTTTCTTGAGCTCTTCTGAAGTTGTTTCAGTTATGGACATGTTTTGCTGCCGTGTTTATTTGCACTGGTAACCAATTTAGACGGCCAGTGTATGTAATATGCTGCTTTATTCCCTATATTTGCACTGGTGGCGAACTTTGATGCCCAGTGGATGTAACATGTGTAATAGCTGTAATAGCCTAGCGTTAGTTGCTTGCTTATTTATTTTCTTATTGTCTTGTTTAGTTGTTTGCTTGTAGTGACTGTAGTTCTTTTTCTGCGTTTTTCTAGTGGCCACAATAACCTATTTTTTATAACTAGGCCACAATAACCATGGGAAACATATCGACCGTTGTAACCATGGTCCTGCTACCTGCTGTAGTGACCATGGGCCTCCTATGGGCCGTAGGATCCATGGTCCTTCTACGGGCCGTATAATCAATGGGCCTTCTATGGGTCGTATAATCAATGGGCCTTGTACGGGCTGTATGATCGATTGGCCAAACATGGGCCGTACTATTCGTGGACCATCAATGGTCCGCAGAATGGGCCGTAAATGGGCTAGAGTGGAAATCGTCTGTTTATGGCCCGACCATAACGGGCCGTTAACACTGGTACAGCGAGGTGCTATACAAATGGTTTTTAACCCCTTTCCGCGATGGTGTTTCGAACCGTCGCCAAGTGAGTGACTGTGATAGGGGGGTACTTCCTACACGACCCAGAAACCATCGGGGATATGTCCTCCTGGCACACATGCTCGGCAAAATGAGGCCTTGTGCGACTGGCAAGCGATCAAATACGGTTATACATACAGTTGTGCTAAAAAAATACAATTATACATGCCAAATCGTTTCCGGTCGTAAGTACATCCCACACAGTCAGTCCCCGCTAAACATTTCCATTCGTATGTACATTCCACATAGTCAATCCAAGGAATACGTTTCCGTTAGTATTTAAACCCCACACAGTTAATCCAAGAAGTACGTTTTTGTTCGTATATACATCCCACACAGTCACTTCAAGGAAAACATTTCCGTTCGCAGGTACATCACACACAATTTCCCCATTAAATCGTTTGTGATAGCGTTGCCATTGCACACGATATTAACAATTTTATCATTTGCATTATTCAATGCATCACACACGGTGCGTAGAAGAAACTGTGTGGCAAAGGTTGTCCATCACACACACTTTTTATGTGGTAAACGTTTGCGCAAGGTGGCCTAACGCCAAAAGTTCTCACGAGGATGTCGTGTGTGATCATTCATTGATCAAACATGGTTAATTCCTAGAAACTGTGTGCGTTGCCTGAGGTCATCGCCCACAGTGTTTTCTCAATAACCGTTTGCAATAGAAAAACCCAATTAGCAGGCTAATTGCCCTATTATTAATAATCCATTTATTAATCTAATTGACATTTCATATTGAGCACACAATATATTTCATTTCCATATTAAGGAAGCAGGATTTCATAATTGAAATACATCAGAGTACAACATCATATAGCTTCAGCACTCAGCTACCCCATTACACAACTGCACCAGCACCAAGTTTCACATGCAACATCTATAACCTTTCGAAATTAGCATCATAGATGGTACATAGATAAATGCAACTCATTTGGAAAACTGCTGAAGCGAAAGGCGAATATTGAGCCTTCATTGATGTTGAAGGTCTTTGCAACTTTAGGCCAGTGCCTGTGGATGATTGACCGTCCATCCTTCGTCCTCTTCAGGAACACTTTAATATTGAACCGTGGGTGTTGTATGAAAACCTTCCTCGCCTCCTAACCATACAGGTGGTTTGAGAGGTAATCATCAGTGAACTGCTTTGGAAATGCCTGAAAACAAGGATGTGCATAAATATCTTCTCTATATTGGAAATGGGGCAAAGGAATAAAAAAGGCAAGGTATAATAGTTAGTACCATCTTGTAGTGAACTGACGTCTTCTTCATTTTGCAGACAAAGATCTTGTTGTTTTTGTCGCTAATTTCTTTATCCTAACAATCTTTCTGAGTTTCTTGACTTGACTGATATTCATGGACAACTCATTTCCCCATATGCAAAAGGGTCGAACAGTGGGTCAAAACCTCTGACAGCAGGACCTACATGTGCAAGACCAAATTGTTAAAAACCTAAATATTAGAATGGTTCCTGCAATTGCACAATAATGTGCTATTAGACAAAGGACCATGCATGTGCAAACCTCGATTGTAAACCTCAGTGCTTCCCATTGTTTCCCTGCAACACATATAAGGTAGTTAGTCATCAGGTTAAGTGAGGGTTCGCATGCTATCAGTAAAAAAAGTTGATGAAAAATAAGCACATTGCAGATTCATCAGATTAATTCAAGCCACATGGAAAACCCATTTATCCAAACCAAGCATGATTAAGAACTAGGAAATATAGCAGTTGTATATGTTTCTCATGTATTAAGTGCAGCCAAATTCGATTTATTCCTCACATGCACAACAATACAAAATTCTACCCACGATAATTGGACATCGCATTGCAGAATTGAACCAAGTAGTTAACTAAACACCACAACAAAAGAACCAAACATTAACTGAGCACCACATTGCACAATATATCATACTCCTAATAGAAGATCAGACAATTAACCAAACCAAGAATGCTTAACAACTTGGAAATATAGCAATTGTATTTGTTTCTCATGTATTTAGTACAGCCAAATTCGATTTATTTCTCACATGGTATACAATAACAGAATGCACCCACAACAATTGAACATCGCATTGCAGAATTGAACCAAACAGTTAACTAAACACCACAACAAATAAACCAAACGTTAACTGAGCACCACATTGCACAATGTATAACATACTAGAAGATCAGAAAGTTAACCAAACCAAGCATGCTTGACAACTTGGAAATATAGCAATTGTATTTGTTTCTCATGTATTTTGTAAAGATAAATTCGATTTATTTCTCACATGGAAGGCAATACAAAATTGCAGCCTGAAGAATTGAACATCACATTTGTAGAATTGAACCAAACAGTTAACTGAAGACGACAACTAATTAACCAAACAGTTAATAAGTGAGCACCACATTGCACGACATATAGAACATATACACTAGAGCAACAGATTGCATGGTAAAAGCAGATAGCACAATTCACTAGAATTTGTTAAGGAAAGGCAGGAGTAGCACATGCAACGGGTAAACCAAGCATGCTTAACCGGCGTAGCTAGCAAACTGAACATGGGTCCTTATAATGAGCTAATAAGACAAACTACTCCTCATTGTCGGAGATATCGATGATGATTGGCTCCTTGGACATGGAAGAGGGCAAGGCCTCCACATCGTGGGTTCCCTCGTCATAGTGGTGAGTTGCCTAAGCCGCTCCGGGCACCAACCTGCTGGCTCTCGAGTTGAGGTAAGCACGTGCACGCTGAGAAAACACCTCGTAGTCTTCGTCGAAGGCACCGAGGGTGGCCTCGAGAAAATGCCATGAACTGTCATTTAAAGCAGCCAACCGCGTCACGACGTTGGCGCGCGAGGCGTCGACGGTGGCCTCGATGGCGAGACGCTCTTCCAAAATCTAGGGGTCGGCATGAATGGCAGCCATCGCGACCTCATCCGCGCGTGCGGCCACGATTTGCTTCTCCGCTGCCAAATGCTCCTTGAGCTCCTGGCTATACTGCATGCACCATGGCTTAGGGTGGCACTTATTTAGGGGAGGGGTCGGTGATTTGGGTGGAAGGTATCGCGCCGGCGGTCGGGGCATGTGGGATGTGGAAGGAGGAGGATGGCGGTTGGGTGTGGATTACCTGCCTGGATAGACGAGGCCGAGCAGCGTGAAGGAGGGTCACCGGTGAGGAGGCGGTGCTGCAAGCAAGGAGTGAAGGTTTCAACTTGGAAAGGAAGGCAGAAACAGGGGAAATGTGTCTTTTGGTAAGGGGGGGGGGGGCGGGAGGTAGTATTTCGCGGAAGCCGAAAATTTTGAATCGGTGCAGCGAAAAAACTGGCGCGCAAGTGTCATCAGACACGGTCCCTTATTCGCAACTATGTAAGCAAGGAGTGAAGGTTTTCAACTTGGAAAGGAAGCAGAAACAGGGGAATGTGTCTTTGGTAAGCGGGGGGGGGGCGGGGAGGTAGATATTTCCGCGGAAGCCGAAAATTTTGAATCGGTGCAGCGAAAAAACTGGCGCGCAAAGTGTCATCAGACACGGTCCCTTATTCAGCACTATGTACGATATGTGAACATCACAAACGATTCATATAGCTTAACCCGTGTGTGATGAGTTTGAACGTAAAAAATTTTGGTTCGAATTTCCCTGGTTACAGTGGTCATCCACGTCATTGCATAATTTGGGTACACAAAGGAGACTACAGCACACCCACACTTCTTAATCGAGCAAGTTCAGCAATTAAACAGAGCTAGATGACCTAATCATTACTCTAACAAATTAAAGACTGGTGCTCTTAATTAAACAAAACAAAGAGTACTACTATGGCTGGTGCTCGTCGATCTCCGCCGCCTCCTCCATGTCCAGCTCGCGCCCGACGGTCTCCTAGGGAAGGAGCTCCATGGCATCCATCGCACCATACTCGGTAAGCATCTCACCATCCGCGTCCGCCATCTCTTTGGAAAAGGCCACCATGAGCTGGGCGTGGGCGGCCGCGATCTGGGCTTGGACGGGCTCCGTCGTGGCAAGGTATGCGGCGGAGGAACAGACGGCTACTCGAACACTCTCGGCGATAGCCAACTCTTCGGCCGTGGGTTGCCGACCGTTGTCGGAGAAGCTTCGTTCGATTTGTGAAGTGACCACCACGAGCTGGGCGTGGGCGGCCTCGACATGGTCGTGGGCGGCCTCCATCAGGGCTAAGGCCACCGCTACGAAACGGACAGTTGTTGTGCCGCCCTCGCCAGTTGCTATCCCCGAGGCAGATGTTGCTGCCGCCACCTGAGAAGCAACAGCAGCCATTTGGGCTGCCTTGGCCGCCCAGTCGCAGATTGCGGCCGCGCTCATGGACCTTGTTAGCACGCGCATGGCGGCTGCTACCACGCTCTCACTGGAGTGGGCTGCTGAAGTTGCCCTCACGATGCGGGTCCACGTCCCCATCTTTCACCGGCGGTGATTGAACAGTGAAATGATATTTGGGGAGCGAGCTAGTGTGCTTGACACACCGGCTGTGGACTATAGCCGACGCACCTTCTCTCGTAAGCCATAGGCGTACTATACTCTGACGGTGCTCCAAGATATTTTGTACTGCATCTCACACGGTTGGTGATAATAAACTGTGTGCGATCTACTTGATTTTTCATCATGATTTTAATTACATAATGGGGTCACAGTGGCAATGGAGGGTGTTTGAATTGCTAGAACTTTTATCTGCAGTGAACATGCAACTATAGGTGTGTCATAAAAAAATTGGAATTATTCGGGGTTCGTTTGGACATTTTTATACATTAACTTGGTTTACTAGCCATTTTAGGGGCCCAATTCAAACTTAAACTACATGCACATGCTCCGGTGCACCAACATGGGTTGTAAAATCATATATATGTCCATGGGTTTATGCTTATGTCCCATGCAAGAAATGGGGATGAATTTCGAACACCACACCACCGTGGCTCTCCGGCAAACGTTGAGGTACTTGCTGTTGTAATTCTAGTAAATCCAAAACCCGTATGAAATTCATGAACCTTGGCATGCTATCATGGAATGGCATCAACATGCTGGGGTAAAAAATATTGTCCGATTTGGGGCAGGTTATGGTATAAGCTTCTCACAAACCAGAGCTTCTCACAAGAAGCCTCATGGTTCCGTTAGGGAAATGTGTCACCTTTGTGGACAAAATGATATTCGTCGCCTCTTCTTGCTTTCAATTTTTTCCTGGTGTCAACATAGAACAACAGGAGTGTCGTGTTAAATTTTGGTATTTTTCGGGGATCGTTTGGACATTTTTATATGTTAACTGAGTTTTCTAGGCATTTATGTGCATAATTCAAAATTGAACTACATGCACATGCTCCAGTGCATAAAAATGGGTTGAAAAATCAAATGTGTGTCCTTGGTTGCAAGCTTAGGTCACATGCAAGAAATGAGAATGAATGTCAAACACCTTGCCACTGTCGCTCGGCCGCTAACATTGAGATACATGGTTTTAAAATTCTAGTAAATCGAAAACTCGTCTGAAATTCATGAAACTTGGCATGATATCATGGAAAGGCATCAACATGCCGTGGTAAAAATATTGTCCCATTTGGGGCAGGTTTGGGTATAAGCTTCTGGCAAACCAGAGCTTCTCTCACAACAAGCCTGATGGTTTCAGTAGGGAACGTGCCACCTTGGGGGACGAAACGATATTTGTTGCCTCTTCTTACTTTCAAAAAATTTCTCGTGTCAACATAGAACAACAGGAGTGTTGTGTCAATTTTTGGGATTTTTCGGGGTTCGCTTGGACATTTTTATACATTAACTGAGTTTTCTATGCATTTATGTGCATAATTCAAATTTGAACTACATGCGCATGCTCCAGTGCATATAAATGGGTTCAAAATTGAAATGTGTGTCTTTGGTTGCATGCTTAAGTCCCATGCAAGAAATGAGAATGAATGTCAAACACCTTGCCACCGTCGCTCGGCCGCTAACATTGAGATACATGGTTTTTAAATTCTAGTAAATCGAAAACGCGTCTGAAATTTATGAAACTTGACATGCTAGCATGGAACGGCATCAACATGCTGTGGTAAAAATATTGTCCCATTTGGGGCAGGTTGGGGTATAAGCTTCTCACAAACCAAAGCTTCTCACAACAAGCCTCATGGTTACGGTAGGGAACATTTCACCTTTCTGGATGAAACAATATCCGTTGCCTCTTCTTGATTTTAATTTTTTTCTAGTGTCAACATAGAACAACATGAGTGTTGTGTTAATTTTAGGAATTTTTCGGGGTTCATTTGGACATTTTTATACATTAACAGAGTTTTCTATGCATTTATGTGCATAATTCAAATTTGAACTACAGGCACATGCTCCAGTGCATGTAAATTGGTTGAAAAATCAAATATGTGTCCTTGGTTGCATGCTTAGGTCCCATGCAAGAAATGGGAATGAATGTCAAACACCTTGCCACCGTCGCTTGGCCGCAAACATTGAGATACATGGTTTTTAAATTCTAGTAAATCCAAAACTCCTCTGAAGTTCATGAAACTTGACATGCTATCATGGAGCGGCATCAACATGTTGTGGTAAAAAAATTGTCCCATTTGGGGCAGGTTTGGGTATAAGCTTCTTGCAAACCAGAGCTTCTCACAACAAGCCTGATGGTTTCGGTAGGGAACGTGCCACCTTTTGGGACGAAACGATATCCGTTGCCTCTTCTTGATTTCAATTTTTTCTAGTGTCAACATAGAACAACATGAGTGTTGTGTTTATTTTAGGAAAATTTCGGGGTTTATTTCGACATTTTTATACATTAACTGAGTTTTATATGCATTTATGTGCATAATTCAAATTTGAACTACAGGCACATGCTCCAGTGCATGTAAATTGGTTGAAAAATCAAATATGTGTCCTTGGTTGCATGCTTAGGTCCCATGCAAGAAATGGAAATGAATGTCAAACACCTTGCCACTGTCGTTCGGCCGCAAACATTAAGATACATGATTTTTAAATTCTAGTAAATCCATAACTCGTCTAAAGTTCAAGGAACTTGACATGCTATCATGGAGCTGCATCAACATGTTGTGGTAAATTTTTTGTCCCATTTGGGGTAGGTTTGGGTATAAGCTTCTCGCAAACCAGAGCTTCTCACAACAAGCCTGATGGTTTCGGTAGGGAACGTGCCACCTTTGGGGACGAAACAATATCCGTTGCCTCTTCTTGCATTCAAATTTTTTCTAGTGTCAACATAGAACGACAGGAGTGTTGTGTCAATTTTTGGGATTTTTCGGGGTTCGCTTGGACATTTTTATACATTAACTGGGTTTTCTAGGCATTTTATGTGCATAATTCAAATTTGAACTACATGCACATGCTCCAGTGCAGAAAAATGGGTTGACATATCAAATGTGTGTCCTTGGGTGCATGCTTAGGTCTCATGCAAGAAATGGGAATGAATTTCAAACACCAGGGCACTGTTGATTGCCGGCAAAATGTTGAGATACTTTGTTTTTAAATTCTAGTAAATCCAAAACTCATCTGAAATTCATGAAACCTGGCATGCTATCATGGAATGGCACCCGGCATGCTGTGGTATTTTTCGTGTCCATTTTGAGAGAAGGTGCACTCGAATAACAGCCAACAAAGGCATTTTGAAACAAATAGCTGCCACTTTAACATCTCAAATGTTTGTATAATTTAAATCGTGTGCGTTCTGTTAACCATTCATGTGACGCCATGTGTCTCACTTTTAATGGCTATAGGAGGTGTCGTGCGGACAGCTGCTTGACTGAACGGGAGGCATGCGAGCGCAGTCCGGTGCGCAGTCTGACCGAGTGGCGTGCAAGCTGTCCTCCAATGCGCAGGCTCACCGGGAAGCATGCGAGCTGTACGCTGCGCAGGCTCACTGGGAAGCGAGTCCTTTGACTTCCATGGCCGCCTGCCTTGCTCGCATCCTCTCCATTAATGGTGCCCGAGCCGCTGTTTAATACGGGCGGCCTTACTGTTCGCCTCCCATTCTCCTCCCTCCCGCAGACCTCCACCAACGCCATGGCGCAGAAGGATCATCAGCCACTAGTCTTCAAGTTTGGTGAAGTCGACTCCGAGCCGGAGGAGATAGAAAATAAGGAGGAATGGGGCCTCATGGACATGGCCCTGAACGAGCTGGCCACGGCGGTTGCTGCCCCCGCGCCCATCCCAGCTCCCATCCCCGTGCCCGCGCCAGCGACCATCCCCATAGCATTGACGGGCTGGTCGCTAAGCACTATCGTAGAGCTAGAAGCCACAGGCGTCAGCAAGGTCTCCGCGGACCCGTGCGAGCTCGTGTACATGCCAGCGCCAACGCCCGTGCCCGTGCGCGCCCCTGCACCCACCGCGGTGCCGGTCCCCGTGCGTTTGCCCGCACCCGCCGCGCCCGTGCCCGCACCCCCCTCAGAAGCATGGGACGCCACCGTCAACCGCTACCTCACAGCACCGCCAATTGCCGTCCTCCCGCGCCCCGCCCGTTGATCGCGTGACGACATGATGTTTGATTTCCAAGTGAAGAACATTCTGTGCTGCCTTGAAGACTTCAACAATGGCGTCCCGGAGGACGACAACGACAACGCCGGTGCGGCACGCCGCCTCCGCCGCCGCCAAAAATAGTTTTTTTGGGTTTAATACTGTATCTCGATCATATGAATATAAATTCGCAGTGTGACTGAATGAAAGATATGGTTTGAACGAACTTGCGTTTTTCTCTCTTAATGTACAGACTTATCAAATGATTTTCTTTAAAAAAACGTCAATGGTTTTTAAATATAAAACACTCATCGCAAACATTTTAGTTAGAACACCCGTATGCAAACCGGCAGCTTCCCCATGAAGCCAAGGGAAAATGTGACGAGCAGGATTTGTGCAGCTCTTGATCGCAAACGTTTTAGATAGAACACCCGTATGCAAAGTGAGAGCTATGGTCTTCCCCAGTAAGTCAAGGGAAAATTCGCAGCCCAGGATTTGTGCATCTCTTCAACGCAAACGGTTCAGATTGAATACGGTATGCAAAGCCAGACTTCGGTGCTAAGCCAAGAGAAAATGTGCCGAGCAGGATTTGTACATCCCTTCAACGCAAACGGTTGTTTTGGATGACCCGTGTGCAACCACGTACAGACAATTTGGTAAGATTTGCATATGTCATATTGGGTTTATTGTCATTTGTCAAACTAGAAAGATTGACATTTGTTGATCTAGTAACATTGCCATTTGTCAACCTTGTAACGCTGCAATTTGTCAAAATATGCAGCTAAAAATCACTAGCACTATCTAATTTTTGCAACTAAAATTCAGTAATTAAGCATAGATTTCATTCATAGATTAAGCAGTCATTCTTTATACAAACAGTTCAACTCGACAGCTGAACCGACCAAACTTTTCCCCAATTGTTGCCAACCACGTACTGAAATAGCTAGTTCAACTATATATACTAGCTAATTTTAAGTACGTTGTACAGTTCCACCACATCTATAGTCAGATGAACTGAACAAAATAGCCCCTAAATACTACTACTACGGAGGGGCTTTGTACTACTTCCTGCAGCCTCTCCTTTGCCGAGCATGCTCAGTAAGGGGCAGAGGAGGAGGAGCCTACCGACGAGCTGGACAACTGCAATACAGTGCATGCCGCCGCTGCACCTTCAGCGGCGCTCACCTCGAACGCCCTCTGTCGTTCCAGACGACCCCTCTCGAAGCGGTGGTTCTCCTCATAGATCTCCTGATTCCTCAGCTCTGCGGTGGCGTGTGCTGCGGCCACGGTGGCGGTAAGGCTCTTTGCGTGCTCGACGAGGCGCTCCTCCTCCTGCCGCAGGAACTCGATGTAGCGCGCAAGGTCGCTGACGCACTTGCGGGCCTCCACCTCTGCCTCCCGCCTTCGGGCGGCGGTGGCGGAGCGGGTGATGACCCCGGCGGTCAACAGTGGGCTAGCGGCCATGGAGGCCGACGATGGGGTGGCGGCCACGACCACCACCTCCCGCCTTCGGGCCGCGGCGGCGGAGCGGGTGATGGCCACGGTGGCCGGCAGTGGGGTGGCAGCCACGACGGCCACCTCCTGCCTTCGGGCCACGATGGCAGAGCGGGCGATGGCCCTGGCTTTCGACGGTGGTGTGGCGGCCACGGTAGCAGATGGTGGGGTGGCGGCAATGGCAACCGGCAACAGCTGCCGATGGGCAGCGGCGGCGGAGCATGTGGTGGGTGTTCCACGCACACCCAACAGGGACGCCACACGCACTACACTACACCGGGGACTGCGCCGCCGCCGCGGTGTAGCCTCCCAGCTGGAGTTGTCCTCTGATGATGGCAGAGTGGCTGAGCGACGACGATGGACTGGTGCCATTGGCGATTATGGGAGAAGCAGACGAGATAAGCTACAGGGAGGGAGGTGAAAATGCGACACAGGACTCGCCGGCCATGGGGGTTTATATAGCAGGCCTGTAAGCATTGGGATTTTGGGGGATTTCACCGAGTCAGGCGGGAAGCTTGCGCGGGAACCTGCGCGGTTGCGCGCGAACGGGCTCACCACCGTTTGGCCAAAAGAATGCCCACGCGCGCTGCTCAAGCTTGCGCTCTAAGCCGTCTACGGCAGCGGGGCGACAAGATGTGCGAGAGGAGGACGAAAGGACACGTACACATACGGCTTATAAAATAAAAACATTTGCGATTAAATTACCTACTACCCCCATCCTGGTTTATAAGTCGTCTATGTATTTTTGTGCCAAATTTTGACTAGAGATTTAACTAATAAAATACGAATGCATGTCGCCAGAGATTATATCATTGGATTCGTATTTGAACATAGTTTCTAATTATATAATTTTTGTAACATGCATTAACATTTTGTTGGTTAAATTTAAGGTCAAAATATGGCACATAATATAAAGGGGACTAATAGACCAAGACGGCGGTAGTAGCACACGGCCGCTCTCTACGCAGCGACGTAACTGTCGGCCAGCTTGTAGACAACCATTTCCTACGTGTTCAACTGCTCTATGCGTGTGGTTACTTGCGGTTGAGGCGGCCGCGGCGCGCTCTGCTCGCGTCCCTCCGGGCGCTCTGCCCTTGTTCCTCCACGCGTGCTGCCAGTGTTTGGGGCCAGCGCACGATCACGCACGTTCGTGTGCATGCGATTGCACCGGGCGCGGCGCCACTATGCAGTTACCCGCTGCAAAAACTGCCATGCGGACGCGCCGAGAATCCAGGCTGCCTGGCCCCCATTTATTCCTGCGGCCATTTACCTTCATCTCTCGCGCCACATGACACAAGGAGCACACCCACGAAAACACATACAAAGAGGACATCCAGTGGTTCCAATGGCGCTCCCCGTGGCTCCAATAGCGCTCCCAGTGGCCGATGACGACAACGGCGGATAGTTCACCATGCATCATGTAGTGGACACCCACGTGAGGGGGAAGGCCCTCTCAGTGGTGCACACGAACGAGCCGGTCTCGGTAGAGAGCTCCATCCAAACTATGGAGCAGTTGCTTGCCGAGGACAAGTACCAAGTGGTCGGCTTCGACCTCGAGTACACCATCGGTCGTGCCGGGCACAATCAGAAGGTTGTCGTCGCCCAGTTGTGCGTGCGACATGACATCCTCGTCTACCACTACCAACTGGCCACAAGGCCTTGCGAATGTTTCTCCAGGTTTATCAACAGCTCCGACTACAGTTTCGCTACGGTGGACACCACCAATGATCTAAAAGCGCTCAAGGTTTCGGGCTTGAAATGCCAGAATCTTGTCAACATCCAGGACCACTACAAGGTCTGGGGCAGCGACAACAACAAACAGAACTCCCTGGTTGACCTCGCTTCGGCCATCATTGACCCCTACTACATGAAGATGAAGGATGAATGCAAGGACAAGAACGCCTGGAACAGTGTCTGGCATGAGAGACTGGATGAACAACACGTCAAGTACGCGGCCAAGGACGCATACACAAGCTACGAGATGTACATGCGGATCATTGACATGAGGGAGTGTCTTCTTCCTGCCCCAGATGAGGGATCGAGCCACAAAGCAATGGCGAGAGCGTCAGAAGAAGTAGATGACTAGACGATCGTTTCTCCTAGTTTAGAATGCATACAATTGTTTATTGAGGTGTGTGCGAATGATCTGTATACTCACTTATGTAATTGGATGTTTATTTCAATTATATATATATATATAAATGTTATTCTTCTGTAGACAGAGCAAATCACACGGCTTATTAGCAGCAATCGACTGTGTTATTATTGGTCTTCGCACACATTTCTGATTATGGACCTGTTTGCCGCGTATCACACACATCTTGTTCAGTTGAACCATTTGTATTGTGTTGCCTAATCACACACAGTTCATCCTAGTGAACTGTATGCCGTATATCGCACACACCCTCATCTGGCTACCCATTTCTGTTGTTCTGCCTCATCGCAAACAGTTCTGCTGGATTAACCGTTTGCCACGCATCGCACACGCAACTCCAATATGAATCGTGTTTGATGTCACCGCCATCGCAAATGTTTTGCATCTTTTTTATGGTTTTATTACATCACCGTTTGTGATTGATGCATCGCACACAGTTTCATCGAAGGGTCTCTGGTTGGACTGTCGCGTTTGGACCATCCTGTAGTAGTGTAATAGGCCAAAATATATAACGGGCTTAATTCTATCGACAGGCAAAACGGGTCGTTAATGGGCAATATTTGATGACGCTATGAAAACAGCCCAACGGGTTAACGAACCACAAACGGGCCGACTGTAACCATGGGCTGAATTTGGCCCACAAGCGGAACAGGCCAATAACGGACCGTAAGTAACCGAATGCTGGAAATGAGCCCAAGAATAAATGGGCCCTTAGAAGGCCGAAAGGTAACACGGGCTGGAAACGGCCCAACAGAATAATGGGTCGTTAATGGGTATAAAGCAATACACTGTTCATTATGTGCCAGTTTCACCACGGGCCTTTAATGGGCCCAGAGTTACAAAGGGCCTCATATGGGCCGAAAGACATCATGGGCCATACATGGGCCGGAAGTTACAACGGGCTGAAATCATATTGGATGGCCCAGATGACGCTAATGGGCCTAATTCGGATAGGCCATAACGGGCCGTCAGTTAGCGGGTTGTAAATGGGCCATATGCGAACATGCTGTTAACAGGCTTTTCGTGGGCCGGTCCGCTACCTTTTGACCAAGTCAAACAGGCTAGCCTTTTCACCTGAATGGGCCTCTGCTGGGCCGTGCCATGTGTCGACGTATCATAGGCTCCTCCCGTCCAATGAGTGGATAACATCTGTCCCAACGCTGAGCCGACACGTGGTTCCTCTGGCCATTGAGAATTTTACATGTGGAAAATCCCCATTGGTCCAGGCTGTTAACGGGTTATCGGATCCAAACGGGAACCCGATAGCTTAACGGTGACCCGTTACGGTGGATGCCATGTGTCGGTTACCCTTGACGAAAGCACTTCCATGACGCGCCATTTATCGTCATGGAAGTGGACACTTCCATGATGATAATTTTGGTATTGTCATGGAACACTTCTACGACAGCACAGGTATGACTATGTTGATTCTGTCATGAAATCGTCATGGATGTACATGCATGACAGAAAACGTGACCTACTGTGACAAACACGTATCATCACGGAAGTAGTTTTTTTTGTAGTGTTATGTTTAATGCTCGTTTATGATCATTTTCATTTCTTGGTTGGTCGCTTCTCAATCTATTTGCTAGCCTCCATTTGTACTAAGTGGGAATACTACTTGTGCATCCAAACTCCTTAAACCAAGTTGTGCCAAATGAGTCCACCATACCTACCTATATGTGGCATTTCCATGCCGTTCCAAGTAAATTTGTATGTGCCAACTCTAATTTTCAAAATAAATTTCCTTTTTGTGTGCACGTACCGCTCATGAAGCCACAGGGGGTGGCCCATATTTTCCATGCTAGATATTTTATTCTTAAGATGAGTGTTTATTCACTTGTCATTGCACGAGAGTGTGGCAAGGTAATAGGGATGCCCAGTCCCGAAATGAAAAAAAATTATGCTGTCAATAATAAATTCCTTGGAAAGTGTTGGTACAGAAGGCACCCATGGATACGGCTAGCCATGGATTGTGAAAGAATGGTGGAAAAAGGAACAAACTTTATTTTATGTTTGGGAACCACCTATGATTATCTAGCATGGAAAGTATTGGGAATTCTCGGTCGTTTTCGTTGACAGGAAAAGCATGCCTCTCAAAACAATTTTATCTCTCAATTTAAGCTTTGAGCTCTGGCACCTCTACAAATCTCTACTTCCCTCTGCGAAGGGCATATCTATTTACTTTTATGCAATTTTTATTTTTATTGAGTCTCCATCTTCTCTTATAAAGCACCAACTAGGGAACACTATTATCATACTTGTGCATTGGGCATAGTTAATATTTGAGTGTGTTTCATGAATGGATCAATGATTGAGCATAGTGGGCTAGGGATAGCTTTCTTTAGTGTTGATACTTTGAAAGACATGGTTGCTTGTTGATATGCTTGAGTATTGATGTCCTCATGTCAAATATAGACTATTGCTTTGACTCATCTAAAAGTCCAAATGTCCATGCAACAAAAGAAAAGAATATGTGATGAACATGTTAGGCAGCATTCCACATAAAAAATTCTATTTTTATCATTTACCTACTCGAGGACGAGCCGGAATTAAGCTGGGGGATGCTGATACGTCTCCAACGTATCTATAATTTTTTATTGTTCCATGTTGTTATATTATCAATCTTGGATGTTTTATATTCATTTACTAGCAACTTTATATCAATTTTTGGGACTAACCTATTGACATAGTGCCCAGTGTGAGTTGCTGTTTTTTGATTGTTTTTTACTTCATAGAATATCAATACCAAACGGGGTACAAATGCCACGAAACTTTTTGGAGAATTTTTTTCTGCCCAGAAGACACCCGGGAGGCCCAAGAAGGGCACCACATGGGGCCTATGGGGCCCACTAGGCACCAGGGCGTGCCAGAGGCCCCTAGCACGCACTAGTGGGTAGTGGAGCCCACAAGCACCCCCTCCACCGCCTATCAACTCTATAAATACTCTAAAATCCCAAAAACCCTAGGGGAGTCGAGAGAAAATAGTTTCCGCCGCAGCAAGTTCCAGAACCACGAGATCCAATCTAGAGGCGTTTTCCGACACTCTGCCGGAGGGGTCAACGATCGCGGAGGGGTTCTTCATCAACACCCTTGCCCCTCCGATGATGCGTGAGTAGTTTACTACAGACCTACGGGTCCGTAGGTAGTAGCTAGATGGCTTCTTCTCTTTTTTTGATCTTCAATACAATGTTCTCCTCGATGTTCGTGGAGATCTATTTGATGTAATGACTTTTTGCAGTGTGTTTGTTGGGATCCGATGTATTGTGAGTTTATGATCAGTTCTATCCATGAATATTATTTGAGTCTTCTCTGAACTCTTTTATCCATGATTGTTATAGCCTTGTATTTCTTCTCCGAAACTTTGGTTTGGTTTGGCCAACTAGATCGATTTTTCTTGCCATGGGAAGAGGTGCTTTGTGATGGGTTCGATCTTGCGGTGCTCAATCTCAGTGACAGAAGGAGACATGACACGCATGTATCGTTGCCATTAAGGATAAAAAGATGGGGTCTATTCCTACATGAATAGATTTTTTCTACATCATGTCATCGTTCTTATTGCATTACTCTGTTTCTTCATGAACTTAATACACTAGATGCATGCTGGATAGCGGTCGATGTGTGGAGTAATAGTAGTAGATGCAGGCAGGAGTCGGTCTACTAATCTTGGACGTGATGCCTATATACATGATCATTGCCTTGGATATCGTCATGATTATTCGCTTTTCTATCAATTTCCCAACAGTAATTTGTTTACCCACTCTATGCTATTTTCTCGAGAGAAGCCTCTACTAAAATCTACGGCTCCTGGGTCTATTTCCTATTATATTAAAACCCAAAAATACCTTGCTATAATTTTTCTTTATTTATTTTATTTTGTTTTTTTGTTAGATCTATTTGTCCAATCTCATACAATTTAATCTATCTCAATGCTGAGGAGGGATTGGCAACCCCTCTTACGCGTTGGGTTGCAAGTATTTGTTATTCGTGTGCAGGTACTGTTTACATAGTGTGGGTGGATCCCCTACTGGAATTATAACCTTGGTTTCATAACTGAGGGAAATACTTACCGTTACTGTGTTGCATCATCCTCTCCTCTTCGGGGAAATACCAACGCAGATACAAGCAATCATGGAGCATCTCACAGTCGGCCCTGGTCTCGGTCTGGAGCTCGGAGTGGGCAAGGCGGAGCTTTTTGACCTCTGTGCTCACCTTCTCCTCCTTGACCTGAAGGGCATCACGCACCTCGTACACGCCCTTCAGGGTCTCCTCCACCTCCAAGACCCGCGTCTGGTCCCTGTCCCTAGCCACCTTTTTGGCGGCTAGGTCCTTCTCCGCCTTGGTGGCTGCAGCCTTCTGCTACTAGGCCTCCTGCTGAGCTTTCACAACCTCAGCCTTGAGCCCCTCAAGCTCGGACAAAGCCACTATCACTCAAACAGTCAGGCATTAACTTCTATTTCACAAAGCTATCGTCATGCAAAGTACATTTAATGATGTTCTGGGTTTTACCTTGAGATTGCTCGATCTACTTGTTCATCAGATCGAGGTCCTTCTCAGACCTCTTGAGCTTCCGGTTCATCTCCTCAATCTCCTCGGAGGCGGAGCCCGGTGTGATGCCCCCGATTCAATCCTGCACTAATCATACACGCAAATGTGCATGATCAAGATCAGAGGCTCACGGGAAGATATCACAACACAACTCTAGACACGAATTAAAGTCATACAAGCTTCATATTACAAGCCAGGGGCCTCGAGGGCTCGAATACATAAGCTCGAATACAAACGAGTCAGTGGAACCAACAATATTTGAGTATAGACATAAGTTAAACAAGTCTGCCTTAAGAAGGCTAGCACAAACAACATCAAAGATCGAAAAGGCAAGGCCTCCTACCTAGGAGGCTCCTAACTACTCTTGGTCGTCAGTGGCCTCCACGTAGTAATAGGCACCCTCGGGTTAGTACTAGTCATTGGTAGCGGCATCTAGCTCCTGGGATCCGTCATCTGATCACAACAATCGGGTATGGGGGAAAAGGAGGTAGCAAAGCAACCATGAGTACTCATCCAAAGTACTCGCAAGACTTACATCAGAACTATGCTAAGTATGCATCAGTATCGAAGGAAGGGGGGGTTGTATCATTGAACTAGACTGCAGAAATGCCAGAATAGCATCTTGCAGCATCAGAAGAGATAAGAGTAACATATCATAATAGTAGTAACTATGTTGTAGCGTCCATGCCCAGAGATCCTTTCTCGACTTCCTGCGAGAAAGCAATCCCAGAGCCATCATATCCATTTGACATCTCCAGTATCCAGTTCTAATTTTATCGATCGGGATACAACTCCGAGTGTCCTTTACCGTGGACACGGCTATTCAAATAGATATACTTCCCTGCAGGGGTGCACCAACTTACCCAACACACTCGATCAACTCCGGTCGGACACACCATTAGGTCATGACCGGCCTCGGCCGATCAACACGTCGTAGTCCTACATAGGCTCTTGATACGTCCATTTTGCATCATGTTTTCCTACTGTTATTTATAATGTTTTTATAAATAATAATGCTTTATGGAGTAATTCTAATGCCTTTTCTCTCATAATATGCAAGGTTTAAAAAAAGAGGGGCAATGCCAGCAGCTGGAATTCTGGACCTGAAAAAGCTATGTCAGAGTTACCTATTCTGCACATCTCCAAATGAGCTGAAAATTTACAGAGAATTATTTTGGAATATATAAAAAATACTGGAGCAAATAACTACCGGAGGGGGCCACCTGGTGAGCACAAGACAGAAGGGTGCGCCAGGCCCCCCAGGCGCGCCCTGGTGGGTTGTGCCCAGCACGGCCCACCTCCGGTGACCATCTTCTGGTATATAGGTCATTTTGACCTAGAAAAAATCAGGAGAGGACTTTCGGGATGAAGTGCCGCCGTCTTGAGGCAGAACTTGGGCAGGAGCACTTTTGCCCTTCGGCGGAGCGATTCCACCGGGGGAACTTCCCTCCCGGAGGGGGAAATCAAAGCCATTGTCATCACCAACAACCTTCTCATCTTTGGGAGGGCAATCTCCATCAACATCTTCAACAATACCATCTCCTCTCAAACCCTAGTTCATCTCTTGTGTTCAATCTTTGTACCGGAACCTCAAATTAGTACCTGTGGGTGACTAGTAGTGTTGATTACATCTTGTAGTTGATTACTATATGGTTTATTTGGTGGAAGATTATATGTTCAGATCCATTATGCTATTTAATACCCCTCTGATCTTGGGCATGATTATCATTTGTGAGTAGTTACTTTTGTTATTGAGGTCACGGGAGAAGTCATGTTGCAAGTAATCATGTGAACTTGATATGTGTTTGATATTTTTATGATATGTATGTCGTGATTCCCTTAGTGGTGTCATGTGAACGTCGACTACATGGCACTCCACCATATTTAGGCCTAAGGGAATGCATTGTGGAGTAGTTATTAGATGATGGGTTGCTAGAGTGACAGAATCTTAAACCCTAGTTTATGCGCTACTTCGCAAGGGACCAATTTGGATCCAAAAGTTTAATGCTATGGTTAGATTTTATCATAATACTTTCCTCGTAGTTGCGGATGCTTGCAAGGGGGTTAATCATAAGTAGGAGGTTTGTTCAAGTAAGAACAGCACCTAAGCACTGGTCCACCCACATATCAAATTATCAAAGTAGCGAACATGAATCAAACCAACATGATGAAAGTGACATGGTGAAATTCCCGTGTACCCTCAAGAACGCTTTGCTTATCATAAGAGACCGTTTTGTCCTGTCCTTTGTCACAAAAGGATTGGGCTACCTTGCTGCACTTTATTTACCGTTACCGTTACTTGTCCATTACAAATTATCTTGCTATCAAACTACTTGTTACCGACTATTTCAGTGCTTGCAGAAAATACCTTGCTGAAAACCACTTGTCATTTCCTTCTACTCATCGTTGGGTTCGACACTCTTACTTATCAAAAGGACTACGATTGATCCCCTATACTTGTGGGTCATCAAGACTCTTTTCTGGCACCGTTCCCGGGGAGTGAAGCACTCTTGGTAGGTGGAAATTGGTAAGGAAAAATTATTAGTACATGTTGAAATTTATTGTCACTTGTTACTATGGAGAACCATCCTTTGAGAGGATTGTTCAGGGTATCTTCACCTTGACTGGAAGCACAATTATTTGCCCCTCAACCTACTGCACCTACTAAAAATATTGGTTATGAAATTCCTTCGGTTATGATAAAACAACTGCTAGTTAATCCTTATGCAGGAGATGGAACTGAACATCATGATATGCACTTGATATATGTGGATGAAATTTGTGGATTATTTAAGCTTGCAGGTTTATCCGGAGATGAAGCTAAGAAGAAGGTTTTCTCTTTATATTTTAAGGGAAAATCATTGACATGGTATAGGTTATGCGATGATATTGGATCTTGGAACTGGAATCGATTGAAATTGGAATTTCACCAAAAAAATTATCCTATGCATCTAGTTCATCGTGATCGAAATTATATATATAATTTTTGGCCTTGTGAAGGAGAAAGTATCACTCTAGCTTGGGGGAGGCTGAAGTCAATGTTATATTCACGCCCCAATCATGAGCTCTCCAGAGAAATTATTATTCAGAATTTGTATGCTCGGCTTTCTCATGATGATCGATCCATGCTCGATACTTCTTGTACTGGTTCTTTTATGAAGAACACTATTGAGTTAAGGTGGGATCTTTTAGAAAGAATTAAATGCAACTCTGAAGATTGGGAACTCGATGAAGGTAAAGAGTCAGGTATTAAGCTTGAATTTCATGGTGTTAAATCTTTTATGAATACCGATGCTTTTCACAAGTTTAGCACTAAATATGGACTTGACTCTGAGATAGTAGCCTCTTTTTGTGAATCTTTTGTTACTCTTGTTGATCTCCCTAAGGATAAGTGGTTTAAATATCATCCCCCAATTAAAGAAGAAACCAAAGAACCGTTCAAAGTTAAAGATGAAACTATTATTTACAATGTTGATCCAGTTGTGCCTACTGCTTATATTGAAAAACCACCTTTCCCTGTTAGGATAAAGGAACATGCTAAGGTTTCAACTGTGGTTTGCAAAAGTAATATTAGAGCACCTAAACCTGCTGAACAAATTAAAGTAGAACCTAGTGTTGCTATAGTTAAAGGTCTCCTGGTAGAAAATATTGATGGGCATGCTATTTACTTCTGTGATGTTGCTGCTAGAATTGCCAAACCTGATGAAAAAGATAAACATAGACCTGTTGTTGGCATGCCTGTTGTCTCAGTTAAAATAAGAGATCATTGTTATCATGGTTTATGTGACTTAGGTGCTAGCGTGAGTGCTATTCCTTTTACCTTATACCAAGAAATTATGAATGACAAAGCACCCTCTGAAATAGAAGACATAGATGTTACTATTAAACTTGCTAATAGAGACACCATCACACCACTTGGGATTGTTAGAGATGTTGAAGTCTTGTGTGGGAAAATAAAAACCATACTGATTTTCTAGTTCTTGGTTCCCCACAAGATGATTTTTGTCCCATTATCTTTGGTAGACCTTTCTTCAACACCGTGAATGCTAAAATAGATTGTGAAAAATAAACTGTCGGTGTTAGCTTTGGTAATGAGTCTCATGAGTTTAATTTCTCCAAGTTTAGTAGACAACCACATAATAAAGAATTACCTAGTAAGGATGAAATAATTGGTCTTGCTTATATTGCTGTGCCCCCTACTGATCCACTAGAACAATATTTGCTAGACCATGAAAATGATATGCATATGCATGAATGAAATGAAATAGATAAAAATTTCTTTGAACAACGACCTCTGCTCAAACACAATTTTCCTATTGAAACTCTAGGAGGTCCTCCTCCACCTAAAGGTGATCCTGTGTTTGAATTAAAACAATTGCCTGACACTTTGAAATATGCTTATCTCAATGAGAAAAAGATATATCCTGTTATTATTAGTGCTAACCTTTCAGATCATGAGGAAGAAAGATTATTGAAAATTCTGAAGAAGCACCGTGCTGCCATTGGATATACTCTTGATGATCTTAAGGGCATTAGTCCCACTCTCTGTCAGCACAAGATTAATATGGAACCTGATGCTAAACGCGTTGTTGATCATCAACGACGTTTGAATCCTAAGATGAAAGAAGTGGTAAGAACTGAAATATTAAAACTTCTGGAAGCAGGTTTAATCTATCCCATAGATACTAGTAGATGTGTAAGTCTCGTTCATTGTGTCCCCAAGAAGGGAGGTATTACTGTTGTTCCTAATGATAAAAATGAACTTATTCCACAAAGAATTGTTGCTAGCTATAGAATGGTAATTGATTTTAGAAAATTAAATAAAGCAACTAGAAAAGATCATTACCCTTTGCCTTTTATTGATCAAATGTTGGAAAGATTATCTAAGCACACACACTTTTGTTTTCTGGTTGGATATTCTGGTTTTTCTCAAATACCCATGTCACAACCTGATCAAGAGAAAACTACCTTTACTTGCCCTTTTGGAACTTATGCTTATAGACGTATGCCTTTTGGTTTATGCAATGCACCTGCTACCTTTTAAAGATGTATGACTGCTATATTCTCTGATTTTTGTGAAAAGATTGTTGAGGTTTTCATGGATGATTTTTCTGTTTATGGACCTTCTTTTGATGATTGCTTGAGCACCCTTGATCGAGTTTTGCAGAGATGTGAGCAAACTAATCTTGTCTTGAATTGGGAGAAGTGCCACATTATGGTTAATGAAGGTATTGTCTCGGGGCATAAATGTTTTGAACAAGGTATTGAGGTGGATAAAGCTAAAGTTGATGCAATTGAGAAAATGTCATGTCCTAAAGATATTAAAGGTATTTGTAGTTTCCTTGGTCATGCTGGTTTCTATAGGAGGTTTATTAAAGACTTCTCTAAAATTTCTAGGCCTCTTACAAATCTTTTACAAAAGGATGTTCCATTTGTTTTTTATGATGATTGTGTTGAAGCCTTTGAAACTCTTAAGAAAGCCTTAACTTCTGCACCTATTGTTCAACCACCTGATTAGAACTTGCCTTTTGAAATTATGTGTGATGCTAGTGATTATGATGTTGGTGCTGTTCTAGGACAAAGAGTTGATAAGAAATTAAATGGTATTCATTATGCTAGCAAAACTCTAGACATTGCCCAAAGAAATTATGCTACTACTGAAAAAGAATTTTTAGCAGGTGTGTTTGCTTGTGACAAATTCAGATCTTATATTGTTGATTCCAAAGTAATTGTTCACACTGATCATGCTGCTATTAAATATCTTATGGAAAGGAAAGATGCTAAACCTAGACTCATTAGGTGGGTTCTTTTGCTGCAAGAATTTGATTACATATTACTGATAGAAAAGGAGCTGAGAACCCCGTAGCTGATAACTTGTCTATGTTAGAGAATATTCTTGACGACCCAGTACCTATTGATGATAGCTTTCCTGATGAACAACTAGCTACAATAAATGTTTCTTATAATACTCCTTGGTATGCTGACTATGCTAATTATATTGTTGCTAAATACATACCACCTAGTTTCACATACCAACAAAAAAAAAATTCTTCTATGATTTAAGACATTACTTTTGGGATGACCCACATCTTTATAAAGAAGGAGTAGATGGTATTATTAGACGTTGTGTACCTAAGCATGAACAAGAACAAATCCTACGGAAATGTCACTCCGAAGCTTATGGAGGGCATCACGGGGGAGATAGAACTGCTCACAAGGTATTGCAATCTGGTTTTTATTGGCCTACTATCTTCAAGGATGCCCGTAAGTTTGTTTTATCTTGTGATGAATGTCAATGAATTGGTAATATCGATAAGCATCAAGAAATGCCTATGAATTATTCAATTGCTGTTGAACCATTTGATGTTTGGGGTTTTGATTATATGGGACATTTTCCTTCCTCTAATGGGTATACACATATTTTGGTTGCTGTTGATTATGTTACTAAGTGGGTAGAAGCTATTCCAACTAGTAGTGCTGATCATAACACTTCCATTAAAATGCTTAAAGAAGTTATTTTCCCAAGGTTTGGAGTCCCTAGATATTTAATGACTGATGGTGGTTCACACTTTATTCATGGTGCTTTCCGTAAAATGCTTGCTAAATATAATGTTAACCATAGAATTGCATCACCTTATCATCCTCAATCTAGTGGTCAAGTTGAACTTAGCAATAGAGAAATAAAACTAATATTATAAAAAACTGTTAATAGGTCCCGAAAGAATTGGTCTAAGAAATTGGATGATGCACTTTGGGCCTACAGAACATCATATAAAAATCCTATGGATATGTCTCCCTATAAAATGGTTTATGGAAAAGCTTGTCATTTGCCTCTTGAGTTAGAACATAAAGCTTATTGGGAAATTAAAGAACTCAACTATGATTTCAAACTTGCCGGTGAAAAGAGGTTATTTGATATTAGCTCATTAGATGAATGGAGAACCCAAAC
The DNA here is from genome assembly GCA_011799875.1 of Thinopyrum elongatum. Taxonomy (NCBI): domain Eukaryota; kingdom Viridiplantae; phylum Streptophyta; class Magnoliopsida; order Poales; family Poaceae; genus Thinopyrum; species Thinopyrum elongatum. The sequence goes on along the minus strand of CM022299.1, from coordinate 321,069,777 downwards.
TTATGAAAATGCCAAACTATTTAAAGAAAATGTTAAAAGATGGCATGACAAAATAATCCAAAAGCAGGAATTCAAAGTTGGAGAATATGTTCTTTTGTACAACTCTCATTTTATATTCTTTGCAGGAAAACTCCTCTCTAAATGGGAAGGACCATATATTATCGAGGAGGTTTATCACTCTAGAGCTATCAAAATTAATAATGCCGAAGGTACTAACCCGAAGGGGGTCAATGGGCAAAGAATTAAACACTATATATCAGGTACGCCTATTAATGTTGAAAGCAATATTATTCAAACCATGACACCGGAGGAACACATAAAAGAAACCTTCCGGAACACTCCAGAATCCTGAAAAAGAGGAGGTACTTGACACGGTAAGCAAACAGACTCCGAAAAATCCGCAAAAATATTTTCTGTCAGTTTTGGAATATTTTAAAAATTAGGAAAATAAGAAACAACCAGGAAGGCAACCGAGGTGGGCACAAGACACTAGGGCGCGCCTGGCTTGCCTGGCATGCCCAGGTGGGTTGTGCCCACCTCGGGAACCTTCCCGACTCCGTTTTCCTCTCGTTTGCTGGTTTCCCAAGATAAAAAATCTTTATATACCCCCTGAACATATTAAACACCGTATCATGGAGAAATCTTATGTTCTTCTTTCTTGCTGTTTTCTGTTAGATCTGTCAAGCCAGGCATCATGTCTTCTCCCTCCTCCAACAAAGTAGAAGGGGGTGCTTGGTTGATGAAGATAGAACTAAAGAGAGAGGAACCAGAGGAAACCATCAAAGGTGATAAGGTCAAGAAGGTCACGGGAGGTCAAGCTCCCGAAGTAGGGCAGGCCGTTCCAGCAGCAGCAGAAGAAGAAGACATCCTTCAACCATACTATGATCATCTTACCCCTACTGAAATTGAAGCTTTTAGGACAAATGGTTCGTTGCAAAATAAATATATCACTCATGAAAATATTCTATTGCAAGAGCATGTCATCGCCCTCCGGAGCATCATTTGTAGATTGGAGTACCTTCTGAGCCCGAAGTGTGACGCTACCTCACCACCACCACCATCATCATCTTCCCCGACAAAGGAGACTTCAGTTCATGGTATGGGCACTCCCCTTGGCTTGTGCCAAGCTTGGGGGTGGTTCCCCGGTATCGTATCACCACCACTATCTTTGCCTTTATCTATTTTAGTTCGATCTTTAGTTATCCTATGATTTAGTTGAATAAAAATTTAGTTTGATCCTTTCTTTTCGAGTGCTTGCTTAGTGATCTATCTATCTATCTATGTAATCGTGTGCGAGATATATAATAAAGAGTAGTTTGAGTTTTGTTTCTTTACTCTTATGTTCCAATAAAAAGAAAGGAAAATAAATGAAAAAGATCATATGCTAATATTATGGTAAGTAATGACATCACATAAGGAAAAGTATAAGTGGTAAAATTTATTGGAGATTGACAAACATAGCATTGGTCAATAATGCAATTCATGAAAGAACTAATAAGGGAAGAGAATATTCACATGCAAATACACTATCATGGACATCTTTTATGATTGTGAGCCCCCATTAATTATGTGTCAAAATTGTTGACGTTGGACAAGGAAGACAATGTAATGATTTATGTTTGTTCATATTCACATAGAAGTTATATTGTCATAGATCCTTCAACATGTGGTGCCTGCTCAATATCTTTGCTAGCCAAAAACTCCGCACTAAGTAGAGATACTACTTGTGCATCCAAAAACCCTTAAACCCAAAATCTTATTTTGAGAGTCCACCATACCTACCTATGGATTGAGTAAGATCCTTCAAGTAAGTTGTCATCGTTGCAATAAGGCAATAAAAATTGCTTCTAAATGTGTTGGATCATTTAGTGTAAGAGAAAATTGAGCGTTGTACGAACTTGTGATGGCAAAATAATAAAAGCGACAGACTGCATAATAAAGGTTGCTATCCTAAGGGCAATATAACGTGACGTTCTTTTGCATTAAGGGATTTGGCATACAAACAAAAAGTGCATGGCAACCTCTTCTTCCCTCTGCAAAGGGCCTATCTTTTACTTTTATGTATTTACTTTTATGCAAGAGTCAAAGTATTCTTCCCTATTCCTTTTATTTTTCTCTTTTTGCAAGCATCATGTGGTGAGGAAATATCTAGGCACATATATCCAGTTGGATATGAGTGGGCATGAGTTATTATTGTTGACATCACCCCTAAGGTGAATACATTGGGAGGTGAAACTATAAGCCCCTATCTTTCTATGTGTCCGGTTGAAACTTTTTGTTCATGGGTATGCTGTGAGTGATAGCAATCATAGAAGGTTAAATGATGGTTGAGTATGTGGACTTGCCCAAAGGCTCCGACACGTGACCCTTCCTGAAAATATGATGAATTGTAGTTGCAAAGTTGACTGAGAACATAGTTTGTTGGTTTTCAATAGAGTTTATGCTTTATACCTCAATGTTGTGATGAATTCTTACTTGTTCATGAGAAGTTATATGATAAAAGTTTATGTTAAAGTTCATTGATGTTATAATAATAAGCATGATGCTTCTATGTCCGTATTTTGTTTTTATCGACACCTCTCTCTCTCTCCCTAAGCATGTGGGCATGTTTTTCGATTTCGGTTTTTCGCATGAGGACAAGCGAGGTCTAAGCTTGGGGGAGTTGATACGTCCATTTTGCATCATGTTTTCCTACTGTTATTTATAATGTTTTTATGCATAATAATGCTTTATGGAGTAATTCTAATGCCTTTTCTCTCATAATATGCAAGGTTTACACAAAGAGGGAGAATGCCGGCAGCTGGAATTCTGGACCTCAAAAAGCTACGTCAGAGTTACCTATTCTGCACATCTCCAAATGAGCTAAAAATTAACGGAGAATTATTTTGGAATATATAAAAAATACTGGAGCAAATAACTACCGGAGGGGGGCCACCTAGTGAGCACAAGACACCAGGGCGCACCAGGCGTGCCCTGCTGGGTTGTGCCCAGCACGGCCCACCTCCGGTGCCCATCTTCTGGTATATAGGTCATTTTGACCTAGAAAAAATCAGGAGGGGACTTTCGGGATGAAGCGCCACCGTCTCAAGGCGGAACTTGGGCAGGAGCACTTTTGCCCTCCGGTGGAGCGATTCCGCCGGGGGAACTTCCCTCCCGGAGGGGGAAATCGAAGCCATCATCATCACCAACAACCTTCTCATCTTTGGGAGGGCAATCTCCATCAACATCTTCAACAGCAACATCTCCTCTCAAACCCTAGTTCATCTCTTGTGTTCATTCTTTGTACAGGAACCTCAGATTGGTACCTGTGGGTGACTAGTAGTGTTGATTACATCTTGTAGTTGATTACTATACAGTTTATTTGGTGGAAGAGTATATGTTCAGATCCATTATGCTATTTAATACCCCTCTGATCTTGAGCATGATTATCATTTGTGAGTAGTTACTTTTGTTCTTGAGGTCACGGGAGAAGTCATGTTGCAAGTAATCATGTGAACTTGATATGTGTTCGATATTTTCATGATATGTATGTTGTGATTCCCTTAGTGGTGTCATGTGAACCTCGACTACATGGCACTTCACCAAATTTGGGGCTAAGGTAATGCATTGTGGAGTAGTTATTAGATGATGGGTTGCAAGAGTGATGGAAGCTTAAACCCTAGTTTATGCACTACATCGTAAGGGGCCGATTTGAATCCAAAAGTTTAATGCTATGGTTAGATTTTATCTTAATACTTTCCTCGTAGTTGCGGATGCTTGCGAGGGGGTTAATCATAAGTAGGAGGTTTGTTTAAGTAAGAACAACACCTGAGCACCGGTCCACCCACATATCAAATTATCAAAGTAGCGAACACGAATCAAACCAACATGATGAAAGTGACATGGTGAAATTCCCGTGTACCCTCAAGAACGCTTTGCTTATCATAAGAGACCATTTTGGCCTGTCCTTTGTCACAAAAGGGTTGGGCTAGCTTGCTGCACTTTATTTACCGTTACTTGTCCATTACAAATTATCTTGCTATCAAACTACTTGTTACCGACTATTTCAGTGCTTGCTGAAAACCACTTGTCATTTCCTTCTGGTCCTCGTTGGGTTCTACACTCTTACTTATCGAAAGGCCTACGATTGATCCCCTATACTTGTGGGTCATCAGCTCTCCAGAGAGATTAGCACTCCTGTCTACATCCTAAGTGCGCTGGGGTCTTAGGCCCATCGCCAGTTGCACTCCTGCACATTGCGAGAACGGCCAGGATAAGTCCTGGCTACCTCCTTATACAAGGGAGGTGCTTACGCGTAGCACCCGGGCACGTGCCACTCAACTATGACGTCTGAAAAGCTTTCGGGAGACATCGTAAGACGAAGAGTGCCCATACTTATTCCCGCGTGGTGGTCAGTGCGAAAAGGCGAGAGGCCTACTCGGATCACATATCCAAACCGTTAGTGTCTTTGGAGCGCGCGGAGACAGTCAATGATCCACGATCTGTGGTCCCGACGCCCCATCTCACGGACTTACGGCAAGGGCTAAGAATGCCCGGCCGTGCCGCGTATTTATCTTGTGGGTACCCTCAAGGTCAACCCGACTCCACATCACTCGCGGGTACCCTCACGGACAACCTGACTTCACATTACTCTCGCGGGTACCCCTCGGGGCCGACCCAACTTCAGTAACTCTGGCGGGTACCCCTCGGGGCCGACCCGACTTCATCATGGTTCTGGGGGTAAGTCAAAGTAACCGTGTGTTTATAACATCAAGGGGGAAATCTGAGGAATCACCCTCGATGGATTTCCACTCGATGGTCCATAACACGAAGGGGGAATCCGAGGAATCACCCTCGATGGATTCCACTTGATGTAACAGTCAAGGTGAACTTGGAGGAATAACCCTCGAAGGGTTCACACTTGAGGTGTTGCGCGACAGAGTCGTTATCGGGAGTGGTGAAGGAGGAATCACCCTCCGTAGACCACGACCGATTAGCTACACTACAGAGATCTCATCAGAAGTGTTATACGAGGTATCACCCTCGGCACTCGACAGTAGCTCTGTCGAGTCATACAACTAAGGGGGTGTTATGTGATGTGTCGGGCTCTGGACGTCGATCGCGTCGACTGAGTCATCAGTCACAAAGCGAGGAAACATGGACAAGGTGAGGGGTCACTGGTGGATCACTAACCAACCTATACCAAGCTTATAGGATAAGCAGGTAAGGTAACAACAGCAGGTTACAAAATCAGGCTATGCATCAGAATAGGATCATACAAATACAGTAGAAAAATCTAATGCAAGCATGAGAGAGAAGAAATTGGGCGATATAGGAATGATCAAGGGCGTTTTGCTTGCCTGGAAGCTCCGCTGCAAGTGGTTGGACGTCTGAGCTGTAGTCGTATCCGGTAGCAGCATGAGTCTCAGGGTCTACCGGAGAGAAGAGGGGGAAGAAACAATAAATACAAAGCAATCAAATGCATCACGATGCATGACACGGCAAATGCAATGCTAGGGTTGACCTAACGCAGTGTTACACATTACAGACGAAGCGGGAATGGGAATGCTTTCCCGCCTTTCGGCGGTTTTCGGACAGATGAACCGGAGGGGAAGGATCCATGTTCGTCATGTTAGAGGCATGTGGCAGGTATGTGGATAGCATATTCGGATTCGTCTTATTTTTCTGATCATTTTTCATTTATAAATTATTTTTATCTAACTTATGGTTTATTTTATATGATTTTTCAAAGTTTATCTGAATTTCTAGAATTATTAATTATTTCAAAATTAATTGGAAAATGGCTATGGGTACACAGAAGTGTACCCAGCACTATGTACATGTGGCTTACAGGTGGGTCCAGAGGGCCCGGTTGACCCAGTCAACACTGACTGGTCAACCGATGAACAGTGCTAGTGGGTCCCGCGTATCATAGACAGTGTCTAGTTAAAACTTATCCAAACGAATAATGCACGGGGTCCCACATGTCAATGTCACATGTAGATAACAAGTTGTTTGAATTAAACTAGTTAGTGGTGGGGCCCTACTGTCAGTGTCTATTAGTTAGACAAATTTTGCAATTAGATTTACTTAACCTAGCTGATTAACCGGGTTGGACCCACTTGTCCAAGGCCCAGCCGGCCACTACAGGCACCGCAGCGCGCACGGCAGAGGAGTGCCGGCGGCCACGGCGCCTTGCCGGCGGCAGCGACTGGCGGAGGCTAGGCAGCCGGCAGCGGCAAGGCGAGAGGCTGCTCGGGGGCAGGCAGCAGTGCAGCGGTGGAAGCATCGGCGAGCACCGGCGTGCAGCAGCGGCTAGCGGATGCGGGCGCGGGGCGTGGCCGGGCGCGACCTGGGGCGCTAGTGCGGGCAGGCGAGGCGGGGTGCGCGTGGGCGGCGCGCTAGCCGCGACAGGCGCTCGCAGGTGCGGGCATGGGGCGCGGCCGGTAGCGGATAGGGGCACGACAGAGTACACACGGGCGAGCGAGGCGAGCGGCCGCCCGAAGCAAGAGCGCAAGGAGTGGCAGCCGCAGCGAGCAGAGGAGCAGGAGGCGCGAGGCGCAGGACGGAGGGGCAATGGGTGCACACGGGACGTGGTCTGCGGCGCGGAGAGCACGAGGGTGACGGCGGGCCGGCCGGGCTTGCACGGTGTTGGCGTACGATGATGAGTTCCACGGTTCTACTGCTACGGGAAACGAAGGAGAGGGAAAAGAGGTCACAGAGGACCGGGAGCTCACGGCGAAGCTCGAGGTGGCCTAGGCTCGTGGAGGCCGGAGAGGCTCGGGGTGGAGCGGATCGACGAGGGGCAGTGGCGAACAGTGCCGGAGAAGACCGAAGCGCGCGTCGGTGCTGCAGCTCCATGGCTTTGATCCAACACGTGTAGGCGACGAGGACGAGGCAGCAGTGCTCCCGGAACTGCTCCTTTTCCAGGGGGAACCTGGTAGTCATGGGATCGACGACATGCGCAACACGGTGGCTTCGGGCTTCGAAGAAAAAAGAAGGGGGCGAGGTGAGGGAGAAGAGTCGGTGGGCTAGGGTTTGACCAGGGGCTCGGGGCGACGCCTTTAACCTCTCCATGATGCCTTGTAGCGCCTCGGTGTCGAGCATCACACGGCCATGGCGCGATCTGAGCTGCGCATGTGCGGACACGCAGACGGGGGCAGATGAGGAAGGCTACGGTCCAGCTGGGCTATGCAGGCTCTGTTTTTTCTTATGGCCCAGTCAACAGAAGCCGTCCTCTTTTATTTTCTTTCCTGTAATTCCATTAGCTATTGTTCTGCATTTATTTGAGTGAGCAAACAAATTTTATTAAACGTGAAACTTTGCACATAAATCAAGCACCACATTATTAGCTTGCACAAAAAGTTTGGGGCCAAAATGAAATCATTTAAATTATAATTGCATTTAAATGCGGTGATTAAAGGCTGTTGTTCCACTAAAATAATTGATAGGGGCCATTTGCACATCCAAATGTAGTTGATATTATTTCTACCAATGCTCTGGGATTTTATGTAATCATGTCAACATTTTTTGTTCATTGTTTGAGGAAATATTAATTTCACTTGCAATTTAAATTTTGAATTTGATTAAGGTTTGAGAGTTGATTTGTTTCTTAATGTGAATTTAATTATGATGATCATGATGACACGACATATTAGCATGTGGTCACTGTAGCATGACACTGGGGGTGTTACAAATCTCCGCCACTATAAGAAATCTCGTCCCGAGATTTTAAGAGGTGGAGTAAGGGGATAAAGTTTGGTTATGAAATTCTAACGAATCTTCTTGGTCTTGGTTGCTCTTCTCGAAGAGGTCGATCCATTACATTGATGTCTTTATTTCTCTGCTTCAAGTCATCATGATGAAGTCGTCAACCTTTCTTCGGGAATTCCATCGTACTTACGAAAGAGGATAAGGGGTATCTTCGAAAGAACGGACCTCTACAAGGTTGCTTATCTGGTAGATAACATCAGGGAAGGTGGCGGAAAGTAACCCTCGAATTGAAACTTAAGAAAATATCAAGAGCAAAGTAAGAAGGTACCATGAGAAGTTTCGAACGGGAAGGCAATCATTCGATGCCTAATCAAAAGGTGAAAGAGGTTCAGAGCAACGAAAATAAATATTGCGTTTGATACTAGAGTAGATCATCTCTAGGAAGGTGGCTTGTGATCTACATACGAAGCCAAGCGTGAGGAATAACTTTGGAAACATGGGTGTACAGGAGAGTCAGGTTTCAATCCTATGGAACTGTGGGTTATGGTCCCACCATGTGGGTTAAAAGTAGGAAGGGCGCTGACATCTTACACGATCGTGATAGCAAGGTAGGTTAGAGGATAGCCTATCAGTTATGTTGGCAACAACGTTGGTACCAAGGGCGAGGGATGAAGAGAACCATTTTCCTGCTCGTAGGAACGAGGCGGGCCAATAGCAAAAAGTTCTCGTCCATCGGTGGTTACCGGAATGTCATCAACAGTAGTAACAAGGTCTTACTGACAGAGTTGTACACCGAGGTGCTTACTTAAGCAGGGATTTATTACTGCTTATATCATATAGATCACAAGAAGGGTTAAAAAACCAATGGAAAGGAAAAGTGATTATCAGATTTAAACAGAATAATGGAAAGGAAAATGTGTATACACGAGTATTAGGTGTATATCCTTCCCAAGAGCAAGCAGAGTGGGATAATCATGACAAGACTGCAAGTAGATAGCCATCTAGGGAAAGGGGCGAGGAAACTCATGATGTTAGCCATACAATGGTGTTTGGATAATTGATCAAGAAACATTTAGCATTATGCTTCCAATGTTCTTGTTGATGTTGAAGTACCACAGTCATGCTTCGGGATAGCATTGACATGGTCATCAGGTAAAGTTCAGACTTTGGATACACAAAGGATCCATCAAAAACAACTTATAAAATAAGTCATACAATTTCAGCAAGGAAAAGATGAGGATGTGGCCGACAGGCTCAGCAACAATTCATCAAGATTTCCATAACATGGATTTCCACAATTAAATGAACAAGGTGATAGCATTGGACACACCAAAGTATATAATGAAGTATGTTCGAGGAGAACATCCACAATTAAACATTGAACAAAAGTACACCTGGAAATATGGACCAAGTAGCACGATTAATGTTAGAATGGTGATTCAATAACCAAAAGACTTAGAATGAAACTATCAACCATTCACTTCAAAGCAATAGGGTTGCTAGAAGTTTTGAATTCAAACACCATAGTTCAATTGTCGGTATTCCGGTTATAAAAAACACGGGGACCAAGATATGAACGGAGATGGCTAGAAGTATAACTATATCAAGATTTCTTAAGAGGTGGTGAGATTCTCACAACATTCTTGACATAAAAGATGGTAATACTCCAAGGTAGAACATAACATAAGTTGGATAGGAAGGAACTCAAGGTACAACACAAAACAAGAACAAGTTTTGTGTTGGAGGGAAAGCAAGAATGTTGTCGATGTTAACACAAATCATCGAGGGGGCAAGGATGGTATTTCTCATCATGAATTCGAAGCACAACTTGGAAGAAGTCAATTTCTTGACAATGATTACGACACATTTTGCCGAGAGGTTTCATGAAGATGCAATCGATCAGCGATGGCATCAAGCAAAAGGAATGGTGAAGTAAAAGCTTATTGCAACCACAGATAAGATGAAAGCTCGGAATTGGAGTTGCTTTTCCAGACAACAAAAATGATGTTGAAAACTCGACATAAGCCTTGCTCACGGTCTGAAGAATTCATGCACCAAAGAAGGATGAGGTAGCACGGTCAAAGGTAGCATGATAAGGATGTAGTCGGTAGTCTAGGTATGGCAAGATTGATTTTAAGTTTCCCAGCAACAAATTACTAGGGGTATTGAATTGCAGTGCGGATTCGATTCACTAACCGGTGTTCTCGGTTGACGACAACCTAGAACCCGGGGAAAAACTGAATTAGTGAGAAGCAATACTTGACGAAGACTCATAAGAAGTATTGTAGTTCCGTGATATTCTCGAGATGCCAGAGGGTAATACCCGAAGGTAGATCAGAATAGAGGTTGGAAAGGTGTATTGATCTGCAGAAGACAAGTACTTTAACTTGTCCGAGAAATGGAATCAAGGAGAAAATATGGTTGGAACCACGATTGCAAAATGATCAATTCACAAATACCAGATGATATTATATCAAGGGAATAGATATTATTACAAGAAGCTTCCATGATAAGATTGAAGGAAATATGCCCTAGAGGCAATAATAAAGTTGTTATTTATATTTCCTTATATCATGATAAATGTTTATTATTCATGCTAGAATTGTATTAACCGAAAACTTAGTACATGTGTGAATACATAGACAAATAGAGTGTCCCTAGTATGCCTCTACTTGACTAGCTCATTAATCAATGATGGTTAAGTTTCCTAACCATAGACATGTGTTGTCATTTGATTAATGGGATCACATCATTAGGAGAATGATGTGATGGACGAGACCCATCCGTTAGCTTAGCATAATGATCGTTAAGTTTTATTGCTATAGCTTTCTTCATGACTTATAAATATTCCTCTGACTATGAGATTATGCAACTCCCGAATACCGGAGGAACACCTTGTGTGCTATCAAACATCACAACATAACTGGGTGATTATAAAGATGCTCTACAGGTGTCTCCGAAGGTGTTTGTTGGGTTGGCATAGATCGAGATTAGGATTTGTCACTCCGAGTATCGGAGAGGTATCTCTGGGCCCTCTCGGTAATGCACATCATATGAAGCCTTGCAAGCAATGTGACTAATGAGTTAGTTACGGGATGATGCACTACGGAACGAGTAAAGAGACTTGCCGGTAACGAGATTGAACTAGGTATGATGATACCGACGATCGAATCTCGGGCAAGTAACATACCGATGACAAAGGGAATAACGTATGTTGTTATGCGGTTTGACCGATAAAGATCTTTGTAGAATATGTAGGAGCCAATATGAGCATCAAGGTTCCGCTATTGGTTATTGACCGGAGATGTGTCTTGGTCATGTCTACATAGTTCTCGAACCCGTAGGGTCCGCACGCTTAACGTTCGATGACGATTTGTATTATGAGTTATGTGATTTGATGACCGAAGTTTGTTCGGAGTCCCGGATGAGATCACGGACATGACGAGGAGTCTCGAAATTGTCGAGATGTAAAGATTCATATATTGGAAGGTTGCATTTGGACATCGGAATGGTTCCGAGTGATTCGGGCATTTTTTCGTAGTACCGAGAGGTTACCGGAACCCCCCGGGAGAAGTAATGGGCCTATTGGGCCTTATTGGAGGAGAGAAGAGAGGCCACGTGGGAGGGGCGTGCCCCCCTCCCCTTGCCCAAACCGAATTGGACTAGGGGAGGGGGCCGGCCCCCCTCTTTCCTTCTCCCTCTCTCTCCCTTCCCTTTCCCCTTCTCTGGAAAAAGGAAAGGGGAATCCTACTAGGACTGAGAGTCCTAGTAGGACTCCCCCCTTGGCGCGCCCCCCTCCAGGCCGGCCGCCTCCTCCCCCCTCCTTTATATACAGGGGAGGGGGCACCCCAAAGGTACACCAAGATTTGTCTTAGCCGTGTGCGGTACCCCCCCTCCACAGTTACACACCTCGGTCATATCGTCGTAGTGCTTAGGCGAAGCCCTGCGCTGGTAACTTCATCATCATCATCACCACGCCGTCGTGCTGACGGTACTCTCCCTCGTCCTCAACTGGATCAAGAGCTTGAGGGACGTCATCGAGCTGAACGTGTGCTGAATGCGGAGGTGCCGTACGTTCGGTACTTGGATCGGTTGGATCACGAAGACGTTCGACTACATCAACCGCGTTTCTAAACGCTTCCGCTTTCGGTCTACGAGGGTACGTGGACATACTCTCCCCTCTCGTTGCAATGCATCTCCTAGATAGATCTTGCATGAGCGTAGGAATTTTTTTGAAATTGCACGTTCCCCAATAGTGGCATCCGAGCCAGGTCTATGCATAGATGATATGCATGAATAGAACACAAAGAGTTGTGGGCGATAATAGTCATACTGCTTACCACCAACGTCTTACTTTGATTCGGCGGTATTGTTGGATGAAGCAGCCCGGACCGACATTACATGACCGCGTTCATGAGACTGGTTCTACCGACGTGCTTTGCACACAGGTGGCTGGCGGGTGTCAGTTTCTCCAACTTTAGTTGAATCGAGTTTGACTACGGCCGGTCCTTGTTGAAGGTTAAAACAGCACATTTGACGAAAAATCATTGTGGTTTTGATGCGTAGGTAAGAACGGTTCTTGCTAGAAGCCCGTAGCAGCCACGTAAAACTTGCAACAACAAAGTAGAGGACGTCTAACTTGTTTTTGCAGGGCATGCTGTGATGTGATATGGTCAAGACATGATGTGATACACATTATTGTATGAGATGATCATGTTTTGTAAAAGTTATCGGCAACTGGCAGGAGCCTTATGATTGTCTCTTTATTGTATGAAATGCAATCGCCATGTAATTGCTTTACTTTATCACTATGTTGTAGCGATAGTCGTAGAAGCAATAGTTGGCGAGACGACAACGACGCTACGATGGAGATCAAGGTGTCAAGCCGGTGACGATGGAGATCATGACGGTGCTTTGGTGATGGAGATCAAAGGCACAAGATGATGATGGCCATATCATGTCACACATTTTGATTGCATGTGATGTTTATCTTTTATGCATCTTATTTTGCTTAGTACGGCGGTAGCATTATAAGATGATCCCTCACTAAATTTCAAGGTATAAGTGTTCTCCCTGAGTATGCACCGTTGCGACAGTTCGTCGTGCCGAGGCACCATGTGATGATCGGGTGTGATAAGCTCTACGTTCACATACAACGGGTGCAAGCCAGTTTTGCACGTGCAGAATACTCGGGTTAAACTTGACGAGCCTAGCATATGCAGATATGGCCTCAGAACACTGAGACCGAAAGGTCGAGCGTGAATCATATAGTAGATATGATCAACATAGAGATGTTCACCATTAAAAACTACTCCACCTCACGTGATGATCGAACATGGTTTAGTTGATATGGATCACGTGATCATTTAGATGACTAGAGGGATGTCTATCCAAGTGGGAGTTCTTAAGTAATATGATTAATTGAACTTTAATTTATCATGAACTTAGTCCTAATAGTTTTTGCATATCTATGTTGTTGTAGATCAATGGCCCGTGCTACCGTTCCCTTGAATTTTAATGCGTTCCTAGAGAAAGCTAAGTTGAAAGATGATGGTAGCAACTACACGGACTGGGTCCGTAACTTGAGGATTATCCTCATTGCTGCACAGAAGAATTATGTCCTTGATGCACCGCTAGGTAAAAGGCCTGCTGCAGGAGCAGATGCTGATGTTATGAACATCTGGCAAGCTCGATCTGATGACTACTCGATAGTTCAGTGTGCCATGCTTTACGGCTTAGAATCGGGACTTCAAAGACGTTTTGAACGTCATGGAGCATATGAGATGTTCCAAGAGTTGAAGTTAATATTTCAAGCAAATGCCCGAGTTGAGAGATATGAAGACTCCAACAAGTTCTATAGCTGTAAGATGGAGGAGAACAGTTCTGTCAGTGAACACATACTCAGAATGTCTGGGTACCATAACCACTTGACTCAGCTGGGAGTTAATCTTCCAGATGATAGTGTTATTGACAGAGTTCTTCAATCACTACCACCAAGCTACAAAGGCTTCGTGATGAACTATAATATGCAAGGGATGAATAAGACAATTCCCGAGCTCTTCGCAATGCTAAAGGCTGCGGAGGTAGAAATCAAAAAGGAGCATCAAGTGTTGATGGTTAACAAGACCACTAGTTTCAAGAAAAAGGGCAAAGGGAAGAAGGAGAACTTCAAGAAGAATAGCAAGCAAGTTGCTACTCCCGGGAAGAAGCCCAAGTCTGGACCTAAGCCTGAAACTGAGTGCTTCTACTGCAAAGGGACTCGTCACTGGAAGCGGAACTGCCCCAAGTATTTGGCGGATAAGAAGGATGGCAAAGTGAACAAAGGTATATTTGATATACATGTTATTGATGTGTACCTTACTAATGCTCGTAGTAGTGCCTGGGTATTTGATACCGGTTCGGTTGCTCATATTTGTAACTCGAAACAGGGGCTACGGATTAAACGAAGATTGGCTAAGGACGTGGTGACGATGCGCGTGGGAAATGGTTCCAAAGTCGATGTGATCGCCGTCGGCACGCTACCTCTACATCTACCTTCGAGATTAGTTTTAGACCTAAATAATTGTTATTTGGTGCCAGCGTTGAGCATGAACATTATATCTGGATCTTGTTTGATGCGAGACGGTTATTCATTTAAATCAGAGAATAATGGTTGTTCTATTTATATGAATAATATCTTTTATGGTCATGCACCCTTGAGGAGTGGTCTATTTTTGTTGAATCTCGACTGTAGTGATACACATATTCATAATATTGAAGCCAAAAGATGCAAAGTTAATAATGATAGTGCAACTTATTTGTGGCACTGCCATTTAGGTCATATTGGTGTAAAGCGCATGAAGAAACTCCATGCTGATGGGCTTTTGGAATCACTTGATACTTGCGAACCATGCCTCATGGGCAAGATGACTAAAACTCCGTTCTCCGGAACAATGGAGCGAGCAACTGACTTATTGGAAATAATACATACCGATGTATGCGGTCCGATGAGTGTTGGGGCTCGCGGCGGGTATCATTATTTTCTGACCTTCACAGATGATTTGAGTAGATATGGGTATATCTACTTAATGAAACATAAATCTGAAACATTTGAAAAGTTCAAATAATTTCAGAGTGAAGTGGAAAATCATCGTAACAAGAAAATAAAGTTTCTACGATCTGATCGTGGAGGTGAATATTTGAGTTATGAGTTTGGTCTTCATTTGAAACAATGTGGAATAGTTTCACAACTCACGCCACCTGGAACACCACAGCGTAATGGTGTGTCCGAACGTCGTAACCGTACTTTATTAGATATGGTGCGATCTATGATGTCTCTTACCGATTTACCACCATCGTTTTGGGGTTATGCATTAGAGACAGCTGCATTCACGTTAAATAGGGCACCATCTAAATCCGTTGAGACGACACCATATGAACTGTGGTTTGGCAAGAAACCTAAGCTGTCGTTTCTTAAAGTTTGGGGCTGTGATGCTTATGTGAAAAAGCTTCAACCTGATAAGCTTGAACCCAAATCAGAAAAATGCGTCTTCATAGGATACCCAAAGGAGACTGTTGGGTACACCTTCTATCACAGATCCGAAGGCAAGATATTCGTTGCTAAGAATGGATCCTTTATAGAGAAGGAGTTTCTCTCGAAAGAAGTGAGAGGGAGGAAAGTAGAACTTGATGAGGTAATTGTACCTTCTCCTGAATTGGAAAGTAGTTCACCACAGAAATCAGTTCCAGTGATGCCTACACCAATTAGTGAGGAAGTTAATGATGATGATCATGAAACTTCGGATCAAGTTGCTACCGAACCTCGTAGGTCAACCAGAGTACGTTCCGCACCAGAGTGGTACGGTAATCCTGTTCTGGAAGTCATGTTACTAGACCATGATGAACCTACGAACTATGAGGAAGCGATGATGAGCCCAGATTCCGCGAAATGGCTTGAGGCCATGAAATCTGAGATGGGATCCATGTATGAGAACAAAGTGTGGACTTTGGTTGACTTGCCCGATGATCAGCAAGCCATAGAGAATAAATGGATCTTCAAGAAGAAAACTGACGCTGACGGTAATGTTACTGTCTACAAAGCTCGACTTGTTGCGAAAGGTTTTCGACAAGTTCAAGGAGTTGACTACGATGAGACCTTCTCACACGTAGCGATGCTTAAGTCTGTCCAAATCATGTTAGCAATTGCCGCATTTTATGATTATGAAATTTGGCAAATGGATGTCAAAACTACATTCCTTAATGGATTTCTTAAAGAAGAGTTGTATATGATGAAACCAGAAGGTTTTGTCGATCCTAAGGGAGCTAACAAAGTATGCAAGCTCCAGCGATCCATTTATGGACTAGTGCAAGCATCTCGGAGTTGGAATATACGCTTTGATGAAGTGATCAAAGCATATGGTTTTATACAGACTTTTGGAGAAGCCTGTATTTACAAGAAAGTGAGTGGGAGCTCTGTAGCGTTTCTAATATTATATGTGGATGACATATTATTGATTGGAAACAATATAGAATTTCTGGATAGCATAAAAGGATACTTGAATAAAAGTTTTTCAATGAAAGACCTCAGTGAAGCTGCTTATATATTGGGCATCAAGATCTATAGAGATAGATCAATACGCTTAATAGGACTTTCACAAAGCACATACCTTGATAAAGTTTTGAAGAAGTTCAAAATGGATCAGTCAAAGAAAGGGTTCTTGCCTGTGTTGCAAGGTGTGAAGTTGAGTAAGACTCAATGCCCGACCACTGCAGAAGATAGAGAGAAAATGAAAGTCATTCCCTATGCCTCAGCCATAGGTTCTATCATGTATGCAATGCTGTGTACCAGACCTGATGTGTGCCTTGCTATAAGTTTAGCCGGGAGGTACCAAAGTAATCCAGGAGTGGATCACTGGACAGCGGTCAAGAACATCCTGAAATACCTGAAAAGGACTAAGGATATGTTTCTCGTTTATGGAGGTGACAAAGAGCTTGACCTAAGTGGTTACGTCAATGCAAGCTTTGACACTGATCCAGATGACTCTAAGTCACAAACCGGATACGTATTTATATTGAATGGTGGAGCTGTCAGTTGGTGCAGTTCCAAGCAGAGAGTCGTGGCGGGATCTACGTGTGAAGCGGAATACATAGCTGCTTCGGAAGCAGCAAATGAAGGAGTCTGGATGAAGGAGTTCATATCCGATCTAGGTGTAATACCTAGTGCATCGGGTCCAATGAAAATCTTTTGTGATAATACTGGAGCAATTGCCTTGGCGAAGGAATCCAGATTTCACAAAAGAACCAAACACATCAAGAGACGCTTCAATTCCACCCGCGATCAAGTCAAGGAGGGAGACATAGAGATTTGCAAAATACATACGAATCTGAATGTTGCAGACCCGTTGACTAAGCCTCTTCCACTAGCAAAACATGATCAGCACCAAGACTCCATGGGTGTTAGAATCATTACTATGTAATCTAGATTATTGACTCTAGTGCAAGTGGGAGACTAAAGGAAATATGCCCTAGAGGCAATAATAAAGTTGTTATTTATATTTCCTTATATCATGATAAATGTTTATTATTCATGCTAGAATTGTATTAACCGGAAACTTAGTACATGTGTGAATACATAGACAAACAGAGTGTCCCTAGTATGCCTCTACTTGACTAGCTCATTAATCAAAGATGGTTAAGTTTCCTAACCATAGACATGTGTTGTCATTTGATTAACGGGATCACATCATTAGGAGAATGATGTGATGGACGAGACCCATATGTTAGCTTAGCATAATGATCATTAAGTTTTATTGCTATACTTTCTTCATGACTTATACATATTCCTCTGACTATGAGATTATGCAACTCCCGAAAACCGGAGGAACACCTTGTGTGCTATCAAACGTCACAACGTAACTGGGTGATTATAAAGATGCTCTACAGGTGTCTCCGAAGGTGTTTGTTGGGTTGGCATAGATCGAGATTAGGATTTGTCACTCTGAGTATCGGAGAGGTATCTCTGGGCCCTCTCGGTAATGCACATCATATGAAGCCTTGCAAGCAATGTGACTAATGAGTTAGTTACGGGATGATGCACTACGGAACGAGTAAAGAGACTTGCCGGTAACGAGATTGAACTAGGTATGATGATACCGACGATCGAATCTCGGGCAAGTAACATACCGATGATAAAGGGAATAACGTATGTTGTTATGCGGTTTGACCGATAAAGATCTTTGTAGAATATGTAGGAGCCAATATGAGCATCAAGGTTCCGCTATTGGTTATTGACCAGAGATGTGTCTCAGTCATCTCTACATAGTTCTCGAACCCGTAGGGTCCGCACGCTTAACGTTCGATGACGATTTGTATTATGAGTTATGTGATTTGATGACCGAAGTTTGTTCGGAGTCCCGGATGAGATCACGGACATGACGAGGAGTCCCGAAATGGTTGAGATGTAAAGATTCATATATTGGAAGGTTGCATTTGGACATCGGAATGGTTCTGAGTGATTCGGGCATTTTTCCGGAGTACCGGGAGGTTACCGGAACCCCCCAGGAGAAGTAATGGGCCTATTGGGCCTTATTGGAGGAGAGGAGAGAGGCCACGTGGGAGGGCGCCCCCTTGCCCAAACCGAATTGGACTAGGGGAGGGGGCCGGCCCCCCTCTTTCCTTCTCCCTCTCTCTCCCTTCCCTTTCCCCTTCTCCGGAAAAAGGAAAGGGAATCCTACTAGGACTGAGAGTCCTAGTAGGACTCCCCCCTTGGCGCGCCCCCCTCCAGGCCGGCCGGCTCCTCCCCCCTCCTTTATATACAGGGGAGGGGGCACCCCAAAGGTACACCAAGATTTGTCTTAGCCGTGTGCGGTGCCCCCTCCACAGTTACACACCTCGGTCATATCATCGTAGTGCTTAGGCGAAGCCCTGCGCCGGTAACTTCATCATTACCGTCACCACGCCGTCGTGCTGATGGTACTCTCCCTCGTCCTCAACTGGATCAAGAGCTCGAGGGACGTCATCGAGCTGAACGTGTGCTGAACGCGGAGGTCCCGTACGTTCGGTACTTGGATCGGTTGGATCGCGAAGATGTTCGACTACATCAACCGCGTTTCTAAACGCTTCCGCTTTCGGTCTACGAGGGTACGTGGACATACTCTCCCCTCTCGTTGCTATGCATCTCCTAGATCGATCTTGCGTGAACATAGGAATTTTTTTGAAATTGCATGTTCCCCAACAAAGATCTACATCGTGTCCATGGGCATGAACATAAATGTTCGAGGTCGACCCCCACTACTTCAATGTACAACTTTCCATTCACTTCTCTTTTGAAAATGCTTTGAGTTTGACAGTCTATCTGATGAAATGCTAGTAGAGTATGGCCCGTAGAAGTTTTCCGGGTTCACACAGATTAGGGGAGGCATAGGTTCAACCCATCGGGGCATCTTAGGAAATTATACCACAAACTTCAAGAGTAAATAACACAAGCTCGATAGTACAACATGGTTGACAAAAGCAGAAGATACAATTTACCAAAGGCATTATGTATCAGGGGAAGAACTCAAGGTTTTGAGAATATGCAGGAACGGTCAGATAATAATCCACCAAAGGATCTGGCGGACCAAATTGATGTATCGATGTTCAGCTAGAAGAATAAATAATGCAAAGGCATCAGATTATAGAAATATCTGGATAATTACAAATCTTAAATACAAGGAATTATGATTTCCAAAATGGGGGATCAGAAGCAGAGGCTCTGATCAAAAGATAAGTAAGTTGAATAGACATAGATCAACAATCAATCAAGGTTTGGTTTGTCAAGAACCAGCTCATGTCCGGAGTGACGTCTGAGCCGAAAGGACGAATTCTAGTTTCAACTAATGATTGCGACCATTCACAAACATATCGAACCAAAGGCTCAAAATGACGATGGCAGGATACTAATGAATATTGCTAGACATATGGAAAGTAACCATAATGCAAGTAGACAAGTATTTGCAAAGCAATAGTTGGCAGAGGATTATCGGAAGATTGGATAGCATTTCATAGTATCTTGTGAATCACAAGAACAACTAGGAATGAAAAAATCCTCGATAAGTGTGAAGAATTATTCATAGGGTATTCATGTGGCAAGGAACTACAAGGAAGTGGCAGAAGGGATTCTTAAAAAGTCAGAGAATAATTCGATTTATCTTGTAATAACAAGAGCAACTGGGAATGAAAGTATGACCGACAGGTGTATGCAGTTATCCATAGGGGTTGACTATGGAAGGGAATTGCAAAAGCGATGAGCACAAGTTCTTGGGAGAACATCGGAGAGTATCTTCGGAGTCTTCTGATGATGCAGGCGATCATCTGTACTGAAGGGCTCTCCGGGAGGAAGTAGTTACAAGAACCTAAAGTTAGAGTTAGTAAAATCTTTAACCCGAAAAGAAGAGAGATCGGAATTCCAGAGTAAAGACGAGGAATAAAAAGATCCTAATACCCCCCATTTGTGATGTGGGCCCGTAAGCCACACAAGATTGTTAGTAAAATAATTTTTCAAAGACTAGACTTAACTTCGGCCAACGAGTTGGAAAAGGGCTTCCTACAGGCAGTCGACTCTGATACCAACTTGTGATGCCCCCGATTCAATCGTGCACTAATTATACACGCAAATGTGCACGATCAAGATCAGAGACTCACGGGAAGATACCACAACACAACTCTAGACACAAATTAAAGTCATACAAGCTTCATATTACAAGCCAGGGGCCTCGAGGGCTCGAATACAAATGAGTCAGCGGAAGCAACAATATCTGAGTACAGACATAAGTTAAACAAGTCTACCTTAAGAAGGCTAGCACAAACAACATCAACGATCGAAAAGGCAAGGCCTCCTGCCTGGGAGCCTCCTAACTACTCCTGGTCGGCGGTCGCCTCCACGTAGTAATAGGCACCCTCGAGGTAGTAGTAGTCGTCCGTAGCGGCATCTGGCTCCTGGGATCCGCCATCTGATCGCAACAATCGGGTATAGGGGAAAAAGAGGTAGCAAAGCAACCGTGAGTACTTATCTGAAGTACTCGCAATACTTACATCAGAACTATGCTAAGTATGCATTGGTATCAAAGGAAGGGGGGCTGTATCTTTGGACTAGACTGCAGAAATGTCAGAATAGAGAGAAGGCCTAGCCTATCGAAGACTAGCATCTTGCAGCATCAGAAGAGATAGGAGTAACATATCATAATAGTAGTAAGTATGTTGTAGCATCCACGCCCAGAGATCCTTTCACAACTCCTTGCGAGAAAGCAATCCCGGAGCCATCATATCCATTTCATATCTCCAGTATCCAGTTCTAGTTGTATCGGTCGGGATACAACTCCGTGCGTCTGTTACCGTGGACACGGCTATTCGAATAGATATACTTCCCTGCAGGGGTGCACCAACTTACCCAACACGCTCGATCAACTCCGGTCGGACACACCATCAGGTCATGACCGGCCTCGGCCGCTCAACACGTCGTAGTCCTACCTAGGCTCTCCAGAGAGGTCAGCACGGCGGTCTACATCCTAAGTGCGCAGGGGTCTTGGGCCCATCGCCCGTTGCACTCCTGCACGTTGCGAGGACAGCCGAGATCAGTCCTGGCTACCTCCTTATACAGGGCAGGTGGTTACACGGACCACCCGGGCGCGTGCCCCTCAACTGTGACGTATGAAAAGTTTTCGGGAGAAATCGTACGACGTGGAGTGCCCATACTTGTTCCCGCGTGGTGGTCAGTGCGAAAAGGCCAGAGGCCTACTCGGATAACATATCCAAACCGTTAGTGTCTTGGGAGCACGCGGAGACAATCAATGATCCATGATCTGTGGTCCCGTCGCCCCGTCTCATGGACTTACGGCAAGGGCTAAGAATGTCGGGCCGTGCCGCGTAGTTATCTCGCAGGTACCCTCCAGGTCAACCCGACTCCACATCACTCGCGGGTACCCTCACGGTCAACCCGACTACACATTACTCTCGCGGGTACCCCACGGGGTCGACCCGACTTCAGTAACTCTCGCGGATACCCCTCGGGGCCAACCCGACTTCATCATGGTTCTGTGGGTAAGTCAAAGTAACCGTGTGTTTATAACATCAAGGGGGAAATCCGAGGAATCACCCTCGATGGATTTCCACTCGATGGTCAATAAGACCAAGGGGGAATCTGAGGAATCACCCTCGATGGATTCCACTTAATGTAACCGTCAAGGTGAACTTGATGGAATCACCCTCGAAGGGTTCACACTTGAGGTGTTGCGCAACAGAGTCGTTATCAGGAGTGGTGAAGGAGGAATCACCCTCCGTAGACCACGATTGATTAGCTACACTATAGAGATCTCATCAGAAGTGCTATACGAGGTATCACCCTCGGCACTCGATAGTAGCTCTGCAGAGTCGTACAACTAAGGGGGTGTGATGTGATGTGTCGGGCTCTGGACGTCGACCACGTCGACCGAGTCATCGGTCATAAAGCAGGGCAACAGGGACAAGGTGAGGGGTCACTGGTGGATCACTAACCAACCTATACTAAGCATATAGGATAAGCGGGTAAGGTAACAATAGCAGGTTAACAAATCAGGCTATGCATCAGAATAGGATCATACAAATACAGTAGCAAAATCTAATGCAAGCATGAGAGATAAGGAACTGGGTGATATAGGAATGATCAAGGGGGTTTTACTTGCCTCGAAGCTCTGCTGCAAGTGGCTGGAAGTCAGAGTTGTAGTCATATTCGGTAGCAGCGTCGGTCTTGGGGTCTACCGCAGAGAAGACGGGGAAGAAATAATAAATATAAAGCAATCAAATGCATCACGATGCATGACATCGCATATGCAGTGCTAGGGGTGACCTAATGCAGTGCTACACGTTACAGACGCAGCGGGAAAACATCTGAGAATGTTTTCCCGGCTTTCGACGGTTTTCGAACAAATGAATCGGAGGGGAAGGATCCATGTTCATCATGTTAGAGGCATGTGGCAGGTATGTGGATAGCATATTCGGATTCGTCTTATTTTTCTGATTATTTTTTATATATAAATTATTTTCATCTTACTTACGGTTTATTTTATATGATTTTTCAAAGTTTATCTGAATTTCTAAAATTATTAATATTTCGAAATCTATACCTACTAATAAACCAAGGTGATATTCTTGGTTTCGTCTCATTTAAGTGATTTTATCTTGTATTTAAGATATATATAGGCGAGATGGTACTAATTTGATGTTATGCTAAAAAAAGATTTGAATCGCTGCTCTATGTTGCGTCCTCCCTCCAAAGCCATACTGGGCCGCTTTTGATATGCTGATGGGCCTCCTCCCGGGCATCGTTGGATTACGATCCAAAAAATAGCAGCTCTACTAGGATCAAACTCTGTTCTCCACGTCCCCTTTCTAAAGGAAGAACCATCTAAGGCCAGCTATGATAGTGTGAGAAGAAAGGGTGCGCTCAAATTGAAATAGTCCCACCTCGGTTATTTATATCAATTTCCATCAGTTTATATACGTCCCGAGTTGTCAGAGAATCAGGAAGCTGCCTCATCAAGAATCTCAAGAATCAACAAACGAAGGCTGAGGTGTGGATCCTTGAGGAATGAAATGAATCATTCCTCAAGACTGAGTCTAAACTAAACGAGGAATTTGTGGGCTTGCATGGATGGTTGTTGGCTCACGGAGGAACTCCCGTCGCTGACCGGAGCAAGCTTAACAGAGAGAAATAGCTGGAAAAAGCCTTAGACCCGGTGCAACAGAAGAACAAAAGGAGATTGAACCTGACCAAAGAGGCGGAGGGGAATAGGCAGAGCTGCGGATCTGAGAGGCAACTGGTGCGAACTCGACCAGTTTCTCGGATCTGACGAGGGGAAAAAAGACGAGGGGGGGAACCAAACTCAGGCATTAAGGACGCAAATCACAACTAGAGACGGGTCAGAGGAGGAGGAACGTTGGGGAACTTAAGAGGCAGTGAGAAGCGGAAGAAGCGAGAAAGAGAGGCAGGCAGGTCGAGTAGTCTCGTAGACCCAGCCAACTCCTGGCATTTTTTATTTTTCACCCTCCGTGAAGATCAGAGAAAACGGAAGAAAGGAAAGTATTTTCACCAGCAGTAAAACAGAGCAACTGTATGCAACCATTGTGTGTGCATATGATGATATGCGTGGCATGCTCCTCCTCGGGGCTGCTCCTTTTTTCATGCACGTCCTTCTTTAAGTACTGCAAGCATTTGGTTTGGAGCTGCGTACGTAAATGTTTCCATTTCTCGGCATTTTTCATGCTATGAAAATTCATTTTTTTCGAAACATATACCTGCTCGATCTATGTGCAACTTCGATCAAGTGTCGCTGCTTCAAACGGCAAACACCACTGCAAGTCTGCCGTTATTGCAAGTGGCACACATCGCTGTAAGGCCGAGCGTCCACTGCGTCTAGCCAGAAACAGGTCAATGCAACATAAGTCGCTGATTCCTTTTTTCTATTGGAAATTTGGACCGACATGCTTCCAAATTACTACACGGACGCTGTAAGGACGGTCGTCGGTCCTACGAGTTGGATGAAAAATGCTGCAAAGGCGACCACATGGAAGTTGCAAGGATGACCGACATTGCTATAGGCCGGACGCATGTCATTGCAAGGTCATTTTATGATTATGCAGTTCTTCTAGAGATGGACGTGCATCTTCTTGTAGCTGCCAGCTGGCACCGTCCGAACCCTCGCTATAGATGTTTTGGTGGACATGTTATTTTTTCCTTTCCGTTACAACGCGCGGGCATATGTACCAGTTAATTGAAAAATGGCTATGGGTACACAGAAATGTACCCAGCACTATGTGCATGTGGTTTACAGGTGGGTCAAGAGGGCCAAGTTGACCCAGTCAACACTGACTGGTCAACCGATGAACAGTGCTAGTTGGTCCCGCGTGTCATAGACAGTGGCTAGTTAAAACTTATCCAAAGGAATAGTGCAGGGGGGTCCCACGTGTCAATGTCACATGTAGATAACAAGTTGTTTGAATTAAACTAGTTAGTGGTGGGGCCCTACTGTCAGTGTCTATTAGTTACACTAATTATGCAATTAGATTTAATTAACCTAGCTAATTAACCGGGTCAGACCCACTTGTCCAAGGCCCAGCCGGCCACTACAGGCACCGCAGCGAGCACGGCAGAGGAGTGCTGGCGGCCACGGCGCCTGGCCGGCGGCAGCGGCTGGGCGGCCGACAGCGGCGGGGCGAGCGGCTACTCGGGGGCAGGCAGCAGCGCAGCGGCGAAAGCAGTGGCGAGCGCCGGCATGCAGCAGCGGCTAGCGGATGCAGGCGCGCGGGGCGTGGCCGGGCATGACCTGGGGCGCTAGTGCGGGCAGGCGAGGCGGGGTGCGCGTGGGCGGCGCGCTAGCCGCGGCAGGCGCTCGCGGGTGCGGGCATGGGGCGTGGCCGGTAGCGGCCAGGGGCGCGGTAGAGTACACACGGGCGAGCGGGGCGAGCGGCCGGCCGAAGCGCGAGCGCAAGGAGTGGCAACAGCAGCGAGCAGAGGAGCAGCAGGCGCGGGGCGCGGGACGGAGGGGCGACGCGCG
The DNA here is from genome assembly GCA_011799875.1 of Thinopyrum elongatum. NCBI lineage: Eukaryota > Viridiplantae > Streptophyta > Magnoliopsida > Poales > Poaceae > Thinopyrum > Thinopyrum elongatum. The sequence goes on along the minus strand of CM022299.1, from coordinate 321,044,539 downwards.
CACACGGGACGCAGTCTGCGGCGTGGAGAGCACGAGGGTGACGGCGGGCCGGTCGGGCTTGCGCGGCGTTGGCGTACGACGACGAGTTACACGGTTCTACGGCTAGGGGAAACGGAGGAGAGGGAAAAGAGCTCACAGAGGACCAGGAGCTCACGGCTAAGCTCGAGGTGGGCTCGTGGAGGCTGGAGAGGCTCGGGGTGGAGCGGATCAACGAGGGGTAGTGGCGAACAACACCGGAGAAGACCGAAGCGCGCGTCAGCGCTGCAGCTCCATGGCTTCGATCCAACACATATAAGTGACGAGGACGAGGCAGTGGTGCTCCCGGACCTGCTCCTTTTGGACGGGGAGCCTGGTAGTCGCGGGATCGACGACGTGCGCGACACTGTGGCTTCGGGCTTCGGAGAAAAAAGAAGGGGGCGAGGCGAGGGAGAAGAGTGGGTGGCCTAGGGTTTGACCAGGGGCTCGGGGCGACGCCTTTAACCTCTCCACGACGCCCTATAGCGCCTCGGTGTCGAGCATCGCGCGGCCATGGCACGACCTGAGCCACACGCGTGCGGACACATAGACGGGAGCAGATGAGGAAGGCTACGGTCCAGCTAGGCTAGGCCGGCTCTGTTTTGTCTTATGGCCTACTCAACAGAAGTCGTCCTCTTTTATCTTTCCTGTAATTCCATTAGCTACTGTTCTGCATTTATTTGAGTGAGCAAAAAAAATTTATTAAACGTGAAACTTTGCACATAAATCAAGCACCACATTATTAGCTTGCACAAAAGTTTGGGGCCAAATGAAATCATTTAAATTATAATTGCATTTAAATGGGGTGATTAAAGGCTGCTGTTCCACTAAAATAATTGACAGGGACCATTTGGGCATCCAAATGTAGTTGATATTATTTTTACCAATGCTCTGGGACTTTACGAAATCATGTCAACATTTTTGTTTCATTGTTTGAGGAAATATTAATTTCACTTGCAATTTATATTTTGAATTTGATTAAGGTTTGAGAGTTGAATTGTTTCTTAATGGGAATTTAATTATGATGATCATGATGACACGGCACATTAGCATGTGGTCACTGTAGCATGACACGGGGGGTGTTACACCCGGAGCCGAGGTTGAAACCTGCAAGCAAACACTTTACAATTAGCCCCTATACGAGGCATCAATACTCCGAATACGCATGCCAGAACCTTGGGGTCTACTCATTTGTAAAATTATGGTACTTTGCTTCGATCCCAACGCCAATTTTTTCAAAACTAGCCTTGGGCTCTGGGGCTACTCACTGGCTACGTCTAAAGTACTATGCCACAATATAAGAAAAAACGTCCTCGCATAGATACACAGATTTGCAAATAAATCTAAGTAGGGAGGTTATTCTTAATATAATGGAGAAGAATACCTCGAAGCTCGTAATGAGGCCCTTGAAGACCTCACGCATTCCCGCCTCTACGGACCGGAAGCCTTGCAGCACTGCGCCGATCAACGCACGGTGCCCTTCTTTGAGGGAGGAGCCCGTTAGGGCTACCTCCATCTCTTCGGTCCACCCTACACTAGCCCGCCCTGAGGCGGAAGGCGGGGGTGGCAGAACCTCAGAACCCAGCACCGAGGTGCTGGGCACATTGGTCTCTAGCTGGGCCGATGTCTGGCCCAGCCCTTCTTTGACGACCTCAGGGACCCCATCCCCTTGGCCTGTTGGGCCGAGGTCTCGACCTCGGCCATGACGACCGACACTTTGGCCCCCGTCGTGTTGACTGGAAGGTCCGGAGTAGACATCGCCTCCCCCAACCCCTCTTGAGCTAGAGGGAAGAGGCGAGGTCGGATGTCCCGCTGGCAGGTGGCAGCCCGTTCGAGGAGTCGCCGCTGAGAGGCGTCCGCGGCGGGCTGAAGAAATTACTCATATAAATCTTATCTCGACAGAAAGACTTACTAAATAATGGACATTGCGACGATAACATACCTCCTGGGCGCAAACTTTTCCCTCCCCATCTCGAGGAGATCATCATCCGACTCATCGGGGAAGGTGATCTTCTTCGACGGAGCGGGCCTGTATGCGGGCTCGGTAGAGGCCATATGCGCCCTCTTCTGGCCCTTCGCCCGCGCTTCAGCCTCGGCGCCCTCGGGCGCCGCCGCCCTCTTCCCCTTTAGGGAAGGGTCTCCTTCCTCCTTGTCCTCCTCCACATCTTCTTCGTGGGTGGAGGAGGCATGGGTGTCCTCGGACCGGATGATCGAGGTCTCCCGGGTCCGAAGACCAGTCCAGCCCTTCTGGAGCTTTGATCCCTTGGGGATCACCACATGCGGCTCCTCGACCAAGAGGGCCGAGAGTAGGGGGATTCTCTCCTCCTCGGGCAGTGGCGCCGGGCAGAGCATCTGCTGCGCCTTGGTGACCCACTTCTGCAAACATAAAATCCATTGATTAGCCAAGATCTAAATTGCAGGGTATAGAACTATGTGTTAGAAATTACCCGGGGGCATCGTAGCCGGCCTCAAAGCTGAGGTCGCGCTCTTCCGAAGGGAAGTCGTCCTCGGACGACTTGAACAGTCGCGTCCACATCCCGGCTAAGGTGGAGCGGAAGAAGCGGAGAACAGGCCCCGCGTCCCCGGACTTGTGCTCCCACATTAGGGTAGCCCGGAGTTGAAATGGGAGGATGCGACAGTGGAGCATGATGTTCACCACGTCAGCTGGCTGGAGGTTCCTCTCATCAGACCACCACTTGATCTTCTTAATCAGTGCCTCCACCTCCCTTGGTTTCCCTGATGTCTACTACACAACTTGTTCTTGTAGACTCGTGTTGGGCCTCCAAGCGCAGAGTTTTGTAGGACAGTAGCAATTTTCCCTCAAGTGGATGACCTAAGGTTTATCAATCCGTGGGAGGCATAGGATGAAGATGGCCTCTCTCAAACAACCCTGCAACCAAATAACAAAGAGTCTCTTGTGTCCTCAACACAACAAATACAATGGTAATTTGTATAGGTGCACTAGTTCGGCGAAGAGATCGTAATAAAAGCGTAGTAATGATAGTAGATATTGATTTTTGTGATAGGAACAATAAAAAATAGCAAGGTAGCAAGTAACAAAAGTGAGCAGAAACGATATTGCAATGCTTGAAAATGAGGCCTAGGGTCTGTACTTTCGCTAGTGCAATCTCTCAACAATGCTAATATAATTGGATCATATAACCATCCCTCAACGTGCGATGAAGAATCACTCCAAAGTTCTTATCTAGCGGAGAAAATAAGAAGAAATTGTTCGTAGGGTACAAAACCACCTCAAAGTTATCCTTTCCGATCGATCTATCCAAGAGTTCGTACTAAAATAACACCATATGATACACATCAACCAACTCTAATGTCACCTAGATACTCCAATGTCACCGCGAGTATCCGTGAGTTGATTATATGATATGTATCAAACAATTTTAGATTCATAATACTCAATCCAACACAAAGAACCTCAAAGAGTGCCCCAAGATTTCTACCGGAGAAACAAGGACGAAAACGTGCATCAACCCATATGCATAGATTACCCCAATGTCACCTAGGGAATCCGCGAGTTGAGTGCCAAGATGTAGATCAAGTGCTCTCAAATCCATAAAAGTATTCAATCCGATAAAACGACATCTCAAAGGGAAAACTCAGTTCATCACAACAAGATAGAGAGGGGGAAACACCATATGATCCAACTATATTTATAAAGCTCGCGATACATCAAGATCGTGCCAACTCAAGAACATGAGAGAGAGAGAGATTAAATACATAGCTACTGGTACAAACCCTCAGCCCCGAGGGTGGACTACTCCCTCCTCATCATGGTGGCCACCGGGATGATGAAGATGGCCACCGGTGATGATTTCCCCCTCCGGCAGGGTGCCGAAACGGGGTCTAGATTGGTTTTTCGTGGCTACAGAGGCTTGTGGCGGAGGAACTTCTGATCTAGGGTTATTTCTGGGGGTTTCTCTATTTATAGGATTTTTCAGCGTTGGAATCACGTGAAGATGGGCCTCGAGGTGGGCACAACCCACCTGGGTGCACCTGGGCCTCCTGGCGCGCCCAGGTGTCTTGTGCTCACCTCCTTCACCTTCTGGTCCTCCCACGAAGCTTCTAGTGCCTCTTTTGTTCCAAAAAAATCGTCAAAAAGTTTCGTTGCATTTGGAGAACTTTTATTTCTGCACAAAAAACAACACCATGGTAGTTCTGCTGAAAACAGCGTCAGTCCGGGTTAGTTCCACGCAAATCATACCAAAACCATATAAAATTATTGTAAACATGGCATGAATACTTCATAAATTATAGATACGTTGGAGACGTATCATTCCCCCAGGTGATGCCCTTCTTCTTCCAGGACACGAGCTTCCTTGGGGGCCCGACCGAGAAAGCTGGGACTTCAGCCTGGCCAACGGCGAGCGGCTCAGTGATGTAGAACCACTCGCGCTGCCATTCTTTGATAGTCTCAATGAAAGTGCCCTTGAGCTAGTCGACCTTCTAGTTTTTACTAATCATGGCACCTCCACACTCCGCCAGATTGGAGCCGCTAGACTTCGGCTTGACACCAAAGATCTTCAGCCATAGGCCGAAGTGCGGCTCGATGCGGAGGAAGGCCTCGCAGACCGTGATGAAGGAGGCGAGGTGGAGGATGGAGTTCGGGGCCATATGGTGTAAATCTAGCCCATAATAGAACATTACCCCACGCACGAAGGGGTGCAGCGGGAATCTGATATGTCTCCATCGTATCTATAATTTTTGATTGTTTCATGCCAATATTATACAACTTTCACATATTTTTGGCAACTTTTTATATGATTTATTGGACTAACCTATTGATCCAGTGCCCAGTGCCAGTTCCTGTTTGTTGCATGTTTTTTGTTTCACAGAAAATCCATATCAAACGAAGTCCAAACGCGATAAAAAATTATGGAGAATTATTTTGGAATATTTATGATTTTTGGGAGGTGGAATCAACGCAAACAGGGGCCCACAGTGACCACAACCCACCAGGGCGCGCCGGGCACCCCCTGGCGCGCCCAGGTATCTTGTGCCCTCCTCGAAAGTCGGTTGGGTCCCTTCTTCTGGTGCAAGAAATATAATTTATGGAAAAAAACTGTGTACAAATTTCAGCGCAATCGGAGTTACGAATCTCCGGGAATTTAAGAAACGGTGAAGGGCCAGATCTGGGGAACGCGAAACAGAAGAGAACAGAGAGGGAGATCCAATCTCGGAGGGGCTCCCGCCCCTCCGCCGCCATGGAGGCCATGGACCAGAGTGGGAACTCTCCTCCCATCTAGGGGGGAGGCCAAGGAAGAAGAAGAAGAAGGAGGGGGGCTCTCTCCCCCTCTCTCCGGGTGGCGTCGGAGTGCCACCGAGGCAAGGATCGTGACGGCGATCTACATCAACAATCTTGCTACCGTCTACACCAACTTTCTCCCCCTCTATGCAGCGGTGTAACACCTCTTCTCCCCGCTGTAATCTCTACTTAAACATGTCGCTCAACTCCATATATTATTTCCCAATGATATTTGGCTATCCTATGATGTTTGAGTAGATCCGTTTTGTCCTGTGGGTTAATCATGATCTTGGTTGGTATGATTGTATATTTTATTTATGGTGCTGTCCTACGGTGCCCTCCGTCTCACGCAAACATGAGGGATCCCCACTGTAGGGTGTTGCAATACGTTCATGATTCGCTTATGGTGGGTTGCGAGAGTGACAGAAGCTTAAACCCGAGTAGGTGGGTTATGGCGTATGGGAGTAAAGAGGACTTGATACTTAATGCTATGGTTGGGTTTCACGACCTTAATGATCTTTAGTAGTTGCGGATGCTTTCTAGGGGTCGAATCATAAGTGCATATGATCGAAGTAGAGAAAGTATGTTAGCTCATGCCTCTCCCTCATATAAAATTGCAAGAATGATTACCGATCTTGTTATCGATTGCCTAGGGACAAATGACTTTCTTATTGACAAAAGCTATCTACTTTTATTGCCTTGCAATTTATTCGTTGTTTTATTCTCGCAAAGTACTCGTAGTTTTTTCTTGCCAAATAGTTTTATACTTGTTCTACGTAAAGCAAACGTCAAGTGTGCGTAGAGTTGTATCGGTGGTCGATAGAACTTGAGGGAATATTTGTTCTGCCTTTAGCTCCTCCTTGGGTTCGACACTCTTATTTATCGAAAAAGGCTACAAACGATCCCCTATACTTGTGGGTTATCAGGTATAAGCCATGGAAAAGTTATATTACAGTAGCTACGATGCAAAAACAAAATATGAATTGGTTTGCAATATTACTTAAAGTAGTGATTTGCTTTATTATGCTAACGGATCTCACGAGGTTTCTGTTGAGTTTTGTGTGGATGAAGTGATCAAAGATCGAGGAGGTCTCGATATGAGGAGAAGGAGGAGAGGAAAGAGCTCAAGCTTGGGGATGCCCAAGGCACCCCAAGTAAATATCCAAGGAGACTCAAGCGTCTAAGCTTGGGGTTGCCCCGAAAGGCATCCCATCTTTCTTCAACAAGTATCGGTATGTTTTCGTCTTCATTTCGTTCATGTGATATGTGTAAATCTTGGAGCATCTTTTGTGTTTAGTTTTCATTTTTTTTTATGCACCATGCTGGTATGAGATAGTCCATGGTTGATTTATAGAATGCTTCATGTGCTTCACTTATATCATTTGAAGTTTGGATTGCCTGTTTCTCTTCACATAGAAAACCGTTATTTGTAGAATGCTCTTTTGCTTCACTTATACTTATTAGAGCATGGTCTTTTATAGAAGGAATTAAACTCTCTTGCTTCACTTATATCTATTTAGAGAGTCAACAGGAATTGGTCAATTGCATGGTTAGTCATAAAATCCTACATAAAACTTATGGATCACTGAATATGATATGTTTGATTCCTTGAAATAGTTTTGCGATATAGAGATGGTAATATGTGGGAGGTACTAGTAAACGGTTGTGGTTAGTAAGAATATTGGTGTTAAGGTTTGTGATTCCTGAAGCATGCACATATAGTCTCTCGTTATGCTATGAAGTTGGAGCATGATTTATTATTGATTGTCTTCCTTATGAGTGGCAGCCGGGGACGAGCGATGGTCTTTTCCTACCAATCTATCCCCCTAGGGGCATGCATAGTAGTACTTTGCTTCGAGGGCTAATAAACTTTTGCAATAAGTATATGAGTTCTTTATAGCTAATGTGAGTCCATGGATTATACGCACTCTTACATTTCCGCAATTTGCTAGCCTCTATGGTACCGTGCATTGCCCTTTCTCACCTCGAGATGTGGTGAAAACTTCGTAGGTGCATCCAAACCCCGTGATATGATACGCTATATCACACATAAGCCTTATTATATCTTCCTCAAAACAGCCACCATACCTACCTATTATGGCCTTTCCATAGCCATTCCGAGATATATTGCCATGCAACTTCCACTGCCCCCGTTTTGATGACTTGAGCATTCATTGTTATATTGCTTTGCATGATCGTAAGATAGCTAGCATGATATTTCCATGGCTTGTCTGTTTTTTAATATCGTTGTTATGCTAGATCATTGCACATCCTGGTACACTGCCAGAGGCATTCATATAGAGTCATACTTTGTTCTAGGTATCGAGTTGTAATTTTTATTTCTTTTGAGTTATAAGTAAATAGAAGTGTGATGATCATCATTATTCATTATTAGAGCATGTCCAAGTGAGGAAAGGATGATGGAGACTATGATTCCCCCACAAGTCAGGATGAGACTCCGGACAATGAGAGAAAAGAAAAAGAAAAAGAAAAAAAAAGAAAAAAAAGAGAGAAGGGGCATTGCTACTATCTTTTACCACACTTGTGCTTCAAAGTAGCATCATGTTTTTCATATAGAGAGTTTCCTATTTAGTCACTTTCATATACTAGTGGGAATTTTTCATTATAGAACTTGGCTTGTATATTCCAATGATGGGCTTCCTCAAATGCCTGAGGTCTTCATGAGCAAGCAAGTTGGATGCACACCCACTTAGTTTTCATATTGAGCTTTCATACACTTATAGCTCTTAGTGCATCCGTTGCATGGCAATCCCTACTCCTCGCATTGATATCAATTGATGGGCATCTCTGTAGCCTGTTGGTTAGCCGCGTTAATGTGGGACTTTCTTACTTTTTGTCTTCTCTATATTTACCCCTATCATCATACTCTATTCCATCCATAGTGCTATATCCATGGCTTGCGCTCATGTATTGCGTGAGAGTTGAAAAAGCTGATGCGCGTTAAAAGTATGAACCAATTGCTCGGCTTGTCATCGAGGTTGTGCATGATAAATACTTTGTGTTAAGAAGACAGAGCATGACAAGATTATATGATTTTGTAGGGATAGCTTTCTTTAGCGTCGATATTTTGAAATACACGATTGTTTGTTGGGATGCCTGAGTATTGATGTCTTTATGTCAAATTATAGACTATTGCTTTGAATCACTTATGTCTTAATATTCATGCCATGATTAGATATCTGATCAAGTTTATGCTAGGTAGCATTCCACATCAAAAATTGTCTTTTTTTTATCATTTACCTACTCGAGGACAAGGAGGAATTAAGCTTGGGGATGCTGATATGTCTCCGTCGTATCTATAATTTTTGATTGTTTCATGCCAATATTATACAACTTTCACATATTTTTGGCAACTTTTTATATGATTTATTGGACTAACCTATTGATCCAGTGCCCAGTGCCAGTTCATGTTTGTTTCATGTTTTTTGTTTTGCAAAAAACCCATATCAAACAAAGTCCAAATGCGATAAAAATTTACGGAGAATTATTTTGGAATATTTATGATTTTTGGGAGGTGGAATCAACGCAAACGGGGGCCCACAGTGACCACAACCCACCAGGGCGCGCCGGGCACCCCCTGGCGCGCCCAGGTATCTTGTGCCCTCCTCGAACGTTGGTTGGGGCCCTTCTTCTGGAGCTAGAAAGATAATTTATGGAAAAAATCATGTAAAAATTTCAGCGCAATCGGAGTTACGGATCTCCGGGAATTTAAGAAACGGTGAAGGGCCAGATCTGGGGAACGCGAAACAGAAGAGAACAGATAGGGAGATCCAATCTTGGAGGGGCTCCCGCCCCTCCGCCGCCATGGAGGCCATGGACTAGAGGGGGAACTCTCCTCCCATCTAGGGGGGAGGCCACGGAAGAAGAAGAAGGAGGGGGCTCTCTCCCCCTCTCTCCCGGTGGCGCCGGAGTGCCGCCGGGGCAAGGATCATGACGGCGATCTACATCAAATATCTTGCTACCATCAACACCAACTCTCTTCACCTCTATGCAGCGGTGTAACACCTCTTCTCCCCACTGTAATCTCTACTTAAACATGGTGCTCAACTCCATATATTATTTCCCAATGATATTTGGTTATCCTATGATGTTTGAGTAGATCCGTTTTGTCCTATGGGTTAATCATGATCTTGGTTGGTATGATTGTATATTTTATTTATGGTGCTATCCTACGGTGCCCTTCGTCTCGCGCAAACATGAGGGATCCTCGCTGTATTGTGTTGCAATATGTTCATGATTCGCTTATGGTGGGTTGCGAGAGTGACAGAAGCTTAAACCCGAGTAAGTGGGTTGTTGCGTATGGGATAAAGAGGACTTGATACTTAATGCTACGGTTGGGTTTCACGACCTTAATGATCTTTAGTAGTTGTAGATGCTTGCTTGGGGTCCAATCATAAGTGCATATGATCCAATTAGAGAAAGTATGTTAGCTCATGCCTCTCCCTCATATAAAATTACAAGAATGATTACCGGTACTTGTTATCGATTGCCTAGGGACAAATGACTTTCTTGTTGACAAAAGCTATCCACTTTTATTACCTTGCAATTTATTTGTACTTTTATTCTCGCAAAGTACTCATAGTTTTATTCTTGCAAAATAGTTTCATACTTGTTTTAGGTAAAGCAAACGTCAAGTGTGCGTAGAGTTGTATCGGTGGTCGATAGAACTTGAGGGAATATTTGTTCTGCCTTTAGCTCCTCGTTGGGTTCGACACTCTTATTTATTGAAGAAGGCTACAAATGATCCTCTATACTTCTGGGTTATCAGAACCCTAAACATGTGATGAGGTGGGGACCAAAGACTGCCCTCTCCCTTGGGTTGGGAGCGGGCACCTGCTGATTGGCATCGGGCACGTGGGTGGCGACCGCCACGGGACCCCGCACTGCATAGCTCCAGGATGGTGCCCTCTGTTACACAGGAACCAGCCTAGTGCTCTTTGAGGGTGGTGTCAGCCATTGCTAGGAATGGGAGCTAGGGTGCACTGCAGAGGAGGAATATGAGATTGGATCTTAGTGCTGGAGCTCAAGGGGCCGCAGGCGAGGGAAATGAGAGTGTGGTTCTTTCCGTTGCAATTCTTTTGCTCTTATAGGCTGGTGAAAGGCCAATAGTCCCACTGCCGCACCGGTGAAATCGCCACTCCCCACAAAAGATGCCATTATGTGTACGGGGAGAAACAAAATCTTAATGATATCCCTAAGAAAACGGGCACGATCTCCACTTCGATGGGACGCGCCAGTAAAAAGATTGCCTCGGGCCATGATTTAGGTGAGCAGTAACTGCTGGACCAGTCGTGGGTAGTGTCGCTTCAATAAAGTTGTCAGGCTAGAAAGCATTGTTCACACCTATACGGCCGGCCTTCGAGGCTAAGTAAACCTGTGTCTTCGGGCGCTGGGTGAGCTCGGTTGAGCCATGGCCAAGGAATACTACTCCTCGGGGAGGTGGTTCATAGCACCTCTTAGAGGGAAGGAATCTTGAATTACCAACAAAGGGAGCTCGTCTGTCAAGCCAAGGACTTTGGATCCGTGGTTATTTACTTCAAGAAGGTCGTCCTCGGCATAGAGGACTAGTTCGGGGGCTACTGACGGTGTCCTGGACTAGGGGGTACTAACCTAGTCGGCCCGTAGTCCTTGGGCTGGGCCAGTGGGCCCACATTCTCATTAAGGAAGACTCCGGAAGCTGCACGCCTGGATGAGATCAAGACTGTGCCTGCCAAAGACGTGATGTATACTCTAAGACATCCCCTACCGCTAACATGCGATTGATGTCTACTACACAACTTATTCTTGTAGACTCGTGTTGGGCCTCCAAGCGCAGAGTTTTATAGGACAGTAGCAATTTTCCCTCAAGTGGATGACCTAAGGTTTATCAATCTGTGGGAGGCGTAGGATGAAGATGGTCTCTCTCAAACAACCCTGCAATCACAAACAAGAAATCTCTTGTGTCCCCAACACACCCAATACAATGGCAAATTGTATAGGTGCACTAGTTCGGCGAAGAGATGGTGATACAAGTGTAGTATGGATAGTAGATATAGGTTTTTGTAATCTGAAAATATAAAAACAGTAAGGTAGCAAGTGATAAAACGGGGCACAAACGGTATTGCAATGATTATAAACAAGGCCTAGGGTTCATACTTTCACTAGTGCAATCTCTCAACAGTGCTAACATAATTGAATCATATAACAATCCCTCAACGTGTGACAAAGAATCACTCCAATGTTCTTATCTAGCAGAGAACATAAGACGAAATTGTTTGTAGGGTACGAAACCACCTCAAAGTTATCCTTTCCGATCAATCTATTGAGCTATTCCTATAAGTGTCACAAACAACCCTAGAGGTCGTACTAAAGTAACACCATATGATACACATCAACCAACTCTAATGTCACCTAGATACTCCAATGTCACCACAAGTATCCGTGAGTTGATTATTCGATATGCATCAAACAACTTCAGATTCATAACACAAAGAACTTCAAAGAGTGCCCCGATATTTCTACCAGAGAAAGTAGGATGAAAATGTGCATCAACCCCTATGCATAGATTACCCCAATGTCACCTCGGGTATCCGCGAGTTGAGTGCCAAAACACACATCAAGTGAATCAATATAATACCCTATTGTCACCACAGGTATTCATATGCAAGACATACATCAAGTATTCTCAAATCCATAAAAGTATTCAATCCGATAACAGTGAAACCTCAAAGGTGAAAACTCAATTCATCACAAAAAGATACAGAGGGGGAAACACCATATGATCCAACTAAATTAACAAAGCTCGCGATACATCAAGATCGTGCCAAATGAAGAACACGAGAGAGAGAGAGAGAGAGAGATATCTACACATAGCTACTAGTACATACCCTCATCCCTGAGGGTGAACTACTCCCTCCTCATCATGGTGGCCTCCGATGATGATTTCCCCCTCCGACAGGGTGCCGAAACAGGGTCCCGATTGAGTTTTCGTGGATACATAGGCTTGCCACGGCGGAACTTCTCATTTAGGGTTCTTTCTGGGGGTTTGGGTATTTATAGGAATTTTTGGTGTCGGTCTCACATCAAGGGGGCCCACGAGGGAGTGACAAGCTCAATAGGCATGCCCTAGGGGCCCGCGCCTAGTAGACTTTTGGCTTCCTTGTGAGGCTTATGGTCCTTCCTCAAAGCTTCGGGGGTCTCTTTTGTTGGGAAACGTTGCATGGAAAAAAATTCTACACACACGCAAGATCTATCCATGGAGATGCATAGCAATGAGAGGGAAGAGTGTGTCTACGTACCCTCATAGACCGTAAGCAGAAGTGTTTAGTAATGTGGTTGATGTAGTCGAACTTCTTCTCGATCCAACCGATCGAGTAGCGAACGTACAGTACCTCCGCATTCAGCACACGTTCAGCTCGGTGACGTCCTCGCCTTCTTGATCCAGCAAGACAACGAAGTAGTGGATGAGTTCTGGCAGCACGACGGCATGGTGATAGTGGTGGTGATGCTATCTCCGCAGGGCTTTGCCTAAGCACTAAGAAAATATGACCGAGGGGACGAAACTGTGGAGAGGGGCGCCGTACACAGCTAAGAGATTGTCGTGGTGTTGTGTGGAGCCCCCTCCCACATATATATAGGTGGGGGAGAGGGGAAGCAGCCAGGGGCACCCCAAGGGTGGCCGAATTCACCTTGGGCTAATGCCCTGACCGCCCCCCTACCATATTTGCCCGAGGGGGAAAGGAAGGGGGAGGAGAGGAAGGCAAGGGGAGGCCGAATCCCCCTCCTTCCTTTTCTCCCCATGGCCGGCTGCCATAGGAAGGGCGCACCAGCCCCTTGTGCACTGGTGTTCTCCTCTTACTTGGCCCATATGGCCCATGTACCTCCCGGGGCTTCCCGAAACCCCTTCCGGTGATCCGATGACCACCCGGTACCTCCCGAAACTCTTCCGGTGTCCGAATATCATTGTCCTATATATCAATCTTTACCTCCGGACCATTCCGGAGCTCCTCGTCATGTCCGTGATCTCATCCGGGACTCCGAACAATAGTCGGTCACCAAATCATATAACACTATATCGGCAACGAACATTAAGCGTGAGGACCCTACGGGTTCGAGAACTATGTAGACATGACCGAGACACCACTCCGGTTAATAACCAATAGCGGAACCTGGATGCCCATATTGGTTCCTACATATTCTATGAAGATCTTTATCGGTCGAACCTTATGACAACATACGTGATTCCCTTTGTCTGTCGGTATGTTACTTGCCCGAGATTCAGTTGTCGGTATCTTCATACTTAGTTCAATCTCGTTACCGGCAAGTCTCTTTACTCGTTCCGTAATACATCATCTCATAAGTAACTCCTCAGTCACTTTGCTTGCAAGGCTTCTCATGATGTGTATTATCGAGAGGGCCCAGAGATACCTCTCCGATACACGGAGTGACAAATCATAATCTCAATCCATGCCAACTCAACAGACACCTTCGGAGATACCTGTAGAGCATCTTTATGATCACCCAGTTACGTTGTGACGTTTGATAGCACACAAGGCATTCCTCCGGTATCCGGGAGTTGCATGATCTCATAGTCGAAGGAATATGTATTTGACATTAAGAAAGCAATAGCAGTAAACTGAACGATCATATGCTAAGCTAACGGATGGGTCTTGTCCATCACATCATTCTCCTAATGATGTGATCCTGTTATCAAATGACAACTCATGTCTATGGTTAGGAAACCTTAACCATCTTTTGATCAACGAGCTAGTCTAGTAGAGGCTCACTAGGGACACGGTATTTGTTTATGTATCCACACATGTATTTAAGTTTCTGGTCAATACAATTCTAGCATGAATAATAAACCTTTATCATGATTAAGGAAATATAATAATAACCATTTTATTATTGCATCTAGGGCATATTTCCATCATCTTTTGGTCAAAAAAAATCAACGTAAATTTTCAGCCCATTCCGAGAACTTCTATTTCTGCACAAAAAATGACACCACGGTAGTTCTGCTGAAAACAACGTCAGACCAGGTTAGTTCTAATCAAATCATACCAAAACCATATAAAATTGTTGTAAACATGGCATGAATACTTCATAAATTATAGATACCTTGGAGACGTATCAGCATCCCTAAGCTTAATTCTTGCTCGTCCTCGAGTAGGTTAATGATAAAAGAAATAATTTATGAAGTGTGAATACTAGCATAGTGTATAAGTTTGATCAATGATAATTTCAATCACTTTTCCTAGCATCATAACAGCAACTTTTTCTCATAAGACTCATCATGATAAAGTAGCAATCAATTCACATGTAATGGTTCAAACAATGCATTCTCTTGAAACTTAACAACCTATGTTCTTAGTCACCAAACAATTGCAATTCAACATATTTTCAACTAAGTCTAAGTAAGAGCTCCACATACTCAATTATCATATAGTCTTCTATGATTGCTAGTACTCAAAGCATATTTTTAGAACAAATGGCATCCAACGAACACAAAGAAAGATAGGGGCTTAATGTTTTGTGACACCCTGGATTTGGCCCTTTCTTTTCTTTTGTTTTACTTTGGATTTTTTATTTGAATTGCTTTTCTGTGGCTCTGTGGTCCTGAAACCTGGGAAGATCATCTCTTCTCAGGCTCCCAGGTGGTTTGTCATCCTCAAAACCATATCAAGATCATGTCATTTCCCATCTTGGACCAATCCCAATATTCTTTTTATATGGAATATTCCTTTTTCTATTAAAGGAATAATCCTTTTTGCCCTAGGTTGTGAAGCAACCTATATTTCTGTCTTCCACAAAATTCCCAAATAATTCTCATAAATTTTTTGGGTCATATCTTCCACAGATATGTCAAAACCCTTCCTTGGCATCATCAAAGATAATTCACAAATATTCCTTTTCCTATTCTGCCCTAAGTGGCTTTTTGAAAAGGAAGTGCTATTTATCTTTTCTTGTTTGTCCCCAAACTTTTTGGGTACTCTTTCCTATCCATATCATTGTCTCATGTCAAAATTTAACTCAATTGGCCAAGTGAATCTTCCTCAGCAAATTTCCAAAGTTTCTGTTAGATGGAAGCCTTGTTGAGGGAAGTACCAGCTAGGAGTATCCAAATGATTTGAAATTTTGCAGGGTCCTTCATTTGATCAAACCATAACCCTCCATCAATTTTGAGCTTCATTCATCAAACCATGTGAGCTCATCATCAAATATTTGTTTTTGGTCAGATTTTCAGGTTGTGAAGCAATTATAGTTTATGTTGCTTCATTATTGCTGAAAATTTACCAGGACATGCTCCTACCAATATAACATCTCTCCACCAAATTTGGACTCATTTCATTCATCCATTAGTTTTCTATAATTTTCCCAAAATTCTGTCAAGAGAGGACCATTGTGAAGCAAGTGCCATTTTGGTGTTTCCAAATGGTGTGAAACTTGTACAGTAGCTACATATTCTCAAATCACTCAGCTCTTCAAATTTTCAGCTCAATCCAAGCTAGTATGTGAGTGCCACATCACGGTTTGCATTTCTGGTCAGTATGGCCCCTTGTACTACAAGTACCAGCTAAACCCATCCTCTTCAGCTGAATCTTTGCCATCTTGCTTACCTTAGTGAGTGATCAACCCCAGTCAAAGCGTAGCATCTATCTCCTAGCATGTGAACCTCAGCAAATAGCAAACACTTTGTTGTTCATTTGGTTTCTTGCTATCTGAGGCCACACCATTGCCCTCTGTGCTTGGCTCCCTCCTCCTTGGCAACACTCTCTATTCACCTTATCTGTCAGACACGGTTTACAGGGCCTGGGTGCATCGCGTGCGCCAGTTCACGCGGTGACTGAGTGGTTGGCATGCACACCAGCACGCTCTGCAAACCGCGAGCACTGTTGCCGCCCTCTTCCTCCTCGTCTTGATGCATCTTCTTGTCCTAGAGCTTCCCCATGAGCCTCTGCTTTGTCCTGTGACCCTGCGCCGTCCTGTCTCATCATCGTTGAGTCGCATCGAGCTCGCCCGTGACACTAAGCTCTCTGCTCCCTCCTTGTTCGGTCGGCCGAAACCTTCCGAGCCTTCCCGAGCCCTCCCCGGGCCTATAAGTAGGTGCCCCACCATCCTCCGCACCTCGGCGGTCTCTCCCCTGCCTCCCTAGCCCACTGGAGCCACCTCACCATGCCTCCAACTACCGCGGCCATCGCCCG
Organism: Thinopyrum elongatum; assembly: GCA_011799875.1. Taxonomy (NCBI): domain Eukaryota; kingdom Viridiplantae; phylum Streptophyta; class Magnoliopsida; order Poales; family Poaceae; genus Thinopyrum; species Thinopyrum elongatum. The sequence continues at coordinate 321,028,057 of CM022299.1, read as the reverse complement.
TGTTGGCTCAAATTCGAGCTAGCCCTGTCCCTCCCCTCCTCTAGACCACACTAGAAGAGCACCCTCACGCTGGCGATCCTCCCCCTCCTCTCAGCTCGTCGCCGGAGCCCATGTGGCCACGACCCCAAGGATCGACTGCCACCGCCTGAGCTCTCTGCGCCGTTAGCTGCCGCGGTTTGAGCCGTCCCCGACGCGCGCCCTTCACCCAGACGGACGCGGCACCTCTCCCCGAGGCCGCCGGTGCTCTCGCCTCAGCCAGAGACGGCAAGAGCCGGCCAAGCCCGTCGCCGGCTTCACGCCCTCCCCTGCTTCCTCTGTTTCCATCGGGGGGCGCAACGGGAGGAAGAAGACAGGGCCAGGCGGGCCCTGTGTCGCCCCGGACCCCACCTGTCATCCTCTCCAGCCTTATCCAGTCAGCAGTAAGTGAAAGCGTATTTTCAGAAATATGTTTTCAACTCTGGAAAGCGTATTTTCCTTCTTCTGCGGCTCTGAATGTGTTTTCCAGTGCAGGAGGCGTATTTGGCCCGAAGGCGTTTTCTGTTTTATCCACCAGGGGCTTGTTTCTAAAGATTTCTTTTACAGATTAGTCCCTGGCACTCAACTGACTATATCTCTGCGACCGTAACTCCGAATCAGGTGATTCCAAATCCCATGTCTTCATCTCGTCGAGCCCGTTCGGAGAGAGAACCGTTCCGGCGAATCGTTCCACGGCTTCACCGCACTTCTTCCCGATGTATCCTTCATCCCCAGGCAAGCCATGATAGCCACTTGCATGATGGTCTTGCAGTATCCATGGTTTACTACTTGAATAATAAATTATTTGTGCATGTTAATATTTTCTGAATGCTATAAATATGCTCGTGAATCCATGCTTATCTTTATGATATGATCATTTTGCATCTGTTGGTTAAATGATTACTTGCTAGTATTATTATCATGTTCTTTTCTGGTAAATATTTCCGATGCTAGTGATCATGCTATGTTCATATGTAGTGTTGTTATTATAATTGTGTTATTCGTGATCATTGCTATGCCATGCTCATGTGCATCTAGTAGGGTAAATGATTTGTTGTTGCTGATATGTTAAATAGTGATGTTGCGCACTCATGCTCATGTTGATATCATGGTTATATGCATTGTTATTCCATCATGTTATTGTGACTCAGCTCATTACATTCAAGTTAAATCAGACTTTAATACAACTTAAACATCTGTTGGCTGAGTCATAGTGCCATCGAATCGAGCTGACCAGTGCAGCCACACTTGCCTTATGGGGGGCCCTGATTGGGTTTATTGTCATGCCTCTCACCGGTGCCTCCAACTAGGGAAGATTATACACGTGCGCTACCCTGATCAGGTAGGCTAGTATAAGCCTTGTGAGCATGAGTTTGGTATTGTGCACATGTCCCTGTTTGGGACCGTTTTTGTTTTGCCACGACGGTGGCCGTTGGATGTCCAGAGTGGCATTGGGCCACCCATGACTTAACCCAAAGGGGTGTTTGTCGGAGTGGTCGGGAGAGTGTCATGCAATAGATTGGTTTTGTCGAAACGCCATTGGTCCACCAAAATGGGAGCACGAGGCCTTGGGTTCCGTGGTGTGGGTACAGTGTACTAACCTCTGCAGAGTGTATAATCTATCGATAGCCGCACCCGCGGATATGGGCCCAGTTCATAGTAGGTCACACTATGGGTCAACTGTAATAATAACCTGACTAATAAACAACCCCGGTTCGATGAGGAAAGAAGTTGGATGATCTTGATGTGGTCACGGGAGGATCACCATGGTATTCTTGAAAATGATGAGATGATCTTGTGAGGATCACAATGGTATTCTTGATAATGATGAGATGATCTTGTAAGGATGACAATGGTATTCTTGATAACGATTGAAGTGATCCCGTGACCACGATGGGAAGTAAGAGTGGCATATCTATGGTGGTTACGAGGTAACCTCCGAACAAAGTAAGTTAAATCATGATAGTTTAAACTTGTTGCATGCTAGTATCATCATTGTTCATGTCTCGAGTAACATGTTCATGCCATGCTCATCTGATGTTGTTCTAGCGGTATCTTGTTCACTATGTACATGCCATGTTGTGCTAGTTGTACCATGCTCATCCTTGTTTAACCTCTAAATGACATGTTGTTGTTTGTCTTGATTGCTTTTAGTTGTTGTGAGCTTGCGAGTACATTTAAAGTACTCACCTAGCGTGTCATGCCCATTTGCAGGTCATGCCATGCTTGCTTGCGTGTCGAAGATCCAGAGTTTGCGAGCTAGGATAAGCGTTCTAGCCAGAGTCCCTTCGGAGTGGAGTTCATCGCTGTCGTTGTTGTTCCGCTGCTAGAAGATATTCCGCTGCTTCGAGTTGTTCTGCTGCTAGCATAGAGCAACATGAGCAGGCGTAGCATCGTCGTGTCGATGTAATTTGTTATTAGATCGGAACCTCTGTATCCATATCATTTGTAATAAAGAGTTGATTTGTTTTGTGCCAAGCTATTCCAAAAGACTTGATCTCTAGGCTGGAATATGGGTTGTTCCGGTCTCTCTGAGCCGGGGTGCCACAAGGGTTGGTATCAGAGCAGGTTTGGCTGTAGGACTCTCTAGTCCACGCGAGCGTTAGACAACGGTAGTATAGAATCCAGCCGGTTTGTTGCATTTGGTTGTTGCATTTGTTTGTCGCATAGCATGCATATAGACTTATTATCTTGTCGCTAAAGGTTGATCTTGTGAGTGTAGGTGGTATCGGTTTCGATCCACTACCTACACCCCTCCAGTCTTGTATACCTACTTCTCGGTGTTCGGCATCATCTCTGTCCCAGTGGAGTGATGTCGTGGTACCAAGTGTTCCAGACACCATTTGCAGGATTTGTGCTCAAGTATCGCATTGATATCTTTCCGTCAGCCGCCCCTATCATTTCGGTGATAGACATGTTTCTATCCCGGATCTTGCCGTCCCACTCGCCGTGTTGGCAACCCTTAATGATCTTTGCAATCAGAAAAGGGCAATGCCAGCAAGCCATGTTTTTCACCGCTGTCCCACTCTATCACCCATTCTTTGGACGTGTACGATTTTCGTCCGTCCGCTTCATGATGATGTGGTCGTAACCTCCGTGTTCCGCTACATGATCACCAAGTCCGTCCTCACCTCTGCGTCTGTCCAGATGCAGCCGGTGTTAAGCCAGCGCTTGGTGTAGCTTTGTTTACACCGCCACAACATGTTAGACCGTAATCCCGGAGTTTCCGCGAGATCTATGTGCTTAAGTATGCATGCATATTATTGTTGTGAGTCATGGTACTATGTGATTTTGCTTGAATATGATATTGCTTGTATATAATCTTGATTGCCTTGTGTGCTTTTGTTTCATTCGTTTCTTTTCTTTCTTTCTTTGGGCCCTCGGTGTTACCTTATTTTCCCCTTATTAAAGTTGCTCGTCAACAGACACCGGACCCAAAGAATCAGTGAGGAGTTCAAATAATTGGAAGCTCAACTAAGCTTTATGGAATTCTCAGTCGACTACATTATATTGGGCATATCTGGTCTGAATGCAACTAATATGCTAGTTTGAGTATCAGCATCAAGTATATATCAGTGTACATTTTTCACAGCAGTAATGATGAAAACAGCCGGAAGACAAGTGGTGTGCGCGACCAACAGTATATTATCGCTCAAAGGTATGGTGCATATACAAGGATTGATTCTATTATGAGTACAATGTTGAAACATGCTATACCCAGAAGCCAGTCAGAACATGCTATGAATTCAGTGCTCGGCAAGAAGGATACTCGAACAACCCCTTTCATACAAGTGACCGGCAGCAGAAATATTAAAGGATATATATGATATTCAGTTCGCCTATCACAGAAAGAAACTTCTGGTGCAAGCAATCCAGTCTTCTTTCACAAGCTACCAGAGAAGCTTACAATGCATGATTCCTCAGGCTTCCTCGGTATGATATGTGGATGACTTCCAGCACAAGATACTCCGTCTTCCTCAGTAAGCCACCGCAAAAGCTTCCAGCATAAGGTACCGAGTCTTCCCCAGCAAGTCTTTAAGGGGGAAAGCTTCCGAAGCATGATACCCAGTCTTCTTCAGCAAGCTGCCCCGGCAAGAGCTTCGAGCACAAGCTATTTAGTCTTCCCCAGCAAGATACATTCGATGGCTTCCAGCATAAGCTGCCCAATGTTCCTTAGTACGGCACTGGTGCAAGGTATTACACAGTGAGTTGGCAGCATATGGCAGTGCATCCCAAGGGTCAGATCCACAACAGTTTTGTCAGAAGCAAGGATCAGTCAGAACACAAGTCTGCCTTGGGAATCAGATGCTTTTACATACTGTGAGCGTGCTGCCAAGTTCATACAAATCACTTGTACGAGGATGAAATCATGGACCGACCAAAACTACGAGGAAAGACAACATGGGACAACAATTTTGACAGTGTTTATCAAGGCCGGCTTCCTCACCCCCGACAAGGTGATGTAATCAACCTTTGTCACTGTCTTGTATGATGGAAGACAACAATGAGCTCCGTACAAGCACACATGGACCTAGTATATATTCTATGACCCGAGTCATGAACAAGGCCAAGGTATGATTGCCAAAATATTGCACCTGACAGCACCTATGGTCACACGAAGAATTAAGGATGTATGTGGCCAAGTTATTTCAACAGAGGAACCGGACAAAGAAAACAATAATGAAGGAGCCAGACCGACAATACAACTATGGTACTTGTTGCATGACCAACATGGTACAAATACCCCGGACAGTCTGAGTCAGTATCGATCACCATGAATATACGCCCAAGGGGTCTACTCCATTGTGACCAAAGACCAGCTCAACAGATTGATTCTGGCAACCATGCTATGGCATCACACGACCTCTTATCCACATGGACATACCGACAAAATGAGTGATCAGAATGATCTCGAAGCATGTGCCCTCGCATATGGGAATCAGTTAAATGATAGCCTGCCGTGAACAAGATTCTTCCGCCAGAATCACCGTCCGTCAAGTCTCGAGATGCTCTTGTTATAAGGATGTACTCCTTCATACTGGTCAACAAATGACAGTCAAATCTTTGGTATGGATTGGATGCTCACGACAGTGGAGCTAGCCAAGATGATTCAGGAATCCCTGCGAGAGGCCAGATTCCGTCGGGAAGACGGTTATGGTTCCCAGCACTGTTTTGAATCCGGAGGCCATACATCTATTTAACCAACCCAATGCAAGGAGTAAGAGATTGGGTGTCCACCGAAAAAATTGGTTCATGACTCCATGGAATGTGGTCAGTGTGACACATCCATCAGAAACCACTCTCGAACTTGTGAGAAGGGCATATATTCCAGTCATGATAATCTTCCGCATCCCAGGTCAGCAGATATGAAAGAAATTGGAGCCAGTGTAAGCATGAACATGTGAGGTAAGACCTGTCAGAATGAGGATACATAAGCAAACCACCCCAGAGCCAGGCAATCAGCCATATGAAATTCAGCGGGAACATCATATAATGGAAAAGGATACCCGAGTTGGAAATGGTCTCCTTAAGTCAGAATATTCATACTTGTTCCCTGAGCAACCAAATCTCGAGTACGAGATTTCTTTAAGGGGGGAAGGTTTGTGACACCCTGGATTTTGGCCCTTTCTTTTTTATTTTGTTTTTCTTTGGATTTTTTATTTGAATTGCTTTTCTGTGGCTCTGTGGTCCTGAAACCTGGGAAGGTCATCTCTTCTCAGGCTCCCAAGTGGCTTGTCATCCTCAAAGCCATCTCAAGATCATGTCATTTCCCATCTTGGACCAATCCCAATATTCTTTTTACTGGGAATATTCCTTTTTCTATTAAAGGAATAATCCTTTTTTCCCTAGGTTGTGAAGCAACCTATATTTCTGTCTTCCAGAAAATTCCCAAATAATTCTCATAAATTGTTTGGCTCATATCTTCCACAGATATGTCAAAACCCTTCCTTGGCATCATCAAAGATAATTCACAAATACTCCTTTTCCTTTTCTGCCCTAAGTGGCTTTTTGAAAAGGAAGTGCTATTTATCTTTTCTTGTTTGTCCCCAAACTTTTTGGACACTCTTTCCTATCACTATCATTGTCTCATGTCAAAATTTAACTCAATTGGCCTAGTGAATCTTCCTCAGCAAATTTCCAAAGTTTCTGTCAGATGGAAGCCTTGTTGAAGGAAGTACCAGCTATGAGTATCCAAATGAGTTGAAATTTTGCAGGGTCCTTCATTTGATCTAATCATGACTCTCCACCAATTTTGAGTTTCATTCATCAATCCATGTGAGCTCATCATCAAATCTTTGTTTCTGGTCAGATTTTTAGGTTGTGAAGCAATTAAATTTTATATTGGTTCATTATTGCAGAAAATTTACTAGGACATGCTCCTACCAATATAACATCTCTCCACCAAATTTGGACTCATTTCATTCATCCATTAGTTTTCTATAATTTTCCCAAAATTCTGTCCAGAGAGGACCACTGTGAAGCAAGTGCCATTTTGGTATTTCCAAATGGTGTGAAACTTTTACAGTAGCTGCATATTCTCAAATCACTCACCTCTTCTAATTTTCAGCTCAATCCAAGCTAGTATGTGAGTGCCACATCAAGGTTTGCATTTCTGGTCAGTATGGCCCCTTGTACTACAAGTACCAGCTAAACCCCTCCTCTTCAGCTGAATATTTGCCATCTTGCTTACCTTAGTGAGTGATCAACCCCAGTCAAAGCACAGCATCTATCTCCTAGCATGTGAACCTCAGCAAACAGCAAGCACTTTGTTGTTCGTTTGGTTTCTTGCTATCTGAGGTCATACCATTGCCCTCTGTGCTTGGCTCCCTCCTCCTTGGCAACACTCTCTGTTCACCTTATCTGTCAGACACAGTTTGCAGGTCCTGGGTGCATCGCATGCGCCAGTTCATGCGGTGACTACATGGCTGGCATGCACACCAGCACGCTGTGCAAACCACGGGCACTGTTGCCGCCCTCTTCCTCCTCGTCTCGATGCATCTTCTTGTCCTAGAGCTTCCCTGTGAGCCTCTGCTTCGTCCCGTGCCCCTGCCCCGTCCTGTCTCGCCATCGTTGAGTTGCATAGAGCTCGCCCGTGACACTAAGCTCTCTGCTCCCTCCTTGTCCGGTCGGCCGAGACCTCTCGAGCCTTCCCAAGCCCTCCCCGGGCCATAAGTAGGTGCCCCGACCTCCTACGCACCTCGCCGGTCTCTCCCTACCTCCCTAGCCCACCGAAGCCACCTCACCATGCCTCCAACCACCGCGGCCATCGCCGGTGTTCGCTCAAATTCAAGCTAGCCCTGCCCCCTCCCCTTCTCTAGACCACACCAGAAGAACACCCTCACGCCACCGATCCTCCCTCTCCTCTCAGCTCGCCGCCGGAGCCCGTGTGGCCCAACCCGAAGGATCGGCCACCGCCGCCCGAGCTCTCTGTCCCGCTAGCCGCCGCGGTTTGAGCCGTCCCCGACGTGCGCCCTTCACCCAGACGGACGCGACACCTCTCCCCGAGGCCGCCGGTGCTCTGGCCTCAGCCGGAGACGGCCGGAGCCGGCTAGGCCCGTCGCCTGCATCGCGCCCTCCCCTGCTTCCTCTTTTTCCATCGGGAGGAGCAACAGGAGGAAGAAGATAGGGCCAGGCAGGCCCCGCATCGACCCGGACCCCACCTGTCATCCTCTCCAGCCTTATCCAGTCAGAAGTAAGTGAAAGCGTATTTTCAGAAATACGTTTTCAACTCTGGAAAGCGTATTTTCCTTCTTCTACGGCTCTGAATGCGTTTTCCAGTGCAGGAGGCATATTTGGCCGGAAGGCGTTTTCTGTTTTATCCACCAGGGGCTTGTTTGTGAAGATTTCTTTTACAGATTAGGCCCTAACACTCAACTAACTATATCGCCGCGACCGTAACTCCAAATCAGGTGATTCCAAAGCCCACATCTTCATCTCGTCGAGCCCGTTCCATTGCTACCATTTTCACTATGTGTTCACATACTGGAAACGACCATACTGCCCTTGCTCTTATCTAGCCCCCTCCGAGAGAGAACCGTTCCGATGAATCGTTCCACGGCTTCACCGCACTTCTTCTCGGTGTATCCTTCATCCCCAGGAAAGTCACGACAGCCAGTTGCATGATGGTCTTACAGTAGCCATGGTTTCCTACTTGAATAATAAATTATTTATGCATGTTAATATTTTCTGAATGCTATAAATATGCTCGTGAATCCATGCTTATCTTTATGATATGATCATTTTTCATCTGTTGGTTAAATGATTACTTGCTAGTATTATTATCATGTTCTTTTCTGGTAAATATTTCCGATGCTAGTGGTCATGCTATGTTCATTTGTAGTGTTATTATTATAATTGTGTTATTCATGATCATTGCTATGCCATGCTCATGTGCATCCAGTAGGGTAATGTCAGGACCCCGATTCCAAGTCACATCGATCTAGCCGGTAACACCTCATATCACTTTGCGGCCTCACGCACGGTATTCCCACGGGTGTCGCCTTACCATGGCCCGGGACCGTTTGCGCCTTTTGGCTCACGTATATGATAGTGTCGCTAGCATCCATATGACAGAGAACCCGGGCCGACATGACTAGTCGTGAACCCAAAGTGGCACTAACTTACGGGGACAGGCATACATGACCCAGCAATGAACGTGTCGGTCATCAGCGAGTGAATTCGGGCTGTAGCAACTGGGCTAGCAGGACTCCGAGAATCTGGGCTGTAGCAGGCTAACAGGACTCCGAAAGACACCGCGTGATGTTTCCCCGAAGGGACAGACACAGGATCGAGGAAGGACACATGCCGGCCAGTCTAAGTGTTCCGGAGCAGTAGCAAGCTAACAGGACTCCGGTAAACCGGGCTGTAGCGGACTACCAAGGCTCAGTGGAAGCACCAGACTACATTTCCCCATAAGAGAGGCTACCAAGGATAAACAACTAGGTTGTCGGATCCCACACATACCAAGCATTTCAATCATACACACAATATGCTGGATATGGGCAAATACAACATGGCATCACAACAAGACTCTACGACTCAGAGTATTTATTCATTAGGCTCCGAGGAGCCAAGTATTACAAACATGGGTCTCATGACCCAACATTCAGAGCATACAAGTCAAAGCACATGCGGAAGCCTATCATGTCTGAGTACAGACATCTACAAATGAAAAAGGCTGAGAAGCCCGACTATCTACCAGATCCTGCCGAGGGCACAAGATCGTAGCTGAGGTATCAAGCTAAACGTCGAAGTCCACGTGGAACTACTAGCGAGACTGAAGTCTCTCTGCAAAACATAAAATAGGCAAACGTGAGTACAAATGTACCCAGCAAGACTTACATCAAAACTATCTACATATGCATCGGTATCAACAAAGAGGGTGGTGGAGTTTAACTGCAGCAAGCCAGCTTTGACTCAGTGGCTATCCTGAACTACGAATGCTGGTAACTCTTTTGAGGTGGCGCACACGAGTCCACATATTCACCATATCAATACACCACTATGGATCCGCTCCCGTCTCCCTACGAGAACGCCATCCATGGCACTCACGCTTATCTTGCGAGTTTTAGAGTATCCACTTTCACTTGTCTATGAACTGTACAGGCAACCCAGAAGTCCTTCACCGCGGACACGGCTATTCGAATAGATCATATTAACCCTGCAGGGGTGTACTTCTTCACACACGCTGCCGCCACTTACCACCATGTACACGTCGTGTATCTCGGCAACCTTCAAGCGGAAGCCTGGCGAGGGAGTCGGCCACGACCTGACTAACCACACAAGTCTCTAGTCCAGGTTTATCGCCTATTCGGGTTCCATCCACGAGGAGATCCGGCCGGAGTTTCACTCATAGCCCCAAATGATGTGTGCAGGGTTCCCGAGACACCAAACGGGCGCCCGGTACACCGTGCCACGGTGTATGTACCGCAACATAGCCCACCCCTAGGGTCAGCGCTACGCACGGCCCCCAACACATATCCTACAAACACCAGAAACTAGTTGCAACTCCTGGACAGAGAACAAGGGCGGCTAATAAGTCGAGAGAGTCAATTAAGGATCCCAATGTGTGGTAGTAGCTGTTCATGGATCAGAAACACAGAACTCGGTTCCTGAGGACGGCTTCAATGAGACAACCCACCATGTACTCCTACATGGCCTCTCACCAATACCTTTACCAAATCATGTTCACACACTTAGCTCTCAACAGCAGGACATGTTCACACACCTCTGAATCATCCCCGATGAATCAGACCTGACTCAACTCTAAGCAGTAGCAGGCATGACAAACAAGCATAGATGAGTAGGCACATCAGGGCCCAAACAACTCCTACTCATGCTAGTGGGTTTCATCTATTTACTGTGGCAATGACAGGTCATGCAGAGGAAAGGGGTTCAGCTACCGCAGCATGTAACAGTTGAATCGTTGTTGTCCTAATGCAGTAAAAGAGAGCAGAAGCGAGAGAGTGGGTTTGTATCGGAATGAACAAGGGGGTTTTGCTTGCCTGGCACTTCTGAAGATAATATAGTTCTTCATCGGTGTCATCGAACACGTCGTCGGAACCACGTCTACTGAGAGGGAGCAACCACCGGCAAATACAAGAGGAACCACAATCAATGCAATGCACATTCGTATGAATGATATGTCATATTAAGGTACTGAATTGACCTAGTGCAACAGTTAGTCATATTCATTGAAGTGGAATTCAAACCTATAGCAAATTCCAACTCCAAAACTAATTACTATTTATTCCATAATCATGAATTGTCCTATTCGGTGAGGTTAACTTGTTCAAACATGCATGAAAATGCCATATTCAGATTCTTTGGATTTTTCTGATCATTTTACATATATAATTTATTTCATTCTGAGCTATAGTTTATTTTCTATGAATTTTAGAAGTTTTGGACATTTTCTGGAATTTTCTGATTATTTTAAATCCAGAAAATGATTTACTGCATCAGCATGACGTCGGTGTGATGTCAGCAGGTCAACAGAGATGGTCCAGGTCAAACCTGACCAGTGGGTCCCACTGGTCAGTGTCACAGTTAGCTAATTAACTAAATTAGTATTAGATTAACTCCTAATCTAGGTTTGACCAGGGGACGGGGCCCACATGTCAGTGACCCAGGGCGGTCAAATCCCTAGTCAACCGGGGCTAAACCCACCGGCGGCATGACGCCGGCGAGGCCAGACACGGCGGGGCAGCGCGGGATTCCTCCTCCGGCGACCAAATGGACGGCGGAGGGCATCTACGTGTAGCTGGAAGCGAGCCGCGTCGCGTGGTGCTAGTGGTTGGGCTCGGGGTCACCGGAAACGATGCCGGCGACGAGCTGTGCGGCTGCCGGAGTTCGGGCGAGCTCAGGCTTGTCGCTAGGGGGCACGGCGAGGTGCGTGAAGTGGTGCTGTGGGCTCCTGGGGATGCGGTGAAGACGATGGCGTGCTCGGAATCGAGCCAACGTGGCTGTGGCCACGACGGCGACGTGCAGAGGCGGCGGCGGGTGCGGGCGAGCTCGGTGTGGTCGCTGTGGTGCACGAGAAGGCAAACGGAGAGGAGGAGGAGGTAGCAGGGCTCACGGCGCGTCGGACGAGCGGGTCGGAGGAGTCGGGGATGAGCCGAAGCAAGCGGGGCGGTGAAGTGGATCTCCGACGACGGGCGGTGAAGACGAGACCGGTGTGGTGGCTTCAGGGCGAACGAGCGCTAGGGGCTCGGTCTGCTCGACGAAGAGGACGGTGGTGGAGCTGCTGGACAGGGTGGGGCGACGAGGAGGCAACGATGGCCGCGGTTACGTCGGCGGTGCGGGCGCGGCAGCGTCGGCCATGGCGAGGAGAGGCGAGGGAGAGAGCAGGGGGGAGAGTGAGGTGTCCAGGGGCTCGGGGCGGCACCGAGGAGGCCCTTCGAGGCGTCGAGGTGGCCTGGAGGTACGCAGGCAGGCAGGGTGGTGGCGTGGCGAGCTCGGGCGCGGCGCCGTGTCCCTCCTCTGCCTAGTGGCAGAGGTGGGTGATGACTGGCACGGGCCAGGTGGGCCGGCCCAGTGCAGGTAAGTGGCCTCTGGCCTTTCTCTCTCTCTCTTTTCTGTTTTCTGTTTTTCTATTTTTCTGCAGGTTTGTGACTTTTCTAAAAATACCTAGGCATTTCCAAAAATCACCAAACTGCTCATGCCCACTGTATAGAGTATATCCAACATGGAATATTTCAGTTTGGGATTATTTGGACATTTAAAATATTTACTAGCATATAAATGCCCAAATGCAAGTAACATAAGATTTAATTCAGTGACCCAATGATGTCCTAGAAAATTGTGCACCATTTTTGTCAGAGGTTCTAGACCAAGGCAAAGATGATGAACATTTTAGAAGGGCATTTCAGGTTCATTGAAAAAGATTTTAGTAAACCCTAGTTGTTTCCAAGGGGGTGCTGGGGGTTCTATCATCCCCATTTCAAGTTTCTGGAAAAGTTTAAACATGATGCAACACTCTAATGCATGAACTAGCTAGGGTGTGACAGGTAAATGATTTGTTGTTGCTGATATGTTAAATAGTGATGTTGCTCACCCATGCTCATGTTGATATCATGCTCATATGCATTGTTATTCCATCATGTTGTTGTGACTCAGCTCATTACATTCAAGTTAAACCGGACTTTAATACAACTTAAACATCTGTTGGTTGAGTCATAGTGCCATCGAATCGAGCTGACCAGTGCAACCACACTTGCCTTATGGGGGGCCCTGATTGGGTTTATTGTCATGCCTCTCGCTGGTGCCTCCAACTAGGGAAGGTTATACGCGTGTGCTACCCTTTATCAGGTAGGCCGGTATAAGCCTTGTGAGCCCGAGTTTGGTATTGTGCACATGTCCCAGTTTGGGACCGTTTTTGTTTTGCCACGACGGTGGCCGTTGGATGTCCAGAGTGGCATTGGGGCCACCCATGACTTAGCCCAAAGGGGAGTTTGTCGTAGTGGCCGAGAGAGTGTCATGCAATAGATTGGTTTTGTCGGAACGCCGTTGGTCCACCCGAATGGGAGCACGAGGCCTTGGGTTCAGTGGTGTGGGTACAGTGTACTAACCTCTGCAGAGTGTATAATCTATCGATAGCCGCGCCCGCGGATATGGGACCAGTTCATAGTATGTCACACTATGGGTCAACAGTAATAATAATCTGACTAATAAACAACCCCGGTTCGATGAGGAAAGAAGTTGGATGATCTTGATGTGGTCACGGGAGGATCACCATGGTATTCTTGAAAATGATGAGATGATCTTGTGAGGATCACAATGGTATTCTTGATAATGATGAGGTGATCTTGTGAGGATGACAATGGTATTCTTGAGAATGATTGAAGTGATCCCGTGACCACGATGATAAGTAAGAGTGGCATATCTATGGTGGTTACGAGGTAACCTCCGAACAGAGTAAGTTGAATCATGATAGTTTAAACTTGTTACATGCTAGTATCATCATTGTTCATGTCTCGAGTAATATGTTCATGCCATGCTCATCTGATGTTGTTCTAGCGGTATCTTGTTCACTATGTACATGCCATGTTATGCTAGTTGTACCATGCTCATCCTTGTTTAACCTCTAAATGTCGTGCTGTTGTTTGTCTTGATTGCTTTTGGTTGCTATGAGCTTGTGAGTACATTCAAAGTACTCACCTGGCGTGTCATGCCAGTTTGCAGGTCATGCTGTGTTAGCTTGCGTGTCAAAGATCCAGAGTTTGCGAGCTAGGATAAGTGTTCTGGCCAGAGTCCCTACGGAGTGGAGTCCATCACTGTCGTCGTTGTTCCATTGCTAGAAGATATTCCGCTGCTTCGACTTGTTCTGCTGCTAGCATAGAGCAACATGAGCAGGCGTAGCGTCACCGTGTCGATGTAATTCGTTGTGATATCGGAACCCCTGTATCCTTATCATTTGTAATAAAGAGCTGATTTGTTCTATGCCAAGCAGTGACGTATTCCAGAAGACTTGATCTCTGGGCTGGAATACGGGGTGTTCCGGTCTCTCTAAACCGGGGTGCCACATGTTTCACCTCCCAACTCATTTATCATAGAGATAATTGTCAATAATAATAATTCATGATCAAATATATTTGACTAGCCATATGTGCCTAGATCTTTCCCCACCACATAATGCTTGCCAACTAGAGAATAATTGAGGTTGAAATGAGAAGGAATACTATTAACTCTTGCATAAAAGTAAATACATAAAGTTAAAGATAGGCCCTTCGCAGAGGGAAGCCGAGGTTGTCATGCGCTTTTTATTTTTGGATGTACAAGCTCTTAATGCAAAGGAATGTCATGTTATATTGTCCCTTGTGGTAGCAAAATTTACTATGCAGTCCGTCGCTTTTATTTCTTTACCATCACAAGTTCGTACAATGCTTATTTTCCCTTGCAATAAAAGATCATACATGTTTTAGGAGCAATTTTTATTGCTTTTTGCACCGATGACAACTTACTTGAAGTATCTTATTCAATCCATAGGTAGATATGGTTGACACTCATGTCAAGAAACTTGGTTTAAGTGTTTTTTTGGATGCAGAAGTAGTAACTCTACTTAGTACGAATTTTTGTCTAGCAAAAGATCCTAAGCAAGTACCACATGTTGGAGGATCCATAACAATATAACTTCTATACAAATATACCCAAACATAACTCATTACGTTGTCTTCCTTGTCCAACTTCAACTAATTTGCTCAAGTTTGAAAATAATTAATGGGTATTCACAATCATAAAGGATGTCCAAGATAATATATTTTTATGTGAAAGTTCTCTTCCTTATACTAATCATTCATGAATTGCTTGTATGACTAATATTGTGATTGTCAAACTTGAATAGATTTTGCTTTCTAAACCCAATGTGAAGCTACTACTAGATATGATACAAGCATATGAAGAACATTTAATTTCAAATTTATGATATTAAATTCATTCAACAATTTACTCATAGGATATAAGTGAAGCACAAGAATGAATGACAAACTACTCCAAAAGATATAAGTGAAGATCAATGAGTAGTCAAACAATTAAGTAGCAATGTGAAGACTCTCTCCAAATAAAGATTTCAGATCCAAGTATTTTATTAAAATGTCAAGCAAAATGAAAATAAAAGGACACACCAAGGATAGCACACATCGTGTGAAGAAGCAAAAACTTAAGCTCAAACAAAACTAACCGATAATTATTGATGAAGAAAGGTGGGATGCCTACCGGGGCATCCCCAAGCTTAGATGCTTGAGACTTCTTGAAACATTAATTTGAGATGCCTTGGGCATCCCCAAGACTGATCTTTTGTGTCTCCTCAATTCCTCTCATATCACGGCTTCCTTAAATCTTAAGAACTTCATCCACATAAAACTCAACAAGAACTCGTGAGATAAGTTAGTATAAATCAATGCAAAACCTTGTCATTCTCTAATGTAACAAATCGTAAAATTGTAATTAAACATTTCATACTAAATGCCTCTGCATATTTAATACTCCAATCCTCAAATAGAACCATTAAACAAGCAAACATATGCAAACAATGCAATCATAACAGCAATCTGTCTAAATAGGACAGTATGAAAAGGATGAAGAAGGATCCATACTTATTTAAATAAAAAAATATGAAAATATACCATATTGTAGAAAATTTATCATATATTATTGTATCAAAATTTCAACATTTTATCACATTATTACTTTTCTAGAGAATTCACGCAATAGCGTGCAACTTTCTGTTTTGAAACAGCAACTCATATACTTGCAAACTAAGCATGGTGAAGACTATCCTTGACACTTTTATTGAAATAAAAGATACAAAACATTATTCTAAATGACAGAAAGCAAATCCTAATAAAATAAAATGACTCTCCAAGCAAAACACATATCATGTGACGAATAAAATATAGCTCCAAGTGAGGTTACCGATAATGTTGAAGACAAAAGAGGGGATGCCTTCTAGGGCATCCCCAAGATTAGACGCTTGAGTCTTCCTTGAATATTAACTTGGGGTGCCTTGGGAATCCCCAAGCTTAGGGTCTTGCCTCTCCTTGTTCTCCTCATATCGATATCTCACCCAAAATTTGAAAACTTCAATCACACAAAACTTAAGGGAACTTCGTGAGATGGGTTAGTATGATAAAGAGAAAATCATTCACTTTGGTACTGTCAAGACAAGATTCATAATTCTTCTCACACAATTCCTACCGTACCCTATCATTTATACAATTTATATTGACCAATATAAGCCATAGAAACTAGAAAACAAGCAAACTATGCATTGCAAACAGAATCTGTCAAAAACAAAACAGTCTGTAATGATCTGAACAATGACCATACTTCTGGAACTCCAAAAAATCTGAAAAATTAGAATAGCGTGGGAAATTTGTATATCAATCATGTGTAAAAAATTCAGAACAAAATTACGTTCCAGTGATTTTTCCAAATTCCTGTACTGAGCACAAAAGTTTCTGTTTTTGCAGAGAATCAAGTCAACTATCATCCACACTATCCCAAAGGCTTTACTTGGAACTTTATTGAAACAAAAGCTATAAAACATGATTACTACAGTAGCTTAATCATGTGAACACACAAAAACAGTAGGTATATGAAGGAAATATGCCCTAGAGGCAATAATAAAGTTGTTATTTTATATTTCCTTATTCATGATAAAGGTTTATTATTCATGCTAGAATTGTATTGATCGGAAACTTAAATACATGTCTGAATACATAAACAAACACCGTGTCCCTAGTATGCCCTCTACTATACTAGCTCGTTGATCAAAGATGGTTAAGGTTTCCTAACCATGGACATGTGTTGTCATTTGATAATGGGATCACATCATTAGGAGAATGATGTGATGGACAAGACCCATTCGTTAGCTTAGCATAATGATCGTTCAGTTTTATTGCTATTGCTTTCTTCATGTCAAATACATATTCCTTCGACTATGAGATTATGCAACTCCCAGATACTGGAGGAATACCTTGTGTTCTATCAAACATCACAACATAACTGGGTGATCATAAAGATGTTCTACAGGTATCTCCGAAGGTGTTTGTTGAGTTGGCATAGATTGAGATTAGGATTTGTCACTCCGAGTATCGGAGAGGTATCTCTAGGCCCTCTCGGTAATACACATCATAAGCTTGCAAGCAAACGACTAAGGAGTTAGTCACGAGGTGATGTATTACAGAACGAGTAAAGAGACTTGCCGGTAACGAGATTGAACTAGGTATGAAGATACCGACGATTAAATCTCGGGCAAGTAACATGCCCATGGACAAAGGGAATTGTGTATGTTGTCATAACAGTTCGACCGATAAAGAATTCGTAGAATATGTAGGAGCCAATATGGGCATCCAGGTTCCACTATTGGTTATTGACCGGAGAGGTGTCTCGGTCATGTCTACATAGTTCTCGAACCCGTAGAGTCTGCAAGCTTAATGTTCGTTGACGATATAGTGTTATATGGGTTATGTGATTTGGTAACCGAATGTTGTTCAGAGTCCCGGATGAGATCATGGACATGACGAGGAATCTCAAAATGGTTGAGAGGTAAAGATTGATATATCGGACGATGGTATTCGGACACCGGAAGAGTTTTGGAGTGCACAGGGTAGTCATCGGGTCACCGGAAGGGGTTCCAGACACCCCCGGTAAGTGTATGGGTCTAATGGGCCAAAGGGGGGGACAGACCAGCCCCTGGTGCGCCCCTTCTTTGGACTACAGGCCCTAAGGTAAGGAAAGGGGGGAGGGCTAGCCCCTCCTGCCTTTCCCTCTCATGGGAGAAAGGAAAAGGGGGGGCGCCACCCTCCCCTGCCTTTCCCCGCGTTCCAAATAAGGAAAGGGGGGCGCGGCTTGGGAGGGACTCCAAGTAGGATTCCTCCTACTTGGGCGCCTCCTTTGGCTGCTCGTCCCTCCCTCCCACCTATATATATGTGGGGAGGGGGTGCCACACAAGGACACAACATCGTCTTAGCCGTGTGCGGCGCCCCCGTCCACTGTTTACTCCCCCGGTCATATTTTCGTAGTGCTTAGGGGAAGCCCTGCGGAGATCACTTCACCATCACTGTCACCACGCCGTCGTGCTGTCGGAACTCATCCACTACCTCGCTATCTTGCTAGATGAAGAAGGCGCGGACATCACCGAGCTGAACGTGTGCAGAACGCGGAGGTGTCGTACGTTCGGTACTCGATCGGTTGGATCGCGAAGAAAGTTCGACTACATCAACCACGTTGTGAAATGCTTCCGCTTGCGGTCTACGAGGGTACGTAGACACACTCTTCCCCTCGTTGATATGCATCTCCATGGATAGATCATTGTGTGTGCGTAGAATTTTTTTTGTTTTCCATGCAACGTTTCCCAACAGTGGCATCAGAGCCAGGTCTATGCGTAGATGATATGCACGAGTAGAACACAAAGAGTTGTGGGCAGTGATAGTCATACTGCTTACCACCAATGTCTTATTTTGATTCAGCGATATTGTGGGATGAAGCGGCCCGGACCAACCTTACATGTCCACGCACATGAGACTGGTTCCACCGACTGACATGCAACTAGTTTTGCATAAAGGTGGCTCGCGGGTGTCTGTTTCTCCTACTTTAGTTGAATCAAATTTGACTACGACTGGTCCTTGAAGATGGTTAAAACAGCAAACTTGATGAATCACCATTGTGTATTTTGCGTAGGTAAGAATGGTTCTTGCTAGAAACCCGTAGCAGCCACGTAAAACTTGCAACAACAAAGTAAAGGACGTCTAACTTGTTTTTGCAGGGTATGTTGTGATGTGATATGGTCAAGACATGATGTGGTAAATGTTATTGTATGAGATGATCATGTTTTGTAAGTTATCAGCAACCGGCAGGAGCCTTATGGTTGTCTCTTTATTGTATGAAATGCAAACGCCATGTAATTGCTTTAGTTTATCGCTATGCGTTAGCAATAGTTGGCGAGACGACCACAACGCAACGATGGAGATCAAGGTGTCGAGCCGGTGACAATGGAGATCATGATGATGCTTTGGATATGGAGATCAAAAGCATGAGATGATGATGGCCATATCATGTCACATATTTTGATTGCATGTGATGTTTATCTTTTATGCATCTTATTTTGCTTAGAACGACGGTAGCATTATAAGATGATCCCTTCACTAAATTTCAAGATATAAGTGTTCTCCCCGAGTATGCACCTTTGAGAAAGTTCATCATTTCAAGACACCTCGTGATGATCGGGTGTGATAGACTCTACGTTCACATACAACGGGTGTAAGACAGTTTTGCACATGGGGAATACTTGGGTTAAACTTGACGAGCCTAGCGTGTACAGACATGGTCTCGGAACACTGGAGACCGAAAGGTCGAACGTGAGTCATATAGCAGATATGATCAACATATAGATGTTCACCATTGATGACTGCCCCATCTCACGTGATGATCGGACTTGGGTTAGTTGATTTGGATCATGTATCACTTAGATAACTTGAGGGATGTTTATTTAAGTGGAAGTTTATTAGTAATTTGATTAAATTGAACTTAATTTATCATGAAATTAGTCCTGATAGTATTTGCAAATCTATGTTGTAGATCAATAGCTCGCGATATAGTTCCCCTATTTTTTGATATGTTCCTAGAGAAAAACTAAGTTGAAAGATGTTAGTAGCAATGATGCGGACTGGGTCCGTGATCTGAGGATTATCCTCATTGCTACACAGAAGAATTATGTCCTTAATGCACTGCTAGGTGACAGACCTATTGCAGGAGCAGATGCAGATGTTATGAATGTTTAGCAAGCTCAGTATGATGACTACTTGATAGTTTAGTGCCCCATGCTTTATTGCTTAGAGTCTGGGCTGCAAAGACGTTTTGAACGCCATGGAAATATGAGATGTTCCAAGAGCTAAAATTAGTATTCCAGGCTCATTCCCATGTTGAGAGGTGTCGGTGTACTAAGTATTGGGCCACTAGTACCCCGTACTTGTGCACGGGCAGTTGTAGCCATCCTCGCGGCAAGGCTTGCCGGGAACAGCTCGAGGTCGATTCAAGCCACCAAAGAAATCATCAAGTCAGAGACCTGAGGGTCAACGGATAAGCACAGCTGGAATCCGAAGGCCAGCTTCCCCGGCAAGATCCTTGCCGGGATGGCCTGTGGGGCCCGGCAAGGCTTGGCGCCCGGCAAGGCTTGGCGTCCGGCAAGGCTTGGCGCCCGGCAAGATTCGGCGCCTGGCGAGGTTCTGCCACTGTGCCACCGCTTCGGCACAGTAACAAGTCTGACATTCTGGGTCCTTCTCTGGATGCGTGGCGATGCACCAGTGGAGGAGAGCTTAAGCGGTGCTGATGGGATGGCCCCTTTTTCCATCCCCAAGAAAGTGAGGACACCTAAACGGACACCTCACGGTGCATTAAATGCGCTTGTCCTAATCCGTCAGGGGTTAGGTATGATACCCTGTAGCTACTTTACACCTCAATGTATGTACATTTTGCCACCGTGGAGACCCCTTTGAGCATATAAAAGGAGGCCCAAGGCAACTGCTACAGGGGAGGAGAACTTATGGCCCATTCTGCAGCGTAGCTGCTCTTTGAACGTACTGTTCATTGCGAGCGCTCCTGAAGGCTGGGCTCAAGAACATCAATAAGAACACAAAGCAGGAGTAGGGTTTTACGCTGATCAGCGGCCCGAACCTGGGTAAAAACTTCCCGCGTCGATCATTGGTTCTGCTCTTTGCGTATACCTCTCCCCCCGCCGAATCGTAAAGGGGTCTCTCGGGATCCCATAGGTGTCGTACGCCGACATCTTTGGCGCGCCAGGTAGGGGGATTGAGGGTTGCGTGAACCTGATCTAGTGCTCGGCGCCTTAGTTTCTTCATAATCTTTATCATCATGCCGCCCAAGAAGAAGAGCGTTGCGACGACGCAACCGTCCACGTCCGTTTTGCCTAGACCTTCGCGTACAGGCGACGGTGTGGGTGCAGAAGGAAGAGGACTAGAACCCCCGCGGCGTTCTGGTGATCCAAGCCAATCGAGCGGTATCGTTCGCAGTGGCAGTGGTAACCTGCACGCCGCCGGATCTAGAGATGGTGATGTGTTGCCTACGGGTGGCACAACGAACTCGAGAGATCGGAGGGCGCCTGTTGGAACTCCCGCGCCGGCGCAAGCCTCACGACCTACCCAGGTCGTGCATGATGAGCGACGTCATGGCGCTGGTGGTTCAGGGCGTCCCCATGAAAAGGTCTCTGTGCATCGATCCCAGGATGCATGGGGCCAGCATGCACACCAAGCTGCCGGCGGAGGTGGCGCCCGATCGCGTGACCGTGGTGGTGCTCCTTCTAACATGGTTAGGAGTCAGAGCACCTCACGTACCTCGCACTTGTCGCCGCCAGCAGAAGCCTTGGCACGTGCGCAGCTGCTCCTTGATTTTCCTCCCGCCCCGGAGAAGATGGAGGAGTGGCGAGCTACTATCCAGAGCCTTATTGGCTTCGCCATCAAGGATGGACCGCAAGAGGCAGGGCCCTCGCAGCGAAGGCCCATCGATTCGGCACGAGCCGATGTAGAGAAAACCGGAGGTGGTGCAACCACAGTGCACTCCCCTCCGTGGCACCAGCGGCGGCCGACAACTCAGCAAGTCGACCGCCATGAAGAAGTTTCCACGGCGTCGTCCGATCCACGGATGCGCCGTGATCAGCGTCAAGTTCTCCAGGAACGAGGCAAGGAGGACGCTCGAACAACCATCGAGCAGCGACGGGAAGCGCGCTATCAGTCTGATAAGCGCGCGGGGCTGGCTGTCGACGAGCCTGCGCCAGGGGACGTAGGAGACTTGCCTTATGAGGTAGGGACTCCAGCGTTTACCCGTGAGCTGCGGCAAGTCCGGTGGCCCAATTCCCGAACCTTCAAGCCGGAGGTCCCGGAGAAATATGACGGTAAGACCCATCCCTCGGAGTTCCTGAGCATCTACACCATTGCGGTGCAGGCTGCCGGGGGCCGAGATGACAAAATACTTGCCAACTACTTCCCGTTGGTGCTCAAACCCAACGTCAGGTCGTGGTTGATGCATCTGCCGAAGAATTCCATTTCTTCCTGGTCAGATCTGTGCCATCAGTTTGTTGGCGCCTTTGTTGGAGGCCACCAAGCTCCTGGCCAAGAGAGCGATTTGCACATCATCCCTCAGAAGGAGGGCGAGTCCCTGCGCAAGTTTATGCAGAGGTTCAGCCGGGTGCAGTACAATATTCCCGACGTTCATCCTGCCGCTGTCATTAGCGCGTTTCACCAGAACGTGCATAACCGCAGAATGCGGGAAGAGCTGGCAATGAACAAAGTCAGGAGTATTGCCGAGCTTTATGCTCTGGCCACTCTGGCCAACAAGTGCGCTCGGGCTGAAGAGGGGAGGAAACTCCCTGGTGAGGATATTGGCGCGGCGGGCGAGTCCAAAGATGAAGACGCCGCGGCCCCGTCAAGGAAAGGCCGGCGGCGGAACAGGAAGCGTGGAGGCAAGGCCGTGCTTGCCGTCGAGGAATCCGACAACCCCGGCGCCGCCAAGAAGGCCAAGGTTGGCGACCCCGGCAAGGATCTTGCCGGGTACCCTTCCTGTCAGGCCTTGGCGGCTGCCGACAAGTCGGAGAACTCCGGCAAGCAGTATTGCAAGATCCATCGCACCAAGGGCCACGATCTCCAGAACTGCCGGCAAGTTGAGCAGCTTGACGAGAAGCAGAGAGCCGAATACAAGAGGCGAGACAAGGAGAAGGCCCAAGATGGTGCTGAGGGGCCCGGCAAGAAACGCGGTGGCCGAGGGGGTCGCCGCGGCAAGGCCAAGCAGCAAAAGGATCGGCCCGCTCGGGGCCGAGACAAAGAAGGAGATGATGATGAGGAAGATGATGAATCCAGTGAGCAAGAATTCCAGAAGGCTACGGAGGCCATGTGCATCGATGGGGGTGCCTCGCTGCATTCTTCCCACCGCCAACTCAAACAGTGGGTGCGGGAGGTCAATGCAACAGAGCCGTCCCCAGAGGCATGTAGGCCCCTGAAGTGGTCCAGCACGCCTATCATTTTCGACGCCGAGGATCACCCCGATCGCACAACTGCGGTCGGGTGCTTGCCATTGTTGGTCTCCCCAACAATTCGTAACCTCAAGGTGACAAAAATGTTAGTTGACGGCGGGGCCGGCCTAAACTTAATCTCACCGGATGTGCTCAAAAAGCTTCAGATTCCCGACGAGGACCTCGAGGAAACGGGTACATTTCAAGGGGTCAATCCGGGAAGAACCCAGCCTAAGGGCAAGATTACGCTGCCAGTAACATTTGGCAGTGAGCTCAACTTCAGGACCGAGAAGGTGGTGTTTGATGTCGCCAAGATCCCCATGTCATACAATGGGATCCTTGGTCGGCCAGCGCTGGCTAAGTTTATGGCGGCATCACACTACGCATACAATGTCTTGAAGATGCCTGGGCCGTTGGGTGTCATCACTATCCATTTCGATAAGAGGGATGCGCTCATCTATGCCGACCAACTTTACCAGGAAGCAGTTGCTACACCTGCCATCAAGGCACTTGCTCCTGCCGCTGGAACTCCCCGAGGGAAGAAGAAGACCGGCAAGAACCTTGGCGCGAACTCCGGCAAGCGCACCTCCTCGGAGTGCTGCGCTTCCGTCGAGGACGTACCAGAGAGTTCCACCGGCAAGAACAAGAAGTCCAAGGCTGCTCCGCCGGAAACCAAGAAGGTGCCTGTCAGAGAGGACGGAACAGGGGGAACTTTCACCATAAGTTCCACCCTAGATGACAAATAGGAAAGCGCGCTCGTTGCTTTCCTGCGGGCGAATGTCGACGTGTTTGCATGGCAACCGTCTGACATCCCCGGTGTTCCCAGGAAGGTAATTGAGCACCACCTTGCTGTCTGTCCTCATGCGCGGCCCGTCAAGCAAAGGGTCAGGAAGCAGGCCTTGGAGCGGCAAGAATTCATTGCCGAAGAGATTAAAAAGCTGGAGGCGGCAGGACTGGTCAAAGGAGTGCTTCATCCAACCTGGTTGGCCAATCCGGTCGTAGTGCGGAAAGCGAATGGGAAATGGAGGCTTTGTATCGATTATACAGATATCAATAAAGCTTGTCCAAAAGATCCCTTTCCCTTGCCGCGCATCGACCAGATTGCGGATGCCACCGCTGGTTGCGATCTCCTGTCCTTCCTTGATGCCTATTCAGGGTATCATCAGATTTTTATGGCAAAAGAAGATGAAGAGAAGACTGCCTTTATCACCCCATGTGGTACGTATTGTTTTATACGAATGCCTTTCGGGTTGAAAAGTGCTGGTTCAACATTTGCCAGAGCAATCCAGATTGGTTTTGAGCCACAACTCCATAGAAATATGGAGGCGTATATGGATGATATAGTGGTCAAAACCAAAGATAAAGCAACGCTCATTCAAGACTTAGAAGAAACATTTGCAAACTTGCGCAAGATCAACTTGAAGCTCAATCCTGAGAAGTGCGTGTTCGGTGTTCCTTCTGGCAAGCTCCTCGGATTCTTTGTATCTTGCCGGGGAATCGAAGCGAACCCCGACAAGATCAAAGCTATTGAGCAAATTGAAGCGCCGAGACGCGTCAAGGATGTGCGTCGTCTTGCCGGCTGTGTTGCTGCTCTAAGCAGGTTTATTTCCAAATCTGCTGAGCGCGCCCTGCCCTTCTTCAAAATTTTGAAGACGGAAGGTCCGATGAAATGGACTCCGGAGGCGGAGGCTGCGCTGCAAGATTTGAAGAAATACCTTTCCTCTCCACCGACACTAGTCGCGCCTAAACCACAAGAGCCGTTGCTGCTGTATCTGGCGGCAACAAATCAAGTGGTTAGCGCTGCGCTAGTGGCGCAGAGAGAGGCTGATGAGGAGGCAACACCAGTGGCAGGACCACCAAATGACGCGGCAAGATCTTCCCCAGCAAGGGTTGATCCCGGCAAGACAGGATCTGCGCAAGCAGGAGAACCCGTGCGGAAGAAGAAGGTGGTGCAGCGCCCAGTTTATTTTGTTAGCTCTCTTTTACAAGGAGCTAGGTCAAGATATTCTGGTGTGCAGAAGTTGCTTTTCGGCCTCCTTATGGCCTCGAGGAAGCTGCGCCATTATTTTCAAGCACATGAGATCACTGTCGTCACTCGCTTTCCGTTGCAACGGATTTTGCAAAATCCGGAGGCAACCGGCAGGATCGTGGAGTGGGCGTTGGAGTTGTCCAGCTTTGGCCTTAAGTTTGAAAGCACTTTGACGATCCAGAGCAGGGCCTTGGCGGAGTTCATTGCAGAATGGACCCCAACGCTAGACGAAGAAGTTCAAGAAACAACTCTCCCCGGCAAGGAAATCGATCAGCAATGGGTTATGTACTTTGACGGGGCTTTCTTGCTGCAAGGCGCCGGTGCTGGCGTGCTGCTTGTCGCACCCACAGAGAGCACCTCAAGTACGTAGTCCAAATGCACTTTCCCCAAGAGAGTTCGACCAACAACACTGCAGAATACGAGGGTTTGCTTGCCGGTCTCAGGATCGCGGCGGACCTTGGTATCAAAAAGCTCGTCATCAAAGGCGATTCACAACTTGTCGTTAGGCAAGTTAACAAGAGTTATCAAAGTCCATTGATGCAAGCCTACGTAGATGAAGTGAGGAAATTGGAAGAGCGCTTTGACGGTCTCCAAATGGAGCACGTTCCTCATGCCGAGAACAATATTGCTGATGACCTGTCAAAGCGTGCTGCCCTCAAGTTGCCTGTGGAACCAGGAACTTTTGTGCTCCAATTGACTCAACCATCCGTGGCGCCATCGATGCGGCAAGAAAAGAGAAGAAAGTTGAACTCTGGCCAGTACTTCCCGGCAGGGCTCCCCGGAGCCGCCGGCAAGGTAGTTGCCGGGATAGACATGCCTGCCGGGGAACAACAGGCTCCGGCAGGGCCTCGGACCCTTGCTGTCGAGACGAACGTTCCCCCGGCAGAGGAAATGCCTTTAGTCCTAGCTGTCGAGCCTCAGGCTCCAGCATGGGCGCAACACATTGTCCATTTCCTTCAGACAGGTGAACTCCCTGAGGAACAGGAAGAAGCAGAGAGAGTAGCCCGTCGGTCTGTTATGTACAAGTTCGTCGATGACGTCCTGTACAGAAAGAGACCGAACGGTGTGAAATTGAAGTGCATTCCTCGGGAGGATGGACTAGAGCTGTTGGCGGAGATACATGGGGGCATATGTGGCTCTCACATAGGGTCAAGAGCGCTTGCCGGGAAAGCATTCCGGCAAGGTTTCTTTTAGCCCACCGCTCTCCAGGATGCGACTGCACTAGTAACCAAGTGTGAAGCGTGCCAGTTTCATTCGAAGAAATTACATCAGCCAGCTCAAGCTCTTCAGACAATCCCTCTCTCCTGGCCATTTTCGGTCTGGGGGCTCGACATACTGGGCCCCTTCCCCCGTGCTACCGGGGGCTTTGAGTACTTGTACGTTGCTATCGACAAGTTCACAAAGTGGCCGGAGGTGGAAGCAGTGAGGAAGGTGACAACACAATCGGCTGTCAAGTTCTTCAAGGGAATTGTTTGCCGTTTCGGTGTGCCCAACAGGATCATCACCGACAACGGCACGCAGTTCACAAGTCGCACCTTCATGCAGTACGTCCAAGACCTTGGCGGCAAGATTTTTTTTGCCTCTGTTGCTCACCCGAGAAGCAACGACCAAGTGGAGAGGGCCAATGCTGAAGTGTTGCGCGGTCTCAGGACCAGAACCTTTGATAGGCTGAAAAAGTGCGGAAGATGCTGGATTGATGAGTTGCCGGCGGTTCTTTGGTCAATCAGAACGACACCAAATCGAGCCACCGGCCAAACGCCCTTCGCTCTGGTCTACGGAGCGGAAGCAGTTCTCCCCACGGAACTCATATACGGATCTCCTCGAGTGCTCGCTTATGATGAGCTCGAGCAAGAGCAACTGCAGCAAGATGACGCTGTGCTCCTTGAGGAGAATCGTCTTCAGGCTGTTGTGCGAGCTGCACGCTACCAGCAAGCTTTGTGCCGCTATCATAGCCGCAAAGTTCATGCCCGAAGCCTTGAGGAAGGCGACCTTGTTCTTCGACGGATTCAGTCCGCCAAGAATTCAAACAAGTTGACGCCAAAGTGGGAAGGCCCTTATCGGGTAGTACGAGTCACCAGGCCCGGCGCTGTCCGCCTGGAGACCGAAGATGGCGTTCCAGTGAGCAATTCCTGGAATATCGAACATCTTCGCAAGTTCTACCCATAAGGCGCGGTTGCCGGGGGCTCCCGGCAACCACTCTTTTGTACAAGTCTTGCCGGCAAGGCATGTGATCCTTTGTACAAAGCCAGGCGCAGACCCTGGGCACAGATGAATAAATTTAAGTGTTGTACATTCCCTTATTGATTCCCATGTTCATATTTATATATATGCATGTTTGTCTAAGATGTTGTATGACACCTAATCCCGGTAAGTTCTAATGAACCGCCAAGGTTTCATGTCTTTTCTTTCTTTTTCCCGAAAGACAGAAGGATTCCTCGCGTGCACATTTGCCGGGGGGGGGGGGAAGGGAGATATGAATACCAGTTGGCGACGTTCGGAATCGACGCTTGCCGGAGGAAGGACAGTGATAGAAAGCTAAGTCCTAAAAACTCAGAGCAAGTTTTTCTTTTATTACAAAGTTATTTCCTTAGACGATTCTGACTCTTGTATGGAAAATCTGCACGCGAAGGAACCCTTGTTGTAATCGGTCGCGCCCTTATTTTGTTTCGAGCCCGCTCAGCGATTTAAGTGGCTGCACTGAGAACACCAAGGAGTCTTGCCGGCCGCTGCGCCTCCAGCAGGCTGCTGAAGTCCCGCACCCAGCGCTCGCGGCAGGTTGCGTGCCGGCAAGTTTTTCAATAAGCGTAGGATGAACTCCATACATAAAGGAATCAAACAAGGAAAATAGCAAGCATGAACCTAAAAATAGGCAAATTGTATTACATTCATGAGTTGCCGC
The DNA here is from genome assembly GCA_011799875.1 of Thinopyrum elongatum. Lineage (NCBI taxonomy): Eukaryota > Viridiplantae > Streptophyta > Magnoliopsida > Poales > Poaceae > Thinopyrum > Thinopyrum elongatum. Next base: position 321,000,094 of record CM022299.1, on the reverse strand, counting down.
AATTCTAACTTGAGACTTAATTGTCTTTTACATGGAATGACGACAGCAAGGAAAAAAGGGAAGCACTCAATCCCTGCGCTGTCCTTCGATCCTTTTGATGGAGTCCACCTTCTCAAGGATAGGCGCGATGCGCTCTTCAAGCGCCCCAAAATTTGCATCCCTTGGTAGATGGCCGAGCGCGTTGGAGAGGTCGATGCCGGGATTGCTGTGCACCACCTTGATGAGCACCTTGCGGAGGACGGCCCGGCAAAGCCGGCGAGTCTCGTTGGCCAGTTGGGTTGTCCGGCTAGACTGGAGCGCCCTCAACGCGTTGATGATGCTTTCAAAGAACATCGTCAACCTGGCACTTGGAGATATTCTTTCTTCGGAAGAATACTTGAAGTTCGACAGGCCCATGGTTGACAGTTCTGCGGTAAGCTTCTCTGCGGTGGCGATGAGACGTCCAGTCCAGATCTCCACTCCCTTCTCGTACTCGGTTTGGGCGGCGGCGGCACTCTTGAGCAGGTTCCTCTCTCCTTGGAGATCCTTGAGTAGAGCCTTCTCACGGGCCCTGCCAGTCTCGAGAGATTTCTGCAGCGTGGTTAGCTTCAGCTCCAGAACCGCAATATTATCAGCCGCAGAGGAGAGCTGCTTGGTCTTGTCGGACAGGGCAACTTGCATCTCCGCCAAGGAGTGGAGGGTTTTTTCCCTGTCCCCCTTGAGCGTCGAGAGCTCCTTGCCGTGCTCTTCGAGATCTGTTTCTAGCCTCTTCACTTTGTCGCTCATCTCGTTCTTGGCGGCCTCTGCAGCCTCGGTAGCATCGACGGCCTCCTTGAGCTTGCCGGCGTGACTTGCAGTCAGAGCTTCGAGTGCCTCCTTATGTTTTTGCTCCAGCTCCTAGGTCCACCGCGCGACAAGATTCTCGATATCCTCATCCTTGCTACGAAGCTTGGCGGCGAGTGCCTGCTCACGTGCGGTGAGATCTTCTTCATGAGCATCAAGAGCAATGCGGCGCCCCGTCAGGAGGGCATCTTCGGCAGCAATCCTTTGAGTAGCTTCATCATGCGCCTTCTCCATATCGGATTGCTTCAGGAGGACCTCATTCCACTGCTGGCTCACTTGTTCCCGGCCGGCAACCAACTCTTGGAGGGCCTTGGCATGCCAGATCTGCATTTGTGCGACGCGCCTTTGAAAATCTGCTTTGGCCGCCTCGACAACTGCCATTCTGGAGTCCGCCTTCTCTTTTCGGGCGCGATGGAGAGCCTGGAGTTTGCAGAAATTCTCGCCCATGGCCTGAAGGAGCTGATCCTCTTTAGATTTGCCGCTGCTAGTGCTGGGGGCGTCAACAACTTCGAGCCCGGCAGCAGCAATGATTTCCTCAAAAACTTCTCCTTCGGCTGGTGCCCCAGTGCTTGCCATCCCCGGCAAGTTGACGAACAGATTCTCGCCAACCTTGAGGTACTTGCTGGATGAGGGGCCTTCAGATGTTGATGGCTGGTCTTCGGTGGCCGCCTCACCAGTGGCAGGGGGCTCTGTGGCCGGTGTAGCACCTGGCGCTCCTGCGGCAGGAATGCTGTCAGTGTGGTCCTCAGCCTCCCTGTCGCCCCCTTCAGCAGGTTCTTCGGCGGTTTCCTCTTGTGCCATCTTGGCAGCTTCCCCGTCAAGAGCACCACCAGCCTCGACAGTGTCATCATTGGTGGCCTTGCTGGCAGCGATCCTGTCTGCTTCGGCGGCGGCATCCCTGGCGGTCTCCTCGATGACAACGTCGATGTCCATGTGTTCCATCACAGGGAACTCTGAAGGACGAAGGAGGAAGACAGAATAAGATCGAGGTTGAAGTTCGAAGTGACTAAAGATAGAGAGATAAGAGAAAAAGAGTAACAAGCACTCTGGGGCGATCGAGTACCTGCGTCGAGCTATCGGGAGGTGGCTTCGCCTCTCCCGGCAACACCGGTTGCCGGGGGTGGGTTGCCGGAGTCCGCGCTTGCCGGCTCCTCCTCAATTAGGACGGGCTCATCGGCAGGATCTCTTGCCGAGGACGTGCTTGTGGGCGGAGTGGTCGATGAAGGAGGCACAATGGGGATGTCTTCTCCTTGTTGCCGTTCTTCTCCTGCGAACCCAAAGATATCAGCGACAAGAATGAAAGCCTCGGGACCAGTCAATGGAAAAAGAACAATGAACTTACACTGGGGGCTGCGCTGGGGGCTGCATTGAGGACTGGACTCCGGGCTGATAATGATGGTTTCTGGCACGCTCGTGGAGCCCGCCGGAGGCTCGTCACCCGTAGAAGTCCTTGACCTCTTCGCCATCCTCTCCAGCAAGGTTTCTGTGTCACTGCAGAAACAATACAAGCAAGTCAGTAAGATTGATCCAGGATTGGAAGGTAAAAGCTGTGGCAAAGTACTCACTCTTCTTCCTCTCGCTCCGGACTAAAGCCGGAGATGTCGAAGTTGACCTCCGTTGCGATGTCTGAGTGGGGAGGCGGAGGAGGAGTCCTAGGCCGCTTGGCTGTGGCAGGCGCCGGGGCAGCTTCCGGTGCGGTAGTACAAGACCCTCCTGCCGCCCCAGCAGTGGCCGCTGATGTGGGTCTCGCACGCCACGCAGGCTGTTGACGAGCCCCCTGCCGCGGTCCAGTCTTGCCAGCCACTTTCTTGCCGGGGGCTTCGCCGCTCGAAGAAGGCTGGCTTGCCGGGATGCCAGATGCAGCCTTCCGAAGAACACATTTCGTCTTCTTCGGGGGTGGGGGCTCTTCTCGCGTCTCTTCTTTGGCCGTTTCCTCGCCGGACAAGCTCTCAGCGGCTGCGCTGCCTTCTTCCCCGGCAACCTTGTCCTCCTCGGCAGGCTTTACCTCCACTACCACCTCTGCGTCGCTGGCTTCCCACTCTGTGAAGCCGACGCTGCCGGCCTCCGCGGCAAGATTTGCCTCCTCCACTCTAGTAGCAATGTAAGCTACTTCTTGATCAGTGGTGGCTCGGATGAAATTTGACTCTTGCCGGATAGGCTTCTCTGTCAAGTTGTCAAAAAACTTCTGTGCTTCCTCTTCGCTTGGCTCGGCCCAAGTCGGGTCAAGGCCGTGGGCATTGAACATCGGCATGAAGGCAATGATTGACCCCAAGGCAGAATTGTTGCACAAGGGGACAATCCTTGCCGGCAGCCGGTGCTTGTCTTCGCGCTGGAATAATTTTTGACGGAGAGCGCCAAGCTGCATAGCGGTCAGATTGTTGTTCAGCCCGGGGCGCAATCTCATGACATCTGCCGCGTTCTTGTATTCCCAAGCTGGCCTTCCCCTGTTCTGCAGAGGGGCGATGCGGCGGCGGAGAAAGTCGAAGCCGATCATCTCCATCGTCAGTCCGACAGCCTTCAGGCGAAGGATCCTGGTAGTGGCGATTGTGAGCCTCTTGTCCTCCGCTGTGGGGTCGCTCCAATCCTTGCCGCGGACCACCTTCTGTTGCCGGGGATGACAAAATGGATGGGGATCTGCTTCCTGGATCCAGCACCATTCGGCCCGCCACTCGTCCCACTTTTCGCGGTAAACTCCCTCTGGGTATATTTCCTTATTCCAAGCTCTTGGAATCCAGGCAATAGAACCAGAGAGGGCCTCTCCTTTTTGGATGCGAGGGAAGAAATAATGGCGAAAAAGAGCAGAATTGGGGATCACACCAACAAAGTTTTCACAGAGATGGGCAATGATAGACATGCAAAGTACTGCGTTCGGCGTGAAATCGAGAAGGCGAAAGCCGTATGTGTACATGATATCATTGAAGAAGTCGGAAAAGGGGGGACAGAGCCCGCAATAGAAGTATGCAGTGAAGAAAGGGTATCTGTCCGATCCGCCTTTGGAACAAGCACCTGGGATTACGCGTGTGGCGGGATGAGCTTGCGTCCTCTTCGCCCACATGCATTGGTATCGCCCCTTCAGAGCTTCAGCATCCAGCGTTGGAGGGAAGACGACGAGCCTCTTCCGCATCTTCGCCAGTTCGCTCTCCGGAACATCGGCTTTCGCCTCCTTGCCCTTGCCTTTGCTAGCCTTGGGCGCCATGGTGACGGTGAGAACGGAAGCTGGGGGTGGAGCGAACGTGGAAGCAGCGGGCGGAAGGGGAAAAGCCTTCGCTCTGAGCTCGAGAGGAGGAAGGCGATGGCGATGCCCAGATTGAGAAGAAGAGGGGGGTAAATAGGTTTGTGCCTCTGCGACTTCTCCTTTTTATGGGGAAGGAGCGGGGCCGCCTCTTTTATTCCCCAATGTGAATGCGCCTCTATAGGCGTGAGGCAGTTGCAGCCTTTTTGGCACGCTTCCCATGTTGCGCGCTCCGTGCGCGTAGTGGGGGGCACAGTAAAACGAGATATTTACGAGCAGTTAATTCCCTGCCACGCGTGCCCGTGCACTGTTTGGGCCTAGCCCAACAACGCCTCGCACTCGTGTATGGCCTAGGCCAGGGGGCTCCTGTCGGTCTACTAAGTATTGGGCCACTAGTACCCCGTACTTGTGCACGGGCAGTTGTAGCCATCCTCGCGGCAAGGCTTGCCGGGAACAGCTCGAGGTCGATTCAAGCCACCAAAGAAATCATCAAGTCAGAGTCCTGAGGGTCAACGGATAAGCACAGCTGGAATCCGAAGGCCAGCTTCCCCGGCAAGATCCTTGCCGGGATGGCCTGTGGGGCCCGGCAAGGCTTGGAGCCCGGCAAGGCTTGGCGCCCGGCAAGCCTTGGCATCCGGCAAGGCTTGGTGCCTGGCAAGGCTTGGCGCCCGGCAAGATTCGGCGCCTGGCGAGGTTCTGCCACTGTGCCACCGCTTCGGCACAGTAACAAGTCTGACATTCTAGGTCCTTCTCTGGATGCGTGGCGATGCACCAGTGGAGGAGAGCTTAAGCGGTGCTGATGGGATGGCCCCTTTTTCCATCCCCAAGAAAGTGAGGACACCTAAACGGACACCTCACGGTGCATTAAATGCGCTTGTCCTAATCCGTCAGGGGTTAGGTATGATACCCTGTAGCTACTTTACACCTCAATGTATGTATATTTTGCCACTGTGGAGACCCCTTTGAGCATATAAAAGGAGGCCCAAGGCAACTGCTACAGGGGAGGAGAACTTCTGGCCCATTCTGCATGCGTAGCTGCTCTTTGAACGTATTGTTCATTGCGAGCGCTCCTGAAGGCTGGGCTCAAGAACATCAATAAGAACACAAAGCAGGAGTAGGGTTTTACGCTGATCAGCGGCCCGAACCTGGGTAAAAACTTCCCGCGTCGATCATTGGTTCTGCTCTTTGCGTATACCTCTCCCCCCGCCGAATCGTAAAGGGGTCTCTCGGGATCCCATAGGTGTCGTACGCCGACAAGAGGTATGAGACCTCTGACAAGTACTTTGCCTACAAGATGGAGGAGAATAGCTCAGCCAGTGAGCATGTGATCAGAATGTCTGGATACTACAATCGCTTGAATCATGTGGGAGTTAATCTTCCAGATAGATAGTGATTGATAGAGTTCTCTAGTCACTATCACCAAGCTACTAGAACTTCATGATGAACTATAACATGCAAGGGATGAAGAAAACGATTCCCGAGCTCTTCGCGATGCTGAAATCGGTGAAGGTAGAAATCAAGAAGGAGCATCAACTATTGATGGTTAACAAGACCACTAGTTTCAAGAAAAAGAGCAAGGGAAAGAAAGGGAACTTCAAGAAGAATGGCAAGCAAGTTGCCACTCCCGGGAAGAAACCCAAAGCTGGACCCAAGCCTGAAGCTAAGTGCTTCTACTGCAAAGGAAATGGTCACTGGAAGCGGAGCTGCCCCAAATACTTGGCGGATAAGAAGGATGGAAAAGTGAACAAAGGTATATTTGATATACATGTTATTGATGTGTACTTTACTAGTGTTCATAGTAGCCCCTGGGTATTTGATACCGGTTCAGTTGCTAAGATTAGTAACTCGAAACAGGAATTGCAAAATGAACAGAGTCTAGTTGATGGCGAGGTGACGATGTGTGTTGGAAGTGATTCCAAGGTTGATAAGATCACCATCGCACACTCCCTCTACCTTTGGGATTAGTGTTGGACCTAAATAAATGTTATTTGGTGTTTGCGTTGAGCATGAATATGATTGGATCATGTTTATTGCGATACGGTTATTCATTTAAGTCAAAGAATAATTGTTTTTCTGTTTACATGAATAAAACCTTCTATGGTCATACACCCTATGTGAATGGTTTATTGAATCTCGATTGTAGTGATACACATATTCATAATATTGATGCCAAAAGATGCAAAGTTGATAATGATAGTGTAACATACTTGTGGCACTGCCGTTTAGTTCATATTGGTGTAAAGTGCATGAAGAAACTCCATGTAGATGGGCTTTTGGAATCACTTGATTATGAATCATTTGATACTTGCGAACCATGCCTCATGGGCAAGATGACTAAAAAACTCCGTTCTCCAGAACAATGGAGCGATCTGATGACTTATTGGAAATAATACATACCGATGTATGTGGTCCGATGAGTATTGAAGCACGCGGCGGGTATCATTATTTTCTGACCTTCACAAATGATTTGAGCAGATATGGGTATATCTACTTGATGAAACACAAGTCTGAAACATTTGAAAAGTTCAAAGAATTTCAGAGTGAAGTGGAGAATCATCGTAACAAGAAAATAATGTTTCTACAATCTGATCGCAGAGGCGAATATTTGAGTTATGAGTTTGGCCTTCATTTAAAACAATGTGGAATTGTTTCACAACTCACGCCACCTGGAACACCACAGTGTAATGGTGTGTCCGAACGTCGTAACCATACTTTATTAGATATGGTGCGTTCTATGATGTCTCTTACCGATTTACCACTATTTTGGGGTTATGCATTAGAGAGAGCCACATTCACGTTAAATAGGGCACCATCTAAATCCGTTCAGATGACACCGTATGAACTATGGTTTGGCAAGAAACCTAAGCTGTCATTTCTTAAAGTTTGGGGATGCGACACTTATGTCAAAAGGCTTCAACCTGATAAGCTCGAACCTAAATTGGAGAAGTGCGTCTTCATAGGATACCCTAAGGAAACAATTGGGTACACCTTCTACCACAGATCCGAAGGCAAGATCTTTGTTGGTAAGAATGGGTCCTTTCTAGAGAAGGAGTTTCTCTCAAAAGAAGTGAGTGGGAGGAAAGTAGAACTTGATGAAGTAATTGTACCTTCTCTCGAATTGGAAAGTAGTACATCAGAGAAAACTGTTCTCGTGATGCCTACACCAACTTGAGAGGAAGCTAATGATGATGATCATGAAACTTTAGATCAAATTACTACTGAACTTCGTAGGTTGACTAGAGCACGATCCACACCAGAGTGGTACGGTAATCCTGTCCTGGAAGTCATGTTACTAGACCAAGGTGAACCTACGCACTATGAAGAAGCTATGATGAGCCCAGATTCTGACAGATGGCTTGAGGCCATGAAATCTGAGATAGGATCCATGTATGAGAACAAAGTGTGGAATTTGGTGGACTTGCCCGATGATCGGCAGGCCATTGAAAATAAATGGATCTTCAAGAGGAAGACGAACGCTGATGGTAATGTTATTATCTACAAAGTTTGACTTGCCGCAAAAGGTTTTCGACAAGTTCATGGGGTGGACTATGATGAGACTTTCTCACCCGTAGCGATGATGAAGTCTGTCCGAATCATGTTAGCAATTGCCGCATTTTATGATTATGAAATCTGGCAAATGGAAGTCAAAACTGTGTTCCTTAATGGATTTCTGAAAGAAGAGTTGTATATGATGCAACCAGAAGGTTTTGTCGATCCTAAAGGTGCTAACAAAGTGTGCAAGCTTCAGTGATCCATCTATGGACTGGTGCAAGCATCTCAGAGTTGGAAAATATGCTTTGATGAGGTGATCAAAGCATATGGTTTTATATAGACTTACGGTGAAGCCTGTATTTACAAGAAAGTGAGTGGGAGCTCTGTAGCATTTCTGATATTATATGTGGATGACATATTGTTGATTGGTAATGATATAGAGTTTCTGGATAGCATAAAAGGAAACTTGAATAAGAGTTTTTCAATGAAAGACCTCGGTGAAGCTGCTTACATATTGAGCATCAAGATCTATAGGGATAGATTGAGACGCTTAATAGGACTTTCACAAAGCACATACCTTGGCAAAGTTTTGAAGAAGTTCAAAATAGGTCAGTCAGAGAAAGGGTTCTTGCCTGTGTTGCAAGGTGTGAAGTTGAGTAAGACTCAAAGCACGACCACGACAGAAGATAGAAAGAGAATGAAAGTCATTCCCTATGCCTCAACCATAGGTTCTATAAAGTATGCCATGCTATGTACCAGACCTATTGTGTACCTTGCCATGAGTTTGGCAAGGGGTACAATAGTGATCCAGGAGTAGATCACTGGACAGCGGTCAAAATTATCCCTAGTTACCTAAGAGGACTAAGGAAATATTTCTTGGTTATGGAGGTGATAAAGATTTCATTGTAAAGAGTTACGTCGATGCAAGCTTTGACACTGATCTAGATGACTCTAAGTCTCAATATGGATACGTATTGAACGTGGGAGCAATTAGCTAGAGTAGCTCCATGCAGAGCATTGTAGACATAGAAATTTGTAAAATACATACGGATATGAATGTGGCAGACCCGTTGACTAAACCTCTCTCACAAGCAAAACATGATCACACCTTAGTGGTCTTTTGAGTGTTAATCACATGGCGATGTGAACTAGATTATTGACTCTAGTAAACTCTTCGGGTGTTAGTCACATGGCGATGTGAACTATGGGTGTTACTCACATGACGATGTGAACTAGATTATTGACTCTAGTGCAAGTGGGAGACTGAAGGAAATATGCCCTAGAGGCAATAATAAAGTTGTTATTTTATATTTCCTTATTCATGATAAAGGTTTATTATTCATGCTAGAATTGTATTGATCGGAAACATAAATACATGTGTGAATACATAAACAAACACCGTGTCCCAAGTATGCCTCTACTAAACTAGCTCGTTGATCAAAGATGGTTAAGGTTTCCTAACCATGGACATGTGCTGTCATTTGATAATGGGATCACATCATTAGGAGAATTATGTGATGGACAAGACCCATTCGTTTGCTTAGCATAATGATCATTCAGTTTTATTGCTATTGCTTTCTTCATGTCAAATACATATTCCTTCGACTATGAGATTATGCAACTCCTGGATATCAGAGGAATACCTTGTGTTCTATCAAACGTCACAACGTAACTGGGTGATCATAAAGATGTTCTACAGGTATCTCCGAAGGTGTTTGTTGAGTTGGCATAGATCGAGATTAGGATTTGTCACTCCGAGTATCGGAGAGGTATCTCTGGGCCCTCTCAGTAATACACATCATAAGCTTGCAAGAAAATGACTAAGGAGTTAGTCACGAGGTGATGTATTACAGAATGAGTAAAGAGACTTGACGGTAACGAGATTGAACTAAGTATGAAGATACCAACGATCGAATCTCGGGCAAGTAACATACAGATGGCCAAAGGGAATTGTGTATGTTGTCATAACGGTTCGACTGATAAAGATCTTCGTAGAATATGTAGGAGCCAATATGGGCATCCAGGGTCGCTATTGGTAATTGACCAGAGAGGTGTCTCGGTCATGTCTACATAGTTCTCGAACCCGTAGGGTCCGCACGCTTAACGTTCGTTGATGATATAGTGTTATATGAGTTATGTGATTTGGCAACCGAATGTTGTTCGGAGTCTTGGATGAGATCACGGACATGACGAGGAGTCTCGAAATGGTCGAGAGGTAAAGATTGATATATAGGACGATGGTATTCGGACACCGGAAGAGTTTCGGAGTGCACCGGGTAGTCATCGGGTCACCGGAAGGGGTTCCGGACACCCCCGGTAAGTGTATGGGCCTAATGGGCCAAAGGAGGGGACAGACCAGCCCCTGGTGCGCCCCTTCTTTGGACAGCAGGCCCTAAGGGAAGGAAAGGGGGGAGGGCTAGCCCCTCCTTCCTTTCCCTCTCATGGGAGAAAGGAAAAGGGGGGCGCCACCCTCCCCTGCCTTTCCCCGCGCTCCAAATAAGGAAAGGGGGGGCGGCTTGGGAGGGACTCCAAGTAGGATTCCTCCTACTTGGGCACCTCCTTTGGCTGCTCCTCCCTCCCTCCCACCTATATATATATGTGGGTAGGGGGTGCCACACAAGGACACAACATTGTCTTGGCCGTGTGCGGCGCCCCCGTCCACCGTTTACTCCCCCGGTCATATTTTCGTAGTGCTTAGGCGAAGCCCTGCGGAGATCACTTCACCATCACCGTCACCCCACCATCGTGCTGTCAGAACTCATCCACTACCTTGCCGTCTTGCTAGATCAAGAAGGCGCAGATGTCACCGAGCTGAACATGTGCAGAACACGGAGGTGACGTACGTTCGGTACTCGATCGGTTGGATCGCGAAGAAAGTTCGACTACATCAACGGCGTTGTGAAATGATTCCGCTTACGGTCTACGAGGGTACGTAGACACACTCTTCCCCTCATTGCTATGCATCTCCATGGATAGATCATTGTGTGTGCGTAGAAATTTTTTTGTTTTCCATGCAACGTTTCCCAACAGTATAAGTATTGGGTTGTCTCCCAACAAGCGCTTTTCCTTAATGCCTTTTTAGCTAGGCATGATGATTTCAATGATGTTCACATAAAAGATAAGAATTGAAACATAATGGGAGCATCATGAAGCATATGACTAGCACATTTAAGCCTAACCCACTTCCTATGCATAGGGATTTTGTGAGAAAACAACTTATGGGAGCAAGAATCAACTAGCATAGGAAGGCAAAACAAGCATAACTTCAAGATTTTCAACACATAGAGAGGAAACCTGATATTAGTGAGATATGTAAAAGCATATGTTCCTCTCTCATAATAATTTTCAGTAGCATCATGAATGAATTCAACAATATAACTATCACAAAAAGCATTCTTTTCATGATTCATAAGCATAGAAATTTTATTTTTCTCCACATATGCAAATTTATTCTCATCAATAGTAGTGGATGCAAACTCAATAAAATAACTATCATGAGATACTTGATTGACATAATAAAATTGAACATTGAAATCATGATGATAAGTTTCATGGTTATAATTATTATTTATAGCATACATGTCATCACCATAATCATCATAAATAGCAACTTTGTTGCCATGGTCAATTGAAACCTCTTCCAAAATAATGGAATCATCATTAAATAAAGTCATGACCTCTCCAAATCCACTTTCATAATTATCACAATAAGATTCAACACCCTCCAAAATAGTGGCACCATTACTTCCTAGAGTTGACACTCTTCCAAACCCACTTTCATCATTATAATCATAATAAATAGGAGGCAAGCTATCATCATAATAAATTTGCTCATCAAAACTTGGGGGACTAAAAATATCATCTTCATCAAACATAGCATCCCCAAGCTTATGGCTTTGCATATCATTAACATTATGGATATTCAAAGAATGCATACTAGCAAAATTGCAATCATTCTTATCATTCAAAGATTTTATGCCAAACATTTTATTGAATTCTTCTTCTATCAATTGAGCACAATTTTCCAATATATCATTTTCAAGAAACACATGATAAAGACAAAGAACATGAGGCAACCTCACTTCCATTTTTTTGGAGTTTTATTTTTTAAACCAAACTAGTGATAAAAAGAAACTAAAAGATTCAATTGCAAGATCTAAGATATACCTTCAAGCACTCACCTCCTGGCAACGGCGCTAGAAAAGAGCATGATGTCTAGTACACAACTTATTCTTGTAGACTCATGTTTGGCCTCCAAGCGCAGAATTTTGTAGGACAGTAGAAATTTTCCCTCAAGTGGATGACCTAAGGTTTATCAATCCGTGGGAGGCGTAGGATGAAGATGGTCTCTCTCAAACAACCCTGCAATCAAATACAAGAAATCTCTTGTGTCCCCAACACACCCAATATAATGGCAAATTTTATAGGTGCACTAGTTCGGCAAAGAGATGGTGATACAAGTGTAGTATGGATAGCCGATATAGGTTTTTATAATCTGAAAATATAAAAACAGCAAGGTAGAAAGTGATAAAACGGAGCACAAATGGTATTGCAATGCTTAGAAACAAGGCCTAGGGTTCATACTTTCACTAGTGCAATCTCTCAACAGTGCTAACATAATTGAATCATATAGCAATCCCTAAATGTGCGACAAAGAATCACTCCAAAGTTCTTATCTAGCGGAGAACATGAGATGAAATTCTTTGTAGGGTACGAAACCACCTCAAAGTTAACATTTCTGATCAATCTACTGAGGTATTTGAGGGAGTCCTGGATTAGGGGGTCCCCGGGCGTCCGATCTATGTGACATGGGCCGGACTGGTGGGCTGTGAAGATACAAGATAGAAGACCTTCTCCCGTGTCCAGATGGGACTCTCCTTTGCGTGGATGGCAAGTTAGGCGTTCGGATATGAAGATTCCTTTCTCTGTAAACCGACTCTGTACAACCCTAGGTTCCCCCGGTGTCTATATAAACCGGAGGGTTTAGTCCGTAGAGGCAATCACAATTCCCATAGGCTAGACATCTAGGGTTTAGCCATTACGATCTCGTGGTAGATCAACTCTTGTAACCCCTATACTCATCAAATACAATCAAGCAGGACGTAGGGTTTTACCTCCATTAAGAGGGCCCGAACCTGGGTAAACATTGTGTCCCCTGTCTCATGTTACCTTCGATCCTCAGACGCATAGTTCGGGACCCCCTACCCGAGATCGGCCGGTTTTGACGCCGACATTGGTGCTTTCATTGAGAGTTCCACTGTGTCGTCAGCAGAAGGTTCGATGGCTCGTTCGAGCATCAACAACGATGATGTTTCCAGGGAGACCTTCCTCCCCGGTCAACTTTTTGTGTTCGGCGGCTTCGCTCTGTGTGCCAACTCGATCAGCCGCCTCGAGCAGATCGACAGCTACGCCCTGGTCATCAGATCAGTTTTGGGAATCTGAATTATGTCGCCGATATCCGAGGAGACTTGATCTTCGAAGGATTCGCGGCTCCGACCACCGCTCTGGCCTTAGATCCGGAGCAAATCACTGGGTCCGGAGATGGGAGTTTGGAACCCGCCGGACTCTCCGCAATCATGGAGCTTACTACCGGAGATCCAGAGGAGACCGCGTCATCGGCTAGCCCGGAGTCAAACCGGATTCCCTTTATCACCGGAGAGCCGGACTCGTCCCCGGACTCTAAATCCGAACTCTTAAGCTCCACGACAAGTAAGCATGGCCAGGAGGCTTTCGCCTCACCCAGCGCCAAAGACTTTGGTCTCCCCGTCCAATCCTCGCCCCTAAGCGAGGCTCTGGACTTAATGTGATCCCTCGCCATTACAGAGGAATCACTTCCGAACTACGCCCAGCCCGGACTAGGGGCTGTGAGCGGGGAATTTTACGTCCCACCCACCACCCACTTGATAGCCACTGTCGAAGACTTAACTGACATGCTCGATTACGCTTCCGAAGACATCGACGGTATGGACGACGATGCCGGAGCCGAACCAGCTCAAAACCCGCCTATCACCGGGCGTTGGACTGCCACTTCTACGTACGACGTGTACGTGGTGGATACACCCAAAGAGGACGACGATGGCAATCAGGATCTGATCGAGGACAAGCCCGTCGAAGTTCCACCAAAGCGACGACGTCAATGACGCCGTTCAAGATCGCAGCGAGGAAAGGAAAGTAATACCGGCACCAGAGATAATGACACTCCGGAGAATGCCGAAGACTCGGAGCACCCCATCGAGCCTGCCGTAGAACTGGATGACGGGGAAGACGGACAAGTCAACCTAGACGAACCGACCGAGAATGATGATTCGAAGGACAGTAACTATTTACCGGCCTCCGAGGAGGAAGTCAGCCTCGGCAATGAAGATTTCATCGTGCCAGAGGAACCCCTCGAGCAAGAACGCTTTAGGCGATGGCTCATCACAACAGCGAGGAGCCTAAAAAATAAACAGCAACGGCTTCAAGCCGAAGAGGATACGCTCAACGATAGATGGACTAAAGTCCTAGCGGCCGAACAATACGACCTCGAGCGCCCAACAAAGAGCTACCCGAAGCGCAGGCTACTACCACAATTTGACAACGAGGCCCTTGAGCCAATACTGCCAAGGTATAATCCTGCTGACGAACCCGACCGACCACCACGCGGTCGGGACAGAGCGGCTATGCACGCCGAATACCAGCCCGCGCCGCCTCGCCGTAAAAGCAAGGGGGTAGCTGCTCTAGACTACACCTATGACCTACGACAGGAGCTGGACAATAGAGTCGGCCAGACCAGATCAATCTACGGATCAAGGGGACGTGCTCCACCAAGAGACGACGACCGTCAAGCCTGGCATGATAAGCACAACCTCAACCGGGCTGACAACCGAATACGGATATCGTCCGAATTCCATCATGACATTGCCCGATACAGAGGCGCCGCACACCCCTTGTGCTTTACCGATGAGGTAATGCAGCACCAATTTCCAGAAGGGTTTAAACCCGTAAACATCAAATCATATGATGGAACGACAGATCCCGCGGTATGGATTGAGGACTTTCTTCTCCACATACACATGGCCCGCGGTGACGATCTCCACGCCATCAAGTACCTCCCACTAAAATTAAAGGGACCGGCTCGGCACTAGCTAAACAGCCTCCCAGAAAACTCCATTGGCAGCTGGGAAGATTTGGAAGATGCCTTTAGAGACAACTTCCAAGGCACATATGTCCGGCCTCCAGATGCCGACGACCTTAGTCATATAGTCCAGCAACCCGGAGAGTCAGCCCGGAAGCTCTGGACTAGGTTCCTAATTAAAAAGAACCAAATTGTCGACTGTCCGGATGCCGAAGCCCTCGCGGCCTTTAAGCACAGCGTCCGGGACGAGTGGCTCGCCCGACACCTCGGCCAAGAAAAACCGAAGTCCATGGCGGCCCTTACCGCACTCATGACCCACTTTTGCGCGGGAGAAGATAGCTGGCTAGCCCGTCGAAGCAATAGCACCAGCGACCCTGGCACCTCCGAAGCCAGAGACGGCAATGGTAGGCCACGACGCAACAAACACAAGCGTCGAAGCAACAATGCGGATACTGAAGATACGGCGGTCAACGCCAAATTCAGTGGCTCTAAACCCGGTCAGCGGAAGAAGCCATTCAAAGGAAACAAAGATGGTCCATCCAGTCTGGACAGAATACTTGATCGACCTTGCCAAATTCACGGCACCCCCGACAAGCCTGCCAATCATACCAACAGAAATTGTTGGGTTTTTAAATAGGCCGGTAAGCTAAACGCCGAACATAAGGGGAAAGGGTCGCCCAGCGAGGACGACGATGAAGAACCTCGCCCACCGAACACAGGAGGGTAGAAGAAATTTCCCCCCGAGGTAAAAACGGTGAGTATGATATACGTTACACATATTCCCAAGAAGGAGCGCAAGCAGGCGCTAAGGGACGTCTACGCCGTAGAGCCGGTCGCCCCAAAATTCAACCCATGGTCGGCTTGCCCGATCACCTTCGATCGAAAGGATCACTCGACCAGTATCCGTCATGGAGGTTCAGCAGCTTTGGTCCTCGATCCAATTATCGATGGATTCCACCTTACACGAGTCCTCATGGACGGTGGTAGCAGCCTTAACCTGCTTTATCAGGACACTGTCCGCAAAATGGGTATTGATCCGTCAAGAATCAAGCCTACTAAAACCACCTTCAAAGGAGTAATACCAGGTGTAGAGGCCCGCTGCACGGGCTCAATCACATTAGAAGTAGTCTTCGGTTCGCCGGACAACTTCCGAAGCGAAGACTTGATCCTCGATATCGTCCCCTTCCGCAGTGGTTATCACGCACTGCTCGGACGTACTGCCTTCGCCCGCTTCAATGCAGTCCCGCATTATGCTTACTTAAAGCTCAAGATGCCTGGACCACGAGGCGTTATAACAGTCAATGGAAACATGGAGCGCTCCCTCCGTACAGAGGAGCATACCGCGGCCATCGCAGCCGAGGTGCAGGGTGGCCTCGCTAAGCCGAATACTACACTGGCAGTCAAGCCCCCGGACACGGCTAAACGAGTCCGGTCTACCCTGCAGAACGATAGTCCGGCTCATCCAGAGCTAGATTAGCAATTCTGCCTCCGTCAATGCCCCAGCCTTATAGCGGCATACGTACCGCGTGTACATAACTACGCGTTAAAAATACCATGGGCAAGGACGGAGGCATGCTAAACATAAGGTCCAGAACGGCTCGACCCTATCCGGACCTCCATATTGCTCCACCTCTTCTCTTCTTGTTTTTACTTTTCAGGTTCTTTACAACTTACATCAATTCCTGGTGGTAATAGGGGCCACCTTCCAGGCCCCTTATGCATACTCAATTATTGATTCTCTCAAAGGATCATACACCAAGGTGACAAGCGGCGCAGATGTGCGGCAGAGTGTCCAAAGGATCTTCAAGATCAAATTTTTAATTTTAGGACCTGTATAGAGCTTTCCCTTGTCTTCGGCATGTAAAATAGCCGTGATGCTTATCGCATCTTCCGTACAAATACGTTTGACGTACCAATCAGACTATAATGGAAACAGTTTTCGCCCAACCCTGTTAGGCATTGGCCTACCTTTTTCTGTTTTTCCACTTCACGTCCGAATTGGCATATACACCTTGGTACGACTTTAATCGCCAGGGGCTCTATATGTATCTTCAACAATAAAAAAGTCCGAACACTCTCAGAGTACACTTCGGCGTCCCGAATACTGCATTATATGCATCGGCTCCGAATCACGTCTTTGGTCAATAGTTGGGTTACCCGGCTCCTGTGCTTGCTACCTTACGTTCCGTTTTCGGCTAAGGTAGTAAAGGGAGAACTACTGCGATTGTGTTTCCGGCTAGCCCAGTCAAGCACCTCAGTAGAGAAAGCCGAAAACTGACTGTCGTGATGCGGCGAGAGCTGGTCAGCAATTCGGCGACTTATTAAATCTTTAGCGATTTTTTCCGTGTTACACGAAGGACTGGCTTTTGTCAGTCACGTGTCTAAGGCATCTAAGGTCGATAGCCGCATACGCACTAGGGGCTACCTTACAGCCCCATTGTCAAACTCCTATGGCTAAGTGAGAGTGGTAAAGCCGCATAGTCCGATTGCCTGGTTCGCCGCACTAACACCTCCTTTACGGACCAAGACGTTGGGTCAAGTGTGATTATGTGCTATTCCGAACACCCCCGTAGTATCTACGTGGGGGCTGAAGCCGACGACTGGCAAACTCTCAAAGATAAAAATGGCCGCACAGGAGGAAAAATAATGTAAGATTACAGGCACAAATATATTACAAAAGCCTAGGTTTATAACATAATGTCTGGGCAACTCGGATACATTTACTTGAACATAATATCCTTTGAGCATTGACCCTCTATCAAACAGGCACCTTCCAGGACATCGTCGAAGTAGCGCTCCGGCTTGCGGTGGACCTTACCTCCGGGTGGTCCCTCAACTGCCATGTCGGCTGCCTTCATCTTCGCCCAGTGCATCTTGACATGGGCGAAGGCCATCTGTGCACCCTCTATGCATGCCGACCGCTTAACTGCATCAATTCGGGGCAGCGCATCGATGAGTCGCTACACTAGGCCAAAATAGCTGCTCGGCACAGGTTCAGTTGACCACAGCCGGACTATGACGTCCCTCATGGCCAATCCGGACATCCTATGCAGCTCGGCCCACTGCGTCATCTGGTCATTTAACAGCGCTGGGCGCTCCCGCGCCGCGAACTGTGACCAGTACAACTTCTCTGTCATGTGCCCTTCTTGGGCCTGGAAGAATTGCGCGGCGTCAGCAGCACTCCTCGAAAGATCTGCAAAGGCATCTGGAGAATTCCACAGCCGAGTGAGCAAGGCATACTTCTGACTGCCAAATTTACTCTGTAAAAGAAAGGGCTTACCAGCCGCTATGTGTCCGTCTTGCCGGATCTCCTCGCGAGCTGCTCGGGATTCGGTCCGCCCTTCCTCGGCCTCTTGGAGGGCCTTGGCGAGATCAGCCGCCTGGGCCTTGTTCTTCTCTTCTAAGGACTCGCACTTGCTAGCGGCGTCCTTGAGTTCTTGCTCCAATTTGGCCACCCGCTCCTCGTATTGGCGACGGGCGGCCTGCTCGGACTTCAAATCCGTGGCCGCTGTATCAGCGGCCGCTTTGCTCACCTTTTCCTGCTCTTTGGCCTGCGCAATAGCACCCCTGAGGGTCTCAACCTCCGTAGCGCCGCCTGTACCCATCCACATATCAGCGCATGAGTTTTCACTCAGAGTTTATGTATCAATACAGACACGAATGCGATATGTGGTATATACCTTGTGCCTCGTCGAACCGCTTGTTAATAAGGACAATGTCCTTCTCGGCCAGCTCCAGTTTTCGCTTACGTTCGGAAATCTCAGCGGCCTCGGCGGTTGCCGCTAACATTGAAGTCTGTTTATCAAAATAGACAAGATTGATATATCCTGCGAATATTTGATCCTCTGTTCGGCTCTTTTTTAAGAACCAAACAGAGTCTCAGGGGCTACTATCTATACACAGGCGTATTTTTTGTATGAAAAGCAGCTAAAAATATTACATCGCATACCTCAAAGCCTGTTAATAGGCTGGTGAAGGCTTCGTTCAGCCCGCTTTTGGCGGACTGAACCTTTTCAATCACCATACCCATCAGGGTACGGTGCTCCTCCACGACGGAAGCACGGCAAAGTGCCTCCCTCAATGTGTCCGGCGCCTCAGGATCGACGGAGGCCGCCGGTGGAGTCAGCACTCTCCCCTCCTTCAAAGGGGGCTGCTCGCTCGACTCCGGAGCCGTTTGGATCTCCGGAGTGGTATTCGGCCGGGATCCGGACTTGTCTGGGCCACCGTCGTCAGTATCCATGGGGGTTTTACCCCCCATGTTTTTGGCAGCCAGGGTATTACCCTCCGGCGCCGCCTTGTCGGCCTCCCGCACCTCTCTGTGGCCTGGGGAGGTCTTTTGGGACAACGCCTCGGTGTCATCCGCGGTGGGCGGCGGAGAGGCTCGCGGAGGCGTTTCGCTCTCCATCATCCCCGGCGCTAAGGAGTTCCCCGAAGACAATGATTGTTGAGGGAGAACGCGAGCCGGACTGAAATGCATATATAATATATTATCCCACAATTCGTGACAGGTCGGATATGTGCATAGTATCTTCGAATACTTACGATTCGGCAAGGAGCTTCGCCCTGGGGCGCAGCTGGGGGATGGCTTCGGCATTTGAATCCGAGTCATCCGAGAGGGATATCTTCCCCCGCTTGGACACCTCCGCCTCCGGATCTACGGAAACTGCCCTCTTTTTCCCCTTGGGAGGAGGGTTATCTTCCTCCTCCTCATCCTCTTCATCTTCGTCCCCCTCGTGGGAGGAGGGAGCCTCGGTCCCTCCGGACATAGCGTCCGAAGTACCCTTATGATGGGGGCCATTCTCGGCCTCCTTGCTCTTCTTCTTGGCCTTCTTCTCCGGTGCCTGGTATGGCGCCGGTACCAGCATCCTCGTTAGCAAAGGATCAGCTGGGTTTTCGGGGAGGGGAGCCAGACACCTTATCCGCTCCGCCTTCTTTGTCCAGTCCTGTTTAGAGGATTGAATCCTCAGTACATCCCCTTGGATTAATGAACTATGTTGTGTTCGGAAATTTAACACTTACTGGGGTGGCTGGGTGAGTGCAGTCAAGGCCGATGTCCTCGGACGTTTTCGGCCACGACTTCTGAGCCTTGAAGAGCAGTTTCCAAATCTCTTTGTGCGTCGTGCCAAAGAATCGTTGCAGGGTCCGCGGCCCTTCCGGATTGAACTCCCATAGGCAGAGGGGCCTTCGCTGGCAAGGAAGGGTTCGGCGGACGAGCATCACCTGGATCACGTCGGTAAGACTGGTGTCCTTTTCTATGATACTCTTGATGCGCTTTTGCAGCATCAACACCTTGTCGGACGATCCCCAGTCCAGACCCTTGTTGGTCCACAATGCAAGCCGCAACGGAGGTCCAGATCTGAATGCGGGAGCGGCCGTCCACCTGGTGCCGCGGGGTTTGGTGATATAGAACCACTCCTGCTGCCATCCCTTGACGGTCTCCACAAAGGCCCCTTTGGGCTAGGTAACGTTGGTGAGCTTGCTCACCATGGCGCTGCCGCAATCCGCATGCTGCCCGTCAACCACCTTCGGCTTTACATTGAAGGTCTTGAGCCACAGGCTGAAGTGTGGGGGGATGCGGAGAAATGCCTCACATACGACGATAAACGCCGAGATGTGGAGGATGGAATTCGGGGCCAAATCATGAAAATCTAGCCCGTAATAGAACATGAGACTGCGAATAAAAGGGTGAAGGGAAAACCCTAGTCCGCGAAGGAAGTGGGGGATGAATACCACCCTTTCACCGGGCTCCAGAGTGGGGATGACCTGCTTCGGGGCAGGAAGTTTGTGCTTAATCTCCGCAGTCAAGTACCTCGCCTTCCGAAGCTCCTCGATGTCCTTCTCCGTCACGGAGGAGGCCACCCACTTGCCTTGAGAACCGGATCCGGCCATAGTCGGAGAGGTTGGTGGTGGAAGGGGGGGGGGGAAGATTGGAACTCGGGCGCTGGAGCTCGAGGATGGAGAGGCAGAGGGAAGAAGGTGGCATGGAGTAAAAAGATGGATCTTTATCCGTTTATATAAGCCGTGAATATCAAGCGCTCCTCCCCTCAAGCTTTAAAATTTGCCTGTTCCCAAGGGGTCATGCGAGCAGCACGGTTGGATTACCCGAACCCGCATTGATGGAAATCCCGCAATAAGGGGACACAATCTCTGCTTCGACTAGACGTGTCAATGAGAACCGCGCCTCGAAACGCAAAGCGGAGGCTGCAAAACGGTTCAAAATGATAATAAAGGCCAGAACATAACATCTCACCGGAAAAGCGGTCAGTAGATGTGACTTGTTTTGTTTGAGTATTTTGCCCTTGTGGTTCAGGGTTGTAACTATTATACAGAGCCGGATATAGTTCTTTTGATCAACTACTTTGAAGTATTCGGAGGAGGAACCCGCCTTGCAATGCCGAAGACAATCTGCGCGCCGGACACATCGTCATTGAAGCCTGGTTCAGGGGCTACTGAGGGAGTCCTGGATTAGGGGGTCCCCGGGCGTCCGAGCTATGTGACATGGGCCGGACTGATGGGCTGTGAAGATACAAGATAGAAGACCTTCTCCCGTGTCCAGATGGGACTCTCCTTTGCGTGGATGGCAAGTTAGGCGTTCGAATATGAAGATTCCTTTCTCTGTAAACCGACTCTATACAACCCTAGGTTCCCTCGGTGTCTATATAAACCGGAGGGTTTAGTCTGTAGAGGCAATCACAATTCCCATAGGCTAGACATCTAGGGTTTAGCCATTACGATCTCGTGGTAGATCAACTCTTGTAACCCCTATACTCATCAAATACAATCAAGCAGGACGTAGGGTTTTACCTCCATTAAGAGGGCCCGAACCTAGGTAAACATTGTGTCCCCTGTCTCCTGTTACCTTCGATCCTCAGACGCATAGTTCGGGACACCCTACCCGAGATCGGCCGATTTTGACACCGACAGTATTCCTATAAGTGTCACAAACAGCCCTAGAGTTCGTACTAAAATAATACCATATGATACACATCAACCAACTCTAATGTCACCTAGATACTCCAATGTCACCACAAGTATCCGTGAGTTGATTATTTGATATGCATCAAACAACTTCAGATTCATAATATTCAATCCAACATAAAGAACTTCGAAGAGTGCCCCGAGATTTCTACCGGAGAAAGTAGGATGAAAACGTGCATCAACCCCCATGCATATATTACCCAATGTCACCTCTGGAATCCGCGAGTTGAGTGCCAAAACATACATCAAGTGAATCAATATAATACCCCATTGTCACAACAGGTATCATATGCAAGACATACATCAAGTGTTCTCAAATCCATAAAAGTATTCAATCCAATAATAGTGAAACCTCAAAGGTAAAAACTCAATTCATCACAACAAGATAGAGAGCCATCTGATACAACTATATTAACAAAGCTCGCGGTACATCAAGATTGTGCCAAATCAAGAATGCGAGAGAGAGAGAGAGATCAAACACATAGCTACTAGTACATACCCTCAACCCCGAGGGTGAACTACTCCCTCCTCATCATGGTGGACGCCAGGATGATGAAGATGGCCTTCGGTGATGATTTCCCCCTCCGGCAGGGTGCCGAAATAGGGTCCCGATTGAGTTTTTGTGGATACAGAGGCTTGCGGCGGCGGAACTTCTCATCTAGTGTTCTTTCTGGGGGTTGTTGACACCAGATTTTGGCATGGTCAAGTACTTAATGAAGATTGGCTCAAATGGAGAAGTGATCTACATGAAAAAGTTCCTTATTGTTGACATGAACATCTTTGAAGTTTGGGCCATCGCCATCCGATCTCATCTCGAAGGCCGAAGTTGTGTTCGAAATACTGGGATTTTGTATCCAGAGCACTGTTCGGCCAATTACGCCTCAAGGGAGGCCTCAAATGTGAAAACATTCTACATGAATTGTCTTTGTCTCATTGAAATGGCAGAGCAGCCACCGGACAAAGCTGGTGCGGGGTGGCTATTTATAGCCACAACCTTCCCTGATGGGAAATGACCATTTTGGACACGCGGTCCAGCCAATGGCCAACCGACATGTTTACAACGGTCGGATTTTGGAGCGACGGTAACATTACTTGAGGAACAAGCAATGCTGACTCCTTGGTCTGAGACAAGTCTCTCGCAGCAAAGAAGATCACAGTCTCTTGCTGGAAGTATTTGCTTGGAACACAAAGAGATTTCTCTCGCAACTTTCATAGGATTTGGGTTTAGCATCACAGCGGATCTAAGCTTTGAGAACCTATACCCCTCTTCATAGTACGGAGGTCCTATGACTCAAATGAACGAAAGAAGAACAACGAAAAGAATACTACGTCTTCACTTTGTCTTCGACTTCCGTTCGTTGTAGTCAATTTCTTCAGACAACAACACCGAACCAAATGCTTCGCTTCAGCAGTAAAATTTTGAGGGGATAATTCCTTCACATCAATCTTCTCATCTGCATATCTTCACCAGATGTAGCTCATTCTTCTCTGCAATGCAGATATACTTTGGTGAAGTTCCTCAAACTTGGCACCGGAGACCGCATTCTCTTCGGTTTCTGTATGGACTATTTCTTTCTATATGCACTAGCAAACAAATCAGTCCATACCTATTTCTGTCAACAATCTCCAAAACACAGGAAATCAGATATTGCACCCACAATCTCCCCCTTTTTGGATGATTGTTGACAAAACAGAACACATCGAAGGATAGATAATGAATGGAATGTAATGCGAAGGATAATGAAAGACGAGAGATAATTACGAAGATGAAACATGCTCCTCCTGAAGATATGCATCATTTGAGTGCGTAGTTGAATCGGAAGCAAGCGAGGTGAATCTTTGTATGAGTGTCATTGACATATGATCTCATTCATGGTTTCTTTCAATGCACTCAATAGTGACTGAGATGATTCCTGTCACGCAATCTTTTGAAAAGAATTAGATATAATGAATACTTTGAAATGATTTGTGATGAAGGATATGTCATGAAAGTTTTCTCAGAACATGATTTGAATCCACACGAGATGTAAGTTCCCTGCAAGATAGATACTCGAGAATTTTCAGAGCAAGGGAAATAATGATATTGCTCAGAGGAGTTAAGTTTAGACGAAGTTTTCCTGCAATAAGTTGATACGAAGAAAACTTGCTAGGAAAAACACTTTGTCAGTCATATAGATAAATCTCAAGAGATTTAAAAACTGAAGCTGACTTTCTTCTCCTGCAAGGTTAGATAACGAGAGATAATAATCGTAGCATATCCAACCAAAGGTTCATAAAGTTTCAAGGAGTAAAATATCTCTGTTTAGAGAAGCATGTTTTCCTGTCCTCCTTGAAAGAACTCTTATTTTCCCTGCACGATATATAATTTTTTAGGGTAAACATTGCAAGGGAATAAACTTTTGATAGTACCTGCAAAAAAATAGTTGGAAGCAAAAAGTATTGCAGGGGGGTTATTAACAGTACATGGCGACCGAGTATTTCAACACCATAGGCGGTGTGATAAGTTCAACAAGCAAATTGTTCGAGAAACACCAAAACGTTCGACTGCGAAAACAACTGGTGAAATAAAACACCCTGCAAATACCTCGTTCATCTATCACTCGATGATCTTCTCCCCCTTTTTGTCAACAAGTGTCAAAAAGGAAAGAGAATGAATACGAGGAACTATTCGTCCGAAGAATCCTCAGAATCAGAATTAGCACTGCTTGACGAATCAGAATTCGCAGAGCGAGGGATGGTCGAGGCCGAAGCAGATGTTGCAGCATGGGCTTCGGGAACTCCTTCGGAAGAAGTGGTGCGAGGTGCATCAGGCTTGAAGATAAGTGTTCGAACTATGCCTTCAATTTCATCATCTGGTTCGACAAACAGTAGGTCAGTTGATGCAGAACGCTGAGGGAGCACAGAGGTTTGCCTTCGGATGCGAGGAACAAAATAATTCCAGGTAGTCATAGTCTTTCTTGATTCACTTGGCAGCTAGCTGTTTACAAGAATAATGCTGCCTGAGAAGAGTCCAAGAGCGCTTCTTTGCCTCCTTCTCATGTAGAAGGGTTTGGCGAGCATAATTATGAAAAGAATTTAATTTAGTCATCAATTCCAGCTTTTCTTTTCGATCAAGTTTGATGTGACATTCTAGAGCTTGCTGTGTGTGAATGCAAATCTCATACAGAGATGGATTTTCTTCACGAGGGATTTCCACCTTGGCTTTCTTAACTTTCGGAGCAGTCTCAGAAGCAGAAGCTGCGCCAACGGCATCAACAGGTGCCTTTCCTTTGCCAATATCCTTCACCATACAAAGAGTCACGAACTAGTGGCATGAAAACTTTCGAAACATGAGGGCAGAAGAATTTTTCATGAATGAGCTATTCAATTGCAAACATGATCCAAGGAACATATGGCTTCAATGATTGGGGGCTATCAACAGCACAAGCCAAGTTGCGAATGAATAAATCTGGAACATCAAAACGAATTCCTTGAGAAATGGCTAGAAGAGCATTTCGCATGATGCCATTGATAGTTTCTGGTCTGTTGGTTGGTGTGAGAGAATTGTATAGGACATAAAACATCACTTTGTTCTCATAGGCCAATTTCTTAGGATCTATTTCAACGCATTCATCTCCAATCAGCTTGGGGTCCATTAGCAAATGAAATTGTGCTTCTGATACTTTCCAGTAGTGCAGCCTGTGTTCTCGTTCCTTATCAAATTCACACCGAGGAAGATTTAGCAGAGCTAAAAATTGGTCTACCGAGCATTTGATCTTTTCCCTTCCAATAGTCCATTCGAGGATCCATGTAGAGCTATCTCCAAGTTCTCCTGAGATGTACAGAGTGGCATAGAACTGATGGATTACTTTGCGATTCCAGCCATGATTGAACCGAAGAAAATCCTTTAGGAACGCATGTTAAAAATGCTCTATGGCATGATGGAAGCAGGGTAATTCTTCGAGCTCAGCAGAGTTCAAAATCTTGTGATTGAAAATTCAATTCTTGCCAACTAGAATCCGAGCATAATACATAGCCTGTTCTTGAGTCCAGAATCTGGGTGACAGTGAAGTCCTCTCTCCATCATAGGGGCTGGTCCCAAAGAATGCTAGCTTCGAAAGATGACTGCTCATTGAATGCAGGACCATTTGGGCCATCTTCAGCAGGGAACAGGGGAAATGTTTCCTTGGGATTTTTAAGATTTTCTCCATCGCTTACTGCCATGGATCGAGAATCACCAGGTGCTGGCATATCTTCATCAATGGGCTAGAGTGGAGCAAGGGGCCTTTTCAACTTCTCTAGTGAAGATGGCTTTGAGGCACTTGTCTGACCATCATTTTTCTTCGCTGGAACTCCTTCAGCGGCTGTCTGAGTATCAGGCACTAGGTCCTTTTCTTTCAGTGCATTTTCTTTAGTGGGAGGCACAATGACCTCTTCAGACGCCTAGGTCACAATAGCTTCTTTCACAGTTTCTTGGGGCACAACGGGTGCAACAACTCCTTCGTGAGCCATGGGCTCTTCAAAATTCTTCTCTTCCTCTTCCAACTGTGGTGCAGTGGAAGCAGGAGCAAAATCAACATCCATCTGGGTAGGGGCACCAGATGATGTGATCGGGGTTGTATTCTCTCGGGAAGCATTTAGCTCCCCCTCAATATTGTCATTCTCCTCCTTGTTGGATCCAGAGGGCTCAACTTCCATTTCCTTCGGAGGAGGTGAAACTGCCTTTTCAACCTCAATCTCTTCATCAGTTTTATCATCTTCGGCTTGCTACTCAGGCTGAGCATTTTCTTCATCAGATTTGTTCAGAAAGATATCCACAACATCTGGCTCCACATCATCAGCGGCAGCAGGAATGTGAACTCGCGCAAGGCTGGCTTGATGCCTGGGTTCATCCACATAAGGTGGGGATGGTGGAACTTGTTGTAGAGGAGTGCTTGAATCAATCGGAGCATTAGCGGCTGCCTGAGGGTGAGGGGGCTTGATTTCTTTCGGCTTGCTAGCCCTAGCCTTTGCCTTTTGACGTTGCTCTTCCTTTATTCTCCTTCGAGCAAGTTCAGCCTGGCGATCAATTTCATCATTCCTTTGGTCACACAGCTGAGACACTTCCATTTTCAGACGTGAGTGTCATTCAATTTTGTCATTTCTCATGACACTTAGAGCTTTTGTGATCTCAACAATCTCTTTATTTAGACCTTTCCTTTCGGATTCAGTACTGGCATCTTTCCTCATTTTCTCGAGGGTTTTCTTGTCCTCGACAACTTGGTTCAGCTTCTTGGTCATTTTCTTTAGCTCAGCGAAATGTTTCGTTACCAGCTTGGTAACATCATCTGGAAGTCCCAGACTGCTCAAAACAACTGATTTCGCATCATATGCAGCACTTTCAATAACATCAATCATGAGATCGAAGTCATATTTATGTTCCTCCGTGGAAGCAGGAACACTTGTTTGGGCTTTCTTGACAGAAGCAGCAGCTTTCTCTTCGGGCAGCAGCTTTCTCTTCGCAGAAGGGGCGGCGGAACCCGAAGGTTTGTCAGAGACTGGAGCAGGTGCAAGTCTTGGTGACATCCTTAGTGGGGGTGAAACTTTCACTGGTGAGGGCGTTTGGTATGGCTTGTTTAGAAGAGCTCGCTGATCATACATAGGTATTTCTTTGGGAGCATCTTCATCAGAGGACTCATTAGACGAGGCAAAAGCAGCCTTCTTGGATTTTCTGGCAACAGATTTCTTTCGTGGAGCTCGAGGGGAAACTGACTTTCTTGCCTGGCTTTCCTTTCGGGCAGAGGCACGATCCTTCTTCTTTTGTACATCTTGCCGGGTCAGCGTGACATTTCTCTCTTCGACTTGATTTTTCTTCGCAGCCCTTGCTTCATGCTTAGCTTTGGCCTTGGCTCCCTTTTCCACTTCCTCGGGAAAATCAACAATTGTTTTAAGGGAGTCAGGATGAGCATTTTCAGTTGGAGGTGGCCTGACTTTTTCATCATTTGGGTCGAGGCAGTTCTCAGCAATACAGACATTCCAACGTGGAGTGAATGCAAACATAATTTGATATTTGCTTTAAACATTCTCATGATTAAACCATTTCTTCGCCCAGTGGCGGCGAATCCTTTGCAACCTATTATTTCTCTCAGTTGTGGTTTCAACTCCAGGTGGAGTTTTATAGCTTTCGGGATCAGACATTTCTGCCGTTGTATTCTTCTCTCTGCCATGACCACCTTTCTTTGGATTTTCGTCGGAGAAAAGAGTCATACCATCTGTGACCAGCTCATCCTCAGGCTGACTGTGAGCCGAGGGAATATCATCATCTTCTTTAGATTCAGACTCGGATTCCTTCTTCGGTATATTGGGTGGCTTTGATGCTTTTACTCCACCAGTCAACTTCATTCATTCAGACATGGGAGGCAACTTGGGCAATTCTCCTTCAGAACCAGACTACTCTTACGAACTTTGAGCCATGACCAACCTATGAAGCAGAATAGATGCGAGGGAAAACAGGATAGGGTCACAAACATGCACAGAAGCAATTTTGGCTGAAAACAGAAAGTTTTTCGGAAGCAACAAAGGAATCCATGGTAAGCTTTTGAGAAAATATCATCGACAGAATTGCAACATGCCATATGAGGCAGAGAAACAACTATCTAATCTTTTGAAAGAAATACACATGAGCCCTAGATCCAGGATAACTAGTACGAGGGAAAAACTACAAACCGTACCAGTCACAACCTAGCTAATCCTAAGGATCTACCGCAAGGAAGTAAATCAAGAAAAATGTGTCAGAATGAACTGCCCTAGAACAGAGAAGGGATAGGACCAGTTCTAGATCCAGGCGCCCTAACTTGGCAGCTAGGATCGACTACGGCAATGCGGAGGAGGGGGTTTACCGCACTGGCGCAACAAACGACAGCGAGACTTCACCGGAGTTTCACGGCGAGGCGCTTTGACGACGTTGCTTCGAGCTCGGGCTCAGGAGGAGGTGGATGAAGAAATGACGAACTAGAGAGGAAGAAGACACCGGGAGGTGTATATATAGCAGGAGACCAGAACCAACTCTCCGAGATCTATGGCCTACAGACGCGGGACGCTCCACATTCAACGGACACGATAACGATCATGGAGATCGTGGGCACGTGGCAACCGTTTTCTGCAAAAATCTCAGAAATTGATCAGGAAGCCGAAAGGTATGAAGAAGGGCAAACACCAAAAACAGATTAAGGTTCGAAGTTGATTTCATTCATGACCAAGGACGTCGGATTGAAATCTTCTTCAGATCAAATTGCATGTTTATGACAACAACATAAATTGGGCGAGAAAGAATAGAGGGATAACAGGGTCCGAATCAAAACACTCAGCCAAACGAGAGAAAACACAGAACCACGGAGCACTGAGTGAGTTGATATACGGACATAACACAAACACAATGAAAAGCAAAGAAAACAAATGAAAACACAAGGAACTAGCACCAACAATATAGATCTCAGGATAAAGAATAAGCGAATGGAATCCCTGAGGTAGTATCTGCAAGAGACGATTAGTTCTTTTTCGTAACCCACACTTGTGTGGGCAACAAGGATCTCATTTGCTTCGTCTAAGCAGGAGCATTCTTTCGGCGAGATCTATAAAACACCTGCGCACTTCGAGAGTAATCATATGAATATGCATTGAAGCTATTTTCAGAGACATGAGTATAATGATTTGAGGAGATACGCATGTATTCCTTCTGTCGAGGGTTTGATTGATACTCATTCGAAAGTTTTCCTGCGCCATTCTGCGAATGATAATCATTGTCTCGAAGAGAATTACTCTGCATATTCAAGTTAGCAGTGACAGATAGATTTTCAATAATGCACTTCTTCACCCAGATTTGCTTCTTGGGTGAACCAGACCTGCAGTTAGTTCCAACATATCTAGCAAAAACCTTACCATTCTGTTGTTTGAAGAATTTGTAGTTCGAGTCATCGGATTTATCAGAAACAACAATATTAGGAGTATCATATCCTGAAAGAATTGCAGGTTCGAGTGTTTTGCTTTTAGCAAGAATCCAACTCGTTCGAGAATACTGTTCGGGAGTCTAGTAGGTTCCATCAACGTTGAGTTTTCTTTCGAAACCCAATCCTTCCTTTCGAGGATTTTTGTGCAGTATTGACTTCTTGAGCACATCACAGAGAGTTTGACGCCATTTTAGGCTCCTTAGCATTCCTATCTCAAGCAAGTCCTTTACCCTACAATTTTCCTCAGTAACAGCAGCAAATTCCTCGGAAGAGGGTTTAGAGTTGCCATTCGTAATATTTGCAATATTCTAGATGATAGCATGAGAAGTTTTAGCATGTGAATCAGCATTACTATGTTCTAGGCATTTTAAGCAAGGAGGCACAAAATCATCAGCAAGTCAAACGGATTGCTCGGTGAAGAGAGAAGCTTTTTCTTTCGCAAGCGCGTTATGAGATTCTTTCAGAGACTCGAGTTCTTGATTCCTGTTAAGGAGTTCATCAGATAAGCTCTCGAAGTCAACTGAACGAGAATCATATTTGTTGGAAAGATCATCAATAGTTGAGGAAATGGCATCATGCTCTTCCATCAACTTTTGATTCTTCTCCATCTCTTTGACCAGTAATCCTTCAGTTTTCCTAAGATTCTTCTCAAGCATTTCAAGTTCATCATGTTGAGATTTTGCAATCCTGCCCAGTTTAGCATAGGCAATATATTCAGGAGAATATCCATTCATGGATTTTTGGTGTTTTGCTGAAACCTGATCCCTAGATGTTTTTGCCATGAGACATAATGCGATTGGTTCTTCATTACTTGAGGCATCATCATCGGTATCTGATTCGAGTGATTTCTCTGATGATTCATAGGCAATGAAGGCATTTCTCCTTCCTATTCTTCTGTGAAGCTCTTCATCATCTGATTCTGAGTCGGTCACCTCCTCTTCAGAATCCAGGGTCATATCAGCACATGCTCTATTCAGCTATGATATTCTCTTCATATTTGACTCGATGGTTGCTCTGGCTTTCACGTTAGTGACTGGTCTCGTCGAAGAAGATGAGGAAGATTCATTTTTTTTCGAGAGTTAGTATGACGATCCATTCATGTGAATCCACTGCAGTGAAGATATTTCCATCTGTTGCTAGGTTTTGCTTCCCAGCAGGGACAAGCTGCTATGAGATGACCGAATTGTTTGCACTTGAAGCACTTCATTTCTTTTGGAGGTAACCTTCTTGATGATTCAGGTAAATCAAACTCGTCATCATTCGTGAGGCATAAATTGTGTCTTATGAGATCACTTAGCCTTTCTGTTAGCATTTCTAGTTCTCTGGTGATGGTGTGTTGATTCTCAACATCTTCTTCTACGTGTGAACTGCCATAGTTTGAAAGAATTTCTCCTTCACCATCCGAAGAAGATTCCTGATCTGCATTTTCTTGTTCCATCTTTTCTTCGTGAATTGAAAGTAGCGTCATGATCTCCACATAGTGAAGTTCTTCATAGTCTGGTCTTTGCTTGATTTCTGCTATGATGGGATCAAAGGTTGCATCAAGAGCACTGAGCAGCTTGTTGACCACATATCTATTGGTGATATCAGTTACTCCTCGTTGATGAAGTCTTTCAACAATATTTGTCAACCGATCAGTGAGTTCCATAACACATTCTTTTTGAAGGCTTATGAAGCCAGCAAACATGGCACGAAGCATTTGAGTGTGAGGGTCTGTTCTAGCAATGAATTCTTCATGCGCATTTTTATGGCATCCCAGAGTTGCTTTGCAGTGTCAAGCATTCGAAACCGAATGAAAATGTCCTTTGAGATACTTGCACAGATAATATCTTTCACTTGTGCATTTAACCGCAGCATAGCTTTGTCATTAGGAGTTGGAGCATCAGGGTGCTGAATGGTGTATCCTTTTTCCACAATCTGCCATAGTTCTAGATCGATGGCTTGAATTCTGATTCTCATTCTTTCTTTTGAGTAGAGATAGTCATTTCCATCGAAGATAGGAAATCTTTCAGAGTGCGAGGATCTACCTGCATACGACATACTCAAAACACCAAGGCTGTTAGACCTTTAATAAACAGAGACAGGGAGTACCTGCTCTGATACCAATTGTTAGGACCGAGAGTATATCGACCAGAGGGGGGTGAATGGAAGATTCAAAAATTCTTGCGAATGTTTTGAACTGATCCCAAACACAGCAGCGGAAATAAGGTTTGGTAGATACAAACTCAATCAAACATACTATTGAGGAACAAAACCTTCGATGTAGGATGCAATAATGGTTCGAGCATAGGATACAACAGGCTTGATGATAACGATGGTAATGCAATATGCCAACAGAAATAATATCATGACAGAGAGCTAGAAATGAACTACAATGGATAACTACGAGGAATAGCTATACTGAGGTAAATGATCACAACACAGAAAATGACAAGGACTAAGATAGCATAACAGAATGATGAGAGTGCAACAATGTGGGTAACGAATGATAATTGACAGAGAATAACTGATCATATTAACTATCGTCACAGAGCCCAAATGAAAATTGCCGAAAGTAAAGCGGTGAAGTAAATTGAACCAGTGGTGCTCGATGGCGACAAAGAGATTTGGTAGACCAGTTCACCCTTCTGCCAAAGGGCTATGTCTGGTTGGAGGGGCTGTGACTTAACACGGAAGATAAACTCTCTTCACCCTATTCTCCTTTAACTCGAAGCTGATCAGACTCCAGTTGATTTCACTTGTGGTAGATACTTATCAGCGATCTCCAAACCTTCAGTCGACCTTCGCGAACCACAATCACTCTTGATTGCCGAAGATCTAGATCGGTGAAGACAACAACTCTTGAACACTCAAGCCGAAACCTATCCGTCTTGAGAGTGCGCAGCTCTCAAGAGTAATAGGTACAAGAACTCTAACTCAGAACTACTATGATGCTCAACCACTGTCTAAGTTTGGGCTCTTGATTTTTCTCTCGGTGGATCTTAAACTCAAATCACTCGGAGAGGGGTTGCTCAAATCAATCTTCTCAAAACTCTAAGCGGAGCAGCCACCAGACAAAGCCGGTGCGGGGTGGCTATTTATAGCCGCAACCTTCCTTGGTGGGAAATGACCATTTTGGACATGCCGTCCAGCCAATGGCCAACCGACACATTTACAACGATCAGATTTTGGAGCAAAGGTAACATTACTTGAGGAACAAGCAATGCTAACTCCTTGGTCTGAGACAAATCTATCGCAGCAAAGAAGATCACAGTCTCTTGCTGGCAAGTATTTGCTCGGAACACAAAGAGATTTCTCTTGCAACTTTCATAGGATTTGGGTTTAGCATCACAATGAATCTAAGCTTCGAGAATCTATACCCCTCTTCATAGTACAGAGGTCCTATGACTCAAATGAGCGAAAGAAGAACGACGAAAAGAATACTATGTCTTCACTTTGTCTTCAACTTCCGTTCGTTGCAGTCAATTTCTTCGGATAACAACACTGAACCAAATGCTTCGCTTCAGCAGTAAAATTTCGAGGGGATAATTCCTTCACATCAATCTTCTCGTCTGCATATCTTCACCAGATGTAGCTCGTTATTCTCTGCAACACAGATATACTTCGGTGAAGTTCCTCGAACTTGGCACCAGAGACTGCATTCTCTTTGGTTTCTGTATGGACTATTTCTCTCTATATGCATTAGCAAACAAATCAGTCCATACCTGTTTCTATCAACAATCTCCAAAACACAGGAAAGCAGATATTGCACCAACAGCTATAAATTCCCAAATATTCCAAAAAAAATCAGAGCGAGACCCGAAACAATTATTCCACCACCGCAAGCCTTTGTTCTTCCGCGATCCCATCTGGAGGCCTCCGCTGGTACTCTACCAGAGGGGGGATCGATCACGGAGGGCTTCTACATCAACCTTGTTGCACCTTCGATGATGTGCGGGTAGTTCCCAAATGGACCTATGGGTCCATAGGAGTAGCTAGATGGCTCTCTCTCTCTATCTATCTCTCTCCCTCTCTCTCTCTCTCTTTGATCTTCAATATAATGTTCTCTATGGAGATTAATTCATTGTAATCTTTTACGGTGCGTTAGTTGGGATCCGATGAATTGTGGGTTTATGATCAGATTGTTCATTGAAAGTAATTGAATTATTTCTGAACTTTATTATGTGCGATTGTTATAGCTTTGTATTTCTCTCCTATCTATCCGTTTGGTTTGGCCAACTCGATTGATTTATCTTCAGCAGGAGAGGTGCTTTGTAGTAGGT
The DNA here is from genome assembly GCA_011799875.1 of Thinopyrum elongatum. Lineage (NCBI taxonomy): Eukaryota > Viridiplantae > Streptophyta > Magnoliopsida > Poales > Poaceae > Thinopyrum > Thinopyrum elongatum. The sequence continues at coordinate 320,966,230 of CM022299.1, read as the reverse complement.
TCAATCTTGCGTTGTCCTCACTCTGTGACAGGAGGGGTAGCGAGGCACGTATTTGTATTGTTGCTACTAAGGATAAAACGATGGGGTTTGATCATATTGATTGGTTTTATTCTATATGCATTATGTCATCATGCTTCATGAATTACTCTACTTTTCATGAACTTAATACCTAGAGAGGCAAGCATAAAAGTGCTCTCGAAGTGGAGTAATAGTAGTAGATGAAGAATCGTTCCAGTCTACTTGTCACAGACGTAATGCCTATGTACGGATCATGCCATGAATAATATAGAATGAAATATAATCCCGCGAGGAGGAGTTTCATAACATTAGGGTGATCCGCCTACAAAACACATATATCAAATATTGTGAATATGATACAAGGTAACTGGTATTACCGTCGCACTGGCACACTTGATACATTCTTACCATGAACTGAATTCTCTCCGTGCCTAATCTCTTCATTGCAAGAAACACACTTCAACTTCAACTTTTACTTTTACTTATGTTGATGGGATTTCTATTTTTGTGCCCCTCATTGCTTAGTCCTTCTCAGTTTTGCCCAAGCACACTTCTTTTGCTCACTTTTCCCCTCCACCGCGCCACCCACCCTCACCAATGCCCATATGAGGGTTGACTGTTAGCGGCGCTGTTACTGACGCGTGGGGCACACCATGCCAGGTGGCGCTCTCATAATAGGCCGTGTGCGAATCATCGCATGCATGAGTAGTCACGTCGGCGCTTTGACACACGGGGAGTACGCACCGACGGTTTCCCATGCGAGGAGTCGCATCACTGACATGCCTGGAAGGCGTCTATTAATGCATTTTATAGCCGTGCAGGGCGCACCAGTGTTCACCCACACCGGTCCCAATCCCCTCCCCTCCCCTCGCTGCCCCACAGCCTTCTTCGTTGTGCGCCTCCACCAAACCCTAGCCACCTCCACCGAACCCTAGCCACCTCCCCTTCCGCAGCCGCAATAATGGCCAACCATGATGGTGTGGCGGGAAGCAGCAGCCGGGGCCAACACTGCGCGTTTTTCATTCCCTGCATGCCGAGCGCCCTTCGGGTTGATGAGGCGACGCTCCTCGCCCGTTGCAGCATCATGGTGCCGCCGGACACGCGCCTGCCGAGCGGATGACACTTGAGCACTGGGCGGGCTCCTGGTGGAGCCTGTCCCCACCGTCAGCATGCCTGCCATGTCGCGTGCAATACGCGACTTTCGGCAAAACCTGCCACCAGAGGAGCGGTCAAAGCAGCACTACGCACCCAGCAGCCTGCGGTGGCCGGAAATCCTGGCGGAGGCGAACGCCGCCTGCATCTAGCGCTATGACGGCCGCTACCTACCGCCCTCGCGGAACAACGTCGACGAGAAGTACGCCTTCTAGGAAGGGCGTACCTTTCCCGATGTCATCTCCGCATGCCGCTCACAGCTCGGTCTGGACGAAGGCGCACTACAAAAGAAAGACACATCCGTGACATTTTGGCCCGAACGAATTTTTTCTGTCATGCTTATGACACTTCTGTGACGATAATTGTGACAAAAACACATATCATCATAGATGTGATGGGCTTGTACTTCTATGATAGAAAATGGGCTTTTCATCCTGAGCGGGCCAGGGACGCAGCTGCATGACATTCTTTGGGCCGTCCATGACATAAAAAATCATGGTAGAAGTGAGGGCAAGGAAATTTTAGCGGAGTTCCCGATTACAGTGGGTGGTCGAGGCCGAGCGATGCAGTGTGGTTTGTGCATTTCTCTCGTACGTAGGTGTGTGTGTGTGCGAGGCATTGTTGGCTCTAACTGAACCCGAGGGAGAGGTGTTCGCTTACTGAACCTGAGCGATCCCCTGCTGCTACGTACTGAAGTTGATCGATCGATCCCTTCGCTGCTAACTGAACCCGACCGACTCCTTCGCTGCTAACTGAACCTGATCGATCGCTGCTACTGCTTACTGAAGCCGATCGAACCCCTGTGCGAGACGTAGCTAGCCGGTTTGGTTGCCTCTAGATGAACAGTGCCCGTTGCTGCCACGTGCGCGATACGTAGAATGAGTCGAGACGTGGTGAGTCGAGCCGGTTGGGTTGGGTGTGGATGAACAGTTCCCGGTGCGGGTTGGATGAACAGGACCCCGGTCATGTCTAGGCAGTTGCCTCTGGATGAACAGGACCCCGTGGTAGTACGCGGTTGCCGCTGGATGAACAGGACCCCGTGGTAGTACGCGGTTGCCGCTGGATGAACAGGACCCCATGGTAGTATGCGGTTGCCGCTGGATGAATAGGACCCCAAGGAGGCCGCCACACACCCCAGCCGGTTGGGGGTGGATGAACAGGACCCCGTGGAGGCTGGTTGAACTGTAGCCAGTGGAGGCTGGTTGAACTGTAGCCAGTGGAGGCTGGATGAATAGTAGCCCATGGATGAACAGTTGCTGGTGGAGGCTGGAGACGATGGATGAACAGTAGCAGGTGAAGGTTGGAGGAAGTCAGCGGTGGATGAACAGTAGCCCGTGGAGTCCCGTTTTGTGGTACGCCACACCCCTCCCAATGAACAGGACCCCGTTTCGACCGTAGGAGGTCGAAGAGAAGTCTGTTTCCTCTATTTTGCGGTACACCAGACCCCTCCCGATCAACAGGAACCCGTTTTGACTGTAGGAGCTCAAACAGAAGTCCGTTTATTCCGTTTTGCGGTACGCCAGACCCTTCCCGATGAACAGGATCCCGTTTCGACCGTAGGCTGTCGAACAGAAGGCCGTTTCCTCCGTACTGCGGTACGCCAGACCCCGTTTCGGTTGTTCCGTCCAAGCCGGTTGGCTCCTGTTGAACAAGACACATTCCGACCCAGCCGGTTGGCTGCCGATGAATAGGACGGCGTTGTTGTACGTGTTCGAGACCATGCCCATATGTATGTACGTAGCCGTATTTACTTTCTTGCAGCGTGGTTGTACGTACGTGTAAGCAATTTGGGCAGGACCGCCTCAACTGCTACGTCACACGTGCCGCTCCTTGCTCGGCCATGGTTCATCCTTGCAGAGAGACCGATCGACCAGTATGTACATACTTGTTCGCGACCAGAGAGACAACCCTATGTACGGTTCGACCGGGTGGGTCTCAGCTGTCAGGGAGGATAAGGAGGCACTTCCTTGCATGCAAAGATATAACTGATGGGTCCCAGCTGTCAGGGGAAGGAATCATTTTTTTGCCCGTAATAAGGACGCACTTCCTTGCGTGCGAAGATGTAGCTGGTGGGTCCCAGCTGTCAGGGGGAGAAAACATTATTTTTCAGCATAAAAATGATGCAGTTGCATGCATGCGTTCATGGGCGTGGTGCGTCCCCACTGTCAGCCTCTCCATGTACAGTCATCTTCCGATGACTCTCATTTGTTGACCACGTTGACCACACCATGCCGAGCGCACCAAGGCCGGTGGACGACGGCGAGGCCCTAGACTGGAACGACCCGGATATGGGGAAGACGCGGCAGTGGAGTCGTAGATGGAGAGGAGTATGAAACTTGACTGGTTCGGGTGCGGGGTGGGCCTACACTCGGCGGAGAATAACAGGAGGTGCAGAGGAGTGGTGGGATGGCCTGGCCGTCGGTGGGGTAGCGTTTCGCTGCGAGGCACGCAAAACAGCGTCGCTGGACATCGGAGGCTAGAGCAGTCGGTCCCGGCAGCGCTGGAGGAAGAAGACGAGATATTGAAGAAGAATACCGGTTGTTGGATGTAAATCCAACGCCTTGCTTAGGCTTCGACCTTTGTATTTTTTTTGCAAAAGTGCTTAGGCTTCGACCTACTGGCCCACATGTCAGCTAGTCCATTTGGTTTTTTTAGTCCATTTGGTGGGCTGGGTGAAACATAGATGTAGCGTCTATGCAGCCCGTTTATATATTATGTTAGAATTTAAAGCCCATTTGCATTTTTTTGAAATCCACGGACTTGCTGGGTTGGGTGAAAATATCATGTTGGGCTGGACGGAGAAATGGTGTAAAAACATAAACACATGATTTCACGTCTATTACTGATTGGTCAGTAAAATCTTTGCAAGCTTATGTACGCAATCACCAAGAGTTAACTTGTCAAGTTATATATAAATAATAATTATAATTATTTTGTAAGAACTTTCGATTTACGAAATAAAACATCATTTTAATTTAATGAGTTAATAGGACGTGGGGTATTATTATTTTTTAGGCTAGACGTGGGACAGTTCAGTTGGTTCTAGGGAAAAGTACTGGCAGAAAACTCAGATTACATCGAAAAATAAAGTGGGAGATAATTCAGATATAGGATTAATAAAAACAAAAAATAAAGGAAGTGGGAAGGTCTATACAATGGTTGGACGAACGACATGTTTAATGGAATCTTATGTTGTTTCTATTATATATATATAATTATATATATGTAATAAAATATGATATAAATATAAATATATATACTATTATAGAAGGGAAAACATAGGTTCAGTTTTGCATTCTTATAGAAAAATAGGACTGAGCTGTGTGTTGTCTTGAAAAAACAAACGTAACTTGGGTTGCCGATGTTATAGACAAGCTAGGCTGGGAGGCCCAGAGGCCGCTTGATACCTGCTGGACCCCAAAAAAAGTTGAAACCTACTGGATCAACTGTGTCTGCATGTCGTGGGCGACGGTCATCTCCCGATTCCTCTCGTTTTGTTGACCATGTTGGTTAGACATGTCCTTATGGTAACAGTGTGATTACTTCATTTTACATGTGCCCTTACATCAACAACAGCAAAAAGTTGGTATAAGGACATGCGACGGTGGACGCATCAGCACAATGTACCTACAAGGAGGCATAAAGTGGTGATGCCGAGTTTGTTCATACTCTGTGAGGGCAGCAAATCTAATCCTAGAGACCTTTTACTATGTGAGGGCAGCAAATCTAATTCTGGACATACTCTGTTGACTTGTCCACCAGCCGCCACTTTCTATCCTTTTTTCAACCAATAATAGATCTGTTCCTTATCCAGTTTGTACTGCCTTTTCCCTTTATTTCCCTTTTCAACCAAGAGACCGGTTGGGTATCCAGTCTCTACTACTTTCCCCCTGTTATTTCCTCTTTGAATCAAGTCCTAGATTCATGCTACAACTTTCCCCCCTTCGCTGTTTGAACCAAGTCCTAGATTCGACTGCATGAAGTAGCTTTACCTCTAATAATACTAAAAATTTAGGTGGCTTTGGAAGAGCTGATGGAAGTAGAAAAAGATCCACATGTAGCCACGTGGGGAGCTGGGGCAGTAGAGCAAGGCCGCTTTTGAAGGAACTTATACCTGAGGGTCATCGGGATGTGGCTAGCAGGCCAGCGGGAGGTCGGATCTGCCCACAATATGGCAGGGAGGAAGAAGGGGTCCAAGGACCTCCCGAGCCGGCGCTATGTCGGAGAGAACGTCACGGGCAGAGAATCAGGACCCACCGGCAGCTGTGGGTTTCCTCCCTCGCCGCTGATGACCACGTAAACGATGTACCTAGTCCCCTACACACCCCGTCCGAAGGGATCCGGCCGGATCTGTGATACATCTCCAACGTATCTATAATTTATGAAGTATTCATGCCATGTCTACAACAATTTTATATGGTTTTGGTATGATTTGGATGGAACTAACCCGGACTGACGTTGTTTTCAACAGAACTACCATGGTGTTGTTTTTTGTGCAGAAATAAAAGTTCTCCAAATGCAACGAAACTTATCGACGATTTTTTTGGAACAAAAGAGGCACTAGAAGCTTCGTGGGAGGACCAGAAGGTGAAGGAGGTGAGCATAAGACACCTGGGCGCGCCAGAAGGCCAAGGCACGCCCAGGTCGGTTGTGCTCACCTCGAGGCCCATCTTCGCGTGAAACCAACGCCAAAAAATCCTATAAATACATAAAACCCCAGAAATAACCCTAGATCAGAAGTTCCGCCGCCGCCAGCCTCTTTAGCCACGAAAAACCAATCTAGAACCCGTTCCGGCACCCTGCCGGAGGGGGAAATCATCACCGATGGCCATCTTCATCATCCCGGCGGCCACCATGATGAGGAGGGAGTAGTCCACCCTCGGGGCTGAGGCTTTGTACCAGTAGCTATGTGCTTAATCTCTCTCTATCTATCATGTTCTTGAGATGGCATGACCTTGATGTATCGTGGGCTTTGTTAATATAGTTGGATCATATGGTGTTTTCCCCTCTCTATCTTGTTGTGATGAATTGAGTTTTCCCTTTGAGAGTTCGTTTTTATCGGATTGAATACTTTTATGGATTTGAGAGCACTTGATCTATGTCTTGGCACTCAACTCGCGGATTCTCGAGGTGACATTGGGGTAATCTATGCATAGGGGTTGATGCACGTTTTCGTCCTTGTTTCTCCGGTAGAAATCTTTGGGCACTCTTTGAGGTTCTTTGTGTTGGATCGAGTATTATGAATCTGAAATTGTTTGATGCATATCGTATAATCAACTCACGGATACTCGCGGTGACATTGGAGTATCTAGGTGACATTAGAGTTGGTTGATGTGTATCATATGGTGTTATTTTAGTACGAACTCTTGGTTAGATCGATCGAAAAGAATAGCTTGGTGTTATTTTAGTACGAACTCTAGGATAGATTGATCGGAAAGAATAGCTTTGAGGTGGTTTCGTACCCTACAAACAATTTCTTCGTATGTTCTCCGCTAGATAGGAACTTTGGAGTGATTCTTCATCGCACATTGAGGGATGGTTATAAGATCCAATTATATTAGCATTGTTGAGAGATTGCACTAGCGAAAGTACGGACCCTAGGCCTCATTTTCAAGCATTGCAATACCGTTTGTGCTCACTTTTGTTACTCGTTACCTTGCTGTTTTTTATTGTTCCTATTACAAAAATCAATATCTACTATCATTACTACGCTTTTATTACCATCTCTTCGCCAAACTAGTGCACCTATACAAATTACTATTGTATTTGGTGTGTTGGGGACACAAGAGACTTTTTGTTATTTGGTTGCAGGGTTGTTTGAGAGAGACCATCTTCATCCTACTCCTCCCACGGATTGATACACCTTAGGTCATCCACTTGAGGGAAAATTGCTACTGTCCTACAAAACTCTGCGCTTGGAGGCCCAACACGAGTCAACAAGAACAAGTTGTGTAGTAGACATCAAGCTCTTTTTTGGCACCATTGCCGGGGAGGTGAGTGCTTGAAGGTATATCTTTAGATCTTGCAATTGGATCTTTTAGTTTCTTGTTTTATCACTTGTTTGGTTTATAAAAAGAAAACTACAAAAAAATGGAATTGAGATGGCCTCATATTATTCGTCTTTATCATGTCTTTGTTGAAAATGATGGAAAGGAAAATTGTGCTCAATTGATAGAAGAAGAATTCAATAAAATGTTTGGCATTAAATCTTTGAATGATGAGCATGATTGCAATGTTGTTGGTATGAATTCTTTGAATATCCATGATGCTAATGATATGCAAAGCCATAAGCTTGGGGATGCTATGTTTGATGAAGATGATATTTTTAGTCCCCCAAGTTTTGATGAGCAAATTTATTATGATGATAGCATACCTCCTATTTATTATTATTATTATTATTATTATTATTATATTGATGGAAGTTGTAACGCCCGGATAATTAAGCTATAGTAATCCTCTGCTATGATGCCATGTCATCATATTACTGTTGCTAATCCTCTTTTGATCCAAGGCATAATTCAAATTCAAACTCAAATTAAAGTCAAAATTCAAACTTTCTCAAACATGCAAACTAAAATGTTCAAAGTGTGGCAAATATTACATAACTAATTATGGTGGTGACCCAACACTTTTGAAAATATTTAAATGCCCTTTTGTGAATAGAACATGGGCTAAAAACAATTATTAAATGCCTTTAAATAATAAATAAATATAAACCTATTTTATTAAAGTGCGAAATTGTTTGTGGCAGAGGCTTAATTATTAATACTAATTTAGGGGCTAGTGTTATATCTTATGAAACAAAAAAAATAAAATAAAATTAAATAGAAAACGGGAAACTATTAAAAAGTAAAAGAAAAGGAAATTGCAGAAAAGAAAAGAAAAGGGCCCCTCCCCTGTTTCCCTGGGCCTAGCCCAGCTCCCCGCACCGGATGAACCCCCCTCTCCTTCCTGTTCCTCGGTCTCGGACCGCTACAGAGAGCGATCCCGCCCGCGGTGGGCACCGCACCACCTCGCCGACGTCGAGGGGTGGATAAGAGTGCCCCTCCCCAAACCCTAACTACCCACTCGCCCCACTCCTCCCTTCTCTCCTCGACGCCCCCTCCCAGATCCACTCCCCTCTCCCACGCTCGATCCCGTGGTGGCCGCACCCACCGTCGTCTACATCACCGGCGTGGCCATCGCCTTCGCCATCGCCTAGTACTGCTCCCGGAGGACCGCATCGACGAGATGCACCGTCGTGCGTGAAGAGCTGGACCGCGGAGGACCTACATCGCTGTCATCGCCTTGATCCCCACCGCCGTCGATCCGCTCCGAACGCCACCGCCCACCGACGCCTCCTCGACCCCCCTGGAGCTCGCCCGCGAACCGCTGTCAGCCCCGCCTGTTTTCCCTCGATCCCCCTTGTTCCTCCCTTTGGTTTCGTTGTTGTAGCCACCCACACCCGGCCGCCATGGCCGTCCCCCATGACCGTGCCTCCCCTGCTCATCCCAGATGCTGCTGCGAGATGCTACCTCCTCCGCCCGCCGTGGCCTGCGGTTCGCCCGCCCCCGCCGGCACCCTGCCGCCCCCGTCGGCCCTCGCCCGCTTCCTGCCGCCCGCCGCTGCGCTCCCCCATTGCTCCGGCCAAGCCACCCCACTCCCACCGGGCCACAGCCAAGCGCGCGGCCGCCCCCTGCTGCGGCCACCTCGCCGTTCCTCGCCGTGGCCTGCGCCCTCCCGCGTGCGCCGGCCCGTGCCGCCACCGCTGCCACTGGTGCTTGCTGTGGCGCCGCTGCTCCCGCTTGAAGCTGCAGCTTGCCGCCCGCAGCTGCTCCCGCTGCGCCCCATGCCCAACCCACGCGCCGTCCGCGCCCTGCTCGTGCGCGCACGCCCACGCCAGCGTGCTTGCAGCTGGCGCTGCTGCGGCCCTTCCCCGCTGGCCACCCCTCCCCCTGACCTCGCCGGCTGTCGGCACCCCAACGGCCTCGCCCCGCACCCGGGTGGGTTCGGCCTCCGCCCGGGGCAGCGCCCGTAGTCCGCACCTGTTACGCCCGCTCCAGTGGCCTTATGTGCCACTGGCAGCTGGGGCCCCTCCCCTAAAAAGATAAAAAAAGTTTTAGAAATAAAATAAATAATAATTAATTAATTAATTAATTAGTAAGTTAATTAATTAACATAATTAGCTTAGTTAATTACCTAATTAGTTGTTAGTTAGCTAATGAGTCTATGACAGGGGGCCCCACCCCCTGTTGACCAGTCAAATATTGACTGGTAAACTGGGACCCCCTGGACCCACATGTAATCCTCTGTGTACACTGTTGTGTACATAGAGCTGGGTGCATCTAGCATTTAATCATTATTTTTGAATTAATAATAATTTCATAATATTGCTAAAACTTTAGAAATTCGTAGAAAATAATACGTAACTCGGATGAAAAAGTTTTATACATGAAAGTTGCTCAGAAAAATATGACGAATCCGAATACACGCTCCGTTCATCTGTCACGTGCCCCTAGCATAGCGAACATGGAACCATCCCCCTTCGATTCATCTGTCCGAAAATGCCAAACTTCGGGAAAACTTTCCCGGATGTTATCCCCCGTCGCTGGTATCGTGTAGCACTATGATAGGTCACCCCTAGCAACACGTATCACCATGTCATGCTTAGTGATGCATTTGTGTGCCTTGTATTTACTGTTTCTTCCCCCTCTTCTTCTCTCCGGTAGACCCTGAGACCGCTGCTGATGCTACTGTGATCGACTACGTCATCGACGACCCACCTTCGCTTTCAGCAGAGCTTCCAGGCAAGCCCCCCCTGATCACTTCGATATCGCCCATTCCATTCTCTCTCTTGCTTGCAATAGATTTTGCTACTATTATTGTTTGCTCCTATTCTGATGCATAGCCTGCTTTTGTAACCTGCTCATTGTTACCTACCTGCTTATCCTAAACTGCTTAGTATAGGTTGGTTGGTGATCCACCAGTGACCCCCACCTACTCCTTGTTGCCCCTGCTTCATCATCGATGACTCGATCAACGTGACCGATGACCAGAGACCGACACATCACTTCACCCCCTTAGTTGTACGGCTCTGCATAGTTACTATCGAGTACCGAGGGTGATACCTCGTAACGCACTCCTGATGAGAACTCTGTAGTGTAGCTATTCGGTCATGGTCATCGAGGGTGATTCCTCCTTCACCACTCCCGATATGACTCTGTCTTTCAGCCCCTCAAGTGTGAACCTCGAGGGTGATTCCTCCTACATTCACCTTGATGATTACATCGAGTGGAATCCACCGAGGGTGATTCCTCGGGGTTTCCCCCTTGATGTTTGGACACACGGTTACCTTGACATTACTTGAGACCTTTGTGAAAGCCGGGCGGGCCCGGAGAGAACCTGCAAGATGTTACGGTGGCGGCTGTCTGTTTAGCGGTATCACCCAGGAGGGGGTGGTAGCTCCGGACTTGTCCCGACAGCCGTCACTTCATTTTAATAAGGCACTAACAGGTTTGGGTATTTGTTCTGAGTTGGCCACTGGCCTATACACACTAACCACCACGCGGGAACAGTTATGGGCACTCAGCGTCATAGTATCAGCTGAAGCTTTGTCAGACGTCCAGTTCAGCATTGCGGCACGGCTGGGCCGGCACCATCCATGTAGAGGTGGAGCCTGGACCCTCCCTATGCGCAACGACCCAAAGTGCAACGGGCGATGGGCCCAAGACCCTGGAGTGCTTAGGATGTAGACCGGCGGGGACCTCTCTGCTGAGCCTAGGTAGGGCTGCGACGTGTTGATCTTCGGAGGTCGGGCATTGACTCAAAAAAGTGTGCCCGGCCAGAGTAATCAAGCGTGTTGAGTAATGTGGTGCACCCCTGCAGGGAAGATTATCTATTAATAGCCATGTCCACGGTAATGGACGTTCAGACTTGTATCCTGGTCTATTACAACTAGAAATGGATACCTGAGTTATGTGATGGATATGTGGCTCCGAGATTGCTTTCTCGCAGGGAGTCGAGGAAGGTTCTCTGGGCGTTAATACTACAACATGTTTGTTAAATATAAAATGCTATTCTTTACTCTTCTGAATGCTGCAAGATGCTTGGAGCTGCTTGAAGATGCTAGTCTTCGATAGGTTAGGCCTTCCCTCTATTCTGGCATTCTGCAGTTCAGTCCACAGATACATACCTTCCTTTGATACCAATGCATACTTAGTATAGATCTGATGCTTGCGAGTACCTTGGATGAGTACTCACGGTTGCTTTGCTACCCCTTTTCCCCCTTCTTCCTTCTTTCCGGTTGATGCAACCAGATGGTGGATCCCTGGAGCCAGATGCCACCGCCGACGGATACTGCTACTTGGAGACCACCGATGACCAGGAGTAGTTAGGTGGTCCCAGGCAGGAGGCCTTGCCTCTTCGATCATTGTTGCTTTTGTGTTTGCCTTCTTAAGGCATCCTTGTTTAACTTATGTCTGTACTCAGATATTGTTGCTTCCGCTGACTCTTGTGTATTCGAGCCCTCGAGGCCCCTGGCTTGTAATATGAAGCTTGTATTATTTTTATTTGTGTCTAGAGTTGTGTTGTGATATCTTCCCGTGAGTCGCTGATCTTGATCATACATGTTTGCGTGTATGATTAGTGTACGGTCAAATCGGGGGCGTCACAGAAGTGGATGTGGAGAGGTCATAACTTTATTTAATGATGAATCCACTATTTCGGAAGAGGTTTCAATTGATTATGAGAACAAAGTTGCTATCTATGATGATTATGGTGATGACATGTATGCTATAAAGAATAATGATAACCATGAAACTTTTCATCATGATTTCAATTTTCAATTGGATTATCCCAAACAAGTATCTCATGATAGTTATTTTGTTGAGTTTGCTCCCACTACGATTCATGAAAATAAATTTGTTTATGTGCAGAGTAATAAAATTTCTATGCTTGTAGATCATGAAAAGAATGCTTTATGTGATATCTATATTTTTGAATTCATTCATGATGCTACTGAAAATTATTATGAGAGGGGAACATATGCTTTTACATATTGCAATAATATCAAGTTTCCTCTCTATGTACTGAACATCTTGAAGTTTTGCTTGTTTTGCCTTCCTATGCTAGTTGATTCTTGTTCCCATAAGTTGTTTGCTCACAAAATCCCAATGCATAGGAAGTGGGTTAGACTTAAATGTACTAATCATATGCTTCATGATGCTCTCTTTGTGTTTCAATTCTTATATTTTATGTGAGGATCATTGAAATCATCATGCCTAGCCAAAAGGCATAAAAGAAAAGCGCTTGTTGGGAGACAACCCAACATTTACCCCTACTGTTTTTGTGTGTTCACATGATTAGGCTACTGTATTAATCATTTTTTATAGTTTTTATTTCAATAAAGTGCCAAGTAAAGCCTTTGGGATAGTGTGGATGATAGTTGACTTGATTCTGTGCAAAAACAGAAACTATTGCGCCCAGTAACAGAAGTTTTTTAATTCACTGGAGCATCGAAAAACTCTGATGTTTTTACAGTTGTTGGGTATACAAATTTTCTACGTTTTTCTAATTTTTCAGAATTTTTGGAGTTGCATAACTATGACTAAAATTCAGATCTTTACGTACTGTTCTGTTTTTGACAGATTCTGTTTTCAATGCATAGTTTGCTTGTTTTATGGTTTCCATGGCTTATATTGCTTAATATAAATTGTGGAAATTGTAGAGTACAGTAGGAATTGTGTGATAAAAATTATGAATCTTGTATTGACAGTACCAAAGTGAATGATCTGTCTGTATTATACTAACGCATCTCACAAAGTTCCGTTAAGTTTTGTGTGATTGAAGTTTTCAAGTTTTGGGTGAGATATCGATATGAGGAGAACAAGGAGTGACAAGACCCTAATATTGGGGATGTACAAGGCACCCCAAGTTAATATTCAAGGAATATCAAAGCAAATAAGCTTGGGGATGCCCCAGAAGGCATCCCCTCTTTCGTCTTCAACATTATCGGTAACCTCACTTGGAGCTACATTTTTATTCGTCACATGATATGTTTTTTGCTTGGAGCATCATTTTATTTTATTAAGGATTTGCTTTATGTTATTTATAATAATGTTTTGCATCTTTTATTTCAATAAAAGTGGCAAGGGTAGCCTTCACCATGCTTATTTTGCAAGTATATGAGTTGCTGTTTCAAAACAGAAGGTTTGTCGCTGTTGCAAAAATTCACGAGAAAAGTCAGAATGTGATAAAATGTTGAAATGTTTTGAACAATAAGATATGATATATTTTGTACAGTGTGGTAAATTTTCAGAATTTTTTGAGTTAGGGAAGTGTGAGTAAAATTTCACTCTTTACAGATTGTCCTGTTTAGACAGATTGTTGTTATGTTTGCATTGCTTGCATATGTTTGCTTGTTTCATAATTCTATTTGAGGATAGGAGTATTAAATATGCAGAGGCATTTAGTATGCAATGTTGAATAATAATTGTAGTGATTTGTTATAGTAGAGAATGATAAGGTGTTGCATTGATTTACACTAACATATCTCACGAGTTCTTGTTGAGTTTTGTGTGGATGAAGTTTTTAAGATTTAGGGAAATCGTGATATAAAATGAATTAAGGAGACACAAAAGCTCAATCTTGGGGATGACCAAGGCATCCCAAGATAACATTTCAAGAAGTCTCAAGCACCTAAGCTTGGGGATGCCCCGGTAGGCATCCCACCTTTCTTCATCAACAACTATCGGTTAGTATCAGTTGAGCCTAAGTTTTTGCTTCTTCACATGAGTTGTGCAATTCTTGGAATGTCATTTTTTTGTTTTGCTTGCTGTTTTAATAAAATACTTAGATCTGAAAGTTTTTAAATAAGAGAGAGTCCTCAAATGGCTACCCATTTACTTAACAACTCGCTTGATCTTCACTTATATCTTTTTGGAGTAGTTTCTCATTTACTCTTGTGCTTCACTTATATCCTATGAGTAAATTGTTTAATGAATTGAATATCATGAATTTGAAATTATATGTTTATATCATGCCTAGTAGTAGCTTCACATTGGGTTTAGAAAGTGAAATCTATTGAAGCTTGACAATCACAATATTGGTCATACAAGCAATTCATGAATGATTAGTATAAGGAAGAGAACTTTCACATACAAATATATTTTCTTGGACATCTTCTATGATTGTGAATTCCCATTAATTATTTTCAAACTTGAGAAAATTAGTTGAAGTTGGACAAGGAAGACAACGTAATGAGTTATGGTTGTGTATATCTGCATAGAAGTTATATTGTTATGGATCCTCCAACATGTGGTGTTTGCTTAGGATCTTTTGCTAGCCAAAAATTCGTACTAAGTAGAGATACTACTTGTGCATCCAAAAACCCTTAAACCCAGTTTCTTGCCATGAGTGTCCACCATACCTACCTATGGATTGAATAAGATCCTTCAAGTAAGTTGTCATCGGTGCATAAAGCAATAAAAATTGCTCCTAAATATGGTTGATCTTTTATTGTAAGGGAAAATTGAGCGTTGTACGAACTTGTGATGGCAAAGTAATAAAAGCGACAGACTGCATAATAAAGGTTGCTATAATAAGGGGCAATATAACATGACGTTCCTTTGCATTAAGAGCTTGGGCATCCAAAGATAAAAAGTGCATGACAACCTCTGCTTCCCTCTGTGAAGGGCCTATCTTTTACTTTTCAGTATTTACTTTTATGCAAGAGTCAATAGTATGCATTCTCATTTCAACCTCAATTATTCTCTAGTTGGCAAGCATCATGTGGTGGGGAAAGATCTAGGCACATATGGCCAGTCAAATATATTTGATCATGATTTATTATTGTTGACAATTATCTCTATGATAAATGAGTTGGGAGGCGAAACATTAAGCCCCTATCTTTCTCTGTGTTCGATGAATGCCATTTGTTCTAAAAATATGCTTTGAGTACTAGCAATCATGGAAGACTATATGATGATTGAGTATGTAGAGCTCTTACTTAGAAGTTGAATAAGTTTAATTGCAATTGTTTGGAGACTAAGAATATAGGTTGTTGAGTTTCAAGAGAATTCATTGTTTGAACCTTAACATGTGAATTGGTTGCTACTTTAACATGAGAAGTTTTATGAGAAAGAGTTGCTGTTATGATGCTAGGAAAAGTGATTGAAATTATCATTGATCAAACTTATGCACTTTGCTAGCATTCACACTTCATAAATTATTTCTTTTATCATTTACCTACTCGAGGACGAGTAGGAATTAAGCTTGGGGATGCTGATACGTCTCCAACGTATCTATAATTTATGAAGTATTCATGCCATCTTTACAACAATTTTATATGGTTTTGGTATGATTTGGATAGAACTAACCCGGACTGACGCTGTTTTCAGTAGAACTACCGTGGTGTTGTTTTTTGTGCAGAAATAAAAGTTCTCCAAATGCAACAAAACTTTTTGATGATTTTTTTGGAACAAAAGAGGCACTAGAAGCTTCATGGGAGGACCAGAAGGTGAAGGAGGTGAGCACAAGACACCTGGGCGCGCCAAGAGGCCCAGGTGCGCCCAGGTGGTTGTGCTCACCTCGAGGCCCATCTTCGCGTGAAACCAATGCCAAAAAATCCTATAAATACAGAAACCCCCAGAAATAACCCTAGATCAGAAGTTCCACTGCCGCAAGCCTCTGTAGCCACAAAAAACCAATCTAGAACCCGTTCCGGCACCCTGCCAGAGGGGGAAATCATCATCGGTGACCATCTTCATCATCCCGGCGGCCACCATGATAAGGAGGGAGTAGTCCACCCTTGGGGTTGAGGGTTTGTACCAGTAGCTATGTGTTTAATCTCTCTCTCTCTCTCTCTCATGTTCTTGAGATGGCACGATCTCGATGTATCGCGGGCTTTGTTAATATAGTTGGATCATATGGTGTTTTGCCCTCTCTATCTTGTTGTGATGAATTGAGTTTTCCTTTGAGATTTCGTTTTTATCGGATTGAATACTTTTATGGATTTGAGAGCACTTGATCTATGTCTTGGCACTCAACTCGTGGATTCCCTAGGTGACATTGGGGTAATCTATGCATATGGGTTGATGCATGTTTTCGTCCTTGTTTCTCCGGTAGAAATCTTGGGGCACTCTTTGAGGTTCTTTGTGTTGGATCGAGTATTATGAATCTGAAATTGTTTGATGCATATCGTATAATCAACGCACGGATACTCGCGGTGACATTGGAGTATCTAGGTGACATTA
Organism: Thinopyrum elongatum; assembly: GCA_011799875.1. Classification (NCBI taxonomy): domain Eukaryota; kingdom Viridiplantae; phylum Streptophyta; class Magnoliopsida; order Poales; family Poaceae; genus Thinopyrum; species Thinopyrum elongatum. The sequence continues at coordinate 320,949,830 of CM022299.1, read as the reverse complement.
GAGTTGGTTGATGTGTATCATATGGTGTTATTTTAGTACGAACTCTTGGTTAGATCGATCGAAAAGAATAGCTTGGTGTTATTTTAGTACGAACTCTAGGATAGATTGATCGGAAAGAATAGCTTTGAGGTGGTTTCGTACCCTACAAACAATTTCTTCTTATATTCTCCGCTAGATAGGAACTTTGGAGTGATTCTTCATCTCACATTGAGGGATGGTTATATGATCCAATTATATTATCATTGTTGAGAGATTGCACTAGCGAAAGTACGGACCCTAGGCCTCATTTTCAAGCATTGCAATACCATTTGTGCTCACTTTTGTTACTCATTACCTTGCTGTTTTTTATTGTTCCTATTAAAAAAATCAATATCTACTATCATTACTACACTTTTATTACCATCTCTTCACCGAACTAGTGCACCTATACAAATTACTATTGTATTTGGTGTGTTGGGGACACAAGAGACTTTTTGTTATTTGGTTGCAGGGTTGTTTGAGAGAGACCATCTTCATCCTACGCCTCCCATGGATTGATAAACCTTAGGTCATCCACTTGAGGGAAAATTGCTACTGTCCTACAAAACTCTACGCTTGGAGGCCCAACACGAGTCTACAAGAACAAGTTGTGTAGTAGACATCAATCTGTGACCAGCAGTGAGCAGAGAGAGAATGTTGCTACCGCTGTCTTGTTTAGATCTGGAGAGGATGAGAGAATGAAGAGAGCAACCCTCGTAAAGCAAGTGCTCAGGCTCCTGCCTATATATATAGTGGAGTGATTATCTTTTTCTCTCCACAACAAGCATTTCAATTTGTGTACATGGCATTAAAGAAAAGAAACTCTCTATTTAACGTGACTAACTGCACGTCGCACTTTGTACTGTACTGTACTACTCCTACTTACTAGTAGTATTGTTCACTTGTGCTCCCCGGCCCTCCATTCATTGAACAACCCCATGGGTGAATAAACATATAGTACTATTTATATAGAACGAACAAGCTCAAACTATTTTAGCTTTGAGATATCGATGGTACAGTTTGACCACATTGCATCAATGGACTCAGTACTTTGAAGTAACCTATACGTATCAACACATGCACGGTTTACATTCCGAATCGCTAGCTAGAGCTTGAACTGTACTCCCTCCATTCCTAAATATTTGTCTTTCTAGAGATTTCAACATGTGAATACATACGGAGCAAAATGAGCGAATCTACACTCTAAAATATGTCTATATACATCCGTATGTGGTAGTCCATTTGAAATCTCTAAAAAGACAAATATTTAGGAATGGAGGGAGTATTTGTTTACATGTACCACCTTTTTCTTTTGGTTTTCTGCTCCATGGTGCAATTCGTCGATACAAAATTATACTAGGAGTATTTAAAAGTTGAGGGCGGGGCTTTTCCCGGGCAGTACGCGCGGCAGTTTTCGCGTAGCCGGTTTGACACAGAGGCGAGGAGGGTGAGGGAGTAGCGGATTCAACTTACTGCTGGAAAGGTAGGGCTGTGTGATTTGACGGCTCGTTACTGTTGGAAAGATGGGGTCTTGTGATATGATTGCTCATTATAGTCATTATTACTACGGCGCTACGACCGGGGTGATGCCCCCTTCCGTTCCCCACTCTAATATGGTGCATGACACGTCGACCCGGATGCTGGCTCTCCTACATGTCGGCGACATAAGAAGGAGCAAAGAATCATGCGGTATATATAGTACTACGTAGTATATACTACTACTCATGTCGGAGGAGTGCGAAACACGGCAGCCCAGTGAACCAGCAGGCGATAGGCCATAGAAAGCAATGTGGTGATATGGCCATAAAAACAATGTACTACAGTCCAGTCTCTAGCATGTATAGTACTCCTCCTCTTCCTCCTCCTCTCGGTTCATCGCCATCATACTTTTCCCATTTCTATGTTTTTAGTATCCTGCGAATCAAAGAGGCCCTTAGACTGGTTTAGGTCTGGTCATTTTTTTAATGTGTTATGTCCAAAATTTAATGAACGTGCTCTGGTTTCTATGAAAATAATCCGGTTTGCATGTAGTAATTCATTTATTTATTTATTCTTCTGCGGGGGGTTTGCATGTAATTCGTCAGGTCTGAAATGTAAAGTACGCCGGCATGGTTGCACATGCTCCGAGTCGTGCATGCACTACGACCCAGATGCTCTATGTCCCAAATGTCGGTGAAAGGAAGCACGTGGATATAGCCTAGGAGTACATATAGGAGGAAAAATGCGTGAAAAAATCTGTACTATGAAGCGTAGTTGTGGTTCGAACAGGAGACCTAAAGTGATGACATGTATAGGTCGCACACAAACAACAAGTGATACTAGACGTACGAGTACTCAGTACTCCTATTCTATCAACACGAGTCCCATATGACAATAGTGTCCGTGCTACAGCTAGCTCTTCTCCCTCGTTTCTCTCTTCTAATTCTAACTCAGTCGACGCGCGGCTGGTGAGCGGGGTGGGGATTTGCCGATATTAGGTTTTCTCAACTGCGGCCCCACCTGACAGTGAAAATGCTAAGACAACAAGCGTTCCCTAGGTTGAGCGGCGTGCTGGACAGACCATGTGGGGGGTGCGACGCGCATGCAGTAGTCTTTACCTTTTTAACTTGTAGATAGAAAATGCCAAGCCAATGCGCGTTGAGCGGCGGGCCGGAACAACAGTGTGGGGTGCGACGCGAACGGCACAGGCGTGCCGTACTTGTTCATTGGTCTTGGTTTATTGCTCCCAATCATAATTTGTGCCAAATTTTGACCATAAATTTGACTAACAAAAGGTTCATGCATGTCACCAAAATTATATCATTGAAAACTATGTTCAAATACGAATCAAACGATATAATTTTTGTTGACATGCACTAACATTTTGTCAGTTAAATCTTTGGTCAAAATTTAGCACAAATTACAAAAGGTACTAATAAACTAGGACCTAGGCAGTAGTACACCAGGACGAAGACAGTGATACTACATGTAATTAACGCCAAATAAGAGCAAGGGATCACACATGTCATTTACGACTGGAATAAAAATGCCATACACTAACACATTAAGGCCACGAGGCGATGTAGTGCTAGTTACAGGAGGCAAGAATAAAGATGCATCCATCGACGACCTCCTCCTCCTCGACTCAGGGCGCCGGCCCACCGAACGGCGGCTAAGTACCAGCGGATTTCTTGGCCAGGTCAACATGCTTCTGAACAATGGCGTCCAAAGATTCCAGTCGGTCGAAGAAGGCCAACGTCTTTCTGTCCTCCCTGGCCTTGTAGTGGCCTATGTAGCTGATTTCCTCGTAGACGTGAATGTGTAGGTCGATGGTTTCTTGCATGGCGAGGCGCTGCGCAGCGAGCGCGGCCTCGAGGTGCCCATTATTTGTCGCGACCTCCGGCAGCTGCAGGGCCACCAGTGCTTGAAAGAGTTCGTCACCACGGAGGCCGATGAGGGTCGCAGGCAATGAGGAGCCAGGGCGCGCGGGCTCCAGGAGTATGGCAAGGTCGTCTGCGCGCTTCTTGACGGCGGTGAACTTGCGGCTGGAGCGAACCATCATCTTGTCCATGCGAGAGGCGAAGCCGGCGTCGGCGAGGGCTATGATGCCGGTGGTCGCCCGCACTATCTAGAAACGTTGCGCGGTGCAGGGCCATAGGCCGGCGTCTTCGATGATCTGGCACAGCCGACTGCCGCTCGCGTCCATTGCCTCCATGGGTGCTTGTGGCTTCTGGTCACTTGGTCTTGGTCTTGGATTGGAGTGAGCAGCTGTGCATACGATTTGGTAGATGGATTGGAGTGGTGGGGCGGCTTCATATAAGAGTGCAAGCTGTGTTGCATTCACATCGTGCTGGCTCCATTCTGCTTCTCCAATTAATTCCTTCTACATGCTAATTGAGGATGCATCATTGACCGTTCAATGTCTCGGGAACCGCTACCCTCTCCCTCGTTGGCATTCAAGCAGTATCAATGTAAATGCGTGTCAAAAAGAGACTAGTCATTACTACATTGTGCACCGCGACCAAGGCGGAGGGGAATATGAGAGAACTTAATATTTATTGTACTACCATTGCATGCAATGAACTGACCGCTGCATGCCGTGCTAGGTACTCTCAAGGCATTAAAAACATACATGACCCACGTCTCTTATTGGTCGATTCCTTTATTCATGTCAAGAAACAAGAAACGAGGTTGAGTTAATCCATCACGCCTAAGTGTTTTGGATTATAAGGTTTTCGTAAGCGATCGGCACAATAACCGTAAGATCTGCATCCAACGGTGGCACCTATTGGACGCAAACAGCAATAGAAAAGAAATGCCACAAAACTGCGACACCACATCCCTCCCCTACACATAAGACTGGCACACGAGCGTACGCAAGTCCCACGTTCGGGTTGCGCTTGGCTCTTCGCCTCTTCGAGTAGTCGAACAATGATGTCATTTATGACTGGAATAAAAATGCCATACACTAACACATTAAGGCCATGAGGCGATGCAATGCTGGTTACAGGAGGCAAGAAGAAAGATGCATCCATCGACGACCTCCTCCTCCTCGACTCAGGGCGCCGGCCCACCGAACGGCGGCTAAGTAGAAGCGGATTTCGTGGACAGGTCAACGTGCTTCTGAACAATGGCGTCCAAAGATTCCAGCCGGTCAATGAAGGCCAGCGTCTTTCTGTCCTCCCTGGCCATGTAGTGGCCTATGTAGACGATTTCCTCGTAGACATGGATGTGTAGGTCGACGGTTTCTTGCAGGGCGAGGCGCTGCGTGGCGAGCGTGGCCTCGAGGTGCACAGTCTTCGTCGCGATCTTCGGCAGCTGCAGGGCCACCAGTGCTTGAAAGAGTTCATCACCATGGAGGCCAATGAGGGTGGCAAGCAACAAGAAGCTAGGGCGCGCGGGCTCTAGGAGTACGGCAAGGTCGTCTGCGTGCTTCTTAACGGCGGTGAACTTGTGAATGGAGCGGACCATCATCTCATTCATGCGAGAGGCGAAGCCGACATCGACGAGGGCTATGACACCGGCGGTCACCAGCACCGTCTGGAAACGCTGCACGGTGTGGGGTCACAGCCCTGCATCTTGGATGATCTGGCACAGCTGACTGCCGCTCGCGTCCATCGACGCCATGGGTGCTTGTGGCTTCTGGTCACTTGGTCTTAGTCTTGGATTGGAGTGAGCAGTGTTGCGCAGAGACTAGGAGTAGATGGATTGGAGTGGTGGGCGCCTTTATATGAGAGTCCAAACTGCATTGCATTCACATCATGCTGGCTCCATTCTGCTTCTCCAATTAATTCCCTCTGCATGCTAATTGAATGAGGATGCATCATTGACCGTTCAACGTTTCGGGAACCGCAACCCTCTCCCCCGTTGGCATTCAAGCCGTATCAACATAAATGTGTGTCAAAAAGAGACTAGTCAATAGTAGTACCTCCGTCCTGGTTTACTGGTCCCCATTGTAATCTGTGCCAAACCTTGACCATAAATTTAACTAACAAAATGTTCATGCATGTCACCAAAAAATATATCATTGAAAACTATGTTTAAATACGAATCCAATGATATAATTTTTGTTGACACGCACTACATTGTGCACCGTGACCAAGGCGGAGAGGAAAATGAGAGAACTTAATATTTATTTGCTAACTAATACCATTGCATGCAATGAACTGACCGCTGCATGCCGTGCTAGGTAAGTCTCAAGGCATTAAAAACATACACGGCCCACGTCTCTTATTGGTTGATTCCTATTCATGTTGGGAAACAAGAAACGTGGTCGGGTTTGTTTTGGGATTACTTGATTTTTGTAAGATTACTATAACTAGCAATCGCCATAAAAACCGTAAGATCTGCATCCGACGGTGGCACCTATTGGACGCAAACAGCAATAGAAAAGAATTGCCATAAAACTGCCACACCACGCCCTCCCCTACACATAAGACTGCCACACAAGTGTTCACAACTGCCACGTACGTTCGGGTTGCGCTTGGCTCTTCGCCCCTTCGAGAAGTCGAACAATGATGTTATTACTTCTACAGTATCGAATCAACTGATGCATGTCCACCGCGTGGGGGAGGGAGAGCTTGTTGTAAGCAGAAGCTTCTCCTCGTCTGCGAGCCACCGCGTGCATGGGCAAGGGAGAGGGCATACTAGTAATCGAGCTTCTCCTTTTTTTATGAGTTGACGTGACACATCATAGCATGATTTTCTCAAAAAGTTGTGTTTACCTATGCATTAATTACAATGCATGCATGCCGTGAGTTTCCTGTTGATCCTTGCATATGTTGATTTAATGCACCTTGAAGTATGAACATGTGATGGTAAACTTGTAACAGTGGAGAGCACCTCGAGTGTTTGGAGGCAGCACTGCCTCTAACACGGCCCCCACATGCTTGCCTCTAAACTTGGCTAAAAGACCCGCAGTGTACAATCTTTGCGGCAACCTCTAACATTTACCCCACCACAAATTAAAACATATATTCCTCTCTTAATCAGATCAGCGTGCAAACTACAATCACCAGGATGACAGGTAGGACCAGAAGATTATTTTAATCAAAAATGCTTCGAGACGGCTCTTAGCATGGGGGCGACTCCAACGATTTTAAGCTTAGACGCAAGGTACACGGTATCCTAGACTATGTTACTACTACCTCCCCGACACATGAAACTGCCACGCGAGCGTTCGGGTTGCGCTTGGCTCTTCGCCTCTTTGGGAAGTCGAACAATGATGGTACTACTACAGTGGAGTACTACTCGCATGCTTCTGGCCATCTGACACCGAATGAACTGTTGCATGTCCATAGCGTGCGGGAGGGAGAGCGTGTAGCAAAAGCTTCTCCTAGTCCTGCGAGCCACCGTGCTCATGGGCGAGGGAGAGGGCGTTGTAATCAAGCTTCTCCTTGTTGTACGAGTTGACGTGACACATCAAAGCAGTGCACTCGATATATTTCAATAATTTGTGGTTACCGATGCATTAATTACAACGCATGCATGCATGCAATGACTTTCCTTTTGATACTTGCATGTGTTGATTTAATGCACCTTGAAGTAGTATGAATAAGTGATGGTAAAACTTTCTAATGCCCCAGCCCAAAAACGAGAGATGGTGGTGCACGAGGAGGGCGAGATCATGCTGACGGAACAGGACCCGACGATGGACGTCTCTATGGACCTCACCTTGCTCCACTGCCCCTTGTGCCTCCGCCCCTTGAAGCCTCCAGTGTACAAGGTTCGAATACACCTCGTCCGTTCGGCTGATCGAGCAAGGTGCAGGTTTCTTGATTGATGTGCTGTTCGATTGATTTGTGAAGTGCAAGGGAGGGCACATGGCCTGCGCGGACTGCTGCGGCAAGCGCCCCGGGAACCAGTGTCAGTGCCAGAAGTGCGAGCGCGGCGGCGGCTTTGACGTGCGCAACACGGTGATGGATGTCGTCCTCTCCTCGGTGAGGGTGGAGTGCCCGCATGAAGGTTGTGGGCTCTACGTCACTTACCACAAGCTCGCCGATCACCAGAGCGTGTGTTCGCTCACACCCTGCAAATGCCCCGTGCCCGTCTGCGGCTACGAAGGCCCGTCGCCGGTGCTCCCCCACCACATCAGCACCATGCATCCCATGCCCGTGCACAGGATCCAGTACGGCAAGGTGCTCCAGCTGCAAGTGCCGGTGTCGGAGCCGCGGTGCTTGCTGTTCGCGGAGGAGGACGGCCGCGCGTTTTTCGTGGTCGGCGGCGTGCTTGACATCGGCGCGCCTATCGCTGTGTCGGTCGTCTGCATCAGAGCAGGGGCGTCCCCACCGCCACACTACACGGCCAAGGTGTGGGCGAATGGCCCACCGGGGGAGCCCAAAGGCAGGACCGACGCCGTCAAGGTGGAAATCAAGGTCACAAGCAGCAAGAAGCCCGACGCCGTCGCCGTGTAGGATCTGACCTTCTTCACAGTGCCGCCCAAGCTGCTGGCTGGGGCTGGGTTGTGGAGGACGGTGTCCCTCCACATTCAGATTGACAAGCTCACCCCCTAAATGATTCTACAGTGCCTTCTATTTATCTTAGTAATATGCTAATATAGGGTTCAGCTCGGTCTACTTTAGCTTAAGAGATGGTGGATTTTGGTGGTAATGCAGCAATTACTTCGACATCAGATCAACAGTTATAGTAATTTCCAATAGTCGAAGGGATATTTTGTGTCTGTTGGATATAAAGATCCTTTGGGTAAGGAGTATAAGCTGCTTAAATGCTTGTTTGTTGAGGAAGTGTTGCATACTTCAGCGAGTTGATGTGACACATCAAAGAAGTACTAGTACTAGTAGTACTCACCCGACTGCGCACCAGGCAGACCAAGCTCGTGTCGTGTTGGTGTCGTGTGCGGCCTGCACATTAACCAAAACCTCGCGCCTCCAGCTGAGCCTCTGTGTTTTAAACTTCACAGTCTCAAGGCCAAGGAGCAACGTGAAACTATGATAGAGCCAATCGGATGGTTGAGAACACTACAATTCGTAGCTACAGGTGCGTGTGTGAGAGAGGATGAGTGCGTGCGTGCACCTCTTCTCTTCATGTACAACATACTAAGTGTAGAGCACAAGTCTATGTGGGTGGCATCGACCTAGAGAGCTAGAGATGGTGCGTGCGAGAAGTCCCGAGAGACTAGGTGTGTGCGTGGGAAAGAGGGAGAGAGATGATATGTGTCGATGTAATGCGTGTGAAAAAAAGACTAGTCAATAGCTCGCCACGAGGCTATTCCTGGCGAATGCCTCAATAACCGTAAGATATGTATCCGACGGTGCCAGTTATTGCACGTACACAGCAGTAGAAAAAGAAGTGTCGTGGCATATTACAAAACTGCCACACCACGCCCCTCCCCTACCCATGAAACTGCCACTCGAGCGTTCGCAGCTGCCCTAGTCTGCTCCTATGTGCGATCTTCATTTTTTAAGGGATCTACAATAAAAGGCCAGGCTTTTCGCGCGTGGTAGGCGGGGGAGCTTGGCCTGTCGGTTTGCCACTGCTCACATGCGGTCGAACATAAGTGATGTACCAAGCCGATGCGCGTCGCTTCGGTGAGCGGCGGGCCAGACATACTGTCTGTTCATGCTAAGCGGTGGGCCGGATATACCGTGTGTTGGTGCTAGTGCTTACATGCGGTCGCACGTGTCAGTGATGCACCAAGCCGATGCGCGTCCCTTCGGTGAGCGGCTGGTGATACGTCTCCAACGTATCTATAATTTTTTATTGTTCCATGCTATTATATTATCTATTTTGAATGTTTTATATGCATTAATATGCTATTTTATATTATTTTTGGGACTAACTTATTAACCTAGAGCCCAGTGCCAGTTTCTGTTTTTTCCTTGTTTTTGAGTTTCGCAGAAAAGGAATATCAAATGGAGTCCAAACGGAATAAAACTTTACGATGATTTTTCTTGGACCAGAAGACACCTACGAGACTTGGAGATGAAGTCAGAATACCTACGAGGCGACGACAAGCCGTAGGGGCACGCCCTAGCTTGTGGGCCCCTCGAGAGTCCACCGACCTCCCTCTCAGCTCTATAAATCCTCAAATATTCCATTATCAACAGAAGCATCCACGAAAATACTTTTCCACCGCCGCAACCTTATGTTCCCGTGAGATCCCATCTTGGGGCCTTTCCGGCCGATCTGCCGAAGGGGGATTCAATCACGGAGGGCATCTACATCAACCCTATTGCCCTTCTGATAATGCGTGAGTAGTTTACCTCAGACCTACGGGTCCATAGCTAGTAGCTAGATGGCTTCTTCTCTCTCTATGATCTTCAATACAATGTTCTCCTCGATGTTCTTGGAGTTCTATCCAATGTAATATTCTTTTGCAGTGTGTTTGTCGAGATTCGATGAATTGTGGATTTATGATCAGATTATCTATGAATATTATTTAAATCTTCTCTAAATTCTTATATGCATGATTTGATATCTTTGTATTTCTCTTCGAATTATTTGTTTGGTTTGGCCAGCTAGATTGGTTTTTCTTGCAATGGGAGAGGTGCTTAGTTTTGGGTTCAATCTTGCGGTGTCCTCACCCAGTGACATAGTAGGGGTAGCGAGGCACGTATTGTACTGTTGCCATCAAGGATAAAAAGATGGGGTTTTCATCATATTGCTTGAGTTTATCCCTCTACATCATGTCATCTTACTTAAGGCGTTACTCCGTTCTTTATGAACTTAATACTCTAGATGCATGCTGGATAGCGGTCGATGTGTGGAGTAATAGTAGTAGATACAGAATCATTTCGGTCTACTTGACACGGATGTGATGCCTATATACATAATCATTGCCTTGGATATCGTCATAACTTTGCACTTTTCTATCAATTGCTCGACAGTAATTTGTTCACCCACCGTATTATTTTCCTTCAAGAGAGAAGCCTCTAGTGAAACCTATGGCCCCCGGGTCTATTTTCCATTATATATTTTCAGATCTATAAACCAAAAATACCTTGCTGCAATTTATTTACTTTTATTTAGTTTTACGTTCTAGCAATCTTTTATACCTATCTTTATCAGATCTCACCATTGCAATTGACCATGAAGGGATTGACAACCCCTTTATCGCGTTGGGTGCAAGTGTTTGATTGTTTGTGAAGGTGCATTGATTGGAGACTTGCTTGTACCTCCTACTAGATTGATACCTTGGTTCTCTAACTGAGGGAAATACTTATCTCTACTTTGCTGCATCACCCTTTCCTCTTCAAGGGAAAAACCAACGCAAGCTCAAGAAGTAGCAGGAAGAATTTCTGGCGCCGTTGCCGGGGCGGTCTACATCAAGCCTACCAAGTACCCATCATAAACTCTCATCTCTTGCATTACATTATTCGCCATTTGCCTCTCGTTTTCCTCTCCCCCACTTCTAAAATGATTTCAGAAAAACACAAAAATATTTGCCTTTTTGTTTGCCTTCTTTCCGTTCGATCTTTTGTTTGCTTGTGTTACCATGTGCCTTCATTTTGCTTGCATCTTCGCTTGCTAAAAGTTTATGGATCCTCATCCACTTGTTAATCTTTTTAAGAGATCCAATTATGATGAACCAATTTCTAGTGATTTGAGTGCACTAGATTATCTTTATGAAGTTTTGCTTGAAATTCGTGAATCTGAAAATTGTGATGAAGTGTTAAAAGAAGAAATCTATGAAGTGATTCACGATAGCTCCTTGGATGAAAAGCTTGATTGCAATGGTTCTACTATAAATTCTATTAATGTCAGTTGTGCTAATGATATGCAAAACCCTAAGCTTGGGGATGCTAGTTTTGCTAGGTCCACTACTTGTTGCAATGATCGTGATTGGGGTGATTTTTCTTATGATCTTGAAAATTTATTTAAACCTCATGATGAATATGTTTGCAATAATATTGAAAGTGGGTTTGGAAGATTGTCAACTCTAGGTAATAATGATCCCACTACTTTGGAGTATAATCAATCTCATGATTTTTTTTATAAAAGTGGGTTTGGAGAGGTCATGACTTTATTTGATGATAATCCCACTATTTTGGAAGAGTGTCAACTTCGCATGCATGTGGATCATGAAGATAATATTTTATGTGATAGTTATATTGTTGAATTTGATTATGATCCTACATGTAATTATTATGAGAGAGGAAAATATGGTTGTAGAAATTTTCATGTTACTAAATTACCTCTCGTTATGTTGAGATTGCTATTGTTTCTTTCTTCTTCCTTGCATATGCTAGTTTTTGCTTGCCTTGATAATTTGTTTGCTTATAAAATGCCTATGCATAGGAATCATGTTAGACTTAAATTTGTTTGTCACATGTTTTATGATGCTCTCTTTGTGTTCCAATTATTATCTTTTATGTGAGCATCATTAAAATTATCAATGCCTAGATAAAAGGCTTTAAAGAAAAGCGCTTGTTGGGAGACAACCCAATATTTTTATTTTCTGTTTTTATGAGTATGCACATTATTACCTCTGTAGTAATTGTGTTTTGGTGTTTTAATTAGTGTTTGAGCCAAGCAAGACCTTTGGGATGGCTCACGGTGATAGTTGATTTGATCTTGCTGAAAAACAGAAACTTTTGCGTCCAGTTGCAGAATTTTAGTAATTCACAGGAGCGACAAAAAAATCTGAATTTTTCACAAAAGATTTATATACAAGTTTCCTATGTTGTCTTATTTTTCAGAATTTTTGGAGTTACATAAGTATTATAACAATTCGGATCTTTACAGACTATTCTGTTTTTGACAGATTCTGTTTTCTATGGGTTGTTTGCTTATTTTGATGAATCTGTGGGTAGTATCGGGGGGTACGAACCATGGAGAAGTTGGAATACAGTAGATATTACACCAATATAAATAAATAATGAGTTCACAACAGTACCAAAGTGGTGATTTATTTTTCTTATACTAACGGATCTCATGAGTTTTCTGTTGAGTTTTGTGTTGTGAAGTTTTCAAGTTTTGGGTAAAGATTTGATGGACTATGGAATAAGGAGTGGCAAGACCTAAGCTTGGGGATGACCAAGGCACCCCAAGGTAATATTCAAGGACAAGCAAGAGCCTAAGCTTTTGAGAGGGACACGCATGAATCATGAATTTATTAGAATACTCTATGTGCTTCACTTATATCTTTTGAGCTAGGCAATATGCTCTAGTGCTTCACTTATATCTTTTTAGAGCACGACGGTCGTTTTATTTTATAGAAATTGTTGGAATCTATTGCTTCACTTATATTATTTTGAGAGTCTCTAAACAGCATGGTAATTTTCTTAGGTTATGAGTTTAGTCCTAATATGATGGGCATCCAAGAGGGATATAATAAAAACTTTCATATAAAGTGCATTGAATACTATGTGAAGTTTGATTCCTTATGATTGTTTTGAGATATAAAGATGGTGATATTAGAGTCATGCTAGTGAATAATTGTGGATTGGTATAAATAATTGTGTTAAAGCTTGTGATTCCCGTAGCATGCACGTATGGTGAACCGTTATGTGATGAAGTCGGAGCATGATTTATTTATTGATTGTCTTCCTTATGAGTGGCGGTTGGGGATGAGCGATGGTCTTTTCCTACCAATATATCCCCCTAGGAGCATGTGTGTAGTACTTTGTTTCGATGACTAATAATTTTTTGCAATAAGTATGTGAGTTCTTTATGACTAATGTTGAGTCCATGGATTATACGCACTCTCACCCTTCCACCATTGCTAGCCTCTTTAGTACCGCGCAACTTTCACCGGTGCATTACACCCACCATATGCCTTTCTCAAAACAGCCACAAAACCTACCTATTATGGCATTTCCATAGCCATTCCGAGATATATTGCCATGCAACTTCCACCGTTCCGTTTATTATGACACGCTTCATCATTGTCATATTGCTTTGCATGATCATGTAGTTGACATCGTATTTGTGGCAAAGCCACCATTCATATTTTTTATACATGTCACTCTTGAGTCATTGCACATCCTGGTACATCGCCGGAGGCATTCATATAGAGTCATATATTTGTTCTAGTATTGAGTTGTAATTCTTGAGTTGTAAGTAAATAAAAGTGCGATGATCATCATTATTAGAGCATTGTCCCATGTGAGGAAAGGATGATGGAGACTATGATTCCCCCACAAGTCGGGATGAGACTCCGGACAAAAAAAAGAAAAAAAAGAGAGGCCAAAGAGCCCAAAAAAATGAGAGAAAAGAGAGAAGGGGCAATGCTACTATCCTTTTTCCACACTTGTGCTTCAAAGTAGCACCATGATCTTCATGATAGAGAGTCTCCTGTATTGTCACTTTCATATACTAGTGGGAATTTTTCATTATAGAACTTGGCTTGTATATTCCAATGATGGGCTTCCTCAAATTGCCCTAGGTCTTCATGAGCAAGCGAGTTGGATGCACACCCACTTAGTTTCTTTTTGAGCTTTCATACACTTATAGCTCTAGTGCATCCGTTGCATGGCAATCCCTACTCACTCACATTGATATCTATTGATGGGCATCTCCATAGCCCGTTGATATGCCTAGTTGATGTGAGACTATCTCCTTCTTTTTGTCTTCTCCACAACCACCATATTCTATTCCACCTATAGTGTTATATCCATGGCTCACGCTCTTGTATTGCGTGAAAGTTGAAAAAGTTTGAGAACATCAAAAGTATGAAACAATTGCTTGGCTTGTCATCAGGGTTGTGCATGATTTAATACTTTGTGTGATGAAGATGGAGCATAGCCAGACTATATGATTTTGTAGGGATAACTTTCTTTGGCCATGTTATTTTGAGAAGACATGATTGCTTTATTAGTATGCTTGAAGTATTATTGTTTTTATGTCAATATTAAAATTTTGTTTTGAATCTTATGGATTTGAATATTCATGCCACAATAAAGAAAATTACATGGATAAATATGTTAGGTAGCATTCCACATCAAAAATTCTGTTTTTATCATTTACCTACTCGAGGACGAGCAGGAATTAAGCTTGGGGATGCTTGATACGTCTCCAACGTATCTATAATTTTTTATTGTTCCATGCTATTATATTATCAGTTTTGGATGTTTTATATGCATTAATATGCTATTTTATATTATTTTGGGACTAACTTATTAACCCAGAGTCCAGTGCCAGTTTCTGTTTTTTCCTTGTTTTTGAGTTTCGCAGAAAAGGAATATCAAACGGAGTCCAAACGGAATAAAACTTTACGTTGATTTTTCTTGGACCAGAAGACACCTACGAGACTTGGAGATGAAGTCAGAAGACCCACGAGGCGATGACAAGCCGTAGGGGCGCGCCCTAGGGGGGGCGCCCCTGGCTTGTGGGCCCCTCGGGAGTCCACCGACCTCCCTCTCAGCTCTATAAATCCTCAAATATTCCATTCTCAACAGAAGCATCCACAAAAATACTTTTCCACCGCTACAACCTTCTGTTCCTGTGATATCCCATCTTGGGGCATTTTCCGACGATCTGCCGGAGGGGGATTCGATCACGGAGGGCATCTACATCAACCCTATTGCCCTTCCAATGAAGCGTGAGTAGTTTACCTCAGACCTACGGGTCCATAGCTAGTAGCTAGATGGCTTCTTTTCTCTCTGTGATCTTCAATACCATGTTCTCCTCGATGTTCTTGGAGTTCTATTCGATGTAATAATCTTTTGTGGTGTGTTTGTCGAGATTCGATGAATTGTGGATTTATGATCAGATTATCTACGAATATTATTTGAATCTTCTCTGAATTCTTATCTGCATGATTTGATATCTTTGTATTTCTCTTCAAATTATTGGTTTGGTTTGGCCAACTAGATTGTTTTTTCTTGCAATGGGAGAGGTGCTTAGTTTTGGGTTCAATCTTGCGGTGCCCTCACCCAGTGACATAGTAGGGGTAGCGAGGCACGTATTGTACTATTGCCATCAAGGATAAAAAGATGGGGTTTTCATCATATTGCCTGAGTTTATCCCTCTACATCATGTCATCTTACTTAAGGCGTTACTCCGTTCTTTATGAACTTAGTACTCTAGATGCATGCTGGATAGCGGTCGATGTGTGAAGTAATAGTAGTAGATGCAGAATCGTTTCGGTCTACTTGACACTGACGTGATGCCTATATACATAATCATTGCCTTGGATATCGTCATAACTTTGCGCTTTTTTATCAATTGCTCGACAGTAATTTGTTCACCCACCGTATTATTTTCCTTCAAGAGAGAAGCCTCTAGTGAAACCTATGGCCCCGGGTCTATTTTCCATTATATATTTTCAGATCTATAAACCAAAAATACCTTGCTGCAATTTATTTACTTTTATTTAGTTTTACGTTCTAGCAATCTTTTATACCTATCTCTATCAGATCTCACCATTGCAATTGACCGTGAAGGGATTGACAACCTCTTTATCGCGTTGGGTGCAAGTGTTTGATTGTTTGTGAAGGTGCATAGATTGGAGACTTGCTTGTACCTCCTACTGGATTGATACCTTGGTTTTCTAACTAAGGGAAATACTTATCTCTACTTTGCTGCATCACCCTTTCCTCTTCAAGGGAAAAACCAACGCAAGCTCAAGAAGTAGCAGCGGGCCGGACCGACCGTGTGTTGGGGCGACGCCAGCGCGACGGGCTGTAAGTTTACCGCCTAACTTAATTTGTAAAGGGTAACACTTGCTTTGCCTCCTTAACGAGATCGGTAGCTAGAAATCATCATTACATACGTTTCTCGGACGCATACGTGGGCCCGCATTCTCAGATGTGATCGTGGCGGAGCCAGACGCCCGCAAACTCTCGGAGCAAAAAATGAGTAGCCCGCTGCTGGCTATTTCTATAATCAGTTTAGAAATTCTCAATTTCACGTGTGACGCTATATTAGCCGTTCATTGATGTTGATCCAACGGTCTAAGTTCCTCGGAATGGCTGGGATTCGCGTCTACAGTAACCTCATTGTACCCAGAAGTGTCTACGTTCTTCTGGAAGCATCAGCATGTCAGTGTGATCAATCCATGCAAGAAGCTGGCAAACAACACCTCCACATGTGCCACATGGCTTCATTGAGCTCCCCCATCATTTTATTCAAAAATATATTGACTGGAAAAGAGAGACATCTCCCGAAACAAAAACTTTCTCGTATTTTGTTTCCTACTTGCTTTGCACGTACCGGAAGAGCAAGTATAATAAGTTACAGTCAGCAGGCTATAATGGTTAAACAATTATATTTGTGTTGAGTTGGATGAGAGAGAAGAGGAGAGAGAGTGGAAGTGAGTTGTAGATTAACAGCCGGCTATAGCACGGACTCCAAGAAACATTGTGAGAGTGTACAGTGGGCCATGCATTAATAAAGTAGTACTGCTTAGCAACTAGCTATACTATACACGTTGGCTATTAGGTTGACTATATATGACATGGCAACTCCATATAGCCGGTTGTTGGCTATACTATTAACCATGCTCAAAGTACCAGTGCCACGTCATCTAACAAGTCTTTCAACATGCGTCAAATTATCACGAGGGCTAACTCTCCTTAGATAAATGTGCCCCACCGTGTACCCGCATGTGTGTGTGAGGGAGGCAGTGTGTGCGTGCGTGCACCTCTTCTCTTCATACACGTCCTCCACGGCTCCACCTAGTGGGTGTGTTAGAGAGAGAGGGAGATGCTGTGTCCGACATGCCTCTATACATATGTTTATGTCAAAGAGAGGCATGAATACATAGTATATGTATGTGGAGGGGGCGATATACGAGAAGAGAGGGGGAGGGATCGTTTACGCAACATACCGATAGACACGGATAGAGGGAAGAACTTTACGAGCGTACAAGTGCTAGGAAAGAGGGGGGTGCATGTTGTAAGATGATGCGAGAGGCTAACTAGGTGAAGACAAGGAAGGAGTACAAGCGCGAGATCGATAATTAAAGAGAGGGGACGATAACGTGCGTGGGCGCGCTTGTCTGGTCGATAGACAAAGCGGAAGGCATTGATGATGAGACGGGGAGGGGCAATTAATGTGTGTGTGGTAGGTGATGTCTACTACACAACTTGTTCTTGTAGACTCGTGTTGGGCCTCCAAGCGCAGAGTCTTATAGGATAGTAGCAATTTTCCCTCAAATGGATGACCTAAGGTTTATCAATCTGTGGGAGGCATAGGATGAACATGGTCTCTCTCAAACAACCCTGCAACCAAATAACAAAAAGTCTCTTGTGTCCCCAACACATCAAATACAATGGAAATTTGTATAGGTGCACTAGTTCGGCGAAGAGATGGTAATAAAAGCATAGTAATGATAGTAGATATTGATTTTTGTAATAGGAACAATAAAAAACAGCAAGGTAGCAATTGATAAAATGGAGCACAAACGGTATTGCAATGCTTGAAAATGAGGCCTAGGGTCCGTACTTTCGCTAGTGCAATCTCTCAACAATGCTAATATAATTGGATCATATAACCTTCCCTCAACGTGCGATGAAGAATCACTCCAAAGTTCCTATCTAGCGGAGAACATAAGAAGAACTTGTTTGTAGGGTACGAAACCACCTCAAAGCTATTCTTTTCGATCAATCTATCCTAGAGTTCATACTAAATAACACCAAGCTATTCTTTCCGATCGATCCAAACAAGAGTTCGTACTAAAATAACACCATATGATACACATCAACCAACTCTAATGTCACCTAGATACTCCAATGTCACCGCGAGTATCCATGAGTTGATTATATGATATGCATCAAACAATTTCAGATTCATAATACTCAACCCAGCACAAAGAACCTCAAAGAGTGCCCCAAGATTTCTACCAGAGAAACAAAGACGAGAACGTGCATCAACCCCTATGCATAGATTACCCCAATGTCACCTCGGGAATCCGCGAGTTGAGTGCCAAAACACATATCAAGTGAATCAATATGATACCCCATTGTCACCACGGGTATTCATAGCAAGACATACATCAAGTGTTCTCAAATCCATAAAAGTATTCAATATGATAAAACGAAATCTCAAAGGGAAAACTCAATTCATCACAAGATAGAGAGGGGGAAACACCATATGATCCGACTATATTAACAAAGCCCGCGATACATCAAGATCGTGACATCTCAAGAACACGAGAGAGAGAGAGATTAAACACATAGCTACTGGTACAAACTGTCTGCCCCGAGGGTGGACTACTCCCTCCTCATCATGGTGGCCGCCGGGATGATGAAGATGGCCACCGGTGATGATTTCCCCCTCCAGCAAGGTGCCGGAACGGGGTCTAGATTGGTTGTTCGTGGCTACAGAGGCTTGCGGCGGCGGAACTTCTGATCTAGGGTTACCCCGAGGGTTTTTGGAATATTTGGGAATTTATAGGTTGAAGAGGCGGTGCAGGAGGCCACCGAGGTGGGCACAACCCACCTGGGCGCGCCTGGGCCCCCAGGCGCGCCCTGGTGGGTTGTGCTCTCCTCGTAGCTCCCCTCTGGTACTTCTTTGGCCCACCGGGTGTCTTCTGGTCCAGAAAAAATCTCCAAAAAGTTTCGCTGCATTTGGACTCCGTTTGTTATTGATTTTCTGCGATGTAAAAAACAAGCAAAAAACAGCAACTGGCACTGGGCGCTATGTCAATAGGTTAGTCCCAAAAATGATATAAAGTTGCTATAAAATGATTGTAAAACATCCAAGAATGATAATGTAATAGCATGAGTACTTCATAAATTATAGATACGTTGGAGATGTATCAGCATCCCCAAGCTTAATTCCTACTCGTCCTCGAGTAGGTAAATGATAAAAGAAATAATTTATGAAGTGTGAATGCTAGCAAAATGCATAAGTTTAATCAATGATAATTTCAATCACTTCTTCTAGCATCATAACAACAACTCTTTCTCATAAAACTTATCATGATAAAGTAGCAATTAAAAATGGAATTTTTGTTGTGGAAAGCTACCTATCATATTCATCATATACTCTTTCTTTTGTAGAATGGACATTTGAACTTGAATGATTCAAAGCAATAGTCTATAATTTGACATGAACACATCAATACTCAAGCATATCAACAAGCAACCATGTCTTCCAAAATATCAACACTAAGAAAGTTATCCCTAGCCCATCATGCTCAATCATTGATCCATTTGCAAAACACACTCCAATATTAGCTACATCCAATGCTCAAGTACGATCATAGTGCCCCTTAGTTGGTGCTTTATAAGAGAAGATGAAGACTCAAATAAAAATAAAAATTGCATAAAGTAAATAGATAGGCCCTTTGCAGAGGGAAGTAGGGATTTGTAGAGGTGCCAGAGCTCAAAGCTTCAATTGAGAGATAAAATTTTTTAGGGGCATACTTTTCCCGTCAACGAAAACGACCGAGTAATTCCCAACACTTTCCATGCTAGATATATCATAGGCGGTTCCCAAACAGAAAATAAAGTTTATTCCTTTTTCCACCATTCTTTCACGATCCATGGCTAGCCGTATCCACGGGTTCCCTCCATACCAACACTTTCCAAGGAATTTATTATTTGACAACATAAAGTAAATTCATTTTTCATTTTGGGACTGGGCATCCCTAATACCTTTGTCGTACTCTCGTGCAATGACAAGTGAATAAACACTCATCTTGAGAATAACACATCTAGCATGGAAAATATTGGCCACCCCCTGCCGCTTCGTGAGCGGTACGAGCACACGAAAAGGAAATCATTTTGAAAATTTAGAGATGGCACATACAAATTTGCTTAGAACGGCATGGAAATACCGCATATAGGAAGGTATGGTGGACTCATTTGGCACAACTTTGGGTTTAAGAATTTGGATGCACAAGTAGTAATCCCACTTAGTACAAATGGAGGATAGCAAATAGATTGAGAAGCAACCAACCAAGAAACGAAAATTCACAGAAACGAGCATTGAGCATAACTAACACCGAATAATGCACCACAAGTAGGATGTAATTTCATTGCATAATTATTGACTTTCGTGCTCGCATAGGGAATCGCAAACCTTAACACCAATATTCTTACTAAAGCATAATTACTCACCAACATGACTCACATATTATTATCTCCATATCGCAAAACTATTGCAAGAAATCAAACTTATCATATCCAGTGATCTACATGAAAGTTTTTATTATATCCTTCTTGAATATCCATTACTTTGGGACTAAATTTATGTATTACCATTGCTACTAACAAGCTCTCAAATAAATTTAAGTGAAGCACAAGAGCATAAGTATTTCTTCAAAATTTTCAACTCTCAAATTAATCTAAGTGAAGCATGAGAGTAAATGACAAACTACTCCAAAAAGATACAAGTGAAGATCAAATGAGTAGTTAAGTAAATGGGTAGCTAACTAAGGACTCTCTCATATTGAAAACTTTCAGATCTAAGTGTTTTATTAAAACAGCAAGCAAAACAAAATAAAATGACATTCTAAGAATAGCACACATCATGTGAAGAAGCAAAAACTTAGGCTCAACCGAGGCTAACCGATAATTGTTGATGAAGAAAGGTGGGATGCCTACCGGGGCATCCCCAAGCTTAGATGCTTGAGACTTCTTGGAATATTAACTTGGGATGCCTTGGGCATCCCCAAGATTGAGCTCTTGTGTCTTCTTCATTCCTCTCAAATCACGGTTTCCCTAATTCTTAAAAACTTCATCCACACAAAACTCAACAAGAACTCGTGATTTAAGTTAGTATAAATCAATGCAAAACCTTATCATTCTCTACTATAGAAAATCACTAAAATTATTATTCAACATTGCATACTAAATGCCTCTGCATATTTAATACTCCTATACTCAAATAGAATCATTAAACAAGCAAACATATGCAAACAATGCGAACATAACAGCAATCTGTCAAAACAGGACAGTCTGTAAAGAGTGCAATTGCACTCATACTTCCCTAACTACAAAAATTCTGAAAATTTACCACACTGTAGAAAATTTATCAGAGCTTATTGTGCAAAAAGTTTCAATATTTCCTCACATTCTGACTTTTCTGGAGAATTTTTGCAACAGTGATAAACTTTCTGTTTTGAAACAGCAACTCATATATTTGCAAAATAAGCATGGTGATGGTTATCCTTGCCACTTTTATTGAAATAAAAGATGCAAAACATTATTCATAATAACAGCAAGCAAATCCTAATAAAATAAAATGACTCTCCAAGCAAAACTCATATCATGCGACGAATGAAAATATAGCTCCAAGTGAGGTTACCGATAATGTTGGAGACGAAAGAGGGGATGCCGGCATCCCCAAGCTTGGTTGCTTGGATATTCCTTGAGTATTTCCTTGGGGGTGCCTTAGGCATCCCCAAGCTTAGGGTCTTGTCACTCCTTATTCTCCTCATATCGATATCTCACCCAAAACATGAAAACTTCAATCACACAAAACTTAACGGAACTTCGTGATATAGGTTAGTATGATAAAGACAAATCATTCACTTTGGTACTGTCAAAGACAGGATTCATAATTATTCTCACACAATTCCTACTGTACTCTACAATTTCCACAATTTATATTAAGCAATATAAGCCATAGAAACCATAAAACAAGCAAACTATGCATTGAAAACAGAATCTGTCAAAAACAGAACAGTACGTAAATATCTGAATTAAGGTCATACTTTTGTAACTTCAGAAATTCTGAAAAATTAGGAAAACGTAGAAAATTTGTATACCCATCAACTGTAAAAAATTCATAAGTTTTCCACATTCCAGTAAAATACAGGAATTTCTGCACTAGACGCAAAAGTTTCTGTTTTTGCACAGAATCAAGTCAACTATCATCCACACTATCCCAAAGGCTTTACTTGGCACTTTATTGAAACAAAAGCAATAAAACAAGATCACTATAGTATCATAACCATGTGAACACACAAAAACAGTAGGGGTAAATGTTGGGTTGTCTCCCAACAAGCGTTTTTCTTTAATGCCTTTTAGCTAGGCATGATGATTTCAATGATGCTCGCGTAAAAGATAAGAATTGAAACATAAGAAGAGCATCATGAAGCATATGACTAGCACATTTAAGTCTAACCCACTTCCTATGCATAGGGATTTTGTGAGCAGATAATTTATGGGAGCAAGAATCAACTAGCATAGGAAGGCAAAACAAGTGCAACTTCAAAACTTTCAACACATAGAGAGGAAACTTGATATTATTGCAATATGTAAAAGCATATGTTCCTCTCTCATAATAATTTTCAGTAGCATCATGAATGAATTCAATAATATAACTATCACATAAAAGCATTCTTTTCATGATACATAAGCATATAAATTTTATTACTCTCCACATAAGCAAATTTATTCTCATGAATAGTAGTGGGAGCAAACTCAACAAAATAACTAGCATGTGATTGGAAATTAAAATCATGATGACAAGTTTCATGGATATCATTACTCTTTATGGCATACATCTCATAACCATAATCATCATAAATAGGAGGCATGCTTTCATCATAATAAATTTTCTCATCAAAACTTGGGGGACTAAAATGATCATCTTCATCAAACATAGCATCCCCAAGCTTATGGCTTTGCATATCATTAGCATCATCGATATGCAAAGAATTCATACTAATAACATTGCAATCATGCTCATCATTCAAAGATTTTTTGTCAAATATTTTATAGAATTCTTCTTCTATCAATTGAGCACAATTTTCATTTCCATCATTTTCACGAAAGACATTATAAAGATGAACAATATGATGCAACCTCAATTCCATTTTTTTGTAGTTTTCTTTTTATAAACAAAACTAGTGATAAAACAAGAAACTAAAAGATTTGATTGCAAGATCTAAAGATATACCTTCAAGCACTCACCTCCCCAGCAACGGCACCAGAAAAGAGCTTGATGTCTACTACACAACTTGTTCTTGTAGACTCGTGTTGGGCCTCCAAGTGCAGAGTTTTGTAGGATAGTAGCAATTTTCCCTCAAGTGGATGACCTAAGATTTATAAATCCATGGGAGGCGTAGGATGAAGATGGTCTCTCTCAAACAACCCTGCAACCAAATAACAAAAAGTCTCTTGTGTCCCCAACACACCAAATACAATGGTAATTTGTATAGGTGCACTAGTTCGGCAAAGAGATGGTAATAAAAGCGTAGTAATGATAGTAGATATTGATTTTTGTAATAGGAACAATAAAAAACAGCAAGGTAGCAACTGATAAAACAGAGCACAAACGGTATTGCAATGCTTGAAAATGAGGCCTAGGGTTCGTACTTTCGCTAGTGCAATCTCTCAACAATGCTAATATAATTGGATCATATAACCTTCCCTTAACGTGCGATGAAGAATCACTCCAAAGTTCCTATCTAGCGGAGAACATAAGAAGAAATTGTTTGTAGGGTACGAAACCACCTCAAAGCTATTCTTTCCGATCAATCTATCCTAGAGTTCGTACTAAAATAACACCAAGCTATTCTTTCCGATCGATCTAACCAAGAGTTCGTACTAAAATAACACCATATGATACACATCAACCAACTCTAATGTTACCTAGATACTCCAATGTCACCGCGAGTATCCGTGAGTTGATTATACGATATGCATCAAACAATTTCAGATTCATAATACTCAACCCAGCACAAAGAACCTCAAAGAGTGCCCCAAGATTTCTACCGGAGAAACAAAGACGAGAACGTGCATCAACCCCTATGCATAGATTACCCCAATGTCACCTCAAGAATCCGCGAGTTGAGTGCCAAAAAAAATATCAAGTGAATCAATCTGATACCCCATTGTCACCATGGGTATTCATAGCAAGACATACATCAAGTGTTCTCAAATCCATAAAAGTATTCAATCCGATAAAACGAAATCTCAAAGGGAAACCTCAATTCATCACAAGATAGAGAGGGGAAAACACCATATGATCTGACTATATTCACAAAGCCCACGATACATCAAGATCATGACATCTCAAGAACACGAGAGAGAGAGAGATTAAACACATAGCTACTGGTACAAACCGTCAGCCCCGAGGGTGGACTACTCCCTCCTCATCATGGTGGCCGCCGGGATGATGAAGATGGCCACCGGTGATGATTTCCCCCTCCAGCAAGGTGCAGGAACGGGGTCTAGATTGGTTTTTCGTGGCTACAGAGGCTTGCAGCGATGGAACTTCTGATCTAGGGTTACCCCGAGGGTTTTTGGAATATTTGGGAATTTATAGGGCGAAGAGGCGGTGCGGGAGGCCACTGAGGTGGGCACAACCCACCTGGGCCCCCAGGCGCGCCCTGGTGGGTTGTGCTCTCCTCAGAGCTCCCCTCTGGTACTTCTTTGGCCCACCGGGTGTCTTCTGGTCCAGAAAAATCTCCAAAAAGTTCGCTGCGTTTGGACTCCGTTTGTTATTGATTTTCTGCGATGTAAAAAACAAGCAAAAAACAGCAACTGGCACTAGGCACTATGTCAATAGGTTAGTCCCAAAAATTATATAAAGTTGCTATAAAATGATTGTAAAACATCCAAGAATGATAATATAATAGCATGAATACTTCATAAATTATAGATACATTGGAGACATATCAGTAGGCGGTCCTATGTAGAGAGGTCGTGGTTTGGTCGATGTGTACGTGGGTAAAGAGGGGAGACTTAACTAGAGATATAGATCAGACATTTTGAGTGGGGAAATAGCGAGAGACCTGGCTACACATAGAGGGAAATCGATTGGTGCACATGCATGCATGTGTCAGAGATAAAGAACACCCGGACTGACGAAGACAGGGAGAGGTGTGTGTGTGGTGGGGGAGGGGTGTAGCTAGCTTGTGACATTATACGAGTGCAAGGTGGATAACAACAGAGGATGCGACAGTGCCCGCGTGCCTCAGAGTTAGGACGGGAGGCATGGATGGTGAGAGGAGGGGAGGGACTATGTGTGTATGTAACACCCCCTGTGATTAACAACAGTGATCACCCTTAGTTAATGCCATGTCGGCATGATTAACAGTGCCTAATCACCATTTGCATCATATTGCATTTCAAACTCCTAGTTCAAACTTCAAATAAAATTAAAGTGGAAAATTAAAGTTGTTCAAATCAAAAACTAAATTGTTCATTAAATAGCAAGTAAATCAGAGACAATTCTAAAATTGAAACCAACATCATTGGAATTGGGTAAGTGACTCAAACATCCTCAAACAGTGACTAAAGACAATATTTAATAACCTTTTAATTAATCTAAATTAAATATGAAATTATGTTTTGCCCAAACTAGTTTTTGGAGATAGGGTATAATGCACTGCTAATTATGAGCTAGGTTACTAATTTTGTAAAAGTCATTTTGTGGCCTAACAATTTGCAAATCAGAGAATAAGAGAAAAGAAAATAAGAAAAGGAAAATAAAAAGAAAACAAAACTCACCCACCCCCCTGGGCCGTCCGGCCCAGCTAGCAGCCAGGCCACCAGGCTGCCAGGCCGGCCCACTCCCTCCCCTGGCCTATACCCCCTGGGGGCACCGAAACCCTAGTCGACCCCCCCCATTTCCCCCCCGATCCCCTCCTCCTCTCCTCGTCTGGATCGGGGCGCGCCCCCGTCGACGCCGCCGTGCGCCGCCGCCTCGCCCTCGTCCGAGTCGCCGCCACCGGAGCCCCGCCGTTCGCCGGACGTCCCCGTCCTCCTCCTTGACCCCCACTGCCACCCCCCTACAGCTTCGCGGTGAGCTGCCGCGCCGGTCGCGCCTCCCCTCTCCCCTCTCTCTGCTCCCGTACTCCGTCGCGGTCGCCGCGCACACCGCTTGACCCGGCCACGCCCGATGCGCGCACCCGCGCACCGCCGTCCCGCACCCGAGCGCCCCGCGCGCGCTTGGCCGCGCTCACCGCCGCATCCACCACGCTCCCGTGCACTCCCCGCCGCGTCGCGCCCGCGCATGCCCCGCTCGCTCCTTTACCTGCTGCTGCTGCTCGCGCCAACCCCGCCACCGCGCGCTCACCGTAGCGCCCCGCAGCTCCTCCGCCGCCCGGCGCCCGCTGCTGCGGCCTCGCTGGCCTGCACGCTCGTAGCCGCCTCCGCTCGCGCTTGCCGCTCGCCACTGCCGCTCGGCCCCGCCGTCCCTTGCCGCGGCCTCGCCCGCGCCTGACCACGCCCGGGCTTGCCATGGCGGCGCTCGCGCGCCCGCCCGTCGCCCGCTCGGGCTGCGCCCGACGACGCGCCCGTGTGGCCATTTGGGCCACTAACGGTTGGGCCCCACCCCCATGTGTTTATGACAAAGGGGCCCCAGCCACAGAACGATTTAAAAGAAAATAAAAATGAATTAATAAAAATGAATTAATAAAATTAATTATCAATTATTTAAGTTAATTAATCCTGTTTAATTAATCTAATTAATTAGTTAGTCTAATTAAACAATAATTAGATTAACTAAACCCTGATTAAACCTAACAGACTATGACAAGTGGGACCCACACGTCAGATTGACCCAGTCAACGCACCATTGACTGCTGATGTCATGTTGACGTCAGCCTACACTATTCTGGATAATGTTGATTTAAAATGAATAATTAAATTTAGAAAATAATTAAAACTTTAGAAAATCATATAAAATAATCCGTAACTCCGATGAAAATAATTTATATATGAAAGTTGCTCAGAATTTCGATACGAATCTGAATACGCCCTCTGTATTCCTGTCAGATGCCCCTAGCTAGATGAACATGGAACTTTCAGACCGATTTCAATAAATGAATAGTGCCCAACTTTAATTAAATAAATCCGGATAAATTCCTAAATTAACTAAATCATTTAGTTAGGCAGTAGAACACCCCGACATATCATTTAGTCATGTCATGCATCTTGTTTGCATTATTGCCGTGAAATTTATTGTTTTCTCCCCCTCCTTCTCTCTCGATAGACGCCGAGACCGACGACGTTGCAGCTGGGTACGACTACGCTACTGACGAGCAGCCCGTTGACGATCCCTCTCTCTTGCCAGAGCAACCAGGCAAGCCCCCCCTTGAGCATCTAGATATCGCCCATTCCATTTCTCCTGCTTGCATTAGATTTTGCTACTGTTAATGTTTGCTCCTATACTGATGCATAGCCTGCTTTCGTAACCTGTTCATTGTTACCTTACCTGCCTATGATAAACTGTTTAGTATAGATTGGTAGTGAACCATCAGTGACCCCCACCACCTTACCCTTGTTGTCCCTGCTTGATCATCGACGACTCGATCAATGTGATCATCGACCAGAGACCGGCACATCACTTCACCCCCTTAGTTGTACGACTCTGCATAGTTACTATCGAGTGCCGAGGGTGATACCTCGTAACGCACTCCTGATGAATACTCTGCAGCGTAGCTGTTCGGTCGTGGTCATCGAGGGTGATTCCTCCTTCTCCACTTCGATACGACTCTGTCATGCAACCCCTCAGTGTGAACCTCGAGGGTGATGCCTCATACGTTCACCCTGATGATTTCATCGAATGGAATCCAGCGAGGGTGATTCCTCGGGGTTTCCCCCTTGATGTTATGACCACACGGTTAATTTGACCTTTGTTACAGGCGGGTCGACCCTGGTGGGTACCCGCTGGGGATCTATGATGTCGGGTGTGCCGGAAGGGCACTCGAGTGTGATATTGTGGCGGAGCTTCAGAAACTCTGATCGTCTTCGCGTGTTACTAAATGAGCCTATTGGATTTGGGTGTTTGATCTGAGTGGGTCGACGTGCCCTACACGCACTACCACCACGCGGGATAATGGTTTATGGGGCCCTCTACGATGTACGTTTCTCCTGAAAGCTCTTCAGACGTCACGATTCACCGTGCGGGCTGATTGTCGGGATTGGGCTGGATACTTCACTGACGAGTTCAGTGTTGCGCCTGCACCCCGTCTAGTCTCACAACGCGCAGGGTGCCCAGGGCGATGGCCCAAGACCTCTGGGTGCATAGGTTAGTCCGGCGTGCTGACCTCTCTGCTGAGCCTAGGTAGGGCACTACTTCGTGTTGATCTCCCGAGGCCGGGCATTACCCAGCAAGTGTGTCCGGCCAGAGGTGATCGAGCGTGTTGGGTAACAGTAGTGCACCCCTGCAGGGATGAATAATCTATCGATAGCCGGTCCTACGGTAAAGGACGCTCAATTTGTGTATCCCGATCTTCTACTTGAACTAGATACTTGTTACTTAATTGAAGCTTCGGGACCGCTTTCTCGCAGGGAGTCGAGGAAGGATCTCTAGGCTTGCTTCAACATGTTTGCTTAATAAAATGCTATTCTACTCTCTCCTATTGCTGCAAGATGGTGGCTTGTGAAGATGTTTGAAGATGCTAGTCTTCGATAGGACTAGGCCTTCTCTCTATTCTGGCTTTTCTGTAGCCCAGTCCACATATACAGCCTTTCCCCTTTGATAATGTTGCATATGTAGCGTAGATCCTTGCTTGCTGAGTACTTCGGATTAGTACTCACAGTTGCTTTGTTACTTCTTTTTCCCCATACCCCACTTTGATGATACAACAGACGATGGAGCCCCGGAGCCAGATGCCACCACAGGAGCTTACTACCAGGAGGGTCCAGACGGTACTTACTACTGGATCGAGCCAGCCGACCAGGAGTAGGATCGGAGGCTCCCAGGCAGGAGGCCTACGCCTTTCGATCTAGAGTCGTTGTTTGTGCTAGCCTTCTTAAGGCAAAACTTGGCTAACTATGTCTGTACTCAGATAATATTTGTACGACTGACTTATGTATTTGGATCTTTGGATCCCTGGTCTGTAATATTGTGGATCTCCGTTTATTTGTGTTAGAGTTGTGTTGTGATATCTTCCCGTGAGTCCCTGTGCTTGATCGTGCATGTTTGCGTGTATGATTAGTGCATGATTGAGCCGGGGGCGTCACAAGTTGGTATCAGAGCCAACTGCCTGTAGGAAGCCCCCTTTCAAATTCCTTGGTCGAAGTTGAGTCTAGAAACCAAAAAAAACTATTTTACTAACATGCGTGTGTGGCTTACGGGCCCACGTCGCCAACTGGGTGGTATTAGGATCTTTTATTCCTCGTCTATACTCTGGGACTCTAATTTCTCTTCTATTCGGGTTAAATAAATTTTACTAGCACCGACACTTAGGATCTCGTAAATCCCGTCTACCCGGAGAGCTGGATATCTGTGCGATTTCCCTGTCATTGATCTGATTAGTCTGATAATCATTTTCCTTTCCATTGTTTTGTTTGACCTTTCTCTCCGAGTTGTGTTAAACTTCTCATTTTCATTTGACAAATCTGAATTTCCTCTGTTTCAGATGGACCATTTGTTTCCACCACGTCCTACGACCCAGCTTGTGCTTCGCACTTGGGCTCGTGATGCCCCTGGGTTTCCAGCTGTTCTGATCGCCCTCCTGACCAGACTTGGCAACCGCTGGTACCCCGAGTACATGGTCTACGAGGATTACCGCGAGTTCAACCAGGAGCAGTACCATGCTGATGTTCGTATCTATGATCAACAAGATGACTCAGACACTGAGCTGCACCTTTTCCACGGTATCGGCGTGACGATTGAGATGGCAGTCCATGATGCCGCTTACTCTGCTGTCGCACGTCTCCGAGGAGAGTTCAGCGATATCTTGGATGACTCTGAGTTCCGATACATTCCGTATGCCCCTGCTGGAGATGCTACTGGATACTACACAGCTATCTGTGCCCCGTACGAGCCTCGTCGCTACGACCCGCGTGTTCTGATTCAGTGCACTCAGGCTCTGGATCGCACTGTTCGGGCTCTTGCCGTCGAGTTGGTTGCCACTCGAGCACGTCTCTATGATGCTATGATGCAGTTGCTACCCGCTGTTCGTGCAGGGATACATCCGGAGCACATTCTTTACCCGTGCAGGACTCAGATGTATGCTGGTATTGATTGGCCTGATGTTGGAGGTCACACACCTACACGTGGACCTCTTCTTACAGCTCGAGACCGGGTTCTGCATCAGAGTGCACATGGAGCGTAGGATCCTACCGCGATGAACATTCATCGTCCGCACTCGCAGTTACCCCGTTTCAGTGGTTCTCCCCGACGTTGATGTAGCCTTTGCTATGTCTCGTTGTGTACTTCCTTACCGCGTGCCTGCGCGCCGCTTAGCATGTCTAGTTCTAAATTTGCGCCGTTACGCTGTCCGCTTGTACCCGACTCTGTGTATGGATCTGTATGTCTTAATGGACTACTGTTATGTATCTGTTACACTGCTTAAATTGTTGTCGAGTTACATCATGCTTGTCACTAAACACTCGCATTTGCTTTTACTAAACTACCCCCTGTTGATACTTAGCAGGATGGTTAGACCAGGTGGTCGTGGTCGTGGTCGTGCCCCTGAACGCCCACCACCGCCAGACTATATGGCAGCAATGATGCAACAATTCGAGCTCAACCGTCAGTTCATGACTGGAATCATGGCTCGGTTTCCGCATCAGAACAACCAGAACCAGAACCCTCTTTCAATAACTCTGCCGGAGTTTATGCGACTTAACCCCACTCACTTCCGCAACTCTGACAAGCCACTGGATGCTGATGACTAGCTCCGCGACATCACTCACGAGATGGAGTCTGCTAATGTCGCTCCTGCCAACTTTGTCACCTTCGCGTCCTTTTTCTTAAAGGGACCCGCTGCTCAATGGTGGGACACACACAAGCGTACACTGCCTGCTGGAACAGTCATTACCTGGTATGAGTTCCAGGCTGCTTTCTGTGCCCGTTATATCCCTCAGGCAATTATGGAACGGATGAAGACCCAGTTCCGCAACCTCACTCAGGGCAACAAGACTGTCGAAGCTTATCAGCGGGAATTTCTTGACCTCTCCCGCTATGCTGAAGAAGACATCGCCACGGATGCTCGTAGACAAGAGAAGTTCTGTAATGGACTCCACCCAGACCTTGAGCTTGCCCTTGCTGCTCAAGACTTCAATGACTTTTCTACTCTTGTGAACAAGGCTATTCTGGTTGAGACCGCTCAGATGAAGCATAAGGACTCGCAGAAGCGCTATCGTGATGCTGGCTCATCTTCGGGCTCAGCACAGAAGCGTCGAGTCTAGATTCCCAACAACATGTTCCGTCCAAATGCCCCTGCGCCAAAGAACAACTATGCTGCACCACGTCTGCCTCCTCCACCACCGAGGCAGCCAAGAGCTCAAGTTATTCAAAACAATGCTCCTCTTCGTTCTGAAGATGGTCTGTGCTTCAAGTGCCGCAAACAAGGTTGCTAAGGACTGCCGCCAGACTCAGAATCAGTTGGCTTTTCCTCGTACTGGCCGTGGCAATGGTCGTGGCAACAATCAGGCCCGCAACTATAATACTGGGTCTGCTGCACATGGTCGTGGACACGCTTACAACATTGATATTGAAGAAGTCCAGGATCAACATGCTACTGTGATGGGTACCCTTCTCGTTAACTCAGTACCTGCTTCTGTTTTATTTGATTCAGGAGCATCACATTCATTCATCTTTGGAAAATTTGCATTCATGCATGGCATTCGATATGAGAAGATGCATACTCCGTTAGTCGTTAAAACTCCCGGAGGTCATTGTCATGCTGACGTGATAGCACCTGACATTACCGTCGAAATTGAAGGGTTGGAATTCCTTGCCTCGCCCATCGTCCTGAAGTCTTCCACCATAGACCTCATACTCGGAATGGATTGGTTGAAAGCTCACATTGCTTCGATCAATTGTGCCACTAAAGTTATCCAACTTCTTCACCCCTCCGATGAGATAGTGAACTATACCTCCCGCATTACACGGGACGCTGAAGCTCAGATATATGTTCTGAATGCTTTGAACGCCTCACCTCTGGAAGGGATCGAGAACGTTCCTGTCGTTCGAGATTTTCCAGACGTCTTTCCGGAAGAACTTCCAGGAATACCCCCGACTAGAGCTGTCGAGTTTGTCATTGACTTGAAGCCTGGCACTGTCCCTATTGCGAAGCGTCCTTATAAGATGACTCCACACCACCTTCTCGAGCTTAAGGAAGAAATCGACAAGTCACTTAAGAAAGGTTTCATCCGCCCCAGTTCCTCTGCTTGGGGAGCACCTTCACTCTTTGTTAGGAAGAAGGATGGAACTAACCGATTGGTTCAGGATTACCGGCCCATTAACCAAGCCACAATCCAGAATAAATACCCACTACCCCGGATCAATGATCTATATGATCAGCTTGCTGGATCCTCTGTCTTCTCGAAACTTGACTTGAGGTTGGGTTATCATCAGATCCGTGTTCGCGAAGAGGATATTCCGAAGACTGCCTTTGTTACTCGATATGGCTCTTATGAGTACATTGTCATGTCATTTGGCTTAACAAATGCTCCAGCAACTTTCTCCCGGTTGATGAACTATATCTTCATGGATTACCTCGACAAATTCGTTGTGGTTTATTTAGATGATATCCTCATATATTCCAAGAATGAAGAAGAACATGTTGAACATCTTCGACTTGTATTGGAGAAGCTACGAGAACATCAGTTGTATGCTAAATTCTCCAAGTGTGAGTTCTGGTTATCTGAAGTGACCTATCTTGGTCATGTGATTTCCAAGAATGGCATTGCTGTTAACCCCGAGCGAGTTCAGGCTATTCTTGATTGGACTCCACCGAAGAATGTCAAGCATGTCAGGAGTTTTCTCGGACTCGCTAGTTATTGCCGTCGATTCGTTGAGAATTTTTCCAAGATTGCAAAACCATTGACGAATCTGCTCCATAAAGGTGTTAAATTTGAGTGGACAGAAAAATGTCAAGAAAGCTTTCAGACACTAAAAGATAAGTTAACATCTGCCCCAGTGCTAGCACCCCCGGATTCCCAAAAGGATTTCGTGATATAATGTGATGCATCTCGTCAAGGATTAGGCTGTGTCCTAATGTAAGAGTGCAAAGTGATTGCTTATGCCTCTCGACAATTGCGTCCTCATGAAGAAAATTATCCAGTGCATGATCTTGAACTTTCTGCGGTTATTTATGCCCAGAAGCTATGGTGACATTACCTTCTCGGTAACCGTTGCGAGATATACACAGATCACCAAAGTTTGAAGTATCTATATACTCAACCAGATCTGAACCTTCGTCAACAAAGATGGCTCGAAACAATTCCCGATTATGATATGAATATCTCATATACCCCTGGCAAGGCTAATGTAATGGCCGATGCTTTGAGTCGCAAGGCTTATTGCAGCAACCATATGGTTCAGGAAACGCAACCTCTTCTCCATGAAGAGCTTCGCAAATTGAACCTCCATATTGTTCCACAGGGTTATCTCAATACCCTGGTGGGTGACCCAGATTTAGAGCACAGCATTGAGACTATGCAACGGTATGACTCTGAAGTTGAAAGGATCAAGCGATACCTCAAAAAAGGAAAGCCGTCGGAATTCCATCTTGATGATGATGGGATCCTATTCTTCCAACGCCGTCTCTTCGTACCTAAGTTCAAGGATGAGAGGGAACACGTTATGAAAGAGGCTCATGACACTCCTCTGTCTATTCATCCTGGTAGCACAAAGATGTACTGTGACATTTGTCAAAGATACTGGTGGCCTAATATGAAGCGAGACATTACTCGTTATGTTTCTGAGTGTGTCGTTTGCCGCTGCATTAAAGCAGAACATCAAAGGCCTACTGGAACTCTGCAACCACTTGGTATTCCTAAATGGAAATGGGACAAAGTCCAAATGGATTTCATTACTGGTTTTCCCAGATCTCAGAAGGGTCATGATGCTATTTTTGTTGTCATTGACCGATTCTCAAAGGTTGCTCACTTTCTGCCAGTTAAGGAGACAATCACTGCTAGTCAGTTAGCAGACTTGTATGTTTCCCGCATTATTTCACTCCACGGTGTTCCCTTGGAGATCAGTTCTAATCGTGGCAGCCTCTTCACCTCCAAATTCTGGAATAGTTTCCAAGAAGCTATGGGAACTCACCTGTTCTTCAGTACCGCTTTTCACCCGCAGTCTCAGGGTCAAGTCGAACGAGTTAATCAAGTGCTCGAAGATATGCTTCGAGCTTGCGTCATCTCCTTCGGTAAGAAATGGGAGGAATCTCTCCCGTATGCCGAATTCTCTTACAACAATAGCTATCAAGCTAGTCTGAAGATGGCACCGTTTGAAGTTCTTTACAGACGTAAGTGTCGAACCCCTCTGAATTGATCAGAAACTGGCGAACGCTCACTTGTCGGACCGGACATTGTTTAGCAAGCTGAAGAACAAGTCCGCATTGTCCGTGAACATCTGAAAACTGCTCAGTCTTGTCAGAAGAGCAACTATGACCGAAAGCACCAAGAAATGGTCTATCAACCTGGCGAGCAAGCTTACCTTCGCGTCACTCCATTGAAAGGCACTCATCGGTTCGGAATCAAAGGCAAGTTAGCTCCTTGCTACATTGGCCCGTTCCGTATTATTGCCCATCGAGGAGAAGTGGCATATCAGTTGCAATTGCCGCCAAATCTTTCTCAAGTGCATGATGTCTTTCATGTATCCCAACTCCGTCGTTGCTTCAAGGATCCTATTCGAGCTGTGGATCATGAAATGCTTGAATTGCGGGAAGATCAGTCTTATCCAGAATATCCCATCCATATTCTTGATCAAGCTGAACGCCGGACTCGCCAGAAGTCAATCAAATTCCTCAAAGTTCAGTGGTCGAATCATTCTGAAGATGAAGCCACTTGGGAACGCGAGGATCGTCTTTGTGAAGAATACCCCGCTTTCTTTCAGTCTTCCTCTTAATTCTTGGGACGAGAATTCTTGATAGATGAGGAGAATTGTAACACCCCCTGTGATTAACAACAGTGATCACCCTTAGTTAATGCCATGTCGGCATGATTAACAGTGCCTAATCACCATTTGCATCATATTGCATTTCAAACTCCTAGTTCAAACTTCAAATAAAATTAAAGTGGAAAATAAAAGTTGTTCAAATCAGAAACTAAATTGTTCATTAAATAGCAAGTAAATCAGAGCCAATTCTAAAATTGAAACCAACATCATTGGAATTGGGTAAGTGACTTAAACATCCTCAAACAGTGACTAAAGACAATATTTAATAACCTTTTAATTAATCTAAATTAAATATGAAATTATGTTTTGCCCAAACTAGTTTTTGGAGATAGGGTATAATGCACTGCTAATTATGAGCTAGGCTACTAATTTTGTAAAAGTCATTTTGTGGCCTAACAATTTGCAAAACAGGGAATAAGAGAAAAGAAAATAAGAAAAGGAAAATAAAACGGAAAATAAAAAGAAAACAAAACTCACCCCCCACCGGGCCGTCCGGCCCAGCTGGCAGCCAGGCCACCAGGCCGCCAGGCCGGCCCACTCCCTCCCCTGGCCTATACCCCCCTGGGGGCACCGAAACCCTAGTCGACCCCCCCCTCATTTTCCCCCGATCCCCTCCTCCTCTCCTCGTCTGGATCGGGGCGCGCCCCCATCGACGCCGCCATGCGCCGCCGCCTCGCCCTCGTCCGCGTCGCCCCCGCCGGAGCTCCGCCGTTCGCCGGACGTCCCCGTCCTCCTCCTCGCCCCCCACTGCCACCCCCTACAGCTTCGCGGTGAGCTGCCGCGCCGGTCGCGCCTCCCCTCTCCCCCCCTCTCTGCTCCCGTACTCCGCCGCGGTCGCTGCGCGCACCGCGTGACCCGGCCACGCCCGATGTGCGCGACCGCGCACCGCCGTCCCGCACCCGAGCGCCCCGCGCGCGCTCGGCCGCGCTCACCGCCGCATCCAACACGCTCCCGTGCACTCCCCGCCGCGTCGCGCCCGCGCAGGCCCCGCTCGCTCCTTTGCCTGCTGCTGCTACTCGCGCCGACCCCGCCACCGCGCGCTCACCGCAGCGCCCCGCAGCTCCTCCGCCGCCCGGCGCCCGCTGCAGTGGCCTCGCTGGCCCGCACGCTCGCAGCCGCCTCCGCTCGCGCTCGCCGCTGCCGCTCGGCCCCGCCGTCCCTTGCCGCGGCCTCGCCCGCGCCTGACCACGCCCGGGCTTGCCCTGGCGGCGCTCGCGCACCCGCCCGTCGGCCGCTCGGGCTGCGCCCGACGCGGCGCCCGTGGGGCCATTTGGGCCACTAACAGTTGGGCCCCACCCCCATGTGTTTATGACACAGGGGCCCCAGCCACAGAACGATTTAAAAGAAAATAAAAATTAATTAATTAATTAATTAAGTTAAGTTAATTAATCATGTTTAATTAATCTAATTAATTAGTTAGTCTAATTAAACAGTAATTAGATTAACTAAACCCTGATTAAACCTAACAGACTATGACAAGTGGGACCCACACGTCAGATTGACCCCGTCAACGCACCGTTGACTACTGATGTCATGCTGACGTCAGCCTATACTATTCTGGATAATGTTGATTTAAAATGAATAATTAAAATCAGAAAATAATTAAAACTTTAGAAAATCATATAAAATAATCCGTAACTCCGATGAAAATAATTTATATATGAAAGTTGCTCAGAATTTCGATACGAATCTGAATACGCCCTCTGTATTCCTGTCAGATACCCCTAGCTAGATGAACATGGAACTTTTAGACCGATTTCAATAAATGAATAGTGCCCAACTTTAATTAAATAAATCCGGATAAATTCCTAAATTAACTAAATCATTTAGTTAGGCAGTAGAACACCCCGGCATATCATTTAGTCATGTCATGCATCTTGTTTGCATTATTGCCGTGAATTTTTTTGTTTCTCTCCCCCTCCTTCTCTCTCGATAGACGCCGAGACTGACGACGTTGCAGCTGGTTACGACTACGCTACTGACGAGCAGCCCGTTGACGATCCCTCTCTCTTGGCAGAGCAACCAGGCAAGCCCCCCCTTGAGCATCCTGATATCGCCCATTCCATTTCTCCTGCTTGCATTAGATTTTGCTACTGTTAATGTTTGCTCCTATTCTGATGCATAGCCTGCTTTCATAATCTGTTCATTGTTACCTTACCTGCCTATGATAAACTGTTTAGTATAGGTTGGTAGTGAACCATCAGTGACCCCCACCACCTTACCCTTATTGTCCCTGCTTGATCATCAACGACTCGATCAATGTGATCGTCGACCAGAGACCAACACATCACTTCACCCCCTTAGTTGTATGACTCTGCATAGTTACTATCGAGTGCCGAGGGTGATACCTCGTAACGCACTCCTGATGAATACTCTGCAGCGTAGCTGTTCGGTCGTGGTCATCGAGGGTGATTCCTCCTTCTCCACTTCGGTACGACTCTGTCGTGCAACCCCTCAGTGTGAACCTCGAGGGTGATGCCTCATACGTTCACCTTGATGATTTCATCGAGTGGAATCCACTGAGGGTGATTCCGCGGGGTTTCCCCCTTGATGTTATGACCACACGGTTACTTTGACCTTTGTTACAGGCGGGTCGACCCTAGTGGGTACCCGCTGGGGATCTATGATGTTGGGTGTGCCGGAAGGGCACTCGAGTATGATATTGTGGCGGAGCTTCAGAAACTCTGATCGTCTCCGCGTGTTACTAAATGAGCCTATTGGATTTGGGTGTTTGATCTGAGTGGGTCGATGTGCCCTATACGCACTACCACCATGCGGGATAATGGTTTATAGGGCCCTCTGCGATGTACGTTTCTCCCGAAAGCTCTTCAGACGTCATGATTCACCATGCGGGCTGATTGTCGGGATTGGGCTGGATACTTCACTGACGAGTTCAGTGTCGTGCCTGCACCCCGGCCAGTCTCGCAACGCGCAGGGTGCCCAGGGCGATTGCCCAAGACCTCTGGGTGCATAGGTTAGTCCGGCGTGCTAACCTCTCTGCTGAGCCTAGGTAGGGCGCTGCTTCGTGTTGATCTCTCGAGGCCGGGCATTACCCAGCAAGTGTGTCCGGCCAAAGGTGATCGAGCGTGTTGGGTAACAGTAGTGCACCCCTGCAAGGATGAATAATCTATCGATAGCCGGTCCTACGGTAAAGGATGCTCAGTTTGTGTATCCCGATCTACTACTTGAACTGGATACTTGTTACTTAATTGAAGCTTCGGGATCGCTTTCTCGCAGGGAGTCGAGGAAGGATCTCTAGGATTGCTTCAACATGTTTGCTTAATAAAACGCTATTCTACTCTCTCCGATTGCTGCAAGATGGTGGCTTGTGAAGATGTTTGAAGATGCTAGTCTTCGATAGGACTAGGCCTTCTCTCTATTCTGGCTTTTCTGCAGCCCAGTCCACATATACAGCCTTTCCCCTTTGATAATGTTGCATATGTAGCGTAGATCCTTGCTTGTTGAGTACTTCGGATGAGTACTCACGGTTGCTTTGTTACTTCTTTTTCCCCATACACCACTTTGATGAAACATCAGACGATGGAGCCCCACGCTCCTCCGTCGGCCTCCCGACCGCCGCCCAGCCGGAGCCTCTTCCCCGACGACATCATCCACAGCAACAGTTGGATGTCCCTCATCCACCACACCGGATGAGAATCCGTTGATGATCTCATTGTCCCGACTGTTCAGTCGCCCCGTCCTCCACCTCCAACGAGTGCCCCGACGTTCGCCCCGTCTATCATGCCACCTCCATCCCCACAGTGTCGTCTTCACCTGCCCGACCGGAACCGCATCACCCTCACCAATTCCTCCGATGAAGCCGAGGCCTACTCGGCGCCACCAAGGAGGTTCTGCACTCACCGTTGCATTTTATCTTTTATTCGATCTCACGGGGCTGCCGGTGCTCGATACCGAGCAGCCATGGCGGGTCTCCATCGACGGCGCAGTCGCCGGCCACTTCCTCCATGGTGTCTCTCCCCCATGTCATTGCTTCCTCAGCAGCGACTTCCACACCAGGACTAGCTGCTGCTGCTCTGGCTCTTGCTCGCACTGCGGCTCTGCTCTTGCTGTCGGTCGCGCTGCTGCTCTGCTCTTGCTTTCGGTCGTGCTGTTGCTCTTCTCTGCTCTTGCTGTCGGTCATGTTGCTGCTCCGCTCTTGCTCTCGTTCAGGCTGCTACTCTGCTCTGCTCTTTCTCTCGCTTGTGCTGCTGCTGCTACACAACCTGCGGCAGCTACAGGAGTTGTTGCTTTAGAACTCGCTCGCGGTGCTGCTGCACGAGCTACTCTCTGCTAGTGTGTTCCCTGCTCAACCGGCTGCTGATTTAGATCACTGCTTCTCTGCTACCAGTGCTCGAACGGCCTATACTTCTATTGTAGTGCTCTGCTACTAGTTCAATCAGTTTAGTCAGTAAAATTCAGTTTTGACAGTAAAATTCAGTTTCGACTGTAAAGTTCAGTTTCTTCAGTTAAGTTCAGAGTCCATAGTATTTACAGCATCTATTGGAGCAGCTGCAGCTGATGTATTTTACAACTAGCACTTTTTGGTGATGTATTTTAGATCATCTATTGCACATGCTATTAGAATCCCACTTCAGATTAATGTTGTTTGTCTTGTCCTGCTTCAGCCTCGCCGTCGTACACCTCACCGGAGCTGCTCCAATGATGGAACCGTTCATCACAGCAGAGCAGTACCCCCGGCACCGTCTCCAGAGGCCTCAGATCTTGTTCCCCGCCTCCGACAGTCACACCAGCATCACCATCCCCCACATCCAACCCAATGATGATGAGGTCAACAAGGATACGCCAAAGAGGTTGTACACTCGTCGCATCACTTTTTTACTCTACATTCATGTGATCCCTTAGGGATCCTTTGGTTCAAAGCAGTTGCAAATCTAGAAAGAAATTAATCATGGTCACAAAGTTAACAAGGAGAAAACTAAATGCTCTTTTGAACCACAATTTGAATCGGTTTAGCAAGATAGCCATTATATGACATTCATGTGGACCAAATAAGCTCACAAAATATTTCGAGGGCAGGCTTCAGCCTGTTGAAGACTGCCTACTAGAATCACCACTGGTTCAAAGAAAAAGTGAAGGAAAACATAGGAATTGGAAACTTTCCTATGGTACTACCATTCATGCATTTGGTTAGAAGGAATGGAGAAAAGAAAAACTGGAGGATTTTTTTCCTTTGGTGTCTCTTTCAAAGAAAAACCGTAGGAATTTTAATATCCACTTGGATGTCCTTTTCAAATTAATATGCATGAAGAACAGGACTAAGTGCATTACTGGCATAATAAGATTCTTATTTTACATTTTCATGTGGTTTGACTTTAATTTGACCATGTTTGTCCATTCCTGTGTTCTTCAAATTCATGTGAACCAAACACCCAGGTTGACAGAAATCATGTGTTTACAAATGCTCTATTTTGCACGTGCATTCCTATCCTATTCCTGTGTTTTTCCTGTCCCTGCATTTTTAGAATCCTCTAATTCTAAGGAGCCCTTACAGATTTACTTCATTTTCAGATAGGTGTCAAAGAAAACTGTGTGTGTTTTGTCCCGCTCCTGCCGTGCCGTCATCCACCCCACCTGAGGTGCACCAGCAATGGAAGCGTCCACCACAGTAGAGATCCCCCTGCAGACCTTCTTTCGCTGCCTCAGATCATCTTCCCCGTTGCCGGCAGCCATGGCAATTGCATTACCATTATCAATGGAGCAGATGAACCTGAGGACTACACAGTTCCGGAAGAGAGGTCGCACTCTTTCGTGTCTGCTTACATTATACATCGATTATTATTACCTGCTACTTTATCATCCTGTTCACATCTTAGACTCTGAGTCAGGTCCAAACTAATGTTCAAACTTGAGTTTTCAAACGCCTGTGGGGCACATATCGAGGCAGCAATGAATAGTATCTTTGTGTACTATCTGGTTCATCTCGAGTCTTCTATGTGGTTCATGTTGGGTGGGCAACAAACAGTAGATGAGCCATCGTCTATCTTTTTAAACTGTAGCTATCATCTGCCTGCTATCATTAGTTTTGGATCTATCCACTCGTTTGCTACCATCAGTCTTGATTTCTACATGCACCCCTTAGGCCTTACATAATCTAACTATGTTTTTTTAATTATGTAGGTCAGTTATTGTGCACAATCATACTGAACATGTAGAGAAAAAGAGAAGACCATTGCGTGGGAATATAATGTCATGCAGACACCGCTCCATGGTGGGTGCAGTGGGGGGCCCCCTTCCCCCATTCTAGATTGTATTCCAGAGGAAGATAACTGTTCAGAGGGGGATTCAGAGGGAGCCGACCACTCCTATTTACCCCCTGAGGTGTTTGCTCTAACCTGGCATGCTGATGTTGGTCATATCTTGCATATGGCGCCTCACATTGCTTACTTTATACATCTTATATGTCATCAGCTTAGTTTACATTTGCTTTGTGTGAATGCCACATGTTTGGTTTCTATATCATATGTGTGAATTATGCAATGCCATCTTTATTAGCCAGGCATCATATACGTGAATCATGCAATGCCATCCTGTTTAGCCAGTCATCGTATATGTGAATTGTATCATGCCATACTATTTTTTTTCATCATGTATTGTAGGATCGAAAGTAGGTCTAGAGGGGGGTGATTAGACTACTTGACCAAATAAAAATCTAGCCTTTTCCCAATTTTAGTTGTGGGCAAATTTTAGCTATTAGCACAAGTCAAGCAATCAACCTACACATGCAATTCTAAGAGTGTAGCAGCGGAAAGTAAAGCATTGCTTATCAAGGTAAAGGGAAGGGTTTGGACTGTGCAAACGCAATGATGACACGGAGATTTTTGGCGTGGTTCCGATAGGTGGTGCTATCGTACGTCCACGTTGATGGAGACTTCAACCCACGAAGGGTAACGGTTGCGCCAGTCCATGGAGGGCTCCACCCACGAAGGGTCCACGAAGAAGCAACCTTGTCTATCCCACCATGGCCATCACCCATGAAGGACTTGCCTCACTCCGGTAGATCTTCATGAAGTAGGCGATCTCCTTGCCCTTACAAACTTCTTGGTTCAACTCCACATCTTGTTGGAGGCTCCCAAGCGACACCTAACCAATCTAGGAGACACCACTCTCCAAAAGGTAATAGATGGTGTGTTGATGATGAACTCCTTGCTCTTGTGCTTCAAATGATAGTCTCCCCAACACTCAACTCTCTCTCACAGATTTGGATATGGTGGAAAGATGATTTGAGTGGAAAGCAACTTGGGGAAGGCTAGAAATCAAGATTCTTGTGGTAGGATTGGTATATCTTGATCTCAAGACATGAGTAGGTGGTTCTCTCTCAGAAAATGTATGCTGGAAGTGTAGGCACATTCTGATGGCTCTCTCTCATATGGAGAAGGGGGTGGAGGGGTATATATAGCCTCCACACAAAATCCAACCGTTACACACATTTGACCCAACTCGGTCAGACCGAATATTTGAACTCGGTGAGACCGATTTA
Source organism: Thinopyrum elongatum (assembly GCA_011799875.1). NCBI lineage: Eukaryota > Viridiplantae > Streptophyta > Magnoliopsida > Poales > Poaceae > Thinopyrum > Thinopyrum elongatum. The sequence continues at coordinate 320,907,163 of CM022299.1, read as the reverse complement.
GTTCAAAATGTGAACGTTAGGAATCTCGGTGGGACCGACTGGAACAACTCGGTGGGATCGATGTGCTAGGGCTTAGGGAAAACATCAATTCGGTGGCACCGATTACATCAACTCGGTGAGACCAAAGTGAAGCAATAGGCAGCAGAGTGAATGTCAAGCCAACTCAGTGTGACCGATTGCACTAACTCGGTGAGACCGAAAGAGTGCAACAAGTCACAACACACTGACAAGGCCATCTCGGTGAGACTGAGACCCGTATCAGTGTGATCGAACTGTTAGGGTTTCTGACAGTGGCTATGTCATGTGAACTCGGTGGCGCCAGATAGGATGTTTCGGTGGGGCCGAGTTTGACTTTGGGTTTTGGACATATTTGGAATAAGGAAGTGGTTGAGGGCTTTGGAGCAATATCACTAAGCACTTTGAGCAAGTAGGCCATTAAGTAACACCTCATCCCCTTTTAATAGTATTGGCTTTCCTATGGACTCAATGTGATCTTGGATCACTAAAATAGAAATGAAGAGTCTTGAGGTTTTGCCAATATGTGTCCTTAGCATTTTGAGGGGTCCTCATTCCTAGTACATGCCATGCCATTCATTGAACTCTCTGAAATATTAAAATTGAATGTATATTAGTTCAATGAGCTATATGTTGTTGTGAATTACCAAAACCAACCAGGGATTAGTTGCACTTTCAATCTCCCCCTTTTTGGTAATTGATGAAAACATATAGATCAAAGCTTTGACAAATGATAATTTGAATGAAATACATCGTCGCTTTGAGAAGTATCTGATAAGCAAGAGGTCCCCCTAAATTTGTGTATTATTTAAAATTTGTGTTTGAATGCAAATGCACAATCGATTAGGATCATGGGTCACTCTTCCATGTTACATACATCTTGGTGGAGCGCTCAAAATGGTAAGAATTAAATGACATGCACTCATCACCAAGGATACAAGTGATTGATCATACACAAACATTCATAGATATAATCAAGCAAGCACACATTAAGCATAGTATGATCAAACACATGATCACATAAGTATCTCACGAGCATAACATCAATGTAGCAAGTAGCAACAGCCAAACGAACCAAAGTAGCACGGCAAATAAAACCAACAAAAGGCAAAAGGCACTCTCTCTCTCGAAGCCTATGATCTATACATTTTCTCCCCCTTTGGCAACAAGTTACCCAAAAGTTCAAAAACATATAGTACTATACATCACTCTAAGCACGATCTCTGGGAGTCCTGAAGGGGCCTTCTGGCTTGTCGCTCCGGTGTGCGTAGACGGTGTGGAGAGGAGTCCATCTGCAAACACCTCTGCTGAAGTCTGTGGAGCTGGAGGAGTTGATACTGGAGGGGCAAGTGTGGCAGTGGCTGTAGGAGCTGAGATGATAGTTCTGGTGTCTGCAACTGGCACAGCTGATGATCTTTGTGCCCTTGGCACTCTCTGGAATGTATCTGTTGTGGTCTATCATCACTGTCCTCAGCATCATCCCTTAGCTTCTCCACAATGGTTTGGATCTCTGTGACCTTCACATCAAGGTCATGCATCTTTGTCTCAATGATCCTCTCGAGACTCTCCTGATTCTGAGATAAGGTGGCCAAGCTCTTCTCAATCCTCACGGTAGCCTCAATCAAATAACTGAGCTGATCTTGCTTGGTCTTGAGAATCACTGTAGAAGTATCTGGAGCACTTGCTGCCTTTGCTGCTTTTGCAGCCTTAGCTCTCTCAATCTTCTCCTGGGCCTCAGCACAAGTAGGATGGGATGCATCCATGACAACCTCGTTGTCCTCAAAATCTGGCCTCAGGGGTAGATGCTCTTTGTCCAGCAGATATGTCCCAGTTCCCATCTTGGAGTTGATCAATGTCTGGATGTGTGGGGCATATCCACAAGATCTCTTCTGGTGGGCTGCTATCCTCTTGACTGTCTCAATGATCAAGCTCATGACTTTGAATTTATGAGGGATGTCAAACAAGTGAATCAAGTTGATAGAATGACCATGTATCATCCTGTGATCTCCAAACTTGGGCAACAGAGTATGCCTCAAGATAGTGTTCATTGTGGTCAATCCTGCAAGCAGATAATAGATAGATCCTAGCTTGTGTGTCTCCAAAGCTGCATCAGGTATGTGCTTGTATATGTTAGCCATGGAGTTGTGATCCTTCCTGGATTTGCTATAGACATCAAGATCATCTTCTTCTGGAGCATTGATGAGCTCAGCCCATTCAGAGATGGAGGACTGGTATCTAGTACCCTCAGTCATCCACACTATCTTACCATCAGGGTAGAAGTGGGCAGTAGAGTAGAACTGGATGCTCATCTCATCGTTCCATTTTGTGAGTTTCTATCCAGCAAACTTATCAACTCCATTCAACCTAAAGCTCTCATGCACATGAGGAAAATATTCTTCATTGTCATCAATATATTGCCAATCAACCCATTTCATGTCACAAACTATGGGCTTCTTGTCCAGGAGCACAGTTTCATAGAAGTCCTGCTGTTCTATGGTGTGAAAACGATAGTCCACAATAGTCCTTCTCCTTGTGGCATAAGGATCAGTCTTCCTCCATTGTCTCAGACCATGATCCTTTCTCATCTTCATATTTTCTGCCACAGGATGATCATCATTATGATCTGGGATCTTGGGCTTCAACTTTGTGAGCACTAGTGGCTCATCATCTTCCTGAACCTCAGGCACTGGGGCCTTGTTCTTCTCTGCAGCTGGGATGTTCCTAGTAGATCTCTTTGGTGCAGTTGTCTTGGGTGCTTGAGCTGGAGCTAAGGGCTTGGAGGCAGACTTGGGTGCATCAGTTTTAGGAGCAGCCCCAGTCTTGATAGCATCTGCCATCAACTTCTGTGTCTTAGCAGGAGGTGCAGCAGGCTCTTCCTCCTCCTCATCATCACTTCTTCTCATAGAAGGTCATCCAAGAACTCTGGCAGTTGTAGTTCTGGCCCTCTTCTTCTTCTTCTTTCCATCTTCAGCAGCCTCATCCTCATCAGATTGTTCAAGTGCGAACTGCATTGTTTCTTGAGTTGGAACTTTTCTGGGTTTTGACATTGGATTCCTCCTAGCAGGAGCTTTCTTCTGCACACCTGGCTTTGTGGTGGCAGCAGTGCCATATTCCTTTTTGAGCACCTTCTTCTTGGAGGTCATTTCCTCCTCAATCACAAAGTCTTCATCCTCACTCTCAGAAGTTCTTTTCTTTCTCTGCATAGTAGCTGCCTTAGGCAAGTTGCCGGGAGTGCTTCTGCTTCCGTTATCATAGCTACTAGAGGGGCTAGAGCCCTCACTGAGGTTAACTTCTTCCTCTGACCTGTTCTGGCTGTCACTGGCTTCTGACATTTCTGTAGCTGACCCTGTGAATAGATGGGTGTGGGTAGAGTATATGAGCATCACAAAATACAGCTTGTTTTTGCAAAAATTGAAACAAAAACTTAACTTTAGTTTTCTGCAGAAAGCATTTTGGAGCTACCGATTTGACAAACTCGGTGACACCGAAGCACTAACAGAGTTTAACATGCAGTTTCGATCAGACCGAGATGCAGTTTGGTGACTCCGAGATGCCAGGGTTTCACTGAGAAAGTGATTTCGGTCTCACCGATTAGTACACTTCGGTCAGACCGAGTTGTACTTAGTGCAATGGCCAGAGCCAATCGGTGTGACCGAAACATTCAGATCGGTCGGTCCGAGATGGGTTCAGCGGTGTTGGCATTCTAAGAACCAGGCTACCCAGACTTTCCTGCCTACGGCTCACGGCGTGGCTTGTTCGACGGCCTGGTACGGCCCATCTGCAAGACTACCAAGACAAGACCCTCGCGAGGGCCCCCTGGCCTCGCGAGGCGGACGACACCAAGACCTCCAGAGGAGAGGCCTCCCCAGGCTGCCTCTCGAGGAGCGGAGTTTCCTATGTAAGTGCCCAGCCTCACGAGGCTGCGATGACGTGAGCCATGACGACCAAGGCCAGGCGGGCCCAGAGGAGATAGTTTCCCTTTCGGTGCTACGGGGGCAAGGACAGACGTGGGTTCCCAAGGAGCCCTCCAAAGGTTTCCATTCCAGTGCCACAAGACCAAGACCACGAGCTCGGCAGGACAGATGTCATCGCCGAGCCCACTGCTGCGTCACGACCAGAAGTTTTGCAGGAGAAGACCACCTTTTGTCAGGATAGGGTGTACCTCTTGTCCCCTTTCAAATTGGCCGTTATGGTATCCCTTCCCGCCTAAGTTTCTAGGGAAGAGGACCGAGGCCACTATAAATATAGGTTAGCCACCACCGTAGAAAGGGGTCGGTCGACTGATTCTCACCCTCGAGCCCTTGCGAGGCAACTCGTCCACTGTACTAGTTCATCCTTAACCTCCTCGTGAGGCCAATCTACCACAAAGCAGGAGTAGGGTTTTACACCGCAAGGTGGCCCGAACCTGGGTAAACTGCCATGTTCATCTTCTTCCCCGCTCACGCGAATCTGGCTAGGCTAGGCTGTAGGGCGACGAACGTGAGGTTTGAGAGGTTGAGATCTTCCCACACGCCCCAGAGTTTGAACCTTCTTGGGTCTGCGGAGCCCTGAATCCGACATTTGGCGCGCCAGGTAGGGGCGTGTCGGAGATTCACTTCCTCCCCGTTCACGCTTCGCCCTCGCCTCGTGCTTTCCATGGCGGGTGACGCGCCACCGGTCTGGCCGCTCGTGGCCCATGGACACGCTGCGGGTTGCCCGGCCTTCACCCATAGCCTGCGTCGGGTGCTGTGGATGGCGAAGTTTCGACCGGCGCTTCCCCCGTGGACGATGGCACAGCTGACCCCCGAGAGTTCCTCCGGTCATACGCGCAGGCCATCGAGTTGGCGGGCGGCGACGACAAGGCCATGGCGAACTGGTTCCCCCTGGCTCTCACGGAGGCCCCTTGATCCTGGCTCCGTGGCCTCTCGCGGGCCTCGATCTCCTCTTGGGAAGAACTCTGCGACCAGTTCATCACGCACTTCTCGGCTCCGACGCCCTATGTGGTCATGTGCATCGTCGGCGGGTCGCAGGCACCTTCCTCTAGCCGCCACATCAAGCAGTTTCTCCGTCGGCAAGGTGCTCCCCGGCCGCAGCGCGAGGCTGTACGGGGCCAAGTCTGGCCTGAAACCGACATCACCTTCGATTCCAGAGACCACCCCAAGACCACGGTGGCAGCTGGCGCCCTTCCCATGCTCTGCACGCCCACCATTAGCAACGTCGCTGTGACCAAGACCCTCATTGACAGGGGCGCCGGCCTGAATGTCCTCTTGGTGGAGACTTTCGACCTGCTCCAAGTGTCGTACGACCAACTCCTCCCCTCCAAGCCTTTCTCGGGGGTGGCCAAGGGCTCAGCCACCCCCTAGGGCAGATACGCCTCCCCGTCACCTTTGGCATGCGTGACAACTACCGCACCGAGCTCATCAACTTCGACGTCGCCCACATCGGCCTCCGGTACAACGCCATCCTCGGGTATCTGGCCCTTGCCAAGTTCATGGCGGCGACGCACCCAGGCTACAACGTCGTCAAGATGCCAGGGAGCGGCGGCATCATCACTGTGGCGGGAGACACCAAGGATGCGCTCCTGGCCCTCAAGCTCACCTTCAAGGCTGTGGCGGCCTCACGGCCAGGCACTGGGTACGCTCCAGAAACCTCGGAGGCCGCGCCAGCAAAGAAGAAACAATTGTTCTCTCAAGACCGAGCCGAGACGAAGCAGGTGCCCGTTGACGACGGAGGTTCAGGCCTCACCTCCACCATAGGTGCTGCCCCCCCCTGGATCAGGAGAAGGCATTGGTCAGCTTCCTCCATGCAAACAAGGATGTGTTTGTGTGGGGGGCAATGGACCTGGTCGGAGTCCCGCGGGATGTGATTGAACACCACCTAATGGTGTGCCCCAGTGCACGCCCGATGAAGCAGAAGGCACGACGGCAGGCCCAAGAAAAGCAATTATTCATCGTTCAGGAGGTCCGCAAGCTGCAGGAAGCTGGCGTCATTCGGGAGGTACGACACCCGGATTGGCTGGCTAACCCAGTAATCATCCCCAAGAAGGGAGGGAAAGAGTGGATGTGCGTCGACTTCACGAGCCTCAACAAGGCTTGCCCTCAGGACCCGTTCCCTCTTCCGCGCATCAATCAGATCATGGACTCTACCGCTGAGTGCGATCTGCTGTGCTTTTTGGACGCCTTCTTAGGCTACCACCAAATCAAGATGGCGGTGCAGGACGTTGAAAAGACGACCTTCCTCTCCCCGTGCGGCGTGTACTGCAACACCTGCATGCCCTTTGGGCTGCGGAATGCTGGTGCGACCTTCCAGCGATTGATGCACATCGCTCTGGGCCAGCAGCTCGGGAGGAATGCCGAGGCATACGTCGATGACATAGTGGTCAAATCACGGGAGGCAAGGACCCTTGTCGAAGACCTGGAGGAAACGTTCGCCAACCTATGCAAGGTGAACCTGAGGCTCAACCCTAAGAAATGCGTGTTCAGTGTCCCCTCCGGCAAGCTATTGGGCTTCCTGGTGTCATAGAGAGGGATCAAGGCTAACCCCGAGAAGGTCAAGGCAATAGAAAGGATGAGCCCGCCACAAACCCTCAAGGAGATGCAGAAGCTCGCGGGCTGCATAACCTCCTTGGGGCGATTCATCTCCAAGCTTGGCGAGCCCGCCCTCCCATTCTGCAAGCTGATCAAGAGGAAGGGCCCCTTCGAGTGGACCCCGGAGGCTGAGGCGGCTTTCCAAGACCTCAAGAGGTACCTCACGAGCCCACCTGTAATGGTGGCGCCCCGCCCTCTTGAGCCTGTGGTGCTTTACTTGGCCGCCACACCCCACTCGGCCAGCACAGCACTCGTGGCGGTCAGGGAGGAGCACGCAAGTGCGGACATGCGGCGAGCCGTCCCGCATAAGGTTGAGCCGTCACCACCTCAGAATGGCACTCCGGAGGCCCCAGTCACTCCGCAAAGCAGTGAGGCCCCCGGGGCCCCCTCATCCCAAGTGGAGTTGGATGTCGTCGGTGCCTCGTCCCTCGTCGAGCACCCGGTATACTTCGTCAGCACGGTGCTGTGCGATGCTCGCACGCGTTACCCCATGCCACAGAAGCTCCTGCTCGCACTCCTTGTCGCCTCCAGGAAGCTGCGCCACTATTTCCATGGCCACCCCATCAAGGTTGTCTCCGCATACCCTCTGGAAAAGGTGCTCCGCAGCCCCAACGCTGTGGGGAGGGTTGCAAAATGGAACATCGAGCTGCAGGCCTTCCAGCTAGAATTCAGCACCACCAGGGTCATCAAAGGCGCGACCCTCGCTGACTTCGTGGCAGAATGGATGGATGCCCCTGACCGGGGGATGGGCGAGAGCCAATCTCTCGCACCCGGTGATGAGGCGCCCGACGGCTGGGTCATGTACTTCGACGGCGCTTTCGCGCGGCAGGGCGCGGGGGCTGGAGCCGTGCTCATCTTGCCGACCAAGGACAAGTTATACTACACTGTGCAGCTCTGTTTCCAGCACGGTGAGAAGGTCTCCAACAACATCACGGAATACAAGGGCTTGATCGCTGGCCTCAGGGCCACGGCCGCCCTGGGGGTCAGGCGCCTGACCATCAAGGGCGACTCTCAGCTCCTCGTCAACTTCTCCAACAAGGAATACATGCCGAGGGATGAGCACATGGAGAAATACTTGGAAGAGGTACGCAAAATTGAAAAATGCTTCTTGGGCTTGGAATTGTAGCACGTCCTGCGCGGCACGAACAAGGAGGCAGACGACATCGCCAAGAGAGCATCCCATCGCGAGCCCCAGAAGCCTGGTGTCTTCGAGGAGAGGCTCTTCAAGCCGTCAGCAGCACCACCCGCCACAGGCCTGACGCTGCTTCGGGAGGAGCCGCCTCAGGCCCCCTCCTCGGGCGCCCCGGCCTGCGGTCCAACCTCAGGAGCCCGCCTGCTTCAGGCACTGGAGCCTCAGGAAGGTTGCTGGACCGAGGAGTTCAAGGCGCACCTACTCCACGACACTCTACCGGAGAAGGAGGAAGATGCAGAACGTGTGGCTCGCCAGGCCACCGCTTATTGCCTGCAGGACGGCGAGCTCTACCGAAGGTGCCCCAATGACGTCTCGCTGCGATGCATATCCAAGGAGCAAGGGCGCGAGTTGTTGGCCGACATCCACGGTGGAGATTGCAGACACCATTCTTCATCACGCACTCTCGTGGGCAAGGTGTTTTGCAGCCGGTTCTACTGGCCCACGGCGCTCAACGACACCACTGAGCTGGTGCGATCCTGCAAGGCCTGCCAGTTCCACGCCAAGCAAATTCACTAGCCCGCGCAAGGCCTCTAGACCATTCCGCTCTCATGGCCATTCGCGGTCTGGGGGCTGGATATCCTGGGCCCGTTTCCCCGGGTGGCCGGGGGGTATCACAACCTCTACGTTGCCATCGACAAGTTCACCAAGTGGGCGGAGGTGGAGCCCGTGCGCACCATTCCCGCTGGCTCGGCCCTCAAGTTCATCAGAGGCCTCGTGAGCCGTTTCGGGGTCCCCAACCGTATCATGACCGACAATAGCTCCCAGTTCACGAGCAATCTCTTCAGGACATATTGTACTAACCTTGGAATGCAGATATGCTACGCTTCTATTGCACGCCCACGGAGCAACGGCCAGGCTGAACGTGCCAACACGGAGGTCTTGAGGGGCCTCAAGACGAGGAGCTTCAAGAAGAAACTCGAGGCCTGCGGCAGGGGTTGGCTCGGTGAGCTTCAGTCCGTGTTGTGGTCCATCCGCACCACCGCGACTAAGCCCACCGGCGAGACCCCGTTCTTCCTCGTCTATGGGGCAGAGGCAGTCCTCCCGCACAAGGTCAAGCATCGCTCCCTGCGGGTCTTGGCGTTTGACAAGGCACACCAGGACGCCTCGCGGGGGACAGATCTCATGCTCGGGGAGGAGGCCCGCCGCCAAGCCTCGCTCCGTGCGGTGAGGTACCAGCAGGCGTTGCGGCGGTACCACTGCCGTAGTGTCCGCTCCAGGACCCTTGAGTTGGGTGACCTCGTCCTGAGGCAGGTCCTCTCCAGGGAGGGGCTTCACAAGCTCTCACCCATGTGGGAGGGCCCGTTCAGGGTCGCCCATGTCTCCAGGCCTGGCGCCGCACTACTGGAGACGCCGGACGGAGTCCCCATCTAGAACGCCTGGAACATCCAGCACCTCCGAAAGTTCTACCCGTGACACTCTCACATAATAATGAGTGGGGCTGTACACGCCCCGGAGTCTCCCGGTGCATCGCTCCTTGACCCCGCGGGGGCTCCCACCCACACCCAAGTGGAAGCCCCATGCTCCGCGCTGGCGGACGACACGGTCTTTCAGCGACTATGCCCACGCCTAGTGGAAGCCCCATGCTCCGCGCTGGCGGGAAGACTAGAAGACTAGTGTAGGTGCCAGACGCGGCTGTTCTTTTGCTTGCCTTTGTAACCAAATTTGCTGTTCTTGGAATGAATTTGAGCTTTTCGCGTCTTTAGTCAAAAAGGGAGGGAATTCTTCTTTTTCTTTTCATTGCTTTCCCAAGTGTTTTCCCCCTTGACTTTTGTTCTTAAGCGGTGTGGTGGTTGCCCCTGGCTCACTCCATCGCGCCCCGCGAGCGGGGGCTGGGCACGGTATGCCTGAGCCAGCTTAGGCCGCTTGTGCACACACCTCGCCAAGGACTTGGTGTCCGATCCTCGAGCGGCGCTCTCAAGCGAGCTAGCAGGCGTGCACCGATTATGGCCTCCCTGCCTCAGGAGTGCTCGCCTCCTCGCCCTGCCGGGCATCACGCTCTGGCATGCTACTAATGGTCGGCCCTCGCTCGGGGGCTCCAGAGGCCTACGCAAATTGCCCCCGCGACCCTTGCGGGGGCATGCCATTCAAGGCTTCGGAGCTTGTCGAGGGGCCTCCCTAGATCGTCACTAGGAGAGGCTCCAGAGGAGCGCGCCACCACGACGAAGTGACCCGCCAAGGGTCACTAGCGCGCCCAGTTAAGTTATTCTAATCGCACCGAGCAGGAACTTCTAATTAATAGCAACATGAGTATTAGAACGCAAACGAGAAATACTGACATAAAGGCGTAAGCGCCGCGGTTCATTACACGCCCCAAGGGGCTTCTCCACAAGTTGTGATGCAGGAAGCAAAAGAAGAAAAACTGAAGAGGCGGCCCCCAGAGGACCGCTGCTCCTGAGGCCCAGCTTCACCACCACCTACGCTTAGTCGGAGCGCTCCTCCTGCTTAACGGGGGCGTGATGGCGAGGTGGCTCGACGTTCTTCGGAGCGGAGACACAGCGGCGTGGCGGTATGCCGTACTCTTTGGTACGCACACGACGGCGAGGCGGCTCGTCGTAGTCGTCGTCGCTCGAGCCTTCCTCGGAGGAAGCACCGCTGCTGGAGAAGCAGCGGCCATCGTCAAGGGCGAGTTCACCGCGGAGGACGCTGCCGCCGTGTGGACCGTCGTCATCAGAGGCGTGGTCGCTGCCATCGTCGTCACCCTCCGGGCAGCACCCCAGGCGGCTGCCATCCTCACCGAAGACCCTGACGAAGAGCGTTGCCGCTCCATCGTACCTGAAATGGAGGGTGCGCCTCCCGCCCAGACCGCGAGCACGGGAAAGCGACTGGCACCCGCGGGTCAGGGACACGTGCCCGATGGAGGAGACCTCAACCTCCTCCCACGACGCCCCGTTGCAGTAGCCGTCCGGCTGCAGCCACAGGCCGACTGGCCCCGCTACCGGCAACTCCTTCGCGAAGGAGCTTGGAAGCAGAAGCCAGGTTCCCGGAGGGCCCTCCACTCGAACGATGAACTCACACCCCGTGTCACCCGAGTGGGCACGCGGGCTTGGTGGCCGGGCGGCCGCGGCACGCCTTGCCCCTTCGCCGCGGCTGTTGGGACCCCCGCAACCGCCTCCATGGGAGAGGCCTCTCCCCCGGTTGCTGGAGCCGACACGGGCCGGCAGGGGTGGCCGCCCGCACCCCCGCGATGGCACCGTTGATGCGGCCACGCATTTGCGGGGACGGCCACGTCCCCTCTCTGGTGGCGGAGAGCCCGGCCCCTCCCTTGGGGCCTTGCCTTTCTCTTCGACCGAGAACCTCCTCAATGGCGCCATTGTCACTTTGGCAAGGTGGCGACACGACGGAGATGAAGGAGGAGCGAGCAGCAAGAAGATGAAGATGGGCTGGGGGCTCTGCCTCCCTCGCCTTCTTATAGTAAGTCGAAGGCCAACCAGCGCCCCTCCATGTTCCGGGCAATGATGGCCCTGCTGCATGCACCGGGCAGTTGTTAACTTGGGGCAGTTGCCGAGGCAACGTGGGAAGTGGAGGCGTCCACGTCCCATCAAGCACCACACGTCAAGCCTGGCCCGCAGGCGGTTTGGGACCGCGGCGCTTCGCCCTTGCCCTTTGGCTTTGCCTTGAAGCTAGCCCTAGCGCGCCTTGGGCCCGGGGGCTACTGTCGGCGTTCTGGGAACCAGGGTACCCAGACTTGCCTGCCTGCGGCCCACGCCGTGGCTCATTCGACAGCCTAGTACGGCCCATCTGCAAGATTACCAAGACAAGACCCTCGCGAGGGCCCCCTGGCCTCGTGAGGCAGATGACACCAAGACCTCCAGAGGAGCGGCCTCCCCAGGCTGCCTCCCGAGGAGTGGAGTTTTCTATGCAAGTACCCAGCCTCACGAGGCTGCGATGACGTGAGCCATGACGACCAAGGCCAGGCGGGCGCCAACAGGCGCAAAGGAGACCGTTTCCCTTTTGGTGCTAAGGGGGCAAGGACAGACGTGGGTTCCCAAGGAGCCCTCCAAAGGTTTCCATTCCGGTGCCACAAGACCAAGACCACGAGCTCGGCGGGACGGATGTCATCGCCGAGCCCACTGCTGCATCACGACCAGAAGCTTTGCAGGAGAAGACCACCTTTTGTCAGGATAGGGTGTACCTCTTGTCCCCTTCCAAATTGGCTGTTGTGGTATCCCTTCCCGCCTAAGTTTCCACGGAAGAGGACTGAGGCCACTATAAATATAGGTTAGCCACCACCGTAGAAAGGGGTCGGTCGACTAATTCTCACCCCCGAGCCCTTGTGAGTCAACTCGTCCACTGTACAAGTTCATCCTCAACCTCCTCGTGACGCCAATCCACCACAAAGCAGGAGTAGGGGTTTACACCGCAAGGTGGACCGAACCTGGGTAAACTGCCGTGTTCATCTTCTTCCCCGCTCACGCAAATCTGGCTAGGCTAGGCTGTAGGGTGACGAGCTCGAGGTTTGAGAGGTTGAGATCTTCGCACACGCCCCAGAGTTCGAACCTTCTTTGGTCTGCGGAGCCCTGAATCCGACAGGCGGAAACCTAACCCTAAGTTTTTGCATCAAATCTATTCTAAAGGATTTCTTTACTGGTGTCGGTGTACTAAGTATTGCGTCACTAGTACCCCGTACTTGTGCACGGGCAGTTGTAGCCATACTCGCGGCAAGGCTTGTCGGGGAACGGTTCAAGGTTGGCTCAGGCCACCGAAGAAATCTTCAAGTCAGAGATCTGAGGATCAGTAGATAAGAAGAGCTGGAATTCGAAGGCCAACTTCCCCGGTAAGATCTTGCCGGGGTGGCCTGCGGAGCCCGGCAAGGATCAGCGCCCGGCAAGGCTTGGCGCCCGCAAGTTTTTGTTGCTGTGCCACCGCTCTAGCACAGCGACAAACCCGACATTCTGGGTCCTTCGTTGGATGCGTGGCGACGCGCCAGTGGAGGAGAGCTTAAGCAGTGCTGATGGGATGGCTCCTTTTTTCATCCCCAAGAAAGTAAGGACACCTAAACGGACACCTCACGTGCATTAAATGCGTTCGTCCTAGTCCGTCAGGGGTTAGGTATAGTAACCCTGTAGCTACTTTACACCTCAATGTCTGTACATTTTGCCACTGTGGTGACCCCTTTGTGATATAAAAGGAGGCCCACGGCAACTGCTACAGAGGAGGAGGAAAACTTCTGGCCCATTCTGCATGCGTAGCTGCTCTTTGAACGTACTGTTCACTGCGAGCGCTCCTGAAGGCTGGTCTCAAGAACACTAATAAGAACGCAAGGCAGGAGTAGGGTTTTACGCTAATCAGCGGCCCGAACCTGGGTAAAATCTTCCCGCGTTAATCGTTGGTTCTGCTCTTTGCGTATACCTCTCCCCCCGCCGAATCGTAAAGGGGTCCCTTAGGATCCCATAGGTGTCGTACCCCGACATCTTTGGCGCGCCAGGTAGGGGGATTGAAGGTTGCGTGAACCTGATCTAGTGATCGGTGCCTTAGTTTCTTCATCATCTTAGTCATTATGCCACCTAAGAAGAAGAGCGCTGCGACGGCGCAGCCATCCGCGTCCGTTTTACCTGAGCCTTCGCGTACAGGCGATGGCGTGGGTGCAACAGGAAGAGGACTAGAACCCCCACGGTGTTCTGGTGATCCGAGCCAGGTGAGCGGTATCGTTCGCAGTGGCAGCGGTAACCTACACGCCGCGGGATCCAGAGACGGAGTTGTGTTGCCTACGGGTGGCACAACGAATTCCAGAGATCGGAGAGCGCCTGCTGGAGCCCCCGCGCCGGCGCAAGCGTCACGACCTACCCAGGTCATGCACGACGAGCGACGCCATGGCGCTGGTGGTTCAGGGCGTCCCCATGAAAAGATTTCTGCGCATCGATCCCAAGATGCGCGGGACCATCATGCACACCGAGCTGCCGGCAGAGGTGGCGCGCGGTCGCGCGACCGTGGTGGTGCTCCTTCTAATATGGTCAGGAGTCAGAGCACCTCACGTACCTCGCACCTGTCGCCGTCGCCTACGCCAGCGGAAGCCTTGGCACGTGCGCAGCTGCTCCTCGATTTCCCTCCTGCCCCGGAGAAGATGGAGGAGTGGCGAGGTACTATCTAGAGCCTTATCGGCTTCGCCAAAAAAGATGGGCCGCGAGAGGCAGGGCCCTCATAGCGAAGGCCCATTGATCCGGCGCGAGCCGATGTGGAGAAAACCGGAGGTGGTGCAACCACGATGCACTCCCCTCCGCGGCACCAGAGGCGGCCGACGACCCAGCAGGTCGACCGCCGTGAAGAAGTTTCCACGGCGTCATCCGATCCACGGATGCGCCGTGATCAGCGTCAAGTCCTCCAGGAATGAGGCAAGGAGGACGCTCGAACTACCATCGAGCGGCGACGGGAAGCGCGCTATCAGTCTGATAAGTGCGCAGGGCCGGCTCTCGACGAGCCTGTGCCAGGGGACGTAGGCGACTTGCCTTATGAGGTGGGGACTCCAGCGTTTACCCGTGAGCTACGGCAAGTCCATGGCCCAATTCCCAAACCTTCAAGCCGGAGGTCCCGGAGAAATATGACGGTAAGACCCACCCCTCGGAATTCCTGAGCATCTACACCATTGCGGTGCAGGCTGCCGGGGGCCGAGATGACAAGATACTTGCCAACTACTTCCCATTGGTGCTCAAGCCCAACGTCAGGTCGTGGTTGATGCATCTGCCGGAGAATTCTATTTCTTCTTGGTCAGATTTGTGCCATCAGTTGTTGGTGCCTTTGTTGGTGGCCACCAAGCTCCTGGCCAAGAGAGTGATTTGCATATCATCCCTTAGAAGGAGGGCGAGTCCCTCCGCAAGTTTATGCAGAGGTTCAGTCGGGTGCAGTACAATATTCCTGACGTTCACCCTGCCGCTGTCATTAGCGCGTTTCATCAGAACGTGCATAATCGTAGAATGCGGGAAGAGTTGGCAATGAACAAAGTCAGGAGTATTGCCGAGCTTTATGCTCTGGCCGATAAATGCGCTCGAGCTAAAGAGGGGAGGAAACTCCCTGGCGAGGCTGTTGGCGCGGCAGGCGAATCTGAAGATGAAGATGCCACGGCCCCGTCAAGGAAAGGCCGGCGGCGGAACAGGAAACGCGGAGGCAAGGCCGTGCTCGCTGTCGAGGAATCCGGCAACCCCGGCGTCGCCAAGAAGGCCAAGGTTGGTGACCCCGGCAAGGATCTTACCGGGTGCCCTTCCTGTCAGGCCTTGGCGGCTGTCGACAAGTCAGAAAGCTCCGGCAAGCAGTATTGCAAGATCCATCGCACCAAGGGCCATGATCTCCAAAACTGCCGGCAAGTTGAGCAGCTTGCCGAGAAACAGAGGGCCGAATATGAACGGCGAGATAAGGAGAAGGCCCAAGATGGTGCTAACGGATCCGGCAAGAAGCGCGGTGGCCGAGGGGGGCGCCGCAGCAAGGCCAAGCAACAGAAGGATAGGCCCGCTCGGGGCCGAGACAAAGAAGAAGATGATGATGAAGAAGATGACGAGTCCAGTGAGCAAGAATTCCAGAAAGCTACGGAGGCCATGTGTGTCGATGGGGGTGCCTCGCTGCATTCTTCCCACCGACGACTCAAACAATGGGTGCGGGAAGTCAATGCAGCAGAGCCATCACCAGATGCATGTAGGCCCCTGAAGTGGTCCAACACGCCTATCGTTTTTGACGCCGAGGATCACCCTGATCGCACAACTGCGGTCGGGTGCTTGCCATTGTTGGTATCACCAACAATTCGCAACCTCAAGGTGACGAAAATGCTAATTGACGGTGGGGCCGGGCTAAATCTAATCTCACCGGATGTGCTCAAGAGGCTGCAAATTCCTGATGAAGACCTGGAAGAAACGGGCACGTTTCAAGGGGTCAATCCGGGAAGAACCCAGCCCAAGGGCAAGATTACGCTACCGGTAACATTCGGTAGCGAGCTAAACTACAGGACTGAGAAGGTAGTGTTTGATGTTGCCAAGATCCCCATGTCGTACAATGGGATCCTTGGTCGGCCAGCGCTGGCTAAGTTTATGGCGGCATCACACTACGCATACAATGTTTTGAAGATGCCCGGGCCGTTGAGCGTCATCACTATCCATTCCGATAAGAAGGATGCGCTCATCTGTGCCGATCAACTTTACCGGGAAGCGGTTGCAGCACTTGCCGTCAAGGCATCTGCTCCTGCCGCTGGAACTCCCGGGGGGAAGAAGAAGACCGACAAGAATCTTGGCGCGAACTCCGACAAGCGCACCTCCTCGGAGTGCTGCACTTCCGTCGAGGATGCACCAGAGAGTTCCACCGGCAAGAACAAGAAATCCAAGGCTGCTCCGCCGGAGACCAAGAAGGTGCCCGTCAGGGAGGACGGAATGGGGTGAACTTTTACCATAAGTTCCACCCTAGATGACAAATAGGAAAGCGCGCTCGTTGCCTTCTTGCGGGCGAATGTCGATGTGTTTGCATGGCAACCGTCTAACATCCCCGGTGTTCCCAGGGAGGTAATTGAGCACCACCTTGCTATCTGTCCTCATGTGCGGCCCGTCAAGCAAAGGGTCAGGAAGCAAGCCTTGGAGCGGCAAGAATTCATTACCGAAGAAATCAGAAAGCTGGAGGCGGCAGGATTGGTCAAAGGAGTGCTTCATCCAACCTGGTTGGCCAATCCGGTTGTAGTGCGAAAAGCGAATGGGAAATGGAGACTTTGTATCGATTATACAGATATCAATAAAGCCTGCCCAAAAGATCCCTTTCCTTTGCTGCGCATCGAATAGATTGTGGATTCCACCGCTGGTTGTGATCTCCTGTCCTTCCTTGACGCCTATTCAGGGTATCATCAGATTTTTATGGCGAAAGAAGATGAAGAGAAGACCGCATTTATCACCCCATGTGGTACGTATTGTTTTATACGAATGCCTTTCGGGTTGAAAAGTGCTGGTTCGACATTTGCGAGAGCAGTTCAAATTGGTTTTGAGCCTCAACTCCATAGAAATATGGAGGCGTATATGGATGATATAGTGGTCAAAACCAAAGACAAAGCGACACTCATTCAAGATTTAGAAGAAACATTTGCAAATCTGCGCAAGATCAACTTAAAGCTCAATCCTGAGAAGTGCGCGTTCGGTGTTCCTTCCGGCAAGCTCCTCGGATTCTTTGTATCTTGCTGGGGAATCGAAGCAAACCCCAACAAGATCAAAGCTATTGAGCAAATTGAAGCGCCGAGGCGCGTCAAGGATGTGCGTCGTCTTGCCGGCTGTGTTGCTGCTCTAAGCAGGTTTATTTCCAAATATGCTGAGCGCGCCCTGCCCTTTTTCAAAATTTTGAAGAAGGCAGGTCCAATGAAATGGACTCCAGAGGCGGAGGCGGCACTGCAGGATTTGAAGAAATACCTTTCCTCTCCGCCGACGCTAGTCGTGCCTAAACCACAAGAGCCGTTGCTGCTGTATCTGGCAGCGACAAATCAAGTGGTTAGTGCTGCGCTAGTGGCGCAGAGAGAGGCTGATGAGGGAGTGACACCAGTGGCAGGACCATCAGATGACGTGGCAGGATCTTCCCTGGCAAGGATTGATCCCGGCAAGACAAGATCTGTGCAGTTAGAAGAATCATCGCAGAAGAAAAAGGTGGTGCAGCGCCCAGTTTATTTTGTTAGCTCTCTTTTACAAGGAGCTAGGTCAAGATATTCTGGTGTGCAAAAGTTGCTTTTTGGCCTTCTTATGGCCTCGAGGAAGCTGCGCCATTATTTTCAAGCACATGAAATCACCGTCGTCACTCGCTTTCTGTTGCAACGGATTTTGCAAAATCCAGAAGCAACCGGCAGGATCATGGAGTGGGCGTTGGAGTTGTCGATCTTTGGCCTCAAGTTTGAAAGCACTTCGACAATTCAGAGCAGGGCCTTGGCGGAGTTCATTGCAGAATGGACCCCAACGCCAGATGAAGAGGTTCAAGAAACAACTCTCCCCGGCAAGGAAATCGGTCAGCAATGGGTTATGTACTTTGACGGGGCTTTCTTGCTGCAAGGCGCCGGTGCTGGCGTGCTGCTTGTCGCACCCACCGGAGAGCACCTCAAGTACGTAATCCAAATGCATTTTCCCCGGGAGAGTTCGACCAACAACACAGCAGAATACGAGGGTTTGCTTGCCGGTCTTAGGATCGCGGCAGACCTTGGTATCAAAAAGCTCGTCATCAAAGGAGATTCACAGCTTGTCGTCAGGCAAGTTAACAAGAGTTATCAGAGTCCATTGATGCAAGCCTACGTGGATGAAGTGAGAAAAATGGAAGAGCACTTTGACGGTCTGCAAATGGAGCACGTTCCTCGTGCCGAGAACTGTATTGCTGATGACCTGTCAAAGCATGCCGCCCTCAAGTTGCCTGTGGAACCAGGGACTTTTGTGCTCCATCTGACTCAACCATCCGTGGCGCCGTCAATGCGGCAAGAAAAGAGAAGAAAGTTGAACTTTGGTCAGTACTTCCCGGAAGAGCTCCCGGAAGCCGCCGGCAAGGAAGTTGCTGGGATCGATATGCCTGCCGGGGAACAACAGGCTCCAGCAGGGCCTCAGGCCCTTGCTGTCGAGACAAACGTTCCCCCGGCGGAGGAGATGCCTTTAGTCCTAGCCGTCGAGCCTCAGGCTCCAGCATGGGCACAACACATTGTCCATTTCCTTCAAACAGGAGAACTCCCGGAGGAACAGGAAGAAGCGGAAAGAGTAGCCCGTCGGTCTGTTATGTACAAGTTCGTCGATGACGTCCTGTACAGAAAGAGACCAAACAGTGTGAAATTGAAGTGTATTCCTCGAGAGGATGGACTAGAGCTGTTTGCAGAGATACATGGAGGCGTATGTGGTTCTCACATAGGATCAAGAGCGCTTGCCGGGAAAGCATTCCGGCAAGGTTTCTTTTAGCCCACCGCTCTCCAGGATGCAACTGCACTAGTAACTAAGTGTGAAGCGTGCCAGTTTCATTCGAAGAAATCGCTTCAACCAGCTCAAGCTCTTCAGACAATCCCTCTCTCCTGGCCATTTTCGTTCTGAGGGCTCGACATACTAGGCCCTTTCCCCCGTGCTACCGGGGGCTTTGAGTACTTGTACGTCGCTATCGACAAGTTCACAAAGTGGCCGGAGGTGGAAGCAGTGAGGAAGGTGACGGCACAATCGGCCGTCAAGTTCTTTAAGGGGATAGTTTGCCGTTTCGGTGTGCCCAACAGGATCATCACCGACAACGGCACGCAATTCACAAGTCGCACCTTCATGCAGTACGTCCAAAACCTTGGCGGCAAAATTTGTTTTGCCTCTGTTGCTCACCCAAGAAGCAACGGCCAAGCGGACAGGGCTAATGCTAAGGAGTTGCGCGGTCTCAGGACCAGAACTTTTGACAGGCTGAAAAAGTGCGGAAGGCGCTGGATTGATGAGTTGCCGGCGGTTCTTTGGTCAATCAGAACGACACTAAATCGAGCCACCGACTAGACACCCTTCGCTCTGGTCTACGGAGCGGAAGCAGTTCTCCCCACGGAACTCACGTATGGATCACCTCGAGTGCTCGCTTATGATGAGCTTGAGCAAGAGCAACTGCGGCAAGATGACGCCATGCTCCTTGAGGAGAATCGTCTTCAGGCTGCTGTGCGAGCTGCACGCTACCAGCAAGCTTTGCGCCGCTACCATAGCCGCAAAGTTCATGCCCGAAGCCTTGAGGAAGGCGACCTTGTTCTTCGGCGGATTCAGTCCGCCAAGAATTCAAACAAGTTGACGCCAAAGTGGGAAGGCCCTTATCGGGTAGTACGAGTCACCAGGCCCAGCGCTGTCCGCTTGGAGACCGAAGATGGCGTTCCAGTGAGCAACTCCTGGAATATCAAACATCTTCGCAAGTTCTACCCATAAGGCGCGGTTGCCAGGGGCTCCCGGCAACCACTCTTTTGTACAAGTCTTGCCGGCCAGGCATGTGATCCTTTGTACAAAGCCAGGCGCAGACCCTGAGCGCAGATGAATAAATTTAAGTGTTGTACATTCCCTTATTGATTCCCATGTTCATATTTATATATGCATGTTTGTCTAAGATGTTGTATGACACCTACCCCCGGTAAGTTCTAACGAACCGCCAAGGTTTCATATCTTTATTTTCTCTTCTTTCTTTTTCTTAAAAGACAGAAGGATTCCTCGCGTGCACATTTGCCGGGGGGGGAGGCAGATATGAGTACCAGTTGGCAACGTTCGGAATCGATGCACGCTTGCCGGAGGAAGGATAGCGACAGAAAGCTAAGTTCTAAAAACTTAGAACAAGTTTCTTTTATTACAAAGTTATTTCCTTGGACGATTCCGACTCTTGTATGGAAAATCTGCACGCGAAGGAACCCTTGTTGTAATCAGTTGCGCCCTTATTTTGTTTCGAGTCCGCTCAACGATTTGAGTGGCTGCACTAAGAACGCCAAGGAGTCTTGCCGGCCGCTGCGCCTCCAGCAGGTTGCTGAAGTCCCGCACCCAGCGCTCGCGGTAGGTTGCGCGCCGGCAAGTTTTTCATTAAGCGTAGGGTGATTTCCATACATAAAAGAATCAGACAAGGAAAATAGCAAGCATGTACCTAAACATAGGCGAATTATATTACATCAATGAGTTGTCGCAATTCTAACTTATGACTTAATTGTCTTTGACATGGAATGACGACGGCAAGAAAAGAGGGAGCACTTAATCTCTGCGCTGGCCTTCGATCCTTTTGATGGAGTCCACCTTCTCAAGGATAGGCGCGATGCGTTCTTCGAGTGCCTCGACATTTGCGTCCTTTGGCAGATGGCCGAGCGCGTTGGAGAGGTCGATGCCGGGATTGCTGTGCACCACCTTGATAAGCACCTTGTAAAGGACGGCCCGGCAAAGCCGGCGAGTCTCGTTGGCCAATTGGGTCGCCCGGCTAGACTGGAGCACCCTCAAGGCGTCGATGATGCTTTCAAAGAACATCGTCAACCTGGCACTTGAAGATATCCTTTCCTCGGAAGAATACCTGAAGTTTGACAGGCCCATGGTTGACAGTTCTGCCGTAAGCTTCTCCGCAGCAGCGATGAGATGTCCTGTCCAGATCTCCACCCCCTTCTCGTAATCGATTTGGGCGGCGGCAGCGCTCTTGAGCAGGTTCCTCTCTCCCTGGAGATCCTTGAGTAGAGCCTTCTCATGGGCCTTGCCAGCCTCGAGAGACTTCTGCAGCGTGGCCAGCTTCAATTCCAGAACTGCAATAGCATCAGCCGCAGAGGAGAGCTGCTTGGTTTTGTTAGACAGGGCAACTTGCATCTCCGCCAAGGTGTGGAGGGTTTTTTCCCTATCACCTTTGAGCGTCGAGAGCTCCTTGCCGTGCTCTTCGAGATCTACTTCCAGCTTCTTTACCTTGTCGCTCAGCTCGTTCTTGGTGGCCTCTGCAGCTTCGGTAGCATCGACGGCCTCCTTGAGCTTGCCGGCGTGACTTGCAGTCAGAGCTTCGAGCGCCTCTTTATGTTTTTGCTCCAGCTCCTGGGTCCGCCGCGCGACAAGCTTCTCGATATCTTCATCTTTGCTGCGAAGCTTGGCGGCGAGCGCCTGCTCACGTGTGGTGAGATCTTCCTCATGAGCATCAAGCGCAACGCGGCGCCCCGTCAAGAGAGCATCTTCAGCAGCAATCCTTTGAGTGGCTTCATCCTGCGCCTTCTCCATATCAGATTGCTTCAGGAGGATCTCTGTCCACTGTTGGCTCTCTTGTTCCCGGCCAGCAGTCAGCTCTTGGAGGGCCTCGGCGTACCAGGTTTGCATTTGTTCGACGCGCCTCTGGAAATCTGCATCGACCGCCTCAACAACTGCCATTCTGGAATCCGCTTTGTCTTTCCGGGCGCGGTGGAGAGCCTGGAGCTTGCAGAAATTCTCGCTCATGGCCTGAAGGAGTTGATCCTCTTCAGATTTGCCGCTGCTGGCGCTGGGATCGTCGACAACCTCGAGCCCGGCAGCAGCAATGATTTCTTCGTCAAAAACTTCTCCTTCGGCTGGTGCCCCAATGCTTGCCGTCCCCGGCAAGTTGACAAACAAAGTTCTCACCAACCTTGAGGTATTTGCTGGACGAGGGGCCTTCAGATGTTGACGGTTGGTCTTCAGCAACCGCCTCACCAGTGGCAGGGGGCTCCATGGTTGGTGCAGCGCCTGGCACTCCTGCGGCAGGAATGCCGTCGGTACGGTCATCAGCCTCCCTGCCGTCCCCTTCAGCAGACTCTTTGGCGGGTTCCTCCTGTGCAGTCTTGGCGGCCTCCTCGCCAAGAGCACCACCAGCCTCGATAGTGGTATCCTTGGCGGCCTCGCTAGCGATCCTATCTGCTTCGGCAGCGGCATCCCTGGCGGTCTCCTCGATGACAACATCGACGTCCATATGTTCCATCACAGGGAACTCTGGAGGACGAAGGAGAGAAACAGAATAGGATCAAGATTGAAGTTCGAAGGGACCAAAGACAGAGGGATAAGGGAAAGAGTAACAAGCGTTCTGAGGCAATCGATTACCTGCGTCGAGCTGTTGAGAGGTGGCCTCGCCCCTCCCGGCAACTTCGGTTGCCGGGGGAGGGTTGCCGGTGTCCATGCTTGCCGGCTCCTCCTCAGTTAAGATGGGCTCATCGGTAGGATCCCTTGTCGGGGACGTGCTTGTGGGCGGCGTGGTCAATGGAGGTGGCACGACGGGGATATCTTCTGACAACTCTCCTTGTTGTCGTTCTTCTCCTGCAAGCCCAAAGATATCAGCGGCAAGAACGGAAGCCTCAGCACCCGCCAGCGGAAAAAGAATAGTGAACTTACGCTGGGGGCTGTGCTGGGGGCTGCATTGAGGACTGAGCTCCGGGCTGACGACGACGGTTTTTGGCACGCTCGTGGAGCCTGCCGGGGGCTCGTCGCCCGTGGAAGTCTTTGTCCTCTTCGCCATCCTCTCCAGCAAGGTTTCTGCATCACTGCAGAGGCAATACGAGCAAGTTAGTAAAATTGATCCTAGATTGGAAAATAAAGGCTGTGGCAAAGCACTCACTCTTCTTCTTCTCGCTCCGGACTAAAGCCGGAGATGTCGAAATCGGCCTCCGCTGCGATGTTTGAGTGGGGAGGCGGAGGAGGGGTCCTAGGTCGCTTGGCTGTGGCAGGCGCCGGGGCAGCTTCCGGTGCGGTAGTGCGAGACACCCCTGCCGCTCCAGTAGTGGCCGCTGGTGTGGGTCTCGCGCGCCGCGCAGGTTGTTGACGAACCCCTTGCCGCGGTGCAGTCTTGCCGGCCGCTTTCCTGCCGGGAGCCTCGCCGCTCGAAGAAGGCTGGCTTGCCGGGATGCCAGATGCAGCCTTCCGAAGAACACGCTTCGTCTTCTTCGGGGCTGGGAGCTCTTCTTGCGTTTCTTTTTCGATTGTGTCCTCGTCGGACAAGCTCTCAGCGGCTGTGCTGCTCTGTTCCCCGGTAGCTTTGCCCTTCCCAGCAGGTTTTACCTCTACCACCACCTCTGCATCGCTAGTTTCCCATTCTATGAAGCCAGCGCTGCCGGCCTCCGCGGCAAGATTTGCCTCCTCCACCCTAGTAGCAATGTATGCTACCTCTTGATCAGTGGTGGCTCGGATGAAATCTGCCTCTTCCCGGACGGGTCTCTCCGTCAAGTTATCAAAAAACTTCTGTGCTTCCTCCTCGGTTGGCTCGGCCCAGGTCGCGTCAAGACCGTGGGCGTTGAACATCGGCATGAAGGCGATGATTGACCCCAAGGCAGAGTTGTTGCACAAAGGGACAATCCTTGCCGGCAGCCGATGCTTGTCATCATGCTGGAATAGTTTTTGACGGAGAGCACCGAGCTGCATAGTAGTCAGATTATTGTTCAACCCGGCGCAATCTCATGATGTCTGCCGCGTTCCGGTATTCCCAAGCTGGCCTTCCCCTGTTCTGCAAGGGGGCAATGCGGCGGTGGAGAAAGTCGAAGCCAATCATCTCCATTGTCAGCCCGACAGCTTTCAGGCGAAGAATCCTGGTGGTGGCGATTGTGAGCTTTTCGTCATCAGCGGCAAGACTGCTCCAACCGCTGCCGCAGACCGCCTTCTGTTGCCAGGGGAGACAAAACGGATGGGGATCTGCTTCCTTGATCCAGCACCATTCAGTCCGCCATTCATCCCACTTTTCGCGGTAAACTCCTTCTGGATATATTTCCTCATTCCAAGCCCTTGGAATCCAGGCGATAGAACCAGAGAGGGCCTCTCCTTTTTGGATGCGGGGAAAGAAGTAATGGCGAAAAAGAGTAGTGTTGGGAATCACTCCGGCAAAGTTTTCACAAAGATGGGCAAAGATGGACATGCACAATACCGCATTCGGCGTGAAATCGAGAAGATGAAAGCCGTATGTGTACATGATATCACTGAAGAAGTTGGAAAAAGGGGGGCAGAGCTCGCAATAGAAATACGCAGCAAAAAAGGGGTATCTGTCCGACCCGCTTTTGGAGCAAGAACCTGGAATCACGCGTGTGGCGGGGTGAGCCTGTGTCTCCTTCGCCCACATGCATTGGTACCGCCTCTTCAGAGCTTCTGCATCGAGCGACGGGGAAAAGACGACATATTTCTTCCGCATCTTCACCAGTTCGCTCTCTGGAACATCGGCTTTCGCCTCCTTGCTCTTGCTCTTGCTGGCCCTGGGCGGCATGGCTGCTGTGAGGGCGGAAGCCGGGGACGAAGCGAGCGTGGAAGCAGCGGGCGGAAGAGGGAAAGCTTCGCTCTAAGCTCGAGAGGAGGAAGGCGATGGCGATGGCCAGATTGAGAAGAAGAGGGGGGTAAATAGGCTTGTGCCTCTGCGGCTTCTCCTTTTTATGGGGAAGGAGCGGGGCCGCCTCTTTTACTCCCCAATGTGAATGCGCCTCTACAGGCGCGTCGCAGTTGCAGCCTTTGAGGCACGCTCCCACATCGCGCGTTCGACACGCGTAGTGGGGGGCACAGTAAACGGGATATTTACGAGCAGTTAATTCCCTGCCACGCGTGCCTGTGCACTGTTTGGGCCTAGCCCAACAACACCTCGCACTCGTGTATGGCCTAGGCCCGGGGGCTCCTGTCGGTGTACTAAGTATTGGGTCACTAGTACCCCGTACTTGTGCACGGGCAGTTGTAGCCGTACTCGCGGCAAGGCTTGTCGGGGAACAGTTCAAGGTTGGCTCAGGCCACCGAAGAAATCTTCAAGTCAGAGATCTGAGGATCAGCAGATAAGAAGAGCTGGAATTCGAAGGCCAACTTCCCCGGCAAGATCTTGCCGGGGTGGCCTGCGGAGCCCGGCAAGGATCGGCGCCCGGCAAGGCTTGGTGCCCGGCAAGTTTTTGTTGCTGTGCCACTGCTCTAGCACAGCGACAAACCTGACATTTTGGGTCCTTCGTTGGATGTGTGGCGACGCGCCAGTGGAGGAGAGCTTAAGCAGTGCTGATGGGATGGCTCCTTTTTCCATCCCTAAGAAAGTAAGGACACCTAAACGGACACCTCATGGTGCATTAAATGCGTTCGTCCTAGTCCGTCAGGGGTTAGGTATAGTAACCCTGTAGCTACTTTACACCTCAATGTCTGTACATTTTGCCACTGTGGTGACCCCTTTGTGATATAAAAGTAGGCCCACGGCAACTGCTACAGAGGAGGAGGAGAACTTCTGGCCCATTCTGCATGCGTAGCTGCTCTTTGAATGTACTGTGCACTGCGAGCGCTCCTGAAGGCTGGGCTCAAGAACACTAATAAGAACACAAGGCAGGAGTAGGGTTTTACGCTGATCAGCGGCCCGAACCTGGGTAAAATCTTCCCGCGTCGATCATTGGTTCTGCTCTTTGCGTATACCTCTCCCCCCGCCGAATCGTAAAGGGGTCCCTTAGGATCCCATAGGTGTCGTACCCCGACAACTGGATAGATTGATTTCATATGTGGGAAGAATACAGGCAATGTACTTTGTGCAAGAATCGGAGTAAAGGATAGCACAAAGGGTTGAATCCGTACGCTAACTTGGTGACGGTTCACTACGGCGGCAACGGCGTTGAAGAAATCCGTTGACAGTGGTGGAGACCAGCGGCGGAGGCACACTGGAGGAGACGTCGAAGATCTGGAGACCAAGGGGCGGCAGTGCTGGGGCGCGAGTTTGTGCGGTTTGAAGAAATTTTCAACCGTACGGGTACACGAGATATATATACCCAGGCTTTGTCGGTGGCGCCGAGTGGAACATCTCGGTGGCACCGAGATGCAAAACTGCTAGCAGTTGCTGCAACTCAGTGTGACTGAATCATTCTAATCGATGGCACCGAGATGAAAACCTAGATCAACTTACTGATTTCGGTGAGACTGAGTTGGATAAGTTGGTCTGACCGAAAATCACTAAGAGGTTTTGGAAGTTAGTCCTTGACGGATCGGTGGCTCCGAGTGCTCCTCACCCGGAGGGTCCGAAAGTGACTTGTTCAAATTTTGTGATGTAGCATGAATAGAGTTTGAGACGAGAAAAAGCATAGATAGCTAGAGGAAGTTCTTAGGCATTCTTGTCCATCCATTTGGCCAATAAAAACCAAACAATCAAAAATACAAATCGATGTCCTTGAATGGAGAAAATAATGCAACCAACATGCTCACACAATACGGTAGCAAATAAAACATGTGGCAAAGCATGCACATACACTATAGCATCTATCAAGCAATTGGCGATGACTAGGTCATCTATATATGAGTATATTGACTTAGGAGTCAAATGAGAACATTTGATCATAGGTCATACTCATCGTTTAAGAACAAGTGGGGTTGCCACTTTTACATAAAGCATTGTTGTGTTCACACCATTAGAGTTGCTTTAGTTCAATTTTTAGAGCAAAGCTCCCCCCTGATGTGATATCCCCCCTAAGAGGGGTGAACTAACCTTGGGTTGTGTCGATGATGACTTCATGTAGTTAGTGAAGATGTGGATGCTCAATGTTGATGTAGATCATTTGGAGCAATCCATTGGAGTGTTGCACTTTCAATACCTACATGGGTTAGTCCCACAAGGAACATGCAAGGATATCCATAGACATAGAGTGAAACACAAATATGATGATGTCCATGAAAGCATTTGGTTACCTTGTCCCTTGTCTTACTAACAAGAGGGTTTGTGACTCCATGAACTAGTGCAAGATATGAAAGTTGATTGCACTTGTCCTTGCCAAAATGAATATGAGTGAAGTATGTTGGCGGAGTCACCCTCAAGAACACTCTAGTTCTTCTTCTTTGGGATCCACATCAACTTGATGGGAATCCTTGGAGTTGTAGTCATACTTGATGAAGTGGAACTTGACGTAGTCTTGGGAACCCACTTGACCATGGCCTTTGGAGCTTCTTCAAATGAATCAATCTCTTCTTGAAGCTTGTCCTTGCCTTTTAGCTTGTGGTCTTGTGGTGGAAGATCATCTTGATCTTGTGTTCCCTTGAAAGAAGTGGGATCATACTTCTCTTGTTGAGGAACAAACTTCATCTTGGGGTATTGATCTTCTTCCCACTCAACTCCATTGGCATTGAACTTTCGTTCAAAACCAACACCTTGATTCTTCCGGTGCCTCCCTTGCTTGCGTACAATTTCCTCAAATTGCTTACTTCTGGCAAGGCTCTTGTAAACACCTTTCTCTATAATTCCCTTTAATAAACCATTTTCTTGCACAAGTGTAACTTGGCTAAGAGAATCATTAGTAGAATCAAGAGAACTACTGGAAGCAACAATATTGGATTTAGCATTGTTATTGTTACTGCTAGAAGAAGAATCTTTCTTGCTCTTATTACTAGATTTTACTTGTGGCATATAAGTAGACAAGAGTAAACGCTTGTCAATGTAATAAGAACTCTTCTTTCGAAGATCATCATTGATAGCGCTTGGCAATGTAAGAAGAACTCTTCTTTCGAAGATCATCATTGATAGCTTTTAGAAACCCATGCTCTTGCTCTAAATTTAGCTTCTCGAAGCGTAGCTTCTCATGATTTCTTAGGAGCTCTCTATGATCCTCTAGAGTTGTTTCATGAGCTAACTTAAGAGTGTTTAATTCTTTAGTTAGACGCTCAATCTCCTTCTTATCATTGTCATTCGTTTCATCTTGATTAGCATGATTAATAGCAAGTTCATCATAGTTTTCATCACTAGTGTTGTCAACAAGTAAATCATCATCACCTAGCAAATCATCTTCATCACTATTGAAATCAACATACTCGGGGTGTGATACCTTAGGGCCTTTAGCCATTAAGCATCTTCCAATCCCTTCATTTGGTGAGTCAAATATGTCGTAGGAGTTGGATGACACAAGTGCAAGACCGGCAACACCTTCATCTTGAGTATATTCGGAGTCGGAGTGATAACTTCTCTCGGAGTAGTTGTCGGAGTTGGAACCGGATACCCATTCACCAATGTGAGCTTGATGTCTTTGTCTTGTGTAGCTCTTTGATGACTTGTCCTTCCTTTCAGAATCCTTGCTTCTACGAGAGGGTCTTCATTCATATCGATCATCTCTACTCCTTCTCTCTCTTGGAGGTGATTCATCTCTTCTACTTCTCCTTTTTCATGAATCTTCTCTTTTCTTGTAGGGAGTCGTACACTCATTGGAGTAGTGTCCGGGTCTTCCACAATTGTAGCAATTACGATAACGACTAGAAGATCTTTTGTCATTGTAGGATCTTGACTTGGAGCTTCTATTCTTGTAGAACTTGTTGAAGTTCTTCACCATTAAGCTCAATTCTTCATTGGAGACTTGCTTCTCACTTGATATTGTAGGAGCATCACATGAAGCTTTGTAAGCACCACTTGACTTGTTGTGGAGCTCTTCCTTATCCTTGAGAGACATCTCATGAGCAATAATTCTACCAATGACTTCTGTGGGCTTGAGATCTTTGTAATTGGGCATCATTTGGATTAATGTGCATACGGTGTCATATTTTCCATCCAAGGCTCTTAGGATCTTCTTGATGATGAATTTGTCGGTCATCTCTTCGCTTCCTAAGCCGGCAATCTCATTTGTGATGAGAGCAAGCCTAGAGTACATTTCGGCGACTCCTTCACCATCTTTCATCTTGAACTTGTCAAGTTGACTTTGAAGCACATCTAATTTGGATTCCTTGATGGACTCAGTACCTTTGTGCATATCAACCAAAGTATCCTAAATTTCCTTTGCATTCTCAAGACGGCTGATTTTGTTGAATTCTTCAGGGCACAATCCGTTGAAGAGAATATCGCAAGCTTGAGCATTATATTGCAACATCTTCATTTCTTCCGCGGTGGCTTCACGATCCGGTTCTCTTCCATCCTCGAAGAAATCACCTTGCAAGCCAATGCGCACAATAGCCCAAACAGCGGGGTTATGACTAAGAATATGCATTTTCATATTATGCTTCCAACTAGCAAAATTAGTACCATCAAAGTAAGGACCTTTACGATGGTAATTTCCCTCGCTAGATGCCATACTCTCCTAGGTTGTGAAACCAAGGCTATGATCACCAAAGCTATGGAAATTAAGGCAAATGGAGACCAAAGCTCTGATACCACTTGTAGAATCGAAAGTATGTCTAGAGGGGGGGTGATTAGACTACTTGACCAAATAAAAATCTAGACTTTTCCCAATTTTAGTTGTGGATAGATTTTAGCTATTAGCACAAGTCAAGCAATCAACCTACACATGCAATTCTAAGAGTGTAGCAGCGGAAAGTAAAGCATTGCATATGAATGTAAAGGGAAGGGTTTGGAGAGTGCAAACGCAATGATGACACGGAGATTTTTGGCGTGGTTCCGCTAGGTCGTGCTATCGTACGTCCACGTTGATGGAGACTTCAACCCACGAAGGGTAACGGTTGCGCGAGTCCACGGAGGTCTCCACCCATGAAGGGTCCACAAAGAAGCAACCTTGTCTATCCCATCATGGCCATCGCCCACGAAGGACTTGCCTCACTCGGGTAGATCTTCATGAAGTAGGCGATCTCCTTGCCCTTACAAGTTTCTTGGTTCAACTCCACATCTTGTCGGAGGCTCCCAAGCGACACCTAACCAATCTAGGAGACACCACTCTCCAAAAGGTAATAGATGGTGTGTTGATGTGAACTCCTTGCTCTTGTACTTCAAATGATAGTCTCCCCAACACTCAACTCTCTCTCTCTCTCTCAGATTTGGATATGGTGGAAATATGATTTGAGTGGAAAGCAACTTGGGGAAGGCTACAAATCAAGATTCTTGTGGTAGGATTGGTATATCTTGATCTCAACACATGAGTAGGTGGTTCTCTCTCAGAAAATGTATGCTGGAAGTGTAGGCACGTTCTGATGGCCCTCTCTCGTGTGGAGAAGGGGGTGGAGGGGTATATATAGCCTCCACACAAAATCCAACCGTTACACACATTTGACCCAACTCGGTCAGACCGAATAGATGAACTCGGTGAGATCAATTTAGTTCAAAATGTGAACGTTAGGAATCTCGGTGGGACCGACTGGAACAACTCGGTGGGACCGATGTGCTAGGGCTTAAGGCAAACATCAACTCGGTGGCACCAATTGCGTCCACTCAGTGGCACCGATTGCATCAACTCTGTGAGACTGAGGTGAAGCAATAGGCAACAGAGTGAATGTCAAGCCAACTCGGTGTGACCGATTGCACTGACTCGGTGAGACCGAAAGAGTGCAACAAGTCACAACACGCTGACAAGGCCATCTTGGTGAGACCGAGACCCGTATCGGTGTGACCGAATTGTTAGGGTTTCGGGCAGTGGCTATGTCATGTGAACTCTGTGGTGCCGGATAGGATGTTTCGGTGGGGCCGAGTTTGACTTTGGGTTTTGGACATATTTGGAATAAGAAAGTGGTTGAGGGCATTGGAGCAATATCACTAAGCACTTTGAGCAACTAGGCCATTAAGTAACACCTCATCCCCTTTTAATAGTATTGGCTTTCCTATGGACTCAATGTGATCTTGGATCACTAAAATAGAAATGAAGAGTCTTGCGCTTTTGCGAATATGTGTCCTTAGCATTTTGAGGGGTCCACATTCCTAGTCCATGCCATGCCATTCATTGAACTCTCTGAAATATTAAACTTGAATGGATATTAGTTCAAAGAGCTATATGTTGTTATGAATTACCAAAACCACCCGGGGATTAGTTACACTTTCATGTATTCCATTTGTCGACAATGTTTGTACATTCATCTACTCTTCCTGTGCATCAGCCATTTGAGTCAGTGATGGGAAAATCTGGAGTGAAAACAAGGTCTTAGGAGCACTCAGTGCTACCTGTAGATGCAGATTTCTTGCTGGTTACATATAGCTCCTCAAAGGAGGATTCAGAGACAGATAACCAGTCGTATAACCCGCCCCCCTAAGGTGTATGCTCTAACTTGGCCGGGTTATATTGCTCATATCAGGCATATGGTGTCTTGCATTGCCATGCCATCTGCTTAGATTAGACATGCTTTGTGTGAATGCCTCTTGTTTACATATAGATATGTGAATTATGCAATGCCATGTTTTTTAGCCAGTTATCATATATGTGAATTATGCACCGCCATCCTGTGTAGCCAATCATCATATATGTGAATTATCTCATGTCATCCTTTTTTTCATTACGTAATCCATTTGTCGACAATCTGTGTATATTGAACTACTCTTCATGTGCATTAGCCATTTGAGCCGGTTATGCAAAAATCTGGAGTGAAAACAAGGTCTTCAGAGCAAACAATGGTACCAGTTGAAGCATATATCTCGATGGTTACTGGTAGCTCCTCAGAGGAGGATTCAGAGACAGATGACCAGTCCTATATCCCACCTGAGGTGTATGCTCTGACTTGTAATCTTTATATTTCTCATATCATGCATATGGTGTCTTGCATTGCTTAGTTTAGACATCATATACACAATATTCAATGCCATTTGCTTAGTTTAGAGATCATACATGAGAGTGCCAACTGCTTAGTATATGAATCAATTATGTGAATTATATCATGCCATCCTGTATACTTAGACAACATATAGTTATGTCATGTCATCCTGTTTAGATACTCATCATATGTTGAATTATGCCATTATATCCTGTTAAGTTATCCATCATATATCTGAAACTGTGTCATGCTATCCTGTTTAGTTAGCCATCATATATGTGAAATTCTGTCATGCTATCCTGTTTGGTTAGATAACATATATGTGAATTACCACATCTGTCTATCATACAATGTTTGTACATTCAATTTCTTTTCTAGTTTATCAGCCATTTGAATTAGAGGGGTGATGGTAGTATCTAAGGGAGTAAAAACCCGTTCTTCACAAAAGACGATGGTACCCATCGATGCAGATAGAACCATGGTTGTAATGGCCCATGAACTAGCCCCACCACACATAATCAAGACTCTTCCAGATTGTACACCTACACCGTTGGACAGATAACCAGCTACACCCCATCTAACCCCAACCCCAACAGATAGTAACCCACTTCTAGTTGACACAACACCATGTCCACCAGAGAGTACCCCCACACGAGCAGTTTGTAAGGCAACTGCAGTGCCCAAAGCACGAAGACCACCACAGCAAACCCAAACTCCACGTTTAAAGCAGAAGAGCAACTGTTCTCAGGTCAGATTCCGTAGCTATGGTGCATACTCCTTTGCTCTTGCATCACTGTATTTACTCATACCAACTAATTTCGAATTTGAAGGATCCAATTGAAACTCCAATGGTGCAACAGGTATGTTTTAAACCTATTTCTTTAACTCCATTGTTGTTATAATTTCTTGCTCTATGTTGATTTCAGTTTCAGTTGTATAAACAGTTATGTTCTCATGTCATGCACATTACAAGTGTTGTTAGTGTTGTGTAGTTTCCCACACTTATATTCTGTCTATGCTGTTGTGTCTTAAAAAGATAAGATTTGAACTGTGTCTCTATCTTTATTTGGCAACATAAACTAGAATGATATAGACAATACAATGACCATAGTACATAGATATATGTTTGTTTCATATTGTTATCATGTCCACCTTACTACTGAACCGGTTTACCAAATGAGTTTCATATACTACATGATAAACCGTTGATGTGTCTACTTGTTTCTCTTGTAGAATGCGAACAGAATATTGGAGAAGAGCACCCCATTATGCAATGGTAGAGAAAATAACGCAGATAAGGTTCAAGATAGTGAGACAACCCTGTTGGTCTCCAAGAAAGGTGATAAAACTATCTTGTAGACAGTGAGATAACCCCAAAGGCAAGCGCTGATGTAGTGTTTGAGTTACTGGCACTACCGCCGGCACAAGCTCTTCGAACTCGCTGCCTGAATCACTTCGGCTTCTTCAGTCTCAGCTACAAGCTGAAAGGCATCAATCAGCTGTGGCAAGAAGCCGACGGACTGAGGAAGTTCCTGCATAATTTAGATGCATACTTTCTGGTGCAACAGCAAGCACTAGAGGATTGAAGCGCCAAACAAGAGAAAGTTAATAAGCTTGCTAAGCATCTTGCCATCATGGTGGGTAACCATGATATTGTTTCTTGAGCTCTTCTGAAGTGGTCTCAGTTCTGGACTTGTTTTGCTGCCGCGTTTATTTGCACTGGTGTCCAATTTAGACCCAGTGTATGTAATATGCTGCTTTATTCCCTATATTTGCACTGGTGGCGAACTTTGATGCCCAGTGGATGTAATATGTGTAATAGCCATAATAGCCTAGCGTAAGTTGCTTGCTTATTTATTTCCTTCTTGTCTTGTTTATTTGTTTGGTTGTATTCACTGCAGTTCTTTTTCCGCGGTTTGCTAGTGGCCACAATAAAATATTTTTTAAAACTAGGCCACAATAACCATGGGCAACATACGGACCGTTGTAACCATGGTCCTGCTACCTGCCGTAGTGACCATGGGCCTCCTACGGGCCGTAGTATCCATGGGCCTTCTATGGGCCATATAATCAATGGGCCTTCTACGGGCCGTATGATCAATTGGCCAAACATGGGCCATACTACTCGTGGACCAATAATAGTCTGCAAAATGGGCCGTAAACGGGCTAGAGTGGAAATCGTCTGTTTATGGCCCGACCATAACGGGCCGTTAATAGGCCGATATGTATAACGGGCTTAATTCTATCGACGGGCATCATGGGTCTTTAATGGGCCGTATTTGATGATGCAATGAAAACAGCCCAACGGGTTAACGAGCCACAAATGGGCCGACTATAACCACGGGCTGAATTTGGCCCACAAGCTGAACAGGCCAGTAACGGACCGTAAGTAACCAACTGCTGGAAATGAGCCCAAGAATAAATGGGCCCTTAGAAGGCCGAAAGTTAACACGGGCTTGAAACGGCCCAACAGAATAATGGGCCGTGAATGATATAAAGCGATACACTATTTATTATGGGCCAGTTTCACCATGGGCCTTTAATGGGCCTAGAGTTACAAAGGGCCTCTTATGGGCTGAAAGTCATCATGGGCCATATATGGGCTGGAAGTTACAACGGGCTGGAATCATATTGGACGGCCCAGATGATGTTACTGGGCCTAATTCGGATAGGCCATAATGGGCTGTGAGTTAGCGGGCTGTAAATAGGTTATATGCGAACATGCCGTTAACAGGCTTTCGGTGGGCCGGCCCGCTTCCTTTTGACCAAGTCAAATGGGCTGGCCTTTTGACCTAAATAGGCCGTTGTTGGGCCTTGCCACGTGTCGACGTATCATAGGCGCCTCCCATACAATGAGTGGATGACATCTATCCCAACGCTGAGCCGACACGTGGATCCTCCAGCGAATGAGAATTTTACACGTAGAAAATTCCCATTGGTCCTCGCTGTTAACGGGTTATCGGATCCAAATTGGAACCCGATAGCTTAACGGTGACCCGTTACGGTGTATGCCACGTGTCGTTTACCCTTGACGAAAACACTTCCATGACGCACCAATTATCATCATGGAAGTGGACACTTCCGTGATGATAATTTTGGTATTGTCATGGAACACTTCTACGACAGCACAGGTATGACTATCTTGATTCTGTCATAAAATCTTCAAGGATGTACATGCATGACAGAAAACACGACCTACTGTGACAAACACGTATCATCACGGAAGTGTATTTTTTTTGTAGTGGCGACCGGGTCTCGCCGCCGCGGGCCACGACTCAATCCATGCCGCGGGCCACGCCCACATCTGTAGGAGGCGGCGGCGGTGCCAGTAGCAGCCAAGGCCTTCGCGTTCCTAAGCCGGAGCCAGGGACACCGGGGGCAAACTCTATTGTCCACAGCGCCGGCCTGCGCATCTTGAAGCCGGAGCCGGGGATGATCTCCCGAGGTGCCCCCCTACTAGTCCCAAAGCCCGAGCCCGAGACGAGCTCGCATGGCCCCTGCTCGTGCCCAAGCCCGAGCCTGGGACGGGCCACGCTGCCCCCTGCTCAACCCCAAACCGGAGCCACGGTCGGTGGTGGAGTACAAGGGGCGGTGGCTAGCGAGCCCGGGGACCCTGCAGACATGCCGGGCTCCTCCTGGCATTGCGAGAATCCACAAAGGGGCCGCAATGCCACCCCGATGACCCACTGGACATGCCAAGGTAACAACAGATGGTCGATGCCTCGGTGGCCGACATCACCATCGACCTCATCAGCGAGGATGACGACAATGACAAGAAGGAGGAGGACGGCTCCTCAGGCAATGATAGCGACTCGGACGTGGACAACGATGATCAGTAGATTAGGTTTAGCGTTATTTTGTCAGTAGCTATCTTTAGGGTTTATGTCTATAAAAAGTTAAACTTTAAATGAAATTTGTGTTGTTTGCATGTTTGAATGTCCAAATATTACCCTGTTTGCATGTGTGTGACAAGTGGTGACCCACATTTCAATAATTTGTTAAAATAATTGGGTGTTTCCAATCAAACAGTGCTAAATTTCAAACTTCTTGTATTTCAAACTTGTTGTATTGCAAGTTAAATATTTTTCCTACAAACTAGTGCACATAAGATGGCTCAATGCAAAAGCATTTCAATTTTTGAGCCTTCTTCAATTTCTGTGCTTTTTTCCAAAATGGGGCAAACTTGCAATGTTGACTATTCATACAAAATGTTTTGGAATTTGTAATTTCCTTGTCCCAAGTTCATACACCACCAACAACAGAGCATAAAATCATTTTTGGCAATTTTCAGGACCAAACTACATCACACGTGTAGTTCAAATTTGGGAAATTTCTGATAATTCGCTAAAACTCAACTAAATGGATGGAATATAGCAATAATGCTCGAAAATTACTAAAACTTGGTCATTTGCATCCAATGTGGACTACTTTTTATGAAAAATAAAATGGCACCAATTTCATAATTATTTTAGGCACTTCCTTCACAAAAAAGTCTTTTCTCGGACTTGCAAAATGAAAATTTTGTTTTTATTACAAAATAATTGCAAATTCCTATGGAAACATTGTGCACAATGGTAAAACCAAGAGTTGTGCCAAATTTGGGCGTGTTATCATGGATTATGCCATGCATGTGGCCATTTTCATGTGCACATGCCTTGAAATCCACATAGGTTCATACTAGGTAGGGCATTTTGTGAAGTTTTTTTTTCAAACTTTTTCTATTGCAATTTTAATATTTTTCCCACAAACTAGTGCACATAAGATGGCTCAATGCAAAGGAATTTCATTTTTTATCCTTCTTTCATTTTCTTTGCTTTTTTTCAAAATGGGGTCAAACTTACAGTGTTGACTATTCATACAAAATGGTTTGGAATTCCCACTTTCCTTGTCACAAGTTCACCCACCACCAACAACAGAGCATAAAATCCTTTTTGGCAATTTTCAGGACCAAACTACATCACACTTGTAGTTCAAATTTGGGAAATTTCTGATAATTCACTAAAACTCAACTAAACGGATGGAATATAGCAATAATACCTTGAAATTACTGAAACTTGGTCATTTGCCATCCAATGTGGCCTACTTTTGGTGAAAAATAAAATGACACCAATTTCATAATTATTTTAGGCACTTCCTTCACAAAAGTCTTTTATGGGACTTGGATAATGAAAAATCTATTTTTATTACAAAATAATTGCAAATTCCTATGGAAACATTGTGCACAATGGTAAAACCAAGAGTTGTGCCAAATTTGGGCATGTTATCATGGATTATGCCATGTATGTGGCCATTTTCATGTGCACATACCTTGAAATCCCTTTGTAGACAATGTTTTTGTTTCAAACTTGTTACTTTGCTTGTCCCAAGTTCATCCTCCAAACCAATATTCAGGCCAAACTAATTTGGTTGTCTCAAGTGCGTCCACCACACCAGATGGTTTGAAAAAAAACCATTAACCCCCCACCCCCCCCCCCCCCGCGACGGTACACTACGTAGAGTGACTGAACGGCGGGTCCATCCTTCGTTTCTTTCAGTACATAAAACAGTTTGGAATGTTTCAAAAGACACTAACACGCACCTGGTCTGATGGCTCTTACACCTCTCTTTAAGCGTGTGGTCTTGAGTTTGAGTACCCTTCTTGGCTTAATGAGCCACCTCTTTTTTTTGCCCGTGCGCATCAGCTGACAGATGGGCCTGTCATTGGTGTCCCATGCGCTAGTACCTGCGCCCACCACCTACGACCGCGCAGCCGCTGACATGGGTGTCTTACGCTTCAGTGAGACCGCCCACCATCTATGAGCATGCAACCGCTGACAGAGGTGTCCCACAAGTTGGAAAGACCGTCCGCTGATACATCTCCAATGTATCTATAATTTTTTATTGTTACATGATATTATAGTATCAATCTTGGATGTTTTATATAACTTTTTGTGCTATTTTATATCATTTTCTGGGACTAACCTATTAACCCAGTGCCAAGTGCCAGTTGTTGTTTTCTGCTTGTTTTTGGTTTTCCAGGAAATCAGTACCAAACGGAGTCCAAACACTATGAAACCTTTTGACGATTTTTTCTGCACAAAAGAGACCCTAGAAGCTTCGGGAGGAGACCAGACGAGAAGCAAGGAGACGGAAAGGCAACAGGGCGCGCCCAGGGGGTAGGCGTGCCCTGTTACCTTGTGGGCCCCATGTGCCTCCGTCTGACCTAATTCCACCTCTATAAATTCTCTAAAATCGGGAACCAACGGGGAGCCACCCAAAACACTTTTTCCATCACCGCAAGTTTATGTTCTTCTCCGATCCATCTGGAGGCCTTTTCCGGTACTCTATCAAAGGGGGGATCGATCATGGAGGGCTTCTACATCATCCTTGCTGCCCTCCAATG
Source organism: Thinopyrum elongatum (assembly GCA_011799875.1). Lineage (NCBI taxonomy): Eukaryota > Viridiplantae > Streptophyta > Magnoliopsida > Poales > Poaceae > Thinopyrum > Thinopyrum elongatum. Next base: position 320,869,237 of record CM022299.1, on the reverse strand, counting down.
ATGCGTGAGTAGTTCACCACTGACGATGTCCTGGAATATGGGTACTCACCTATCTGACCCTTTGTCCTCGGATGGGCAGGATGGGCCCTTGTTCTCTTTAAGCTAGAGTCCAGAAGCTGTGAGCCTAGGTGTGATTGAGACTACCTCTGCCGAAGACTTGATGTATACTCCAAGACATCTCCAACCGCCTCTGTGCGGCCCCCCGGATACCTACCATATCACCCTAGATGCCCTACTTGGCGTGTATATAAGCCAAGAGGTTTAGCCCCTAGAGGGGACCGAATCACAATTACATTCACCTAGCCCTATAGGTAGAACACAACTCACGATCTCGAGGTAGATCAACTCTATACTTGATAGATCTCCATCAATATAGACAAGAGAAAGACGTAGGGTTTTTACCTCCATAAAGAGGGCCCGAACCTGGGTAAACATCGTCTCCCCCGTTCCTGTTACCATCGATCCGAGATCCATAGCTCGGGACCCCCTACCCTACCGGATTTCACACCAACACTCATGCTTTCATTGAGAGTTCCGCTGTAAGGATCAATGTGTTCGTCGATTAATGACTCCAATCGCCAAGGCACGATCACCGTGCCCGACAACCTCATCGTGGAAACGCGCCTCCCCCTTCACGAGCAAGAGGCGATTTGCGACCTCTCTTCTGCCCCGGCCGAACTCCCCTTAGAGGACGAAGGGACGAGGTACTTCTTGGAAAGTGACTCTGATGACGGTCGCCCAAAGACGGCTAGCAAGTCTGATCCTCAAATCAGCTCGGCCGATCCGGTGGCCACTCACCCCTCACAGACTAAAAACGCCAGGGATCTCGCCTACGTACAACAATGCTACTTGTGAGCTGCGTTGGGATTTCCCCGAAGAGGAGGGAATGATGCAGTAGAGTAGAGATAATTATTTCCCTCAGTTATGAAACTAAGGTTATCAATCCAGTAGGAGAACCAAGCAACACTATGTAAACAACACCTGCACACAAACAACAAATACTCGCAACCCAACGTGTAGAGGGGATGTCAATCCCTCAATGGTATTGAGATAGATTAAATTGTATAGGTTTTGGTAAATAGATCTAACAAAAACACAAAATAAAATAAACAAAATAAAATTGCAGCAAGGTATTTTTGGTTTTAATATATGATAGAAGATAGACCCGGGGGCCGTAGTTTTCACTAGAGGCTTCTCTTGAGAAAATAGCATACGGTGGGTAAACAAATTACTGTTAGGGAATTGATAGAAAAGCAAATAATTATGACGATATCCAAGGCAATGATCATGTATATAGGCATCACATCCAAGATTAGTAGACCAAAACTATTCTGCATCTACTACTATTACTCCACACATCGACCGCTATCCAACATGCATCTAGTGTATTAAGTTCATGGAAAAACGGAGTAATGCATTAAGAAAGATGACATGATGTAGACAAGATAAACTCACGTATGAAATAAATCCCATCTTATTACCCTTAATAGCAATGATACATGCATGTCATGTCTCTTTTTGTCACTGAGATTGAGCACTGCAAGATCGAACCCATCACAAAGCACCTCTTCCCATGGCAAGATAAATCAATCTAGTTGGCCAAACCAAACCAATAAATCAGAGAAGAAATACGAAGCTATAACAATCATGCATAGAAGAGTTTAGAGAAAACTCAAATAATATTCATGGATAGATCTGATCATAAACTCACAATTCGTCGGATCCCAATAAACACACCGCAAAAAAGAGTTACATCAAATAGATCTCCAAGAACATCAAGGAGAACATTGTATTGAAGACCAAAAAGAGAGAACAAGCCATCTAGCTACTAACTACAGACCCATACATCTATGGTAAACTACTCACGCATCATCGGAGGGGCAGCAAGGATGATGAAGAACCCCTACATGATCGTTGCCCCCTCTGGTAGAGTGCCGAAGAAGGCCTCTAGATTGGATCTCATGGTTCTGGAAATTGCGGCTGCGAAAAAAGTATTTCATCAACTCTCCTCGGGTTTTTGGGATTTTAGAGTATTTATAGAGGCGGAGGTAGGTCAAGGCAGTGCCAGTGGGCCCCACTACCCACCAAGGCACGCTAGAGGCCCCTGGCGCGCCTTGGTGCCTAATGGGCCCCACGAGCCTCTTCTCGTGGCCTCCAGAAGCTTCCAGGGTCTTTTCTTGCCAGAAAAAAATCTCCAAAACGTTTTGTGGCATTTGGTCTTTGTTTGGTATTGATATTCTGCAAAGTAAAAAACAAGCAAAAAACAGCAACTCGCACTGGGCACTAAGTTAATAGGTTAGTCCCAAAAAAAGATATAAAGTTGCTAGTACATGTATATAAAACATCCAAGATTGATAATATAATAGCATGGAACAATTTAAAATTATAGATGCGTTGGAGACGTATTAGCATCCCCAAGCTTAATTCCTGCTTGTCCTCGAGTAGGTAAACAATAAAACAATAGTCTATAATTTGATGTGGAATGATGCCTATCATGTTCATCACATATTCTTTTCTTTGTAGCATGGACATTTGGACTTTAAATGATTCAAAACAATAGTATATAATTTGACATGTAGACATCAATACTCAAGCATAGCAACAAGCAACCATGTATTTCAAAATATCAATGCTAAAGAAAGCTATCCCTAGCCCATTATGCTCAATCATTGATCCATTCATGAAACACACTCAAATATTACCTACACTCAAATATTGGTGCTATATAAGAGAAGATGGAGACTCAATAAAAATAAAAATTGCATAAAAGTAAATTTATAGGCCCTTCACAGAGGCAAGCAGAGATTTGTAGAGGTGCCAGAGCTCATAGCTTAAATTGAGAGATAAAATTGTTTTGAGAGGCATGCTTTTCCTGTCAACAAAAAGGACCGAGAATTCCCAATATCTTCCATGCTAGATAAATCATAGGCGGTTCCCAAAAATAAAATAAACTTTATTTCCTTTCCACCATTCTCACACAATCCATGGCTAGCCGTATCCACGGGTGCCTTCCATACCAACACTTTCCAAGGAATTTATTATTGATAACATATAAATAAATTTTTTCATTTCAGGACAGGGCATCCCTATTACCTGCCACACTCTCGTGCAATGACAAGTGAATAAACACTCATCTTGAGAATAACATACCTAGCATGGAAAATATTGGCCACCCCCTACCGCTTCATGAGCAGTACGGGCACACAAAAAGGAAATTCATTTTGCAAATTAGAGTTGGCACATACAAATTTACTTTGAACGGATGGAAATACCGCATATAGGTAGGTATGGTGGACTCATTTGGCACAACTTTGGGTTTAAGGAGTTGTATGCACAAGCAGTATTCCCGCTTAGTACAAATGAAGGCTAGAAAATAGATTGAGAAGTGACCAACCAAGAAACAAAAATGATAAAAAATGAGCATTAAACATAACTAACACTGAATAATGCATCACAAGTAGGATGTAACTTTGTTGCATAACTATTGACTTTCGTGCTTGCATAGGGAATCACAAACCTTAACACCAATATTCTTACTACAGCATAATTACTCAACAACATGACTCACATATTACTATCTCCATATCGCAAAACTATTGCAAGGAATCAAGTTTATAATATCCAATGATCTTCATGAAAGTGTTTATTATATCCCTCTTGAATATCTATCACTTTAGGACCAAATCCATATCTCGTCCAAATTACCATTAGTATTCTTTAACTCTCAAAAAAGATCTAAGTGAAGCACGAGAGCATAAATGTTTCTTCAAAAAAAAATTCAACTCTCAAAATAATATAACTGAAGCATGAGAGCATATTTCTTTAAAGTTTACTAACTCTCAAAATAGTATAAGTGAAGTACGAGAGTATATTTCTTTAAAATTTACTAACTCTCAAAATAATATAAGTGAAGCATGAGAGCATATTTCTTTAAAATATAACCACCGCCGTGCTCAAAAATATATAAGTGAAGTACTAGAGCAATTGCCTAGCTCAAAAAAATAATTAAGTGAAGCACATAGATTATTCTTGCAAATCATGATATGCATGTGGCTCTCTCAAACAAGTGTGTTCAGCAAGGATGATTGTGACAAACTAAAAAGAAAAACAAGAAAAAGACTCATATAATACAAGACGCTCCAAGCAGAACTCATGATATGTGACGAATAAAAATATAGCTCCAAGTAAAATTATTGATGGTCGTTAGAAGAAAGAGGGGATGCCTTCCGGGGCATCCCCAAGCTTAGTTGCTTGGGAGTCCTTGAATATTACCTTGGGGTGACTTGGGCATCCCCAAGCTTAGAATCTTTCCACTCCTTATTCCTTCATCCATCGTGATCTCACCCAAAACTTGAAAACTTCAATCAAACAAAACTTAACAAAACCTTCGTGAGATCCGTTAGTATAAGAAAACAATTTACTACTTTAAGTACTGTTGCAAACCCATTCATATTTTGTTATTGCATTATACCTAATGTATCCTAACTTTACCATGGCTTATACCCCCTATACAATCCATAGATTCATCAAAATAAGCACACAATGCAACGAAAACAGAATCTGTCAAAAACAGAACAGTCTTAGAAAACTGAATTAAGCTCATACTTCTGTAACTCCAAAAATTCTGGAAAAATAGGACGACGTGGGTAATTTGTATATAAATGATGTGTAAACAATTCAGAACTTTTCCATATTCCAGCAAATTTTAACAATTCTGCTACTGGACACGAAACCTTCTGTTTTCCAACAGGATCAAGTCAACTATCATCCAATATAATCCTAAAGGCTTTACTTGGCACAAACACTAATTAAAAGATAAAAACACAATCATAAAAATAGCATAAATTGCAAATTTATTGAAAAGCGGAAAAGAAACAAAAAAATTAAAGGATAACTATTGGGCTGCCTCCCAACAAGTGTTATTGTTTTATGCCCCTAGCTAGGCATAATGCATAGATTCAAGAATTGTCATCTTTGGTTTTTATAATCTTTGTAGGTGTTTTCTCAAACCCAGGGGGTTATTTATGCTTCCCATTATTCTCAGGGAATGAAGACATTTTATGATCTAAAATATCCAATCGCTTATTACATAGAGTAATCAAAGTGTTCATGCAATTGAGGTTTCCACTAATATTTTTAAGGGGTTCGTTAGACTTCTGCAACTCAACCATATTTTTTGCATATCACCTAATTTGTCTAATATTGGAATCCCATCTTGGGTAAGAGCAAATCCCTTTGGTGGTGGTGGAACCCCCAATATGCCCTCTATTATTTCGTAGGCAGTATTAGCATCACATTCAATAAAATTCCCTTTTGCAGCAAAGTCCAAGAGTTGTCTATGAGACATAGCTAGTCCCACGTAAAAATTACGAAGAATTTTTTTTTATATCCCCTTTTATATTGCAAACATGGTAAGATTCCATTAATCTATACCAGGCATCTTTCAAATTTTCTTCTTCTTTCTATTTGAAGTATAGAACTTCAAAAGCCGGTGACAAAGGAGGGGTAGTTATACTAGACATAATGACAAGGCAAGCAAAAAAGATCAAACCAGAAAAAGGCAAAAGAAAAATATTTTTGTGATTTTTTTGTAAAAAATATTATTAGTGGGGGAGATGAAAATGAGAGGCAAATGGAAAATAAAGTAATTGCAAGGAGATGAGAGTTTATGCGTAGGTACTTGATAGATGTTGATGATGTCTCCCCGGCAATGGCGCCAGAAATTCTTCCTGCTACTTGTGAGCTGCGTTGGGATTTCCCTAAAGAGGAGGGGATGATGCAGTACAGTAGAGATAAATATTTCCCTCAGTTATGAAACCAAGGTTATAAATCCAGTAGGAGAACCAAGCAACACTATGTAAACATCACCTGCACACAAACAACAAATACTTGCAACCCAACGCGTAGAGGGGTTGTCAATCCCTCAACGGTATTGAGATAGATTAAATATATAGGTTTTGGTAAATAGATCTAACAAAAATACAAAATAAAATAAACAAAATAAAATTGCAGCAAGGTAAATTTGGTTTTAATATATGATAGAAGATAGACCTGGGGGCCATAGTTTTCACTAGAGGCTTCTCTCGAGAAAATAGCATACGGTGGGTAAACAAATTACTGTTCGTCAATTGATAGAAAAGTAAATAATTATGACGATATCCAAGGCAATGATCATGTATATAGGCATCACGTCTAAGATTAGTAGACTGAAACGATTCTATATCTACTACTATTACTCCACACATCGACCTCTATCCAGCATGCATCTAGTGTATTAAGTTCATGGGAAAATGGAGTAATGCATTAAGAAAGATGACATGATGTAGACAAGTTAAACTCATGTATGAAATAAATCCCATATTTTTACCCTTAATACCAATGATACATGCATGTCATCTCTCTTTTTGTCACTGAGATTGAGCACCGCAAGATCGAACCCATCACAAAGCACCTCTTCCCATGGCAAGATAAATCAATCTAGTTGGCCAAACCAAACCAATAAATTGGAGAATAAATACGAGGCTATAACAATCATGCATAAAAGAGTTTAGAGAAAACTCAAATAATATTCATGGATAGATCTGATCATAAACTCATAATTCATCGGATCCCAACAAACACACCGCAAAAAAGAGTTACATCAAATAGATCTCCAAGAACATCGAGGAGAACATTGTATTGAAGATAAAAAAGAGAGAACAAGCCATCTAGCTACTAACTACGGACTCGTAGGTCTGTGCTAAACTACTCACGCATCATCAGAGGGGCAGCAAGGATGGTGAAGAACTCCTTCGTGATCGTTGCCCCCTCCAGCAGAGTGCCGGAAATGGCCTCTAGATTGGATCTCGTGGTTCTGGAAATTGCGGCTGTAGAAAAAGTATTTCATCGGCTCTCCACGGGTTTTTGGGATTTTGGAGTATTTATAGAGGCGGAGGTAGGTCAAGGCGGTGCCCGTGGGGCCCACTACCCACCAGGGTGCGCTAGAGGCCCCTAGCGCGCCCTGGTGCCTAGTGGGCCCCATGAGCCTCTTCTCGTGGCCTCCAGAAGCTTCCAGGGTCTCTTCTTGCTAGAAAAAAAATCTCCAAAAAGTTTTGTGGCATTTGGACTTCGTTCGGTATTGATATTCTGCAAAGTAAAAAACAAGCAAAAAACAGCAACTCACACTGGGCACTAAGTTAATAGGTTAGTCCCAAAAAATGATATAAATTTGCTAGTAAATGTATATAAAACATCCAAGATTTATAATATAACAACATGGAACAATAAAAAATTATAGATATGTTGGAGACGTATCAAGCAACTACCCAAGGAATCGATTAGGCAATTCTAGGACAGGTTTTCGTCTGTCGTAGACGACATACCAGACTACTAGGACTCCGATATAATAGCAGCTTTTCAGCACGGATGCAAGGATCCAGGCATTTCAAACACCCTCACATGCCGCTGCATTCAAACACTTCCGAAGTTATCCGATCTAGTGTCAAAGTTCTGCAATATCGAAGATGCCTAGCTGGCAAAGACAGATTTGATCTGTGACAACAAATTGAAGCGCGACAAGCTCCCACCTTAGCACGAGCCCTGTGCGTGGCACACATCAGTTGATCGACCTAGGAAAAAGAAGAAAAGCACCGACCGATCTGGGGCAACCCTCGATAGCTTCTTGGATAAGCCATGCCCGATACACTCCGTCTTGCTGAATTCCTTACCCACTCACCACCTTCGGGACTGCTGGGTGATGGGGAAGGTGGCTAAAGGAGGCCTAGACCTCCTCAATGGCACGCCGCGACATGCCGAGGAGTCCTCGGGTGATGACGAGGTCTTGATGATTTATGAGACTTTCACATCTAATAACCACCGTACGCGGGCTCTGCGGGAAGTTAATTCTATTAGGCAAGTGCTAGCTCGGGGTGTGTGTGGATAGACATGCCAATCACCTTTGATCATAAAGATCATCCGAGGTCAACCCCGAATAGGCGCCCCGCCGCACTGGTACTTGACCCAATCATGGGTATTTGTCGCCTTTGGAAAGTACTAATGGACGGAGGCAGCAGCCTTAACTTGATATACATAGATACTTTGGAAAAGATGTAAATCGATAAATCGCGCATCGAACAGAGCCAAACCACCTTTAAAGGTATAATACCAGGATGAGAGGCGCGTTGCAGTGGAAAAATCACCTTGGATGTGGTCTTCGGAACACCAGATAACTAGCGGTCCGAAGAGGTCATGTTCCATATCGCTCCTTTCAAGAGCGGATACCACGCCCTGCTCGGGCGGGACGCCTTTTCACGGTTCCAAGCAGTCCCACACTACTGCTACATGAAGCTCAAAATGTCGGGCCCTAATGGGATAATCACCATCTCCAGTGACACCGACAGAGCACTCAAGGCCAAGAACAAAACAACATCACTTGCCCTCGAATCCTTATCCGAGGCCCTCGTGGCCGAGGAACTTACGTCACTGCGAGCCGAAGTCGATCGGGATGATGTCATCCTCGACAAACAGTCGAAGTCGACCTCATTCAAGCAGGCCGATGACATAGTCAAATTCCAAGTACACCCCACGGACCCAAATAAAACGGCATCAATTGGATCAAACCTCGAGCCAGAGATTGACGAGGCCCTGCGCAATTTCCTTAGGAAAAATTGGGACATATTCACCTGGCATCCTTCCGATATGCCAGGAATACCCTGCAGGCTCACCGAACACAACTTGAACATCTTAAAATGCTATAAACCCATCAAGCAAGCACTTCGGTGCTTCTCTGAACCCAAGCGTCAAGCAATGGGTGAGGAACTGGCCAAAATCCTCGAGGTCGGATTCATATGAGACATCAAACACCCTCACTAGCTCGCCAATCTAGTCATGGTACCAAAGAAGGATAGGTCCTGGCTCCTGTGCGTCGATTTCAAAGACCTCAATAAGGCTTGCCCCAAGGATCCCTTCCCGTTACCACGTATCAATCAGATCGTGGATGGCATAGCCAGACATGATTCGCTATGTTTTCTGGATGCCTACTCAGGATACCATCAAATAAAGATGAAAGACTTCGACCAGGCAGCAACAACGTTTATCATGTCCTATGGGCCGTTTTGCTTCAACACAATGCCCTTTGGGCTGAAGAACACTGGCGCTACATACCAGCGCATGATTCAATCATGCCTGGAAAAACACATCAGAAAAATCGTAGAGGCCTACGTCAACGATGTGGTTGTCAAAACCAAGCACGTCGGACAACCTCCGCAATACATTTGCCAACTTGCGGGAATACCAAATTAAACTTAACCCAGAGAAGTGTGTCTTCGGAGTACCAACGGGAAAGCTCCTCGGCTTCATAGTGTCTAGCCGAGGAATCGAGGCCAATCTGGCAAAAATACGAGCCTTGGACCGATTAGAGGTACCAATCGAGCTCAAACATGTCCAAAAACTTGCTGGTTGCATGGAGGCATTAAGCCGCTTCATCTCAAGACTCGGGGAAAAAGCCCTACCTCTTTACAGGTTGCTGAAACAAACAAAGACTTTCAAATGGACCGAGGAGGCAGCGGCGGCCTTAGAAGACATTAAATCCCTCCTCGCCACTAACCCCATCTTGGTAGCATGAGGAATGTGTGAACCCATGATATTGTACATATCGGCCACCGACCAGGTGGTGAGCGCAGTACTCATGGTGGAACGAGATATGGAGGGCCAAAAATTCCAAGTCCAAAAGACCGTTTATTACGTCTCCGAGGTCTTAACCCCGTGCAAGACACGCTACCCTCACTATCAAAAGATAGCCTATGCTGTCTTTATGGCGTCATGAAAACTTCGGCACTACTTTCAAGAGTGCTCGATGACCGTGGCATCTGACGTCCCCTTAAGCGACATAATTAACAACCAGGATGCAATGGGGCGCATAGACAAGTGGGCCATAGAGCTCCTACCTTTTGAAATAACATACAGACCACACCAAGCTATTAAATCTCAGGTGCTGGCGGACTTCATAACCGAATGGACAGAGGCCGAACTCCCTAGAGACTATAGCACATACTCACATTGGACCATGTATTTCGATGATTCAAAAATGCTTGCTGGGCTAGGGGCTGGAGTAGTGCTTACGTCACCAACCGGTGATAGCATCTGATACATGTTACAAATCATGTACACGGAATCCAATAATGCGGCTGAATACGAAGCCCTCTTGCACGGACTCCGGATAGCGGTCTCAATGGGCATTAAATGCCTTGAGGTCCGAGGAGATTCCAACCTCACCATCTCCTAGGTAAACGGCGAGTTCGACGCAAAGGACCCAAAGATGACAGCTTACAAGAATGTCGTCTTAAAAATATCGGCCAGGTTCGAGGGACTTGAATTCGATCATATCCCTCGAGATAGTAACCAGGCTGCCGATATCCTCGCCCGAATGGGTGCCAGACGGGATAAAGTTCCCGAAAACATCTACCTCGAATGGCTCTTTAAGCTGTCTGTAGACTGGCAGGCGGACAAACACACTTTGGAGTCAAATGATGTGGGGCAATCTGTCCAACCCAAGGACGACAGTGAAGAAGACATAGTGGGTGGCTCAGCCATCCAGAAAACAACCTCAGCTCACGAGGTCATGGCAGTCATTGCACCCTGGACCGAACCACTCCTAGCATACTTACTTCACAAGGAGCTGCCCGAAGTCAAAACCAACGCACGACGGATCATAAGGCGGTCTAAGGCTTATAAAGTCCACGAGGGTGAGCTCTATAAGCTAAGTACCACGGGGGTCCTCCAATGATGCATACCTGAAAAGGAAGGGAGATTGCTGCTACAAGAAACAGACGCCGGCATGAGCGGAGATCACGCCGCTGCTTGGACCTTGGTCAGCAAGGCTTTCCGAGATGGTTTTTACTAGTCGACAGCAGGGGCTGATGCAACAACATTAGTACAATGCTGCCTGGGCTGTCAAGTGTTTGCCAAACAAAGTCACATGCCCCCCACAGCCCTCCGCACTATCCGAATCACCTAGCCTTTCGTGGTCTGGGGGCTGGACATGGTTGGCCCTCTTAAAGGAGGGTCATGTAAAAACAAATACTTACTTGTCAAGGTGGACAGGTTTACTAAATGGATCGAGGCAAAACCAGTTACCTTGGCCGGAGCAGTCCCAGTAATCGAGTTCATCTTCGGGGCAGTACACCATTACAATATCCCCCACAGTCTCATAACAGACAACGGGACAAACTTCACAGCCAAGGAGGTCAAAGCGTGATGCGCCAAGATGGGCATAAAGCTTGATTACGCGTCCATCTATCATCCGCAGTCAAACAGACAGGTAGAACGCGCCAATGGACTAATACTCAGTGGTATCAAACCGAGGCTAGTATGCTCCCTTAAAGAATAAGACTGCAAATGGGTAGAAGAACTAGATTACATCCTACGGGAGCTCCGCACCACGCCAAATCAATAATAAATCATGCTCCAACTTCATAGCATAACGAGAGACTATACGTGCATGCTTAGGGAATCACAAACCTTAACACTAGTATCTTACTAAACATGATCATCCACTAGTACCTCCCACGTATTCCATCTCTATATCGCAAAACTTTTGCAAGGAATCAAACATATCATATTCAGTGATCCACAAGTTTTATGTAGGATTTTATGACTAACCATGCAATGACCAATTCTTGTTGACTCTCTAAATGGATATAAGTGAAGCATCAGAGTGTAATTCTTTCTACAAAAGACCATGCCCTAATAAATATAAGTGAAGCAAAAGAGCATTCTACAAATAACAGTTTTCTATGTGAAGAGAAACAGGGAACCAAACTTCAAATGATATAAGTGAAGCACATGAAGCATTCTATAAAGCCATACTCAAAAGATATAAGTGAAGTGCAATGAGCATTATATAAATCAACCACGAACTATCTCATACCAACATGGTTCATAAAAGAAAAATGAAAAATAAACACAAAAGATGCTCCAAGATTTACACATATCACATGAACGAAACGAAGACGAAAACATACCGATACTTGTTGAAGAAAGATGGGATGCCTTCCGGGGCATCCCCAAGCTTAGACGCTTGAGTCTCCTTGGATATTTACTTGGGGTGCCATGGGCATCCCCAAGCTTGAACTCTTGCCTCTCCTCCTTCTCCTCATATCGAGACCTCCTCGATCTTTGATCACTTCATCCACACAAAACTCAACAGAAAGCTCGGTAAGATCCGTTAGTATAATAAAGCAAATCACTACTTTAAGTACTTTTGCAAACCCATTCATATTTTATTTTTGCATTGTAGCTATTGTATTATAACTTCTCTATGGCTTATACCACCGATACAATCAGTAGTTTCATCAAAACAAGCAAAACAATGCATCAAAAATATAATCTATCTTAAATAGGACAGTCTGTAGAAATCTGAACTTTAACCATACTTCTGGTACTCCAAAAATTCTAACAAATTAGGAGAAAATAAAAAAATTGTATATCAATACTGTGCAAATTTTTTTAGAAACTTTTGACATTCCAGTAAAAAATGTAAAACCACACACTATAGCCAAAGTTTCAGTTTTTGCACCACACATACCAACAAGCAATCTAATCATCCTAAAGGCAAATCTTGGCACATTATTTTTATAATACAATGGATTTGTACAAGGGGATAATTATTTTTGTTGAAAAGTTTATGTAATCGAGATTCACAAAGTTTCCTTGGGCATGAACGAAGTTCAAGGCTAGCTCCCACTTCCACGGTGCTCGTCTTTCTCACTTTCACTTTTCTTTTTGTGAAGTTTTAAGTTCCCCTCTATATGTTTTTGTTTTTAAACTTTATAAAAGCACTCAACAGAATAAAATGACTTCCTAAAACTTCCGGGTTGTCTCCCTGGCAGCGCTTTCTTTAAAGCCATTAAGCTAGGCATAAAGTGCTCAAGTAATGGATCCACCCGGATCCCAAGGTATATCAAAGCCAATTTTAATTAACAATGATTTGGCATTTAGTAGTGAGCACAAAGCAACATATATCATGCAATGATGAAGTCTAACTCTCTTCCTATGCATCAGCATATCATACAAGAACAATTCATGCACATCTAGTAAAGGCCAATACATAGCATAAGCAGTTTCTTGCAATTTTATCGTGTTGGAAACATAGAGAGGTGGAGATGTAGTTCCTCTCTCATAGTAATTGCAAGTAGGAGCAGCAAGCACATGCATATTATATTCATCAAAATCATCATGTGCAACGGTAAAAGGCAACCCATCAATATAATCCTTAATAGGAGCAAACTTCTCCGGTATAGTGTAGTTTGGAGAATTCAAAAAGATAATAGGACTATCATGTGTGGGTGCAGTAGCAACAATTTCATTCTTAACATAAGGAACTATAGCAAGTTCATCTCCATAAGCATAATTCATATTGGCATCTTGGCCACAAGCATAGCAAGCATCAAGTTCATCAAAAAGGGATATTTCAAACGAATCAACGGGATCATAGCATTCATCCTTCGATAAGAACGAAGGGATATTAAACAATGTATGAGTTGGAGAGTTACTCTCATTAGAAGGTGGGCACGGGTAGCTAATCCGCTCTTCCTCCTTTTGTTCTTCGCTCCCCTCATCATCTTTTTCATCCAATGAGCTCACAGTTTCATCAATTTCTTCTTCCATAGACTCCTCCAAAATATTAGTCTCTTCTTGGACAGCGGAGAAGTCCTCAATATATGGTTTAATATAAGCATTAGAAGGATAATTTTCATAGCAATATTTAAGTATGGCAAAATTTTCAGATTTTTAAAGAGTAGCATCATACTTTTCAATCAAAGAAGCAATTTCATAAGCACCCTTAAAAGCAACGAATTCTTCAATTTGTTCAATATCATAGTAATTATAAACACCCTTGGCATAAGAAGATAAAATTCCATCATCCTTAAACTCACGTTGGAAGGGAAGGTGTTTTTTAGGATCTTCAGAACAATAAGTAAAATCATGTATTTCGCATAAATTCAAAGCATAGCAATACAAACTATTAATATGATTGCATAAAAGATTCCCTTTTTGAGATAAGCGGTGTCGCACAAAATAAGCATGCTCATTTAATAATTTTCCCTCAACTAAGCTAGTTGGGGTTTCAGCACGAGCACATAGGGATCGAAGATGATCCAAGTAGAAAGCTTCAGGTGTATGATAGATTTTGGGTGGTTCTTCAACCATTGGTTTAGCAGGTACAACTATTTTTTGGTATTTTGCATTTCCTACCCATAACTAAAGATAGAGAAAAACTTAGAATAGAAAATAAAAACTACTTAGTGATAAAGCAAACAAGCACACACGAGAATATTCACCCCACGCTATTGCTCCCCGGCAACGGCACCAAAAAAAGGTCTTGATAACCCACAACTATAGGGGATCATTTGTAGCCTTTTCCGATAAATAAGAGTGTCGAACCCAATGAGGAGCTAAAGGTAGAACGAACATTCCCTCAAGTTCTATCGACCACTAATACAACTCTATGCACACTTAACGTTTACTTTACCTAGAACAAGAATAAAACTACAAGTACTTTATAGGATAGGTTTGCAAGATAATAAAGAATGTGAAAATAAAAGTTAGGTGTTATATTAATAAAAGTACAATTTAATAAAGCGAGTGTGGAAAAGTGATGATAGGATTTGCGGAATTGTCCCTAGGTGATCGATAACTAAACCGGTGATCATTGTTGCAATTTTGTATGAGGGAGAGGCATGAGCTAACATACTTTCTCTACTTGGATCATATGCACATATGATTGGAACTCTAGCAAGCATCCGCAACTACTAAAGATCATTAAGGTTGTAAAACCCAACCATAGCATTAAGTATCAAGTCCTCTTTCTCCCATACGCAATGACCCCCAAACTAGGGTATGTGCTTCTGTCACTCACGCCACCCACCATAAGCGAACCATGAACATATTGCAACACCCTATAGAGGGGATCCCTCCATTTGCGCGATACGGAGGGCACCGTAGGACAACACCAAAATAAAATATACAACTCAAACCAATCATGATCATCTATCAACCCATAGGACAAATTAGATCTACTCAAACATCATAGGATGGCAACATAGTATTGGATAATAATATGAAGGATAAAGCAGCATGTTCAAGTAGAGGGTACAGCGGGTTGCAGGAGAGTGGACCGCTAAATATAGATGGGGGAAGGTGATGGAGTTGTTGGTGAAGATGACGGAGTTGTTGGAGTAGATCGCCGTCACACGATGATTGCCCTAGTGGAGTTCCGGTGCCACCGGGAGAGAGGGGGAGAGAGCCCCTCTCCTTCTTCTTCTTCGTTGGCCTCCCCCTAGATGGGAGGAGAGTTCCCCCTCTAGTCCATGGCCTCCATGGCGGCGGAGGGGCGGGAGCCCCTCCGAGATTGGATCTGTCTCTCTGTTCTCTTCTGTTTCGCATTCCCGTTTTCTGGCCCTTCACCGTTTCTTAAATTCCTGGAGATCCGTAACTCTGATTGCGCTGAAATTTTTACACGATTTTTTCCATAAATTATCTTTCTTGCACCCTAAGAAGGGCCCCAACCGACTTACGGGGAGGGCACAAGAGACCTAGGCGTGCCAGGGGGTGCCCGGCGCGCCCTGGTGTATCTTGGGGGCTGTGGGCCCCCGTTTGCGTTGATTCCACCTCCCAAAAATCACAAATATTACAAAATAATTCTCCATAAATTTTTGTCGCGTTTGGACTTTGTTTGATATGGATATTCTGCGAAACAAAAAATATGCAACAAACAGGAACTGGCACTGGGCACTGGATCAATAGGTTAGTCCAATAAATCATATAAAATGTTGCCAAAAATATGTGAAAGTTGTATAATATTGGCATGAAACAATCAAAAATTATAGATACGGCGAAGACGTATCAAGATCCAGTGGAGGGATGCCTAGAACCTAACCCCTGGAATGCCGCACTGCTTCGATGTTTCTACGCCTAAACCCCGAGCATCCTCTCCTCGTGTACATACCTATTTTTTTTCTTTTTTGCTTTTAGCATTACTTTGTGTTTTTGGCCACCTCGGGAGAATATTTTCTATATCTTCCCTTGAAGGCAATAAAGAAATAAAGCATGTTCTTTTCAAAGCATGTGTTGATCCCATTTCTTATAACCTATTGTCACTAAAGCCAAAATATGCATCAATTTGACTTAGGATTTGGCCAAGCTGGGTTGCCCCGCTCTTGTGCTTGCCCCTTACGTTCCCGATTATTCCGCTAGGGGGCAAAGGGAGCACCACTATGATTGTTACTCCCGGGTTATCCGGAGCTGTACCTCAGACGGACAAAGCCGGAAGATAGCATTGTTAGGTTTTAAATTTGTCGTCCATGACATAGGAATAGAATGGCGGGGTCTCTCAAACCCCGACCAGGGGCTTTACACCCGAGGTCACCCATCTTCGGACAAAGGTGCTCGTCACAATTACCCGAGGAAAGGAACTGTTAGAAGAACTATTTTCCTCGGAAGATGTTTCTTACGTTAAGTAGTAATATAACATAATTCTCTGACCCACTCTTGTCTTTCGAACCATATAGCTGGATTGCCTTGTCCCTGAAATACCTGGAACGATTACTTGGTCGGGAGTAGGGGACACTCCTCGGCCAATGGATGGGGAGGTAGAATCCGATGGATGGTTGACAGAGTTAGGCTGCGTAGATCGATTAATGACGTAAAGCACTTCAATACATAGAGTCATACATGAATAGTCAATTACACTTGGTCTAGCCCATCTATTAAAACATCTAAAGTGCAGTACTTGTGAGAAAAGCAGGCTGCGGGCATGACATTTTCATACACGAGGCTTGTGAGAATTTCCTTCCTGCCAGGCCCCATGGGCCCTACCTTGGCCAGGTTTGCAAGATAATAAAGAATGTAAAAATAAAAGTTAGGTGCTGTTTAATAAAAGTACAATTTAATATAGCGAGTGTGGAAAAGTGATGATAGGATTTGCGGAATTGTCCCTAGGTGATCGATAACTAAACCGGTGATCATTGTTGCAATTTTGTATGAGGGAGAGGCATGAGCTAACATACTTTCTCTACTTGGATCATATGCACATATGATTGGAACTCTAGCAAGCATCCGCAACTACTAAAGATCATTAAGGTTGTAAAACCCAACCATAGCATTAAGTATCAAGTCCTCTTTCTCCCATACGCAATGACCCCCAAACTAGGGTATGTGCTTCTGTCACTCACGCCACCCACCATAAGCGAACCATGAACATATTGCAACACCCTATAGAGGGGATCCCTCCGTTTGCGCGATACGGAGGGCACCGTAGGACAACACCAAAATAAAATATACAACTCAAACCAATCATGATCATCTATCAACCCATAGGACAAATTAGATCTACTCAAACATCATAAGATGGCAACATAGTGTTGGATAATAATATGAAGCATTGATACGTCTCCATCGTATCTACTTTTCCAAACTCTTTTGCCCTTATTTTGGACTGTAATTTGCATGATTTGAATGGAACTAACCCGGACTGACGCTGTTTTCAGCAGAATTGCCATGGTGTTATTTTTGTGCAGAAATAAAAGTTCTCGGATTGACCTGAAAATTTACCAAAAATATTTTTGGAATTAATAAAAAATACTGGCGCAAGAATTTTCCAGAGGGGGGCCACCCAGAGGCCACAAGCCATGGGGGGCGCCCCCCCCCCCCCCCCCCCCCCCGGGACGCGCCTTGCAGGCTTGTGGGCCCCCTAGAGCCCCTCCAACCTCAACTCCAACTCCATATAACCCTATTCGGGGAGAAAAAAATCAGAGAGAAGGATTCATCACATTTTACGATACAGAGCCATCGCCGCCTCCTGTTCTTCATCGGGAGGGTTGATCTGGAATTCGTTCGGGGCTCCGGAGAGGGGGATTCATCGTCATCATCATCACCAACCTTCCTCCATCACCAATTTCATGATGCCCACCGCCGTGCGTGAGTAATTCCATCGTGGGCTTGCTGGACGGTGATGGGTTGGATGAGATTTATCATGTAATTGAGTTAGTTTTGGTAGGGTTTGATCCCTAGTATCCACTATGTTCTAACATTGATGTTGCTACGACTTTGCTATGCTTAATGCTTGTCACTAGGGCCCGAGTGCCATGATTTCAGATCTGAACCTATTATGTTTTCATGAATATATTTGTGTTCTTGATCCTATCTTGCAAGTTGTAGACACCTATTATGTGTTATGATCCGCATACCCCAAGGTGACAATAATTGGGATTCTTTCCAGTGATTACCGTAGTTTGAGGAATGCATGTATTCACTAAGTGCTAATGCTTTGGTCCGGTTCTCTATTAAAAGGAGGCCTTAATATCCCTTAGTTTCCATTAGGACCCCGCTGCCACGGGAGGGTAGGACAAAAGATGTCATGCAAGTTCTTTTCCATAAGCACGTATGACTATATTCGGAATACATGCCTACATTATATTGATGAATTGGAGCTAGTTCTGTGTCACCCTAGGTTATAACTGTTGCATGATGAATGCCATCTGACATAATTATCCATCACGAATCATTTGCCTATGAGCTTTTCACATATTGATCTTTGCTAAGTTACTTTGCCGTTGCTACTGTTACAATCACTACAAAACTGCTACTGTTACTTTTGCCACCGTTACCGTTACTTCCATACTACTTTGCTACTAAATACTTTGCTACAGATATTAAGTCTTTCAGGTGTGGTTGAATTGACAACTTAGCTGCTAATACTTGGGAATATTCTTTGGCTCCCCTTGTGTCGAATCAATAAATTTGGGTTGAATGCTCTACCCTCGAAAACTGTTGCGATCCCCCATACTTGTGGGTTATCAAGACCTTTTTCTGGCGCCGTTGCCGAGGGGCATAGCTCTATTCTCTGAGTCACTTGGGATTCATATCTGTTGATCACTATGAGGAATTTGAAAGATAATAAAACCAAGATTTTTCCCTCAACTGCGAGGGGAGGTAAGGAACTGCCATCTAGCTCTGCACTTGATTCACCTATTGTTTTGAGTAAGCTTGCGACACCACCACCTGCTATTCATTTTGATATGTCACAAGAAATTGATAATGCTACTTCTGCTATGCATGATGCTTATGATGATACTACTGCTTTGCTTGATAATACTGTGCCACTGGGTGAATTTCTTGATGAACAACTTGATAGAGTTAATGCTGAAACTGATGATATTTCTGAAACTCATGAAATTATTGAAAATGAACACTTTGAGATACCTGCTAGACCTAGCTCTCCTACATATGAATTGCCTGATATACCTGAGGGTTATGTTATGGATGGAGAGGTAGCTAGGGACTTTCTTGCTTGTAAAGATAGAGATGATCTTAAGAAATTACTATGCAAGTGGAAAGAAAAATCTTTGAATGCTAGAATGCAATATGATCCTAAGTTTGCTACTTCACCTATCTTTGTTACTGATAAGGATTATGAATTCTCTGTCAATCCTGAGTTAATTACTCTGGTTGAATCTGATCTTTTCCATGGTTATGAATCTGAAACTGTTGTGGCACATCTTACTAAATTGAATGATATAGCCACCCTATTTGCTCATGAGGAAAAAAATTGTTACTACTATATTCTTAAGTTATTTCCTTTCGCGTTAAAGGGTGATGCTAAGATATGGTTTAATTCTCTTGCTCCTGGTTGTGTGCGTAGTCCCCAGGATATGATATATTACTTCTCTAAAAAATATTTTCCTGCTCATAAGAAACAAGCTGCTTTACAGGAAATATTTAACTTTGTGCAAATTGAAGAAGAGAGTCTCCCACAAGCTTGGGGAGGCTTCTCCAATTACTTAATGCTTTGCCTGATCATCCTCTCAAGAAAAATGAAATACTTGATATCTTTTATAATGGACTAACCGATGCTTCTAGGGACCACCTAGATAGTTGTGTTGGTTGTGTTTTCAGGGAACGAACTATTGAACAAGTTGAAGTGCTATTGAATAATATATTGAGTAATGATAATGATTGGACTCTTCCCGAACCACCTCCTAAGCCAACTCCGAAGAAAAGAGGTATTCTATTTCTCAGTCCTGAAGATATGCAAGAGGCAAAGAAATCTATGAAAGAAAACGGTATTAAAGTTGAAGATGCTAAGAATTTACCACCTATTGAAGAAATACATGGTCTTGATAATCCAACACAGGTAGTAAAGGTAAATTCTCTCTATAGATTTGATGAAGGTGATGTTCCTCATAATAAGTCTGCTAGTCAATGCTTGGATGAATTTGATAACTTTATTGTTAAATAAGAAAATTTCAATGCTTATGTTAGTAGACAATCGAAACGAAATGCTTATATGCTTGACTGCTTGGGAGACTACATGTGTAGAACTGTTAATGATCTCAAAATTATTGGTAAACATGCTTCCATGGTAAAAACTCAAGTAGAACAAGTTCTTAAGGCACAAAATGATTTGCTTAATGAGATGAATAATAAGGTGAATGATAATGCTATTAGAGTTATGACTAGAGGTGGTAAAATGACTCAGGAACCTTTGTATCCTGAGGGCCATCCTAAGAGAGTTGAGCAAGATTCTCAGAGAATTAATGTTGATGCACCTAGTCCTTCTAGTAATAAAAAGAAAAAGAAAACTGATAGGACTTTGCATGCTTCTAGTGAACCTGTTGTAGACACACCTGAGAATCCAAATGATATTTCTATTTCTGATGCTGAGACACAATCTGGTGATGAACATGAACCTAGTGATAATGTTAATGATGATGTTCATGTTGATGCTCAACCTAGTAATGATAATGATGTGGAGATAGAACCTGCTGTTGATCTTGATAACCCACAACCTAGGAATAAAAGATATGATAAGAGAGACTTCATTGCTAGGAAACATGGTAAAGAAAGAGAACCATGGGTTCAGAAACCCATGCCCTTTCCTCCTAAACCATCCAAGAAAAAGGATGATGAGGATTTTGAGCGCTTTGTTGAAATGCTTAGACCTATCTTTTTGCGTATGCATTTGACTGATATTCTGAAAATGTCTCCTTATGCTAAGTATATGAAAGTTATTGTTACAAATAAAAGAAAGATACCAAAAGCTGAAATTTCCACTATGTTTGCTAATTACACTTTTAAGGGTGGAATGCCAAAGAAACTAGGAGATCCAGGAATACCAACTATACCATGCTCCATTAAAAGAAACTATGTTAAAACTGCTTTATGTGATTTGGGAGCCGATGTTAGTGTTATGCCTTTCTCTTTATATCGTAGACTTGATTTGAATAAGTTGACACCAACTGAAATCTCCTTGCAAATGGCTAATAAATCAACTGCTATACCCATCGGTATTTGTGAGGATGTGCCTGTCGTAGTTGCAAATGTTACTATTTTAACGGACTTTGTTATTCTTGATATACCTGAGGACGACAGTATGTCGATCATCCTTGGTAGACCCTTTTTGAATACTGCAGGGGCTGTTATTGATTGCAACAAGGGTAATGTCACTTTTCATGTTAATGGTAATGAGCATACGGTACGCTTTCCGAAGAAACAACCTCAAGTTAATAGCATCAATTCTATTGGAAAAATTTCAACTATTGCTATTGGAGGTTTTGAATTCCCTATTCCTACTGTCAAAAAGAAATATGATATTCTTATTGTTGGGGACATTCATATCCCCATTGAGGTACCCTAGTGTTATTCGAAAATTCTCCGGTTTCATGTCATTCGGAAGAAGTTTGTTAATAAGACTTGATCAACCTTGTTAATGGATTCCTTTTGATGGGCATGAGATGGATGAATTTAGAAAGCACAAATTTGTATACCCAATTTTTACTTTCTGTTATTTAGAATAAATAAAGCAAAAATACTATTATTTGCCTTTTTTCTGAATTATCCGTGCAATAAAAAAATGTCCCGAAAATAAAAGTTCTGCAAATGCCCTGAAAATTTAGTATGATTTTTTATGGAATATTTAAGAATTTCTGGCACTAAAAACACACCAGGGGGTAGCACCAGTGGGCCACAAGCCCACAGGGTGCGCCCACCCCCCTAGGCGTGCCTGGGTGGCTTGTGGGCCCCATGTGGGTCCCCCTCACTTATTCCAGCACCCATCCACTTTGTCTTCCTCCAGAAAAAATCATCCCATTGCTCAAACCCGTGCTCTAGCTTATTTTGCTGCCATTTTCGATCTCCTTGCTCAAAGCTCCATTCGCAAAACTGTTTTGGGGGATTGTTCTTCGGTATGTGACTCCTCCAATGGTCCAATTAGTTTTTGTTCTAGTGCTTTATATATTGCAAATTTTTGTTGCTGTGGTGACCTTGTTCTTGAGCTTGCATGTCAAATTTATATGGTCCAAAGTGTTTTAATGCATGATATAGCCTCTAGACACTTGTAGGAGTAGTTGCTATCAATTTTGTTGAGTTTTGTTCACTTTTATTTTGAGTCACTAAAAATTTCAGAAATTTTTCAGAGGAAGAAAAATGTTTAGGAGGATATACCAAGGGGGTTCCTCGATGAAGAAGGCCCCAAGACTTGCAATATGTGAGCCAGACCTTGAACCACCGAGGGAAGCTCTAGTGCAGCCTTGTGAATGGCCGTCAGATCAGTTCATGGTTCATGCTGGATTTAAGGAGGAATTTAACGCATACGTACAAAATGCTAGCCTTGAAGACTTCGTGTCAGATAAGTGTCGGCAGTACTATCACCTCACTGATTCATTTGTGCGAAGATTTAAGTTTACATCCTAGTGCAATACTCATTCTGTTCTATTTGATCTTTATGATAAATCTTATACCATGGACCTAGAAGATTTTAGTGTTGCATGCAAAATTCCACAATGGGGCATTTATAGTGAGCCTCGTAAGATTGATTGTTATGAGTTCCTTGCTAGCATCACCAGGGGAGAAACTAGAAATTTAACACAAGCTACTATAGGGAGTATTCACTTTCATGCTATACATTATTTTGCCATTTTATAGGTAGATGCATTAATGGTAAAAATGATCATAGCCACCTTTGTGCGTCAGATCTTAGTGTCCTCAAGTGTGCGGTAATGGGTGATAGACGATATAACTTGGGGGCTATTGTTGCAAGGCGGTTACATAATAATGCTAAAGATGGAGATTTCTTTGGTGGGATTTATGCCACTCGGTTAACTAATTATCTTGGGGTACCCATTAGATAAAATGATGTTGAGTTACCACCCGCTTACCTTGATAATGATGCTTTGGTCCGTTACCAGTTTCTTGAGAGGAGCAAACAGGCCCTCTTGTACCGACTGATTTTTGACAGGGAGCGCGTCTTCTATATTACGCTTCCCGCTCCTGCCTTCTTTAACTTTCACGTAAAACGGAGATACTTCATTACCAGAGAGGAGGCAAACAAGTATGAGAGAGAGGGGGAGGCCTCTCGCCTCCACGCTGCAGCCCTTCAGACAGTGGCGGCCACAGCTCAGTACAACCCCAACTACGATTTTGGATACTATCCAGGGCAGTCATGGCCCTAGACCAACTTAGGCCAAAAGCCTAAGCTTGGGGGAGTACGTATTTCTCACCGACATTACATTCATGTTCACACACTCCTTTCAGTTGTCGGTGTTCATACTTTTTCATTGTATTATCCATGTTAGTTTATTTCTTTTTCTCGCTTTCTTCTTGTGTGTTTGAATTTTTTTAAGAAAATTCAAAAAAATAGTTCTCGCTTCTTTTTAGTTTTTGTTTCTAGTTTAATTTAGTTGTAGTATTAAAAGAAAACCCAAAAAGATTTCTCATTCTTCTTTTGCTTGTTGGGAGCTTTCCCGTGTCAATAGGTTTTCTCGTTCTTGTTTTACTTTCTTCAGAAAAACAAAAACCCCAAAAATATTTCATAGTGTTTCTTTGAAATTCTTTTCTTTGGGTCATAAGGAGAAGACCACGATGAAAATGTTGAGTGGCTCTCATATGCATTATTGATTGATCTAACAGAGAGCCCATATTACCTTGTCTTCTCCTTTGCATAAATGTTTGCAGATTCCAGCTTAGTCCAATGCACATGCACTCTTATTATTATTCACACCATTCGGTCGTGCAAGTGAAAGGCAATAATGACGATATATGATGAAATGATTGAGATGGAGAAAAGCTGGTACGAAGTCGACCTATTTTGTTTTTGTAAATATGATTAGCTCATCATTCCTGATTCAGCCTATCATGAATGAAACATGTTTGCAATGGAAATTAGAGATTATAGTTACTCATGCCATGCTTAATTAGCTAGGAGTTTATAATGGTTTGTCTTGAGTGCCAACATGCAAATTAAAATGGTTATGATGTAGTATGATAGGATGGTATCCTCCTTTGAATGATTTAAGAGGCTTGACATGGCACATGTTCACGCATGTAGTTGAATCAAAATCAACATAGCCTCCACGATAATTATGTTCATGGTGATTTATATCCTACTCATGCTTGCACTCAATGTTGGTTAATCTCAATGCATGTTTATGACCGTTGTCGCTCTCTAGTTGGTCGCTCCTCAATCTTTTGCTAGCTTCCACTTGTAATAAGCGGGAATACTGCTTGTGCATCCACTTCCTTAAACCCAAAGTTGTTCCATATGACTCCACCATACCTACCTATATGCGGTATTTACCTGCCGTTCCAAGTAAATTTGCATGTGCCAAACTCTAAACCTTCAAATAATAATCTATTTTGTATGCCCGAATCGCTCATGTAGTGACTGGGGGCCATCAGTATCTTCCATGCTAGGTGGGTTATTCTCATGATGAGTGTTTATTCACTTGTCATTCACGAGAAAGTGGCTGGTAATCGGGATGCCCAGTTCCATGCTCGAAATCAAATCAAAGTATAAATATCAAACAAAACTCCCCCAGGACTGTTGTTGGTATGGATGGTACCCATGGATTAGGCTAGCCGTGGAGTGTGATTGTTGGTGGAGGGGGAGTAAAAACTTTACCATTCTGTTTGAGAACCGCCTATAATGTATCTAGCATGGAAGATACCGAGATCTCTTGGTTGATATGTTGACAATGAAAGCATACCGCTCAAAATTATATTCATCTCTGTTTTAAAAGCTCGAGCTCTGGCACCTCTGCAAATCCCTGCTTCCCTGTGCGAAGGGCCTATCTATTTACTTTTATTGTTGTGAGTCATCATCCTCTTATAAAAAGCACCAGTTAGAGAGCACCACTGTCATTTGTATGCGTTGTTATTAATTGATACTGAGTATGACTATGACTGGATCTCTTTTGCCATGAATTACAATGTCTAGTCAGTCCTTAATCTTAAGGGGTGCTCTGCATTTATGTTTTGCGGTCTCAGAAAGGGCTAGCGAGATACCATTTTTTCATATCATATCATGATTTTTTTGAAAAAGTGTTGTCATCCGAGATTTATTATTATTGCTCGCTAGTTGATTATGCCATTGATATGAGTAAATGTGAGACCTAAATGTTATTGTGAATATGGTTAGTTCATAGTCTTTGCTGAAAACCTGAATATTGGCTAGACATATTTACAACAACAAGATCAAACAAAGTTTGTAAAAGTTTTTCTTTGTCACTTTCAGTTTGTCAACTGAATTGCTTCAGGACAAGCAATGGGTTAAGCTTGGGGGAGTTGATACGTCTCCATCGTACCTACTTTTCCAAACTCTTTTGCCCTTGTTTTGGACTCTAATTTGCATGATTTGAATGGAACTAACCCGGACTAACGCTGTTTTCAGTAGAATTGCCATGGTATTATTTTTGTGCAGAAATAAAAGTTCTCGGATTGACCTGAAAATTTACGGAGAATATTTTTGGAATTAATAAAAAATACTGGCGCAAGAATTATCCAGAGGGGGGCCACCTAGAGGCCACAAGCCCTGGGGGCGCACCCACCCCCCTGGGGCGTGCCCTGCAGGCTTGTGGGCCCCCTGGAGCCCCTCCGACCTCAACTCCAACTCCATATAACCCTATTCGGGGAAAAAATCAGAGAGAAGGATTCTTCACATTTTACGATATGGAGCCGCCGCCACCTCCTGTTCTTCATCGGGAGGGCTGATCTGGAGTCCGTTCGGGGCTCCGGAGAGGGGGATTCGTCGTCATCATCATCACCAACCTTCCTCCATCACCAATTTCATGATGCTCACCGCCGTGCGTGAGTAATTCCATCGTAGGCTTTCAGGTGTGGTTGAATTGACAACTCAGCTGCTAATACTTGGGAATATTCTTTGGCTCCCCTAATGTCGAATCAATAAATTTGGGTTGAATGCTCTACCCTCGAAAATTGTTGTGATCCCCTATACTTGTGGGTTATCAAGCATAAAGCACCATGTTCAAGTAGAGGGTACAGTGGGTTGCCGGAGAGTGGACCGTTGAATATAGATGGGGGAAGGTGATGGAGTTGTTGGTGAAGATGACGGAGTTGTTGGAGTAGATCGCCGTGACATGATGATTGCCCCGGCGGCGTTCCGGCACCACCGAGAAAGAGGGGGAGAGAGAGCCCCCCTCCTTCTTCTTCTTCCTTGGCCTACCCCCTAGATGGGTTTCGCATTCCTGTTTTCTGGCCCTTCACCATTTCTTAAATTCCTAGATATCCGTAACTCCGATTGCGCTGAAATTTTTACACGATTTTTTCCATAAATTATCTTTCTTGCGTCCGGAGAAGGGCCCCAACCGACTTACGGGGAGGGCACAAGACACCTGGGCACGCCAGGCGGGTGCCCGGTGCGCCCTGGTGTATCTTGGGGGCTGTGGGCCCCCGTTTGCGTTGATTCCACCTCCCAAAAATCACAAATATTCCAAAATAATTCTCCAAAAAAATTTGTCGCGTTTGGACTTTGTTTGATATGGATATTCTGCGAAACAAAAAACATGCAACAAACAGGAACTGGCACTGGGCACTGGATCAATAGGTTAGTCCAATAAATCATATAAAATGTTGCCAAAAAATATGTGAAAGTTGTATAATATTGGCATGAAATAATAAAATATTATAGATACGACGGAGACGTATCAAGATCCAGCGGAGGGATGCCCAGAACCTAACCCCTGGAATGCCGCACTGCTCCGACGTTTCTACGCCTAAACCCCAAGCATCCTCTCCTCGTGTACATACCTATTTTTTTCTCTTTTGCTTTTAGCATTACTTTGTGTTTTTTGGCCACCTCGGGAGAATATTTTCTATATCTTCCCTTGAAGGCAATAAAGAAATAAAGCATGTTCTTTTCAAAGCATGCGTTGATCCCATTTCTTATAACCTATTGTCGGTAAAGCCAAAATATGCATCAATTTGACTTAGGATTTGGCCAAGCTGGGTTGCCCGGCTCTTGTGCTTGCCCCTTACGTTCCCGATTATTCTGCTAGGGGGGCAAAGGAAGCACCACTATGATTGTTACTCCCGGGTTATCCGGAGCAGTACCTTAGACGGACAAAGCCGGAAGCTAGCATTCTTAGGTTTTAAATTTGTCGTCCATGACATAGGAATAGAATGGGGGGCCTCTCAAACCCCGACCAGGGGCTTTACACCCGAGGTCACCCATCTTCGACAAAGGTGCTCGGCACAATTACCCGAGGAAAGGAACTGTTAGAAGAACTATTTTCCTCGGAAGATGTTTCTTACGTTAAGCAGTAATATAACATAATTCTCTGACCCACTATTGTCATTAGAACCATATAGCTGGATTGCCTTGTCCCTGAAATACATGGACCGATTACTTTGGTCGGGAGTAGGGGACACTCCTCGGCCAATGGACGGGGAGGTAGAATCCGATGGATGGTTGACAGAGTTAGGCTGTGCAGATCGATTAATGACGTAAAGTACTTCAATACATAGAGTCATACATGAATAGTCAATTACACTTGGTCTAGCCCATCTATTAAAACATCTAAAGTGCAGTACTTGTGAGAAAAGCAGGCTGCAGGCATGACATTTTCATACACGAGGCTTGTGGGAATTTCCTTCATGCCAGGCCCCATGGGCCGTACCTTGGTTAGATGTGTTGTCTCCACGCCAGTATATCGCGTCTTGACCATGGCCCAAGACTTCCTTGCTCCCTCAAGGCATGCGGATACCTTCCAGGCTTGAATTTGGCGCCGAGCCTTTTTCATACGCTCAACAAGGACCGCCATGTCTTCGAGCACATGCTGCTCCTCGGGCCATAACGCCTTAAAAAAATCTGCATCGCCTTCCGGGCATCTTGATGCACCATGGCAAGGTGTGCCATGGCATCCTCAGGCAAGGGTTCATTAGCCTCTAATGGCTGACCAGCCATACAAACTAAAAGAAAAACACATGTTAGCCAATGGGTTATATTTTGCGATATCACAACCATCATTAAATGGATATAGAGGGTTACCAAAAATTGTTTGGCTTGTCTGCCGCTCTTTTGCTTGGGTAGCAGCCAGTTGAGCCTTGATATTTTCATTCTCCTGTGCTTGTCGGGCATTATCAGTTCTCAGAGCACTTGTGTATTCCCTTCTTCGAGTTAACACATGTTAGCCAGCTTGACGCTACGATTCTGCATAATGTAGCTCTTCGCGGGCCTGTTCGAGATCCCTTTCGAGGAGACCAAGGGCTTGGGCTGCTGAAATACACGATGTAATGTGACTTCAGAATATTTAAACCACAAACACGTCCGACAAAAGCATAAAGACATTACCATGTGCCTCTCGGGTAAATTCCTTTACACGCTCCACTTCGGCTAGAGTCGTGTCCAGCTTCCCCTTCGTTTGGTCGAGTACCTCGGCCAGTTGATTGTTTTTCTCCCGGGCTCCCTATCAAAGGAATTTTCTTCAGTTACTATCAAGCCTTGATAGGGACACAAGTGCCAATATCAATCCTTAGGGGCTACTGCCAGGCTCTATAGATTAAGTTTGCCTTTACGCAAACAAATTGTGATCAACACAAAATGTGACCGAAATAATATGTCTTTGGATAAAACTTTACCTGTAGGCCCTGGGATAAAATGCTCACTAACTCCTCAAACACAGAGCGGGTATCTCTGAGGCAGGCGTCCACCGAACTGAGAGCATTCAACTCTTGGTAGTAAAGGCGGAGTCCCTTAGAGAGGCTTTCCATCGTCGGTGGTTCATGGCACTCTGGACCTCGGAGGTAGTGGCCGAGCAGGTCCCCGAGTCCACTGGCTGAGGTACCTCGGGAGCAATGTCCAAGGTAGGAAGGGTCCCTGAACCACTATTCGGAGCCAATGTCCCATTGACTCCTTGATTGTCTGTTGCCAGAGAAGGGATGGGTTGCCTGCGATAGGCTTGGGAGAATTAAGAATCATGACAAGCGGTCCTCGAAGACGCATTTAAAGTTACCTATGAGTCGAGGAAGTGCTCTGGCCTGCCCCCGCGGTCGCCATGCGCACCCTGGCTCCCGGCGTCTCCTGCAGTGGGCTCCTTCGAGGGGTCGGTTCTCCATGTGAAAGCTTTGCGCGTCGTCCCTTTGGAGTAGAAGTCAGAGGACTCGCGGCTTCAAGGCGAGAAGCTCTCTTTTGAGCAGAGGAGGGGGGCTTTACTGAGGAGGCCCGCCACGTTCCTGGCACGTCTGGAGTGATGGCAACCTTTGAGCCGTCAAGGCTCTCTAAGTAGAATTCCCCCCCTTCGTATATAAGGGACAGTTCTTCGTCCTTGTTGAAGATAGGGTCTTCCGCCAGGCGATGTGTCTCTGGTTCGGGCGCAGGGCTGATTAGGGTTTCAACCTAGTGCCTCCATCTCTGTCCGGGTTCCATAAAAGGTCAGTCATAAGAATTAACTATCAAACAACTTAGATGAACAAGAAGGGCCAAGGAAACTCGCTATTTCTGCAAGGTTGTAGTAAGACAGCCCGTCTCGGAACTGTTGTCTTGCAAATTCCTCGGCCGATCCCTCATATATGCTAGCTAGGGCGGCCCCGAGGAACATCGGGTTGTCAAGATTTGCTCGGACAGATCGGGAGGTGTCATCAGTACCATTATACATGCACAGTAAGTGCGGGTGTTGCCGGAGTGGTTGGACACTTCGGCTGATCGCCGTGGCCATAACATCTATGATGGTGAGGCCGGTGTTTGTGAGCAGTTTTACTTTGGGCTGCCAGGCTGACTACGTTTGTTTCGTGCTCTTGAGCAATAGTCTGTGGTCTCCAGCTATAGCGCTTCTTCGGGGGTTCCGAGGAGAAAGCGGGGAGCCCGGGCTGAACCGGGTCATATAGCGGAACATCATCTATATACAACCACTCGAACGACCAGAAGTCGGTATCTTCCCGAGGAGTACCTCGAGGGTAGTCGGTCCCCTCAATTGGAAAGACCTCGGCGGCTCCCACCTCATACAACACATCAGTTGGGGAGCAGAGCATTATACAAAAATACCTCCGCTAGAGCCCGAAGTGCGCTTCACATAAGAGGTGCATCTCGCATAGGGCTACGAACCCGATGATGTGCAAGATAGAGTTGGGTGTGAGGTGGTGGAGTTGCAACCCGTAGAACTCAAGCAAACCCCGAAGGAAGGGGTGAATGGGAAATCTCATGCCGCGGAGGAGGAAGGGGACGAAGCATACCCGTTCGCCCTCACGTGGGGACCGATGGTTTTCCGTGTGTGCTTTCTGCGAAGTAAAAAACAAGCAAAAAACAGCAACCGGCACTGGGCACTATGTCAATAGGTTAGTCCCAAAAATGATATAAAGTTGCTATAAAATGATTGTAAAACATCCAAGAATGATAATATAACAGTATGGAACAAGCAAAAATTGTAGATATGTTGGAGACGTATCGCAGACCTTGGGGTACGGGGTCCCAAGCAGTAGATCTCGGATCGATGGTAACAAGAACGGAGGAGACGTTGTTTACCCAGGTTCGGGCCCTCTTGATGGAGGTAAAACCCTACGCCCTGCTCTTGTTTATATTTATGGAGATGTATCAAGTATAGAGTTGACCTACCTCGAGATCGTGAGTTGTGTTCTACCTCTAGGGCTAGGTGAATGTAATTGTGATTCGGTCCCCTCTACGGGGTAAACCCCTTGGCTTATATACACACCAGGTAGGGCATCTAGGGTTACATGGTCGGTATCCGGGGGACTGCACAGAGGCGGTTGGAGATGTCTTGGAGTATACGTGAAGTCTTCAGTAGAGGTAGTCTTGATCATGCCTAGGCTCACAGCTTCTGGACTCCAGCTTGAAGAGAATGAGGGCCCACCCAGCCCATCCGAGGACTACGAGCTAGATAGGTGAGTACCCCATATCTAGGACACCGTCAATAGCCCCTGAACTAGTCTTCGACGCCGAGGACGATATTCTTGAACTTCGGTTCCGGAGTCCTGGCTCGATAAATGAGTTCCTTCTCAGTACCCATTTTTAGCTCGGCTCCGAGGTCTTCGGTCCTATGGACGGTTCTGCCCGAGGCCCGATCCCACGACACATGGTGCCAAATCACTGTCCTTGATCGCCGTGCACTTCTGGGAAACCGGTCACTTTATGATGGAACGACGAAGCGTCAGCTCCATTTCTTATTTATAACCACATAATCTAGGGCTGGACAAAGCACATCTCAACCCTAGCTGCACCGATCTTCATGTACTTCCCTCTTTTACCCCCAAATCCAACCCTAAGAGTCCAAACAATGGTGAGCGACGTGGGTTCCTCGAGGTGACCTCACGGTCCTGTCAAGGGTGATTGGAGAAGCTGCACTATCCCTCGTCTTCAACTAGAGCGCCTGGCCACCCAGGGCTATTTGCCGGATTCAAATTTAGCCTCTACTCGCCCAGGAGTCCAAATGCAACGAAAATTTTTGGAGAATTTTTCTGGACCAGAAGACACAAGATGGGCCAAAGAAGTACCAGATGGGAGGCCCGACGGGAGCACAACCTCCCGTACCGCCTCTTCGCCCTATAAATACCCAAATATTCCAAACACCCTAGGGGAGTCGACTAAACACAATTCCAACCGCCGCAAGTTCCAGAACCACGAGATCCAATCTAGACACCATCACGGAGGGGTTCATCATCCTCATTGGTAACTCTCTGATGATGTGTGTGTAGTTCATCATAGACCTACGGGTCCGTAGGCAGTAGCTAGATGGCTTCCTCTCTCTCTTTTGATTCTCAATACAATGGTCTCTTGGAGAGCTATTTGATGTAACTCTTTTTGTGGTGTGTTTGTTGGGATCCGATGAACTTTGAGTTTATGATCAGATCTTTTTATCCATGAAAGTTATTTGAGTTTCTTTGATCTCTTATAAGCATGATTACTTATAGCCTCGTATTTCTTCTTCGAACCTTTGGTTTAGTTAGGCCAACTAGATCAACTTTTCTTGCCATGGGAAGAGGTGCTTTGTGATGGGTTCGATCGTGCGGTGTTCTTTCCCAGTGACAGAAGGGGCAGCAAGACACGCATGTATCGTTGCTATTAAGGATAATAACATGGGGGCTATTCCTACATGAATGGATCTCGTCTACATCATGTCATCGTTCTTATTGCATTACTCCGGTTTTCCATTAACTTAATACACTAGATGCGTGCTGGATAGCGGTCGATGTGTGGAGTAATAGCAGTAGATGCAGGCAGGAGTCGGTCTACTAATTTTGGACGTGATGCCTATATATTGATCATTGCCTTGGATATCGTCATAATTATTCAATCTTCTATCAATTGCCCAACAGTAATTTGTTTACCCATCGTGTGCTATTTTCTCGAGAGAAGCCACTAGTGTAATCTACGGCCCCCGGGTCTATTCTTTATCATATTTGCTTTGAGATCTATTTTTATTCGCTTTTATTTCTAGATCTATTATTCCAAAAACCCAAAAATACATTGCTGCACTTTTTTTATTACTTATTTTACTTCGCGATTTATCCAATCTACCACAAATTTATCTATATTTTTACCGTGGAGGGATTGACAACCCCTCTTACGCGTCGGGTTGCAAGTATTTGTTCTTTGTGTGCAGGTACCGTTTACATAGTGTTGCTTGGTTCTCCTACTGGATTGATATCTTGGTTTCATAACTGAGAGAAATACCTACCGTAGTTGTGCTGCATCATCCCTTCCTCTTTGGGGAAATACCGACGTAGTTCAAGCGACATCAAAAGGAATTTCTGGCGCCGTTGCCGGGGAGGATCAAGTCAAGATAGTCTCCCGTCAACTTGCCAATTTCTGGCACCATTGCTGGGAGACATCATCAACATCTATCAGGTTCCTAATCACAAATCTCATCTCCTTGCAATTTATATTATTTGCCATTTGCCTCTCATTTTCATCTCCCACACTTCACAAAATTTGCCGTTTTATTCGCCTTCTTTTTCGTTCGATGTTTTCTAGTCAGATCTCTTATTTGCTTGAACTTGCCACCATAAGTGACTTTGGTATGGCAGAAACAGATGATGGCCTAACTCCTAAAATTGGACGATCTGGCAATCTGGATGCTAAAACTTTTGTTTTGGGGCAAGGGAACATTATGGGAAAAGAACATACCCAATAATTTTTCAATAGTGTTGGAAATTTGACTCTTGATGATACTCATGTACTTAAAAGAACTAAATCTTATGCGGAAGCTATTTCAGCACTAGTTCTGAAACTTGAAAAAAGATTTATCCATACCCACCGTATGCTATTTTCTTGAGAGAAGCCACTAGTGAAATCTATGGCCCCTGGGTCTATTCTTTATCATATTTGCTTTGAGATCAATTTTTATTCGCTTTTATTTTTAGATCTATTATTCCAAAAACCCAAAAATACATTGCTGCACTTTTTTGTTACTTATTTTATTTTGCGTTTTATCGAGATCTATTTATCCAATCTACACAATTTTAATCCCGTCAACTTGACAATTTCTAGCGCCGTTACCCATAGAGGGATTGACAACCCCTCATAAGCGTCGGGTTGCAAGTATTTGTTCTTTGTGTGCAGGTACCGTTTACATAGTGTTGCTTGGTTCTCCTACTGGATTGATACCTTGGTTTCATAACTGAGGGAAATACCTACCGTAGCTATGCTGCATCATCCCTTCCTCCTTGGGGAAATACCGCTGTAGTTCAAGCGACAACAAAAGGAATTTCTGGCGCCGTTGCCGGGGAAACGTCATCAACATTTATCAGGTTCCTAATCACAAATCTCATCTCCTTGCAACTTACATTATTTGCCATTTGCCTCTCATTTTCATCTCCCCCACTTCATAAAAAATTGCCGTTTTATTCGCCCTCTTTTTCGTTCTCCGTTTTTTCGTCAGATCTCTTATTTGCTTGAACTTGTCACCATGAGTGACTTTGGTATGGCAGAAACAGATGATGGCCTAACTCCTAAAATTGGACGATCTGGCAATCTAGATGCTAAAACTTTTGTTTTGGGGCAAGGGAATGTTATGGGAAAAGAACATATCCAAGAATTTTTTTAATTGTGTTGGAAATTTGACTCTTGATGACACTCCTATACTTAAAAGAACTAAATCTTATGCGGAAGCTATTTCAGCACTAGTTCTAAAACTTGAAAATAGATTTATCCATACCCACCCTACCTTACAGAGATTGTTTTATGAGCTACCCGTTATAAAGGATCCTAAAGCAAAAAAGTTCGCTACCCTTTTTCTTATGAATGAATTTGACTACATAGTACGGAAAGCTAGGGAAATCTTTGATTTTTATGGTATTAGCCGTGAAAAACCAGTGATAAATGAGATCCTTTATAATAGTGATTATATGTTGAGACATTTGCTTGGAAATAACCAAATCTCTGATGAGAATCTTAAAAAGGAAATCCTTGTTTTAGATATAATCCAACAAGTTTTCAATGATGTTAATCAACAATATTCTTGGATTGTTGCCGGAAATCAAAGGGGATACGTAGATGGGCAACTTGATAATGCTAAAATCTCTATGGATAATGTGTTTCAAGTTATTTTTGCAAAACCTCCTGACAAGAACACATCTACGAAAAATAAGAAGAAAGATGACAGAACTTGAATCTATGCATTATGCCTAGCTAGGGGCATAATACGATAGCGATTGTTGGGAGGCAACCCAGTTAATAAAATTTATTTTCCCTTTTGTTTCTATTCTTGAGTGTTTGTACAATTATGCCTCTGTTATGATTATGTTTTAGTTAGTGTTTGTGCCAAGTAAAGCCTTTGGGATAGCTTTGGTGATAGTTGATTTGATCCTGTTGAAAAATAGAAACTTTTGCGTCCAGTAAAAGAATATTAAAAATTCACAAAAGAGACAAAAAAAATCAGATTTTTTAAAACAATATTGACATAAAAATTTCCTATGTTGTCCTAATTTTTCATAATTTTTGGAGATATATAAGTATGAGAACAATTCGCATCTTTACAGACTATTCTGTTTTTGACAGATTCTGTTTTCTTTGCATTGTGTGCTTATTTTGATGAATCTATGGATTGTATCGGGAGGTATAAGCCATGGTAAAGTTAGAATACAGTAGATATAATGCAATAACAAAATTTTAATGGGTTTTCTACAGTAATTAAAGTAAAGATTGGTTTTCTTATACTAACGGATCTCACGAAGGTTTTGGTAAGTTTTGTGTGATTGAAGTTTTCAAGTTTTAGGTGAGATCGCGATGGATGAAGGAATAAGGAGTGAAAAGAGCCTAAGCTTGGGGATTCCCCATGGCATCCCAAGTTAATATTCAAGGAGAACCAAGCAACTAAGCTTGGGGATGCCCCGGAAGGCATCCCCTCTTTCTTCTAACGACCATCGGTATTTTACTTGGAGCTATATTTTTATTCGTCACATATCATGAGTTTTGCTTGGAGCGTCTTGTATTATATGAGTCTTTGCTTTATTTGCTTTTTAGTTTGTCACAAGTATCCTTGCTGGACACACCTATTTGACAGAGCCAAAATTATGCTATGATTTGTTAGAATTGCTCTATATGCTTCACTTAAATTTTTTGAGCCATGGAATTGCTCTAGTGCTTCACTTATATCTTTTTAACACGGTGTGCTTTAATATTTTTGAAGAAATGCTCTCATGCTTCACTTAGATTAATTTGAGATTTAGTAAATTTTTGAAGAAATTCTCTCATGCTTCACTTATATTATTTTGAGAGACGAAAATTTTTATGCTCATGTTCTTCACTTTGATTTGTTTGAGCTTGTCAAAAGCAATTGCAATATATGAAACTAGTCCCAAAGTGATAGATATTCAAGAGGGATATAATAAAAACTTTCATGAAGATCATTGGACAAAATAAACTTGATTTTTTGTAATAGTTTTGAGATATGATGATAGTGATATGTGAGCCATGTTGATGAGTAATTATGCTTTAGTAAGAATATTGGTGTTAAGGTTTGTGATTCCTTATGCAAGCACGAAAGTCAATAGTTATGCAATGAAATTACATCCTACTTGTGGTGCATTATTCGGTGTTAGTTATGCTTAATGCTCGCTTATCAGATTTATCATTTCTTGGTTGGTTGCTTCTCAATCTTTTTGCTAGCCTCCACTTGTACTAAGTAGAAATACTACTTGTGTATCCAAAATCCTTAAACCCAGTTTTGCCATATGAGTACACCATACCTACCTATATGCGGTATTTCCGTGCCGTTCTAAGCAAATTTGTATGTGTCATCTCTAATTTTCAAAATAAATTTCCTTTTTGTGTGCCCGTACCGCTCATGAAGCGGCAGGGGGAGGCTAATATTTTCCATGCTAGATGTGTTATTCTCAAGATGAGTGTTTATTCACTTGTCATTGTACGAGAGTGTGGTGGTAATAGGGATGCCCAGTCCAGAAATGAAAAAGAAATTTACTTTATGTTGTCAAATAATAAATTCCTTGGAAAGTATTGGTATGGACTGTACCCGTGGATACGGCTAGCCATGGAATGTGAAATAATGGTGGAAAAAGGAATAAACTTTATTTTCTGTTTGGGAACCGCCTATGATATATCTAGCATGGAAAGTGTTGGGAATTACTCGGTCGTTTTTGTTGACGGGAAAAGTATGCCTCTCAAAAAAAATTATCTCTCAATTTTAGCTTTGAGCTCTCGCACCTCTACAAATCCCTACTTCCCTCTACGAAGGGCCTATCTATTTACTTTATGCAATTTTAATTTTTATTTGAGTCTCCATCTTCTCTTATAAAGCACCAAATAAGGGGCACTATGATCGTACTTGAGCATTGGGTGTAGCTAATATGCGAGTGTGTTTCATGAATGGATCAATGATTAAGCATGATGGGCTAGGGATAACTTTCTTTAGTGTTGATATTTTGAAAGACATGGTTGCTTGTTGATATGCTTGAGTATTGAAATCTTCATGTCAAAACTAGACTATTGCTTTGAACCATATAAAAGTCCAAATGTCCATGCTACAAAAGAAAAGAATATGTGATGAACAAGTTAGGCAGCATTCCACATCAAAAATTCTGTTTTTATCATTTACCTACTAGAGGACGAGTAGGAATTAAGCTTGGGGATGCTGATACGTCTCCAATGTATCTATAATTTTTGCTTGTTCCATGCTGTTATATTATCATTCTTGGATGTTTTACAATCATTTTATAGCAACTTTATATCATTTTTTGGGACTAACCTATTGACATAATGCCCAGTGCCAGTTGTTGTTTTTTGCTTGTTTTTTACTTCGCAGAATATCAGTACCAAATGGAGTCCAAATGCAGCGAAACTTTTTGGAGAATTTTTCTGGACCAGAAGACACAAGATGGGCCAAATAAGTACCAGAGGGGAGGCCCGAGGGGAGCACAACCCCCCAGGGCGCGCCCTGGTGGGTTGTGCCCACCTCGGTGGCCTCCCGCACCGCCTCTTCGCCCTATAAATAACCAAATATTCCAAAAACCCTGGGGGAGTTGATGAAACACAATTCCAGCCGCCACAAGTTCCAGAACCACGAGATCCAATCTAGGCACCATCAAGGAGGGGTTCATCATCCTCATTGCTGCCTCTCCGATGATGCATGTGTAGTTAATCATAGACCTACGGGTCCATAGGCAGTAGCTAGATGGCTTCATCTCTCTCTTTTGATTCTCAATACAATGGTCTCTTGGAGATCTATTTGATGTAACTCTTTTTTGTGATGTGTTTGTTGGGATCAGGTGAACTTTGAGTTTATGATCAGATCTATATCCATGAATATTATTTGAGTCTTCTTTTGATCTCTTATATGCATGATTATTTATAGCCTCGTATTTCTTCTTCGAACCTTTGGTTTAGTTAGGCCAACTAGATCGATTTTTCTTGCCATGGGAAGAGGTGCTTTATGATGGGTTTGATCGTGCGGTGTTCTTTCCTAGTGACAGAAGGGGCAGCAAGACACGCATGTATCGTTGCTATTAAGGATAACAAGATGGGGGCTATTCCTACATGAATAGATCTCGTCTACATCATGTCATCGTTCTTATTGCATTGCTCCGTTTTTCCATGAACTTAATACACTAGATGCATGCTGGATAGCGGTCAATGTGTGGAGTAGTAGTAGTAGATGCAGGCAGGAGTCGGTCTACTAATCTTGGACGTGATGCCTATATATTGATCATTGCCTTGGATATCGTCATAATTATTCGATCTTCTATCAATTGCCCAACAGTAATTTGTTTACCCACCGTGTGCTATTTTCTTGAGAGAATCCACTAGTGAAATCTACGGCCCCTTGTCTATTCTTTATCATATTTGCTTTGAGAACTATTTTTATTCGCTTTTATTTTCAGATCTATTATTCCAAAAACCCAAAAATACCTTGCTGTACTTTTTTTATTACTTGTTTTATTTCATGATTTATCAAGAGCTATTTATCCAATCTACCACAAATCTATCTATCTTTTTACCGTGGAGGGATTGACAACCCCTCTTACGCGTCGGGTTGCAAGTATTTGTTCTTTGTGTGCAGGTACCATTTACATAGTGTTGCTTGGTTCTCCTACTGGATTGATACCTTGGTTTCATAACTGAGGGAAATACCTACCATAGTTGTGATGCATCATCCCTTCCTCTTTGGGGAAATACCAACGTAGTTCAAGCGACATCAGTCTGCCGGATTTCACACCAACAACCACAGACCTACGGGTCCATAGCTAGTAGCTAGATGGCTTCTTCTCTCTCTTTGATCTTCAATAAAATGTTCTCCTTGATGTTCTTAGAGTTCTATCCGATGTAATCTTCTTTTGCGGTGTATTTGTTGGGATCCGATGAATTGTGGGTTTATGATCAGATTATTCATGAATATTAATTGAGCCTTTTCTGAATTATTTTATGCATGATTGTTATAGCTTTGTATTTCTCTCCAATCTATCTGTTTAGTTTGGCCAACTAGATTGATTTATCTTGCAATGGGAGAGGTACTTTGTGATGGGTTCAATCTTGTGGTTCTCCATCCCAGTGACAAAAAGGGAAAGGACACATATTTGTATTGTTGCCATTAAGGATAAAACAACGGGGTTTATTCATATTGCTTGGGTTTACTCTGTCTACATCATGTCATCTTGCTTAAGGCGCTACTCTATTTTTATTAACTTAATACCCTAGATGCATGCTGAATAGCAGTCGATGGGTGGAGTAATAATAGTAGATGCATGCAGGAGTCGGTCTACTTGTCTCGTACGTGATGCTATATACATGATCATTGCCTTGAATATCGTCATAACTATGCGCTTTCTTATCAATTACCCAACAGTAATTTGTTCACCCACCGTATGCTATGTGTTCGAGAGAGAAGCCTCTAGTGAAAACTATGGCCCCAGGATCTACTTTTATCATATATAAAAACAAAAAATACCTTGTTGCACTTTTATTTATTTTATTTTGTTTTGCAATTTATCTATTTACCTACCACTACGAGATTTGACCCTTGCAAATAACCGCCGAGGGGATTGGCAACCCCCTTGTCTGCGTTGGGTGCAAGTATTTGATTTTGTGTGTGCAGGTGCTGCTAATGAGGTTCTGTGTGGTTCTCCTACTAGATTGATAACCTTGGTTCTTAACTGAGGGAAATACTTATCTCTAATGTACTACTTCATCCTCTCCTCTTCGAGGAAATCCTAATGCAGCTGAAAGATGGTGGATGTCGCCTAGAGGGGGGTGAATAGGTGCTTTAAAATAATTACGGTTTAGGCTTGAACAAATGTGGAATAAAACTAGTGTTTAATTTGTCAAGCACAAAACCTAAAGCAACTAGGCTCACCTATGTGCACCAACAACTTATGCTAAGCAAGATAAACAACTAGGTGATAGCAATATATATAACATGAAACACTAAGGCTATCACAAAGTAAAGTGCATAAGTAAAGGGCTCGGGTAAGAGATAACTGAGGCACGTGGAGACAACGATGTATCCCGAAGTTCACACCCTTGCGGATGCTAATCTCTGTTTGGAGCGTGTGGAGGCACAATGCTCCCCAAGAAGCCACTAGGGCCACCGTAATCTCCTCACGCCCTCGCACAATGCAAGATGCCGTGATTCCACTAAGGAAACCTTGAGGGCGGTCACCGAACCCGTACAATTGGCAACCCTTGAGGGCGGTCACCGAACCCTTACACTTTGGCAACCCTTGGGGGCGGTCACCTAAACCCGTACAAATTGCTTGGGGCAATCTCCACAACCTAATTGGAGACCCCGATGCTTGCCCGGAGCTTTACACCACAATGATTGAGCTCCGAAGCACCTCAAACCATATAGGGCGCCCAAGCACTCAAGAGGAATAAGCTCTAGGGTACCAAGCACCCAAGTGTAATAAGCTTCTCAACTTTTCACTTCCACATATCACTGTGGAGAACTCAAACCGATGCAACTAATGCAATGGCAAGGGCACACAGAGTGCCCAAGTCCCTCACTCTCAAATCCCACCAAAGCAACAAAAGCTATGGAGGAAAATCAGAGGAAGAACAAGAAGAAGAACACCAAGAACTCCAAGATCCAAGGGGTTCCCCTAACATAGAGGAGAAAGTGATTGGTGGAAGTGTGGATCTAGATCTCCTCTCTCTTTTCACCCAAAAACTAGAAAGAATCCATGGAGGGATTGAGAGATAGCAAGCTCGAAGAAGATCAATAGGGGGAAGAACACGAGCTAGAAAGATAAGGTCCAAGGGGGAAGAATAACCCCTTTTATAGGAGGAAAAAATCCAACTGTTACCTTGCTCCCAGCCCGCAAAGAGCAGTACTACCGCTCGGGCGGTAGTAACCCAAAAGCAGTGCAATGGCATGAAGCCACGAGGCGGTAGTGCAGCCGAAGCGGTACTACCGCTCGCCCCAGCGGCACTACCACTGGGGTTGCAGCTCGGGGTTACTCAGAAGTAGAACAGGAACATGGGAGAAGCATAACTGCTACAGCTGTAGTACCGCCCACTGAGTAGTACTACCGCTTATAGGCAGTAGTGCTGCTCTCCACTGCCGCTTCACTTCCGTTGAGAGTGCATCGAGACCTGGAAGGAGCAGCAGTGCAGCGGTAGTAGCGGGCGGTACTACTGCTTCGCACTACCATTGCACTTCCGTGCAAACCCGACACGAAAGCCAAGTTCCCAGAAGCAGCGGTAGTAGCCGCGGTACTGGACAGCGGTACTACTGCTTATAAGCGATACTACCATTTACTAGAGCGGTACTACCGCTTGTGGCCCCCAACTCACAAGCACAACAACAGATGGCTACAAGAAAACTAGAACTGCCATAATTTCTGGAAATGAGCTCCGAATTGAGCAAACTCAAGCTTGTTGGATAGAGGACAATAAGAACTATTGGTGAAGAAGAGGCAGGGGGTATGCCTAAGATATAGAGGAGTGAAACCTCTATCGGTGAAGAACCGGCAAAAACTCCAACATCAAAAACATCATAGAAGATGCATGAGTGAACTCCGTTTTCGATGAACTCGAGCTTGTCATAAAGATGAACAAAAGCTCTAAAACTCACAAAGAGAAACACCAAACAAGAACCAAGAAAGATGATGCAAGGATGCAATGGTTTGAGCTCTCTACGAACGATACGATCAAGCTACTAACTTGAGAGCCCCCCTTGATAGTACGGCAATCGATCCTATAACCCAGTCTCCCAACTACCACCATGAGACCGGCAAAATAGAAAACCTATCAAGGGCAAACCTTTGCCTTGCACATAGTCCACTTGAGCTAGATGATGACGATCTTGACTCCCTCAAGTTTGACCACCTTTCTTGATTGTGTTGGCTCGATGAAGACTAGTAGATTGCTCCCCCATACTCCACTATGGGTGAGCCACTCTTCAAAAAATCTTCACAAGTCCATTGTCACCACAATGGAAGGCAAGCTTCAAGCATGATCTCTTTGTGATGCTCCACTTGAACTTGCACACTACAACCTTGATGACGATCACCACTTGATGTCATCCTCCATGGGTTGTATGAGATCTTACTTTTGATGCACGCCCATGGAAGCAAACCTAACCCCACAACGAACTCTCACATAGACCATGGGTTAGTACACAAAGCGTAATGGATAATGCTTACCATACCGTGAGATCACTCGATCCCACACAGTACATCTTCTATGCTTTGTGTGTTGATCAACTTGAATCACTCTTTGACTTAGTCTTGATCAACCTTGTATCATGTCTTCTACATGACCAAACTTTGGATAATTCCTTGAATGGCACCTTGGTCATCTCATAAACTCCTTGAAACCAACACAAGGACTACAAGAAAATCCTATGGACAAACCCTTCAAATATAACTCAAGGCAACCATTAGTCCATAGAGATTGTCATCAATTACCAAAACCAAACATGGGGGCATCACATGTTCTTTCAGCAGCTCACAAGTAGCACCCACCATCTACGAGCGGGCAACAACTGACAAAGGTGTCCCATGCGTTAGTAACCGCGCCAAGTAACGGTCAAAGACTTTGAGCCAAAGGCAAACACCCGCTTGGGCTTTTGTGCGGGTGGGCGGCGCAGTGGGGGGGAAATGTGAGGACTGCCAAAGAGCGTGGGCAAAACTAAGGAGGACTAAGGGCATGAAAATAGAAATCCCTATGTTATTTACTTTTAAGAGTTTCTAGTGTCTTTACTATAAACCATTTATCCTCGCTACTCTAGTTTATTCGTCCACAAGGACAATAACGATATTTGTTGAAGCTCAAGCAGTTACTCCACACAAGAACTGTGACACCTTGTGTGTAATAGAAGCGTCACCATAAATACTCCCCTCTGCCCTTCGTTGGGACAATAACTAATTGGGATACTTCCACGAAAGTGCTACATAACCCTGTTTGGCTTGCAGGCACCAGTCATCCCAGTAGTCCATAACTGCGGACACGGCTATTTCAATAGTTTTACACTCTGCAGAAGTTGCGCACTTTACCCACAACATCCGACGTACTATCTGTGTTCACACACGCCTCGTGATAGCTCAAGTATCCAAGTGTAGTACTCGATCATGACCATTCCCAAGACTGGCCCTGACGTAGAGCAACATCCGTAGACCACACATCCCCCACATGTAGGGGACTCCTCTGAGCCACACAAACCTCATCTATCCTGGAGGGGATCCCCGCGTGAGGATCTATTTCGGCATCACATCAAGGTTCATGTCAAGCCCTGTTACCTGGGTATTGTGGTTGCAATGTCGGTTGGGTCGGTGGTCACGTTCTTATTCCAATCCTTCCGAAACCTTTAAGCACGTAGTCTCACAATATTGAGTCACCCATACGGGTACTCACAACTTTTTTGAATAAGTTTCTTTGTGTCAAACATACAGATTCCCACCCACATAGCATGGCTAAGCAACTACCATAGCATTTAGCTATGCCCATAATGTTTCTCGGTTTATCAAGGTCAGGGTAATAACAGCATCTAGGATATCACCAATATCATCATGCAACAGGTTCACTACTAGCCATGCATAATCATAAGTTTTGATGCATGAAAATTAACTACATCATGAGAAAAAACTTGGGTGAAACAACATGGTCAAAGGGTTGATCGCCTCGCTCAGCAAAGTCTTCAAATGCTTCTGGTCCTTCTCCAAGTCCTTCATCTACTTTCATATCTAACGTCGAAATGAATCACAATAAGCAACACATCAAGCAGAAAAGTAAAAGTGTTCAAAAAAGCAAGAAACACTTTTATAGGAATGATAACCCACAAGTATAGGGGATCGTGACAGTCTTCGAGGGTAGTATTTCACCCAAATTTGTTGATTCGACACAAGGGGGCAAAGAATATTTGCAAGTATTAGCAGTTGAGTTGTCAATTCAACCACACCCGGAGAACTAAATATATGCAGCAAAGTGTTTAGTAGCACAGTAGTATGATAGTTTGATAGCAATAGTAATAGTAACAGCACTAACGGTAACAGTAGCAGTAGCAGTTTTGTAGTGATTATAACAGCAGCTACAATGAAAGTAACTTAGCAAAGATCAATATGCAAAAAGCGTAGGCATTGGATCAGTGATGGATATTTGTGTTGGATGATATTCATCATATAACAGTCACAACCTAGATCGATGCACAATAGCTCCAATTCATCAATGTAATGTAGGCATGTATTCCGTATACAGTCATACGTGCTTATAATAAGAACTTGCACGACATCTTTTATCCTACCCTCCCGTGGCAGCGGGGTCCATATGGAAACTAAGGGATATTAAGGCCTCCTTTTAATAGAGAAGAGGAACAAAGCATTAACACATGGTGAATACATGAACTCCTCGAATTACAGTCATCCCAGGAGACTACCCCAACTATCGTCACTTTGGGGTCTATGGATCAGAACAATAACAAGTGCATATAACTAGC
The DNA here is from genome assembly GCA_011799875.1 of Thinopyrum elongatum. Classification (NCBI taxonomy): domain Eukaryota; kingdom Viridiplantae; phylum Streptophyta; class Magnoliopsida; order Poales; family Poaceae; genus Thinopyrum; species Thinopyrum elongatum. Next base: position 320,824,574 of record CM022299.1, on the reverse strand, counting down.
AGATAGGATAAAGAACTCAAAAATATTCATGAAGACATAGAGGGTTCAGATCTGAAATGTAACAGGCCAAGACCGATGGTCCAGATGCCTTCCAGTTATTTTGTTGTCTCTGTGTGATTTATTTGTTTGTTGCATTTCATCATGTCATCATGAGCATTGCATCCGCATGTTTTCATAAAACTTGCATCCGCTCGTAGTTGCTGCTTCTTCCTTGTCCCTGTTGACCTCCTCTCAGATCAACCGGACCGCTCTCTTCTCTCTCTTCTCTGAGCCTATCAAACCCCCTTGTCTTCGTGGCCTTTTCTCAGAACCCTCCCGCGCGTCCGAAAACTCCCATGACCCGAATCGGCCACTCGTGACCGATGGGTTTGGATCATCCCCAAACATCCCTAAAGCATCTTCGGTTTCTCATTAGGACTCCCCTAACCTATTTATCCCGGACCATCTGATTATGATCGGAGGGACCAAATAGCCCCTGCCCCAAATCCACCTGATATATAAACAGTCCAACCCTAATTTTTAGGAGATGTGTCCCATCCATCGCGCCGCCACCCCCTGTCCTCTCCACATCAGGATCTCCTTCGTCTTCACTCGCAGCCGCCAGCTTCCATCCTCGATTTCCATGTCAAACCAATCCATCGATCCTCCCCAACCCGATGGCTCCGACCACCTCACTGGATTTGCGGCGCCGACCAACCACAGCCGCCACCTCCTCTGCTCCCGAGGCCCCGAGCACCTCCTCTTGATCCAGAGCCCGAGCGCTCGATCCCCTCATCCACAAACTCGATCGGGGCAGCCACCTCGCCCGAGCCTCCTTCCAGGGCAGCCGAGGACCTCCTCGTCCCCAACCAGTGTCGCCCCCGGCCTCCAGCCACCATCAGCCACCTGCTTCGCGCGCCCCTGCGCCCGCGAGCGTCTGAGGCTGCAGCCTCCTCCTCGTCCAGGACCACCTCACCTCGCTGAAGCACGTCGCCGCTAGCAACCTCGACCACTAGGCCGTGCCCCTGCTCCTGTAACATCCCCAGATGTTAACCCTGTCATCAAGCTAATTAATGTGCCATGTCATCATATTTCACTAAGTCAAAATACCACTTGTCCCAAATCCAACTTCAAATTCATACTTGAAATAAAGTCAAATATTTATTTCTTCAAACTGCAAAACTAAAATGTTCATAGTATTGCAAATAATCCCAGAACGATTATAAAAATAAAACCAACATTAACTAAATTCCCAAGTTGACCCTAGCAACCAAAACAGTGGACCAACAGCACCTTTTCTTTCCATTTAAATTAAATTCAAATTCAAATAAAATCATTTTGGCTCCAAACCATTTTCTGGCATTGGTAAATATTACACTATAATTATTGAGCTAAGTCACATATTTTTACAAAACTCAAATGGTGGATAAACAATTTAAAAAATAGGAAAAAAAACAGAAAAGAAGTAAAGAAAAAGAAAAGGGCCACTGTTCGCTAGGCCTGCATAGTGTGCAGGCCCAGCCCAACAAAGTCATCGTCGTCTCCCTCCTCCCCGTGTCAGCGCGCGCGCGCATCCGAGCCGGCGATGGCTAGCTGTTGTCCATCCCTCGGCGCCGCTGCCGCCGCGATGAGGATAAGAGCACCTCCGCGGATCCCAGGGCGAACCCTAACGCCCACTTTCCCCTCTCCCTCTCGCTCGCTCGATTTCTCTCCCGTGCCCGAAAGTCACCGGCGTCCTTCGCTCGATCCCGCGGCCACCGAGCCCCTCCGACCTCGCCGGACTGTCCTAGAGCTCCAGTGCCATCGTCCTCTTCGTCTGGTGCCATTGGGTCAAGGCGGGGAGCAGCACAGCAACGCCGACGACTCGATCCCCTCCGCCGGCCAACTACACTGCCTCGCCTCGATCTGCAGCAACCCCGCGCTCCTAAGTTATTGCCAGCCATCGTGTGCCTCTCGGTGAGCGCCTGGCCAGTTCCCCTCTGCTCCCTCTCTCTGGTTTCCGCCGTAGCATGCAATGCCGCGATCGCCCGAGCTGAGCTCCACCGCAATCGATGCCGCCGGCGCTGTAATTGTTTTCGTGAGCGCCTGAGCACACTAGCATGCTCAGCATGCTGCCAGGAGACGAACGCAAGCAGCCGCGCTCCTCCTCGTTGCCGTTTTGCCCGAACCTAAGCGGTTCCCGATTTCGGCGTCCGCCACAGCGGTCGCCGTCGATGTTGTAGCCCTCCCCGTGGCAAGCCAGTGTCTCCATCGTGCGCGGAGTATCATGGGCGAGCGAATGCAGTAACCCGCGCTTCGAACCATGGCCGGACGGCCGTTTCCGCGCGATGCTGCCGTCTCTGGTGGTCACCGGAGCGCGCGCCAGCGTTGAACGCCGGTGGGCCGACGTGGCGCCACTGGGGCCACCCCCACCATCACTGACTAGTGGCCCCAGTGGCCCTGCTGACTTGTTGACTGGGTTGACCCAGTCAACGTGCTGACTGGGCAGCCCAGTGACGCTGGCATGCGGGCCCTACCGCTTAATTAGTTAATTAAAATGTTTTATAAATAAAATTAATTAGTTAACCTAATCAGTCACTCACAGGTGGGGCCAGCTACTAATTAACTTGTTTAGTTAATCTAGCCCCTCTGTTAAAGCCACAGTCACTGACCAGTGGGTCCCACTGGACCCATAGTTCAGGTTTGACTCCAGTCAACCGCACTGTTGACTGCTGATGTCACACATATGTCATGCTTACATCATCCCATACTATTCTGGATAATGTTGATTTAAATTAATTAAATAAATTCTAGAAAATGATTAAAACTTTAGAAAATCATAGAAAATAAACCGTAGCTCGGATCGAAAAACTGTCTACATGAAAGTTGCTCAAAACGACGAGACAAATCCGACCGTGTCATCTGTTTCCGTGTCGGGACCCTCTACGGAGATGAACCCGCAACTTTTAGCCTGTTTTCGGTAAATGAATAGTGCATATACACCGGTTAATAATTCCAACTTAAAATCCTAAAATAACTAATATGACTTAGACATGCTTTTAGGCAACCCTACACTCCACGTTAGCATAGCATGCTCTGTGTTGCATCTGATTGTTGTGTATTTATTTGTTTCCTCCCCCTCTTCTCTCTCGATAGATCCCGGTACCGACGTAGTCCTTGAGACCGACGCAGCTCCGGAGACCGACGACACCACTGACGGCCTTGCCTTTGCCGCAGAGCAATCAGCCAAGCACCCCCCCCCCCCTTGAGCATGCCTATATCGCCTATTCTCTTCTCTCGTGTGCTTGCATTAGAATTGCTGCTGCTACTGCTTTACCTATTCTGATGCCTGACCTGATTTTGTAACCTGCTTTTAATAATTACCTGCTTATCCTAAACTGCTTAGATTAGGCTGGTTAGTGAACCCCAGTGACCCCACTTGTCCCAGTTGCCCCCGCTGGATCATCGGAAGACCCGACGACCAGGCCCCAGCACCGCACATCACCCTCCTTAGTTGTACGACACTGCAGAGTTACTATCGAGTGCCGAGGGTGATACCTCATTTAGCACTTATGATATTAACTCTGTAGAGTAGCTATTTGGTCGTGGTCATCGAGGGTGATTCCTCCTTCACCACTCCCGATAACGACGCTGTCGTGCAACATCTCAAGTGTGAACCCATCGAGGGTGATTCTTCCGAGTTCACCTTGATGGATACATCGAGTAGGAATCCAACGAGGGTGATACCTTGGATTCCCCTGATGTTATGGACGCACGGATACTTGGACTTTACAACTGTTACTTGGAAAGGCGGGTCAACCCTGAGGGGTACCCGCGTGAGCCTAAGTTGCGAGTGATATGGAGTCGGGTTGACCTGGAGGGTGCCCGTGAGATAAATACGAGGCGTGGCTGGGCATTCTTAGCCCTTGCCGCAAGTCCTCGAGACGGGGCGACGGGGTCACATCGATCGTGAGTCTCTGCTCATTACCGCACTTCCAATACACTAACGATTTGGATATTTGATCCGAGTGGGCCTCTAGCCCGATAGCACTAACCATCACGTGGGAACAGTTATGGGCACTCTGCGTCATATGCATCAGCCAAAGCTTAATAGACGCCAGCAACTGAGCGGCGTGTGCTGGGTTGGACTGGTAACGCCCTGCGCTTGTATAAGGGGGGCTAGGTCTGCTCACCGGCCGCGTTCGCAATGTGCAGGAGCATCTGGGGCGATGGCCCAAGACCCCTGGGGACATAGGATTAGTCCGGCGTGCTGACCTCTCTGTCAAGCCTAGGTCAGGTTGCGGCGTATCGTTTGGCCGAGGCCGGGCATGACCCCGAAAAGTGTGTCCGGCCGGAGTTAAGCGAGCGTGGTGGGTAAGTTGGTGCACCCCTGTAGGGAAGAACTAATCTATGCATAGCCAGATCCTCGGTAACGGACGCTCGGAGTTGTATCCCGATCGATACAACTAGAACTGGATACTTGTGATGAGATATGGATAGTAGGGCTCTGGGATTGCTTTCTCGCAGGGAGTCGAGAAAGGATCTCTAGCCGAGGTTGACTCTTGGATATTAGGGCTCTGGGATTGCTTTCTCGCAGGGAGTCGAGAAAGGATCTCTGGGCGAGGTTGATACTTATTACTACTATTACTTTATACTGTACTAATCTACACTCTTCTAATGCTGCAATAGTCCTTCTCTCTATTCTGGCGTTTCTCTATTCTTCGATAGGACTAGGCCTAGTCTTCGATAGGACTAGGCCTTCTCTCTATTCTGGCATTTCTGCAGCCCAGTCCACATATACAGCCTTTCTTTGATAATGTTGCATATGTAGTGTAGATCCTTGCTTGCTGAGTACTTCGGATGAGTACTCACGGTTGCTTTGCTTCCTCTTTTTCCCCATACCCGTTTGATGCAACCAGATGACGGAGCCCTTGAGACAGCTGCCCCACCGACGACTACTACTACGCCGAGGATAGTTACTACTACGAGTTGGCTGACGACCAGGAGTAGGTTCGGAGGGTCCCAAGCAGGAGGCCTGCGCCTTTTCGATCGTAGTGTTTTCTTTTGCCCCGCCTTTTAAAGGCTTATCTGTTTTATCTTTTATATCTGTACTCAGATATCTGATGCTTCCACTGACGCTTGTAAGAGAGCTTATGTATTCAAGCCCTCGATGCCCCTGGCTTGTAATATAAAGCTGGTATGACTTTACTTATGTTTTAGAGTTGTGTTGTGATTCCTTCAAGTGAGTCCTTAGGTTTGATCGTGTGCATTTGCGTGTATGATTAGTGCACGATTAAGCCGAGGGCGTCAAAGCTCCCTTCCCCATTCTCTTTCTTCGCTGAAGCCTCTACCTTCCCTCGCCTCACACGCTCTCTCTCCCCTGCCTTGGACAGGAAGACGCCATGGCCTGCCCGAGTTCTTCACCGTCGCCCTGTTCGACTCCCACCATCGGGAACCGGCTCCCCTCATTAGATCCGGTGGATCCTCGCCGCCTCCTGTCACATGCAGCACCGCTATCCCCTTCTGCTTCATCATCGTACGCGAGGAGGACAGCCCCAGTGCCAAGTCCAGCCGCCGCCAAGTCCCTGCGCCCCTGCCCCTGTTTTTGCCTCATCCTCTGATACGTCTCCAACGTATCTATAATTTTTTATTGTTCCATGCTGTTATATTATCATTCTTGGATGTTTTACAATCATTTTATAGCAACTTTATATCATTTTTTGGGACTAACCTATTGACATAGTGCCCAGTGCCAGTTGCTGTTCTTTGCTTGTTTTTTACTTCGCAGAAAATCAATACCAAACGGAGTCCAAACGTAGCGAAACTTTTTGGTGATTTTTTCTGGACCATAAGACATAAGTTGGGCCAAGGAAGTAGCAGAGGGGGGCTCCGAGGGGAGCACAACCCACCTGGGTGCGCCTGGGGGCCCAGGTGCGCCCTGGTGGGTTATGCCCACCTTGGTGGCCTCCTGCACCGCCTCTTTGCTCTATAAATACCCCAATATTCCAGAAACCCTAGGGGAGTCGACGAAATACAATTCCAGCCGCTGCAAGTTCCAGAAACCACAGATCCAATCTAGACACCATCACGGAGGGGTTCATCATCCTCATTGGTGCCTCTCCGATGATGCGTGAGTAGTTCATTGTAGACCTACGGGTCCGTAGTTAGTAGCTAGATGGCTTCCTCTCTCTCTTTTGATTCTCAATACAATGGTCTCTTGGAGATCTATTTCATGTAACTCTTTTTGCGGTGTGTTTGTTGGGATCCGATGAACTTTGAGTTTATGATCAGATCTATGTTTTTATCCATGAAAGTTATTTGAGTCTTTTGATCTCTTATATGCATGATTACTTATAGCCTCATATTTCTTCTTCGAATCTTTGGTTTAGTTAGGCCGACTAGATTGATTTTTCTTGCCATGGTTCCCAGTGACAGAAGGGGAAATGACACATATGTATCGTTGCTATTAAGGATAACAAGATGGGGTCTATTCCTACATGAATAGATCTTGTCTACATCATGTCATCATTCTTATTGCATTACTCCGTTTCTCCATGAACTTAATACACTAGATGCATGCTGGATAGCGGTCGATGTGTGGAGTAATAGTAGTAGATGCAGGCAGGAGTCGGTCTACTAATCTTGGACGTGATGCCTATATAATGATCATTGCCTGGATATCGTCATAATTATTTGAAGTTCTATCAATTGCCAAACAGTAATTTGTTTACCCACCGTATGCTATTTTTCTTTCGAGAAGCCACTAGTGAAATCTACGGCCCCCAGGTCTCTTCTTTACCATCTTTGCCTTCAAGATCTATTTTTATTTGCTTTTATTTTTAGATCTATTAATCCAAAAACCCAAAAATATCTTGCTGCAATTTATTGTTATTTATTTTATCTCGCGTTCCCGCGAGATCTATTTATCCGATCTACTACAAATTTATCTATCTCTTTACCCGGGAGGGATTGACAACCCCTCTTTTACGTCGGGTTGCAAGTATTTGTTCTTTGTGTGCAGGTGTCGTTCACATAGTATTTTGTGGTTCTCCTACTGGTTCGATAAACTTGGTCTCATCACTAAGGGAAATACCTACCGTAGCTGTGCTGCATCATCCCTTCCTCTTTGGGGAAATTCCGACGCAGTTCAAGCGACATCAAAACGAATTTCTGGCGCCGTTGCCGGGGAGACATCATCAACATCTACCAGGTTCCTAATCACAAATCTCATCTCTTTGCAATTTACATTATTTGCCATTTACCTCTCATTTTCATCTCCCCCACTTCACAAACATTTGCCATTTTATTCGCCCTCTTTTTTGTTTGCCGTTTTCTCGTCAGATCTATTTTTGAGTGCAATCTTGTTGCATAGTCACGATGACTCAAGAGAACACCAAGTTGTGTGATTTCTCTAACACCAACAACAATGATTTTATTAGCACTCCGATTGCTCCTCCCGCCACTAGTGCGGAGTTTTGTGATATTAATGCCACTTTGCTGAATCTTGTTATGAAAGATCAATTTTCCGGTACTCCTAGTGAAGATGTCGCATCCCATCTTAACACATTCGTGGAATTATGCGATATGCAAAAGAAAAAAGATGTGGACAATGATATTGTGAAGTTGAAATTATTCCCATTTTCTTTGCGAGATCGTGCAAAAATTTGGTTTTCTTCTTTGCCTCGCAATAGTATCAATTCTTGGGATAAGTGCAATGATGCTTTTATTACTAAGTATTTTCCTCCAGCGAAAATTATTTCCCTTAGGACGCAAATCATTAATTTTAAGCAACTTGAGCATGAACATGTTGCGCAATCTTGGGAAAGAATGAAATTGATGCTAAGAAATTGTCCTACTCATGTTTTAAATCTTTGGATGATCATACAAATTTTTTATGCGGGATTGAATTTTGTTTCTAGAAATCTTTTAGATTCCGCCGCGGGTGGTACTTTTATGGAGATTACTTTGGGTGAAGCTACTAAATTGCTTGATAATATTATGGCAAATTATTCACAATGGCATACCGAAAGAGCCCCTACTAGTAAAAAGGTTAATTCGGTAGAAGAAATAAATTCTTTGAGTGAAAAAGTTGATTCTCTTATGAAGTTGGTTGCTAATAAAAGTGCTCTCATTGATCTTAGTGATGTGCCTTTGTCTACTTTGATTTAGCAAAATAGTGATGCCGTAGACGTGATTTTTTTCTCGCGAAATAATTTTAATAACAATGCTTATAGAGGTAATTTTAATCCTAGACCTTTTCTGGGAAATTCCTCTAATAATTATGGTAATTCCTATGGTAATCCTTCTTATAATAATAGGAACACCTCTGATCTTGAGAATAATATTAAATAATTTATCAATGCTCAAAAGAATTTTAATACTATGATAGAAGAAAAGTTGAGTAAAATTGATGATATGTCTAGAAGCATTGATAGAATTTCTCATGATGTAGAAAATCTCAAGACGAAATTTTTTGTGCCTAAGGTTGAGGAATCAATTAAAGCTTTATATGTTTCTATGAATGAAAGTAAGAAAAGAACCACTGTGCTTAGAGCTAAAAGAGAATTTTTAGAAAAAAACGTTTTCTAGCGATTGCTTTCATAAAAATGATGAAGATCTTAAAGTGATTTGTGTTTCTTCTATTGATTCCTTGTTTAGTAAAATTAAGATTGATGATAAAGGGACTGAAGAAGATTCAACTTTAGCTAGAAGGCGTCCCGATAATTTGGAGGGTGAAAATTTTGTTGAGAAAATTGATAAAAGTGGGTTTGGAGAGGTCAAAACTTTAACTAGTGATGTGCCCACTCTTTCGGATTACAAAGACTTTAATTATGATAATTGCTCTTTGATTGATTGTATTTCTTTGTTGCAATCCATGATAAATTCACCCCATGCTTATGAACAAAATAAAGCTTTTACTAAACATATCGTTGATGCTATGATGAAAGATTTGGAAGAAAAGTTGGAATTAGAGATTTCAATTCCTAGAAAATTACATGATGAATGGGAACCTACTATCAAAGTCAAGATTAAAAATTATGATTGTTTTGCTTTATGTGACTTGGGTGCTAGTGTTTCTACAATTCCGAAATCCTTATGTGATGTGCTTGGTCTTACCGATATTCAAGAATGTTCTTTAAATTTGTACTTGGCAGATTATACTATTAAAAAGCCTATGGGAAGAATTAATGATGTTCTTATCCTTGCAAATAGGAATTATGTGCCCATAGATTTTATTGTTCTTGATATTGATTGCAATCCGTCTTGTCCAATTATTCTTGGTAGACCGTTTTTACGCAGTATAGGTGCCGTGCTTGATATGAAAGAAGGGAAGATCAAATTCCAATTTACTTTGAGAAATGGTATGGAACACTTACCTAGAATAGGAATTAAGCCACCATATGAATCAATCATGAGGGCATCTTATGGATCTAGAAATAAAGATGACAACACTTAGATCTTTGCATTATGCCTAGCTAGGGGCATAAAAGGATAGCGCTTGTTGGGAGGCAACCCAATGAATAATTTTTTTTTCTTTTTCTTTCTGTTCTTGAGTGTTTGCACAATTATTCTACTGTTATGATTGTGCTTCTTATGTTTTAATTAGTGTTAGTGACAAGCAAAGCCTTTGGGATCATGTTGGGTGATAGTTGATTTGATCTTATTGGAAAACAGAAACTTTTGCGTCCAGTAAAATAATTTTAAAACTTCACATAAGCGACGAAACATTCTGAATTTTTTACACAAGATTTATATACTAATTGCATCTGTTTTCCTAATTTTTAAGAATTTTTGGAGTTACAAAAGTATGAGAACAATTCGTATCTTTACAGACTGTTCTGTTTTTGACAGATTCTGTTTTCTTTGCATTGTGTGCTTATTTTGATGAATCTATGGTTTGTATTGGAGGTTATAAGACATGGTAAAGTTAGAATACAGTAGATATAATCCAATAACAAAATTTGAATGGGTTTTCTACAGTACTTAAAGTAAAGATTAGTTTTCTTATACTAACGGATCTCACGAAGGTTTTGTTAAGTTTTGTGTGATTGAAGTTTTCAAGTTTTGGGTGAGATCACGATGGATGAAGGAATAAGGAGTAAGAAGATACTAAGCATGGGGATACCCCATGGCATCCCAAGCTATTATCTAACAGAGAAGCAAGCAACTAAGCTTGGGGATGCCCGAGTGGCATCCCCTCTTTCATCTAACGACCATCGGTTTTTTACTTGGAGCTATATTTTTATTCGTCACATATCATGAGTTTTGCTTGGAGCGTCTTGTATGATTTGAGTCTTTGATTTTTTTAATTTTTATTTTTAGTCAAGTATCCTTGCTGTACACACCTATTTGAGAGAGCCAAAATTATGCTATGATTTGTTAGAATTGCTCTCTATGCTTCACTTAAATTTTTTGAGCTATGGAATTGCTCTAGTGCTTCACTTATATCTTTTTGAGCACGGTGTGCTTTATTATTTTTGAAGAAATGCTCTCATGCTGCACTTAGATTTATTTGAGAGTTAGTAAATTTTTGAAGAAATTCTCTCATGCTTCACTTATATTATTTTGAGAGAAGAAAAATTTTATACTCATGTTCTTCACTTAGATTTGTTTGAGCTATCAAAAGCAACATATGAAACTTGTCCCAAAGTGATAGATATTCAAGAGGGATATAATAAAAAAATTCATGAAGATCATTGGACAAAATAAACTTGATTCCTTGTAATAGTTTTGTGATATGATGATATAATATGTGAGTCATGTTAATGAGTAATTATGCTTTAGTAAGAATATTGATGCTAAGGTTTGTGATTCCCTATGCAAGCACGAAAGTCAATAGTTATGCAATGAAATTATATCCTACTTGTGGTGCATTATTCGATGTTAGTTATGCTTAATGCTCGCTTATGAGATTTTTCGTTTCTTGGTTGGATGCTTCTCAATCTTTTGCAAGCCTTCATTGCACTAAGTATGATCACTACTTGTGCATCCAAAATCCTTAAACCAGTTTTGCCATATGAGTCCACTATACCTACCTATATGTGGTATTTCCGTGCCGTTCTAAGCAAATTTGTATGTGCCATCTCTAATTTTCAAAATAAATTTCTCTTTTGTGTGCTCGTACCGCTCATGAAACGGTAGGGGATGGCTGATATTTTTCCATGCTAGATGTGTTATTCTCAAGATGAGTGTTTATTCACTTATCATTGCACGAGAGTACGGCAAAGGTATTAGGGATGCCCAGTCCCAAAATGAAAAATGAATTTACTTTATATTGTGAAATAATAAATTCCATGGAAAGTGTTGGTATGGACGGCACCCGTGGATTCCGTTAGCCGTGGAATGTGAAAGTATGATGGAAAAAGGAATAAACTTTATTTTCTGTTTGGGAACCGCCTATGATATATCTAGCATGCAAAGTATTGGGAACTACTCGATCGTTTTTGTTGACAGGAAAAAGCTTGCCACCCAAAATGTTTTTATCTCTATCTTTTTCGCTTTGAGCTCTGGCACCTCTACAAATCCCTACTTCCCTCTGCGAAGGGCCTTTCTATTTACTTTATGCAATTTTTATTTTTGAGTCTCCATCTTCTCTTATAAAGCACCAACTAAGGGGCACTATGATCGTACTTGAGCATTGGGTGTAGCTAATATGCGAGTGTGTTTCATGAATGGATCAATGATTGAGCATAATGGGCTAGGGATAACTTGCTTTAGTGTTGATATTTTGAAAGACATGGTTGCTTGTTGATATGCTTGAGTATTGAAATCTTCATGTCAAAGCTAGACTATTGCTTTGAATCATATAAAAGTCCAAATGACCATGCTACAAAGAAAAGATTATGTGATGAACATGTTAGGCAGCATTCCACATCAAAAAAATTGATTTTATCATTTACCTACTCGAGGACGAGCAGGAATTAAGCTTGGGGATGCTGATACGTCTCAAACGTATCTATAATTTTTGATTGTTCCATGCTGTTATATTATCATTCTTGGATGTTTCACAATCATTTTATAGCAACTTTATATCATTTTTTGGGACTAACCTATTGACATAGTGCCCAGTGCCAGTTGCTATTTTTTGCTTGTTTTTTACTTCGCAGAAAATCAATACCAAATGAAGTCCAAATGCAGCGAAACTTTTTGGTGATTTTTTCTGGACCAGAAGACATAAGTTGGGCCAAGGAAGTACCAGAGGGGGGCTCCGAGGGGAGCACAACCCACCTGGGCGCGCCTGGGGGCCCAGGCGTGCCCTGGTGGGTTGTGCCCACCTCGGTGGCCTCCCGCACCGCCTCTTTACTCTATAAATACCCCAATATTCCAGAAACCCTAGGGAAGTCGACGAAATACAATTCCAGCCGCCGCAAGTTCCAGAAACCACAGATCCAATCTAGACACCATCACGGAGGGGTTCATCATCCTCATTGGTGCCTCTCCGATGATGCGTGAGAAGTTCATTGTAGACCTACGGGTCCGTAGTTAGTAGCTAGATGGCTTCCTCTCTCTCTTTTGATTCTCAATACAATGGTCTCTTGGAGAGCTATTTGATGTAACTCTTTTTGTGGTGTGTTTGTTGGGATCCGATGAACTTTGAGTTTATGATCAGATCTTTTTATCCATGAAAGTTATTTGAGTTTCTTTGATCTCTTATAAGCATGATTACTTATAGCCTCATATTTCTTCTTCGAACCTTTGGTTTAGTTAGGCCAACTAGATCAATTTTTCTTGCCATGGGAAGAGGTGCTTTGTGATGGGTTCGATAGTGCGGTGTTCTATCCCAGTGACAGAAGGGGCAGCAAGACACGCATGTATCGTTGCTATTAAGGATAACAAGATGGGGTCTATTCCTACATGAATAGATCTATTCTACATCATGTCATCCTTCTTATTGCATTACTTTGTTTCTCCATGAACTTAATACACTAGATGCATGCTGGATAGCGGTCGATGTGTGGAGTAATAGTAGTAGATGCAGGCAGGAGTCGGCCTACTAATCTTGGACGTGATGCCTATATAATGATCATTGCCTGGATATCGTCATAATTATTTGAAGTTCTATCAATTTCCCAACAGTAATTTGTTTACCCACCGTATGCTATTTTTCTCGAGAGAAGCCATTAGTGGAATCTACGACCCCCGGGTCTATTCTTTATCATATTTGCCTTTGAGATCTATTTTTATTTGCTTTTATTTTTAGATCTATTAATCCAAAAACCCAAAAATATCTAGCTGCAATTTATTGTTATTTATTTTATCTCGTGTTCCCGCGAGATCTATTTATCCGATCTACTACAAATTTTTCTATCTCTTTACCCGGGAGGGATTGACAACCCTCTTTTACGTCGGGTTGCAAGTATTTGTTCTTTGTGTGTAGGTGCCGTTCACGTAGTGTTGCGTGGTTCTCCTACTGGTTTGATAACCTTGGTCTCATCACTGAGGGAAATACCTACCATAGCTGTGCTGCATCATCCCTTCCTCTTTGGGGAAATACCGACGTAGTTCAAGCGACATCATCCTCGTTCGAGCAGAGGACGAGCGCTTCCTCGTCGCGCGCATGGGCTGCATCCCCGCGAGGCCCAACCTCCCGCACCGCTCTAGGCCTGCCCGGCCTCCTCTCCACCGACAGGCCTCAGCCCATGGTTAGCCACTGTTGTGCCCACCTTTGCACTATTGGCCCAAGTGCAGTTTCGGCCCGTGTCATGTTTTTTTTCTCTGGACGAATTTAGCTATTATTCCAGGAACTGCAGTTTTTCGAAAAAACCCTCCATGTTCATGCATTAAAATCACACAAACCGTGCATCATAATTAAACAAACTTTATACGTAAAATGCTTAGTTTTTCATGTACTTTCATAATTTGCAACTCTCATCCATATTTAAAATGTTTAAACTTGCTGTTTGCATTCATTTGCATAAATGTCATGCTAAAATGGTTTATTTCATAACTAACTAACCGTAGCTCCGAATTAAGTAAACTTTATATGTAAATGGGGTAGAAAAATGCATAGATTAACGTGGTGCACTTTATTTTGCTGTTTAACAACAATAAAATATGGTTTAGGGCAGAACAGTACCAAATTCAAAATATGCATATGAGGATTCTCCGGAATTGTTGTTTGTTGTTTCCGGCCTCATCTAAATTTCCTAGATAGGTAGATTAATTATGCTTCACCTCTTGCTATGTTAACAAACATTTAAAGTTGATGAGTACTGTAAACGAGAGTGAACTAAATAATTGGAATGTGGGGTTTCGTGTTGCATATTGAGCTCCACTTAATTCAAAGTATTGTTTGTTGCACTTTTGCCATGCCATGCCTTATTAAACCGGACATGCATCATACTTGGTTGTGCATCATGCCATGTTTATGCTAGTGCATTTACCGTGTTGGAAAAATGCTTCTTTCCGGTTGTGCTTCTTCTCGATAGTTCTCGAATACGTTGCGATTGTGAGGATCCGTTCGACTACGTTGGTTCGTCTACTTCATGGATTCGGTCTTCTTTCTAGCGGGATTTCAGGCAAGATGATCATTACCTTGGATACCACTACTATCTTTGCTTGCTAGTTGTCTCGATGCTATCGCTATGTCGCGCTACCCACCACCTGTTTATCAAGCCTCCCAATTGCCATGATAAGCCTCTAACCTTTCCACCATCCCAGCAAATTGTTGTTTGGCTATGTTACCACTTTGCTCAGCCCCTCTTATAGCGTTGCTAGTTGCAGGTGCAGTTTCAATTTGTTCCATGTTGGGACATGGATATCATGGGTTATCACAAGTTATTTAATTAATGCATCTATATACTTGGTAAAGGGTGGAAGGTTTAGCCTTTTGCTTGGTGTTTTGTTCCACTCTTGCCGCCCTAGTTTTCGTCATTCTGGTGTTATGTTCCTTGATTTTGCATTCCTAACACGGTCGGGGTTTATGGGCCCCCTTGACAGTTCGCTTTGAATAAAACTCTTCCAGCAAGGCCCAACTTTGGTTTTACCATTTGCCTAATAATAACTAAAACTTGCATAGGGACCGGCTAGCACCCGAGGACTCTTAATTAACAACCCGGGCCAGTGCTCCTCATGAGTGTTGGTCCAAAATGGGCAGACTGCGGGGCCACCATGGGGCAACTCGAGGTTTGGTTTTACTCATAGGCTTTCTCATCTGATCATGGCCTGAGACGAGCTACGTGCGACTCTTATTGGGGTGTCGGCACTTGTCGCGCCCAAGATGCGATTCTATCCCAATCACGTGATGAATTCATGATTGGGGCACAATCGCATTTCGAGCGCATAGCAAGGTGGATATCATTACAACATACCATGTGCTGAATAAATGAGAATACCAGATAGAGGCTTACACTCGCCACAAGCTACAACATGAATACATCAATACATAGCAATCATTATACAGAAGAGCACGATCCAACTACGGATGAAATCAAACGAAAAAGAAGAATGACATCCACCCTGCTAATCCTAGGCTCCCGACCCGGAACCTATCCCTTGATCGATGAAGGAGAAGAAGCGAAAGAAATCCAAAAGCAAACATGCATCGCTCTCATGTCAATGCACCGCTTTACCTGGACCTGCACCTATTGTTGGAGTAATCTGTGAGCCATGAGGACTCAGCAATCCCATTACCATGGGTATCAAGACTAGCAAAGCTTAATGGGTATGGAATGGATAAGTGGTGAGGTTGCAGCAAGCACTAAGCATTTGTATGGTGGCTAACTTATGAGTACAAGAATAAGAAGAGAAACTACGCATAACGGTTGCAATCTAGTAATGATCAAGAAGTGATCCTGAACTACTTACGAGTCAAACATAACCCCACCATGTTCTCTTCTCGAGCTCACTCGAAAAGAGATAATCACGGTTACGCATGTGGTTGGTGTGTTTTATTCCGGATCTGGTGTCAAGTTCTCTACAATCGGATATTATAAATTTGAAATCTACCACATAACCGTGGGCACGGCTCTCGAAAAGATTAAACCCTGCAGGGGTGTCCCAACTTAGTCCATCACAAACTCTCACGATCCGCGGAGGCAAATCTCCATGTCGAGACAACCCGATCAAACTCGGAATCCCGGTGCACAAGACATTTTGACAATGGTAAAACAAAACCAGCAAGACCTCTCGACGTGCCGACACCCCGATAGGAGCCGCGCGTATCTCGTCTCAGGCCACGATCAGATGGGAAAGCCTACGAGTAAAACCAAACCTCGAGTTGCCCCGTGGTGGCCCTGCAGTCTGCCCGTTTTGGACCAACACTCATGAGGAGCACTGGCCCGGGTTGTTAATTAAGAGTCCTCGGGCGCTAGCCGGTCCCTATGCAAGTTTTAGTTATTTTTAGGCAAATGGTAAAACCAAAGTTGGGCCTTGCTGGAAGAGTTTTATTCAAAGCAAATTGTCAAGGGGGCCCATAAACCCCGACTGTGTTAGGAACGCAAAATCAAGGAACATAACCCCGGTATGACAGAAACTAGGGCGGCAAGAGTGGAACAAAACACCAAGCAAAAGGCTAAGCCTTCCACCCTTTACCAAGTATATAGATGCATTAATTAAATAACAAATATTGTGATATCCCATGATATCCATGTCCCAACATGGAACAAACTGAAACTGCACCTGCAACTAGCAACGCTATAAGAGGGGCTGAGCAAAGCGGTAACATAGCCAAACAACGGTTTGCTGGGATGGTGGAAAGGTTAGAGGCTTATCATGGCAATTGGGAGGCTTGATAAACAAGTGGTGGGTAGCGCGACATAGATAGCATCGAGACAACTAGCAAGCAAAGATAGTAGTGGTATCCAAGGTAATGATCATCTTGCCTGAAATCCCACTAGGAAGAAGATCGAATCCATGAAGTAGACGAACCAACGTAGTCGAACGGATCCTCACAATCGCAACGTAACCGGGAACTATCGAGAAGAAGCACAACCGAAAAGAAGCAAACAACACAGTAGACACACTAGCATAAACATGGCATGATGCACAACCAAGTATGATGCATGTCCAGTTTAATAAGGCATGGCATGGCAAAAGTGCAACAAACAATACTACGAATTAAGTGAAGCTCAATATGCAACACGAAACCCCACATTCCAATTATTTAGTTCACTCTTGTTTATGCTACTCATACTCTTTAAATGTATGTTAACATGGCAAGAGGTGAAGCATAATTAATCTACCTATCTATGCAATTTAAATGAGGCCAGAAACAACAAACAACAATTCCGGATAATCCTCATATACATATTTTGAATTTGGCACTGTTCTGCCCTAAACCATATTCTATTGTTGTTAAACAGCCAAATAAAGTGCACCACGTTAATCTATGTATTTTTCTACCCCATTTACATATAAAGTTTATTTAATTCGGAGCTACGGTTATTTAGTTATGAAAAAAACCATTTTAGCATGACATTTATGCAAATGAATGCAAACAGCAAGTTTAAACATTTTAAACATGGATGAGAGTTACAAATTATGAAAGTACATGAAAAACTAAGCATTTTACATATACAGTTTGTTTAATTATGGTGCACGGTTTGTGAGATATTAATGCATGAACATGGAGGGTTTTTCCGAAAAACAGCAGTTCCTGGAATAAAAGCTAAATTCGTCCAGAGAAAAAAAACATGACACGGGCCGAAACTGCACTTGGGCCAACAGTGCAAAGGTGGGCGTAATAGTGGCTCACCATGGGCTGAGGCCCATCGGTGGAGAGGAGGCCGGGCAGGCCTAGAGCGGTGCGGGAGGTTGGGCCTCGCGGGGATGCAGCCCACACGCGCGACGAGGAAGCGCTCGTCCTCTGCTCGAACGAGGACGAGGCAGAAACAGGGGCAGGGGCGTAGGGACTTGGCGGAAGTGGGACTTGGCGCTGGGGCTGTCCTCCTCGCGTACAATGATGAAGCAGAACGGGACAGCGGTGCTGCAAGCGACGGGAGGCGGCGAGGATCCAACGGATCTGACGAGGGGAGCCGGTTCCCGATGGTGGGAGTCGAACAGGGTGACGGTGAAGAACTCGGGTAGGCCATGGCGTCTTCCTATCCAAGGCAAGGGAGAGAGAGCGTGTGAGGCGAGGGAAGGTAGAGGCTTCAGCGAAGAAAGAGAACGAGGAAGGGAGCAGGTGCATGGCCTGGTGGTCGAGGTCGCTAGCGACGGCGTGCTTCGGCGACGTGAGGTGGTCCTGGAGGAGGAGGAGGCTGTGGCCTCAAACGCTCGTGATGTCTACTATGCAACTTTATTCTTGTAAACTCGTGTTGGGCCTCCAAGCGCAGAGTTTTGTAGGACAGTAGCAATTTTCCCTCAAGTGGATGACCTAAGGTTTATCAATCCGTGGAAGGCGTAGGATGAAGAAGGTCTCTCTCAAACAACCCTGCAACCAAATAACAAAGAGTCTCTTGTGTCCCCAACGCACCAAATACAATGGTAATTTGTATAGGTGCACTAGTTCGGCGAAGAGATGGTGATACAAGTGTAATATGGATAGTAGATATTGGTTTTTGTAGTAGGAACAATAAAAAACAGCAAGGTAGCAATTGATAAAACGGAGCACAAACGGTATTGCAATGCTTGAAAACAAGGCCTAGGGTCCATACTTTCGCTAGTGCAATCTCTCAACAATGCTAATCTAATTGGATCATATAACCATCCCTCAACGTGCGACGAAGAAACACTCCAAAGTTCTTATCTAGCGGAGAACATAAGAAGAAATTGTTTGTAGGGTACGAAACCACCTTAAAGTTATTCTTTCCGTTCGATCTATTCAAGAGTTCGTACTAAAATAACACAAAGTTATTCTTTCTGTTTGATCTATCCAAGAGTTCCTACTAAAATAACACCATATGATACGCATCAACCAACTCTAATGTCACCTAGATACTCCAATGTCACCATAAGTATCCATGAGTTAATTATATGATACGCATCAAACAACTTCAGATTCATAATACTCGATCCAACACAAAGAACCTCAAAGAGTGCCCCAAGATTTCTACCGGAGAAACAAGGACGAAAACGTGCATCAACCCCTATGCATAGATTACCCCAATGTCACCTCGGGAATCCACGAGTTGAGTGCCAAGACATAGATCATGTGCTCTCAAATCCATAAAAGTATTCAATCCGATAAAATGAAATCTCAAAGGGAAAACTCAATTCATCACAACAAGATAGAGAAGGGAAAACACCATATGATCCAACTATATTAACAAAGCCCGCGATACATCAAGATCGTGCCATCTCAAGAACACGAGAGAGAGAGAGAGAGATTAAACACATAGCTACTAGTACAAACCGTTAGCCCCGAGGGTGGACTACTCCCTCCTCATCATGGTGGCCGCCGGGATGATGAAGATGGCCACCGGTGATGATTTTCCCCTCCGGCGGAGTGCCGGAATGGGGTCTAGATTGGTTTTTCATGGCTACAGAGGCTTGCGGCGGAGGAACTTCTGATCTAGGGTTACCCCTGATGCTTTCTCTATTTATAGGAATTTTTGGCATTGGTTTCATGCTATGATGGGC
Organism: Thinopyrum elongatum; assembly: GCA_011799875.1. Classification (NCBI taxonomy): domain Eukaryota; kingdom Viridiplantae; phylum Streptophyta; class Magnoliopsida; order Poales; family Poaceae; genus Thinopyrum; species Thinopyrum elongatum. The sequence goes on along the minus strand of CM022299.1, from coordinate 320,805,095 downwards.
CTCGAGGTGAGCACAACCCACCGGGGCACTCCTGGGCCACCTGGCGTGCCCCGGTGTCTTGTGCCCTACTCCTTCACCTTCTGGTCCTTCCACGAAGCTTCTAGTGCCTCTTTTGTTCCAAAAAAATCATCAAAAAAATTTGTTGCATTTGGAGAACTTTTATTTCTGCACAAAAAACAACACCACAGTAGTTCTGCTGAAAACAGTGTTAGTCCGGGTTAGTTCCATGCAAATCATACAAAAACCATATAAAATTGTTGTAAACATGGCATGAATACTTCATAAATTATAGATACATTGGTGACGTATCAGCTCACAGGCGCAGGGGCGCGTGAAGCAGGCGGCTGATGGCAGCTAGAGGCCGGGGGCGACGCTGGTTGGGGACGAGGAGGTCCTCGGCTGCCCTGGAAGGAGGCTCGGGCGAGGTGGTTGCCTCAATCAAGCTCGTGGATGAGGGGGTCGAGCGCTCGGGCTCTGGATCGAGAGGAGGAGCTCAGGGCCTCGGGAGCAGAGGAGGTGGCGGTTGTGGTTGGTCGGCGCCGCAAATCCAGTGAGGTGGTCAGAGCCATTGGGTTGGGGAGTATCATGGATTGGTTTGACATGGAAATCAAGGAAGGAAGCTGGCAGCTGTGAGTGAAGACGAAGGAGATCCTGATGTGGAGAGGACAGGGGGTGGCGGCGCGATGGATGGGACACATCTCCTAAAAATTAGGGTTGGACTGTTTATATATCAGGTGGATTTGGGGCGGGGGCTATTTGGTCCCTCCGATCGTAATCGGACGGTCCGGGATAAATAGGTTAGAGGAGTCCAAATAAGAAACCAAAGATGCTTTAGGGATGTTTGGGGATGATCCAGACCCATCGGTCACGAGTGGCCGATTCGGGTCAGGGGAGTTTTCGGACGCACGGGAGGGTTCTAAGAAAAGGCCACGGAGACAAGGGGGTTTGATGGGCTCAGAGAAGAGAGAGAATAGAGTGGTCCGGTTGATCTGAGAGGAGGGCAACAGGGACAAGGAAGAAGCAGCAACTATGAGCGGATGCAAGTTTTATGAAAACATGCGGATGCAATGCTCATGATGACATGATGAAATGCAACAAACAAATAAATCACACGGAGACAACAAAATAACTGGAAGGCATCTGGAGCATCGGTCTCGGGCTATTACAACTCTCCCCCACATACAAGAGATCTCACCGCGAGATCTAGGTATGAAAACAGAAGAGGAAGAGGTAAACAAAGTTGCTTCTTGACAAACGAGTGAAACCAAAGAACCTTGAAAGGTTAAACAATTTGAAGGAAAGAATACACCGGAGATGAATGAAGTTGAAAACACTCCGTTAGAAGAGAGGAACAAGGAACATTACATTTACCAAGAGCTCAAGAAAGAAGAAGAATTGAAACCACTCCGATTGAAATGAGAAAGGAATAATTCAGTCAGCACTCCGATTGAAAATGGAAGGAATGAGTAAGGATTTTGGCAAGATGGGACGTTACTTGACGAGAGCAACAACACAATGCCTCTAGAAGAATGGAATGAAAAGAATGGAGAAAAGAACCACAACTTCTACGACAATTGAATTTGAAAAGCATTTTACAAAGAAGGATTGAACGGAATTGTTGGAAAATCAACAACGAAAGGGATAAGCTTGTTGTGGGCCTATGGAAAACATCTCAAATTGAGGTGAAATTGTGCCACTACCAAATGATTGATTTGTTGAGAGGAATGAAGAGATGCAAAACTCCACTTCAAATGATAAGGGAGAATGGATTGCACTTCGAAATGCAAGAAGAAGAATACTTGAGCTCCTCCAACAAGAATCATGACGAATACTTCGAGAACGAATAGAATCCTTGATGAAACACCATGAAGAAACTCTCGAAGAACTCTGGATATATAACAAGATGGTCGCGAAGAAAGGAAGCTTGAAAATATAAGATAAATACTTGCAATGATATATGTGGAGCTTCGTGACAATATAATGACAAAACTTGGAACTCCGTTAAAGAAAAGATGAACAACTTAGAACCGAGAAATTAATACCATGAAGAACTCGGGAAGAAGGAATTAATCACTTGGATGAAACAAGAATAAGAATTAAGTTATGCGTATCTTTCACCAATTTAAATTGATGACAAGCAGCGGATTTGGCATACTACTAATTCTTCTTGAAAAAGGATTGATTTAGCGCAAACTTGGACGGTCTTCAACGCACCACCGGTAGGATTTTGGAAAGAACGAATGAATTGATATGATAACAACACAAGAGGAATGTTGGACAAACCACCGTAAGAATTAAAAAGAACGAACGAAGAAAAGGAATGCATCACCAGGAAGAATTAGAAAATGAATGAAGTTACTTGAGAGAATTTAGATACAAGAGAACAAAGAGATCACGAGCTGACTAGAGAATACTTGAACGATGCACCGGAAGAATTTGGAGATGAATGAAGAAACAACAATTTAGGAGAACAGGAGAACAAGCGGTGAATGATGAGAACAAATAAATCTTCCAAAATGATGGCCTCCTTGGAATCAAAATGAAAATAGCTCTGAAATGCTTCGGATGGTTATGAAAAGAATTCTTGACGATGACAATTTGAGAGGATGGCATCAAGCTTGAACTACGAATCTTCAAGGGAACGGGTAAGGATTTAAGAGAAACTCTTCTTCGGTCTTCAACGCCAACAATGACGACGAGAACCACCATGAGGAATTTGTGAGGTTCTCCGGAATAATGAAGAATAGAAATGTTGATCCAAAGATGAAAATAATTTGAAAGTGATCTTGGGGAAGGCATCTGACTGATGAAATTCATTCTTACGTCAAACTTTGAAAAGAATTTGAGAATAGCTCCGAAAAATTAGCAGAGTCAGGTAAGATCCTAGGAAAAGACATGTGGGTTATGGGCCCACTCAAAAGAAACACCGTTGAAAGTGATTGTTCAGAAAGAAAGATTGCACCGGTTGATTTAAATGGCTTGAATGAGATAACACCCTCGAAATAGCTTAAACGGATTAAGAATGGAAAAGTGAATCTTCTGAGATATCTACAGCACTCCGGAGAAGAAATAGAGGGAGGTGAATAATTAAGAGTAGTTGAATAAGAACTTCCAACATGAGAAAGCATTTGAAACAAGGAAAGGGATATGCTCAAAACTGAAAGCTTGAATTTAGTCCACCAAAGAAGAAAACGAGAACGAAAGAAGGATGAACTTGAAACTTCCTTAGCATCTTCATGAGAATCACCAGATAAGAACAATGATGGAAAAGAATGAAGAGACTTCACATCAGTAAAATGGATACTTGATTAAGAAATCTGATTCCTTGAAGAAAAGGGTGGGAGGGTGGAGAGAAAAAAATGACAACTTTGAACGGGTGAAACGAACAAATCCTCAGGCTTCTCAACGGCACTCGTATGGAATAACTTGAAGAGAAGTGCACTGGTTGAAAAGGATTGACATGACAATTTTGATGATCAAGAAGGATTGGCATTCACATACAAATATGAGAACACCGCTTAAAAAAAGGTATGGAATCAACACTTGACTTCGAAGCAACTCGAATACCAAAACTCAAAACAAAACAAAAGGATTGGCTTGCAGAATAAGCCGAAAACAAATACATATGATAGAGATTTACCCAATCCCATATCATGCATCTGTCGGAAAGATATCGTGGGTAACTACTTGAATTCCCACCTATGAACTCCCAAAATTTTTGGTTATGCAATCTGGTACAACAAGTACAAGGAGCAAAATATCATCACACAACTCCTAGCAGAATTCTACGCTCCAAATGTACTGCCTCCATCAACACATAACCAAGAACCTCGGAAATTGTGTACCTCAAACCTTCAAAAAAACATCTGATATACTAGTTGTGGCAATACATCTGATCGCTCTCCCCAGTACTGGGTGGCGCCAAACTACTCTCACCACAAAGAGTACAGAAGCGTTTTCGATGTCGGCATCCTCTGGTATTCCGAAACTGAAATGATAAGCACTATGACGAAAACACCTTGGAGCTCAACTCCCCGGGACACTTCGACAACCCCTAAATGTCAGAAGGCACCAAGAATAGAATTCCCGTTACATTGATATCACAATGATTCCAACAATACACGCGTGATCCTAAAACAATTGAGTGAAAAGGAGAGTGATGGATCCAAACCACCTACATCACGAGTCCTCACCAGAGCGACGATGGGGATAAGGAGTAAAAAGAATTCCTACTCTCCGATATATAGCTAGACTCAAAATAGTTTTTTTTCTAGACTCAACAACGGCAACGGTTCAATCAATCAAGGGGCTCATGTGGTCGGTAAGGCTCTGATACCAACTTGTCGCGCCCAAGATGCGATTCTATCCCAATCACATGATGAATTGATGATTGGGGCACAATCGCATTTCGAGCGCATAGCAAGGTGCATATCATTACAACATACCATGTACTGAATAGATGAGAATACCAGATAGAGGCTTACACTCGCCACAAGCTACAACATCAATACATCAATACATAGCAATCATTATACAGAAGAGTAAAATCTGACTATAGATGAAATCAAACAAAAAAGAAGAACGACAACCACCCTGCTAATCCCAAGCTCCCCACCCGGAACCTATCCCTTGATCGATGAAGAAGAAGAAGCGGAAGAACTCCAAAAGCAAACATGCATCGCTCTCACGTCAATGCACCGCTTTACCTGAACCTGCACCTGTTGTTGTAGTAATCTGTGAGCCACGAGGACTCAACAATCCCATTACCATGGGTATCAAGACTAGCAAAGCTAATGGGTATGGAATGGATAAGTGGTGAGGTTGCAGCAAGCACTAAGCATTTGTATGGTGGCTAACTTACGAGTACAAGAATAAGAAGAGAAACTACGCATAACGGTTGCAATCTAGTAATGATCAAGAAGTGATCATGAACTACTTACGAGTCAAACATAACCCCGCCATGTTCTCTTCTCGAGCTCACTCGAAAAGATACAATCACGGTTATGCACACGGTTGGTGTGTTTTATTTCGGATCTGGTGTCAAGTTCTCTACAACCGGATGTTATAAATTTCCAATCTGCCACATAATCACGGGCACGGCTCTCGAAAAGATTAAACCCTGCAGGGGTGTCCCAACTTAGACCATCACAAACTCTCACGGTCCGCGGAGGCAAATCTCCATTTCGGGACAACCCGATCAAACTCGGAATCCCGGTGCACAAGACATTTCGACAATGGTGAAACAAAACCAGCACCCCGATAGGAGCCGCACGTATCTCGTTTCAGGCCACGATCAGATGGGAAAGCCTACGAGTAAAACCAAACCTCGAGTTGCCCCGTGGTGGCCCCGCAGTCTGCCCTTTTTGGACCAACACTCATGAGGAGCATTGGCCCGGGTTGTTAATTAAGAGTCCTCGGGTGCTAGCCAGTCCCTACAAGTTTTAGTTATTATTAGGCAAATGGTAAAACCAAAGTTGGGCCTTGCTGGAAGAGTTTTATTCAAAGCGAACTGTTAAGGGGGGCCCATAAACCCCGACCGTGTTAGGAACGCAAAATCAAGGAACATAACACCGGTATGACGGAAACTAGGGCGGAAAGAGTGGAACAAAACACCAAGCAAAAGGCTAAGCCTTCCACCCTTTACCAAGTATATAGATGCATTAATTAAATAACAGATCTTATGATATCCATGTCCCAACATGGAACAAACTGAAACTGCACCTGCAACTAGCAACACTATAAGAGGGGCTGAGCAAAGCGGTAACATAGCCAAACAACAGTTTGCTGGGATGGTGGAAAGATTAGAGGCTTATCATGGCAATTGGGAGGCTTGATAAACAAGTGGTGGGTAGCGTGACATAGTGATAGCATCGAGACAACTAGCAAGCAAATATAGTAGTGGTATCCAAGGTAACGATCATCTTGCCTGAAATCCCGCTAGGAAGAAGATCGAATCCATGAAGTAGACGAACTAACGTAGTCGAATGGATCCTCACAATCGCAACGTAATCGGGAACTATCGAGAAGAAGCACAATCGGAAAGAAGAAAACAACACGGTAAACGCACTAGCATAAACATGGCATGATGCACAACCAAGTATGATGCATGTCTGGTTTAATAAGGCATGGCATGGCAAAAGTGCAACAAACAATACTACAAATTAAGTGGAGCTCAATATGCAACACGAAACCCCACATTCCAATTATTTAGTTCACTCTTGTTTACGCTACTCCTCAACTTTAAATGTTTGTTAACATGCTAAGAGGTGAAGCATAATTAATCTACCTATCTAGGCTATTTAAATGAGGCCGGAAACAACAAACAACAATTCCAGAGAATCCTCATATGCATATTTTGAATTTGGTACTGTTCTGCCCTAAACCATATTGTATTATTGTTAAACAGCAAAACAAAGTGCACCACGTTAATCTATGCATTTTTCTACCCCATTTACATATAAAGTTTATTTAATTCGGAGCTACAGTTATTTAGTTATGAAATAAACCATTTTAGCATGACATTTATGCAAATGAATGCAAACAGCAAGTTTAAACATTTTAAACATGGATGAGAGTTGCAAATTATGAAAGTACATGAAAAACTAAGAATTTTACATATAAAGTTTGTTTAATTACGATGCACGGTTTGTGAGATATTAATGCATGAACATGGAGGGTTTTTCCGAAAAACTGTAGTTCCTGGAATAATAGCTAAATTCGTTCAGAGAAAAAAAAACATGACACGGGCCGAAACTGCACTTGGGCCAATAGTGCAAAGGTGGGCGCAAGAGTGGCTCACCATGGGCTGAGGCCTGTCGCTGGAGAGGAGGCCGGGCAGGCCTAGAGCGGTGCGGGAGGTCAGGCCTCGCGGGATGCAACCCACGTGCGCGACGAGGAAGCGCTCGTCCTCTGCTCGAACTAGGATGAGGCAGAAACAGGGAAGAACTCGGGCAAGCCATGGCGTCTTCCTGTCCAAGGCAGGGGAGAGAGAGCGTGTGAGGCGAGGGAAGGTAGAGGATTCAGCGAAGAAAGAGAACAGGGAAGGGAGCAGGGGCACGGCCTAGTGGTCGAGGTTGCTAGCGGCGGCGTGCATCGGCGAGGTGAGGTGGTCCTGGACGAGGAGGAGGCTGCGGCCTCAGACGCTCACGGGCGCAGGGGGGCGCGAAGCAGGCGGCTGATGGCGGCTGGAGGCCGAGGGCGACGCTGGTTGGGGACGAGGAGGTCCTCGGCTGCCCTGGAAGGAGGCTCGGTCGAGGTGGCTGCCTCAATCAAGCTTGTGGATCTTGCGCTCGGGCTCTGGATCAAGAGGAGGAGCTCGGGGCCTCAGGAGGAGAGGAGGTGGCGGCTGTGGTTGGTTGGCACCGCAAATCGAGGGAGGTGGATGGAGCCATCGGGTTGGGGAGGATCGATGGATTGGTTCGGCATGGAAATCGTGGGAGGAAGCTGGCGGCTACAAGTGAAGACGAAGGAGATCCCGATGTGGAGAGGACAGGGGGTGGCAGCGTGATGGATGGGACACATCTCATAAAAATTAGGGTTGGACTGTTTATATATCAGGTGGATTTTGGGCAGGGGCTATTTGGTCCCTCCGATCGTAATCGGACGGTCCGGATAAATAGGTTAGGGGAGTCCAAATGAGAAACCGAAGATGCTTTAGGGATGTTTGGGGATGATCCAGACCCATCGGTCACGAGTGGCCGATTCTGGTCAGGGGAGTTTTCGGACGCGCGGGAGGGTTTTGAGAAAAGGCCACGGAGACAAGGGGGTTTGATGGGCTCAGAGAAGAGAGAGAAGAGAGCGGTCCGGTTGATCTGAGAGGAAGTTAAGAGGGACAAGGAAGAAGCAGCAACTATGAGCGGATGCAAGTTTTATGGAAAATGCGGATGCAATGCTCATGATGACATGATGAAATGCAACAAACAAATAAATCACACGGAGACAACAAAATAACTGGAAGGCTTCTGGAGCATCGGTGTCCATGTCAAAACCGGCAGACCTCGGGGTAGGAGTCCCGAGCTGTGGATCTGAGATCGATGGGGAACAAGGGATGACGAACATGGTGTTTACCCAGGTTCGGGCCCTCTCGAAGAGGTAATACCCTATGTCCTGCTTGATTGTATTGGATGTATAGTATGGTTACAGAGTAGATCTACCTCGAGATCAACATGAGCTAAACCCTAAGGTGATGAGGTGATGAATGTAGCTCTAGCCCTAAAGACTATAACCCTCGGTTTATATAGACACCGGTAGGGTTAGGGTTACCGAAGATAGATTACAATAAGGATTAAATTGATCCTGGTTTTCCTTGACTTGGAGGGCACACCACAGCTTCATAGACCTCCTGTCGCTATACGGCTTCACCAGTCCGGCCCATATTCGATGGGCCGATGCCCTGAGGACCCCTTAGTCCATAACTCCCTCAGTAGCCCCCCAACTTGCCTCCAACGCGAAGGCTTGTGTCCGGCATCCGCTCACCCAATAGTGCTCGGCTTGCGAGGCGAGTTCTCCAGTGTGCTTCGTTCATGTTCGGACTCAAGTCATGTCCGGAATCCGAAATGACCGCTTTACTTAGCCACGAAGGCAAGAAAATCGTTCAAGTGTAAACAGTGCCTTCATCTGACAACTTTTCCTCGAAGAGTCGCATCCGGCCAAAACACCGAGCAGTTAGTATTTCTCGAAGCGCGGCTCGAGGCTGACGCCACATTTGGCACGTCTCCTCAAGGTGGAGATCGTGCCCTGCCTATCAGGGGATATGATCAATGATTTCGATTCCCCACCCCGCACATAACGTTGCGAGCGTATCGGGAAGTGGATAAGCCAACGGCATGATAAAAGGAACTCTTGGCTTATCAACAACCTATAAAGGGGGAGCTACAACAGTCAGCATCCCACGCCTTCTTCCACCTTCCTCTCACGCAGATCTTTAGAGCTCCAGCGCCCGTTTTCTCTGCTTCCACAACAAATCCCACCCCATCCCCTTCAGCCATGGCCGGATCCGGCGCCAACGGGAAGTGGGACGTCTCCATTGTCACCGATAGCGACATCCTGAAGCTGAAGCAGGCCGGCTACTTGTCGGCCGACGTCGCCCATCGGGCCCCTGAAGCAGGCCAGATCGTCCCTATGCCCAGGCGGGGCGAAAGGGTCGTATTCCTCCCCCATTTCCTTAGGGGGCTTGGATTTCCCCCTGCACCCCTTCATGAGGGGGTTGATGTTCTTTTACGAGCTAGATTTTCACGATCTAGCCCCCAACTCCCTCCTCCACATCTCGTCCTTTATTATCTTCTGCGAGGCTCTCCTCCGGGTCCGACCACACATCAGCCTATGGCTAAAGGTGTTCAACATCAAGCCCAAGGTGGTTGGTGGCGAACATGCGGACTGCGGCGGGGCCATGATCAGCAAACTGACATGGGTCCCGTGCCCGAGGGCAAGTTCATCAACACCGTTAACATGTGGCAAAAGGAATGGTTCTACATCACCGAGCCAAGGGGAGCCGCCTGGGCGGCAGCTCCCGCATTCAGATCCGGACCCCCTACCGGGCTGGCCTCATGGACCACCAAGAGCCCAGACTGGGGGTCCGCTGACGACTTGAAGGCGCTGCAGAAGCGCGTCATCAGCGTAATGGGGACCGGTGCGAAGCTGGTTAACGTGATCCAAATCATGCTCAAGCGTCGACTTCTCCCTTGTCAGGAGAGGGCCAAGCCAATGTGGGAGTATGACCCCGAAGATCCAGCCACCGTGCAACATCTTTTCGGCACGACCCACAAGAAAGTGTGGGGTCTGCTATTCAAGTCGCAGAAGGAGTGGTCGGTCGAGGGGGAGGACATAGGCCTTGACACTGCGAACCCTCCGTAGAAGGTGAGCGGCATTTGTCTTAACATGAGTTCGAATATTCGCACCAAATGATTTGATCTGAACCTCTTTATGTGCATTTTGCAGGGCTGGCTTGAAAAGGACGAGAAGATCAGCGGCCCGGCGCAGCTACCAGACGGGCCCCGATTCGAACAGCTAAAGAAGTTGTTGGTCATGGTGCCGTACAAGGCGCCCGACAAGAAGGGCAAGAAGACGGAGGTGCCGAAAGCCAGGGAGGGCCTCCGTCGCAGGGCTCGTCCGTACAACCGGTCCAGAGACACTGCGGCCCTATCCGCATAGGAGGGGGACGAGGATGAGGACAAGGAGGAAAGCGCCTCCTCGCACTCTAAGAAGAGGGCGGCGTCCAGCGATGTCGAGGAGGTTCAACCTTCTCAGTCCCCGAAGAGACATTGCCGGCCTAAGCTAGTTCTGTCCGACAGCTCGGACTCCGACGAGGAGTCTAAAGCGTCTGAAAAGGTTCCAGAGAGGGAACCCTGGGTCAAGCCCCATGCGACCAGGTACATATCACGGCATTTTCAATTGCCTTATTCTTTAGTTGTCCCTGGTAGAACGTAGATTGATTGTTGTTTGGTGGTGCAGCCCTCCGCGTGGCCACCCCACCGAGGAGACCTCGGAGGGGACGTCCCCGCACGCCGAACTAGTGGACAGTGGCTCATGTTCCGCACCTCCTCTAATCCCCGAAAAGGTTGGGGAGGTGCTATCATGAAAGACCCCTCCTCCTCCGAACTCAGGGGAGGAGGTCGACGCCACCATGGCCGAGGCCAACGCCTCAGTCGTTGAAGACCAGGGGGATGCATCCCTCCTGGCTAACGCGGGGAGGGGATCCGGATCATCCGAACCCCTACAGCATCCGGCTCCCGAGCCCCCGAGGCCCTCGAGGGAGCCAATTCCTCCTTTCGGTGGGGAAGGTGCTGAGGGCCCGACGCCCGCGCCGAACACCTCTATTCGGGCGGCGGCAGGCTGGCCAGATGCGCTGGCGGAGTTGGTGAGCAACTCTGCCATCATCGATGAGCACCACACTCTTATGGGTGCAGTTATATAGGGTGTTCGGTCCATTCATTCCGGATTGAACGACACTGTTCAAGGCCTGCTAACAAGCTTTGAGGTAAGTCAAGTAATGCTCTTATCCTATAAAGCGGTTGTAATCTTTAGTTTGGGTAGGCCGTGTACATAGCAGCACCCGAGACTCTGCAAGGACTTCGGAGAAGCTTGCAGAGGATCAAACTCTGTACGCCGATTAATAATGTCGATGTTTCTTTTGCTGACGCAGGCATCTTCCTTGGCTGCGGTTGCTAATGCCGCGGCACTAAAGGAGATGGACCAGAAGCTCGAACGCTCCAACGGGGAGCTTGACCTTGTCAACAAATGGCTTGATGAAGCACAAGGTAAGCTTTTCGTTAATGTGTGTGATCGCTCATCGCCGGGCACTTATACGCCTGGACTGTATGTTGATCATTCTATGTGTGGATTTTTCAGCTGCCGCTGCTGAGGTGGAGGGCTTGAAGGAGGCCCTAAAGAAAGCCGAGGTTGAGGCGGCCACCAAGAAATTGGCCGCCGAAAAGGCGATGGTCGAGCTTGAGGAAGCCAAGCTTTCCAGCCAAAAGCACGAGGCTCGAGTGGCCGAAGTGCAGGTGGAGCTCAAGGATGCTGCCATGAAGCTAGAGGGCCTTGAGAAGGACAATGAGAAGCAGTCCTCCATGCTGTCCAGGGTGGAGAAAGAACTCCAAGAGACAAGGACCAACGTGCGAGATGTCCGAGAGGAGCTCCGCCAAGTGGGGCAAATTGCAAACGGTAAGAAATACTTACTGCAGAGTGTGTTCGGAGGCAACAGGTTTGCCTTGCTGATGTGGGTCTGGCGCTCCATAGGCGTCTTCGCCAAACTTCCAAGGAGTGCGGCGGCCGCAGCAGAGCACTATGCCACTCGCGAGGAGGACTCCCTGCAATGGCTCTTCTGGTCATAGTTTTCGGCCTCCGAGCATCCTCCCCTCCTCAGCAACTAAGGGAGTCCTGGATTAAGGGGTCCTCGGGTGTTCGGGCTACGTGACGTGGGCCGGACTGATGGGCCGTGAAGATACAAGACAGAAGACTCTCTCCCGTGTCCATATGGGACTCTCCTTGGCGTGGATGGCAAGCTTGGCATTCGGATATGAAGATTCCTTTCTCTGTAACCGACTTTGTACAACCCTAGTCCCCTCCGGTGTCTATATAAACCGGAGGGTTTTAGTCCGTAGGGGCAATCATAATCAGACAGGCTAGACTTATAGGGTTTTAGCCATTACGATCTCATGGTAGATCAACCCTTGTAATACTCATATTCATCAAGATCAATCAAGCAGGAAGTAGGGTATTACCTCCATAGAGAGGGCCCGAACCTGGGTAAACATCGTGTCCCCCGTCTCCTGTTACCATCGACCTTAGACGCACAGTTCGGGACCCCCTATCCGAGATCCGCCGATTTTGACACCGACATTGGTGCTTTCATTGAGAGTTCCGCTGTGACATCGAAGACAGGGTTGATGGCTCGCCTTGTTATCAAGGACAATATCACCTCCGAAGGAGCCCTGGCCTCAGGCCAAACCCTCCGGCTGGGCAGCTTTATCATGACCGCCCATCCGGCCGTTAAGCCGACGATGACTTCTCGGGTCATCAAAAATCGCCTCCGCGTTGACTCCGAATACTCCAAACGGATGGATCCGACGGAGTTGTCGTCTTTAAACGAACTCCTGGATCGCATCGCCACCTTGGGGGTCGTTACAGACTACGATCGGATTGGGCTTAAACCCGATCAGAGAGAAATCAAATCTCCGCCGATAACCCATCAGATAGCGGTGGTAGAGGAGCAAAACAACAACTCTTCCACTGTGTTGAGGACGAACTATGTTCGGATTTCCGAGCTCGAAGAGCCGGATACCTATCTGCGGAATGGCACGCCCTGTCCTCCGAACCTAGAATCGGACGACGGGCCTGAAAAGTCAGTCGTATCCCAGAGCCCGAATTATTAAGCTCGGAAGTTTCTCAAACTTCGGATCCTAAACTGGGTCAGGGTTCGGATTTAAAGCCACCCACCCACCTAGATAAACGCGATCTCATGTACGTACGACAGCAGTCTCACGAAACAGTCCATCACTTTTGGGCCAGATTCCTCCTTATCAAAGACAAGATTGAAGATTGCCGCGACGAAGACGCGATCTCAGCATTCTGCAACAATTGCACGAACGAAGGAATCCTCAACGCCATCAACCGCCGTCGCGTATCACACTTCGCTGACTTGGCAACCATAGTACAGAAGTACTGCGCAATGGAAAGCGCCTGGAAAACTCAGGCAGCTCATCGGGAACCACTGGTTTCCACTCAACCCCTCGTCCGAGCAAAAAGGATGCACCCCCATGGGGTGCCCAACCCAATAGTAAAGAAATCTAAGCCCATTACGGGGCGCGGAACCATTCTGGAGGGATGGCTCGATAGGCCATGCAAAATACACACAACACCGGATACCGTACCAACTCACAGCCTTAGAGCATGTTGGATACTCCGGCAAGTGGCCAAGAGCGGCAAGGATATCCTCACCAAAAACACCTCAGAACAACACCCCCCGGAAGACGACGACCTCAGAGTATTGACGGTCTTCGAGACCTTCGCTTCAAACAATAGGCGCAAAAGGGCACTCCGCGACCTCGCTGAAGTCTGCCAAGTCGCAGCAATAAACCCCTAGAACGACACGGCCATAACTTTCAATGCCAGTGACGAACCAAAATCCAGGACAGTCCGGTCACTAGCTGCCTTGGTCCTCAGTCCAATCGTGAATGGCTTTCGGCTCACCAAGGTACTCATGGACGGCGGCAGCGGACTAAACCTCATCTATGAGGACACACTCAACAAAATGGAAATAGACAGGAGCCGCATCGAGCAAAGTAGCATGACCTTCCGAGGAATCATTCCCAGTCGGGAGGCGCGGTGCACGGGAAAAATCACATTTGATGTGGTATTCGGCACGCCGGAGAATTATTGGTCCGAAGAGATGACCTTCCAAGTGGCCCCTTTCAACAGTGGATATCACGCCCTATTGGGGCGAGATGCATTTACACGCTTCCAAGCTATACCTCATTACGGGTACATGAAGCTCAAGATGCCCGGGCCCAATGGTATTATCACTCTTGCCAGTGATCTGGACATAGCACTCCGCGCCGAAAACAAAACCGCATCCCTGGCCCTTGAGGCATTATCCGAAGCCCTCGCAGCCGAAGAATTAGCCGCACTATGCTCCACGGTGGATAGGGACGACGTAATCCTGGACAAGCGACCCAAATCCACCTCCTTCAAACCAGCAGACGAAATCGTCAAATTTCAGGTCCACCCAACGGACCCCAAGAAGACAGCCTCTATCGGGGCACAGCTGGACCCAATGGTTGATGCCGCATTACGAGCATTCCTACGCGAAAATTGGGACATATTTGCCAAGCACCCTTCTGATATGCCAGGAATCCCACGCAGGTTGGCCGAACATAGCCTCAATATATTGAAGGGATACAAGCCGGTCAAACAAACACTGTGGCGCTTTTCCGAACCCAAATGACAAGCTATGGGGGAGGAGCTGGCCAAGTTAATCGAGGCCAGATTCATCAGAGAAATAAAACATCCGGACTGGCTAGCAAACCTGGTGATGGTACCAAAGAAGGATAAATCCTGGCACCTATGCGTCGATTTCAAAAACCTCAACAAAGCCTGCCCCAAGGATCCCTTCCCCCTCCCCTGCACTGATCAGATCATTGATGCTACTGCAGGACACGACTCACTGTATTTCCTCGACGCATACTCCGGATACCATCAAATCAAAATGAAGGAGTCCGATCAAGCCGCAACGGCATTCATTACCCCATACGGGCCTTCCTGCTTCAACACTATGCCCTTTGGGCTTAAAAACGCCGGCGCTACCTACCAACGCATGATTCAAACATGCCTGGAGTAGCAAATCGGCAAGACAGTTGAAGCATACGTGGATGATGTCGTCATCAAGACTAGACACGTCGAGTCATTAATAGACGACTTACGTCTCACATTCGACAACCTCCGTGCATATGACATCAAGCTCAATCCGGAAAAGTGCGTTTTCGGCGTTCCCGCTGGAAAGCTGCTAGGCTTCATTGTTTCCAGTAGAGGAATTGAGGCAAATCCAGCCAAAATTCGAGCTTTGTCACAATTGGCTACACCAACAGACCTTAAACAGGTCCAAAAACTAGCCAGGTGCGTGGCAGCTTTAAGCCGCTTTATCTCCAGACTTGGAGAAAAATCATTGCCACTATATCGCCTTCTCCGACGCACCGACCACTTCGAGTGGACGGATTCAGCAACGGCCGGACTGGAAGAAATAAAGGCTCTTTTAGCAAGCAACCCAATCCTGGCCGCGCCAAACGTCGGTGAACCAATGTTGTTATACATCTCTGCGACACACCAGGTGGTGAGCGCAGTGCTCGTCGTTGAACGAGAGGAGGACGGACACAAATTCCCGCTTCAGAAGCCGGTATACTATGTATCCACTGTCCTCACACCATGCAAATCCCGGTACCCTCATTACCAAAAGATAGCATACGCGGTCTTCATGGCATCCCGGAAGCTACGACACTACTTCCAAGAATGCTCGATCACGGTGGCTTTCGAAGTACCACTCAATGACATAATAAACAACCGTGACGCTACGGGCCGGATTGCCAAATGGGCCATTGAGCTCCTGCCATTCGACATAATGTATAAACCACGCCGAGCCATTAAATCCCAAGTGTTGGCTGACTTCATCGCCGAATGGACAGAGGCCGAACTCCCTAAAGAGTACGGCACATATTCCAACTGGGTCATGTACTTCGATGGCTCTAAGATGCTGGCCGGTTTGGGAGCGGGCGTCATCTTAACATCCCCAACGGGAGACACAGTCCAGTACATACTCCAAATCTTATATACAGACTCCAATAATGCAGCCGAATATGAGGCCTTACAGCATGGTCTTCGGATGGCCGTCTCCATGGGCATACAACGTCTGGAGGTGCGCGGGGATTCAAATCTCGCAATATCCCAAATAAATGGAGACTTTGACGCAAAAGATCCGAAAATGGCGGCCTATCGTAACGCCGTACTCAAAATATCAGCCCGGTTCGAGGGACTCGAGTTTCATCATGTGGCTCGAGAAAGTAATCAAGCGGCGGATGTCCTTGCTCGCATGGGAGCCAAGCCCGACCCTGTCCCACCTAACATCTTTTTGGAACGGCTCTTCAAGCCATCCGTGGTGTGGCAGGATGAGAGCGGCAACACTAGCCCGGACCCGATCATACCCCCTGAGTCCGAGCACAATACTGATATCATCGGGGGCTCAGCCACCGAAGCAACACCATCGGCCCATCTCATAATGGCAGTAATTGCCCCATGGACCGAACCCTTCTTGGCCTACCTTAATAGGCGAGAGCTTCCTGAGGATCCTAACGAGGCTCGCTGCATTGTCCGGTGCTCGAAAGCCTACAAGGTCCATGACGGTGAGCTCTACAAGAAAAGCGCTACCAGAGTCCTTCAAATATGTATCTCCGAAGAAGAGGGGCGGTAGCTCCTGGCTGAAATCCATGCTGGCCTTGGCGGTCACCACGCCGCAGCTCGGGCCCTTGTGAGTAAAGCCTTCCGTACAGGTTTCTTTTGGCCTACGGCCCGAGAAGATGCACAGGACCTTGTCCAACGTTGTGTCGGATGCCAGCTTTTCGCTAATCAAAGCCATATGCCGCCTACTGCGCTACAAATAATCCCCATTACATGGCCTTTCGCGGTCTGGGGGCTTGATATGGTCGGACCCCTTAAAGGGGGAAGCCACAAGAAAAAATATCTGCTGGTCATGGTAGATAAATTCACTAAGTGGATTGAGGCCAAACCGGTTAAAACGGCCGAAGCCGGACCAGTGATAGACTTTATATCCGGTGTCGTACACCGTTATGGTGTTCCACACAGCATTATCACAGACAACGGCTCCAACTTTACAGCCGACGAGGTGAAAACCTGGTGCGCTAACCTGGGCATCAAGCTCGATTATGCCTCCGTCTATCACCCGCAAACAAATGGTCAAGTCGAACGAGCCAATGGTCTTATTATGAGCGGCATTAAGCCCAAACTAGTGCGGTCTTTTAAAGAAGCAGACAAGCACTGGGTTGAGGAGCTCGACTCCGTACTCTGGAGGCTGCGGACCACGCCCAACCGCACTACCGGATACACACCGTTCTTCATGGTGTACGGCGCAGAGGCCGTGTTGCCCTGCGACATTATGCATGACTCACCACGAGTGCGCATGTATGAAGAGAGAGATGCCGAGCTTGATTGGCAGGACAGCTTAGACACCCTGGAGGAGGAGTGCGACGTTGCAAAGGCCCGTTCCACATTGTATCAACAACAGGCTCGCAGATATCAAAGCAGAGAAGTGCGGGCCAAGACTTATAATGTTGGCAAACTCGTTCTACGCTTGCCAGAGAAGAAAAAGGACAAACTCAAGCCCAAATGGGAGGGTCCCTTCATCATTGACGAAGTTCTCACTGGAGGAGCGTACCGACTGCGTGATGCAACAGACAATCGCTTGGAGCCGAACCCATGGAACGCCGCTAGACTCTGAAGATTCTACGCCTAGAGCCGGACTCTTTGTTCGTCTTCTTCTCCCTTTTTGTCCATTACCTTTTTTTCCTCTCTTTCATTTTTTTTTCCTAGCTTTAAGCTCTTGTGCGGCTAAACCGCGCACCTATGACGTACACATCCTTAAATATGTACTTCCATAATACCTGGGGGCTTCTTGTACAGAAGCTTATTATTATTTTCCGAGCATCAAGCTCACCATATATGTGTCTTTTCCTCATATGTACCTTTTCTTCGCCATTATATGCATCGATATGACTTAAGTTTTGGACAAGCTAGGTTGCCTGGCTCCTGTGCTTATGCCCTACGTTCCCGTTAGTTCGGCTAGGGCATAAAGGGAGCACCTCTGCGATTGTTACTGCCGGGTCATCCGGATGTGTACCTCAGACTGGGTGAAACCAAAAGCTAGCGTTCTTAAGGGAATATTCGGTCGGCGGACTAAAGATGTTTTTTCACTCATTACACTATGAACCCCCAGATGCTATGTATACTGCGATTTTTTAATCACAGTTCAGACATGAACATTAACGCATGTTCACCCAGGGAAAGGAACCCTTAACGGAACTATTCTCTCTGGAAGATGTTTCTTACAATCACATGTAATATAACATAGCTAGCCGGATACAACTTGTCTGTTCAAGCAACTATGACCCCTACGCCTGGTTTCCACGCATACCCCGGTCTATATTACCGTGCTGGTATTCAGAAACACTCCGCACCTTCGGGTCCGGAGGTCGAAGCGAAAAGATCCGCCATGACAATCATTTTACAATCCGGCTAGGGACAAATTTGTCAATCGAAGCACATAGTCACTTAGACTCAAAAACTTCTTCCTCTATGCCGTCCAACAGGCTGTCTAGCCTACAATCCTGTTGGGACAATTCGGCGGCTACCTTTACTTGGTCATATACTAAACTAACTAGAACTTCTTTTCCGTCTGATCCTCGAGGTCCGACCCAAGCCATACGATTCGGATCAAGCTTGGTATACCGTGTTTTCACCATGGCCCAGGCCTCTCGCGCACCTTCTTGGCAGGCCGATATCTTCCATAATCGGAAACGCCTTCGCGCTCCTTTGAATAGCTGCACAAGTTCCTCCATACTTCCTGGAGGGGAGGCGGATGGCCACAAGGCCTTGGCAACACTCCGCATTGCCTGCCGAGCTCGCCCGTGCATTTGCGACAGCTCTTGTAGCAGATCGCCTGAAGATCCGGACATTTCCTCTTCGGGACAGCCGGTCAGCATACCTGCAGACATTAATCTGTCAGTTCCTTTCCTCGCTGAATTACACGGAGGTAAGTTCGAAAGCATACTGAATATGCCGCCTCGTAGCCTCTTATTTTCTATCACGGAGTCAGCTAGCTGGGCTCGCACATCTTTCAGTTCTTCGCCCAGCAGGGTGTTGGAATCCTGCAGCTTGTTTTTATCCTCCCTGACCCGTGTCAGCACACGTTCGCCCGGGGCCAGTAGCCTTTTGGCTTCTTGTTTATCCGCTTGCGCGATTTCAAGTGCCTCCTTCAGCTGATCTGACGATCCTGCCATGAGATATGCAACACTGTTAGCATTGCTGGTATATGATTATATTTTCTCGATGGAGGGGAACATTACCAGGCGACGCCTTCCTGGATTTCTCTAATTCGGCGGTGGCAGCAGTTAGCTGAGTCCGACACTTTTCCAGTTCTTGAGACAACAGGTTGTTCTTCTCTGTAAGCACCTGGTTATACAATGATCCTTAAATCAGTTGTATCAACTGCTTCAAGTCTCGGGGGCTACTGGTATATAATTATCAGGTTTGTACGATGTGAACTTACCCGCATATCTTTCAAATACTGGTCTGTGGCTCTGGTAAGCTCGTCTCGAGCAGCTCGGATGTATGCATCAGCCGAGCTGAAGGCATTGAATGCCTCTTTTGTAAATCCGGGGTCGCAAAGAGCGGCCCTCCGGTGCCGATGATTCATGGCGCTCTCCACTTCTGAGTTTGTGACGGATACATCATCTGAATCCTCTACCGAAGGACAATCCGGCATCACTCCCGTATCGGCCCTCGTCTTTATGGCAGGATCTGGAGCCTGGCTGTTGGGAGCGTGACCTGCAGGACCCCTGGACATAGTCCGGCGAACGCTCTTCCTGATGAGACACAAACAGACAATGTCACAGTTGGATGTGACTGCCAAGGGGCATATTTACGAAGCCATACCTCTTTGATGATGGCTCGGTCATGACTTCGTTTGCCTTCCTCTTCGAAGGCTTGCCCGATGTAGGCGCCGCTCTCTTTTGAGTCGCCTCTGGTGTAACATGGCGCGTCGAGCGCCTCCCCTTTGGAACACGAGACAGTGCGGTGGGTGAGGCAGAATGAGGAAGCTCTTTCGGAGGAGAGGTCTCCTTATTACTTACGTGTGAGGCAGGAAGGAGGCCGGGATAGTCGGCTATAATGGCCACTTCTGTGCCATCGTAGCTCGCCTGGTAAAATACTCCCTCCTCAAGCTCCACAAATATGTCCGGATCCTCTTCGAATCTGGGGTCAAGATCCCGGTTATGGTCCTCCGGCTGTGGAGCGGGGCTGTAGATCCCCGTGACGACCTTTCGCCATTCCTGTTACAAATGGACGGGTTAGTATCAGTCAAAAGTGACTCATGGAAAGGATTGAGTATGGTGGTGGGATTAAAACTCACCCAGCTGGGAGGATTGTACATGGAAAATCCCTCTCGGCGTTTAAGATGAATAAATTCCTCTTTCTCCCCTTTGTACAGATCAGCCAATATTTTGGTCAGAGCGGCAGGGGTGTCCGGACCTTTCCGGCCACAGCGTGAGGCGTCATCTTCCCCATTGTAGTGCCACATAGGGAGCCCTCTAAATTGGAGTGGCTGGACACCCCGGACTATGGAGATCGCCATTACCTCGATTATTGATAATCCGGACTGGGCGAGCGTCTTTATCTTGCTCATTAATTGATGGATTTCCGCACTATCTTTCTCCTCGAGGCTCCTAGGGCGCCAGCTGTAGCGTTTCTTCAAAGGAGCGCTAGAAAATTCAGGGAGACCCATTCGGATTGGGTCAGGGAGAGCGACGTCCTCAATATAAAACCACTCTGAGGGCCACTCCTCGGATGCCTTCTTCGGTGTGCCGGGTAGGTATCCGGTCCTGGCTATGCGCCATACTTCGGCGCCGCCCACCTCGAATATGGATCCCTCTTGGGTACGAGGGACGAGGCAGAATAGTTTTCTCCATAAATCAAAGTGGGCTTCACAGCCTAGGAAAAGCTCGCAAAGGGCAACAAAACCCGCGATGTGCAAGATAGAGGCCGGCGTGAGGTTGTGCAGTTGGAGGCCATAATACTCCAGGAGTCCTCGGAGGAAAGGGTGGATTGGAAACCCAACGCCTCTTGGCAAATAAGAAATGAAGCACACCCGTTCCCCCCTGGTTGGATTGGGGAAATTTTCCGCCAAAGCTTCGCCTGAGAAGGAGGTCAAACCTGCTCGAACAGGGACCAGATCCGCGGGGGGAAGAAATCCCTGTGTTTGGAGCTTCACCAGCTGATCATGGGATACAGAACATCTTTCCCAATCGCCTTTTTTGGAGCCGTGGGGGCGGGTGGAAGAACTGGGAGCACTAGCCATGTTGGAATGGTTTCTCCTAGCAAGCTTTGAGGATTTCCCGCTTGGCGTGGAATGGATCTGAAGATCCAATCTCTTTAAATAGACGCCTTTCTTACATGGTCAGGGATTTATGTGCAAAGATACCCCGACCTCTCGTATTCGCTCGAGACGTGGAAACTGAAGTCATGAAGGCGTGGAAGCCGATGAGCATGACATTAAATGGAAGGCCGAATACAGCTCCTTAAGTCAGGTACTTTGAAGTAATCGGAGGAGGAACCCACCTTGTAATGCCGAAGACAATCTGCGCTCCGAACACATCGTCATTGAAAGCCTGGTTCGGGGGCTACTGAGGGAGTCCTGGATTAAGGGGTCCTCGGGCGTCCGGGCTACGTGACGTGGGCCGGACTGATGGGCCATGAAGATACAAGACAGAAGACTCTCTCCCGTGTCTAGATGGGACTCTCCTTGGCGTGGATGGCAAGCTTGGCGTTCGGATATGAAGATTCCTTTCTCTGTAACCGACTTTGTACAACCCTAGTCCCCTCCGGTGTCTATATAAACCGGAGGGTTTTAGTCCGTAGGGGCAATCATAATCAGACAGGCTAGACTTCTAGGGTTTTAGCCATTACGATCTCGTGGTAGATCAACTCTTGTAATACTCATATTCATCAAGATCAATCAAGCAGGAAGTAGGGTATTACCTCCATAGAGAGGGCCCGAACCTGGGTAAACATCGTGTCCCCCGTCTCCTGTTACCATCGACCTTAGACGCACAGTTTGGGACCCCCTACCCGAGATCCGCCGGTTTTGACACCAACAGCAACCAAATGAAGTAGCTGATGGAGATGCATCAGATGTCCGAGCTAGCCGTGAAGGACCTCTGTGGCCCGCTGAGCCGATTCCGGACACCTACTTTGGCCTTGTGCAGAAGCTGCAGGAGGCACCGCTCTGGATTGACGCCATGAAGCGCTCCGCGTGCCTTGAGGGGGCGAGGCTTGCGTTTGCAAAGACCATGGTGCATTGGCCAAAGTCTAATCCGATGGACACGGCTACTGGCCCTCCGCCCAAGGGGAAGGAGCATCGCCACCCTGAGTTGTACTTTGCGCAGGTGATGAATGGAGCGTGGGCGATAGAGGGCCAGTGCTCAAAAGATGTAACGCTGGAATAACTGTATTAAGTTTTTATCACTTGGACCCTATGCTTTATGATGCATCCACCTGACTTATTTTGTCTTGTTCTGATTTAATTTTGACTCCTGTGCGGCCATATGTTTATTTTGAAAGCTACCAGTCATCGGCTTCAGCCCCCAGGTGAATATCACAAGGGGTGTTTTGTCTCCGCACTGTTACCCTTAGCCAACATCTTGGTACCCGGAGGCGGTAGTGCGTGAGCGAAACTAGGCAATCACACTATTCGATTTTATTGCTTTCACTTAGCCTTAGGAGCTTAACGGTGGGGGCTAAGGACTAGCCCCCATAGTTTTGTGATTTACTGGGGGGGTCAATACCTGCCCTTTCCGATCACCTGGTTTGCGTTAAAGCGAACCCTTCGTGTGACACGGTGAAATTGCCAACAATTTTTAGAGTCAAACCTCGTCATCGGATCGCTGACCAGTTCGCGCTTACTATGACGGTCAGTTTTTGGCTTTTTCCACCTGAGGTACTTGACTGGGCTAGCCAAAAGTACAATCACAGGGGTTCTCCCTTTGCCCTCTTAGCCGAACGAGCGGAACATAAGGGGCAAGCATAGGAGCCGGGCAACCCAACTATTGACCCAAGACATAGTTCAGAACTGATGCATATAGTGCAATATCCGAGACACCAAACACTCAGCGAAAAGTGGTGTCGGACTTGGGGTACGGAGCCGATGGTTAAATTGAGCTCTAGGTTAGTTAACCGATCATGTTTCCATGTTAGGCTGTTTGAAGAGCGAGGGGAGAATCGGAAGGAAAGGAGATAATCACAAGATGCGGATATCCGAACACCATAAAGGGCGTTTTTATTATTTCTCGTAGGCTCAAGACGTCTAACCATACAATTCGAACTGCCATGGCATTATTTGTAAAAAGGAAAAAGTTTTACAGAGTAAAGGTTTACGCAGGGCCTTGATGCATGAGTCGAAGCCTCAACTGTGCCCTGCTGCACGTCTGCGCCTTTGCTTCTGAGAGGTGGGGGTTGGGACCTTCGATGAAACCTTGAGGGGCGAGGATCTTGCCGATGAAGCTTTATGCTTGGGGGGCGGGGGTTTCCAGAATTGGCCCCCGGGTCGTCCGAAGACAAGGTAATTCCGAAGTTCGGGTTAGCCGAACACATGCTTTGGATTTATTGATTTATGCCTCACGGCTGCCCATGGTATTTTGAGTGGGAAATTGTGCTGACGAGGCACGTGGAGCGCGAAGAATGTGGGCGTGCCGTGGGGTGCGCATCCCTATTTGTGGCGAACGCATGCGGGTTCCCATGACGGGGAGCGGGTTCGGGCCCATTTACTATTGTCGCCGGCCTTTACAGCGGGCCAGTAACGGGACCCGTATGGGTCGGTTTGTTCTTCGGCCGCTAGGGCCGCAGTGTGCTCTTCGGTCTGAAGTGAGCGTTCTGTATTGCCGTTGATAGTTATGACGCCCGAAGGACCGGGCATCTTCAACTTGAGGTACGCATAATGAGGGACGACATTGAATTTAGCGAACGCTGTTCGGCCAAGTAGGGCGTGATAACCGCTGCGAAAAGGTGCAATGTCGAAGATCAAGTCCTCGCTTCGGAGGTTGTCCGGAGAGCCGAACACTACTTCAAGCGTCAGAGTGCCTGTGCAGTGGGCCTCCACTCCTGGAATGACCCCCTTGAAGGTGGTGTTACTGGGTTTGATCCTTGATGGATCGATCCCCATCTTCCTCATTGTGTCTTCGTATATCAGATTGAGGCTAATGCCCCCATCCATTAGGACTCTAGTGAGGTGGAATCCATCGATGATGGGGTCGAGTACTAAGGTTGCGGATCCTCCGTGGCGTATGTTGGTCGGATGATCCCTGCGATCGAAAGTGATTGGGCAGGCTGACCACGGATTGAACTTCGGCGCTACGGGCTCGACGGAATATACATCTCGCGGCGCTCGCCTCCTCTCCTTCTTTGGTATGTGGGTTGCGTAGATCATGTTCACCATCTTGACCTCGGAAGGGAAGGGTTTCTGGCCTCCACTATTCGGCCTGCGGGGCTCATCATCGTCCTCGCTTCGTGGGCTTTTGCCCGAGTCTCCAGTTGTAAGCTTGCTGGCCTGCTTTATCACCCAACAGTTACGGTTGGAGTGGTTGGCGGGCTTCTCTGGCGTGTCGTGGATCTGGCAAGTCCTGTCCAGAATTGCACCTAGTCTGGATGGGCCGTCGTCGTTGCCTTTATGGGCTTTCTTTCGGGGTCCGGACTTCGGGTTTCTGAACCCGGCATTTACTGCCGTATCCTCGCCTTCGTCGTCATTGTGGCGACGTTTACTCTTGCTACGTCACGGCTTTCCATTAGCGCCCCGAACCTCGAAGGTACCGGGTGTGTCGGGGTTGGTGTTTTTATGAGCGAGCCAACTGTCTTTGCCCCCGCACAAAAGCGGGTCATGAGAGAAGTAAGGGCTGCCATAGTTCTTGGTTTATCCTGGCCGAGCTATCTTACGAGCCATTCGTCCTTGACACTATGCTTGAAAGCGGCCAAGGCTTCGGCGTCCGGACAGTCGACAATCTGGTTCTTCTTGCTCAGGAATCGGTTCCAAAATTGCCGGGCAGATTCTCCGGGCTGTTGTGTGATGCGGTTTAGGTCGTCCGCGTCCGGAGGCCGGACATAGGTGCCCTGAAAGTTCACTCAAAAAGCGTCCTCAAGCTCTTCCCAACAGCCTATAGAGTCTTTGGGGACGCTATTCAACCAGTGTCGAGCTGGTCCTTTAAGCTTTAGTGGCAGATATTTGATGGTGTGGAGGTCATCTCCTCGCGCCATGTGAATGTGGAGGAGGAAATCCTCTATCCATACGGCCGGGTCTGTGGTTCCGTCGTATGGCTCGATGTTCACAGGCTTGAAGCCTTCTGGGAATTGGTGTTGCATTACCCTCTCTGTGAAGCACAGGGGGTGTGCGGCGCCCCGAACTCGGGCTACATCGCGTCAGAGGTCTTCGGCCATCCGAGTCCGCTACTGCTCCTGGACTCTATCATTTTGGTTCAGCCAATCATAATATCCTTTACGGTGAATGGGCGGATCTTCTCTGGGTCCGTAGATGGACCTGGTACGGCCTCCTTGAGCGTCTAGGTCATGGCGGAGGTTGTATTCATAGGTGGGTCGCACTTGATCCTTGTCGTAACGGTGAGGTGGGGCAGCGGGGTGCTCGGCCTCATCAGCTTCTCTGTCCCGCCCTCTAGGGGGGCGGTCTGGTTGTTCGGCGCGTGTGTATGTCGGACGTGTGGGCTCTACGGCCTCGTCATCGAATTGCGGCAACAATCTTTGCTTGGGATAACTTTTGATTGCCTGCTCGCAGCCGTACCCTTCTTCGGCGGCTAGGACTTTGGTCCATCGATCGTTGAGGGTGTCCTGTTCGGCCTTGATTCTGTGTTTTTGTTTCTTCAGACTGCGGGCGGTGGCTAGAAGCCTCCGTTTAAACCGCTCCTGCTCCAGCGGGTCTTCGGGGACGATGAAATCGTCATCCTCGAGACTGGCCTCCTCTTTGGAGGATGGGATGTAGTTGTTGTCTTTGGAGTCATCGGGGTTTTCTGGGTTGAACGGGTCCTCCTACCCCGCGGGGTCATCCTGATGATGTTCGTTAGCTGCGGCTCCGGCGAGGTCATCCGTATTATTCGCGGTGCCGTTCTCTGCAGAGCCCATGTTGCTCGCATGGCCTCGATGTGGCTTTGATTGACGGCGCTGTCTTCGGCATTTGGGTGGCTCATCTCCGGGCTTGTCTCGGTCCTGATTGGGAGTGCCATCGCCGTCCTTGGGGGTGTCCACCATGTAAATATCGTATGTGGACGTGGCCGACCAGCGGCCGGTGATGGGGGGGCGACATCGGTACTAGCCGTGGCTCCGCTATCCTCATCCATGCATTTGGCGTTTTCCGAATTATAATCTAGCATATCGGTTAAATCATCGATAGTGGCTACCAAGTGGGTGGTGTGTGGGACGTAAAATTCCCTGTGGTACGCCTCGAAGGGTTGATGATTGTGGGCGGACGACAGGTCCTCCTGGATGGTCATTTTCTGGATTCGGTCTAGTGCCTCATTTAACATAGCGAGGGTCGCCGAATTCGAGGGCTCTAGGCCAAATTCCGTTGTAACGGGGTGGGGGCAGTCAGTGCCCTGGCCGGTCCTTGGTTTCCACAGGCCGAGCTAAGCTCGGGGTACGGTGCTAGATCCTTGAGGGGGTCCGGATTGTCACTGGAGACTAAGGACGGGCCTTGGTTTTTGCGTGTGGTTTCCACATCGGGATTCGAGATCGAGCTGCTTCGGGCTGGGGGTGACCCCTGGCCATCGATTGCCGGTTCGTCGTAAGGGCTCAAGGCCAAAGGAGCGTTGTGACGGAAAGGTTCGGCCGAGATTGACTCTTGGCTTCCGCCTCATGATTCTACCTCGAAGGCCGAGGATAGGCCCTCCGTAGACATGATGGATCCGGCTGAAGGTGGAGTCTGGCCCCCGCTTGAAGCGGAGCTCTCCTGGCTCAAAGCTGTTCAGAGGGCGGGGGCCGATCTGTAGATCGGATCAGAGGGGGACTCTACAGAGGGCATGGCGAGGCCTGCGAGGGTGCGGGAGGGGGCAGTGAATCCGGTGAAGACCAGATAGCCCCGCGTGTCCGCAACGTATTCCTGATTACCGAATCAAATTTGGTGTTCAGGAGCGAAGTTGTTGATCTGATCCAAATGACCAGTCGGGTCGGCGTGCAGCACGATGCTGTTGAACGTGAAGAGTTGACCGAGGACAAAGAAGTCCCCGGATCCGATGCCTTCTCCTATGATCAGGCGAGCCATCGATCCTTTGGGCGGCCCCACATTGAAACTCTCAATGATAGCACCAATGTCGGTGTCAAAACCGGCAGACCTCGGGGTAGGGGTCCCGAGCTGTGGATCTGAGATCGATGGGGAACAAGGGACGATGAACACGGTGTTTACCCAGGTTCGGGCCCTCTCGAAGAGGTAATACCCTACGTCCTGCTTGATTGTATTGGATGTATAGTATGGTTACAGAGTAGATCTACCTCGAGATCAGCATGAGCTAAACCCTAAGGTGATGAGGTGATGAATGTAGCTCTAGCCCTAAAGACTACAACCCTCGATTTATATAGACACCGGTAGGGTTAGGGTTATCAGAGATAGATTACAATAATGGGTAAAGAGATCCTGCTTATCCTTGAATTGGAGGGCACACCACGGCTTCATAGACCTCCTGTTGCTATACGGCTTCACCAGTCTGGCCCATATTCGATGGGCTGGCACCCCGAGGACCCCTTAGTCCATAACACTCTCAGTCGGTCTCGAGCTATTACATGAAATCATGGCACTCGGGCCCTAGTGACAAGCATTAAGTATAGCAAAGTCATAGCAACATCAATCTCAGAACATAGTGGATACTAGGGATAAAGCCCTAACAAATTGACTCGATTACATGATAAATCTCATCCAACTCCATCACTGTCCAGCAAGCCTATGAAGGAATTACTCACTCTCGGCGGTGAGCATCATTAAATTGGTGATTAAGAAGGATTGATGATGATGATGGCAACAAATCCCCCTCTCCGGAGCACCGAACGGACTCCAGATCAGCCCTCCCGATGAAGAACAGGAGGTGGCGGCGGCTCTGTATCGTAAAACATGATGAAACTTCTTCTCTTATTTTTTTCTCGGGAAGACAGAATTTATAGACTTGAGATTAGGGTCAGCGGAGACACGTGGGCCCCACGAGGTAACAGGGCACGCCTAGGGGGTGGCCTCGCCCTGTTGCCTTGTGGGAAACAGGTGGCCCCCCTCTGGCGAGTCTTCGCTCCAGTATTTTTTATATATTTCGTAAAAAATCCCCAAAAAGTTTTGTCCAATTCTGAGAACTTTAATTTCTGCACACAAAAATAACACCATGGTAGTTCTGCTGAAAACAGCGACAGTCCGGGTTAGTTTCATTCAAATCATGCAAATTAGAGTCCAAAACAAGAGAAAAGTGTTTGGAAAAGTAGATACAACGGAGATATAACAACTCAACCAAGCTTTAACTCATTGCTTGTCCTCAAGCAATTCAGTTGACAAACTGAAAGTGATAAAGAAAAACTTTTACAAACTCTTTTGTTCTTGTATCTATGTATAAGCTTAAATAGCACCCAAGTTTTCAGCAAAGATCATGAACTAACCATGCAAATGATAACACTTAGAAATCAGATTTACTCATATCAATGGCATAATCAACTAGGAGCAATAATAACATATCTCAAATGCCAGTAATTTGTCAAAACAATCATGATACAATATGATAACATGGTATCTCGGTAGCCCTTTCTGAGACCGCAAAACATAAATGCAGAGGACCTCTAAAGTTCAAGCAGCGACTAAACATTGTAATTCATGGTAGAAGAGATCCAGTCATGATGCACACAACATTAACTATACTCAATGCATAAGAATGACAATAGCGCTCTCCGGGTTGGTGCTTTAATTGAGAAGATGATGATTCAACAATAAAAGTAAATAGATAGGCCCTTCGCTGAGGGAAGCAGAGATTTGCAGAGGTGCCATAGCTCGAAGCTTAAATCAGAGATGAATACATTTTGAGAGGTGTGCTTTTCCTGTCAATGTTATGACCGAGGATTTTCAATATGTTCCATGCTAAATACATTATCAATGGTTCCCAAGCAGAAAGGTAAAGTTTACTCCCCCTCAAACATACAAGCACAAGCCATGGATAGCCGAATTCACGGGTGCCTCCATACAATCAACTTTCTGGGGGAGTTTGTTTTATTATATTTTTCTTTATTTTGATTATAGGACTGGGCATCCCAATTACCAGCCTCTCTCGTGCAATGATAAGTGAATAAACACCCATTGTGAGAATAACCCGCTTAGCATGGAAGATACTGACCGCCTCTGTTGCTCCATGAGCGGTACGGGCACACAAAACAGATGCTCATTTGAATGCTTAGAGGTGGCACATGCAAAATTACTTGGAACGGCAGAGTAATACTGCATATAGGTAGATATGGTGGAATCATCTAGAACAACTTTGGGTTTAAGGATTTAGATGCACAAGCATCATTCCTGCTTAGTACAGGCGAAGGCCAGCAAATAGATTGAGAAGCGACCAACTAGAGAGCGACAACAGTCATAATCATGCATTGTGAATAATTAACCTTGAATACTAGCATGAGTAGGATATAAACACCATGAACATAAATATCATGGAGGCTTTGTTGGTTTTGAATCAACTACATGTGTGAACATGTGCCAAGTGAAGCCACTTGAATCATTCAGAGGAGGATACCAAACATACTACATCATAACCATTTTAATGCATGTTAACATTCAAGATAAATCATTATCCACTCCTAGCTACTTAAGCATGGCATGAACAACTATAATCTCTAATTGTCATCACAAACATGTTTACTCATAATATGTTGAATCATGGATACTGAGTTAAACATATTTACACGAACAAAAACAAGAAGAGTTCATACCAACTTTTCTTTGCCACAGTCACTTCATCAAATCATTGTCATTATTGTTTTTCACTTGCACGACCGAATGATGTGAAAATAATAATAGTGCAAGAGTGTCGTGGACTAAGCTAGAATCTACAAACTTTTTATTCAAAGGAGAAGACAAGGTAATATTGGCTCTTCGTTAGATTGACAACAAAGCATATGAGAGCCACTCAACAATTTCATCGTGGTCTTCTCCTTATGACGACTCAGTGAAAAGAAAAGAAATTCAGAGAAACACACTAAAATATTTTTGGTGTTTTTAGTTTTTCTGAAGAAAGCAAACTAACGAAGGGAAAAATGAAAAGCGAGAAAAACTATTTACACGGGAAAGCTCCCAACAAACAAAAGAAGAAACGAGAAATCTTTTTGTGACTTATTTTAATACTACAAGCTAACTAAACAATAAAAATCGAAAAGAAATGAGAAATATTTTTGGATTTTTCAAAGCTTTTTAAACACACAAAAAGAAAGCAAAATAAAACTAAGCATGGAAATACAATGAAAAAGGATGAACACCGATAACTGGAATGAATGTATGAACATGAATGTAATGTCGGTGAGAAATACATACTCCCCCAAGCTTAGGCTTTTGGCCTAGTTTGGTAATCACCACCACTGATCAGGATAGTAGTCGAAATGATAGCTCGGAGTGGCATTCTGTGCTGCCTCCTCGGCAAGGCGAGCGGCCTCTATTGCCGCGTTATACTCACGTGTCTCATTCTCATAGACAAAATATCTTTGTTTGCTCTAAAAGTCAAAGAGAATAGGCGTAGGCAAAATAATAGAGACAACATGGTATTTATCAAATATCAAGTTATAGTCATATCCATGAGTATTATTCTTAATAAATTCATGGTGCTACATTGCCTCAAAATCTAGATATTTATCAGGAAATATGGGATCATTAGGCCGAGGAGAGACCCCAAGCCTTGCAACTACGCCGGAGGCATAATTTCCTCCATACAAATCACCATTACCTGCATTGCGGTGCAAACGACGTGCAACAATTGCCTCAAGATAATACAGTCTATTGCCTGTTAAGGCGGTATGAATAATGCTCAAGTCAGGGGAACAAAGCGCACTATAATCCTGCTTACCAACGATACACTTCCCATTAAATAGTGCAAAGTATCGAATAGAGAGAAAATGAATGCTTTTTATTCTAGCTTGCGTAACTCCCCTATCCTCACCATTGCAAAGACTACTAAGAAACATATCATAATCAGATTTCTGCGTTTTTCTAAGTGAGCCCCAATACAAAATTTTGCATGCATCATAGAATTCTTCTAGAGACATACCATAGGATCTATCATAAAGGTGAAACAAAACTCTAGAATTATGGGAATGATACTCAAACCTCCGAGTGAATGAATGGGTGAGGTTGTAGTTCGGAGTGCACTTATCTGCGATGAAGGCAGAGAGCTTGGTGTTCTAAATATATTGATCAAATTCTTCCTTAATGCCTACACCTATCATGAACTCATCACAAGGCCATCGACATGATTTTGCTTCAGCAACTCGCACCGAACTTGCCCTTGGTTCAACATACGCTTGTCGTGCCGAGCTTTTGCTCCGCAATCCTTCCAAGGACCTCCTCCTAAATAAGTTCATTTTCCTAAGAGAAAATTTCTGAAAATTTTGGAGCACAAAAAGATGTTAACAAAACTTCACAAGATTGATAGCAACTACTCATATGGATGTCTAGAAGCTATATCAAGCATTCAAACTACTTGGAACTCAAAGAATTCAACATACAAGCTCATTTTCAGTAGCACCAATAGCAGCAAAATATGCAAAATATAATCCACTAAAACAAAAACTAATTGGAGCAATGGAGGAGTCACATACCAAGGAACAATCCCCCTAAACAGTTTCGGAAATGGAGCTCTGAGCAAAGAGATAAAAGATCTCAGGTTTGGGAGCAAGAACACGAGGGACAGAGCTACAAAGATTTTTTTCTGGAGGTAGGAGATGAAGTGAGTTGAATGGATAAGTGAGTGGGGTCCTATGGACCACACAAGGCATCTTGGTGTGGCTTGGGAGGTGGTCGCGCCCTGTTGCCTTGTGAGCAATGGGGCACCCCCCGGGGTGTATTCAGTACCAAAAAATCTTAAATATCCAGAAATAATCATGTTAAAATTTTACGACATTCTGAGCACTTTTATTTTTTGACCATTTTTTATTGTACGGATAATTCAGAAAACAAGATAATCATGGCATTTTACTTTATTAAACGAAAAATAACAGAGAGCAAACTATGATTCGGAAGGTTGTGCCTACTAAATTCATCGACCACATGCCTCTCAAAAAGAATCCATTAATAAGGCTGATCAAGTCTTATTAACAAACTATTTTCGAGTAACATGAAGCCGATTTTTTTTTGTATAACACTAGGTTACCTCAATGGGGATATGCATTTCCCCAACAATAAGAGTTTCATATTTCTTTTTGTCGGACGAAAGAGGGAAATCAAAACCTCCAATAGTGATTGTCATAATTCTTTCAATGGAGTTGATACTATTCACTTAGAGTTGTTTCTTCGGAAATATACCATATGCTCATTACCATTGACATGAAAAGTGACATTGCTTTTGTTGCAATCAATAACAGCCCCTGCAGTATTCAAAAAAGGTCTACCAAGGATAATCGACATGTTGTTGTCCTCAGGCATATAACGAATAACAAAGTCTGTTAAGATAGTCACATTTGCAACTACAACAGGCACATCCTCACAAATACTGATAGATATAGCAGTTGATTTATCAGCCATTTGCAAAAAGATTTCAGTAGGTGTCAACTTATTCAAATCAAGTCTTCTATATAAAGAGAAAGGCATAACACTAACACTGGCTCCCAAATCACATAAAGCAGTTTTAACATAACTTCTTTTAATGGAGCATGGTATAGTAGCTATTCCTGGATCTCCTAGCTTCTTAGGTACTCCACCCTTAAAAGAATAATTTGCAAGAATGGTGGAAATTTCAGCTTCAGGTATCTTTCTTTTATGGGATTTCTATTTTTGTGCCCCTCCTTCCTTAGTTGTGCTTGATAACCCACAAGTATAGGGGATCGCAACAGTTTTTGAGGGTAGAGTATTCAACCCAAATTTATAGATTTGACACAAGGGGTGCCAAAGAATATTTGTAGGTATTAGCAGTTGAGTTGTCAATTCAACCACACCTGGAGATCAAATATCTGCAGCAAAGTGATCAGTAGCACAGTAATATGATAGTTTGATAGCAGTAGTAATAGTAATAGTAACGGTAATAGTGATAGCAATGATTTTGTAGTAGTTGAAACAGTAGCAATAGCAATAGTAACTTAGCAAGAACAATATGTGGAAAAATCGTAGGCATTGGATTGGTGAATTTGTTGGATAATATTCATCATATAACAGTCATAACCTAGGGCGACACAGAACTAGCTCCAGTTCATAAATATAATGTAGGCATGTATTCCGTAAATAGTCATACGTGCTTATGAAAAAGAACTTGCATGACATCTTTTGCCTACGTGAACTAAGGGATATTAAGGCCTCCTTTTAATAGAGAACCGAAACAAAGCATTAACACATACTGAATAGATGAACTCCTCAAACTACGGTCGTTACCGGAAAGTATCCTAATTACTGTCACCCTGGGGTTTACGGATCATAACACATAATAGGTGCATATGACTTGCAAGATCGGATCTAGAACATAGATATAATGGTGAAAACATAAACAGTTAAAATCTGAAATCATGGCACTCGGGCCCTAGTGACAAGCATTAAGCATAGCAAAGTCATAGCAACATCAATCTCAGACCATAGTGGATACTAGGAATCAAGCCTAACAAAACTAACTCGATTACATGATGAATCTCATCCAACTCCTCACCGACCAGCGTGCCTACGAAGGAATTACTCACTCCCGATGGGGAGCATCATGAAATTGGTGATGGAGGATGGTTGGTGATGATGAAGACCGAAGATCTCCCTCTCCGGAGCCCGAAACGGGCTCCAGATCTGGCATCCTGATGAAGAACAGGAGGTGGCGGCGGCTCCGTATCGTAAAACACGATGAAACTTTCTCCCCTATTACTTTCTCCAAAAATAGGATTTTATAGCGTCGGGATTAGGGTCAGCAGAGCCTCGAGGGCCCCACCACCCACCAGGGCGTGCCAGAGGGGGCTGAAGCGCCCTGGTGTCTTGTGGGAAGCCAGGGCACCCCCTCCAGTGGGTCTTGGTTCTAGTATTTTTTATTTATTTTGAAATAATTCTCCAAAAAGTTTTGTCCAATTCTCAGAACTTTTATTTATGCACAAAAACAACACCATGGTAGTTCTGCTGAAAACAACGTCAGTCCGGGTTTGTAGCGACCCGATACCAATGGATCGAAGTCTCTGTGCTTAAGTGTCATCCCTGGATCGGTATGCTGACACACACAGTACTCAAGGATTTATAACAGGGTTCAATCACACACTTATTACATCGAGATCCTCATAAATAGTATTTGTTACATAAATATGGCTGAAGGCCAACTAAATAAAATAACTGTGGAAGCCTCGAAGATAAATGAGTCCATCCAACTCCACGGCAAAACTGAGTGCATGACAACGACCTATCGCACCTTAATCCTCGTCGGAAAACTCTGCAACATGAGACGTTGCAGCCGTGTAGGTCAGCACACGGAATATGCTGGCAAAATCACACTATAGAGTAATGATGAACAATATCTACCACTACATGCATATTTGGCTGGTGGAGGCTCTAAGTTTAATTTTTGCATAAAGCTAATTTTTTCCTACAACAAAAGGAATAAATTTTATTTACTACCAAGTTTATGCCATTATTGAGAAGGTTCCTCCAACTCAATCCCAAAATTACCAAGTAATAATAATAACCCAATTCATTAATTAAATAGAGTGATGAGATCAACCAATAATTCAAATACCAGATACTCAAGATGTCCATAACCGGGGACACGGCTAATCATGATTAGTTTGTACACTCTGCAGAGGTTTGCGCACTTTTCCCAACAAGACTCGGTCGCATCCATGATCGGAAGATCGAGACATAGCCTTTCTGAAGCATTAACTCTTTACTCTGGGTAGACCGGTACACCTACTTTCCCCTACATCTGCTAGTCTACCACTGAAAGAGGTCACACAACTTACTCAACTATGCCAGAGCCCATAATGGCTTGTGGCTGCACACGGAAGTTTCTAGGCATGAACAATTATATGATCCCTTTGAGCTTGGGTGGCAGACCAAGGGTAATCACACGGGTACTCCGGGATTCCCTTGGGCAAGCACTGGTTTCTCCAGGTGCCCCAAACAATCCACCCAGTTGTGTGTTAAAGTTGCCACCTTAAGTTTCCCTTAGTTGTTATTACTCTCGCAACTTTCATGAATCTCACATACCAATCCCCGTCTACGAGCATGGCTAAGCAATTATGAGCATAACGTATATTCCCGGGGTGATCAAAGGTAATAGGTTCCTACCTCATGAACTACATAGCAATAACCCACGTTCCCAATCCTACTCATGCAATCTTTGAGGGTGAAAACTAATGCATTGTAAAACTGGGTATGAAAGAGTATGATCAAAGTGTAACTTGCCTTGCTGACAATCAATAAACCCTAGAGATTCGTAGTAGCAAGCTTCGCACTCCAGATAATCTAACGAAGCAAACAATAACATATATAAGCACACAAACAAAGAATCAAAAAGAAATCCGAAGAACAGACTTATGAAACTCCAAAAATATCCAAATAAAACTTCTGTACAGCACGAAATTTTAACAGTAGTAAAATCGTGTGGTTTTGATATTAACAGAAAGTACATGTGATGAGCTTCGATTTGCGAAAAGAATCACTCAAATCGGAGTTACGAAACTCAAATTATAGCCAAATGAAGTTTAAAACAGATCTGAACAAATTCAAATTTTAAAATTTTCAAAATTATTATTAGGTTGGTTATCTGGACAGAAGAGATCATGACGAAGAAGTTGGCATTGGTTTCGTTGAATTTGGACAAACGGTTTAAAAGTTGTGCTAGATTGAAAAACAGGGACTGATCTGTAAGAAAATTATTTTCTACTGGGTCCCTGGCTACGAGACAAAGCCTAAAGGACGAACGCCCGCTACAGAAGCATAAGCGACGAATTCGTTCACTACAGAGGCTAAACCAGTGAGCGTCCGCTAAATAAAAAAAATGTTTCGAAAAAAAACGAATCGATCTGGATCGTCCGATCCAGATCGGACGGACGAGAGGGAGCGACGGTTACCGTGGCGGTCGCCGGAGTTGGGGAAAGTGGTGGCGGCGGCTTCAGATGAGGACGGCGGCTTCGGCAGCGGCGGACGGCGGCTCCGGCGGCGGTGGATGCGGCGCGGGGCGACGAGGCGAGCTGCGGCGGCGGTGGAGCGCGGGGCAGGGCGGCGGAGCTGCGGCTTCGGCGGCGACTAGAGATGCGGCGGCGGCTGCTGCTGCTTTGGGGAGGAGAGAGACGGGGCCGGGGCCTCGGTATTTAAAGGAGGGAGGGGAGGCGGTGGCTTGAAGAAGGGGCAAAGGCGAGGTGGTGGAGAGCCAACTCGGCCACGGCGGCGTCGATGGCGTATGGGTGTCGGTCTCCGGCTCGGGGTCGGGGACGGCGGCGCTGGGCTGGGCCGCGGCCTGGCTGGCGCGCTGGGCCGGCCCAGTTTGGCGGGGAAAAGTTTTTTTTAAACCTTTTCCAGAAATAAGAAGGATACGAAAACTATAATAAATATATATCCTAAAATAGCAGAAAAATTCACATATACTTAGGGCCTTATTATTGACCTTGTGAACATTTTTCTGGGCCTAAATGCCTAAATTAAAAACAAACATTTGAGTACTAATAAAATTTGCATAAAATAAATATTTTTGCAAGTAAAATCAAATAAATATATTTTGATTCAAAATTCAATTTCCAATATTTCTTTTCTGTTTTTGAAGAAGTCATGTTATCTTCTCTCTTTATTTTATTTATTTTGAAAATATTGGAAATTAAAAATTGATGAAAATCAAATTTGATCCAAAACCCCACTTTGGAAAATAAAACATGGGTCTTTTTGGGAAACTTCCAACTCTCTCAATTGGTCCTTGAGTTGCTTAAAGTCCCTTGGATCAATTTCCAACAAAACAAACTTCAAAAATGCACAATGCATATGAATGATCTAAATAATAACATCCAAATTGAAAATTGGGATGTTACAGGGTTAGTTTCATCCAAATCATGCAAATTAGTGTCCAAAATAAGAGCAAAAGCATTACGAAAAGTAGATACGATGGAGACGTATCAGTGCTCAGTTTTCCCCAGCCCATCTAACTTTGCTCACTTTTGCCCCCTCCACTCGCCCGCGCCTCACAAAAGGCCAAACAGTGCCTTGCCGTCCGTTCAAAGCCGTTGACCGTTACTTCGCCGGTGCTGAAGCGTGGGGCCGACATGTAAGGTCGCATGCATTCACGTGGGACCAACATGTAAGGTCGCATGCATTCGAATGGCTGTGGCGGCTGCATGCATTCGCATGGGACCCGCATGTAAGGTCGCATGCATTCGGCTGGGCACGGCAGTCGCATGCATTCGCGTGGTAGCGACATGTAAGGCTGCATGCATTCGGCTGGGCACGGCAGCCTGATACGTCTCCAACTAATCTATAATTCTTGCTTGTTCCATGCTGTTATATTATCATTTTTGGATGTTTTACAATCATTTTATAGCAACTTTATATCATCTTTCGGGACCAACCTATTGACATAGTGCCCAGTGCCAGTTGCTGTTTTTTGCATGTTTTCTACTTCGCAGAATATCAGTACCAAACGGAGTCCAAACGCAGCGAAACTTTTTAGAGATTTTTTTTGGACCAGAAGACACAACATGGGCCAAAGAAGTACCAGAGGGGAGGCCCGAGGTGGGCACAACCCACCAGGGCGCGCCCAGGGGGGTAGTGCCCCCCTTGGTGGCCTCCCGCACTGCCTCTTCGCCCTATAAATCCCCAAATATTCCAGAAACCCTAGGGGAATCAACGAAAAACAATTCCAGCCGCCGCAAGTTCCAGAACCACGAGATCCAATCTAGACACCATCACCGAGGGGTTCATCATCCTCATTGGTGCCTCTCCGATGATGCGTGAGTAGTTCATCATAGACCTACGGGTCCGTAGGCAGTAGCTAGATGGCTTCCTCTCTCTCTTTTGATTCTCAATACAATGCTCTCTTGAACATCTATTTGATGTAACTCCTTTTTGCAGTGTGTTTGCTGGGATCCGATGAACTTTGAGTTTATGATCAGATCTATATCCATGAATATTATTTGAGTCTTCTTTTGATCTCTTACATGCATGATTATTTATAGCCTCGTATTTCTTCTTTGAATCTTTGGTTTAGTTAGGCCAACTGGATCGATTTTTCTTGCCATGGAAAGAGGTGCTTTGTGATGGGTTCGATCGTGCGGCGTTCTTTCCCAGTGACAGAAGGGGCAGCAAGACACGCATGTATCGTTGCTATTAAGGATAACAAGATGGGGGCTATTCCTACATGAATATATCTCGTCTACATCATGTCATCATTCTTATTGCATTACTCCTTTTTTTCATGAACTTAATACACTAGATGCAAGCTGGATAGTGGTCGATGTGTGGAGTAATAGTAGTAGATGCAGGCAGGAGTCGATCTACTAATCTTGGACGTGATGCCTATATATTGATCATTGCCTTGGATATCTTCATAATTATTCGATCTTCTATCAATTGCCCAATAGTAATTTGTTTACCCACCGTATGCTATTTTCTTGAGAGAAGCCACTAGTGAAATCTACGGCCCCCGGGTCTATTCTTTATCATATTTCCTTTGAGATCTATTTTTATTTGCTTTTATTTTCAGATCTATTATTCCAAAAACCCAAAAATACCTTGCTGTACTTTTTTGTTACTTATTTTATTTCGCGTTTTATCAAGATCTATTTATCCAATCTACACAATTTTTATCCCGTCAACTTGACAATTTCTGGCGCCGTTACCCGTAGAGGGATTGACAACCCCTCATAAGCGTCGTGTTGCAAGTATTTGTTCTTTGTGTGCAGGTACCATTTACATAGTGTTGCTTGGTTCTCCTACTGGATTGATACCTTGGTTTCATAACTGAGGGAAATACGTACCGTAGTTGTGTTGGAACATCCCTTCCTCTTTGGGGAAATACCACCGTAGTTCAAGCGACATCAAAAGGAATTTCTGGCGCCGTTGCCGGGGAAACAACATCAACATTTATCAGGTTCCTAATCACAAATCTCATCTCCTTGCAACGTACATTATTTGCCATTTGCCTCTCATTTTCATCTCCCCCACTTCACAAAAAATTGCCGTTTCATTTGCCCTC
This sequence comes from Thinopyrum elongatum, assembly GCA_011799875.1. Taxonomy (NCBI): domain Eukaryota; kingdom Viridiplantae; phylum Streptophyta; class Magnoliopsida; order Poales; family Poaceae; genus Thinopyrum; species Thinopyrum elongatum. The sequence goes on along the minus strand of CM022299.1, from coordinate 320,765,916 downwards.
TTTTTCGTTCACTGTTTTTCGTCAGATCTCTTATTTGCTTGAACTTGTCACCATGAGTGACTTTGGTATGGCAGAAACAGATGATGGCCTAACTCCTAAAATTGGATGATCTGGCAATCTGGATGCTAAAACTTTTGTTTTGGGGCAAGGGAATGTTATGGGAAAAGAACATATCCAAGATTTTTTTAATTGTGTTCGAAATTTGACTCTTGATGATACTCCTATACTTAAAAGAACTAAATCTTATGCGGAAGCTATTTCAGCACTAGTTCTGAAACTTGAAAATAGATTTATCCGTGCCCACCCTACCTTGCAAAGATTGTTTTATGAGCTACCCGTTATAAAAGGATCCTAAAGCAAAAAAGTTAGCTACCCTTATTCTTATGAATGAATTTGACTACATAGTACGGGAAGCTAGGGAAATTTTTGATTTTTATGGTATGAACCGTGAAAAGCCGGTGATAAATGAGATCCTTTATAATAGTGATTATATGTTGAGACATTTGCTTGGAAATATTCAAATTTTTTATGAGAATCTTAAAAAGGAAATCTCCGTTTTAGATATAATCCAACAAGTTTTCAATGATGTTAATCAACAATATTCTTGGATTGTTGCGGGAAATCAAAGGGGATACGTTGATGGGCAACTTGATAATGCTAAAATTTCTATGGATAATGTGTTTCAAATTATTTTTGCAAAACCTCCTGACATGAACACATCTACGAAAATTAAGAAGAAAGATGACAATACTTGAATCTATGCATTATGCCTAGCTAGGGGCATAAATCGATAGCGCTTGTTGGGAAGCAACCCAATGAATAAAATTTATTTTGACCTTTTTTCTGTTCTTGAGTGTTTGCAGAATTATGCCTCTATTATGATTGTGTTTTTTATGTTTTAATTAGTATTTGTGCCAAGTAAAGCCTTTGGGATAGCTTTGGTCATAGTTGATTTGATCCTGTTGAAAAACAGAAACTTTTGCGTCCAGTAACAGAATTGTTTAAATTCACAGGAAAAATTCTGAAATTTTACACAAGATTGATATACAAATTGCCTCTGTTGTCCTACTTTTTCAGAATTTTTGGAGTTACAGAAGTATGAGAACAATTCGCATCTTTACAGACTGTTCTGTTTTTGACAAATTCTGTTTTCTTTGCATTATGTGCTTGTTTTGATGAATCTATGGATTGTATCGAGGGGTATAAGCCATGGTAAAGTTAGAATACAGTAGATATAATGCAATAACAAAATTTGAATGGGTTTGCTACAGTACTTAAAGTAAAGATTGGTTTTCTTATACTAACGGATCTCACGATGGTTTTGTTAAGTTTTGTGTGATTGAAGTTTTCAAGTTTTGGGTGAGATCGTGATGGATGAAGGAATAAGGAGTGAAAAGAGCCTAAGATTGGGGATGCCCCATGGCACCCCAAGTTAATATTGAAGGAGAACCAAGCAACTAAGCTTGGGGATGCCCCGGAAGGCATCCCCTCTTTCTTCTAACGACCATCGATATTTTACTTGGAGCTATATTTTTATTCGTCACATATCATGAGTTTTGCTTGGAGCGTCTGGTATTATATGAGTCTTTGCTTGTTTTGATTTCTATTTTGTCACAAGTAACCTTGCTGGACACACCTATTTGAGAGAGCCAAAATTATGCTATGAATTGTTAGAATTGCTCTATATGCTTCACTTAAATTTTTTGAGCTATGGAATTGCTCTAGTGCTTCACTTATATCTTTTTGAGAACGGTGTGCTTTAATATTTTTGAAGAAACGCTATCATGCTTCACTTAGATTTATTTGAGAGTTAGTAAATTTTTGAAGAAATTCTCTCATGCTTCACTTATATTATTTTGAGAGACGAAAATTTTATGCTCATGTTCTTCACTTAGGTTTGTTTGAGCTTGTCAAAAGCAATTGCAATACATGAAACTAGTCCCAAAGTGATAGATATTCAAGAGGGATATAATAAAAACTTTCATGAAGATCATTGGACAAAATAAACTTGATTCGTTGTAATAATTTTGAGATTTGATGATAGTGATATGTGAGTCATGTTGGTGAGTAATTATGCTTTAGTAAGAATATTGGTGTTAAGGTTTGTGATTCCCTATGCAAGCACGAAAGTCAATAGTTATGCAATGAAATTACAACCTACTTGTGGTGCGTTATTCGGTGTTAGTTATGCTTAATGCTCGCTTATGTGATTTTTCGTTTCTTGGTTGGTTGCTTCTCAATCTTTTTGCTAGCCTCCACTTGTACTACGTAGAAATACTACTTGTGCATTCAACATCTTTAAACCCAGTTTTGCCATATGAGTCCACCATACCTACCTATATGCGGTATTTCCGTGTTGTTATAAGCAAATTTGTATGTGTCATCTCTAATTTTCAAAATGAATTCCCTTTTTGTGTGCTCGTACCGCTCATGAAGCGGCGGGGGGTGGCTAATATTTTCCATGCTAGATGTGTTATTCTCAAGATGAGTGTTTATTAACTTGTCATTGCACGAGAGTACGATGGTAATAGGGATGCCCAGTCCTGATATGAAAAAGAAATTTACTTTATGTTGTCAAACAATAAATTCCTTGGAAAGTGTTGGTATGGACGGTACCCGTGGATACGGCTAGCCGTGGAATGTGAAAGAATGGTGGACAAGGAATAAACTTTATTTTCTGTTTGGGAACTGCCTATGATGTATCTAGCATGGAAAGTGTTGGGAATTACTCGGTCGTTTTTGTTGACGGGAAAAGTATGCCTCTCAAAAACTTTATCTCTCAATTTAAGCTTTGAGCTCTCGCACCTCTACAAATCCCTACTTCCCTCTATGAAGGGCCCATCTATTTACTTTATGCAATTTTTATTTTTATTTGAGTCTCCATCTTCTCTTATAAAGCACCAACTAAGGGGCACTATGATCATACTTGAGCATTGGATGTAGCTAATATGCGAGTGTGTTCCATGAATGGATCAATGATTGAGCATGATGGGCTAGGGATTACTTTCTTTAGTGTTGATATTTTGAAAGACTTGGTTGCTTGTTGATATGCTTGAGTATTGAAATCTTCATGTCAAAACTAGACTATTGCTTTGAACCATATAAAAGTCCAAATGTCCATGCTATAAAAGAAAAGAATATGTGATGAACATGTTAGGCAGCATTCCACATCAAAAATTCTGTTTTTATCATTTACCTACTCGAGGACGAGTAGGAATTAAGCTTGGGGATGCTGATACGTCTCCAACGTATCTATAATTTTTGCTTGTTCCATGCTGTTATATTATCATTCTTGGATGTTTTACAATCATTTTATAGCAACTTTATATCATTTTTTGGGACTAACCTATTGACATAGTGCCCAGTGCCAGTTGCTGTTTTTTGCTTGTTTTTTACTTCACAGAATATCAGTACCAAACGGAGTCCAAACGTAGCAAAACTTTTTGGAGATTTTTTTTGGACCAGAATACACAACATGGGCCAAAGAAGTACCAGAGGGGAGGCCCGAGGTGGGCACAACCCACCAGGGCGCGCCCAGGGGGGTTGTGCCCCCCTTGGTGGCCTCCCGCACCACCTCTTCGCCCTATAAATCCCCAAATATTCCAGAAATCCTAGGAGAGTCAACAAAAAACAATTCCAGCCGCCGCAAGTTCTAGAACCACGAGATCCAATCTAGACACCATCACCGAGGGGTTCATCATCCTCATTGGTGCCTCTTCGATGATGCGTGAGTAGTTCATCATAGACCTACGGGTCCGTAGGCAGTAGCTAGATGGCTTCCTCTCTCTCTTTTGATTCTCAATACAATGCTCTCTTGAACATCTATTTGATGTAACTCCTTTTTGCGGTGTGTTTGCTGGGATCCGATGAACTTTGAGTTTATGATCAGATATATATCCATGAATATTATTTGAGTCTTCTTTTGATCTCTTACATGCATGATTATTTATAGCCTCATATTTCTTCTTCGAATCTTTGGTTTAGTTAGGCCAACTGGATCGATTTTTCTTGCCATGGGAAGAGGTGCTTTGTGATGGGTTCGATCGTGCGGCGTTCTTTCCCAGTGACAGAAGGGGCAGCAAGACACGCATGTATCGTTGCTATTAAGGATAACAAGATGGGGGCTATTCCTACATGAATAGATCTTGTCTACATCATGTCATCGTTCTTATTGCATTACTCCCTTTTTTCATGAACTTAATACACTAGATGCATGCTAGATAGTGGTCGATGTGTGGAGTAATAGTAGGAGATGCAGGCAGGAGTCGGTCTACTAATCTTGGATGTGATGCCTATATATTGATCATTGCCTTGGATATCTTCATAATTATTCGATCTTCTATCAATTGTCCAACAGTAATTTGTTTACCCATCGTATGCTATTTTCTTGAGAGAAGCCACTAGTGAAATCTATGGCCCCCGGGTCTATTCTTTATCATATTTGCTTTGAGATCTATTTTTATTCGCCTTTATTTTCAGATCTATTATTCTAAAAAACCCAAAATACCTTGCTGCACTTTGTTGTTACTTATTTTATTTCACGTTTTATCGAGATCTATTTATCCAATCTACACAATTTTTATCCCGTCAACTTGACAATTTCTGGCGTCGTTACTGATAAGTGCATTTCCTATTCATATTTTGGATAACAAACACACCATTTATTGTGATCCGACAATCCATTCTTGCTGTGAATTATTTAATATTTGCATGAAAGTCATATAAAAGATCATTTACTCGTCATTTGATTTATTTTGCAAAAATGTGCGCAAGGGCACTACAATCGTCGAGATTCCATCTATGTGGCTATCGAGAAGAGCGAAGGAAAGAAGAGAAGGAAAGAAGAGAAGGAAGAAGATACTTGTGTGAGATGAGAAGAAGTAACCAGGGGGCTAGCTAAAGAAGTGGAAGGACCTTCTTGTGAAGAAAGAAGAGAAGGAAGAGGGCCAAAGGGAAATAGTGACAGATTGGGGAGGGGATCAAATCCCTAGGGCAGCCTCAATTCCCCTCGGGCATGGCACATCTCATCTCTCTCCCCTCCTTCTCTAACTCCGGCCGCCGCCACCGCCAGGCCGGCGTGGTGGTGCTCCTCCGCCACCCATCCATCCACTAGCTCCACCGCGCCCTCTCCACCAGCCGCCGCTGCTCCCACCACATCACCCATCTCCATCCACCTCTCACCACCATAACTCGCGCGACCCACCAGACTAGGGTGTCGTGGTGTCTGGTCCCTCGCGAGAGCACTCTCTGATCCCCATCTCCTGCTGCTGAATCTCTCTTCTCCATGCACCCCTGCTGCCCGTCTTCTCCAACTGTTGTTGCTCCTCCCCACGACCTGCTGCTGCTCTTAACCTGAAGCTCTCTCCTCGCACCCCTGCTGCAGTTCCTTCCCTTTACCCCCCCCCCCCCCACTGCTCCTCCTATCTCCAAGATCTCTCTACTGCTCCTCTCACGCCCCCCTGCTGCTGCTCCTCTGCCTCTACTCTTTGCTTCTCACCTTCGTTGCTGCTGCTTCTCTTCTGAACCTCTGCTACTGTTCATCTCTGAACCATTTCTGTTGTTGTTCTTCTTTACCAATCTGAACCTGCTATTGTTCTGTGTGCGTGTGTGTATATGTGTGTCTGTGTGAGTCATCAAAAATATCATTGTGTGATGATGATGATTGTTCAGTCCAAAGACATGTTGTTTATCTTGCTTATTTGTAGCTCAAAGTGAACTAGTACTGTTGTCACTCTGTTCGTTTGTGTTATAGCTAGTTTAACTCATCCCCTGTGTGTATATTCCTTACTGCAGAAATTTATTCAGTTGTCTATGTGTTAGCTCCAGTACATGTGCTATATAAATTCATGCATGTTTGTGATGTAAACCATCTATGTTCGGTCTTACAATCTTGTTTCTTCCCTCTGTTATATATTAGCAAGATGTATAAATGTTCATGTCTTTTTAATTCCCTAGCCATTGATGTTTGCTTGTGTTAGCATTTTCTTTCTCATGAAAAACGGAAACAATAAAAAGAAAGCGAGTAAAATCTGAACCTCATTATGCTAGTTTGTTTCTTTCTTTCTCCATAATCTTAGAGCTATCATTGATAGTTTAGGTTTATTTTCTGTTTCCGTCACCCAAATTTTATTACCTAGCTATAGCCGAGTATTGTTGCCGTCGCCTAGTCCCTGTGGAGAACACGACACTCGCAGTTCGGGCGAAATATCCCGCTGTACTTTCAATAGATCAGTTACCCGTAGAGGGATTGACAACCCCTCATAAGCGTCGGGTTGCAAGTATTTGTTCTTTGTGTGCAGGTACCATTTACATAGTGTTGCTTGGTTCTCCTACCGGTTTGATACCATGGTTTCATAACTAAGGGAAATACCTACCGTAGTTGTGATGCATCATCCCTTCCTCTTTAGCGAAATACCGACGTAGTTCAAGCGACATCACAGCCGCATGCACTCGCGTTGGCATGCAAAACTGAATCAACATCGCCTGTTGTAAGCGTCTGCCCATGTTTTCAAACACCGGGAGTCATGCTGCCGCTCTGATTAATGGTGGTTTAATACCTCAACCCACCCTTCTCGTGCCATATATGCAGCCTCCCCCCCCCCCCCGCCACATTTTGCCGCTCTCCTCCACAACCTTATCCGCCGTCGGCGCCACTACAGCACAAACCCTAGCTCTCCTCCCCCTCCTCCCCTTCCGCTTCCATGGCGTGGCCGTGCAACATCACTGTCCGTTAAGCCGGGCTTCTCGCCATCTGTGACATCCCGGCGCCGCTGAACACGCGCCTACCGGTGGGATGGATTCTGAGTGCGGGGGGTCTTCTTGTGGTGCCTGTCCCCCCCCCCATCGGTACGGTTGCCTTTGCGTGCCTCGTCCGTAGGTCTCAGGCATGTCTGACGCCGGAGGAGAGGGCGCATCCAGGCTTCGAGCCTAACGCCCCAACCTGGCCTCGCCCGGTGGGATGGATTCTGAGTGCGGGGGGTCTTCTTGTGGTGCCTGTCCCCCCCCCCATCGGTACGGTTGCCTTTGTGCGCCTCATCCGTAGGTCTCGGGCATGTCTGACGCCGAAGGAGAGGGCGCATCCAGGCTTCGAGCCTAACGCCCCAACCTGGCCGCAAATCCTTGACCAGGACCGTGCTGCTCGGATCCAACAGTTCGACGGCCCCAACCCGATGCCGCGCTTTAACATCGCCAGGCGACGTGCCTTCTGGAATGGTCTGAGCTTCGACGAGGTCATTGCCGCGTGCCGCTTGCAGGTTGCCAAAGAAGATTAGTTTCATATTCGGGAGTAGGGCCGCACCAAAGTTGTCATTTTATTTGAATAAAATATGTATGGATTCGTATAGAATATGTGCGCAAATCATTTCGAATGATTGTATTTCGAGTTGTTTTGCATGCACTTGGAATGACTCATGATTTATGTGTGAAAATCATTTGGAATGATTGTAAATCTAGTTGTTTGCAAGCACTTGGAATAACTCGTCAATTCTGAAAAGAATTATAGAAAAAAGGCTCAAAAATTAAAATCCTTTTGCATGGAGGCCTCTTATGTGCAATGGCTTGTGGGAAAAACCATAAACTAAATACCACAAATAAAAAGTTAATTTTTCATTTTTCTAGTGCCTTACATGACTTTTTTGTAAAGCAAGTGCCATAAATAATAATGTAAATAGTGCCATTACAATTTTCACATGAAGTATACCACGCGGTATTCAAACTGCTAATTTTTCATGAATTTCTGAGTGATATTGCTACTTTCAATGATTTATTGAATTTTGGGTGATTTATATCAAGTAATGCAAATTTGAAATGCAAGTGTGCTCTAGTTTGGTCCAATAAATTCTAAAAAATCATTTTCACCTTCCACATTAGGAATGTAGGCAGTACCCACAAAGAAAACTCTAATTCCCAACCATTTTATATGATTAGTCATCCACGCAATTTCGACAACACATTGAAATAAACTATAAAAAAATGCTCAAAAACTCAAATCCTTTTGCATGGGGCCCTCTTATGTGCAAGGGTTTGTGGGGAAAACGATAAACTGACAATACAGTAAATAAAAAGTTAATTTTTCATTTTTCTAGTGACATACACGACTTTTTTTGTGAAGAAAGTGCCATGAATAATATTGTAAAATAGTGCCCTCAATTTTTTTTCCTGAAGTATACCACATGTTATTGCATCTGCCATTTTTTCATGAATTTCCGAGTGATATTTCCATTTTTCATTGATTTATTGAATTTCCGGTGATCTACATCAAGTAATTCAAATTTAAACTACAAGTGTGCTCTAGTTTGGTCCAATAAATTCTCAAAAATCTTTTTCACCTTCCACATTAGGAATGTAGGCAGTACCCACAAAGAAAACTCTATTTCCCAACCATTTATATGATTAGTCATCCATGCAATTTTGACAACACATTGAAATAAATTATAAAAAATGTAGAAATGCTCAAAAATTCAAATCCTTTTGCATGGTGTCCTCTCATGTGTAATGGTTTGTGGGAAAAATGATAAACTGACAATACCATATAGTTGAAAAAATTGTTGGGGAACGTTGCAAGGAAAACAAAAAAAATCTACGCACACGCAAGATCTATCCATGGAGATGCATAGTAACAAGAGGGGAGAGTGTGTCTACGTACCCTCGTAGACCATAAGCAGAAGCGTTTGTTAACGCGGTTGATGTAGTCCAACTTCTTCGCGATCCAATCGATCAAGTACCGAACATATGGCACCTCCGCGTTCAGCACACGTTCAGCTCGGTGATGTCCTCGCCTTCTTGATCCAGCAAGACGGGCGAAGTAGTAGATGAGTTCCGGCAGCACGACGGTGTGGTGACGGTGATGGTGATGCTATGTCCGCAGGGCTTTGCCTAAGCACTCCGAAAATATAACCGAGGGACGAAACTGTGGAGAGGGGCGCCGCACACGGCTAAGAGATTGTCGTGGTGTTGTGTGGCGCCCCCTCCCTCATATATATAGGTGGGGGGAGAGGGGAGGCATCCGGGAGGCGCCCCCAAGGAGGTCGAATCCTCCTTGGGCTCCTGCCCTAGCCGCGCCCCCTTCCTTATTTGTGCGCGGGAGGAAGGCAGGGGGAGGTGGCACCCCCCCCTTTCGTTTCTCTCATGAGGAGGGAAAGGCAGGAGGGGCCACTACTGGAATCAGGATCTTTGCCGTTAGCCAGCTCTTTGCCGTCTGCTAGCTGACGGCAAAGAAGGTCTTTGCCATCAGCTTACAGAAAACTGACGGCAAAGATCATGTTTGCTGTCAGCCAGCTCTTTGCCGTCTGCTAGCAGATGGCATAGAAGCTTTGCCGTCAGCTAGCAAACAACAAAGAGGGAGGGTGGCCCACTAACGAGAACCACCTAACGGCCACTTTCTTTGCCGTCTGCTAGCAGACGGCAAAGAAAGTGGCCAACTAACGGCCGTTCCCCCCCCCCGGCCCCACCCCACTAGCTAGGCTCTTTGTCGTCTGCTAGCAGACGGTAAAGAGATTTGACCTAACTAACAAACGGTCAGCACCCCGCGCCCCACCCCTCTCTCTCTCTCTCCCCTCTCTCCCCTCACCTCACCTGCGCCACCCCCCGGATCCCGAGGCACCGCCGGCCAGCCCCGCCCCCAGAGCCCGCCCCATCGCCGGCCACCCCGCCCAGCAGACGCAGGCCGCGGCGGCCGCCCTGCCCCGCCCCATCGCCGGAGCCGCGCCGCGCCACCCCACCGCCGGAGCCGCACCGTCATCGGCCGCCCTTCCCCTCGGCCTCCTCAACCCGCGCCCCCTCCCCGTGGCCTGCCTCCTCAACCCGCACCCCTCCCCGTGGTGAGTTTTTCTTCTTTTTTCTTTTTTTTAGATTTAGTTTAGGTTTGTTTAGTTTAGTTTAGGTTAGTTTAGTTTAGTTTAGTTTAGGTTAGTTTAGGTTAGGTTAGTTTAGTTTAGTTCAGGTTAGATTTAGTTTAGTTTAGTTTAGGTTTTTTTTTTAAGAATAAACAAGAAAGATGAAAAAAAAGTAAAAGAAGAAGAGGAAGAAGAAGAAGATGAAAAAAAAGAACAATAAGTAGAAGAAGAAGAAGAAGAAGAAGAAGAAGAAGAAGAAGAAAGAAGAAGATGAAAAAAAAAGTAGAAGTAGAAGATAAAAAAAGAAGTAGGAAAAGTAGAAAAAAGAGGGTCGCCGATGGTCAAGGGTCGCCGAGGGAAAAGAGGGTCGCCGAGTGGTCGAGGGGTCGAGGATCGAGGGGAAAAGGAGTCGAGGGTCTAAGGGTCGAGGATCGAGGTGTCGAGGGGTCGAGGGGAAAAGGGGAAAAGGGGTCGAGGGGTCGAGGATTTGCCATCCCGACCCCGACACCCCGACCCCCTGACCCCGACACCCCGACCCCGACACGACACCCCGACCCCGACACGACACCCGACACAGCACCCGACCCGACACGGCCACCCCGACCCCGACACAGCACCCCGACCCCGACACGACACCACACGAAACCCCGACCCCCGACACGACACCCCGACACCCCGACACAGCACCCCCGACCCCGACACAGCACCCCGACCTCGACACGACACCCCCGACACCCCGATCCCGAAAAAGGTGCTCTTCGGCCTTTCAGAGGCCGGCGGGGTCATATATTTGTGAATTATGAGTTAGGTCATATATTTTTTGATTTTGTTATAAAAAACATCATATTTGTATTGATCAAGTGGTTTTAAATGTGAAGTTGTTTCGTCGCTGCGAGGGTCTGGTGTTCGACGACCTCCCCGTGCGTTCGACAAGCTCCGCCCCTGTGTTCGTGGGTGAGCACAAATGACATCTCCTCCTCCCCCCTTCATTTGCTCTGTTCCGGTCTTCGTGCCGATGAAACTCTCTAGCTGTAGGTGTCTTCAATCATCAGTATGCGTGACCACTATGCATCTCCCATTCGAAAGGGTTACATCTATAAATATGCATGCATTTGCATATTTATAACCGTTATTCTTTCGAATTGTCCAACGTTATCCATGGACAGCCCGAGTATGTGTAGATTGGGTTCGTTTTCCTATATGCTCTGCTCCGGATCCGATGCAGAATTTTGTTAGTGCCTCCCTGTTGTTCTCCGGGTACACATCCTCTCTGCTTATTGCCGAGACGTGTATCGGGAGAACAGCGGGGAGGTGCTGCCAAAATTTTGCGTCGGATCCGGAGCAGAGCATGGGAAAACGAGCCCAATCTACACATACTCGGTAGGGATTAGGACCTATCTTTACCTATTAGCATCTAGGTTGCATGGACGTAATAAAAGTGACAACCTCCATTAACTGATGAATATATACATGCTGATTTATATATATATTTCTTATGTGTCCAGTAGCTAGGCAAGATGAGTGATCGTGCGTGGATGTACATCGGTCACACTAGTCAGAAAGACATGACCAATGAATGGTTAACAAAAACCAAGGGGTTTGTGAGGCCGCATTTGCAAATGGCCAGAGGACAACCTGGTGCCCCTTTGCCGGGTGCGACAATTGGCACAAGAGGACAGAGGATGAAATGGGCAAACACCTACAGAAGAGGGGTTTTACGCCAGGTTATACGGTGTGGACATTTCATGGCGAGTCTGCCCAACGTGCCAGAGCTGAGGTGCTTCGTCGTCGCACCAACGAGCATGGTACCAGGATGGAAGACATGGTGCAAGACTTTGATGATGCTCGGGACTCAGACAATGAGATGGAGGAATCTGCAAAGGCCTTTAATGAAATGTTGGAGTCTTCAAAACGTCCTCTCCACGAGCACACTGAGCTTTGTCAGTTGGATGCCATCTCACAAATAATGGCTCTGAAGGCTCAATTCAACTTGGGTAGAGAATGCTACGACGCGATGATGACAGTATTTGGACGTTTTCTACCCAAAGGCCATGTACTACCTGCAAACCTGTACCAGTCAGACAAAATCCTCCGTGCTCTTAAGATGCCCTATGAGAAGATACATGCCTGTGAGAAAGGATGTGCCTTATTTAGGCTTCAGTATGTGGACTTGAACTATTGTCCCATTTGCAAGTCATCCAGGTATGTTGTGGTAGACAACGGTATGGGTGAGAAGACGCAGACCAAAATCCCAGTGAATGTTCTTCGGTATATGCCAATTGTACCAGGACTTCAACATCTTTTCATGGTCGAAGAGATGGCCAGACAGATGACATGGCACAAAACGGGCAAAAGAACCCAACTAGATGCAGATGGGAAGCTGATGATGGTGCACACATCGGACGGTGAAGCGTGGAAGCGCTTCGATGCATTACATGAGGTAAAAGCGGCAGATCCAAGGCATCCTCGAGTCGCCATCAGCACGGATGGGCTCAGTGTGTTTGGTCTGACGGCAGCCCAATACAGTTGTTGGCCCATATTTGCCATTCCGCTCAATCTCCCCCCCCCCCCCCCCCGGACAGATTATGTAAAGAAAGAACATTTTCCTGACGTTGATAATTCCAGGGCCCAACTATTCGGGGAAGAATATGAATGTGTACATGCAGCCACTGAAGGACGAATTGCAAGAAGCCTGGGATAATGGGTTCAAGACATACGACGCCTTTAGCAAACAGAACTTCATAATGCGTGTCTGGTACATGTACTCGACGCATGACTTGCCGGCGTATGCGCTATTCGTTGGATGGTGTGTGCATGGAAGGTTCCCATGCCCACATGCAAGGGAGCTCTTGAGTTTCGTTGGCTTCAGGCCAGTCGCAAGCTTTCTTGCTTCGACTTGCATAGACAATTCCTGGATCCTCGCCATAAGTTCAGGAAAGACAAGAAGAACTTCATCAAAGGTAGAGTTGTCAAAAACTCTGCACCACCTGCGTTGACAGGCCAACAGACCCTGGATCAGTTAAATGCTCTCGAGCCAGATCCAGAGCATCCATGGTATTTCAAGGGGTATAATTTGAAACACGCCTGGACTCACAAGACATTCTTCTGGGATCTGCCTTACTTCAAAGACCTCCTTTGCCCACACAACATCGACGTGATGCACACTAAAAAGAATATTGCTGAGGCACTTTTTGGTACATTGTTTGGCATAGAGGGGAAGTCAAAGGATAATACTAAGGCTAGAGTCAATCTGGAGGCGCTATGTGATAGACCATTACAAAACATGCAACCACCGAAAGGAAAGCAGAACTAGACAAAGCCAAAGGCATGGTTCAATCTTGGAAGGCCAGCTATGAGGGAAATTATCTTGTGGGTGAAAATGCAGTTGATGTTCCCCGATGGGTATGCAGCAAATCTAAAGAGGGGAGCGAGTCTTGAAAAATTGAAGATATTTGGTCTCAAGAGTCATGATTGGCACATATGGATTGAGCGGGTAATGCCGGTGATGTTGCATGGCTTCATCCCTGAGGATGAATGGCTAGTACTGGCAGAGCTGAGCTATTTCTTCCGTGTTCTTTGTGCGAAAGAACTATCGCTTGGTCTGCTAGAAGAAATGGAAGAGTTGGCACCGGAGTTGATCTGCAAGTTAGAGAAGATCTTTCCGCCGGGCTTCTTTAATCCAATGCAGCACTTGATTTTGCATCTCCCGACCGAGGCAAGATTGGAGGGGCCCGTGCAAATTGTTGGTGCTACGCAACTGAGAGGATGCAGAAGACGCTTCGAGCAAAATGTAAAAATAAACGTAGAATTGAAGCATCGATGGCCGAGGCATTCATTACTGAGGAGGCGGCAAACTTCGTGACAGCACACTACGAAGCCAAAAATCGTCATTTGCATAATCCGAAGCCTCGGTACAATGCTGGCAACCCTAAAAAGGGTGGATCCAACCTCAGCCTATTCAAAGGGAATCTCGCACCAGACAGTGCTTCTAATTCCTTAACGTTGGATGTCGAAGAATGGCGGACCATTTCATTGTATATCTTCAACAACCTAACATAAGTGCGGCCGTACATCAAGTAAGTTCTCGGTACATTGTTTCGCAACTTCTAATTCCTTTGAACTGCTCTTATTCCTGGATATATTTGATACAGTCGATACGTCGCCAAATTCTCGTATGGAGCGGTGATCCAAAAGGATTCCGTCGAAGAGTATGAGCTTCTGGCAAAGCATGGAGGCGGCTATCCCGGTTTCATCTCTTGGTTCAAACAAACGGTAATTTCCATTAGACCATTTCATTTCTTTGTCTAATTTGCGGCTAATGCAACAATCCATTTCGTATTAAACTTGTAGGCTAATTCAGAGTTTATGGACGCCGAATTGAGACAAGTCGCTAATGGTTTTGACTTTAAGGTCCGTTCATCTGACAAATACGACATCAACGGGTATCGCTTTCGTACCTATGGCAAAGAGCTATCTATGGCCGACCGAAAGTCTAAAAATTGTTGTGTCTCTGGTATCGGCGAAGGAGATACCGAGTATTATGGAAGAGTTGAAGCAATTTATGAACTTCAATTCTATGGTGCAAACCCACCAAACGTCGTAGTCTTCAAATGTTATTGGTTTCAGCCGAAGGAGACTAGAAGGACTCATGAACATATAGGGCTAGTGGAAATCAAACAAAGCACCCATTTGGATGTTCCCGATGACTATATTATGGCTCAACAGGCAACCTAGGTTTTCTATCTACCGTGGGCCTGTCAAAGTGATCCAAATCTCAATGGTTGGGATGTCGTTTATGAAGTGCCGCCACGTATTAGACCACCTCCCCCCAATGAAGAGGATTATGAACCTCACATTAACCCAGACACATATGAAGGAGAATTCTTCCAAGAAACACGTCTTTCCAAAAAACATTTCAAGAACCGCTCTACTTCACCCCAGAGCATTGAAGTAGACAGCGATAGTGAACCCGACTTCACCCCTGAGCCGGAACACGAAGAGCCTGAACTAGAAGAGGTTACTATTGCGGATGACCTGTCAATGCTTGACCGATTACGTAAAGGTGGCCTTCCATATGATGATGCATTTATTGATGATGATGATGAGCACGTCATTACTGATAGTGATGATGATGATGCATTTATTGATCCCGGAGCATATATAGACGATGAAGAGTAATATTAGTAATGTTAGGTATTCAATTATTATTATGTACATATATATATTATTAATTAGTTCATGTTATTAGGTATTCAATTTTTTATTATGTTCATGATGATGATACACACTTAAATTTTTTATTATGTTTATGTTGTACTAATTTCGTTTACTCTTTGTCATTGCAGGTGTTGACAAATGGTGGGCGCGGGTCGAGAGCACTCCGACCCTCCTTCCTCGGCGCGTGCTGGGAGGGGTGCTATTATTCCACCCCAGCACCTCCGAAGAGCGCTGATAGACAGTATGCAGACACCGGCGGGCGCTTCTTCTTCGGCCGGGAGAGGTCGGGGGAAGACGAAGAGGGGTGCTAGAGGTGGAAGTGGCGGCGGGAGAGGTAGGAAGGCTGCTGCGCCTTCCTCGCCGCCACCCCCAGCTGATTCTCCCGACCATAGGAGTGCTCCGTCTCAGGTGGACCCATCTGACTTGGACCCGTCTCGGACTCCGGTCCATGAGCCTCAGGCCGATGAGCCTCGGGTCGCCGAGCCTTCGTCCCAGGAGACTCCGGTCCCAGAGTCTTCGTCCCACGTGACTCCGGAGGCTAGTGGCCATGCTGATGGTGGTGAGGACAGCTTTTTTTAGGATAGCTATAGTGAGGGCGAGCTGGTTGAGGGGGGCAAGAAGGTCTACCAGCGTGGTGGTACAAAGCTCCCGCCCGTGCCGGCGACCCGTGATTAGAGGTGGTTGATTGAGCCTAATGGGGAGAAGTAAGTTCATTTACTCTTTTTTAACCTTTTGCCTTCATGTTTCTTCAAATTAATATCTAATGTGTTGGCCTTGTCATACTGCAGGGGTTGGAAACATGCCCCTGGTGTCTGCAGGACCAACCAGGTCCTTGGTGTGCTTTGCAGGCACCACTTCTCGGGGTGGGTCACGTTGCCCGGTGAGGGTGAGGTTCCACAGCTAGCACTGAGCTGGGAGCTGTACGTGGCTGCCCCGGCCCCACCGGAGGAGAGGGTCGACGGTGTCTTGTGCGAGACGGTGGCCGACATTGTGATCCGGCGGTTTTGGGTAATTTCTCCTTTACAGAATTAAAAATTAACAGCACCTAGTGATTGTACTAATCAGTGTTGTCTTGTTTGATTGCAGACCTTCTACAGGTGTCTTGAGGAACACGAGGAGGACACGGCTATGGTTCTCAAAGCCGAGTGCAAGCGCCTACTTCAGAACTTACGGCACGAGGCTCGGGTGCAGGCTGTTCGAGACTACTACGCCTCGACTAACATTAAGAGGTCCAAGATGAAGTGCCGCGCCAAGTTTTTGAGTAAGGAGAAGTATATGAAGGTAATTACCTATTCTTGAGGCCTTGTACTTAGTTTCCTTGATTTGATTCGTAGGCGTAGCGCTGAAATTTCTCTTGTCTAACTTAGGTGCCCCCGAGATGGTGTGCGGATAGGATGGACTGTTGGGAGGCGTTGGTGGATGAGTGGTGCTCTCCCCAATGGCTAGCCATCCACAACAAGGCCAAGGATAAGCGTGCCCAAATGCAAGGTGTGCCACGCCATCAAGGGAGCTCCAACCTGTTTGAGTACGGGGATCACTGGGTATGTGGTTTGCTTCACGATTCATGCAATTTCATTCTTCATGCTAGCTTGAGCCCTTAACTAATATTTTGTTCCTCTCTTTTAGGCGCGACACAACAAGAAGGAGGTGCCACCGTTGTTCGACCTCTATGCCATGGCCCATACTGCCCCGTACAAGAAGGCCAAGGCATTCTCTGAGGATGACCTCGATCATCCAGAGAGCTTCACCAACATCTCCTCCCACAACAAGCTCGTGAGGTACAGAGATGTTGGGAAGACGAGGAAAGGGGAGGACTTCAACCCGAGCCAGAGTCCTTTTGATCCAGAGATCGTGATGCTATCTGGTGGTGGGAGGTATCATGGCTCGGTAGCCATTGGGGATGGACAGATATGTTGTCCTAGAACTCTCCCGGAGATCAAGAAGCGCCAGACGAGCTCCGATCCTGAGATAAGGCCTTGTCCACGGCCAATGGAGCTCGCCATCGAGGCTAGGGCCCAGGAGCTTCTGGCAGAGGCAAACAGGCAGGCGGCGGATAGGGAGAGGGACATGGAGGAGAGGACGGCTAGGCTGTTGGAGGAGGAGAGGAACCGGAACGACGCATCTCACCGAGCCCTATACGAGCTCCTCGTGGTAAGTTTCTCTTGCATATTAGCCAAATCATGCACGTAATGTTCGTTTCATTACTAACTAATATGACTGACTCGTGAAAACAAAATGTGCAGACCGTGTGCCAGAATAATGGTCAGACCCCTCCGCCGATGCCCCAGATTGGTATAGCGCCCACGGTGAGTTTCATTTGAATGGCCATTAGTTACTAGTATTCACATTTGAGTTGCATCATGCTAATGAGACATTGTAAATGATCTTTGGTGCCTCATGCCTCCCGACAAGCATCGACCGATCCTTCTCCGTCTGGCACTGGCGCAACCCCAACCGGTCCTTCTCCGTCTGGCCGGGGTTAGCATTTTTTCCTCCTAAATGACTTAATATGCTTAGTTAGCTAAAAAATGGCATAACTACCTAGGATAGCTCAATAATGATCTATACTTAGCTTATCTAGTTCATTTATGACATAATTAGCTTACTTAGGTAAAAAAAATGGCATAATAACATTGGTTTAGCTCCAAACTGTTATGTAATTAGTTTATTTTCCTCCAAAATGACAAAATAACCTTACCTAGCTCCAAAATGACCGATTTTAACTAGGATAGCTCTAAAATGACCTACACTTACCATTTTGTCCTCCAAAATGAATAAATATGCTTAGTTAGCTCAAAAATGGCATAACTACCTAGGTTAGCTCAAAAATGACCTATACTTAGCTTCTTTAGTTCATTTAAGACATACTTAGCATACTTAGGTCAAAAATGGCATGATAATCTTGGTTACCTCCAAAATGACATAGACTTAGCTTATTTTCCTCGAAAATGACATAATAACCTTACTAAGCTCCAAAATGACTTATTTACCTAGCTTAGCTCTAAAATGACCTACACTTAGCATTTTTACCTAGCTTAGCTAAAAATGGCATAATTACCTAGGTTACCTTAGTTAGAAGAAGAAGAAGAAGATAAAGAAGAGGAGAGGAGAAAAAGAAAGAGAAGAAAAATTCTTCTTCTTCTTCTTCTAGCTAGTCTTCTTCTTCTAGTCTTCTTCTTCTTCTTCTTCTAACTTTCTTCTTTCCCAATTTGCAGATTTGCTTTAGATGAGGAAGCTTGCGTTGCTGGAGTCTACTCTTCACCTTGCCCTTCCTTTTTGTTTTGATTTTGTAGGATGAACAATGTGAAACTTGCTACCTATATATGTATGTATGGATGAAACCATTGTATGCTTGTTGTTGGATATGTTGGCTAGCTATATATGTTGCATATGGACTTTTGATTTGGTATGTATATGTGTTGGATGATCATATCCATATGGCAGGGATATGATTTGGTATGTATATGTGTTGGTATGCTTGTTGAAAGTATTTTCAAATGTGTATATATATATATATATATCTGTGAAACTGATTGAATTTAAGAAAAAACAGGGGCTATACAGGCACTTTGCTGTCTGCTGGCAGACGGCAAAGAGCTTTGCCATCAGCCAGCAGACGGAAAAGCTGCCACGTGTTAGCTACCTGTGCTAACTGGGGGCACTGGGCTGGCCTATATGGCTGCTTTGCCGTCTGCTGGCAGACGGCAAAGACCTTTGCATCTTTGCCATCTGCCAGCAGACGGCATAGCATGCCACGTGGCAGCTACCTGGGGGGGCATCTGGGCTGGCCTATTTGGGCACTTTGCCGTCTGCTGGCAGACGGCCAAGATGGAAAGGTCTTTGTCGTCTGCCAGCAGACGGCAAAGCACGCCGTTAACCCCTTAACGGACCTAAGCTGCCACGTGTGCCATCCATGCCCTTTGCCGTCTGCTGGCAGATGGCAAAGACCTTTCCATCTTTGTCGTCTGCCAGCAGACGGCAAAGTGCCATTTGCCATAGTTTGTTCAGTCAGATGTGGTGTCGTCTGCTGGCTGACGGCAAAGGCCTTTTCCGTCCGCCATGCATGCCTTTGCCGTCAGCCATGGCAGACAGCAAAGTGCTTGATTCCTGTAGTGGGCCAACCCTCCCCCTATCCTTCCCCTAGGGCCAGCGGCCAGGGAGAGGGGCGCACCAGCCCGTTGTGGGCTGGTGTGTTCCCCCCTTTGGCCCATTAAGCCCATATAGCCTCCCGGGACTTCCCCAAACCCCTTCCGATGATCCAATGAATACCCGGTACCTCCCAAAACTCTTCCGGCATCCAAACATCATCGTCCTATATATCAATCTTTACCTCCAAACCATTCCGGAGCTCCTCGTCATCCGGGACTCCTAACAACATTCGGTCACCAAATCACATAACTCATATAACATTATATCATCAATGAACGTTAAGCGTGCGGACCTTGCGGGTTCGAGAACTATGTAGACATGACCGAGACACCTCTCCGATCAATAACCAATAGCGGAACCTGGATTCCCATATTGGTTCCTACATATTCTATGAAGATCTTTATTGATCGAACCTTATGACAACATACGTAATTTCCTTTGTCTGTCGGTACGTTACTTGCCCGAGATTCGATCGTCGGTATCTCTTATACCTAGTTCAATCTCGTTACTGGCAAGTCTCTTTACTCGTTTCATAATACATCATCTCGTAACTAACTCCTTACTCACTTTGCTTGCAAGCTTCTTGTGATGTGTATTGCCGAGAGGGCCCAGAGATACCTCTCCGATACACGGAGTGACAAATCCCAATCTCGATTCACGCCAACTCAACAGACACCTTCAGAGATACCTGTAGAGCATCTTTATGATCACCCAGTTACGTTGTGACGTTTGATAGCACACAAGGTATTCCTCCGGTATCCGGGAGTTGCATGATCTCATGGTCGAAGGAACATGTATTTGACATTAAGAAAGCAGTAGCAATAAACTGAACGATCAAATGCTATGCTAATGGTTGGGTCTTGTCCATCACATCATTCTCCTAATGATGTGATCCCGTTATCAAATGACAACTCATGTCTATGGTTAGGAAACCTTAACCATCTTTGATCAACGAGCTAGGCTAGTAGAGGCTCACTAGGGACACGGTATTTGTTTATGTATCCACACATGTATTTAAGTTTTCGATCAATACAATTCTAGCATGAATAGTAAACCTTTATCATGATTAAGGAAATATAATAATAACCATTTTATTATTGCCTCTAGGGCATATTTCCATCAGTCTCCCACTTGCACTAGAGTCAATAATCTAGTTCACATCGCCATGTGATTAACACCCAAAGAGTTCACTAGAGTCAATAATCTAGTTCACATTGCCATGTGATTACACTACTGGGATCAGCTTCTTTGCCGTCTGCCATGGCGGACGGCAAAGGCATACATGCCGGACGGCAAACAGTCCAGCTGAACGAGTGCCAGCAAAGGCCTACTTTGTCGTCTGCTTCTAGGAAACGGACGGCAAAGTATTGTGCCGTCCGCTGTCGGAGGCCAGCAGACGGCAAAGATCATGTACGGCAATGGGGTGGGGTGAGGGCCGTTAGGGGGTTAACGGCGCTCTTTGCCGTCTGCCCAATCTGGGAAAACGAACCCAATCTACACATACTCGGGCTGTCCATGGATAACGTTGGACAATTCGAAAGAATCACGATTATAAATATGCAAATGCATGCATATTTATAGATGTAACCCTTTCGAACGGGAGACGCATAGTGGTTACGCATACTGATGATTGACACCTATAGCTAGCAAGTTTCATCGACACGAAGACCGGAACAGAGCAAATGAAGGGGGGGGAGATGTCATTTGTGCTCACCAACGAACGCAGGGGCGGAGCTCGTCGAACGGACAGGGAGGTCGTCAAACAGCACACCCTCGCAGCGACGAAACAACTGCACATTTAAATACACCCGATCAACACAAATATATATGATGTTTTGCATAACAAAATCAAAAAATATACGACCTAACTCATAATTCACAAATATATGACCCCGTTGGGGTCGGGGTCGGGGTCGGGGTGTGGTGTGGTGTCAGGGTGTCGGGGTCGATCGGGGTGTAAGAGGTGTTGTTGTCGGGGTTTGTGGGGGTAGGGGTCAGGGGTTGTGGTGTCAGGGTTGTACGGGGTGTGGGTGTTGGGTTGTGGGGGGGGGGGGTGGGGTCGGGTGGGGCGGGGGTGGCGTGCCGGGGTGTCGTGTCGGGGGTGGGGGTTGTCGGGGTGGGTCGGGTGTGGGTCGGGTGGTGTAGGGGTGTCGGGGGGTGGGTGTCGGGTCGGGGTGTCAGGGTGTAGGGGTCGGGGTCGGTCGGTGTGTCAGGTGCGGTTGTCGGGGTCGGGTGGGTGTAGGGTGTCGGGGTGTCGGGTCGGGGTGTCAGGGTGTCGGGGTGTCGGGGGGAAGAACTAAACTAAAACTATAACTAAAACAGAAACTAAACTAAAAGAAACTAAAAAAATAAACTAAAAAAAGGGGGGGGGAAGAACTCACCTGCAGGGGATCGCCGGTGGAGGAGGCGCGGGGCGGCCGGTGGATGGGACGACGGCCGCTGGAGGAGGCGGGCGCCCGGTGGAGGGGAAGGCCGGACGCGGCGGCGGGAAAGGGCGGGGACGGTGACGCAGGGGAGGGGGCGGCTGGACGGCCGCGGCGTGGCTGGCCGACATGGAAGGGGCGGCGGGGGCGCGGTGGAGGTCGGGGCGCCGCAGGGGAGGGGTGCGGGGCGAGGGGCGACGGGGCAAGGGGGCGGCGGCGGGTGGTGGGGTGGTGGGGCAAGGGGGGGCGGGGGCGGCGGGTAGTCGGGGCGAAGGCGGTGGTGGCGGGGTGGCGGGGCAAGGGGTGGCGGCGGCGGGTGGCTGGTGGCGGGGGCGGCGGCGGGTGGCGGTGGTCGTCGGGGAGAGAAGACAGAAACAGAGGGGGTGCTCGGCCGTTAGTTAGGTCAACTCTTTGCCGTCCGCGCTCCTTTGTCGTCCGCTTTATTCTCTTTGTCGTCTGCTAGCATACGGCAAAGAGGGGGGCCGTTAGGTTTTTCCTAAGCAGCTCGTTAGTGGGCCCACCTCTCTCTTTGCCGTCCGCCAGCTGACGGCAAAGATTCTTTATCGTCCGCTAGCAGACGGCAAAGAAATGGCTGATGGCAAAGAAGGTCTTTGCCATCAGCCATTTCTTTGCCGTCCGTTTTATGTAAGCGGACGACAAAGACCTTCTTTGCCGTTAGCCAGCAGACGGCAAAGAATTGGCAGACGGCAAATAAGCTAATTCCAGTAGTGTTAACACCAAAAGAGTTCTAAGGTGTGATCATGTTTTGCTTGTGAGAGAAGTTTAGTCAATGGGCCTGCCACATTCAAATCCGTATGTATTTTGCAAATTTCTATGTCTACAATGCTCTGCATGGAGCTACTCTAGCTGAGTGCTCCCACTTTCAATACGTATCCAGATTGAGACTCAGAGTCATCTGGATCGGTGTCAAAGCTTGCATCGATGTAACCCTTTACGACGAACTCTTTATCACCTCCACAACTGAGAAACATTTCCTTAGTCCTCTTAGGTACCTAAGGATAATTTTGATCGCTGTCCAGTGATCCACTCCTGGATCACTATTGTATCCCCTTGCCAGACTCATGGCAAGGCACACAACAGGTCTGGTACACAGCATGGCATACTTTATAGAACCTATGGCTGAGGCATAGGGAATGCCTTTCATTCTCTCTCTATCTTCTGCCGTGGTCGGGCTTTGAGTCTTACTCAACTTCACACCTTGCAACACATGCAAGAACCCTTTCTTTGACTGATCCATTTTGAACTTCTTCAAAACTTTTGCAAAGGTATGTGCTTTGTGAAAGTCCTATTAAGCGTCTCGATCTATCCCTATAGATCTTGATGCCCAATATGTAAGTAGCTTCACTGAGGTTTTTCATTGAAAAATTCTTATTCAAGTATCCTTTTATGCTATCCAGAAATTCTATATCATTTCCAATCAACAATATGTCATTCACATATAATATCAGAAATGCTACAGACCTCCCACTCACTTTCTTGTAAATACCGGCTTCACCGTAAGTCTGTATAAAACCATATGTTTTGATCACCTCATCAAAGCGTATATTCCAACTCCGAGATGCTTGCACCAGTCCATAGATGGATTGCTGGAGCTTGCACACTTTGTTAGCACCTTTAGGATCGACAAAACCTTCTGGTTGCATCATATACAACTCTTCTTTAAGAAATCCATTAGAGAATGCAGTTTTGACGTCCATTTGCCAGATTTCATAATTATAAAATGCGGCAATTGCTAACATGATTTGGACTGACTTAAGCATCGCTAAGGGTGAGAAAGTCTCATCGTAGTCAACCCCTTGAACTTGTCGAAAACCTTTTGCGACAAGTCAAGCTTTGTAGACAGTAACATTACCATCAGCGTCAGTCTTCTTCTTGAAGATCCATTTATTCTCAATGGCTTGCCGATCATCGGGCAAGTCCACCAAAGTCCACACTTTGTTCTCATACATGGATCCTATCTCAGATTTCATGGCCTCAAGCCATTTATCGGAATCTGGGCTCATCATAGCTTCTTCATAGTTCGTAGGTTCACCATGGTCTAATAACATAACTTCCAGGACAGGATTACCGTACCACTCTGGTGCGGATCGTGCTCTGGTCGACCTACGAGGTTCAGTAGTAACTTGATCTGAAGTTTCATGATCATCATCATTTGCTTCCTCTCTAGTTGGTGTAGGCATCACGGGAACGGTTTTCTGTGATGTGCTACTTTCCAATTCGAGAGAAGGTACAATTACCTCATCAAGTTCTACGTTCCTCCCACTCACTTCTTTCGAGAGAAACTCCTTCTCTAGAAAGGACCCATTCTTGGCAACAAAGATCTTGCTTCGGATCTGTGGTAGAAGGTGTACCCAATACTTTCCTTAGGGTATCCTATGAAGACGCACTTCTCCAATTTGGGTTCGAGCTTATCAGGCTGAAGCCTTTTGACATAAGTGTTGCATCCCCAAACTTTAAGAAACGACAGCTTAGGTTTCTTGCCAAACCACAGTTCATATGGTGTCGTCTCAACGGATTTAGACGGTGCCCTATTTAACGTGAATGCGGCTATCTCTAATGCATAACCCCAAAACAATAGTGGTAAATCGGTAAGAGACATCATAGAATGCACCATATTTAATAAAGTACAGTTATGACATTCGGACACACCATTACGCTGTGGTGTTCCAGGTGGCATGAGTTGTGAAACAATTCCACATTGTTTTAAATGAAGGCCAAACTCGTAACTCAAATATTCACCTCCGCGATCAGATCATAGGAACTTTATTTTCTTGTTACGATGATTCTCTACTTCACTCTGAAATTCTTTGAACTTTTCAAATGTTTCAGATTTGTGTTTCATTAAGTAGATATACCCATACATACTCAAATCATCTGTAAAGGTTGGAAAATAACGATACCCGCCACGCGCCTCAACACTCATCGGACCGCATACATCGGTATGTATTATTTCCAATAAGTCATTAGCTCGCTCCATTGTTCAGGAGAACGGAGTTTTAGTCATCTTGCCCATGAGGCATGGTTCGCAAGTATCAAATGATTCATAATCAAGTGATTCCAAAAGTCCATCTGCATGGAGTTTCTTCATGCGCTTTACACCAATATGACCTAAACGGCAGTGCCACAAGTATGTTGCACTATCATTATCAACTTTGCATCTTTTGGCATCAATATTATGAATATATGTATCACTATGATCGAGATTCAATAAACCATTCACATTGGGTGTATGACCATAGAAGGTTTTATTCATGTAAACAGAACAACAATTATTCTCTGACTTAAATTAATAACCGTATTGCGATAAACATGATCTAATCTTGTTCATGCTCAACGCAAACACCAAATAACATTTATTCAGGCTCAACACTAATCCCGAAGGTAGAGGGAGTGTGCGATGGTGATTATATCAATCTTGGAAACACTTCGAACACACATCGTCACCTCGAGCTTAACTAGTCTCTGTTAATTCTGCAACTCCTGTTTTGAGTTACTAATCTTAGCAACTGAACCGGTATCAAATACCCAGGGGCTACTACGAACACTAGTAATGTACACATTAATAACATGTATATCAAATATACCTTTGTTCACTTTGCCATCCTTCTTATCTGCCAAGTATTTGGGGTAGTTCCGCTTCCAGTGACCATTTTCTTTGTAGTTGGAGCACTCAGTTTCAGGCTTGGGTCCAGCTTTGGGCTTCTTCACGAGAGCGGCAACTTGCTTTCCATTCTTCTTGAAGTTCCCTTTCTTTCCCTTGCCCTTTTTCTTGAAACTAGTGGTCTTATTAACCATCAACACTTGATGCTCTTTCTTGATTTCTACCTCCGTTGATTTCAGCATTGCGAAGAGCTCGAAAATCATTTTAGTCATTCCCTGCATATTATAGTTCATCACGAAGCTCTAGTAGCT
This sequence comes from Thinopyrum elongatum, assembly GCA_011799875.1. NCBI lineage: Eukaryota > Viridiplantae > Streptophyta > Magnoliopsida > Poales > Poaceae > Thinopyrum > Thinopyrum elongatum. The sequence continues at coordinate 320,740,361 of CM022299.1, read as the reverse complement.
TGGTGATAGTGACTGGAGAACTCTGTCAATCACTATCTTATCTGGAAGATTAACTCCCACTTGATTCAAGCGATTGTAGTACCCAGACATTCTGAGCACATGCTCACTGGCTGAGCTATTCTCCTCCATCTTGTAGGCAAAGTACTTGTCAGAGGTCTCATACCTCTCAACACGGGCATAAGTCTGAAATACCAATTTCAGCTCTTGGAACATCTCATGTGCTCCATAGCGTGCAAAAACGTCTTTGAAGTCCCGTTTCTAAGCCGTAAAGCATGGCACACTAAACTATCAAGTAGTCATCATATCGAGCTTGCCAATCGTTCATAACGTCTGCATCAGCTCCTGCAACAGGTCTATCACCTAGCGGTGCATCAAGGACATAATTCTTCTGTGCAGCAATAAGGATAATCCTCAGATCACGGACCCAGTCCGCATTATTGCTATCATCATCTTTCAACTTAGTTTTCTCTAGGAACGCATTAAAAATACAAGGGAACAGTAACACGGGCCATTGATCTACAACATAGATATGCAAATACTATCAAGAGTAAGTTCATGATAAATTAAGTTCAATTAATCAAATTACTAATGAACTCCCACTTAAATCAACATCCCTCAAGTTTTCTAAGTGATACATGATCCAAATCAACTAACCCATGTCCGATCATCACGTGAGATGGGGTAGTCATCAATGGTGAACATCTTCATGTTGATCATATCTACTATATGACTCATGTTTGACCTTTCGGTCTCCAGTGTTCCGAGACCATGTCTGTACATGCTAGGCTCGTCAAGTTTAACCCAAGTATTCCGCGCGTGTAAATCTGGGTCACACCTGTTGTATGTGAACGTAGAGTCAATCACACCCGATCATCACGAGGTTCTTCGAAACGACGAACTTTGGCAACGGTGCATACTCGGGGAGAACACTTTTATCTTAAAATTTAGTGAAGGGATCATCTTATAATGCTACCGCCATTCTAAGCAAAATAAGATGCATAAAGGATAAACATCACATGCAATCAAATATGTGACATGATATGGCCATCATCATCTTGTGCTTTTGATCTCCATCTCCAAAGCATCGTCATGATCTCCATCGTCACCGGCTGGACACCTTGATCTGCATCGTTGTGTCGGGGTCGTCTCGCCAACTATTGCTACTACAACTATTGCTAACGCACAGCGATAAAGTTAAGAAATTACATGGCGCTTGTATTTCATACAATAATTAAGAGACAACCCTAAGGCTCCTGCCGGCTGTCGATATTACAAAACATGATCATCTCATACATCAACATATATCACATCATATCTTGACCATATCACATCACAACATACCCTGCAAAAACAAGTTAGACGTCCTCTACTTTGTTGTTGCAAGTTTTACGTGGCTGCTACGGGCTTCTAGCAAGAATCATTCTTAACTACGCAAAAACCACAACGGTGATTATCAAGTTTGCTGTTTTAACCTTCTTCAAGGACCGGCCGTAGTCAAATTCGATTCAACTAAAGTAGGAGAAACAGAAACCCGCCAGCCACCTTTATGCAAAACAAGTTGCATGTCAGTCGGTGGAACCGGTCTCATGTGCGTGGACATGTAAGGTTGGTCCAGGCCGCTTCATCCCACAATACCGCCGAATCAAAATAAGACGTTGGTGGTAAGCAGTATGACCATCACCACCCACAACTCCTTTGTGTTCTACTCGTGCATATCATCTATGCATAGACCTGGCTCTGATACCACTGTTGGGGAACATTGCAAGGAAAACAAAAAAAAGTCTACTCACACGCAAGATCTATCCATGGAGATGCATAGCAACGAGAGGGGAGAATGTGTCTACGTACCCTCATAGACCATAAGCAGAAGCGTTTATTAACGCAGTTGATGTAGTCGAACTTCTGCGTGATCCAACCGATCAAGTACCGAACGTACGGCACCTCCGTGTTCAGCACATGTTCAGCTTGGTGACGTCCTAGTCTTCTTGATCCAGCAAGACGGGCGAAGTAGTAGATGAGTTCCGGCAGCACGACGGCGTGGTGACGGTGATGGTGATGTGATCTCCGCAGGGCTTCGCCTAAGCACTTCGAAAATATGACCGAGGGATGAAACTGTGGAGAGGGGCACCACACACAGCTAAGAGATTGTCGTGGTGTTGTGTGGCGCCCCCTCCCTCACATATATAGGTGGGGGGAGAGGGGAGGCGCCCCCAAGGAGGCCGAATCCTCCTTGGGCTACTGCCCTAGCCGCTCCCCCCTTCCTTATTTCTGTGCGGGAGGAAGGCAGGGGGAGATGGCACCCCCCCCTTTCCTTTATCTCATGAGGAGGGAAAGGCAGGAGGGGCCAACCCTCCCCGTTTCCTTCCCCTGGGGCCGGCAGCCAGGGAGAGGGGTGCACCAGCCCCTTGTGGGCTGGTGTGTGATACGTCTCCAACGTATCTATAATTTTTTATTGTTCCATGCTGTTATATTATCATTCTTGGATGTTTTACAATCATTTTATAGCAACTTTATATCATTTTTTGGGACTAACCTATTGACATAGTGCCCAGTGCCAGTTGCTGTTTTTTGCTTGTTTTTTTATTTCGCAGGAAATCAATATCAAACGGAGTCCAAACACAACGAAAATTTTTGGAGAATTTTTTTGGACCAGAAGACCCAGGATGGGCTAAAAAAGTACCAGAGGGGAGGCCCGAGGTGGGCACAACCCACCTGGGCGCGCCCAGGGTAGTTGTGCCCCCCTCGGTGACCTCCCGCACCGCCTCTTCGCCGTACAAATTGCCAAATATTCCAAAAACCCTCGGGGTAACCCTAGATCAGAAGTTTCACCGCCGTAAGCCTCTGTAGCCACGAAAAACCAATCTAGACCCCGTTTCGGCACCCTGCTGGAGGGGGAAATCATCACCGATGGCCATCTTCATCATCCCTATGGCCACCATGATGAGGAGGAAGTAGTCCACCCTCGGGGCTGAGGGTTTGTACCAGTAGCTATGTGTTTAATCTCTCTCTCTCTCATGTTCTTCATTTGGCACGATCTTGATGTAACGCGGGCTTTGTTAATATAGTTGGATCATATGGTGTTTTCCCCTCTCTATCTTGTTGTGATGAATTGAGTTTTCCCTTTGAGATTTTGTTTTATCGAATTGAATATTTTTATGGATTTGAGAGCACTTGATATATGTCTTGCATATGAATACCCGTGGTGATAATGGGATATTATATTGATTCACTTGATATATGTTTTGGCACTCAACTCGCGGATTCCCGAGGTGACATTGGGGAAATCTATGCATAGGGGTTGATGCATGTTTTCATCCTACTTTCTCCGGTAGAAATCTTGGGGCACTCTTTGAGGTTCTTTGTGTTGGATTGAGTATTATGAATCTGAATTTGCTTTGGTGTTATTCTAGTATGAACTCTTGATAGATCGATCGGAAAGAATAACTTGGTATTATTTTAGTACGAACTCTTGGATAGATCGATCGGAAAGAATAGCTACAAACAATTTCTTCTTATGTTCTCCGCTAGATAAGAACTTTGGAGTGATTCTTCATCGCACTTTGAGGGATGGTTATATGATCCAATTAGATTAGCATTGTTGAGAGATTGCACTACCGAAAGTACGGACCCTAGGCCTCATTTTCAAGCATTGCAATACCGTTTGTGCTCCATTTTATCAATTTCTACCTTGTTGTTTTTTATTGTTCCTATTACAAAAATCAATATCTACTATCATTACTACACTTGTATCACCATCTCTTCGCCGAACTAGTGCACTTATACAAATTACCATTGTATTTGGTGTGTTGGGGACACAAGAGACTTTTTATTATTTGGTTGCATGGTTGTTTGAGAGAGACCATCTTCATCCTACGCCTCGCACGGATTGATAAACCTTAGGTCATCCACTTGAGGGAAATTTGCTACTGTCCTACAAAACTCTACGCTTGGAGGCCCAACACGAGTCTATAAGAACAAGTTGTGTAGTAGACATCAAGCTCTTTTCTGGCGCCGTTGCCGGTGAGGTGAGTGCTTGAAGGTATATCTTTAGATCTTGCAATTGAATCTTTTAGTTTCTTGTTTTATCACTAGTTTGGTTCGTAAAAGAAAACTACAAAAAAATGGATTTGAGGTTGCATCATATTATTCATCTTTATAATGTCTTTCGTAAAAATGATGGAAAGGAAAATTGTGCTCAATTGATAGAGGAAGAATTCTATAAAATGTTTGACAAAAAATCTTTGAATGGTGAGCATGATTGCAATGTTGTTAGTACGAATTCTTTGAATACCCATGATGCTAATGATATGAAAAGCCATAAGCTTGGGGATGCTATGTTTGATGAAGATGATATTTTTAGTCCCCCAAGTTTTGATGAGAATATTTACTATGATGAAAGCATGCCTCCTATTTATGATGGTTATGGTGATGACATGTATGCTATATTGAATAATGATAACCATGAAACTTGTCATCATGATTTTAATTTTCAATCTCGTGATAGTTATTTTGTTGAGTTTGCTCCCACTACTATGAATGAGAAAAAATTTGCTTATGTGAAGAGTAATAAATTTTTTATGCATGTGGATCATGAAAAGAATGCTTTATGTGATAGCTATATTGTTGAACTCATTCATGATGCTACTGAAAATTATTATGAGAGAGGAACATATGCTTCTACGTATTGCAATAATATCAAGCTTCCTCTCTTTATGTTGAAAGTTTTGAAGTTGCACTTGTTTTGTCTTCCTATGCTAGTTGATTCTTGTTCCCATAAATTGTTTGCTCACAAAATCCCTATGCATAGGAATTGGGTTAGGCTTAAGTGTTCTTTCCATGTGATTCATGATGCTCTTTTTCATGTTTCAATTCTTATCTTTTATGCGAGCATCATTGAAATCATCATGCCTAGCTAAAAGGCATTAAAGAAAAGCGCTTGTTGGGAGACAACCCAACACTTTTACCTACTGTTTTTGTGTGTTAACATGATTAGGCTACTGTAGTAATCATGTTTTATAGCTTTTGTTTCAATAAAGTGCCAAGTAAAGCCTTTGGGATAGTGTGGATGATAGTTGACTTGATTCTGTGCAAAAACAGAAACTTTTGCGCCCAGTAACAGAATTGTTTAAATTCACTGGAGCGTCTACAAACTCTGAATTTTTTAAATTTATTGGGTATACAAATTTCCCACGTTTTTATAAATTTTCAGAATTTTGGAGTTACATAAGTATGACCTTAATTCAGATCTTTACAGCTGTTCTGTTTTTGACAGATTCTGTTTTCAATGCATAGTTTGCTTGTTTTCTAGTTTCTATGGCTTATATTGCTAAATATAAATTGTGGAAATGATAAGGTACAGTAGGAATTGTGTGATAACAATTATGAATCTTGTCTTTGACAGTACCGAAGTGAATGATTTGTCTTTATCATACTAACCTATCTCACGAAGTTCCGTTAAGTTTTGTGTGATTGAAGTTTTCAAGTTTTGGGTGAGATATCGATATGAGGATAATAAGGAGTGAAAAGACTCTAAGCTTGGGGGTGACCAAGGCACCCCAAGGTGATATTCAAGGAATATTCAAGCAACTAAGCTTGGGGATGCCCCGGAAGGCATCCCCTCTTCCGTCTCCAACATTATCGGTAACCTTACTTGGAGCTATATTTTTATTCGTCACATGATATGTGTTTTGATTGGACCATCATTTTATTTTATTAGTATTTTATTTCTCTTATTTGGAATAATGTTTTATATCTTTTACTTCAATAAAAATGTCAAGTATAGCCTTTGCCATGCTTATTTTGCAAGTCTATGTGTTGCAGTTTGAAAACAGAAAGTTTATCGCTATTGCAAAAATTCTCCAGAAAATTCAGTGTGTGATAAAATGTTGAATTTTTATGAAAAGTAAGCTATAATAAATTTTATACAGTGTGGTAATTTTTCATATTTTTTGGAGTTAGGTAAGTATGATGAATATTGTACTCTTTACAGATTGTTCTGTTTAGACAGATTGCTGTTATGTTTGCATTATTTGCATATGTTTGCTTGTTTAATGATTCTATTTGAGGATAGGAGTATTAAATATGCAGAGGCATTTAGTATGCAATGTTAAATTATAATTTTGGTGATTTTCTACAGTAGAGAATGATAAGGTTATGCATTTATTTATACTAACTTATCTCACGAGTTCTTGATGAGTTTTGTGTGGATGAAGTTTTTAAGATTTAGGGAAACCGTGATATAAAAGGAATTAAAGAGACACAAAGGATCAAGCTTGGGGATGCCCAAGGCATCCCAAGATAATATTTCAAGAAGTCTCAAGCATCTAAGCTTGGGGATGCCCCGGTAGGCATCCCACCTTTCTTCATCAACAATTATATGTTAGCCTCGGTTTAGCCTAAGTTTTTGCTTCTTCACATGATGTGTGCTATTCTTAGAATTTCATTTTATTTTGTTTTGCTTGCTGTTTTAATAAAATACTTAGATCTGAAACTTCTAAATAAAAGAGAGTCCTTACATAGCTACCTATTTACTTAACTACTCATTTGATCTTCACTTATATCTTTTTGGAGTAGTTTGTCATTTACTCTCATGCTTCACTTAGATTATTTTGAGAGTTGATAATAGTGATGACAAATTGCACAAGCTATGAAATTGGTCCCAAAGTGATAGATATTCAAGAGGGATATAATAAAAACTTTCATGAAGATCATTGGACAAATTAAACTTGATTCATTGTAATAGTTTTGAGATATGATGATGGTAATATATGAGTCATGTTGGTGAGTAATTATGCTTTATTAAGAATATTGGTGTTAAGGTTTGTGATTCCCTATGCAAGCATGAAAGTCAATAGTTATGCAATGAAATTACATCCTACTTTTGGTGCATTATTCGGTGTTAGTTATGCTTAATGCTCGTTTATGAGATTTTTCATTTCTTGGTTGGTTGCTTCTCAATCTTTTGCTAGCCTCCACTTGTACTAAGTAGAAATACTACTTGTGCATCCAAAATCCTTAAACCAAGTTTTGCCATATGAGTCCACCATATCTACCTATATGCGGTATTTCCGTGCCGTTCTAAGCAAATTTGTATGTGCCAACTCTAATATTCAAATAAAGTTCCCTTTTGTGTGTTCGTACTGCTCATGAAGCGGTAGGGGGTGGCCGATATTTTTCCATGCTAGATGCGTTATTCTCAAGATGAGTGTTTATTCACTTGTCATTGCACGAGAGTATGGCAAAGGTAATAGGGATGCCCAGTCCCGAAATGAAAAGAAATTTACTTTATGTTGTCAAATAATAAATTCCTTGGAAAGTGTTGGTATGGAGGGCACCCGTGGATACGGCTAGCCATGGATTGTGAAAGAATGGTGGAAAAAGGAATAAACTTTACTTTCTGTTTGGGAACCGCCTATGATGTATCTAGCATGGAAAGTATTGGGAACTACTCGATCGTTTTCGTTGACGGGAAAAGCATGCCATCCAAAATATTTTATCTCCCAATTTAAGCTTTGAGCTCTGGCACCTCTACAAATCCCTACTTCCCTCTGCGAAGGGCCTATCTATTTACTTTATGCAATTTTTATTTTTATTTGAGTCTCCATCTTCTCTTATAAAGCACCAACTAAGGGGCACTATGATCGTACTTGAGCATTAGATGTAGCTAATATGCGAGTGTGTTTCATGAATGGATCAATGATTGAGCATGATGGGCTAGGGATAACTTTCTTTAGTGTTGATATTTTGAAAGACATGGTTGCTTGTTGATATGCTTGAGTATCGAAATCTTCATGTCAAAACTAGACCATTGCCTTGAACCATATAAAAGTCCATATATCCATGTTACAAAAGAAAAGAATATGTGATGAACATGTTAGGCAGCATTCCACATCAAAAAATTTGTTTTTATCAATTACCTACTCAAGGACGAGCAGGAATTAAGCTTGGGGATGCTGATACGTCTCCAACGTATCTATAATTTTTTATTGTTCCATGCTGTTATATTATCATTCTTGGATGTTTTACAATCATTTTATAGCAACTTTATATCATTTTTTGGGACTAACCTATTGACATAGTGCCCAGTGCCAGTTGCTGTTTTTTGCTTGTTTTTTTACTTCACAAAAAATCAATATCAAACGGAGTCCAAACGCAGTGAAATTTTTTGGAGAATTTTTTTGGACCAGAAGACCCAGGATGGGCTAAAAAAGTACCAGAGGGGAGACCCGAGGTGGGTTGTGCCCCCTCGGTGACCTCCCGCACCGCCTCTTCGCCTTATAAATTGCCAAATATTCCAAAAACCCTCGGGGTAACCTTAGATCAGAAGTTCCGCCGCCGTAAGCCTCTGTAGCCACGAAAAACCAATCTAGACCCCGTTTCGGCACCCTGCCGGAGGGGGAAATCATCACCGGTGGCCATCTTCATCATCCCTATGGCCACCATGATGAGGAGGGAGTAGTCCACCCTCGAGGCTGAGGGTTTGTACCAGTAGTTATGTGTTTAATCTCTCTCTCTCATGTTCTTCATTTGGCACAATCTTGATGTATCACGGGCTTTGTTAATATAGTTGGATCATATGGTGTTTTCCCCTCTCTATCTTGTTGTGATGAATTGAGTTTTCCCTTTGAGATTTCGTTTTATCGGATTGAATATTTTTTATTGATTTGAGAGCACTTGATATATGTCTTGCATATGAATACCCGTGGTGATAATGGGGTATTATATTGATTCACTTGATATATGTTTTGGCACTCAACTCGCGGATTCCCGAGGTGACATTGGGGAAATCTATGCATAGGGGTTGATGCATGTTTTCGTCCTACTTTCTCTGGTAGAAATCTTGGGGCACTCTTTGAGGTTCTTTGTGTTGGATTGAGTATTATGAATCTGAATTTGCTTTGGTGTTATTCTAGTACGAACTCTTGATAGATCGATCGAAAAGAATAACTTGGTATTATTTTAGTACGAACTCTTGGATAGATCGATCGGAAAGAATAGCTACAAACAATTTCTTCTTATGTTCTCCGCTAGATAAGAACTTTGGAGTGATTCTTCATCGCACTTTGAGGGATGGTTATATGATCCAATTAGATTAGCATTGTTGAGAGATTGCACTAGCGAAATTACGGACCCTAGGCCTCATTTTCAAGCATTGCAATACCGTTTGTGCTCCGTTTTATCAATTGCTACCTTGCTATTTTTTATTGTTCCTATTACAAAAATCAATATCTACTATCATTACTACGCTTGTATCACCATCTCTTTGCTGAACTAGTGCACCTATACAAATTACCATTGTATTTGGTGTGTTGGGGACACAAGAGAGTTTTTATTATTTGGTTGCAGGTTGTTTGAGAGAGACCATCTTCATCCTACGCCTCGCACGGATTGATAAACCTTAGGTCATCCACTTGAGGGAAATTTGCCACTGTCCTACAAAACTCTACGCTTGGAGGCCCAACACGAGTCTACAACAACAAGTTGTGTAGTAGACATCAGTGTGTTCCCCCCTTTGGCCCATTAAGAACATATAGCCTCCCGGGGCTTCCCGGAACCCCTTTCGGTGATCCGATGAATACCCGGTACCTCCCGAAACTCTTCCGGTGTCCAAACATCGTCATCCTATATATCAATCTTTACCTCCAGATCATTCCGGGGCTCCTCGTCATGTCCGTGATCTCATCCGGGACTCTGAACAACATTCGGTCACCAAATCACATAACTCATATAACACTATATATATCGTCAATGAACGTTAAGCGTGCGGACCCTACGGGTTCGAGAACTATGTAGAAATGACCAAGACACCTCTCCGATCAATAACCAATAGCGGAACCTGGATGCCCATATTGGTTCCTACATATTCTACAAAGATCTTTATCGGTCGAACCTTATGACAACATACGTAATTCCCTTTGTCTGTTGGTATGTTACTTGCCCGAGATTTGATCGTCGGTATCTCTTATACCTAGTTCAATCTCATTACTGGCAAGTCTCTTTACTCGTTCCATAATACATCATCTCATAACTAACTCCTTAGTCACTTTGCTTGCAAGCTTCTTGTGATGTGTATTACCGAGAGGGCCCAGACATACCTCTCCGATACACGGAGTGACAAGTCCCAATCTCGATTCACGCCAACTCAACAGACACCTTCGGAGATACCTGTAGAGCATCTTTATGATCATCCAGTGATGTTGTGACATTTGATAGCACACAAGGTATTCCTCCGGTATCCGGGAGTTGCATGATCTCATGGTCGAAGGAACATGTATTTGACATTAAGAAAGCAGTAGCAATAAACTGAACGATCAAATGCTATGCTAACGATTGGGTCTTGTCCATCACATCATTCTCCTAATGGTGTGATCCTGTTATCAAATGACAACTCATGTCTATGGTTAGGAAACCTTAACCATCTTAGATCAGCGAGCTAGTCTAGTAGAGGCTCACAAGGGACACGGTATTTGTTTATGTATCCACACATGTATTTAAGTTTCCGGTCAATACAATTCTAGCATGAATAATAAACCTTTATCATGATTAAGGAAATATAATAATAACCATTTTATTATTGCCACTAGGGCATATTTCCATCAAAAATACCTTCACAAAACTGACCTATCTCATATGAAGATCAGTGACTTTCAACTAATATGACCATACCCATGAGCATTTTCATGGCACAGTAGATGATAACATGACCATTTTTGGAACTAACAAGGGTGTTACGATAGTGAGCAATAATTCACAAAAAGATTGAAGATTTGGTTAATAAAAAGTTATTATTTTATTTTTCTAGTGCCATGCATGACTTTTTTTGTGAAGCAAGTGCGATGAATAATATTGTAAATAGTGCCCTCACAATTTTAACCTGAAGTATACCACATGTGATTGCAGCTGCCAATTTTTCATGAATTTCTGAGTGATATTGGCATTTTTCATTGATTTATTGAATTTTTGGTGATTTACATCAAATAATTCAAATTTGAACTACAAGTGTGCTCTAGTTTGGTCCAATAAATTCTCAAAAATCATTTTTCACCTTTCACATTAGGAATGTACGTAGACAGTACCCACAAAGAAAACTCTATTTCCCAACCATTTTATATGATTAGTCATCCATGCAGTTTTGCCAACACATTGAAATAAATTATAGAAAATGTAGAAATGCTCAAAAATTCAAATCCGTTTGCATGGTGTCCTCTCATGTGTAATGGCTTGTGGGAAAATGATAAACTGACAATACCACATACTTGAAAAAAACCTTCACAAAACTGACCTATCTCATATGAAGATCAATGACTTTCAACTAAGATGACTATACCCATGAGCATTTTCATGGCACAGTAGATGATAACATGACCATTTGTGGAACTAACAAGAATGTTATGATAGTGAGCAATAATTCACAAAAATATTGAAGATTTGGTTAATAAAAAGTTAATTTTTCATTTTTCTAGTATCATACATGACTTTTTTGTGAAGCAAGTGCCATGAATAATATTGTAAATAGTGCCCTCACAATTTTCACCTTAAGTATACCACATGATTTTGCAGCTCCCAATTTTTCATGAATTTCCGAGTGATATTGCCATTTTCATTGATTTATTGAATTTCCGGTGATGTACATCAAGTAATTCAAATTTGAACTACAAGTGTGCTCTAGTTTGGTCCAATAAATTCTGAAAAATCATTTTCACTTATCACATTAGGAATGTAGGCAGTACCCACAAAGAAAAATGTATTTCCCAACCATTTTATATGACAAGTTACCCATGCAATTTTGACAACACATTGAAATAAATTATAGAAAATGTAGAAATGCTCAAAAATTCAAATCCTTTTGCATGGTGACCTCGGATCCACAATATTGAAATAATCAGCCATAAACAAACAAACTTCAGTACATCACAAAGTAGATAAGGTAGCAAACTTCAATTAATATGGGTACATCACAAAGTAGATAGTGATTAACAAACTAAAAGTACATCACAACTAAAAGTACATAGTGATAAACAAACTAAAGTACATAACAAAGTAGATTACACAACTACGGGCTTCCACTCATCCTCCAGCTTTGCTTTACACATGATAAGCCCAAAAACATCATCGTCTTTGCTCATACGCTTTACAAGGTACGAATACCTGTCCTCCTCTGCATATTCATCCTTGTGCTCCTCCTCGTTAGCGGTCGGAGCAGCCTTCGACAACCAATCCTCATCCTCCTCCTGAACTACCATTTGCTCGTCTTCGGGCGCAGGCCTTTTGATGGTCCTCGTAAACTCCTCCACATCATCAGGCATAATTATGTGTAGAGACATACCAGGAGGAGGCTGCACATATATCACCCCCGGAATAGTTGCGAGCTCTCGCTTGACCTTTAGATCCGCCGGGTCACGGCGAGAACCATACGAGTACCAGCAAGCTCGCTGACGAGGATCCGACGACTCCATTGCCTCACACATCGCCCAGATGAAAACCCCCATACAAGTGACCCCATTGACTGGATCTGGAATCATTCGCCAGATCTCATCCGGCGTTGCATCTCTCAGCAATTGCAATGCATGCTCCGCCAGAGCTTGCGTGCTAGGAAACCAAGAGGATATCTCCTTGCACTTCTCCAGCAAGACAGCGTCACTGACATAGAACACCTCCATAGCCATCGTCATCACCGCTGACGGTCGCTGGACTGGGGGGTGGGGATGGGGGAGGTGGGTTGCTCAGGCCGTGGGGTGGGGGATACGAAATGAGAGAGAGATATTTCGTCCCCTTTTTTCTAGATAAACACGTCAGCACCGGCCATCCACCAACAGATCCCACATGTCAGCATCTCAGGTTGGACACACGCGTCAGCACCAACCGGTCCCACATGTCATCATCTTAGGTCGGCCCCACACGTCAGCACCGGCTAGGTAATGGTCAACATATTTGACCGAACGACAAGACACTATTTGGCCTTCTATGAGGCGCGGGCGAGTGGAGGGGAGCAAAAGTGAGCACACTTAGATGGGCGGGGGAAAACTGAGCACAACTAAGGAAGAAAGGGCACCGAAATAGAAATCCCTTCTTTTATTAGTGACAATATCTTTCATGTATTTAGCATATGGAGGCATCTTCAAAATATCAGTCAAGCGAGTGCGCAAAAAGACAGGTCTAAGCATTTCAACAAAGCGCTCAAAATCCTCCTCATCCTTATTTTTCGGAGGCTTAGTGGGAAAAGGCATAGGTTTTTTAACCCATGGTTCTCTTTCTTTACCAGGTTTTCTAGCAATGAAATCTATTTTATCATATCTTTTATTCTTAGGAGGTGGGTTATCAAGATCAACAGCAGGTTCTATTTCTACATCATTATCAGGTTCCTTACCATTATCTGGTTGAGCATCAACATGAACATCATCATTATCTTAGGTGGATATTCTTTACCAGATTGTGTCTCGGCATCAAAAATAGAAACATCATTACTATTCTCAGAAGGTTTTTCTATCACCGGTTCACTACAAGCATGCAAAGTTCTATCATTTTTTCTTTTTCCTTTTCTTCTTAGATGAACTAGGTGCATCAATATTGATTCTCTGAGAGTCTTGCTTAATTATTTTAGGATGACCTTCAGGATATAGGGGCTCTTGAGTCATTTTACCTCCTCTAGTCATTATCCTAACAACATGATCATTCATTTTACTATTCATCTCATTCAAATCATTTTGTGACTTAGCAACTTGTTCTAGCTGAGTATGAACCATGAATGCATGTTTACTTAAACCTTTAACATAATTAGCAATTCTAAACATCAAATCACTCAAACGATCAATCATGATAGCATTACGTTTCAATTGATTGCTAACATACATATTGAAGTCTTCTTTCTTAACAATGTAATTATCAAATTCATCCAGGCATTGACTAGCAGGTTTATTATAAGGAATATCACCTTCATTGAATCTATAAAGAGAATTTACCTTTACTACCTGTGTCGGGATATCAAGTCCATGTATTTCTTCAATAGGTGGTAAATTCTTAACATCTTCAGCTTTAATACCCTTTTCTTTCATAGATTTTTTTGCCTCTTACATATCTTCTAGACTGAGGAATAGAATACATCTCTTCTTTTGAGTTGGTTTAGGTGGTGGTTAAGGAAGTGTCCAATCATCGACATTTCTCAATATATTATTCAATAGTTCTTCAGCCTTTTCAATAGTTCGTTCCCTGAAAACACAACCAACATAACTATCTAGGTAGTCCCTAGCTAGAAGCATCGGTTAGTCCGTTATAAAAGATATCGAGTATTTCATTTTTCTTAAGAGGATGATTAGGCAAAGCATTAAGTAACTAGAGAAGCCTCCCCCAAGTTTGAGGGAGATTCTCTTCTTCAATTTGCACAAAGTTAAATATTTTCTGTAAGGCAGCTTGTTTCTTATGAGCAGGAAAGTATTTTTCATAGAAGCAACATATCATATCCTCGGGACTACGCACACAACCAGGAGCAAGGGTATTAAACCATTTCTTAGCATCGCCCTTTAATGAGAAAGGAAATAACTTAAGAATATAGTAGTAGAAATTTTTTCCTCATGAGCAAATAGGGTGGCTATATCATTTAATTTAGTAAGATATGCCATAACAGTTTTAGATTCATAACCATGGAATGGATCAGATTCAACCAAAGTAATTAACTCAGGATTGATAGAGAATTCATAATCCATATCAATAACACGGATAGGATAAGTAGCAAACTTAGGATCATATTTCGTTCTCGCTATCATAGATTTTTCTTTCAGCTTACTCAATAGTTTCTTAACATCATCTCTATCATTACAAGCAAGGAGTTCTCTAGCTATCTCCCCATCTATAGCATAACCCTCGGGTATCTTAACTGTTTCAACTCTAGTGGGGGAGCTAGGCATAATAGGTGAATCATAATTTTCATCAGTTTCAACATTCTCAAGTTCTTTAGCTTTAGCAAGTGGTTCATCAAGAAATTCACCTAGTGGCATAGTTTTATCAAGCAGAGTACTAGCATCATCATAAGCATCATTCATAGCATAAGTAGCATCATCAATAACTTGCGACATATCAGATTGTATAGCATGTGGTGGTGTCGCAAGCCTACTCAAAACAGAAGGTGAATCAGGTGCGGAGCTAGATGGCAGTTCCTTACCTCCCCTCGTCCTAGAGGGTACAATCTTGGTCTTAGCATCTTTTAGATTCTTCATAGTGATCAACAGATATAACTCCCAAGTGACTCAATAAATAGAGCTATGCTCCCTGGCAACAGCGCCAGAAAAAGGTCTTGATAACCCACAAGTATAGGGGATCGCGACAGTCTTCGAGGGTAGTATTTCACCCAAATTTATTGATTCGACACAAGGGGAGCCAAAGAATATTTGCAAGTATTAGCAGTTGAGTTGTCAATTCAACCACACCTCGAGAACTAAATATGGCAGCAAAGTGTTTAGTAGCATAGTAGTATGATAGTTTGATAGCAATAGTAACAATAACAGCAATAACGGTAGCAGTTTTGTAGTGATTGTAACAGCAGCAGCAACGAAAGTAACTTAACAAGGATCAATATGCGAAAAACGTAGGCATTGGATCAGTGATGGATATTTGTGTTGGATGATATTCATCATATAACAGTCACAACCTAGAGCGATACACAATGCCTCCAATTCATCAATGTAATGTAGGCATGTATTTTGTATATAGTCATACATGCTTATAATAAGAACTTGCATGACATCTTTTATTCATAAGGAAACTAAGGGTTATTAAGGCCTCCTTTTAATAGAGAACCGTAACAAAGCATTAACACATGGTGAATACATGAACTCCTCGAATTACAGTCATCTCGGAGAGTATCCCAACTATTGTCACTTTGGGGTCTATGGATCGAAACAATAATAAGAGCATATAATCAGAAGATAGGATCAAGAACTCAAATATACTCATGAAGACATAGAGGGTTTAGATATGAAACCATGGCACTCGGACCCTAGTCACAAGCATTATGCATAGAAAATCATAGCAACATCAATCTCAGAACACAGTGGATACTAGGGATCAAGCCCTAACAAATGACTCGATTACATGACAAATCTCATCCAACTCCATCACTGTCCAGCAAGCCTACGAAGGACTTACTCACATCCGATGGTGAGCATCATGAAATTGGCGATAAGAAGGGTTGGCGATTATTATGGCGACGAATCCCCCTCTCCGGAGCCCCGAACGGACTCCAGATCAGCCCTCCCGATGAAGAACAGGAGGTGGCGATGGCTCCGTATCGTAAAACATGACGAAACATTTTCTCTTATTTTTTCTTGGGAAGACGAAATTTATAGACTTGAGATTAGGGTCATCGGAGCCACATGGGCCCCACGAGGTAACAGGATGCACCCGGGGGGGTGGTCGTGCCCTGTTGCCTTATGGGCAATAGGTGGCGCCCCTCTGGTGGGTCTTCACTCTAGTATTTTCTATATATTCCATAAAAAACTCCAAACAGTTTCGTCCAATTCTGAGAACTTTTATTTCTGCACAAAAAACAACACCATGGTAGTTCTGCTGAAAACAGCGTCAGTCCGGGTTAGTTTCATTCAAATCATGCAAACTAGAGTCCAAAACAAGAGCAGAAGTGTTTGGAAAAGTAGATACGACAGAGACGTATCAAGGATCCTTCTGGCCATGTGAAAAGTATCTAGAGCAACCTTATTGATTATGGAGCTACTGGTATTTCTGAACATTACATCTTGTTGGAATCAAAGGGAATATGGACTCTCATGAAATCCACATAATGCCTTTTTATAAAAATGAGTGAAAGAACTCATTAAACTAGGCATGATTTTAGAAACATTTAGAAATTGGTTTCATTATATTTGGACATCATATGAATATTCTGGGAATTCCCTAACTTGACTTATGTGCTGAAATGAACCATTAAATGAACCAGACAGAATGTCATCATAGTAAAAATGTTCACCATGGCCTGTTAAATAGAGCATGATTTATGAAACATGCAAAAATTTGAATAACTGTATTTGGACCTCAATAGAATCCTAGGTAATTATTTTTAGTTCACTAGAAAAAGAAAATAGAGAAGCCAGCTGAGCTAAACGGCCAACCGGTCAGATCCAGTCGAGCCAGTCGCACAGGTCACGCGCGAGCGTGTGTGCGTGTCAATTTAAACCTGGCAGGTGGGGCCGGTCTGCCGGTAAGAGAGGGGGAGGGGATGAGACGGAGGCCCGCATGTCATCCCTGACCTCGGGCAGGGAGGTGGCCGAGCTCATCGGCGTTGATGTAGGCGACGACCGGAGAAACGGAAGGCACATGCAGACTGAGGAGGCTTCCGCGCATCGGGTGGTGGTCGAGGTGGTTGCCGGAGACGTTGGAATCGACGGCGGCGAGGTGACCTGAACGATGATGATGGAGATGATAACGGATTCGATGGTTGGGCACGGAGACCTACGGGAAAACATCGCATGAGCTCCGCCTCAAGGAAAAATGAAGAATGGGATAGGGAGGGAGCCGAGGGGTGAGCGGAATTGACCGGTTTGAAGGCGACCTGAGGCTGCTCCACCGTGCTTGATCTGGAGCTTACTGAGGGCTAGGAAAGGGGGTTTTGGTGCAGGGGCTCGTTTGGGCATCCGTGGAGTCGAACGGGAGGGTTGGAAGGGCTCGGGGCTCACTCCAGGGAGCGCTTCGACCTTGTTGGTCAAAACAACGCTCTAGAGCGCGCTCGAGCTTTGGCCGGGGTGTTTGCAATGGAGTGAGAGCGTGGGGAGGGAAATGAGCATGTCCAGGAGGTTAAGGGGAGTGCGGGAGCGTTGCATGGTACTGGAGCAAGGAGAGGGCGACAACTATGGCTTGCACACGTCAGGGCGCTCCCGGCTCAGGTCACGGTTGTCCAACAGTCCAAAGAAGAAGAGAAGAGGCTTGGACTTTGCCCAACAGTCACTAGGGGTGTAGATGGATGGTTTGGACACACTAGCTTGGCTTAGATCGACTGGGTTTAGCGGCATGGCATCAACAGTGCCATTAGTTCACTGTTGAGCGTGCTCTGGAGTTTTCAGTGATTCCAGAGATGAGGAGAGGTTGTCTGAGAGGTTTGCCACAGTCCAGATGTAACACCTTGTTATGCCTAGAGGGATCAAGACTGACCCCATAGACCAACACTAGTCTTTCCTGTGCACTTTGTCCTTCACTCGTGCGCACCCGGGACCAACTTCCCGGTCGATCACTCATCCTAGAATTACTCCAAGCCAAGCATGCTTAACTTTGGAGTTCTTTTCGAATGGGCTCCCGAAAAAGAAGGAATTCCTTGTTGATATGAGTAGCATATCATTCCTATTAAGCCAGGCTCTCACATACACCCCCACTCAAAGGAACCGATGTCCTCGCCGGGCCATCAGGAGCGTTCCCTGTTGGCACACGTATGTGCATCCAGTCCGACACATGTGCCATGTCGTGTGCCACAACAGGCCACACGCGCTATGCGCCACATGCCCGTGCACCTGACCCGCGCATGCCCGTGTAACCACGAGAGTCGTCTCTGATACCAATTGTAATACCGTGTTACGCCTGGCGGGATCAAGACTGTCCCCACAGACCAACACTAGTCTTTCCTGTGCACTTTGTCCTCACTCGTGCGCACCCGGGACCAACTTCCCGGTCTGTCACCCATCCTAGAATTACTCCAAGCCAAGCACGCTTAAGTTTGGAGTTCTTTTTGAATGGGCTCCCAAAAAAGAAAGAATTCCTTGTTGATATGAGTACTCTATCATTCCTATTAAGCCAAGCTCTCACACCAGGGGTGTGTTTTAACCAAGTCTTGGTGTTGGGGATCAGAAGAAGATGAGGGAGAGAGAAAAAAAGTGCTCCTGCCCCCTGTCCAGAATGCTGGAAGCATGGATTTGAGCAATGATGTGGTCAAATTGACCACTGAGGCTGGCACTAGATGAGCTTCATTCCAGGAGGGAGCTCGGGTAAAAATTTGGTGTCATTTGGAAAAACTTTGCTTCATAAATTTTCAAAACCAGATTCTCTATGAAGTGAAAAAGAGGAAGAAATCCAAAACAAATGAATGATCTGGTAGCTCAAAATTGTCAGGGTGGATATTTGACAACATTTAGCCATCCAGGAATTATTTGGAATTTTTGGAGAAAATTCCCCGTGTAGAAGTTTCAAACCCTTGAAATGGGCAGAACTGAAAATTTTAGATCTAGGAATATTTTTGAATATGACCATGGGTTTAACTCTTATATATGGGAACTATATGTCCCCTAAGCCTCTCTATTTTTTTCTCAAATAGTTTTGAAACATTAAAATAATTTTAACCTATTAAAGACCATTTCTGGCCTTAAGAAAAAACCTTTAAATAAAATATTTTATATTTTTTAATAATAATTTTGTGGTTCTGGGATGTTCTATAACTAATAGGATCCAAATATATTTTAACAAAGTTTTTGTTCCACCTAATTTAATGACTTGTAGTTCAAGCCTCAAGTTAGGGGTTTTTGGAAAACTAGAAAATAGCTTCTGGCCAAAACATTTTGTCAAATAATTATTTTTATGACCTAAACCCATGTCATGATTAGGGGGAGAATATTTGGTGTGAAGATCTGAAGTAGAAGGACCACATGATTTTTCCTAGTCCTAGAGCAATTTTATCAAGCAGGCACAATATCAAAATTTAAACAAAGAGAAAAATAATTCAAATAACCTAGGGTTCAACATGACTTCATTTAACTAGGTTCAAAGTTACAAAATACAGGGTATTACACCCAGATCACTAAAGGTTGCATAAAAAAGCTTTACAAAATGATGATTGGATTCGCCTCATTGACGCCTCCAAAGTTACCACCACGCAACACATTCTTGATATTGTGTCTCTTTAAGAGAGGTTGGCCATCGTTAGCTACAAGAACACACTCTGGATGAGATCATTTAGAAGCTTAATGCATCAGGGGTTTATGATGCGGGCTCGGCCTAGCATGCCCAATTTGAGGACTTCACCCCTACTACCATGAATCTGGTGGCGTGGAAAAACTTGCCCCCTCCTAAACGATAGATGTTTGCATGGATTGTGCTTCAATATGGAGTTTGGAGGACCATAGGTTGCAACGTCGAATTTGGGAAACTGCGGGTTTTTTCAACAATGCAAAGTTGAAGTGGAGTCGGACATGCACCTTCTCTTCAAATGACGTCACTCCATGCGCATTTAGAGGATGACCCAGTCTTGGCTTGTGTTGGATGGCTTGGACCTTAACTCTTTGATCGCTTTCACCTCCATCATGGAGTGTTGGACCTCGGTGTTCCTCCCAAATGGCTTTAAGCGCAAGGCTATGTCCTCCCTATTCTTGCTCACGACATGGGAAATTTGGAACTCCGTGCTATCTCCTGCGTGCCTTCTACGGTCTTTGCAAAAAGTAAACAAGTTCTGGCCGGCGAAGCACTTGAGATCCTTGATGCCGTAAGAGCAGTCCCGTTTGGATGGACGATTTGTTTTGCTCTTCTGTAAAACTCCTTAATTTGAATGATTTTTAATAGTATAGTCAAAAATGATGTTGATAAATTGATGTTGTACAAAAGATTGGGTGTTTTAATTTATTTTACGTTTTTAACTTTTTTTATTAAGGTGTAAACAACCTATGGTTGGATGGTTAGGAGGACAGTGGTATCCCCAGCCCAACAGAGTTCAAGTCCAAGACTTGACCCTAGTCTCGCATTTTCCTGAATTTATTTCAGCCTTGCGGCGACGTGCATTAAGTGGGAGGAGACGTTCCTGCCAACTACGAAGGCATCTGTGACGACTTCGTCAATCTCAAGAAGATGTGCCGGCTCAGTCTGTCGAAAATGCTCATAGTGATAGAGTGTGCATGTGTGCATTCATAGGGGTGAGTGTATGTGTGTATGGTGAAAAACGACAAAACTAACCCTTTCCGCACAGTTCAACACAAAATAAACTCATTTTAGAAAAATTTCACAAAATGGCCCCTTTCGCATGACGCCCGGGCCTGGGGCGCCATGCTAGATAGCATGACACCCTGGTCAAGGGCGCCATATGGGTTAGTATTGACTGCCAGCTAGACCGGCCTAAGAAGTGTTGACACCAGATTTTGGCATGGTCAAGAACTTAACTAAGATGGCCTCAAATGGAGAAGTGATCTACATGAAAAAGTTATGTATTGTCGACATGAACATCTTTTAAGTTTGGGCCATCACCATCCGATCTCATCTCAAAGGCCGAAGTTGTGTTCGAAATACTAAGATTATGTATCCAGAGCATTGTTCGGCCGATTACGCCTCAAGGACGGCCTCAAATGAGAAAACTTTCTACACAAATTGTCTTCGTCTCGTCGAATCGGTCGATTTTGATATTAAAATCGTCTCACTCTGAGGTCGTATATAAAAGTTAGAGCCATTCGAGTGCAGCCCTGCCACCAGGCAAAAAGTCGCCCACCCAATCACACATGATGTCTGATGGGTAGCGCGAGTAATAGGCTGTCTTGCACGAGCGATTCGGCCATGAGGCTGGCCTCGAATCGAAAAACATTCAACATGAAAGTTGTTCGTCTCGTCGAAACGGTTAAATTTGCTTTTGGGCACATCTTCATCCGAGGTCGTTTGTAGCCTGTGAGAGTCAAAAACCGAACTAATGTCCTAGACTTACCCAAATCCGAGTTCGGTTAATTTTGAAAAGATTTGGACGTGATTTGGAGTCCTTTTCTTGTACGGGAAGTCCATCCTCCTCTTATATTGACAAGAGGTTATGGCCGATTGAACAACACACAATCGAACAAACACATCTACTACTTTTTTGTGTTCATCTATCCCCTACCCTTGTATCTTTCTTCTCGTTCTTCATCGTTCTTCAGCAATGGAGGGTTGCGAATCCATGAGGCTCTAGGGGAGATCAGGTCGACGTAGGGCAGCCCATAGCCGCCACGCGTCCAGACGGGGTCCCTCCCGGGTGTGTGGGGTTTTGGGTCTACAAAAGCATCCGCCGGATTGCTTGCGTACCGCGTTTCTGGACGGGTCTCCTTCGACGTGAGCTGCGGTGCATCACCCTCGGCGTTGGAGGTACACGGTGACGTGTTCGTGTGCGAACACACTTTTTGGCGACTCTGCTGGGGAAGAAGCTTTGAACAGTCTCCAGCCTGTTCTTGCTACGAGGAGGGCGTCATCAAGCGGCTGCAATCTACAACGGTAACATGTATAATCAATCTCCTTACGTAGATGCAAATAGCCATTATGTTGATGTTGCTAGATCTTTCAATGGATATGTCATGTCGGCTAGCCCTAACGAGCAAAGGCCGACTAGTTATTCCATTGGAGAAATTTGGAATTTTACAGAACCGCGACATGCAACTTATGAATCTGAACTTTCGTGCATCGGCAATACCTTTCAATATGCCGGTGAACAACACGATTTGTTCGAGTGATCAAATATATGACACCTCATGTACATGAGGGCATCTCATAGTTTTGTCCATCGGCAGCCGACTCGCGATATGCGGGTTCATCCCCAAACATGTCGATGGACAGGGGAATCGGCCATACTTCCTATAGTTATTTGGTTGGTTATCCTCAGTCATCATATACTACACCTCATGAGATTAATTGTTCAGCAGGATATGCAACTAAAAACATTCATGACTCGGCTCACCTTCATGGTTATGGCCGAGTGAATGGAGATTCTATAGGAGCATATATGCCTAATATTGCAGGAGATGAGGTGGCTTTGGCTGCATTAAAATATTTAGCCCAAAATAAGAAGATTAGCGCGCTTTGCCTTGAACAACATGAAAGGGGGCTGGTTCCTGATTATGAGGCAATAAGAGCTAGGGTTTTGAAAGAAGACGAAGTGTTGCCAGGTGATCAAATTAGCGAGCAAAAATATTCGACAACAGTGCATACGTCTTCACCTATCATTGCAGTATGTTATACACCCCCTGTACAATTGCAAAATTTCGGCAACATAATTTCATTGCCGAAAGATCCTAAGAGCATTGGGGGGCAAGCGGATCCAAGTAGGGCCGAGTCTAAAGAAAAATATGTCGCCCGAATGGACGGGATCAAGCCAACTCTCACAGGGAATAGCGTCAATGGCTTTACTATGCCAACTCTTGAGGAATTACCAGTAGAATATCGACAAGCTTATGAAGCACTCAAGAAGCGGCGTGGAGAGGAATATTTGCAAGAATATGTCAAGTCCCTTCTTCCATTCAGCAATCATGATGGCTCCTATGTGATGTTGAGGCAAGTCAAAAAAGAAGTTTTGCAAGCAAATCAACAAGAAAGGGTTCACTCGGCTAATACGGTTGATTCGGTTGAAACCGAGTCAAATATGACTAAGTCGTTTACAGCCGAGTTGAACAGTTCCTTTAGTGACAAGACAATGGTGGATTCAATTGAAACCAGATTGAGCACCGAGACGTTTAAGGCCGAGTGCGTTGCATCGAGCCAGCCGAGTGCATCGTGCCAGCCGAGTACATCATGCCAGCCGAGTGCATCATTTCAGACGAGTGCATCGCCGGCTAAAGCCGAGTGCATCAAGCCAATTATTGCCACATGTACCAAAACTGAAGATGCAAGCTTCATCGAGCAAAGGAACGGTAAACGCAACAAATTGGCCGTGCTCGATTTTTCTGGATGTGAGGGAGCTTACATGCTGCCCTATGAGTTCCGTGCCAAAGAAATTGATGAGCATCAAGAGCAAAGTTATATGGCCAAACAAAGTTTGGCTAGTGATGAAGATCAAGAACCAGAGCGTGCAGCTGAATGAAGTTTAGCTGACGAAGAGCGGCCGAGTGGAATCCATTCAGGTAATCCGAGTGAAATCTACTCGGGAAATCCAAGTGAAATCTACTCGAAAAATTCGAGTGATGAGCCACGAGAACCAGAAAAAGAGGAAGAGGCGTTGGAGGATTATTCAAAAGTGGAGCGAGGTATTGTTCCAGTGGTGCAATCATCTTCTCCTTCCAACGACTTCACAAAGGTACACCTAGCCGACAGTTTACTCAATTTTTGATTCGGTCAAAATCATATTGTTGATGCACCCGTTAGTAAAATTCTAATTAATTTTGAAAGATCAATCGAGATGAGTAATCTGTTTGTTTCGAATTATCTTGTCACTAATCACGCTGATCAACACATGGCACCATTCATAGAGGCTAATGTGACAACTCGTCGCAATCAAAGTTGTTACCGTCACGCCGACTAAACTTTATATTCATATGGACAGCTTTGTTTGTTTCATGCCTGGCTAACATTTGGTCTCAGATGAGACGCATATTCTGTAATTATTTTAGTTGCAGGAATATAAAGCCAGGTTCAAAGTCCTCTAGGATAGCCGATTCAAGAGCATCGGAAAAGGAGGATGAAAATCGATGCATAGCCGAGTCGGATGATGTTAAACCGACACCACTCGGTTGTTTAATTGCAAAGCCGATATCACACAATCGGTTAGTAGATGAGCAATGTACCTTCAGTCTAGGTATGTGTGATCACATTGTCGGTGCATCACTGACTAATCCTATTATTATTATTGATCACGATGTCGAGCCATCAAGACAAGAGCGAATGCAATGTTTGTTCGAGCAAAATTTTAAAGACTGCAATGTGATTCATAAAGTTGCACAATCAGCCAACACAGGACGATTGAAGTTTGTTCAAGCACGAGCATATGGCCAATCAGATCAGATTGGTCTTGATGGCGATCAAATGTTGACTCGGCTATCTCAAGCTGATTCATCTAAAGGTCGACATGTACACACCAATGATGACAGGGTCAAGTCGTCGAGCAAGGATATTGTTAAAAAGTGCATCAACAACAATCTTGAAGACGGGAATTCCATCAAAGCTACAATGGCGACATGTAGCACTGGGGGGCAACGAGAAAATTTAAAGACCGATGCACGCACAACTAAAGAAAGCAAAGGCCATGGTAAGCACAAAGGTAAAAAGCTGAAAGTCACTTTCGCGCAGTTATTAGAAAAATATCAGAAGATAAGTGAGGCAAAGAGTGCTTATCGGCCGAGTGAAATAAAAGCATCGAAGTCACCCCCAAGGCATAAATCTGAAGACCGGGATTGGCGAAGGAAGAAGTTGAGCAAGCAGACTCTGTATCCTCCTTTTGGGCCGCCAATGCCAGTGCCATGGATACCTCCCTATGCTAATTTTTATCCATATTCACCATGGGACAGGTATGATTCAAGTGCACATTTTCCATTGTATTTTAGACCGTCTCACAAAGATCATGCAGCTCCAAGAAGGCCCACGTTCAATAAACAATCACATGTTAAAGACCGTTTCAATAATAAAGAATCGGTCCGGAGCTCAAGGAAGAAGAAAGAGGTGGTCAAACAAGTTTACCGTGTTAAAAGAGTGTAGGGTAACGCGGCAGAAAACAAAAAATTTCCGACCTACGCACCAGCCCAGGACCACTATGGAGACTGCATACAAGGTTTGATCATTTCGTTACCGACTCGTAGCGCAGCGAAAGTAGAGTCGATGACGATCGGCGGTGCAGATCCCCGCAGCTAGGATTTACAACCTCCCAACCGCGAGGATGTACTCCCTCATCTGCCCCTCGGACAGCCCTCCGGGAGGCGGTCGAATAGTCCCCGGACGGTGTCGCGGACAGCCCTTCGGGAGGACCCCCAAAATTCGGACCGTCACTCGGACAGCCCTTCGGGAGGACTCACAGAACTCGGACCGTCACTTGGACAGCCCTTCGGGAGGCACTCTCGAACAGCCCCTCGGGCACTAAGATCGAAACTACGACCTCTCTATAGAGTTGCACACATACGGTGTCATCTATCCGGCAGGGCTTCGCCATCCAGAACTAGTTCCCACCGGAACCCAGACAGCCTTTCGGCTCTACGAAACTCTTTTCGTGGGAGGGAGAGAGAAGCCAGATCATTGCATGGCACTAGTATGTGAGAAGGGATGAGTGTGGAGGGCTGCCCCTCCACCTCTATTTATAGGAAATCCCAAGGGGTAGGGTAGTTTTTCACAAAAACCCAAAAACCACATGAATGGAGTCCTTCCACAAGGGCACAAGTGTGAAACCAAGAGACAAGTGGGGGCTCCAAGGAGGAGCCCCATTGTGGCCGGCCAACACCTTGTAGGGGCCCCCCAAGGGGGCCTCATCCATTCATGTCACCCCCAAAAATATCTTGGGACAAAGCCCAAAATAATGGCTTTCCAAAAAGTAACCCAAAAAGCACTTTCACTATTCATGACGACATTTTTCAGCGTCCGTTCGAACTGAAAATATTTATGTGGGCTTAGAACATTTCCAATACCCACTAAAATAATTTTCAACGCGTTCTGGAACAATTCCAGTTTAGTGATTTCATCTGCGAAAAGCATCTGAAGCGGTTCCGGCAGCTCCGGAACATTTCCGGTTTTTCTTCCAGAAATTCCCAAAAGTTTCCAGAATGATTCTGGCACCCTCCAAGAATTATCAGGCATGTGCCGAAACCAATTTGACTTAATGGAATACCCCGAAACAACTTTTCAGTTTCACCGAAACTCATCCGGTGTTCTCTCTGCGGAACTTTTCCGCTGTCCGAAACTTTTTCGGTGTCCGAAACTTTTTCGGTGATTTTCTCTGAGACTCCCTGTCTAGTATTCAGCAGATAGATGACCCTTAAGCGTGTGACCCTATAGGTTCGGTGAAGTATAGACATGACACGGGACCCCTTCCGATCAATGATCAACATCGGAGCCGTGGACACCCATATTGACCCCTATACCCACACGAATGAATATTCGAGTGAACCTCCAGTTGCCGTGTGCTATTCCTGTTGCTTCGCGATATGTTAGAAATACCCGAGGTGAGACATGTTGGCATTCCCGTGGATCAACAACTTGTCCACTATGCTAGTTACCTCGTTACCGGTATTGTTCTCTTTTCTCGTTACCGTGTTCCGGCATCCCCGTGATCAAATCACAAAGTGTCTGGCCAGACGATGATGGATACCGTAACACCGAGAGGGCCCAGAGATATCTATCCATCGTCGGAGGAGCAAATCCCAATCTTGAGCTATCAAGTTACTTGACATACTTTCCCATGAACCCGTAAGCCGCCGTAATAGCCATCCAGTTACGGATGACGTTTAACAAACCCCAAAGTTCATGAATCAAGCACGAAGAAACTCGATACTCTCATGGTCTGAGGAATCATGCAAACATTAACCATCTCTGTGTTATTAACCATTAACTTGTGACGAAAGAATCTCATAGCATAACATCAATCGGGTCGATTCAACACAAATATTCTTCTAACACTGTGCCCTCAAAATTGCTGGCATAGACATGCCCATGATCAGGAAAACAGAACCATCATGCAACACTTGAGCTAGTCTTAGAGGCCAGACTAGGAATACATTTTACCGTTTATTATCCCACACGTGCATATGAGTCTTCCTCCGAGCCTTGTTTTATTTGCAGACTCGAGAATCATTGCAGTTATAGCATGGAACATAAACCTAATTATGAACAGGGAGATAATCAATAACATTTATTATTGCCTCTAGGGCATATCTCCTACAAAGAGATGGTCGTAGGAGTGCTACTTTAGATTTGATCTCAAGTGAAAAAGACCCAATGAAAGTGTTGACATTGGCTACTAAAGGCAATGAGATGAAGCAATCAATAGTTGAGAGTCAAAGTGCCAAATCTGAAGAAAAGAAGTTGAGGGTGCATAAGGCCAAAAAAGAGTTTCCATTGGTTGAAACAGAATCACAGCCGAGGTGCTCACTCGGCTTATCGTATTGGCAAAAGAAGGAATTACAAAAGCTTAGTGCACAAGAGCTGAAAAAGAAGAACATGGCATGGGTTCCCAAGAGGAGCAGTCAAAATAAAAACGACGTGCAACCTTCTATTGCAATAAGTGTTACAAAAGTGAAGAAAGAGAAGGATGAAAGCCAAAAACAATTAAGCCAAAGGTTTGCATCACCCCATCAAAATCTTCGGTTAGCACATCATCCATATTCGCCAAACATGCCATTGATGTCTTTGCCATGGAATTCATCCCCAGGTATGATTGGTCACCCTCCATGGGCTTATCTAGATCCATGAATGCAATATAATTTCTTATATCATGAAAGGATATTACCAAATCACTATATATGTGATTAGCTACAAGTTTACTACTGATCCAAAGGGCCGAAATATTTGATTTGTCATTTCATTTGTTTATTTCAACTATACTTGCTTTGGTGGATGAAGTTTACATGGACCTTATGTTAATGACCGATATTTATCTATCGTCCTAAGAATATGTCAAAGCATGGCCGGTGTAGTATCCGAACATCGTCCTTAGTTCGATTGGAAAGCGAGACAAGCCTTTGGTTGCCATAGGTGCTACACATATTGAGGCGTTCGGTGATTCGTTATGAGAAGTGCAGCAAATATCCAAGGGTTATCAATGTTTTGACGAATCATTTATAATTTATTTTGAGGTATGTCTAGATGTAAAATTTACCTTGGGTTGCTTTAATACTGCTCATATATCTGGACATGACAATTGAAGAGAAAATGAGTTGGCACAGCAAGCATCCGGCTACTATGTTGATCATGGTGTATTGCATATATCTATCAATAGCCGATGATTATTCTCGCCAACGTAGGTAAGGCCGAATTGGAGCTCATCGCTTCGGCCACTAATGCAATTTTTATACAGGCGAAAGAAAGCTCATTATTGATTATCTGTAAGATCCTAGCGACGGGGTGGACAAGATGGTTCGGCGAAAGACTTTGTGATGCACATTGGTATATGAAATTTTATTACCGGACTATTGATGGTATTCTTTTTGAGTGATTGAAAACTAAGCAATGAGTTGAGGAAATTCCCCCCAAGTTTGCATCAACAAAGTTCAAGTAAGCAATGGGAAATGGCCGATATATAGTTATCGCACTAAGCATATAGATGGCCGATATATACTTATCACCCTAAGCACATACAGATGGCCGATGGAGTGTTGACATTGTCCTTAGAACAAACTACGTGCAAGTTATTTTTCGGCACACAAGTTTTACCGAAAAACAGGGGGGCATGTGTTGACACCAGATTTTGGCACGGTCAAGAACTTAACTAAGATGGCCTCAAATGGAAAAGTGATCTACATGAAAAAGTTCTGTATTGTCGACATGAACATCTTTTAAGTTTGGGCCATCGCCATCCGATCTCATCTCAAAGGCCGAAGTTGTGTTCGAAATACTGAGATTTTGTATCTAGAGCACTGTTCGGCCGATTACGCCTCAAGGACGGCCTCAAATGAGAAAACTTTCTACATAAATTGTCTTTGTCTCGTCGAAACGGTCGATTTTGATATAAAAACCGTCTCAATCCAAGATCATATGTAAAAGTTAGAGCCATTCGAGTGCAGCCCTACCACCAGGCAAAAAGTCGCCCGCCCAATCAGACATGATGTCTGATGGGTAGCGCGAGTAATAGGCTGTCTTGCGCGAGCGATTCAGCCATGAGGATGGCCTCGAATTGAAAAACGTTCAACATAAAAGTTGTTCGTCTCGTCGAAACGGTTAAATTTGCTTTTGGGCACATCTTCATCCGAGGTCGTTTGTGGCATGTGAGAGTCAAAAACCGAACTAATGTCCTAGACTTACCTAAATCTGAATTCGGTTAATTTTGAAAAGATATGGACGTGATTTGGAGTCCTTTTCTTATACGGGAAGTCCATCCTCCTCTTATATTAACAAGAGGTGACGGCCGATTGAACAACACACAATCGAACAAACACATCTACTACTTTTTTGTGTTCACCTATCCCCTACCCTTGTATATTTCTTCTCGTTCTTCGTCGTTCTTCAGCAATGGAGGGTTGCGAATCCACGAGGCTCTAGGGGCGATCAGGTCGACCTAGGGCAGCTCATAGCCGCCACGCGTCCAGACGGGGTCCCTTCCGGGCGTGTGAGGTTTCGGGTCTACAAAAGCATCCGCCGAATTGCTTGCGTACCGCGTTTCCGGACGGGTCTTCTTCGACGTGAGCTGCGGTGTATCACCCTGGCGCCATGCACGCGCTTAAGTTTTGAGGCATCGAAGGAGCCGGCGTGCTAGTTTGGTAACTCCGTCCTAGGGCACTAGGCCGGTACAGTAGCTAGAGCAGAAAGAGATCGGCCTAACTAGTTACAAGGCAGCTGCTAATTCATTTGCAACGAGACGGAGATGGCCTTGCTGAATGGGATGGAATGGAATGGAAAAGCTAGCTACTAGTACCACTTGGTGTGCAGCAAAACTGCAAAACAATCGATGCAACCCCATTCTCTGCATGATTGGACTCCAGCTTGCTTGGCATATAGAGTGTGCTCGATCGAGTAGGAGTAGCTAGCTAGTCTAGTGTAGCACCACTTGCCACTTAGCACGACCTGCAGCAAAAAAAATGTAGGAGTAGGAGTAGCTAGCTAATCTAGTCCAGCATTACACACACAGAGAATACAATCACCCATTAGTCCATTCATTTTATATTGTAGTGCATTTTTTTGTTTTTCAAAAGTCAAATATGTCATTTAGATTGATCAAATATGCACCTTTCCCCTAAAAAAAAGGGTATGCATCACATTTTGAAAAGGAGGAAATGTCATTTAGATTGATCAATAATTAACGGGTGGTCACTTAAATGGAGGAAATATTTTTCATTATATTAGATAACAAACAAACCATAAACCTGAAATGAACAATTAGTCACATGATCAATCTGTAATAAATCCCACTACAAAACTAGAAAATCCTTTATGCAGTCCGTCTGGCGGGTGAACGTAGGCTGTGGTCACACGACAATCGGTGTCATATGTCCTACTCTACTTTGCCGGCGACCGCACCTTCACTCTGAGGAGCGCAGCCGGCCACCGGACAAGGAGACAGCCAAAACAACAAGGACGGTCGTCAGCGCAAACATATCCTAGTTTTAGGTTGCATGTAAAAAAAATTCGGAAAAAATTTCCATTCTATTCATCTTCAATCATGGTAGTACAACGAACAGTAGAAATAATAAAAATTACATTCAGATCCGTAGACCACCTAGCGACGACTACAAGCACTGAAGCGAGCCGAAGGCGCGCCGCTGTCATTGCCCCTCCCTCGTCGGAGCCGGGCAAACGTTGTTGTAGTAGGGAGTCGGGAAGTCGTCGTGCTAAGGCCCCATAAAACCAACGCACCAGAACAGCAACCGTCATGGATGAAGAGTGTAGATCAGAAAAATCCAACCTAAAGACACACGAACGAAGACGAACGACGAACATATTCGAGCAAATCTACCAAAAACATGAGCGTGAGACACACCTTCACACGCCCACCGATGATGCTAGACGCATCACCAGAACGGGGGTTAGGCGGGGAGACATTTATTCCATCTTCAGGGAGCCGCCGCCGTCTCATCTAGGTTGCATGTAATTGTATGAACCTGATGATTCAATTTGAGATAACCGATTATGGAATCATTTTTTTACGGGCCGACCGGTCACTGTTCATAAGGGGACGCGCCCGCGAACGTTTGCCAACTCAAATTAGGTAATCTTAGGTGTAGATGCTCTGTCACGTCAAAACATGCATGTTGATACTCAGGTCAAATCAATGCTTTATATATTTTTTATTTTTTTGAGCATAACGCTTTAATTATTGATCGGCTATCCACCACGTTCTCTTATTTACCCTCTGGACCCAACCAGCTGCCATCCTCTCCTTTACTTGATGAACTACACCAAATGCACTACTTGTACGTTGCACATTTGATGGACTACTAGTGGCTGGGGCGCGCCCTGGGCGCGCCTCTTGAGGCGGTCAGGTGCGTTGCTAATTAGGCTGTCGTTCTTGTTTACCCATCAGCATGACAACAATGATGAGTTTTATAAATTCTTGTATGAAAAATTGAAGTGAAAAACACAGATATTCATCAACAATCTATCAACCAGTTTTCTCTGAGAAGAATCAATAAAAATGGTACCCTTCCTTCCATCCACACATATTCTTCCATGTAAGCACCATCTATTCACACATACTCTTCCATGTAAGCACCACTTGGAAGTTGCTCAGAATTAGAATATTATTATCATCATCATCAGGACAGTCGCACATGCTGCCATGGTTGCTCGTGTCCATGTCCACCAACCCTATTAATCATAAAGAGAAGGAGACATCAGCAGGTGCCAGGTGACCAAAGGGTGCAGAGCCAACGGGAAGACGTGTAACTAGTAATTTGTTCTTCTCGTTTATGATTATAGGTCAGTTGGCATTGCTCTCTTCCCTTACGGTTTCATGGTTTTGGATAGCTAACCCAATAAAGCAGGTTGTGTTTATAGACGGCACACGTGTCAGTTCAGTGGTATGTTCTTATATTTTCAAATTACCATGGCTATGAGCTCTTACAGTACAGAAACAGAGTTTTGGATCAGGCAACGGCATTATGGAAACTTTCCATTTTGCCTACACTTATACAACGAAAACTTTGCAAACTAATCCAAAATGGAGCTTTTTCAGTTCAGAAAGGAATCAATGCAAAGCACGGATAACGGAAATAAACAACAGAAAAAAGCAGAGCTCGCCAAGTCCACCTTTTGTGGATGCCAAGATGTTGTTGTAGCCATTGTTCTGCGGCCCGTTCGTCGTGGCCATCGTAGCCGCCGCCGCCGCCGCCGGTACCTGAAAATTCCAAACAAGCTTTAACAACTTAAAATGCTATGAATGTGAGTATATTCCATCCAGTATGATCTAACATCAATTGCTAGTTGAACTAAGTGGTTTGTCCAAGCCTTGAAGGTGGAAGGTATAAGTAAGTTTAGTCAATAAAACAAACCAATTGGTCCAAGTATGACCTACAAGAGTATCAGAAAAGAATTGCAGTAGACCAGTAATATAACATCGGATGAGATGAAGTTGTGAAGCAACGATATATAATATTAGATGAAAAGTAATAACTGAAAGTAAGAAAGAAATATATTTAAATTAGATCAAACCAAACGCTCCAAAGATCTAACCCAGACATATGTAATTTCTATCTACAGTGTGTTGTGCATCTGCGGCATATAATGATCATGATCAATTGATCATTGGACACAGTAACAGGCAGAAACCATTATTATGCTCACGGCACCCTGTAGCTTGTGGACACTCCAAAACAGAATAATAACTTATAAAAGGTTCATGAGTATTGTCTATGTGTAGTATGCAGAGACAACAATTTAACACTTCAACAATAGTCAATAGGAAAATTTCAGTTTGCTCAACTACAAAACTATGGTAGAATATTTTTTTTCAAATACACCAAACATCTAAGCACCTGAGATTAAACCACCAACCATCATAAAGTCACAAATTAAGCAATCTAGATGCGCGTTAAATTACTATGTTGCATACCTGCTGCAAAAGTACCCAAGGGGGGTGGGAGGGTCAAGAGAAGTGCATACCTTGTTCACTTTTATTGGTTTTCATATAGTTTGAGCATGTTCAAAATCTTTAATAGCTGGCAAAAAGCAAAACAACTCACATCTAGAGGAGATAAATGAAGGTAAAATAAATTATCTTCACGCCAACAGAAATAAACCTACATTATCTGGATCTTTCTCAATTTATATCCAAACCCTTTGTACTCATGTAGATTTGTAACTCTGTCTTTCACAACACAAACAATAACTAAAATGAAACAAGGGATCATTTAGTGACCATCAAACTCAGTACTAATGCATTCAAATGATAATGAAATTTCTATTTTATGATATATGTAAAATGGAACTGGTCAAACCAAACCATCCACAGTTCAGTACTTAACATACAAACTGAGCATAACACAAAGCTGGAAGATAGTTCATAACAAGAATCAACCATACCTCTAGATTTACATGTGTCACATGATAAACAAAATGTACTCATATAAGATGGATTCTAAAAAAGATAGGAAAGGTGAACCTGTACTGAAGTACGGAAAATTTGGACAATTCTAGAAGTGAAATAAGGTTACATAGCACAAATGAGTAACGAACTCGACCATCACAAATAGGGAAATGCTAGTTTCATTACCCATTAGATAATCCAGTTTTATGTTATTGGTTGCAATGCAACCTATTAGTTTTATGACGCTTTCTTACTTAAATGACCTTGAGAAATGGAGTTCAACCACTTGATAGAAACTTCTTACCATATTATCTCTTAGCTTTCTAAGCTAACCAAATCGAGAGAAAATGATACTAACAAACAAAAACAAAAAAACTATGCAAGAAGCTATATACCTAATCTCATCGCCGAGAGACGACTTCTGTCAATACATCTCATGAGCCACTTATTAGGAGCTATCACTGAAATAGCAACTACAAAGAGGAGAAACGATTATTAGGAGCTCTTAGCTTGAAAACAAATATGTGAAGTACATTAATCAACATGATTCAAAATATCTGGATACATAAACTGTATTAGAACCTTTAATTTGCACACCAGCTTTGTAAATTATAGTATCTCTACAGCTAGCTTAATTAAAGTACTCGGTGATGTCATGTATGACGAATGAAAGACCATGTTTGATCATTTCATAATTCAGATAGCAACATGTTCAACGGTTCAAATTTACATGATCTGAAAAATGTTCTTGTACCTCAGATCAATATTAGCAACATCAATCATTGTTGCCAAACGTCAAAGAACTCAAATAGGATCACAAAATGGCTTCATATGAATAAATCATAGTTCATTTGAACTGAAGCGCTGCATGCATACTCACTTGCTAATCTCTTATGGACATTTCCTCAAACATCAAATGAGCCACTTAACTAATACAGACCAATCCTGATCACCGCAAAATCATCACATAGATGCAGCACAGAGAGTGATCTTCAATCTTCTGCCGTCTCTTCTGTACTTGCACTAGCCGAGGAAGAAAGGTATTATGTCAGTGTGATCACAAGACATTTTATTTAAGCAAGCATCACTCAAAAAAATGTGGGCAGAGAAGGCACCCTTACATATTTCACAACCAAAAATGGCTAGCAAGTTGTAACAGAGAACCTACTTCCCATAGAATACTACAAAAAATAACATCCATTCATTTTGGTTATTTGCATAAAATTAGAAACCAATGTATAGATTTTATTTCAACTGAAAACTAACAAAATTGTTCACTTGTATACAAAGTGGGGATCCCAAAAAAAAAAATCAATACTCATTATGTCGATAGCTCAGTTAGAAAATGGAGGACGATACTCACTTCATGAGCAGGTAGGTCAAGGTCTTTCTTCTCCTTGATGACCTTCCAAAATTTGTGTGAGCTAAATGAAAACTCTGATGCTGGAACAACAACATGCCGATCTCCAGCAAATCCACCAGAAGCTATAGAATGTTAAACTTATCTCTCAAACTGGAAACCTTCAGAAATGTAATGTATTGTGTTATTCATATTTCCAAGAAAACCAGCAGCAAGCATACATCTAGTATCATCTAGTAATAGACAGTGTAGTTACACGGACCTGCTTTTTAAAATTATTAGTAACATACATTGAAATTGAAACCGAAATGGCAGTATCATGTAGAATTCTTCTCATAAATAACCCAAATCAGCAAACTATGAGTTGAAGACGCAGATTTCAGTTTCCTTAAATGGCCGAGATGCATTTCTAGCTCCAACATAAAAAAAAAAGAGCAGCTAACTATATAGATCTGAGAATACAGTACATGTCCAGGATAAATGGCTGCTAACATATCTAGCACCAAGGCCGAACCAACGTGGGGCTTATCGGATTTCTTGAGCGGCTAATTTAAAGGGAGCAAAAAAAGAACAAATTTCATTTTCAATGCATCACTTTCATCGGTACTCACATGACGTAATGAGACTACGCACAGAAACAGAATGTGCAAGATCGACATCTTTGCTAGTAAAAAATGCAGCCTTTTCTTCTTACTGGAAATACAACTCTGTAAGAAACGCTAGCTAAGCACAAGTCAAATTAATCTAGCAAACCAAGCAATGAATGGGAGCAAACTTCACCTTGTAGAGAAAGTGTCATCTCCAACCCTGAATCCGCCGGCGGTCCACGCATCTATCACAAGAAATGAATCACGTTATAATTTTTCCTTCTCTAGAACACTCTTGGCCACCAATCTCATGGCACCAATAGGAAGAAAAGGTCCACGCACGGCCTCCTTCCTATTCCCCAGATCAGATGCATCGCCGTCACTCGATGCGTGCGCTGCTCACTAAGCCACGCCCATGGCCTTGACTGTCGCGCCGTGGACTTGACTGCCGCTATTGCCGCCATCCAGGCTGTTGCACCGTGCACCGCACACACAAGAGAGAGAGAGAGAGATTGGGTGAAATTCACCTCAATGTGTTGGCGTTGGATGCACTCACCGTCGCTCGATATGTGCGCATCTCCCCAATCACGTCCATGGGCCCGCCACCTGTCCAGCCCGCTCACCGGCGCTCGCCATGGCCCCACATCGGAGCCCAGCGGCGTATCCTCATCTCGTCCCCTGCTGCTCCTAGATGGTGCGCCTCCTCCCATGACAGCACAACCGGTGACCCTTGCTCAACGAAACAGGATAGGCCGGTAGATCCTCAATGAACTAACACATACTTTCAATCTGAAGAATGGTTACTGAGCCCAAAGGTGACCAACAGAGCTGGAGCTTCCGGAAACACCACTTGGGAGACCTGCAGGGACGCAAATCTAGCTGCTCAAAAAACATCCATAAAAAAGGGCAAGAGGAAATTCGGTCGATCTACGGGTTGCATATGAAAGTGCATTTGCCACATGGAAGAAAAGAAAGATAGCATCATGGCAGATACTGCCCTAGGAACCATAGAAACCTATGGGTTTATGTTCACATGCAGGAGCCGTCCTCGAACATGAAAGAACTGGGACTTCATGCAGTGTTAAAATGCCATTTCCTACTAACTTTGTTACGACATGACTCGGATTGATGTCCAGGGGCAGAAAAAACTGAATTTGTTGTTCATGTCTATAACTAAGAATCTTATGTTCGGTATCGGCTATCTAAGGGGGCTAATAGAAAAATCCAAGTAATGACGCATGCCTTGCCGTTGTTGCTACTCGCCCACAAAGCAAGGTGTTGTGTATTGCAAATGCATCAGTGAGCATGAGGATAACTCTTGACGCCTCTTGTGGGTTCAATTGATGGCAAGCTTGTGGCTATCAGCAAATGAGGGACACAATTAAGTTAGGCACAATGATGGACTGGACAAACATAACACATACAGTACTTGTCATACTAATACAAAAGTACAGGCTGGATTTGCATGAACAAGATGACCAGTTTCACATCGGATCATCATTTTTTCCCTCCCAAGGTAAACGCTTGGACAACCAACATAGAAAAGAATATTCAAACAGAGTCATTTGTCAGCATACATAATGGTGCTTACTTGTGCTCGGGTTCATCCTGCATAAATGAGCGCAGCGCTTCAACAGCCAAGGAGAACGACAGGAACAACAGGAAGAGCTATCTTCTACATAAACAATCATATGGAGGCGGTCAAAACGTTTGCACACAAAAAAGCAATGAAACCAAATAGTAGTACTCTGAAGGGGAGGGAGAGGGAGGTGCTACCCAAGCAAAGGGAAGGGCGGACAGGAAGCAGGGATCTTTGTGCAGTGCGTCGTAGTGGCCGTGCTCGAGCTCAAGTCCTCGACGTCTTCTGCGTCGTCGTCATCCTCGCCTGCTGTGTGGAATCGAAAAAAATCGCAAATCAATCACACACAAATCAATGGGGAGAATCGGAATAGGAAGCACGAGAGGCGGATTAAACCTTGGGAGTCGACATCGTGGCGGCTGTAGGGAGTTGGGCACCATGGCCGGTCGCGGAAGAAGGTGAGCACGGATCCAGTGACTGCATCCTTGGAGGTCGGGGAAGCGGAGGAGCAGGGGCGTCCATCGCCGCCGCGCCCGTCCCGACAGGCGGCTGCAGGGTGCGCGACCCTGTTCGCGGATCTGCTGGCCTCGACGCCGGTGTCGGTGCCGTGGACCACCGCTGCGTCTCGAGCTCCACATGCCGAGCCTAAAGCTCCTCTTTGGGCTGCTGCTACAAGCGTGGGGATGGAGCCATGGAGGCAGAGCTGCATCAGCCGCCACGCACAAAGAAGATGGCGGAGCTCAGAGAGCAGAGGGCACCACGCCGTTTAGGAGGCACAGCAGCACGAGAGAGCGCAGCAGGAGACGGAGACGAGCGGACCAAGATGCCGGAGCATCGCCGGCGACGAGGAGGTCGAGCACACCGAAACCCTAGACGGGTAAAACCGAAGCGGGCAAGCACATGAGGGTGGGATAGACGAATCGATGCGGTGGAGCATATAGAGCGCGAGGAGAGGAGGAGATTGGTAGCCAACACCATCGCTAGAGACTGCCGGATTTCGTCGGAACCGGCCGGCGAAGGCGGCGGCGAAAAAAGAGAAGGCGAGAGAGAGAGAGAGAGAGATGCGAGAGAGATGGGGCATCGGGTGGAGGCAACGACTCAGGTTCCACCTATCTTTTTTTTCTCTATTCATTCTCCTTCGGCCTTTCTTCGTGACGAAGCGAACCAGCCTTGCCAACGTGGACTCAATCGGTTGTCTCGTAGCTTGCGGACGTGGACATCGCCAGGGATCGAACCTTACGCGACTCTTATCTCTACTACTATTAAACAAACGAACATATTCATCGCTAAGTACACCCAGCCTAACCTACACATAACAGCACGGATCAATATCAGCCTCACGATCAGGATCTCTTAATTCAATCTAACCGTTAAGATAATGCTAACCCTCAACCCAAACTGCGTTTAGCAATTTTGACGGGCGGACGAAACTCTGCCAGAGTAGTAAATATCCCACGCCCGCACAAGTATAGTAGAATAGGAAACAAACATATCCCCGCATCACACCTCCAGCCGCCGCCACCGGCCCAATCATCGCACGTAAGTCGCGCAGCACCCTGCTCTTATCCTCGCTCGGGGATGCTGCCGACGCAGCTACCAATCCGTCCCTGAGATCGGCGAGGATTGGTCGGACCGCTTCGGCGTCGTCCGCTGCTGCGCGTCCCGCCCCACCGGCGACCACTACGCCGTTAAGTCGAATGACCGGTCGTGCCTCGCCGACCTGGACTGCGGCCTGGCCGGGCAGGAGCCCAAGCTGGCCTCCGCGGGAAACCCGGTGTCGTCCAGGTGCATGAGGTTACGAGGACGAGGCGTGGATGCACATGGTGATGGTCCGCCTTCGCCA
This sequence comes from Thinopyrum elongatum, assembly GCA_011799875.1. Classification (NCBI taxonomy): domain Eukaryota; kingdom Viridiplantae; phylum Streptophyta; class Magnoliopsida; order Poales; family Poaceae; genus Thinopyrum; species Thinopyrum elongatum. Next base: position 320,701,148 of record CM022299.1, on the reverse strand, counting down.
TGGCGCGCCCATCCCGGAGCTGGCTGCCGCCGCTGTGGCCACGCTGCTCGCCGAGGCCCTCGAGATTTTGCGGCGTGCTGCCCAAATAAAGCAGATATGCCGCCGGGGCGCCGTCGACACGGGAGGGCAGCCAGCCCCGTAGAAGACCACCTCCTAACCCTAACTGACAGCGTACTCTCTCTCTATCCACTAGATTGAACAGGTCATGGGATTGGATCGAGCGACCGCACGAGTTGCCGCCGCCGCTGCTGCCTGCGGTCGCTCATCGCTGCGTGGAATCCAATCACCGCAAGCCTGGAGCCGAATCGCCGCCGCCGTCGTCAGAAAGGTAATCTCTTTCCTTAATCGCCGTCGCCGCTGTCCTCCACTACTTCCTTGCTGTTGACTCCTGTATGTTGTGCTGATCCTCTGGTGTGGTGGGCGCTGGGCACTTGCTGCTGCGTGCGTGCTTACTGAACTGGCTGCTCGCTTGTTGCTCGGCGCTGGTGCTATGCTGGCTTGCTGCCGCTCTATAGCTTTGCTGCTTTGAGTTTCTGTACAGTGTTGTTGCTTGCTGCCGCTGGCCTGCTGATGCTGTTGTTCACGCTAGGAAATGACATATCAACATGGGACATGGCATCTCTGAGAGCGTACGACAAGGAATTGAAAAGAGCCATGGATGCTACAAAAGGACAGTGTTTTTATCTCATCTCACCCAATCAATTATTCCATGTCTTTATTGTATGCCATTTTATTAATTATTTATATATGTCTGCCGTATCGATGTATCGATGCTTTTAGAAATTGTTGTATCTCGTATCTCCGTATCCATATCGCCGTGTCTCCATCCCTGTATCGGCGCTTCACATTTAGCTGAGTTAGCTCTCTACTTGCTTGGATTGGTTGTAGATTGAAGACTAGCCTATTGGTTTAGATAAATGATAGGTTTCCAGCGTGTCAGAAAGGAGTACGGAGTTGAATTTTAATTTTTATTACCGTGGATCGCAACGGCAAGAGGTATGGTATTACTTGACTACACATTTATCTTATTTTTTTAAACGGATACTACACATTTATCTTATGATTATCTTGAACAGCGTCTTTCAAAATATGCTGGACAATCATGCTTGATGCCAAGAGGTATGGTGTTACTTGACTACACATTTATCTTCTGGTTATCTTGAACAGCATGTTTCAAAATAGATTGACATAGTAACGCACTATCTCGCCCTTCTCACTAATTAATATGGGCATAGGTTATATCTATTTTGCCTGTCAACATGTTGCGGCTATTTCAAGGCATGGTGTTCTGTGCTTCATTTACTAAGATGACAATTCATGATGCTACGGATTAAACATCTTCTATTTACTAAGTTTGTGCTTATCAGGGCAGTTTGTTATATGTGCCACATAAAGTATTTTTTTGGTTTAACCATGGGTGAAGTCATTTCTAGATCTTTTCACCCAGGTGGTGGATAACTATAAGAAACACACTAAGGTTCTTATTCGTAGAAATGATATTATTGGAATGAGGGTGTATACCAGCAAAACTCAAATTGTTTCTTTAATACTTGGGCATTGAATGCACAATTGTTCATGTAGAACATCTTGAATCCAAATCTTTTTTAGGGAAACTGGTTGGCTAATTTAACAACCTATCATGCAACCATTATTCAGGTATGTCTATATGCATTGTTTTTTCATTAGGCTTGGAACTTTAGACCTGAAAATTAAGCTTGGCCAAAGTTACTTTAATAGAATGGAGAAAATATGTGATTTAAATATACTGGAAGAACAATTCACTTATTTTCAAGGAGTTAACAACCTTTTTTTTTTGCTGGTTGGTGTCAACATGGTTGAATCTTGGGTTGGTGCACTAACATTTTATTTCAACTGAGATCTATAATTTGTAAAGTATGGTATCATGTCGTATTATATATGAATGTATTTTTGCCTGTTTGTCGTTATAATTTTCTTACACTAGCAGTAAATACAAGTATATGGCAATATGAGTCATGCTTGCCAAGCGTCTTCTGTTTTTGTGAACAACTATGAAAGTATTGGTCTCGACTGTTGTGTGCAGACCAGTTAGCACCAATGAGCAGCTTTATACATTTTCCTTAACGAATAAGGATAAATGGGAAGCGCAGAATAAGATCTTGGTGAAGACATTTCAACAGAGATGCGATAGTGTTGTATAAGTGGATTTATTGCTTGGTTTCTATATACCCTTTCCGGTTTATTATTATTCATTAGCGCCTTGTAATAGAAGATATCTCACAAGCAAACTTGAAGTGAATCTACACAAGTCATGAGATGGTTGGCCATTGTTGCCCAAAACGTTATGTTCGATTTTCTCCACCACAATTTGTTCTTTCTTTGTGGTGGCATGTCTTTTTTACCAATTGTTTATTTATTTTATATTTCATATATTTCATGCTCATAATCTTTTTCATGACCAATATACGGACCATATGCCCACTGTAGAATCTGGGGTACTTTAAATGCATGTTTATCATGGTTTACCGAGGCATGTGGAAATCGTGCGTTGCACGTGCAAGCTTACTAGTTGAGTTTAATACCAGATCGCGAGGCTCAGAGGAACGGCCAGAAAATGCACCGAGCAGTTTGTTCCCATATGTTTGCACACTATCGAGCTAGCTACTAAGCAAGTCCGCATTCCCTTTTTTGCATGCAGGCATGGCGCCTTGGGTGAGGGCGTCATGCTAGTCTGGGGGGCGTCGTAGGATCGCCGGCCCATCCGTCGTGCCGCATCTAACTCTGACGCATGGCGCCTTTGTCTAGAGCGTCGTGCTGTTTGGCATGACGCCCCGGGACCGGGCGTCATGCAAAAGGATCATTTTGTGAAATTTTAAAAAATGAGTTCATTTTGTGCTGAACTTTGTCACAAGGGTCAGTTTTGTCACTTTTCATGTGTGTATGAGCGTCTGTGTCTGGATTATGTTAAAGAAAACCTTTACTATTAAGGTGGAAGGATAATAAGAGCCCGAGCTCCGTTTTCAATGTTCGAATAGTACCTAGCTATTGATCCAGTCGAGTCGTCATGGATGATGCGGAATGGCGGGCTACAATGTTACCATGATATGCGTGGCAAATTTTCGTGTTTTGACCCTTTTGCGATACAATTCAGGATCTGATCCCGGTTGGGAAAATTTTCGGGATTTGACCATTTTTCTTACCGCCAGGGGTCCTGGCGGTAGGGTTAGACATCCTACCGCCAGGGTCCCTGGCGGTAGGGTACTAATCCACGTCAGCACGCGGAGACGACCGCCGTCCCCCTCCGTCGCACCCTACCGCCAGGGCACCTGGCGGTAGCCTGTCTAACCCTACCGCCAGGACCCTTGGCGGTAGGGTCCGGGCAGTTATTTCGCCCGAGACCCCGCGCCCCTGCCCATCTCCCCATCCCTCCCCTTCCCCCCGTCGAGTTCCCCCAACTCGCCCCTCTCTCCCTCTCTCATCTCCTCCACTCTCCCCCTCGGATCTTCACCGTTTCTTCATCGTTTTTGCGGATCGAGATGGCCCCGAAGAGAGAAACGTAAGCTCCTCCAACCCTCCAATTAGTTTTTGCAAACTTGCTTCCGATTCGACGCATTATTTGCTTGAAATCCCTCATATTTTTGAACTTAGATTGGAATTTTTTTTCACCTAAGATTGTTTTAGCTTGATTGTAGTTCTAGTTCTTAGTTCTTTAGTAACTAGTGGTATTGAATATGAACTCTAATCAATAGTTCATATGTTAGTGTGAAGATGAACCCTAGTTCATAATTTTTTTTGTTAAAAAAATTATGATGTAATGCATGTGGGAGGACTTGATTGTAGTTTTATGATGCATGTTGATATGATGATATGAAGATGTTGTTTGGAGATAATACATTCAAGATGAACTCTATTTTAAAAAAATTGTTTAAAAATATGATGATATGATGCATGTTGGAGGATTTTTTTTTTGATATGATGCATGTTGATATGATTCGATCCATCATGTGTAGTAGATGTTGTTGGAGGAATATGCTTAAGATTTTATTTTGATATGATGCATGTTGATATGATTTTGATATGATTTGATTTCATTTTTTGTTTATGTATGCTTATGCTTATGATGCTTTTGTTTATGAAATTTTATTAAGGCGGCCACCTCTTGCGGACAACATCGGCCCACGGTACTCCATGCTGGACTGGGCATTCGACAAGGGTCATCGTGCCCGTTTCATAGAGACCGGAGAGGTAAGTGATATGAATGAAATATTGATCAAAGTTTTCGGATTGATGAAAATAATTTCCTAACTTTTGGCGTTCACTTTTGACAGATGCTCCAGCCACTGCGCATAAGGGGTCACGGGGTTCATGGGCATATGGACTACGACGAGCACTACGCGTCGTTCTTCAAGAGAGCCCGACTGTTGGGTTTCGTGTTGCAGTTCAAGCGTCAGCCGCCGACGCTTGTCCACGCAGCTCTGACAGCTTTGATTGACCGGTGGCGACCGGAGACCCATTCTTTCCATCTGCCATGCGGGGAGATGACGGTGACCCTCGAGGATTGGTCGAAGATTACTGCCATGCCGATCGAGGGTCATGCACTCACCGGGCGAGTGGAGAGGACCAACTGGCAGCAGAGGGTTGCCACCCTCATCGGCGACTGCCCCGGTGCTACGGGTAACCGTACATCCGGTGTATCGTTGCCCTGGCTCTCGGAGCACCGGAAGACATGCCCCGAAGGCGCAGATGAGACGACTGTGGAGTGGTACGCGAGGGCCTACCTGTGGTATCTTCTCACGGAGGTCGTGTTTCCAGACAGCTCCGGGAACTCTACCAACTGGTCGTATATGTTCTTTCTAGCCGACTGGGATGCAGGGTACAGTTGGGGGACCGCATCTCTTGCCTACCTATACCGTTCGGTAAGAGAGTATCTAATTGCCTACCTACGAAAGTATGTCCATGACATTTTGTTATATCTGATCCTCATTTGATGTTTTGCAGCTTGACGACGCAACGCAGAGGACGGGAGACAAGTCCAATATGGGTGGCTTTGTCTGGGCCTTCTCCATTTGGATGTGGGAGCGGCTGCCGGTGGGGCGTCCGGAGAAGATGCCAAGACGCCCATGGGGTGCCTATAGCGAAGACGGCGACGAGACTCGACACCCCATCATAGCTTACGAGTGGGATGTTGTCAATCTCTACACGGGCCTAAACAAGACTTCGTACAAGACCTACACCAACGAGTTGGACGCTTTGACGCATACACAGGTATATGAACTCGCTCAACACCTTTCTCTTTGATTCCACTTTTGACCGAGAGTGGGAACTTACCAACGTATATGTAATAGGTAAACTGGTGGCCGTATCATGACCGAGAGTGGGACTTCGATCTGAACGTGATGTGCGATGCGGACCGTGGTCTCTGGCGGTGCATCGTGCCCATGATCTGTGTGTACGCCGTCGAGTGGCACTTGCCACACCGCGTGGCCACGCAGTTTGGGATATATCAGCATACCCCACCGGCCCCGCCCACCGATACCGGCGGCCACGCGCTCCACCTGTGAGCGCTTTGTTCTCCGTGCCCATGATTTCATTGCGTGGCGACTTTATTATGATGTTTCTTGTGGCCTATGCCTTGCAGGATGAGCCGGCAGAAGAATCAGTCGATCACAGACTGGGGAGAGGAGCATAAAACTCATGTGACGGAGTGGAACCGACGGAGGTACCGGAAAGACATGGAGAGGAAAGTGACTGACTGGGATGCTTACCTGGGCCGACACATGAGGTGGTACGATGATGGCCAGAAGCACCGTCTTCGTCTCAGGCCTAGGTGGACGGCGGAAGACATCGCGGAGCTGGAGAGGAATGACCCCGAGGAAGAGGCCTACCAGACCGGCATCAGAGACATGCACAGTGGATTTAGGGAGTTTGCACCCCTCATCAACAGAGTGGTAAGTTTGAACCGACGGTTGTATTTAAATTATTTTATTCGTCATCGTGACTGACTTATGTCGTTATAGTCCGGTGAGCTGAACAGATGCATCTTTGAAGCCTCAAATGCACTAGGTGATGCCCCCGGGAGCGTACAATCTGAGAACAAAATGAGGAGGACGATGAAGGTACAATTTCAGCCTCCTCGGAACAGATGCATCTTGTTCACTTGCAATCATAAATCTGATACTTATTATGCCCTTGTTTCATTGTGAGTGCAGAAGTTCGTGAAGCGTTGTCGCAAGCTAGTAGGGCTGCTTGGGTGTGCTGGAGCTGGGTCGGTTGAAGCTTATCAGCTTGTAGCCACACAGGGTCACATCGGCTCATCGAGCCATGTTCCCTCGTCGTCTAGGTTGGTTGAGGAGGCGGAGGAGGAGGAAGAGGATGAGGAGGAGGAGGAGGAGGAGGCCACACATGAAGAAGGGGAGGATGAGGAGGATGAGAGCAACGGGGAGGAGGAGTACGGTGAAGATTATGGACCTCCACCAACTCAAACATCTCAACCATCTCAGCTGCCGAAGAGGAATCCGAAGAAGAAAGATTTGCTGAGTCCGGACCCTTTCCAGAGACCGGTTACTCAACGGCCCAAGAAGAAGACTGAAGAGACTCGTTCAAAGAGTAACGAGGACCGTACCTCCAAGAGGGGAAGGAGCAACTGATTCTGCTCTTCGATAGTTGGCTCTTGTAGTTGGAACTCCGTTTGTGAAACGGTGTGTTTGCTACTTGTGTGTTGGAACTCCGTTTGTGGAACTCCATTTGTAGCTTATTTGTGGAACGGTGTGTTTGCTACTTGTGTGTCTACGTGGAACTCCGTTTCCTAATTAGTTGAACTCCGTTTGCTATTTGTGGAACTCCGTTTGCTATTTGTGGAACTATATTATCTTCAAGTTTTGTTAATGTGTATGTGATGCCCAAGTTTAATTGTTTAAGATCTATGATATTGCTGTCATATTGAATTTGAAAAGAACCAAGCAACTGAACTTGAAACAATAAAACACAGGACCCTACCGCCACGGACACTGGCGGTAGGGTCACACAGCCTACCGCCAGCCCCCCTGGCGGTAGGGTGCACTTTGATATTTCGTTACAGAAGGTTTGCACTGCAAAACCCAGCCACACCCTACCGCCAGGGGCCCTGGCGGTATGGTACTTATCCACGTCAGCTCGGGCAAACGGCCGTCGTCCCCCTCCGTCGCACCCTACCGCCAGGGGCCCTGGCGGTAGGCTGTCTAACCCTACCGCCAGGACCTCTGGCGGTAGCGAAAGGGTCAAATCCCGAAAATTTTCTCAGCCGGGGTCAAATCCTGAATTTGTATCGCAGAAGGGTCAAAACACGAAATTTTGCCGATATGCGTTGGTATCGCAGCTACAAAAATGGGAAATCGTCTCTTATCCAGAACATGCTGATCATTACGACATTACCCATCGACTTGTCCATAATGATGCCAGGTAGGAGAGGTGTCTATACCTCGTGTGTCAAGATGCGCTGTTGGTGACTAGGAATGATTTCCGCAAAAAAAAAGAAAAAAAAAAGTGACTAGGAATGATAAGATTTCCAACGATGAGCCACGCAGTTTGGGTATCGAAAAAGAAGTCCAACACAAGTAATTAATGCACTCGATCGCGCTCCTACACCTGCGAATACAATACTCGCGTCTCGGCCGTCTATTGTTTTACATGCAAGGCACTCCAAGGTCTATTCTTTAGCCAGCGTATTGCGTGAAACAAATTTTAGAACTTTTTAGAAGCATTTTCCGACAGTTGACATTTTGACCTCCGTCCCATAATATAAGAACGTTTTTTACACTATACTAGTAATTACGAATAAGATGTTCTTCAAAGTTTTGCTGTAAAAGCATAATATACAGTATGATGAGTGCGCATTATATATACAATACTCCGGGTCGCCTCCTGGCGATTCTGAGGCGTCCTCGCCGCCACCCTCCCGAGTACTCTCCTAGCCAGATCACCTCGCCGCCGCCGTCGCTAGCCACCCCGACGGCGGCGGCTGGCCGCCCCTCTCGCGCGCAGCCCCATCTCTCCTCCATCTCCGTCCAGCTCATATCGACCTTCCCTGCTTCAGATCTGCCTCCAGGCTCCTCATAGCTTGGCTGCCTTGGCAGTGGATCCTGGCTGTGTGAACAGCGATCTGGGATTTGGTTGGATGGCGTGGTTGGGATGGTGACGGTAGGCGGCGGTGGGTGACCCCAATAAACCGATGCTCCCCTCCCCCCTTTTTTTGGCCTAGTGGTCCGCTTCCGTCCTTCTCGCCGATCTGTTGCTGCCGGTCGCCTCCGATCTGGCCGCTGACGAGTTCTGGATTTCTCCATCGACGATCTTCACGGATTGGCAAAGTGCTCCAAGACCTCTGAATTGGAGGGGATCCGGTCCGACGCGTCCACAATCATCAGCCTGTGGGGCTTCAATGGGCGTGTTGAGAAGCTCCGCTATCAGTTGACTTCATGGGACATGTCGAATTTGCGATTTCCATGGTGTTGGCACAGGCGGCGAATGTCAAGGTGGCTAAGATTGGAGGACCAGATGGTAACGGCGGAGGTGGGATCCTGGACACGATGAAGACATTGCTTCACGGTCTGCCGTGTGGGTTTGACTGTGACATTTATCCTCTCCAAATCATACATGTTACTCGTGAGCCTGGTGATTGATGATTTGCAATAGCAGCCCAGGCAAGTGGGGGCGGCAGCACTGGAGGACCTCAGCTTTGGTGGTGCATCTCGAGTACCGAGTCATGATTTTCAGGGTGAAAACCCAAGGTCTGGCCTTTATTGGTTGTACCTGGCAATGGTTTTGTTGAAGACATTGTTTTGGGAATTCGGACTTTCTCTAGGGTGAAAACCTAAGATCTTCGATCGGGCAACGACAACGCTTGTGCATTGTTTCCTTCTTGGAGGCGTTGCCTATGGAGAACCTTTTCTGCAGTCCGGGTGCTATTTTTGGTGGTGGTTAGAGTGCTGCTAGTATGAGTGTTTGATCACCGTGGCAAGGTCTTTTTCCTTTTTTCCTTTTCTTTTTTTTGGTTGTGTGCATCCTTGATGTTTTCGGGTATTTTGTTGGTGCAGAGGCTGGGTGTAATTGGTATCTTCGTGATATTAATATATTTCCTTTATCGAAAAATCAAGTGTAGTGGTCGGGTGACGTTGTCATCTCGTCATGGGATTTTACTAGACGATGCTCCAGTGTATATGAAGTGGTGCTTAGGGCGTGTATTGTCGGTCTTTATATTGGTAACACCCTTCACTCGCCTATTATTTTAAAGACTGATTATGCATTTGTGGCTTCTTTCCTTGCAAATGAAAATCGTGACAAGCCCTCTCTTGTTTTTTTTTTTTGCGGATGACAAGCCCTCTCTTGTTGATCCGAAGAAGGAAGCGTTGAGCATTTCTAAGCTTCTCCATATCTTTAAACTTTCAAGAATTAACCGTCAAGCCAATATGGTGGCTCACGATATTGCTAAATTTAGTTTTCATAGTAAATCGGATGGTTGTCTTCTTAATAGTTTTTCGCCCCACGTGGTGTATGTTGTATAAGTGGAGGTGTTTTCAGAAGAAAAAATGTTAGAGAGAAACATGCCAGTCTTCTGCCCATCGTAGTATTTCTCAATTGACTACAAATAATTAATTATTTCTCAATCGACATTTTTGTTAGATACTAGCTAACTGTGTGAGCGTTGAAATGGGGGTATAGATATCGTTAGAGCTAACCTGGTAAATTCCTTGGTAGGGTTATTAAGCTAGGCTACTTGGTGTGATGGTAACAATGACACCAGATTTACCCAGGTTCAGTCTCTCCAGAGTATATAAAACAGTACATCTTGCTTCTGTGCTATTTCGTTGGAGTGTATCGAGAGTACAAAGTACTGAGAGATTTCAACGTGTCTATCTACGAGCCTAGCCCCTCGGTTTATATAGCATATCGGGGGTCATAGGGTACATGGATCCTAGTCGGCTACATACGAGGAGGTAGAATCCTCCATGAATCCAGCTTCTTGTCCTGTATGCCAAGTCTTCTGGAGTCTTCCTGTTATCTGCCATGGGCTGCCCACAGTGACCCGGGGCAGAACTGACAAGGGGTCCTTGGCCCGGCGCACCAGGTCGGGAACCGTCATGGTGAGAGGCTCCTCAGCCGGGACACCGTCACATATTCTAGTGGTTGAACATCAATCGTGTCTGACATAAATCTTACACCCATCATATTCTAGTTTTTTATAAGATTTGATTTGATTTGATTATGGATAGGGGAAGACTAGTATGGTTTACCTGATGTTTTGGTAAGATTTGATCTAATTTCAGTATGGGTGGGGGAAGACAAGGATTTTTTTATTTAATTGAGGTTTTGGTACTATTTGATTTGATTAAGTTAATACAGGACATCGGGATGGCGACGTGGGGAGGGGTGGAGGCAAAGGTGAATGTACAACGACCAACTTCCCTTCGACGGTAAAGATTTTTATCCCTCTATACATGTACGACTCTCAAGGAAGGGATCGACCCTTAGAAATAGTTTTCTCGGTAAAATAACAAACGAAAATCCCAGCGAACTACCCCGACAACCATTGGATCAAAAACATGAATCCTAAAGCACTCTAGATTTCCATGTGAGAAAGTCCAACCCATTCACTGGGAACGTGCTCGCCACGAACACGTCTGCGTCCACTCCATTCAACACCGGTGCCCCCCACTCGCTATCCCCATTCCCCTTGTTTGACCCGCGGAGAGTGAGAGCGGAGCAGAGCAAAGAGAGAGAATATTTCAGCTACCGTGATGGGGACGTGCCCAGCGCCGGTGTTGCCGGACACCACCAGATTTTGCGCCCAGCTGGGGAGGGGGGGTCCTCCTCGCTGCATCTCGATGATGTCAGCGATCGTTTTCATGCTCGACCTCCGTGAGGACGTGACGCACGACGCTGGTGGCAAATACGGACGGCGACGAGCCCCCTCCCCCCCCCCCCCCGCCTCCCCTGATGCCGGGGCCGAGGTAGCTTTCTCCGTCGTCGTGGAAGGCCCTCACCTGACGACACCGTCTCCGCGAGAGTGTCGTAGGCTAGTCCGTGCCGACGCACCCTCTATTGGGCCGTCTTCGTCCTCGTCCTCATCGGGGTTGAGCAATTGCGGTGATGAGCAACTCGAGGCGAGCTAATTACCGGCGCACCCGCATCCCCACCTCCGGCAACCTCATGGTGCGGGTATGAGCCTAGTCCGTCCATGTCCGAATTCTAGAGATGAATCTCGCATTCTTAGCCACACATATATCTGATTGTCTACTTCATACAATTCATAAAATAATGTCAAATTAGTTGGGATGTGTGTGTGTGACAACTTAAAATGACTAAGACGTGATACTAATTAAGATGATATGGCAGTTTTCTAGGGGATTCTCGTATAAATGACTTTTTGGGCCAAGGTGGTGTGCACCAAAAACATTTTTATTGTCATGGCAAATTGTAGTATCTTAACATGCACACATGCCACATTATCAAAGGCCCACAACAACATGCATTAGAATTATTTTTCATTATTAGTTGATTTCCACTAATTTCTATTTATTTCAACATGCACACATAAGCCATGCACACATGTCACCTCATCCAAGGCCCACCCAACATGCATGGGATTGTACTACCTATAGTCAATAAATATTTTCAACTATACAATAATCCAACACAACATATAATATATATTTTTAGTTTTCTCATATATTACTAATCGAGATGTTTCATGCAACCAAATATTACTGCAATATCATAATCCACCGCAATGCGCGGTGTATCATCTACTTGTTTCATATAGTACAATGGCATTTTTACAGAATTTTTGTCCTGGGCACATGACATTTTTTCCTGTAAAAGTGATATTTTTGCGATGGAAACTCAAATATAGAGTCATGTCAACTCATTGAACATAGTGCCATAGTATTTTTTTCATTTAACATGGCATTTTTAGTATGAGGATACATTATTTTTTGTGCATTTTTTAGTGATTTTTTTTACTACAACATGCCATATTTTTGAACTATAGGTAGTGAAAATTCAGATTTTAAGCACTCAACATGGCATTTTGTCGGTGCTTAAAACATGGCAACTTTACAATATGTTTTTGTTATAGTTCTTTTCGGCAAAAACAATGTACCCTCGTAAATCTGGTGTTGACATGGAGATGCTTTTATAAACATAAAATTTGTTCTTGCATAGTTGGCATGGCTAAATTGCCATGTTTCTTGTGATGTTCTTAAGTTTTGCCAAGGCATTTTTCCATTGAGCAGGGCAAATTAAATATTTTCCCTCAATTTTGTTTTAATATACTACACAATGACAATTTAGTAAGACTATATCGTGGCACTTCTGTTCTGTGTTGCATGGCATTTTGATTGAACTTAACATGGCATTTTTAAATTTGCCATGTTAAGTTCAATAAAAATGCCATGAAACATACAAAACTTTTTTTCATGGCATTTTTTTTATTTTCTATCAAAAAATCATCATGGCATTTTTTGTTTGCATTAAGAGAAAATGTAAATTTTCTACCTTATCGACATGCAAATTCATTTTTTTGGTTTTATTCTTTAGAGCACGACATTTCATAGAGAACATTTTGTTTCCTAGTCTTCCCATGTGCAATTTTATTATAGGTACTTTATCCTTTTAGGATTTGTGACTTGGCATTTTTACTAAGTAGACCATGGCAGTTTCAATTTACGTAGCATGGCATTTTTATTCTTTAGTTCATGGAAATTTTTATTAAGTATACTACGATAATTTTTTAGCTACCATGGAAATTTTAGTAATTAGACAATGGCATTTTTATTAAGTACACCATGGCATATTCAATTAGGTAGCATGCCATTTTTATTTCTATTGAGCATGGTAATTTTAATAATTAGACCATGGCATTTTTATAAATAGACCATAGCAATTTTAATTAAGGTAGGATGGCATTTTCATTCTTTAGAGCATGGCCATTTTGATATATATGGTGATTTTGGACTTGTGTTAAACTTTTTCCAACAAGTCTATTCCTATGCTAGATTTGTAGGAATGCTTTTGACATTGTCCCCATGGTTGTTTTATGTCTATTCCTAGAGCTAGCATGCCCCCATTAGATGTTCTTTATAGCACGCCCAGAGTAGCTATAATGTCAATTTGAAAAATGGTGATTTCTATGTCTAATCTTATGGCAAGTCTTTTTCAGCCATGGTAATTTTATAGTTCATAAATTAGTTGACCTCAACTGCATTTTATATAGCATGGCAATTTTTATCATCTAGAGCATGGCAAGTTGTAGATTTCATGTGTTTCTGCGCTTTTTTGTATGCAATTGTTTTCTTTATGACATTTTTCTCAAGTAGTTAACTAAGCCTATCATGTGTTTTTGGGTGCACTGTGTTGGTTCAATTCGGGATCGCATGGAAATCCCACTAGAGCGGGGGATGTGCAATGGTTCGCTCGATGCAACCTCCACCAGTGAACGAAAATGTTCGCTAGACCTATTCCCCCCAGGGTAAGTAAGAAGGTTTCGGAGTTTATATATTTGCACTTTTGAACAATATTTGATAACTAGGGTGATCATTCCTAATTAACAAATATTTTTCAAATTTACAAAACTGACAAACTTCAAATAACACTTATGTTAACTCAACTTGGATAGGTATGGTTCCAATCACAATAGTTTGATATTGCCTTTTAACTGGAATAATAGGCAATCCAAATTCTCCAATAGTGATGGTCATAATTTTCGTAGCTTTTTGAGAAACATTTCTTTTGTCTATCTTCTCTGGAAAATAAACTGCATGCTCCCATTGACATGAAAAGTAACCTTGTTTTTGTTGCAATCGACAATAGCACATGCAGTACTAAGAAAAGGTCTCCCAAGAATGACAGATAGGTTGTCATCCTCAGGCATCTCAGGTAATCAAAAGATTATAGACCATGACACTCACATTCTCACAAATTCATATAGGTATAGAGTGGTTTTATCAACCATTTGCAAAGATATATCAGTAGGTATAAGTTTAACTAAGTTAAGTCGTTTATAAAGATAAAAAGGCATAACACTAATAGTTGCACCTAAATCACATAGAGCAAACTTGACATAAGTATTATTAATGGTGCATGGTATAGTTGGTACCCCTAGACCTCCAAGTTTTTAGGAATCTTTCCTTCAAAAGAATAATTTGCAAACATAGTAGACATTTTAGCATTTCTAGTATTTCTTTTTGATTTGTGACAATATCTTTCATATACTTGGAATAAGGAGGAACTTTAAGAGCATCAGCCAAAGGAATTTGCAAGTGGAGAGATCTAAGCAAATCTAGCAAAGTGTTCTTCATCCCTAGTTTTAGAAAGTTCATTAGGAAAATGCATAGGTTTTTTAACCCATGGTTCACTTTATCTATCATATTTCGTATCTATCTTATCCCTTTTACTATGTTTTTTAGTTGGAACAGGAACATCTTGCACAATATCAGGTTCTATTTTACTCAATTTTACCTATCAAATTCAATAGCATCATTGTTATCATCAAATTGAATGGGTTCTTGTTCCTCCCCACTTTTAGTCTCGGCATCAGAAAAATAAACATAATTAGGATTCTCTTGGCTTTCATTCTCAACAATATTAGGTTCCTTAGAACTATCACTGATAGGTTTAACATGTTTAGACTTCCTTTTCTTTTTCTTTCTAGGTGAACGAGCAACATGGTTATCAATATTTTGAGAATCTTGTTCTACTCTCCTAGGATTTCCTTCAGGATATAGGGGTTCTTGAGTAGAAACACCTCCTCTATTAAAAATATAAGCATCACATTTCCTAACAAATTTAACCATATCACATATAAATCTTGTTGAGCACTCATCACTTGTTTAAGTCGAACTTGTATCATATCACAATGTTTAATAATACCTTCAACATCATTAGAAGTTCTTTCAATATCTTCTTGCGAGTATTTAATAGCTATATAATTATTATTGAATTGCATTTGCATATCCATATGCAAGTGATGTTTTTTAATAACAAGAAAATTGTCAATTTCATGTACCTCAATGCATATCTTTATCTTGATGGCTTTCATCCATTCATCACATACGCTTCATGCATTGCCTATGGAACTTCCCTTCAAATACATCTTAATTAAAACGTTTACTCTGTAGGGATTGTCATTAATTACCAAAATCACACATGGGAACTACATGTACTTTCAGCGGCACTCATGTTCACGAATGTGAATGCATGGTTCAGGGTTATATATGGTGAATTAGTGATTGCTAACTGAACTCTATGCAACAACCAGACATCTAGGCGATAGGGACATAATAACATGAATGAACTTGCTCGAGAGGAGTAAGTCGGAGAGAGAGAGAGAGATTAGGAAATACCTGCCCGTGCTACCGTCAGCTCCTTGGCGCTATAGATCAATTGCTCGTCATCGAGGATCTTGCCGTGGAGACTGGTGGCACCATGGTGGAGGCCTTGCTGGTGCTCATCTGGCCCAGCAGGCCGTGGTGCTGTGGAGACTGTTGTCGGTTTCCCTGTGGAGACTGATGTTTGCCTGGCATCATGGAGGCTGATGCAGATGGTAGGGGGTTGTCGTGCCTGAATTTGGACGGCCTTGGACAAATCCATCCACCCCAAGCTCTATAGAGGAGGGCGACGGATGGGGGGAGCAGACCACGTGCTAATCGTCCCCGGAGGCCAACTGGTGCGCCCCGGTGGCCACTAACCTCGGAACTATCGCTGATCTGCTGAGGAGAGGAGGCAGGAGCGCACGCATCACTATCGTCAGCCTCCACTAGGGCTCGAGCACGTCAGCATGAAGAGTATACCGACTGATACGTCTCCAACGTATCTATAATTTTTTATTGTTCCATGCTATTATATTATCCATCTTGGATGTTTTATATGCATTTATATGCTATTTTATATTATTTTTGGGACTAACCTATTAACCTAGAGCCCAGTGCCAGTTTCTGTTTTTTTCCTTGTTTTTCAGTTTTACAGAAAAGGAATATCAAACGGAGTCCAAATGATCTGAAAATTTACGGTGATTTTTTATGGACCAGAAGAAGCCCCCGAAGCAAAAGAGTTGGGCCAGAAGAGTCCCGAGTCAATGACAAGGGTGGAGGGCGCCCCACCCCCCTAGGGCGCGCCCCCTGCCTTGTCGCTGACTCATGGACCCCCCTGACGTGAAACCGACGCCAAAAAATCCTATAAATCCAGAAACCCCCAGAAAGAAACCTAGATTGGGAGTTCCGCCGCCGCAAGCCTCTGTAGCCACCAAAAACCAATCGGGAGCCCGTTCTGGCACCCTGCCGAAGGGGGAAATCATCACCGGTGGCCATCTTCATCATCCCGGCGGTCTCCATGACGAGGAGGGAGTAGATCACCCTCGGGGCTGAGGGTATGTACCAGTAGCTATGTGTTTGATCTCTCTCTCTTGTGTTCTTGATTTGGCACAATATTGATGTACCGCGAGCTTTGTTATTATAGTTGGATCATATGGTGTTTCTTCCCTCTCTATCTTTTGTTGTGATGAATTGAGTCTTGCTCTTTGAGGTTTCGTTATGTTGGATTGAGTATTGGATTTGAGAACACTTGATGTATGTCTGGCGATGGGATATTTGTGGTGACAATGGGATGTTCTATTGATGCACTTGATGTATGTTTTGGCACTCAACTCGCGGATTTCCGAGGTGACATTGGGGTAATCTATGCATAGGGGTTGATGCACGTTTTCGTCCTACGTTCTCCGATAGAAACTTTGGAGTGATTCTTTGTTGCACGTTGAGGGATTGTTATATGATCCGATTATGTTATCATTGTTGAGAGAACTTGCGCTAGTGAAAGTATGAACCCTAGGCCTTGTTTTCAAGCATTGCAATACCGTTTTTGCTCACTTTTGTTACTAGTTACCTTGCTGTTTTTATATTTTCAGATTACAAAAACCTATATCTACCATCCATATTACACTTGTATCACCATCTCTTCGCTGAACTAGTGCACCTATACAATTTACCATTGTATTGGGTGTGTTGGGGACACAAGAGACTCTTTTTTATTTGGTTGCAGGGTTGTTTGAGAGAGACCATCTTCATCCTACGCCTCCCACGGATTGATAAACCTTAGGTCATCCACTTGAGGGAAATTTGCTAATGTCCTACAAAACTCTGCGCTTGGAGGCCCAACACGAGTCTACAAGAAGAAGGTTGCGTAGTAGACATCAAGCTCTTTTATGGCGCCGTTGCCGGGGAGGTGAGTGCTTGAAGGTATATCTTTAGATCTTGCAATCGAATCTTTTAGTTTCTTGTTTTATCACTAGTTTAGTCTATAAAAGAAAACTACAAAAAAATGGAATTGAGGTTGCCTCATATGCTTCATCTTTATAATGTCTTTCGTGAAAATGATGGAAAGGAAAATTGTGCTCAAGTGTTAGAAGAAGAAGTCTATAAAATGTTTGGCACTAAATCTTTGTGTGATGAGCATGATTGCAATGTTGCTAGTATGAATTCCTTGAATATCCATGATGCTAATGATATGCAAAGCCACAAGCTTGGGGATGCTATGCTTGATGAAGATGATATTTTTAGTCCCCCAAGTTTTGATGTGCAAGTTTATTATGATGACATCATGCCTCCTATTTATGATGATTGCAATATTTATGAAAGTAGGTTCAGAAGAGTGTCAACTTTAGATAATAATTATCCCACTATTTTGGAGGGTGTTGAATCTTATTATAATGATAAAAGTGGATTTGGAGAGGTCATGACTTTATTTAGTAATGATTCCACTATCTTGGAAAAGGTTTCAATTGATTATGATGAGAACAAAGTTGCTACTTATGATGATTATTGTGATGACACTTATGTTATAAAAAGTAGTGATGATTATATTTATAAAGCTTGTCATAATTATGATTACCCTTTTTCTGAACATTATTCTTTTAATGTGGAAACAATTTATAGTATTCGAGTTTCTTATGATACTCCCACTATTCCGAATGAGAAGAGTTTTGCTTATGTGGAGAGTAGTAAAATTTCTATGCTTATGGATCATGAAAGTAATGCTTTATGTGATGGTTATATTGTTGAATTCATTCATGATGCTACTGAAAATTATTATGAGAGAGGAACACATGCTTCTACATATTGCAAAAATATCAAGTTTCCTCTCTATGTGTTGAAAATCTTGAAGTTTTGCTTGTTTTACCTTCCTATGCTAGTTGATTCTTGTTCCCATAAATTTTTTGCTCACAAAATTCCTATGCATAGGAAGTGGGTTAGACTTAAATGTGCTAGTCATATGCTTCATGATGCTTTATTTGTGTTCCAATTCTTATCTTTTATGTGAGCATCATTAAAATCATCATGCCTAGCTAGAAAGGCATTAAAGAAAAGCGCTTGTTGGGAGACAACCCAATATTTACCCCTACTGTTTTTGTGTGTTAACATGATTATGCTACTGTATTAATCATGTTTTATAACTTTTGTTTGAATAAAGTGCCAAGTAAAGCCTTTGGGATAGTGCGGATGATAGTTGATTTGATTCTGTGCAAATACAGAAACTTTTGTGTCCAGTACAGAAATTCCTATCATTTACTGGAACGTGGAAAAATTATGAAATTTTTACAGTTGATTGGTATACAAATTTTCTACGTTTTCATAATTTTTCAGAATTTTGGAGTAACATAAGTATGAGATTAATTCAGATCTTTACAGACTGTTCTGTTTTTGACAGATTCTGTTTTCGATGCATAGTTTGCTTGTTTCCTAGTTTCTATGGCTTATATTGCTCAATATAAATTGTAGAAATGATAGGGTACAGTAGGTATCAGGTGATAAAATTTTTGAATCTTGTCTTGACAGTACCAAAGTGAATGATTTGTCTTATCATACTAACTTATCTCACGAAGTTCCGTTAAGTTTTGTGTGATTGAAGTTTTCAAGTTTTGGGTGAGATATCGATATGAGGAGAATAAGGAGTGACAGGACCCTAAGCTTGGGGATGCCCAAGGCACTCCAAGGTAATATTCAAGCAATACCCAAACAACTAAGCTTGGAGATGCCCCGGAAGGCATCCCTTCATTCGTCTTCAACATTATCGGTAACCTCACTTGGAGCTATATTTTTATTCGTCACATGATATGTGTTTTGCTTGGAGCATCATTTTATTTTATTAGTATTTACTTGCTATTATTTAGAGTAATGTTTTGCATCTTTTTAGTCTAATAAAAGATCAAGTGTAGCCTTTACCATGCTTATTTTGCAAGTCTATATGTTGTTGTTTTGAAAACAGAAAGTTTTCTATCGTTGTCTGAATTCTTCTGGAAAGTCAGAACATGATAAAATCTTGAAATTTTTACACAATGAGTAAAAACAAATTTTATACAGTGTGGTAATTTTTCAGAATTTTTGGAGTTAGGTAAGTATAAGTACAATTGCACTCTTTGCAGACTGTCCTGTTTAGACAGATTGATGTTATGTTTGCATATGCTTGCTTGTTTAATAATTCTATTTGAGAATAGGAGTATTAAATATGCAGAGGCATTTAGTATGCAATGTTAAATAATAATTTTAGTGATTTGCTACAGTAGAGAATGATAAGGTTTTGCATTTGATTTATACTAACTTTTCTCACAAGTTCTTGTTGAGTTTTGTGTGCATGAAGTTTTTAAGATTTAGGGAAACCGTGATATAAAAGGAATTAAGGAGACACAAAAGCTCAAACTTGGGGATGCCCAAGGCATCCCTAGTTAATATTTCAAGAAGTCTCAAGCATCTAAGCTTGGGGATGCCCCGGTTGGCATCCCACCTTTCTTCATCAACAATTATCGGTTAGTATCGGTTGAGCCTAAGTTTTTGCTTCTTCACATGATGTGTGCTATTTTTAGAATGTCATTTTATTTTGTTTTGCTTGCTGTTTTAATAAAGTACTTAAGATCTGAAATTTTATTTATGAGAGAGAGTCTTCATATAGCTACATAATTATTCAACTACTCATTGATCTTCACTTATATTTTTTTTTGGAGTAGTTTATCCGTTGCAAGGGGGATATAGTAAAAACTTTCATATAAAGAGCATTGAATACTATGAGAAGTTTGATTCCTTGTATTTGTTTTGAGATATAAAGATGGTGATGTTAGAGTCATTCTAGTGAATAACTGTGGATTAGTAGAAATACTTGTGTTAAAGTTTGTGATTCCCGTAGCATGCACGTATGGTGAACCGTTATGTGATGAAGTCGGATCATGATTTATTTATTAATTGTCTTCCTTATGAGTGGTGGTCGGGGACGAGCGATGGTCTTTTCCTACCAATCTATCCCCCTAGGAGCATGCGTGTAGTACTTTGTTTCAATAGCTAATAGACTTTTGCAATAAGTATGTGAGTTCTTTATGACTAACGTTGAGTCCATGGATTATACGCACTCTCACCCTTCCATCATTGCTAGCCTCTCTAGTACCGCGCAACTTTCGCCGGTGCATTACACCCACCATATACCTTCCTCAAAATAGCCATCATACCTACCTACTATGGCATTTCCATAGCCATTCCGAGATATATTGCCATGCAACTTTCACCGTTCCGTTTATTATGACACGCTTCATCATTGTCATATTACTTTGCATGATCATGTAGTTGACATCGTATTTGTGGCAAAGCCACCATTCATATATTTTCATACATGTCACTCTTGAGTTATTGCACATCCCAGTACACCGCCGGAGGCATTCATAGAGAGTCATATTTTTGTTCTAAGTATCGAGTTGTAAGTAAATAAAAGTGTGATGATCATCATTATTAAAGCATTGTCCCATGTGAGGAAAGAATGATGGAGACTATGATTCCCCCACAAGTCGGGATGAGACTCCGGACGAAAAATAAAATAAAATAAAAAAAGGAAAAAGAGAGAGGCCAAAGAGCCCAAAATAAAAAATGAGAGAAAAGAGAGAAGGGGCAATTCTACTATCCTTTTTCCACACTTGTGCTTCAAAGTAGCACCACGATCTTCATGATAGAGAGTCTCCTATTTTGTCACTTTCATATACTAGTGGGAATTTTTTATTATAGAACTTGGCTTGAATATTCCAATGATGGGCTTCCTCAAATTGCCCTAGGTCTTCGTGAGCAACCGAGTTGGATGCACATCCACTTAGTTTCTTTTTGAGCTTTCATACACTTATAGCTCTAGTGCATCTGTTGCATGGCAATCCCTACTCACTCACATTGATATCTATTGACGGGCATCTCCATAGCCCATTGATACGTATAGTTGATGTGAGACTATCTTCTTCTTTTTGGTCTTCTCCACAACCACCATATTCTATTTCACATATAGTGCTATATCCATGGCTCACGCTCATGTATTGCGTGAAAGTTGAAAAGGTTTGAGAACATCAAAAGTATGAAACAATTGTTTGGCTTGCATCAGGGTTGTGCATGATTTAATACTTTGTGTGATGAAGATGGAGCATAGCCAGACTATATGATTTTGTAGGGATAACTTTCTTTGGCCATGTTATTTTGAGAAGATATGATTGCTTTATTAGTATGCTTGAAGTATTATTGTTTTTATGTCAATATTAAACTTTTGTTTTGAATCTTATGGATCTGAATATTCTTGCCACAATAGAGAAGATTACGTTGAGAAATATGTTAGGTAGCATTCCACATGAAAAATTCTGTTTTTATCATTTACCTACTCGAGGACGAGCAGAAATTAAGCTTGGGGATGCTTGATACGTCTCCAACGTATCTATAATTTTTTATTGTTCCATGCTATTATATTATCCATCTTAGATGTTTTATATGCTATTTTATATTATTTTTTGGACTAACCTATTAACCTAGAGCCCAGTGCCAGTTTCTGTTTTTTCCTTATTTTTCAGTTTTACAGAAAAGGAATATCAAACGGAGTCCAAATGACCTGAAAATTTACGGTGATTTTTTATGGACCAGAAGAAGCCCCCGAAGCAAAAGATTTGGGCCAGAAGAGTCCCGAGTCAACGACAAGGGTGGAGGGCGCCCCCACCCCCTAGGGCGCGCCCCCTACCTTGTTGCTGACTCGTGGACCCCCCTGACGTGAAACCGACGCCAAAAATTCCTATAAATCCAGAAACCCCTAGAAAGAAACCTAGATCGGGAGTTCCGCCGCCGCAAGCCTCTGTAGCCACCAAAAACCAATCGGGAGCCCGTTTCGGCACCCTGCCGGAGGGGGAAATCATCACCGGTGGCCATCTTCATCATCCCGACGGTCTCCATGACAAGGAGGGAGTAGATCACCCTCGGGGCTAAGGGTATGTACCAGTAGCTATGTGTTTGATCTCTCTCTCTCGTGTTCTTGATTTGGCACGATCTTGATGTACCGCGAGCTTTGTTATTATAGTTGGATCATATGGTGTTTCTTCCCTCTCTATCTCTTGTTGTGATGAATTGAGTCTTGCTCTTTGAGGTTTCGTTATGTTGGATTGAGTATTGGATTTGAGAACACTTGATGTATGTCTTGCGATGAGATATCTGTGGTGACAATGGGATGTTCTATTGATGCACTTGATGTATGTTTTGGCACTCAACTCGCGGATTCCCGAGGTGACATTGGGGTAATCTATGCATAGGGGTTGATGCACGTTTTCGTCCTATGTTCTCCGATAGAAACTTTGGAGTGATTCTTTGTTGCACGTTGAGGGATTGTTATATGATCCGATTATGTTATCATTGTTGAGAGAACTTGCGCTAGTGAAAGTATGAACCCTAGGCCTTGTTTTCAAGTATTGCAATACCATTTTTGCTCACTTTTGTTACTAGTTACCTTGCTGTTTTAATATTTTCAGATTACAAAAACCTATATCTACCATCCATATTACACTTGTATTACCATCTCTTTGCCGAACTAGTGCACCCATACAATTTACCATTGTATTGGGTGTGTTGGGGACACAAGAGACTCTTTATTATTTGGTTGCAGGGTTGTTTGAGAGAGACCATCTTCATCCTACGCCTCCCACGGATTGATAAACCTTAGGTCATCCACTTGAGGGAAATTTGCTACTGTCCTACAAAACTCTGCGCTTGGAGGCCCAACACGAGTCTACAAGAAGAATGTTGCGTAGTAGACATCACCGACCTCGAGGTAGCCATGGTGACGATGCTCTCTAGGATCAAGGTCAAGGTGACCTTGATCCCTAGTTGGGAGGAGCCATTGCGAGCTCGTGCAACCTGCGTGGTAGGAAGAAGGGATGGGGGTCATATATGGGGCGCAGGAGGTGAAGTAGGATATAGGGGAGGAGAGGCGCGGGAGGGGGAGGGTGGCTCTTGTCTGCCAGAAGCAGGGGCAGCGAGCCACGGGAAGGATGGCAACTCGATTTGGAAGAGCCGTGGTGGAAAAGGAGCGAGGGCACTTGCTGGTGGTGGTGCAGGGGAAAGATGACTCGACCTGGATTTGGAGAGGAATGGGAGAGAGGTGGACAGGGCGACGTAGGGATATGGATGCCCTAGGGAGAACCCGATGAGATGACACTCTCTCTCCCATGATGTCTAGCTGACAGGCTACTGGCCATTGTACTCCGACGCACTATGCAAAATAGGGTCGATGGGTTTATTTTCTCTTTTCATCAAGTTCATCTCGATACATGTGGGCAACGGTTGAGATAGAGTTGGCCTAGGTGCGAACCAATATATACACACTAGCAAAAGAGCTTGTGTGTTGCAACGAAAGAAAGAAATACGACACACCCCTAACCTAATAACCATGACTCGAAACCCAAATAGGTCCACATGGATCCCATTTGTGTTGCCGTTTATCCTTCTTCACACCCTCGCCGACGGCAGCCTCAGTGCTCACACAATCATAACGCGTTTGAATGTGCTAAATCCTAAGGTGTTTTTCTCTCTCGACATGAGATGAGAAATTTACTTTCTTTCCCCCTGTCAGGTTTTGCCGAGGCGTGCATGTGTGGTTATTGACAGTTTCTTTCATCTCCAATCTGGTTTTGCTGTGTTTATTTCCAATCTGGATCGACACCGTACGAAAGAAAGACAGATCATGCGCTATTGATAAAGATTGCATCATAGATAGCATTTTTAAAATGATTAACAGGTCAGATTCTACATATTTTCCTAATCAAATTTCATGTGTAACATGACAAAGTTGGACTTCAGGTTTAAAAGTATGAGAAACACAACTTCCTTTATATTATTAGCTATAGATATATAGATATAGATTATATATGCCGAACGTGGTCATTCATCCAAATCGACCGGACGACGCGGGACGTCTTGTTCTTTCTTCTCCCTCTACTCGCACTCACCCCAAACCAGCGCCGCTACCCACTCGTCTCTTCCCCTCTCAATCTTGATGCAGCTGGATACTTATTTAAAAGCTTTTGAATCTGCGTAAAAAATTAATATTATTTTCTAGATTGCGGGTTAATTTACCAAAATACCGGGGGTTTTCTGCAAAAACTAAAACTTTTTCCTGGACTCATTTAAAACAGGATGACGGGTTGATTAAACGGAATATTAGGTTTTTTTCTTCCAAAAAAAGTGTTTTCCTGCCCGTTTGTCGAGCTTTCTGTAGAAAACCCCTTGTTGTTTCGCGAAATCAACTCGCGACCCTGTCTTAAGTGAGTCCAGAAAAATGCTTCGCCTTTTGCAGAGAATCCCATGATATATCGGTTAATCAACTTGTTTTAAGTGAGTCAAGGAAAACGTTTTACTTTTTGCAGAATACCCCTCGATGTTTTTTTTGAGAAAAGGCTGCTTGTATTCATATGCTCATACAACGAACAAAACCCCAGCACTTACAAGCACACCGAACACACCATGGACGGAAACAGACCACAGGCCCTACAACCTGATCACAGCGATCCTCACAGATACAGACATCACAAGAACACACCCTAGGCTCGCCGCATCCATCTGCCGGCCGGCCGCTCGCCGTCTGCTCGAGCAGCCAAAGAAGAAGCCTTCCTTCTGCATCGCCATCACTGGCTTTGGAGGCCGCATATAGGTCCCGCCCCATTGGACAGGAACCGGAGTCAGGTTCCGGCGCATCGGCCGGGGAGAATCCCCACAGAGAAGAAGGCTCCATACCTTCGCCTTGGCTCCAGCTCGCTGGAGTCGCGAAAGACGAGAAAACCACCACAATCCTTAACCCCAAAACAGGGCCCGCAGCCCCAAGCCCGTCGCCGCTTCGGTCACTGCCGGCACCTCCGACGCAGCTCCCGACCGCGAGAAACACCGCCACGGACACCAGCCGTCCAGATCCACAACGTCCAAAAGCTCCTGGCTCCTCGCCGACGCCGACGCAGGCGCCGAACGGACGGGAAGAAGCCGAGCAAAACCTTATTCCGCCCGCCGCCATCTTCACCGCCACGATGACGACGCCGGGGAAACTCACACCTACCCCTACCTCTATGTACACCTCCGCGCAGGGATCCCCTTTCCCCTCAGCCTCCCGCCGCCGAAACGGCCACCGGAGGCGAAGGGGAACGGCAGATCCGCCGCCGGAGGGCACCTTCCTCGCTTCTCCCCTTTTTTCGCCTCGGAACACTGTAGCCGAGAGAAACGAGATGGTTCGGGAGAAGTGATTCGTGGCTCTTTCTACCCCTCGATGTTTTGGTTAATCAACCCGCAATCCATCTAAAAATAATGTTACATATTTTATTTGGGCACATTCAAATGACTTAAAAAAATATTCATATCTTTTAAATCTTAACTTTTTGACATGGTATATACGGATTTTGATTAGAAAAAATTATGTAGAATTTGAATATGATGTTGTTTTACTTTTTAACTATTTAAAAAATGCTATTTAGGGTTCATTTAGAAAATATATATGCATATCTTTTAAACCCTAAATTCAATTTTGACATGTTATACATGGAATTTGATTAGAAAAATGTGTACAATCTGAAAACCATTTAAAAATGCTATTTAGGGCGCAACCTTTATTGGTAGTGTACGATCCGTCTTTCTTTCATACTGGTGGCAATCCGGATTGGAAATGAACACCTCAGCAAAATCAGAGTGGAGACGAAAGAAACTGTTTATACCACGCATGTACGCATCGGCAAAACCTCATAGGAAAACAAATTTCTCATCTTATGCTGAGAGACAAGAAAACACCTTATGATTGACAACATTCAAATGCGTTGCGATTATGTGAGTATTGAGTCCACCGTCGGCGAGGTTGGGAAGGAGAATAAGTGGCAACACAGATGGGATGCACGTGGAGTCGTGGACCTATTTAGGTCTTTTTTTTCGAGAGTACGCAAATTGCGTACCATAACTTTATAGAAGAAGAGAATTACATGTACAAGACGACTACCACTCGTTGCGAACAATGAGCGTAGCACAAACTCCACACCCAGGCTAGTCCAAAGACAACCACCACCAACAACACAACTACAAAGCAAAAGAGCCTGTCCAAATTCGGAAACCTCGCCGTGTCTCGACCGACGTCAGTCACTTCGAAAGAACAACAACTCCCGCGAAGCTTCCCTTGTCAACGCACCATCCCCCATTATGCCTAAAGGAGGTGGCAAGAGGATGGCAGGGCTTGGTCTGACCCAAGGAAGCCATCGTCTTGGATTCACCAGTGACGGTCGTACATTGCGCCGCAGTAGCTCGATCATGGGCAACGACACACACCGGAGGAGCGCAACATAGGACCTCGTTTCCAAGCACAATGCTCTCAACAAAGGGACAACGTCGAAGACATTGTGGTCGTGCCGATCCTACTCCAAATCAAGGCTTTCGCCCGGAGACAACTACCACACCAAGCGAGCGAGGGAAAAGCCGACACACTCGCCTGGCATGAATCGGACAGGATTTTCATCCGTATTGCCGCACCTGGTTTGGGCAGCATGACCCATGAAGCCTCACACCGCCGCCACCGCAACACCTTGACGTTGAAGCCGCGGAGCCATGGTCCACCAACACCGTGCACTACAGAGGGAACACAACCCAACAACCTTCATCGACGAGGAGCAGCAGCCTCCCACAATCTCAGCCAAGGACCAGAGCCACCGTAACGGCCAGCCCCCGCTCCAAGGGCCAGCCACACAACAGATCTCGCCTCATAGGTACATATTGAATCTTCCGGGTCCAGATTTGACCCACTCCACATCCGCTCCAGCCCGCACCTCCCCTGCACCAACACCACCGGGAGCAACGCGGCAGGCCACGACGCGGAGGTGGCCGCCCGCCCGCTGCCCGCCAGGAGCTCCTTCCTGGCTGGCCTCCACAGCGCCACCACCTCCCGGCCATGAACAGGCGCCGCCGCCACCAGCGAGCGCCAACGCCCACACCAACTCCGCCTCCACTGCTGCCTACCTCGCCGGACCCGTCGGACCTCCACGAACCCCGCCGCGCACCGGCGAACGCCACCGCGACCTCGCGCTGCCGGCCACATCCCCACCCACGCAGCTCCGGTGACGCCCCGCTCCGCGCGAAGTGGGCCCGTTGGGGAGCTCCGTTGGCACCCGCCGCCTTCGGCGGCCTGGCGTGGCCACCACCGCCGGCACCGGTAGCGGCCAGGGGGAGGAGATCTGGTGTAGTCGCTGCCTAGGGTTTGGGGGTCCTCCGGAGTCGCATGCGCATGCGACCCGGGCGGAGACACCTATTTGGGTCTTGAGTCGTGGCTATGTGTGTGTTATACTCATATATAAAAACAAAAATAAAAAATGCCTACACAGTACTATGGAAGAAATCGCCAATTTACCCGATAATTCAAGGCAGAGCCCGGGCTCAGATGAGCCCGGTGAACAGTACCCCGGTTTGAAATATAAAAAATGTTCAAAAAATTCCAAATTTTTTTGTGGTGCAAGATACTTCTGTGCGTGAACTCCGTGCAAAATTTTGTGAAGTTTGGACATTCGAGAACCTCGTGGCAAAAAAGACAAAATCAGGCATGAACAGTGCGATTTTCAAAAGTTTCTCAGATATTCGAAATTTGTCTTTTTGCCACGAGCTTCTCGAATGTCTAAACTTCACAAAATTTTGCACGAAGTTCAGGCACAAGAGCATCTTGCACCATAAAATTTTTTGGAATTTTTTGAACTTTTTTTGTATTTTAAATCGGGATACTGTTCACGCCCGGGCTCATCTGAGCCCGGGCACCAAATCGCCGCACTCCATTTTACCTTTTTTTAACTCCCATTTCACCTTTCTTTTTTTTAGCACTCCATTTCACCTTTCTTATTCTTCCCAAAGCGATCACGAGTAAACATAACCCCCGACAAACGGAAGATTAAGTAAAAGAGAGGGGGAGGAAAGTAAATAAAAAATGACGAGAGAATACAAAGCCCTTCTCTCTCAGATTTTTTGTTCAAAAGGACCATCTGCCCAACGGAATTGCCAGAAAAGACCCTCTCCGGATAAAATTGGCAAAAAAGACCCCCGGGCCGTGGCGGCAGGCGCGCCAGCCGACACGTGGCGGCAGGTGCCGCCTCCAGGCGTGGCGGCAGGTGCCACGTGTCGGCTGGCGCGCTTGCCGCCACGGCCAGAGGGTCTTTTTTGTCAATTTCATCCGAAGGGGTCTTTTCTGGCAATTCCGTTAAACAGGTAATCGTTTTGGACAAAAACTCTCTCCCTCATGGCTCTATCCCCTGCGCCTCCATTGCGACCGCCCCGGTTCCTTCCTCCTCCCCTCTCAGACGGCTGCGCGCTACCCCAGTCACCTGCTAAAACCTTCTCCACCGTCCGCGTGCGAGCGCTCATAAACACCAAACCGGCCCAGCCCAAGAGCACGCGCGCCAGCCGGGCTTGGGTGCAGAAGGATTCGGGCGGAGGCGGCGGCGGCGGCGGCGGATTGACCCGAGATTCCCGGCGAGATGAAGTACGTGCTGGTCACCGGTGGTGTTGTGAGCGGCCTTGGCAAGGGCGTCACGGCCAGCAGCATCGGCGTCGTCCTCAAGGCGTGCGGTCTCCGCATTACGTCCATCAAGATCGGTACGTGCCCGCCGCCGGCCGTGCGATGTTTTTCTTCCTCGTGGCCAGAAACCGCCTTTTCGGGCTCCTGAAAAGGCGCTGTTTGGGGTTTACCGGGAGGGAGTTGGCTTTGTGGTTCTCGTGCCCGCCCTCGATCCGATTTCCGGGGAAAGATTTGATTTGCTTTCGTTACGATTTCATTTCCCTTTTTGGAGCGATTCGTGCGGCTCAAGGATGCGGGTGGGAGTAGGTGCAGGGAGGCCCCGCCCCGGGATTCTTGGCTGGGTCCGGTGGAAAGCCCCTCGTTCGAACATTCCGCCCGGGGTTTTAGGGGTCGTGGTGTAGGAGTGGATATGTGATGTTGATTACCTTGCCAATCTTTGGCTTCTGCGCGCGTGAGAGACAGATTTTATTATATCACCATTTGAAGAGATTTCTTCAGTGGCCTAGTGGGAGAGAGCTTTTAGACCAGCAAAGGGAAACTCGGCCCCGGTTTCTACTTTAGTAGCAGACCATTTCCGGGGGCTACTAAGATCTTTTACGCGGTGCTGATTTGAGGCATCTTTTATTAACCGAGGAATAAAGGTTTGAGGTCTGAGCTGAACAATGGTGGCCCATAGAAGAAAGCTTCCGACTTTTCCTTCACCAGCTAGCACTTATGCCAGTGCAATCTGTGGCCAATAATTTCGGATATTAATGATATGTGGAAGTCACTTGGGGGGGTTCCCAAATATCTGAACAAACTCTCAGATTTGAGCTGATATGTTTCCATCCTTTTGTGTCCGTGGTAGGAAGTTGGAACAGGTGGTGTGAAAAAGACTGGGTTTCCCCTCCCCTCGTATTTGTCTTTGAGATGCCTCGTGCTCTGCAGGCCTCAGTGATGTTGTTTAGAATATGCTGATTTAGATATGGCCGTGTCACGAACCATTTGATGCCAGCTTAGCGTGTTGGAATCTTCGACTTGATTCATTGTCATACTACATGTTTTGTTTGCGCCTAGTTATTCTTATCCACTATCACCTAGACACTGCTTTGTTTTTGCTGTTGTAATCTTGTAGCCTTGTGGCTTCCTGTACCATTGCGGCACTTGGGGCTTGATTGTTCCTTTTGCCTTGTAGAACTGGTGGCGGCAGGCCAGCTAATACTTGCCCGATTGCTCCTAGTTGCTTGCTTTTGGCCTCATGAGCTTGACATTTTATATTTGCTTTATCTCAATATGCAGATCCTTACCTCAACACTGATGCCGGGACTATGTCCCCGTTCGAACACGGTGAAGTGTTTGTGTTAGATGATGGTGGTGAGGTACTGACATAGGACCAAGTCCAAGTGTGACAATGGCTAGAGAATCTTTGCTCACCTCATCAAGTATTGTCTTGTGCATCTTGCAGGTGGACTTGGATCTTGGGAATTATGAGAGGTTTCTTGATATTAAACTCACCCGGGACAATAATATAACTACTGGAAAGATCTACCAGGTAAGCTAATTATTTTCTCATTCTAAAACTTTATCTATATGGCTTTCGGGTCTGCAATCAGGAACAGTGCGTATTTAAAGCCCCACCCTCATTTCTTGGGCATCCAAACATTCAACAATTGTGAAACGTTTCAGTCGATGTTGACGTTGATATACTTGTACTTCATAGGAAGGAAAATGATGTATTTGTTGTGTTATGTCACTAGAGTGTAGAGTACATTAAGAATGAAGAGAATTTATAGTACTCCCTCCGTTCACAAATATAAGATGTTCTAGTAACTTTTTTCTGAATCGGATGTATATAGACATGGTTTAGTGTGTTTGTTCACTCATTTCAGTCCGTATGTAGTCCATATTGAAATACCCAAAACATCTTTTTTTTTTGAGAGTACGCAATCGCGTACCTTAGCTTTATAGAAGGCAGAAAGATATGTACAAGAAGTTGACAAGTAAAGAGGGTGTGCTGGATCCACAGACAGATCAGCCAACCCGAAAAGACTCCACTCCTACACACGCACCCTATTACTCACAAAAGATGTTCACTCCATGACATCCGGCTCTCATCCATCTATGGAGCTCCTCAAAGTAGTTGGAGGTGAAGCTGCCTACTGTAACCTGCTGACTTCCAGGACGAAACACCCAAAACATCTTATATTTTTGAATGGAGGGAGTGCTATTTAACAACAAGGATATATACGGGTACTAGCATGTCTAATATGTGACATCGTGAATACAGTTTTTTTTTAGAGCTTTCGCCTTTCGCTTTTATTCATTAAGCGAAAGCTTCTCCGACTGAATAATCTCAGTCAGAAAGCCAGGGATAACAGAGTAATTTATTACAACATCTGAAGCTAAAGCTTCTCGTGCCAAGCTGTTCTGAAATTTCTTATTTGCTTTTTTTGTTCATGACAGTCTGTTATTGACAAGGAGAGGAAAGGGGAATACTTGGGAAAGACTGTGCAGGTGAGGACCACATTATGCACACCATTTTTTTTCCTGGTAACTACTGTATGTATGTTTCTTCAAGTGCTTATCATTAAACCAATCAATCATCAAGGTTGTGCCACACATTACAAATGCCATACAAGACTGGATCGAGCGTGTTGCTATGATACCGGTTGATGGCATGGACGGACCAGCTGATGTCTGCGTGATCGAACTGGGTGGAACAATTGGTGGGCATGAGATAATTAGTTATTTTATTTGTTTATTTATGTTGATTGGCTGATGTCTGTAGCTTGATTATGTTGTCACTACTGCTACAGGTGATATTGAATCTATGCCATTTATTGAAGCTTTGGGTCAATTCTCGTATCGTGTTGGTGAGGAACTTACGCATTTATATTGATACATAAAAAACTGTACTGTCTTTCCTGGGTTAGGGGGAACTTATCTTCTTTTGGATATTATCTTGGTTGCCAGGACCTGGTAACTTCTGTTTGGTGCATGTTAGTCTTGTTCCAGTTCTGAATGTTGTTGGTGAACAGGTAGCCAAATTCCCTAGTTTATTGTTTTATGATGTTCTCCCTCTGTTAACTTATATAAGACGTTTTAGGTCACTAAAGCAGTGACCTAAAGCGTCTTATAAAAGTTTACAGAGGTAGTACATCTTAATATGTGAAAAAAACATTTTAATGTCACTGCCTAATATTTGTCATTTTTTTATTTACTTTTATAGAAAACCAAGCCGACTCAACACAGTGTGCGTGGTTTAAGGGGACTTGGCCTCACCCCAAATATTTTAGCTTGTCGCAGTACAAAGGTTAGTTAGCCCTTCATTTACTTTGATGTTGTATGTTACTTATATTTGTTTGTACTCTTAATCTCATTTTTCGCACTTGTATTTGACAGGAACTGGAAGAAAATGTGAAAGAGAAACTCTCCCAGTTCTGCCATGTGCCGGTAATTGAACTGTAAATGTTATTGTTAGTGATTGCTTCATATTCTTGGTAGCTAATTTCCCCTGATAGCTCATGAACAAATTTGTTCTGTAGGCAGCAAACATTGTCACTCTGTATGATGTTTCCAATATTTGGCGTATTCCTTTGTTGCTACGGGTATATCACATCTCATCTTCTGTGTAGTAATTCATTTTTGGTTCCTCAACATTTCTGTTTAGTGCTGAATCGTATTTTGTCCCATAGGACCAAAAGGCGCATGAAGCTATTCTTAAAGTTCTGAACCTTGAAAGGTTTGCCTATACGTATCTAGTCAGTATGTTTTTGTTCAAGCTGTAGTGTGTCGGTGCAATAAATATTTATGTGTACACATTTGCAGCTTTCCTCGTGAGCCAAAGTTGGATGAATGGGTTGCAAGAGCTACTATGTTTGACACCCTTCAGGATACTGTTAGTTTTTCCCACTTTGATTGTTGGCTGTTGCCCTCAAGTCTTTTTGTTCTTATTAGTTCGAAGTGACTAATGGTTTCATTTCAGGTACACATTGCTATGGTTGGGAAGTACACTGGCCTATCTGATTCCTATCTCTCTGTGTTGAAAGTGAGTTAGATTTGCACAGCTGTACTAACCTTTTATGCCTTCTAAATGATTGCTAGTGTCTAACAGTTGAATCCGATGCAATTGCACAATTGTAGGCCCTCTTGCATGCTTCAGTTTATTGCCACAGAAAGCTTGTTGTTGACTGGGTTGCTTCTACAGATCTTGAGGACTCTACCAAAATTGAGGTTTGGCAGTCTCCTATTGTTCTGTCTGCTCGATCTGGGCTGTTTTCTTTTCTTACACAGCCCTTTCTTTTCTTAGACACCTGATGCTTACAAAGCAGCTTGGAAGTTATTGAAGGTGAGGACTTTTCACCACCAAAAATGTTTTTCACTCAAAGTTGAATGGTGCCACGTATGATTTGTGTAAAATTTTAATTTCCATCATGATTATCTAAAGGTCTTTCATTTCAGAGTGCTGATGGCATTTTAGTACCTGGTGGCTTTGGAGATAGAGGTGTTCAAGGAAAAATTCTGGCTGCTAAGTATGCCCGTGAAAACAATGTAGCATATCTTGGTATATGTCTTGGAATGCAGATGGCTGTCGTAGAGTTTGCTAGGAATGTCATGAATCTCTCTGATGCAAACAGTACTGAATTTGATCCCAATGCCAAGACCCCATGTGTTATTTTTATGCCTGAGGTAATTATTTTGTGAAATTCACAACTTCTGTTATTAATGATCACGCTGGTTGCCATAAAAATTAATGGTAACATAGCAACTTTTTGTTAGTCCCATGCATACCTTGGAGTTAGATTTCTATTCATTTTTGTTTTAGGGTTCCAAAACACATATGGGTGGCACAATGCGCCTAGGATCAAGGAGGACATTCTTCAAGGTTACTGATTGCAAATCAGCTAAATTGTGAGTATAATCATTTCCCTAGGCCCAGGTTTTCATTTTGTCAGCATTCTCCTTACATAATCGTGGGCTTTCTCACTTTTTTTAGGTATGGAAATGTGGATTATGTTGATGAGAGGCACCGGCACAGATATGAGGTCTGGCTTTAAT
Organism: Thinopyrum elongatum; assembly: GCA_011799875.1. Lineage (NCBI taxonomy): Eukaryota > Viridiplantae > Streptophyta > Magnoliopsida > Poales > Poaceae > Thinopyrum > Thinopyrum elongatum. Next base: position 320,667,266 of record CM022299.1, on the reverse strand, counting down.
AATTGTGTCTTCATAGCTGCGATGAGGATTCGAGTACATTGAGTTCTTGCCTGTTCATGGGGGTCTGTAACATGTTCATCTTCACAGGTGAATCCTGATATGGTGCCAGAGTTTGAAAAGGCTGGACTTAAGTTTGTTGGCAAAGATGAGAGTGACAGGAGAATGGAGGTATGACTAAAACCACGACCTGCTCGCTTGAAAATCTTTCAATTCAGAAAAATTCACGCCTTGATCAAGTTGCTATTTTTCTAGATAATCGAGATGCCCAATCACCAGTATTTCGTTGGCGCACAGTTTCATCCTGAATTCAAGTCAAGACCTGCGAAACCTTCTCCACTATTTATTGGTAAGCTATTTTCTGTCTGTTCACCTGTTGAGAAACACTTACTTCATCATGCTTTGAAATGGAAACAGGTGTTTAAAAACCATATGTTAATCCTCGTTTGTATTTTAGGGCTAATCGCCGCCTCATCTGGGCAATTGGACAATGTGCTACAGGGCTGCTCCAATGGCCATGTGATTCCTGGCAAACATCAATTCAGCAATGGTCCATATACGCTGGCTGCACACCAAAATGCAAACGGGCATGTGAAGAAGCAGCTTGCCAATGGTCTAGCGAATGGAACATACTATCCCAATGGGAATGGTGTCCATGCCTAGCTAGCTCAAGGATGCTCTCACCCTTTTTACATTTTTGCAGTTGTTGTTGCATCAGTTTTGTCGTGGCTGGCTAAGCTACCATGATCGCTCGAGGAAGAAAAAGTTCTGTACTCGATGCGGACTGTCTGCAGGGGATTGTGCTCGTTCGGTGGTTTTTAGTGAAAGAACCGAGCTGGATCTGCGTGCGAGTGGTTTGCTTGTTCTTCTCTACCAATTTCTGTAACAAGACAACAGAAGTGGGTAAGAAGAGTTTCGGTGCTGTATATCTGAAAAAGGAAAGGCTGAACGTTGTATTTGTTTCGAGAGTTAGTGTTGAGATGTAAGCGAATTTGGGTGTTCGGCAGTTTGTATTTGGACGCGATTTTGTGCTTTTGCACAAATAAGTTGATGCTTTATATGACGTATCTGACTGCTTTGTTATAGAGATACAATATATTTTCATGACGTATAGATTTGACGTGGATATCAACATATTTTTCTATCTATATTTCATCAAATATCGAGAAGTTTGACTTCAGATGGTTAGATTAATTTGGAATCTTGTATTAGTTTGGAATGAAGGAAGTAGTAGATTATGGAAGAAGCGATGTATCATGTGTCGAGAAGTTTAGCAGTGATGTTTTGAACTCCCTCTGTAAAGAAATACTTTAATAATCTAAACGCTTTTATATTTCTCTAGTGATGTAAATGTTCTTATATTTCTTTTACAGAGGGAGTACTAGTCTGTCTCATGTGTCGAGAAGTTTAGCAGTGATGTTTTGTACTCCCTTCGTTCACTTTTGTAAGTCGTTTCAGACAACTTAAAATAGGTTATTTTGCACATTGTCTGAAATGTCTTCAAGGTCTTATAAAAGTGATCAGAGGGAGTATACTAGTCTGTCAGGAGTAATAGTGTTTGGTTGAGGTTATCTCTACTTCTAATAGAGCAGTTGGTAGTCTTCGTTCCGATTTTTTTTGTCCCACCTCTTATCTTCGTCTGGTTTTATTTCGTCTGACTTATTTTCGTCTCACCTCTCATCATCATCTTCTCACGTTGGTTTTTTCACCAACAAACAACAACAACAACAAAGCCTTTAGTCCCAAACAAGCTGGGGTAGGCTAGAGGTGAAACCCATAAAATCTCGCGACCAACTCATGGCTCTGTCACATGGATAGCAAGCTTCCACGCACCCCTGTCCATAGCTAGTTCTTTGGTGATATTCCAATCCTTCAGGTCTCTCTTAACGGACTCCTCCCATGTCAAATTCGGTCTACCCCGACCTCTTTTGACATTCTCCGCGCGCTTTAGCCGTCCGCTATGCACTGGAGTTTCTGGAGGCCTGCGCTGAATATGCCCAAACCATCTCAGACGATGTTGGACAAGCTTCTCTTCAATTGGTGCTACCCCAACTCTATCTCGTATATCATCATTCGGACTCTATCCTTCCACGTGTGGCCACACATCCATCTCAACATACGCATCTCCGCCACGTCTAACTGTTGAACATGTCGCCTTTTAGTCGGCCAACACTCAGCGCCAAACAACATTGCGGGTCGAACAACCGTCCTGTAGAACTTGCCTTTATCCATACGACTTTGATTCGATGGTTCACATCTTCATCAATACCCCCATCCTCCCGCAGCATTGACCCTAAATATCGAAAGGTGTCCTTCTGAGGTACCACCTGCCCATCAAGGCTAATCTCCTCCTCCTCACACCTAGTAGTACTAAAACCGCACATCATGTACTCGGTTTTAGTTCTACTAAGGCTAAACCCTTTCGATTCGAAGGTTTGTCTCCATAACTCTAACTTCCTATTTACCCCCGTCCGACTATCGTCAACTAGCACCACATCATCCGCAAAGAGCATACACCATGGGATATCTCCTTGTATATCTCTTGTGACCTTATCCATCACCAAGGCAAAAAGGGCTCAAAACTAACCCCTGATGTAGTCCTATCTTAATCGGGAAGTCATCAGTGTCGACATCACTTGTTTGAACACTTGTCACAACATTATCGTACATGTTCTTGATGAGGGTAATGTACTTTGCTGGGACTTTGTGTTTCTCCAAGGCCCACCACATGACATTCCGCGGTATCTTATCATAGGCCTTCTCCAAGTCAATGAACACCGTATGAAAGTCCTTAAAAAATCTTTTGGGTTTCATCTCCATAAGAGTGGCTGAGTTTTTACGTTGGCTCGCCAAGCCTATCACAACCCTCCTTCTTTACCCGGGCTTGGAACTGGCTATGTTGAGACAACATAGGCGGAGTTACGTTGGTTTTTTCACCCTCCCAATAAAAACTTTCCTAACCTTTTTAAACTTTCCTAACCAGACACGTTACAAACGGGCAGGAAGTGATTCTTTTCCGATCCAACCCGATCTCCTTCCCGGTTTTGCTCCCCTGCATCAAATCTCTTTCCTTCGATTCCCTTCCCCAATGGAAAGGCAAAAACAACATAGAAGGAAACTACCGCCATCCTCGCTAGCCTAATTTTCCTGCCTAACACCGCCGCCGCCTCCCCGTACGTTCTTCCTCCGTTCGCTCTAACCTAGCCCTCGCGCAACACTGCTCGCTATAACCTCTGCCACTGCCGCCACCAAGAGCTACCATGCCCTCATGGTGGAGGCATGGTTGTGCAAGGCGCGAGTGCCACCGTCGCTGGAGGCGCCGTTCTCATGATCATGCCGCTGGACATCGTCAAAACTCAAAGGACGGTCCTCCAAGCCATGGAAGCCGATGCGGCGACCACAAGGCAGGATCGGGGTGACCTCAACTCAATCGTGATGGAGCCCCTTGCTCCTCCCAGATGCGGCGAAGATGGGCGGCGACTCCCTCCCTCGATCGATGTCGGAAGGTCATCTGCTCCTCTCTTCTCTAGGAAAACACACGCTTGGATGAAACTCATGCGGCAACATATTTTACCCATGTCGTGGAATCAAGTTTGGATGAGTCAAATGGGAATTTGAACATATGGATAGCCTGACAGTCTAGCATACCAAGAGTCATCTCTAAGTACGGGAACATGATTTGTTCTCTATAAGTCATGCACATCTTCAGGTACAAAAACTTGCTTTGTTCTCTAAATTCCTGTACAAAATAATGTTTCAGAAATTTTTCAGTAAAAATCAGGGTGCCAGCAGTGTGATGTATCTACAATGTTTTAGGAGTAGTTTGGATCATTTTGGACAGTTAACTTTTTGAATGAGCATAAAAAAATGCTACGAGGTAATGCAAGGATTTATATTCCACTCTGAAAATATTGAATATATGAGCTACTCTCAGCAAATTAACTTTGGTACAAAGCATGAACCGTATTGGAACGTTGGTTGACAATTTTTCTATTTACATTCTTTTTCAATTAACTTCGTTTCAGGAGTAGTCAGTCTCTTTTTCAATTTTATTTCTCTTTTAAGAAATACATTGGTTGACAATTTTTCTATTTACATTCTTTTTCCCAACTGAAGGAGCACAGATGGTTTCATCAATATCTAGCTGGTATATTCCCCTAATTTCATACTCTATCATTTGAACATGGCTATTGCGCAGAGTTCAGATAAAAAAAATCATGTTAGAAAAAGTTTTTCATTCAAATCAGCAAGTTATATTTTGCATGGTTCTACACAAGAGCGACAAAGTGATATGCCAGTTACCATGTGTCATTTACGAGATTGATATGCAGCTCCTCAGTGGCACATCTCTGGATAGTTAATATTGTGACCACCCTCACATGCTTATTAGTTTCTTTTTGAACTTCAGCACTCCACATACCGTTTATTTTGTAATTAAAACACACGAAGAGATTCAGTTTGACATACCATGATTGTTGTTTGCTCCCACTCAGATGGAAATGATTAGTAAACTTAGAAACAAACATAAGTAAGCAAGGTCAAATAACTTGTATATTATTGTTCTGCATGCTAAATTATGATTACAAGTATCTCTATTTTTTAATCTAAGGCATATGATATTTTTTTTACTAATGTTTTACTTTCACTTGATTTTGTATTGGACTTCCCCCGGAAGCTGGGAGCTCAACAAGCACGTGGCTCTTCATCGGAGCTCCTCCCTGTCCGCTTATCCTGTTCATTGTGTCAACAGATTCATTAAATGGGTGTATTGTAATTCAGATCTTATTTACCAGATGTGTCTAGCTGACCGCTATTTGATCACCTCAGCTGCATGATAGATTACGCAAGGGCCATGGAGAGACGAATTGAGGATTGGAAACGAAACCATATGAGCATATCTTGGCGATATGTTCATCCGAGCCAAGAACTAATGGAGAAGAAACAGAAAAGAGGGGAAATGAAGCGGAGGAGGAAGATTGGACCAAGAATTCGATCAACTCATGTGAGTCTTTTGTCTTCACTTCGAGGGTAACCTTCTACTTAGTCCTGAGATCATATATTGATGTGTGGATAAAGAATTATTTCCTAGCTAATGCAACTACTAAATAGAATCTGAATACGAATGTTTAAAACTGGTTTTAAATAGTTGAGAATTTGATATGGCGGTACAAGCCAAGTTGTAGAGCATCTGAAGGAGGCCGAAGTATGTAATACAGATTTTTTTTCTTACACGTAAGTAGGTGCATGATTGGTTTTGTGAAATGGTTTTATGCCTGTTTTGATACATGCATCTCTTCGGTTTTACTTGTCATAGAAACGAATTAGTTTGTGTGGTTTCCCAATAATTTAGTGCTGACTACTAACTAGATCGTGATAACAACATATATTTCTCAGCTAGATGCACATATTTATGTTTATAATCACCCGACCTTTTACAGTAAATTATTGCGAGGAGCATGAAATATACACTGTATGCCCCCCACACACCAACCTCCTTTATTTTGGTTATATTGCTAAATGTTGATAAATGTTTCTGTCGCCTTTTGTCTATCAATCATGATCCACCTAAGGCAAGAAACAAAAGATGCCTTAGTCTGCAACTCGAGGCCATACAAATTTCCAGAGGATTGTTGGAATTGGAACAAGCTAATGAATAACTACGGAACATAGTGAAACGAGATGGCGTGCAAACACACACACACACACAGAGGGAGGGAGTGGCGGATGGGGAAAGACTCAGGGTGCATGATAATATGAGTTATATGATGATGCTTTTTGTGATGTAGTAAAAAATTGTGAGCATGCCTTTTCCCAAAAAGCACGTTGGAAATAATATTATACTAAAACTAATGTGTATATATACCCCTTCAAATAAAATGCATTCAATCAAAAAGTTATACTGCCAGATGTTCCATTGAGGGTGGTCGAAAGCTTGGACCGAGGAGGTGAAGATAGTGTGCGGAAGAGGAAGAAGAACTAGAAAAAACATATGTTAACATGATTAGTGTTGAACCACCAGAATTTCTATCCCCCCGTTGCAACGCACGGGCTATTACCTAGGTTTCGTCTTGGAACATGCTGAGAGATCTCAGCAGAATGATCTGTATCTGTACTCTTTACATCAGACTCAGGCTTCCTCTTTAATCTTGAGTGTCATCTATTCACACACACACACACACACACGCGCGCGCGCGCACACACACACAGAGACTATTTAAATGGTTATATATGTTTAAATTCAGAGAGATGAGAGAGAAAGAGAGAGAGAGATGGATCTAATTATTACCCCTAAGTATATAATGTTTTGTCAGTAGTACCTCAAATTTGATGTGAATGTTTGCATTATTATTGTTGGGCATAAACTAGATCGAAGACTTCAACAAGGGATGTTGCCTCTTTCACCTGATCGTTGTGCTTTCTTAACTCTCTATCGTGAGTAAATCATAGTGCAGTTGCGTCTTATATTCTGTTTAGGCATGTAGGTGTGTGCTTCCTTATGTTTCCATTTCTTATAAGTTTTCATCATTTTGTTGCTTATGTTTAAGTTTGGATTTTTTTCTTAAACCCACAAGCCCAGTTAAGTGTGATCAAGAACACAACAGGTGCAAAGGTTTCCCTTCGATCTTCAACTCCCAACCTCTCTAATGTTTCCATGCGGAATGATCAGCAAAATGCTAAGAGAATAAAATAACTCCCGCCTTCAGTGGATACCCTTGAGAAATTGATGGTGTTGTGTTTTGAATTATTCCTCTAACTGTGGTAGAAATGTATTAAGAATACATGGAAGTTTAAATGCATGTCATGGTCATGCTATGGGAGGAGAAATCGGGCAAATATCCCATATGAGCTTTATCTTGTACGATTTTTTTCTGTGCTCTTGATAGTGGGTCGTGGTTATTTCATAAATGGGTCCAGTTTGGCTATTTCCTGATCTTCTCAAGATATTTCGCATCATATAGATTAATTATCGAAACTTTTAGTAAATTGTGCCTGATATTTATCTCAGTGTTTATTTATCCTTAAAGTGACATGCAAGTACAAGGATAAATTGGGTTTTGAACTTCCTTTTTTTGGTCAATTGACATTTAAATTGTGCACTTCTCATATATTAGAATTGGAACAATAAGCTTAAATCGTCATGTGAGCCTCACGCAAATTGGTTCATTGGGCGTGCGCTTTAAACTTTCGCTTTGTTCATTATATTTTCTTGATTGTTGTATCCATGCAATATTTCAGCTAGATTTTTGTTTATAATGTTTTAGATGGTTTTCGGACATTTCTTGGTTCGAGGGCATCACTGGCGGCGCACACCTCCTTGATGGTGGTGGCGGATCGACACGAACATGGGGGGAGGGGGTCAGGGCAGGGAGCGGGGCGGGGCGGTTGGTTGGGGAATCCTTGCCGGTCCGTGAGGAAGTACGTGTGAAGGCGAGAGGGCATCATCCGGTTTTAAATGAGAGAGCTCCAGCAAGAAATGTCGTTTAAATGGCAGGATCCGATCGGAAAATAAAAGGGTGCGTCATGGGTGGGGTTTTTGTGTTGGACCGTGTGTTTGAGATAACATGGCGGATAGTTCGGACAACCATATTTCTCCCCCACATATGGCTGGTTTCCAGACAACTGGATTTTGGGGAGCCCACTGAACACGCCCGGACGTACGAGAGAGGAATGAGCTTCGACCTGACGTTCTTAATTATTTGTTTCATTCACTTATATGCATTGTAGCCCGTAGCAATGCACGGACATTCTACTAGTGTTCAGTTGGATTTGAGATAGTAATGTTTCATACTGTTCGTCTGTCAGGATTGAGAGTGTTTGACTGAGGTCATGAGGTGGAAATGGTTCCAGATTTTGGGGTGATTTGTGTGTTTGGTTGGGGCACTGTAACAGAACGAGTTGGTTTCTTAGGGAATGTTTGAGCTAGGTGTTCGCACACAACACGGCATCGTGTACTCTCGTCTCCGGGGATGATTCACCGCAGCTCACGTCGAAGGAGACCCGTCTGGAAGCACGGTATGCAAGCAATCTGATGGGCGTTTTTGTAGACCCGAAGCCCCGCTCGTCCGGGAGGGACCCCGTTTGGACGTACGGTGGCTATGGTCTGCCCTAGGTCGATCTGACCGCCCTTAGGGCCTCGTGGATCTTTGCCCTTCAATTTTGAAGAACGAGAAGCGAGATGCAAGGGAGAGGGATAAAAAGTAGATGAACACAAAAGAGTACTCCTTCCCTTCCTAAATGTAAGTCTTTTTAGAGATTCCAATATGGACTACATATGAGACAAAATGAGTGAATCTACACTCTAAAATAGGTCTATATACATCCGTATGTAGTCCGTATTGAAATCTCTAAAAAGACCTATATTTAGAAATGGAGGGAGTAGTAGATTGATTTGTTCAATTGTGTGTTGTTCAATTGGCCGTCACCTCCAACATATATAAAAGGCGGCTGGACTTCACGTACAAGAAAAGGACTCCAAATTTTGTCCAAAATCTTTCGAACTTAACCGAACTCGGATTTAGGTATGCCTGAGACAGCTGTTCGGCTTTTGGTTTTTACAGGCCATATACTACCTCGGATGGAGATGTTGTCAAAAGAAAATCTAACCGCTTCGTGTTGAACACTTTTTCATCCGAGGCCATTTGGATGTCTTTACAGGTCCATTCGTCAGCTTCTGTTCAGGGTTTAACTGACGTAGTCGGATTTAGAATTCCTTGTCACCTCCCTCGGATTTTTAGACCTAAGATTTTATGACCTCGGATTTCCTATGACCTTGGATTGCACTTGACCTCGGATTGCCCAACGGGATTTTTCAGCATGATCTTGTTTTGGCTCCATAGGCCGCACATGACCTCGGATTGAAATGATTTATATAGCAAAATCGATTGGCTTGACGAGACGAAGACATTTCATGTAGAGAACTCTTTCATCAGAGGTCATCTTAAAGGGGTAATCGGCCGAACAGTACTCGAGAACCCTGAAACCCAATACCCCGAGCTCAGTTTCGGCCCCTGAGATGAGGTCGGATGGCAATGACCTAAACATAAAAGTTGTCTGCTTCAACGATGGAACATTTTCATGTTGATTTTTTTTCATTTGAAGCCATCTTAACTATGGTTTTGCCATGCCAAAATTTGATGTCAACACATGCCCCCCTGTTTTCTGGCAAAGCTTGCACGCCGAAAAATAACTTGCACCGACTTGGTTCTAAGTACGATGTCAACACTCCATTGGCCATTTTGCATGTGCTTAGGGTGATAAGTATATATCGGCCATCTATACTCTTAGGGATGATGACGGATGCCCGTGACATAATCACATGTGTCTGGCCAGACGATGACGGATGTCGTCAGACCAAGAGGGCCCTAAGAATATCTCTCCGTCGGAGGAGGAGCAAATCCCACCCTCAAGCTATCTAGTCCCTTGTTAAACTTTCTGATGAACATGTAAGTTGTCATTATGATCACCATGTTACAGATGACGTTTGAGCAACCACAAAGCCCATTGTACGCTAAGAAGTGACTACGATAATCTCATGGTCTAAGGAACTAAGTCACACGTTAACTCTCCATGTTATAACATTTGACTTCTGACGATATTATCTCAAAATATAATAAACAAGTTTGGGTCGATTCAATATGATTGTTCTTCTAACGTCATATTCTCAAAGTTGTTTTAGGACTATCGTTACACTTAACGATATCCTAAGATCCAGAAAACTGGATCACCAACAACACTTGAGCTAGTCTTAGAGGCGAGACTAGGAATCATATATTACCGTTTATCATTCCGCACATGCATATGAGTTTTCCATTGAATCGCACATTCCAGGATCATAGCAGTTATAGCATAGAATATAAACTCTTAATTATGAACATGGAAATACAATAATACAATACTATTGCCTTTAGGGCATATTTTCGACACCAAGTAAGGAGTAGCGCAGCAGGAACAACAAGAAGCAAAGCAATGGTAAGGGAACAAAACTACCCAAGGCCTTTCTCCTTTCCCCCTCTCCTCCCACCTACTTTCTCGTTGAGAGTCGTCGTAAGCCAAGGCCTGGCTCAGGACCCTCTCCTCTCTAACGGCATTGCCGTCAGAGATGGTAAGGGAGAAGAGTGGGGTAGCTCTTGTATAGAGCAAATTTAGGTTTGATGTACATGGTGACAGAAGGAAATTTCTTTCCTTTCTTCTTGTCGTCATGGAGACAGAAGGGAACTTGGGAGGAAATTTGTACATGGCTCGGGCTACTGGTGCGTGGTCTCGTTGGATCTATTATTCCAGCGAGCTAGGTGTGCCTTGTTCTGGTGGCGGGCCTCCAGATTGCTATCGGTTGCTAATCACATCACAATGATGGGAAGGTAGGGCTGGTTACAAAGGAGTCTGGATGCAGCGGATGGGGTTTAAGAGTTTAAACGACAATGGATTTGGCGGAGCTTCGACACCCTTCATGGAATATGCTTGGCTTATTCCGATGAGTCATTGTATTTTTTGGTTGAAAGGCAGCCTATTTCATTCCTCCTGGCCAAGATGCCAGAGGAAAGCAGTGCTGCTTCAGGATGGTGTCCATGACATGGTGCCATGGAGGACTTGTCACATCAAGTGGTCGCACCCCTGGCGTCGAAGTGTTTGGTCTTGTTCGGGAGCAACTTTGGACCCGATTACGATCTAGTTTCTCTATTCACGGTCTTTTCTGCAAGATTCGGGTACTAGTTTATATTTTCTAGTTTTCTTTGGGCCCTGATGTAATTTATACTTGCAAGCTTATCTAATGGATGTCTAGGTCCTTCAGGACCCTTCCCCTTGTAAAAAAGCGGCGACAAGGAAGAAGAGCAAAGCACATGAGCATAGCAGCGACAATAGCATGTTAGAATAATGGCATGACTGGTAGGCTGCATCCAGCCCGACCAGTCCCTCAGGATGCATATTTGGCATGTTTGGTTGCCTTGGCTGCATCGGATCTGTGGCCCGCATGAACTTCAAAGCACCCTTGGATTTGGCTGAGTCTAAACGACCGAATCAGACATTGTCCGGAGCCAGGCTAAGGTGAGTTGCATGTGCCTCTCCCTGCACGTATGGGAAGCGTGGGAGACAGATGGGATGCCTCGAATCCGCCATAGATATTGCCCTTACCTCCTCTCACCGGCTATCCGCGCAAACCCCATTCTCACCTCACTCTCTCACCGCCCCTTCGGTCTCACCGATGGCCGCTCCACTATCGTGCCACCCCAATCCTTGCCACGCTAGTGGTAGCAACCATGAGCATTGGCTCACTGCCATCACGACTGGATCCTACGTCCCCTCGCAAGTACGGAGGATGCTCAACTCCCCTCCCCCATCTGCACCAGGCAGCGGTCCACGGCTAGACCGTTCATAGGCCTTTGTTGTCGCGCATGTGGCGGCGGCGATGAGGGTTGCAGGTGTCAGCGCATCGACCGCGACTAGAGCTGAGATTTTTTTTACTTCCCAGCGAGGGTTTTCTTCCCTTCTTCAGGCCCCATCCTATCCACCTCCGGCCGCTACCTCGACTGTTTTAGCCAAAACTTTGACTTCTGCAGCTGAAAGGATTGATATGGTTGACTAGAGCGGCGAGTGAATAAGCAACTACCAAATTTTAGCTCTTTTAATCAAATTAGGGTTAACAACAAAATAGGTTGTCTAGATATGCAACTAGGTGGACAACCTATATGGCAAGCACAACAACGAGCTCACAAGCAAGCACAAGTTATAAACAAAATGTAAGCTTGCACAAAGTAAAGGTAAAAAGTAACCACAAGTGGAGTCGATGGAGGTAAGGATGTGTTACCGAAGTTCCCTTCCTTTAGGGGGAGGTACGTGTCCGTTGGAGCGGTGTGGAGGCACAATGCACCCCAAGAAGCCACTAGGGCCACTGTATTCTCCTCATGCCCTCGCACAATGCAAGATGCCGCGATTCCATGAGTGGTGCCCTTGAAGGCGGCAGCCGAACCTTTATAAACAAGGTTGGGGCTCTCTCCACAAATTAATTGGAGACTCCCTACACCACCACGAAGCTTCACCACAATGGATTGTGGATCCAAGGTGACCTCTTCCGTCTAGGGTGCCCAAATAACCAAGAGTAACAAGATCCACAAGGAATTAATGAGGGGAATCAAATATCTCTTGATGAAAGTGTAGATCGAGGCCTTCTCTTCCAAACCCTAGAGCAACAATAATTTTTGTTGGCTAGGGTGAGAGATCGGGCAAAAATAAAGCTTAGGGCAACGATGGAGCTTGGGAGACAAGACGTGAGTCTTGAAGAAGACCCTGAAAAGTGCGATGGTGGTTGACCGCCGGGCGGTCGATATCCTGGTCGTTCTATCCCTCTCGTGATCCGCAACCTGCGCGTATTCTGGGTCCAGCTGGCATCGTATCCCACTTTCCACCGCGTATTTCAGCCAAAAGCTCCCCTCCTGCTAGCTACGGAATCTTTCCTGGCGCCGTTCGTCCAGACATGTACTGTGTGAACAGAAGAAGGAATCCTGGCAGGTGCGTCAGTGGCTCAGTGCACCACAAGTTTTGATGCATACGTGGATGGACTCGGACCAGCAACACTGAAATTGATTAATTACTGGCAATGTAATCAGCATGCTTACACTGTTTAACAGCTAGTGATTAACATCTTGGGTTCTGGCACATAACAGCGATTTATTAGGATAACAGTTCTTAAGCAACAGCAAGCAATTAGATTTATATATGAAACGAATTTCAGGGACCAAGTGAAATAGCAACTAAAAAATTGTACCTGGTTATAACTTGGCATCATTAGTGACAAAGCACATCATTTTATTTTATTTTATTTTTGGGATAAAATCACATCATTTTAGTTAACATTAGCAACACACAGTTTATGGTGCGTACGCACCAAATTTTGTTGGTGCTTACGTGGATGAACCCTACACACAAAGTACAGTTTATGCATTGTTCACATGTATTTTATCCCGTTGTTGGCACATATAAGCGAATCAATAGAAAATAAGAGCCCTCAAATATATTTATATTACCAAACGAATATCATGGAAACCAACTAAACCAGAAATAAAAAAAAACCATCTTTTGTTATAAATATACCCATTATTAGTCACAAAGCACATTACCTGACTGACTGCGAACCAACCTGTGGTTGGATGGTTAGAGAGACAGTGGTATCCCAAGCCCACCAGGGTTCAAGTCCCGGTGCTCGTATTATTCTTGGATTTATTTCAGGATTTCTGGCGATGCGCTTTCAGTGGGAGGAGACGTTCCCGTCGACCACGAGGCGCCTACGGTGACTTCATAAATCTCAAGATGATATGCCGGCTCAGTCTCTCGAAGGTGCTCATAGGGGTAGGGTGTGCGTGTGTGCGTTTATAGGGATGAATGTATGCGCGTATGTATGAGCGCTTGCGTCTGTACTATGTTAAAAAAAACATTACCTGACTGGCTGACTTTGACTTAACAACAATAAGACAGGAGAAAATAGTTAGTACACATCATTGTCGGACAAATAATCATAAAATCAATCCATAATTAAAGGGAACAGGGCCCACTGCACGTGACAGGTCTATTAGGCTGGTCGTATACTAGTGTATGATACTACACCCGTAGTGCATAGTATCATGTGTTAGTATCATAGATAACTTCATTTATTGCCATGTATAACACATATTAGCACAACATTTAATATGATACGGTATCATGATATGATACTCATCCCACTCTTTCTTCATTTAATTCTATGCCACCTCATCAAATTTGCCTAGTTGGCATGCATGATACTACCTATAATACTTTCATTACGACCGGCCTTAAATCTCTACTTTACATATAGCAAACCTACTGTACGGAAATCACTAATCACTGGGTGTACCGAAAATTTTGGCAACAAGAAGTACCACAATGGATTGGGCCGGGTGGGACAAGAGAGCGACTCTGTCATCGGTAATCCGCCTCTGAGCCCGGGCTCAGATGCACCCGATGAACAGTAACGCGATAAAAAATACAAAAAGTGTTCAAAAAATTCCAAATTTTTTCGTGGTGCAAGATGTTTGAGTGCATAATGTGTGTGCAAATTTTCATCCCATTTGGATATCTGTGGAGCTCGTGGCAAAAAAGAGAAAACCGGCCAAAACAGTGCATGAACAGTAACCTTGCTCACAGAGATGGATTTTGTCTTTTTGTCGCGCGCTCCTCGAATGTCAAAACTGCACCAAATTTTGGACGAACATCACGCACACAAGCATCTTTCTTGCAAAAAAAAATCAGATTTTTTTGATTTTTTTTCTATTTTTTCATTTGGCCCGGGCTCATCTGAGCCCGGGAGCCAAATCGCCGCACTCGTCATCATGTGCTATTTCGAAATCATCATCCATCGGCAGAACATGAAGCAGTCGCAGTACATGACCAAACTAAACGTGCCAAACATATACACCTACACTTGCCATAGTAAATATCCGGGCACGCAACAACTTTATAGGCTGCCACCGAACTGACTGATTCCAGATCACGATGCAAGTATGAACGCCCAGGATAACCAATGTCCTGGTGGTCAACTACCATAAGTCCGCGCTTAAGAAGACCCCCTTTATATAGGTGGGACAAATCCAACCTTTATGTGCCCACAAATCACACACAAGCGGTACTTCCGCTTGATGCGGAAGTTACAAGTGTAGCAGTGAGAGTACAAAAGTACAGGAGTGGTAGTGCCGTCGGAGCGGTACTACCGTCCCTACCAGTGGTACTACCGCTAAGTTGTACTGCTAAGTGTCTCAGGATACATAGAACCAGCGATAGTAGAGGATGAGTAGGACAGAAGTACCGCATCAAGCGGTACTACCGCGCCCTACTACCGCTCTACTACCAGGGAGTGGAAAGGGGGTTACAGAAGCACTTAAATAGGCGGTAGTGCGTGCGGTAGTAGAAAACTGGAGGTACCGCTCAAGCGGTACTACCGCCCGGCCTACTGATGTCTACTACACAACTTTGTTCTTGTAGACTCTGTAAAGCGCAGAGTTTTGTAGGACAACAACAAATTTTCCTCAAGTGGATGACCTAAGATTTATCAATCTGTGGGAGGTGTAGGATGAAGATGGTTTCTCTCAAACAAACTTGCAATCAAATACAAGAAATTTCTTGTGTCCCCAACACACCCAATATAATGATAAATTGTATAGGTGCACTAGTTCGATGAAGAGATGGTGATACATGTGTAGTATGGATAGTATATATAGGTTTTTGCAGTATGAATAAATAAAAACAATAAGGTAACAAGTAGCAAACAACGAGCAAAACTATCAATGCTTAAAAACAAGGCTTAAGGTTCATACTTTCACTAGTGCAATCTCTCAACAGTGCTAACATAATTGAATCATATAACAATTCCTCAACGTGCGACAAAGAATCACTCCAAAGTTCCTATAGGAGGAAGTAGGATGAAAACTTATATCAACCTTTGTGCCTAGATTACCCCAATGTCACCATGGGAATCCGCAAGTTGATTGCCAAAACATGTCAAGTGACTCAATAGAATACCCCATTGTCACCACAGGTATCCACATGCAAGACATACATCAAGTGATCTCAAATTCAATATTCAATCCGATAATAATGAAACCTTAAAGGGAAAGACTCAATTCATCACAACAAGATAGAGAGGGAAGAACATCATATGATCCAACTATATTAACAAAGCTCGTGGTACATCAAGATCGTGCCAAATCAAGAACACGAGAGAGAGAGAGAGAGATCAAACACATAGCTACTAGTACATACTGTTGGGGATATAACCCCATGGTGTGACCCGCCTAGGAGGGGCCGGGTTACACTGTTGGTGACTTAATAAGGAAGCTTGAGCAGGCCCAAGAAGCCAAGACCTGAGAGCCTGGAGGCGGCTTACGAAGCAGGCCAACTGAAGGCCCAAGACCCGGAGGTGTAAGCCGCCCAACGGCGACTTTCCTAGCAAGGCAAGGCGACTTAGAACCAGAGTCGGTTACGTTGTATAACCCGACCTGGACTCTTGTAAGCCCAGGGCCTCGACCTGTGTACATAAAGGAGAGATCCTGCGGCGGGTAAACTTAAGTTATAATCGATCGATAGCTAGGTTAGCGATTCCCCTCCCTTGTAATCGATACTCAATCAATACAACACAAAGCAGGAAGTAGGCTTTTACCTCATCGGTGAGGGGCCGAACCTGGGTAAACTCGTGTCTCTTGTCCCGTTCAACCCCTTTAAGCTAATCACCGTAGCCATGGCCTCACACCTAAGTCCTTTCATGAGGGCATCTGCCGTGTTAAACCCATGATAGTTGGCGCCCACCATGGGGCCAGTGCACGGTGGTTTCGAGTTCTTGAAGGGCTCTTTCCCAGGGATCGAGGGATACACCGTCGGCAGGATGACCAAGAGTCACCGCGGCAAGCTCTACATCGACGACGTTGGCTGGGGCCACGAGGCCGACTCAATCGAGTACGAGTACCGGGTCCCCTTCGGCGGGATTCACGTCTTCATCGACAAGATTGGCGGATCAGAGCCCGAGCCGGACATCTGCACCGACATCGTTGAGCCGGCTCGGCGTGCGCAACCTGCCAGGGCTCAACCTGGCCGGAGCCGTGTCTTCGTCGGATTCGCGCATGGCACGGATCGTGCGGAGGATTCTGTATCTGGAGGAGAGACTCTCATCTATTGAGGCGATGAGTCCTCGACCGGAGAGACAGAGTCGATTTACCAGCTTCAAGACGGCGGGCTTGGGGGCTATTCCGATGGTGATAGTATTCCGGACCCCTATGAGCCGCCGCTTCGGGCTGCTATCTTTATGGCTGGCACAGGGCCGGCTCTCAATTCATCAACAACTGCAGCTGTGACGTCTAGTACGGCGGCTGGGGCTGGCGGTTCAGTTAGGCCACCGGCTCAGGTTTTGTCAGACCTCTTGGGCACATTGACAACCTTGTTAGCAACAGAGGTTACTGTGGCGAATCAAACACAACATAATGCAGAGATTGCAAAGGTGCGAGATGAGGTGGCCAAGGCCCAGGAGGATCTTAACGCAAAGAATGCCAGGATGGCGATAGAACGGGCCCAGATGGTTGCCGAGTCATAGCGTATAAGGGCGGAGGCTTTTCGCCTGAGTCTGGATCAGAATGTGTCTAATGTTGTTCCTCGAAGGAGACACCAAACCCGCCTACCTTTGCAGTATGAGGCGCGGAACCTTTTTAACACGCCTGGGGCAGGACCAAGTAACCCGCCAGGTACAGCCCGGGTTGCAGAGGCACCAGGGAGCGGGGCAGTGGCTCAACCTCGACTATCAGACCCGCCCCGTAGGGATCAAACCCCGCCTGGCCATTATTCTAACCCGGTGGATAACATGATAGCAGCAGCTAGCCGGCTCAATGCGCTCCCGCTTACTGATGAGACGCCCTTCGCAGCTGAGGTGTGGAACGCAATTGAACTCCTACAAACAGCGGTTGCACAGCAAGAGAAATATTCATACAGTCGTGACCGGGTGCACTCGACCCCCCTCCCAAGCCGCAGTTACAGCCGACGCGTTGAGTCGCTGGCGGTTTCCAGCAGTGAATGACGTCGTCAACCACCCCAAGATGACCCACCCCGTGGGAACAACCCGCCCCTTACTCATGCTCAAGCGATTGTGGACGAAGCCAGAGCCTGCCGAGAGGCGGAGGCAGCAGCGACGACTCAACTAGGGGCTTATCAACAGCCTCCGGTGACCCCTTCGGCCTCAGTCGGAGCCGGTGTAATTTCCAGGTCGGTTGGGGTGCCATGTTTAGTACCAGCTTTGCGTAACGAACGTCTGCCTAATGATTTCAAGGGTCCTCGCAAGGTGCCCAATTATACAGCTGATCTCCCCCCTGAAGGCTGGATCGAGAGTTACGAGTTAGCCATGGAGATGTTGGATGTCAATGACGCAGTCTGTGCCAAGTACTTTAGTATGATGTTGGATGGGCCAGCTCGTACATGGTTAAAGGTATTACCTCCTAATTCCATCAACTCATGGGCAGAGTTGAAAGCGCGGTTCATTAAGAATTTTTAAAGAGACATGCAAGCAGCCTCTGACGATTATCGATCTTGATAACTGTGTGCAGCGTGAGGATGAGTCAGCTCACCATTGGGTCCAGCGGGTCTCAGCAATTATTCACTCGTCAGATAGTATTGCGGCGGGTCAAGCAGTTCTGGTCCTGGAGAAGAACTGTCACTTTGTCCCCCTTAAGCAAAAACTCGGGCGGCTTAAACGTCATTGCAATGACATGGGTGAGCTCATGGCGGCTCTCATTAAGTATGCAGACTCTGATACCACTAAAGATCCCGGATATGATGATGAGAAATCCAACAAGGGAAAAAAGAGTGGTAATGGTAAGGGTCAGCAACACAACGTGGCAGGGCATAATGGCAACAATCAGGGTAATGGTGGTAAGCGCAGACACCCCGACGGCGGGTCAGATCGAGTGGCTAACACCAACACCGGGTATAAGAACCAGCGCCGTAATGGTAATGGTAAGCCACCCTTTGGCGGTGCAAAGCCTTTCAATCTTGAGGCGACGCTTAATGACCCATGCCCGAAGCACAGTCTTCCCAATAAGCCATCCACTCATGCCTGGAAGGATTGTTGGGTTATGCGAGAGTTCAGGAATTACAGCCTCAATCAGAATCATGGCAATAATAATGGGCCGTCCGGCGGGTCAGGATCCGGTTCACAGGGGTCCGGCTTTGGTGGTGGCGGCTCAAATTCTGGCTATCAAGATCAAGGTAACCAGGGTGGTTATAATCAACAGTATGGTCATGGTAACCAATAGCAAGGTAATCAGTCAGGGTATCAGAGTAATCCAAAGCAGCTCAATGGTGGACAGTACCATGTTTTCACCACAAGTCTTTGCAAACGAGATCAGAAGGTTCATAAGCGGGCGGTTCATGCGGTAGACCCAGCTGTTCCGCAGTATTTGAGATGGTCTGAGCACACGATATCATGGAGCGGGGCGGATCACCCGCCACGGGTTGATAACCCGGGTCAGTTAGCCCTTGTGGTGGCCCCTCAAGTTGGTGGTTATAAGTTTACTAAGGTGCTTATGGATGGTGGCAGTAGCATCAACATCCTGTACTATGACACTTTTCGTCGGATGGATTTAACTGATAAGGATCTTAAGCCGTCTTCCACAATCTTCCATGGTGTGGTGCCTGGCAAGTCGGCATATCCTGTCGAAAAAATTGCCCTGGAAGTAGCCTTTGGTAATGACTATGATTACAGAGCAGAAACACTGTGGTTTGAGGTGGTCAAAATCAAGAGTCCGTACCATGCCTTGTTCAGACGGCCAGCTTATGCTAAGTTCATGGCTCGCCCTTGTTATGTTTATCTGCAGCTCAAAATGCCAGGGCGGAAGGGCACAATTACGGTCCATGGTGATCGGAAAGTCGCCTTGGAGTGTGAGGAAGGAGATGCCGCCTATGCAGAGTCGGCTTGTGCCACTGAAGAGCTGAAGTTCTACAAAGATAATGTTGACCCGCCTGATATGACCCTTCTGAAGAAGCCCACCACTGAGAAAGACCCTTTGTTGAAATTTAAGTCGGCTGATGATACCAAACATGTTGATTTTGTCCCTGGCGACTCATCTCAGTAGTTCACAGTGGGGGCTAATATGGATCCTAAATAGGAAAGCGTGCTCATCGAGTTCATCCGTGAGAATCGGGATATCTTTGCATGGAAACCTTCTGACATGTCGGGTGTACCGAGAGAATTCGCTGAGCACACTCTTAATGTGGATCCTAAGTTTAAGCCGGTCAAGTAGTTCCTCCGTCGTTTCAGTGAAGAGCGACGTAAGGCTATTGGAGAAGAGGTGGCCCGGCTCTTAGTGGCTGGATTTATCGTGGAAGTTTTTCACCCTGAGTGGTTGGCTAACCCTGTGCTTGTACTCAAGAAGAACGACACATGGCATATGTGTGTTGATTACACATATATTAACAAGGCTTGTCCAGCTGATCCATTTGCTCTCCCCCGTATTGATCAGATCATTGATGCAACGGCGGGTTGTGAGAGCTTATGCTTCCTGGATGCTTATTCTGGTTATCATCAGATCAAGATGGCAGTCAAAGACCAAGAGAAGACGGCTTTCATCACACCTTTTGGAGCTTTCTGCTATGTTTCTATGCCTTTTGGGCTCAAGAGTGCTCAGGCAACTTATCAGCGTTGTGTTCAGAATTGTTTTCACGATCAGATTGGGCGCAACGTTCATGCTTATGTGGATGATATTGTGATTAATTCTAGGAAGAAGGAGACTCTCCTGGATGATCTGAAAGAAACTTTTGACAATCTCCGGGTCTACAAAATGATGCTTAACCCGGACAAATGTGTTTTTGGTGTGCCTGCAGGTAAACTGTTGGGTTTCCTGGTCTCAGAGAGGGGCATTGAGGCTAACCCAAAGAAGATAAAGGCCATCACTTCGCTTTCTAAGCCGGCGTGTGTCAATGACGTCAAGCGTTTGGCGGGTCGCATCGCAGCTTTAAGCTGGTTCATAAGTCGCCTGGGAGAGAAGGCAATTCCTCTATATCAGATGATGAAGAAGACATATCACTTTGTTTGGAGTGATGCTGCGAACGAGTCGTTTGAAGCGCTCAAGAAACAATTAGTTGAGCCGCCCATCCTTGCTGCTCCCATTGAAAAAGAGCCTTTGCTCCTGTACGTAGCTGCTAATAACAAAGCAGTCAGCGTGGCAGTTGTTGTGGAGCGTAAGGAGGCGGGTAAGAAGTACCCAGTTCAGCGGCCAGCTTACTATGTCAGTGAGGTGTTGACTGAGTCCAAGCAACAATATCTACATTGGCAGAAACTGTTGTTCGGGGTGTTCATGGTGAGTCGCAAATTGAAACATTACTTTCTTGGACATCCTATTACTGTGGTCAGCTCTGCTCCTTTAGGAGATATTATTCAGAACTAGGGATGGCATCCACAGGGTATGGGTATGGGTGGAGTCACCGCATACCCTTACCCGTCCACCCCAAACTTACCTATCACCCATACCCATACCCGTTAAGGGTACAAAATTTTCCCGTACCCATCACTCGGCAGGGTATATGGGTACCGGCGGGTAAAAATACCCGCATTTACAACACATCAATTGAGCAAAAAATAGTTGTAAAAAACAAAATTTACAACACATATAATCATAAATTATTAATAGCAACATATATAATCATAAATTATTAATAGCAACACATTTCAAACAACATTCTCAAAAACAAAAAAACTTACCCATAAAGCAACCCATAAAAATGTTAAACAACAACACATAGTCATACACTTTAAGTTCACAAAATCACAATAAATTGTAGAGATAATTTGACTGCACATTAGAATTTTTACCTAGCGCGATTAGGGGGGGGGGTAGTTAATACGTTCGAAATATTAAAGGAAACCCACTTGTCTACATTTTAGATGGGTACATGGGTACGCGGGCATGGGTTATACGATCTCATACCCATACCCTCACTACCCGATGGGTATGATATTTTCCCATTTAAGTACCCATGGGTCAATTTCTGTCCCATACCCTTACCCTAATAGGGTTTTTACCCGCAGGGTATGCGGGTAATGGGTACCCATTGCCATCCCTATTCAGAACAGAGAGGCCACAGGCCGGGTTGCTAAGTGGGCAATTGAACTTGGGCCTCATAATTTGAAGTATGTGCCAAGAACAGCCATCAAGTCTCAAGCTTTGGTGGATTTCATCAATGATTGGACAGAGTTGCAAACGCTTGAGGATAAACCTGACAACACATATTGGACAATCCACTTTGATGGGTCCAGGCAGTTGGAAGGCTCGGGGGCTGGAGTTATTTTGACTTCCCCACGAGGTGACAAATTCTGTTATGTTTTAAGATGAATTTAAGCCGGGTCAGGTGCCTAGGCGCTCAGACCTTGTGGCGCAGCAAGTCTCTTGCAAGTGGGACTCTAAAGACCCGCTCAT
This sequence comes from Thinopyrum elongatum, assembly GCA_011799875.1. Taxonomy (NCBI): domain Eukaryota; kingdom Viridiplantae; phylum Streptophyta; class Magnoliopsida; order Poales; family Poaceae; genus Thinopyrum; species Thinopyrum elongatum. The sequence goes on along the minus strand of CM022299.1, from coordinate 320,645,316 downwards.
GGCGGCTTATCGCCGGGCGGTTGATAATATTGCTGCTCACTTTAAGGGTTATAAGGTGGATCACCTTGATCGACGGAAGAACGAGGCGGCTGATGCACTGTCCCGGCTTGGGTCTCAACGTAAGCCAGTGCCCCCTAATGTATTCCTCGATGTGTTATACAATCCTTCGGTCAAGTTACCATCTGAAGAAGACCTTGTTGTCCCTAACCCAGAGGCGCAGTTGGTGGCGGCTCTTCACGCTATTCCTGATTGAACGTTGTCTTATATGGCTTATATGACCCGGGGCGAGTTACCCGAAGATGAAACGTTGGCACGACAGATCACCAGGAGGTCTAAGTCCATGACTATTGTCAACGACGAGTTACACCGATGCAGTGTGACAGGCGTGTTCCAACGTTGTGTTTCTCCTGAGGAGGGCCGTGAAATTTTACGAGAGATTCATGACGGCGATTGTGGTTGATACGTCTCCAACGTATCTATAATTTTTTATTGTTCCATGCTATTATATTATCTGTTTTGGATGTTTTATATGCATTAATATGCTATTTATATTATTTTTTGGACTAACTTATTAACCTAGAGCCCAGTGCCAGTTTCTGTTTTTTCCTTGTTTTTGAGTTTTACAGAAAAGGAATATCAAACGGAGTCCAAACGGAATAAAACTTTCGCGATGATTTTTCTTGCACCAGAAGACATCCACGGAACTTGGAGGCCAAGTCAGAAGAGTCCCGAGGGCTCCACAAGCCCTCAGGGCGCACCCTAGGGGGGGCGCGCCCCCTGGCTTGTGGCCCCCCCCGGGAGTCCACCAACCTCCTTCTCAGCGCTATAAATCCTCAAATATTCCCAAACGACCAGAAGCGTCCACCAAAATACTTTTCCGCCGCCGTAACCTTCTATACCTGTGAGATCCCATCTTGGGGCCTTTCTGGCATCCTGCCAGAGGGGGATTCGATCATGGAGGGTTCTACATCAACTCTATTGCCCTTCCGATGAAGCGTGAGTAGTTTACCACAGACCTACGGGTCCATAGCTAGTAGCTAGATGGCTTCTCTCTTTGATTCTCAATACCATGTTCTCCTCGATGTTCTTGGAGATCTACGTGATGTAATATTCTTTTGTGGTGTGTTTGTAGAGATCCGATGAATTGTGGATTTATGATCAGTTTATCTATGAATATTATTTAAATCTTCTCTGAATTCTTATATGCATGATTTGATATTTTTGTATTTCTCTTCGAATTATCGGTTTGGTTTGGCCAACTAGATTGGTTCTTCTTGCAATGGGAGAGGTGCTTAGTTTTGGGTTCAATCTTGCGGTGTCCTCACCCAGTGACAAAGTAGGGGTAGCGAGGCACATATTTGTATTGTTGCCATCAAGGGTAAAAAGATGGGGTTTTCATCATATTGCTTGAGTTTATCCCTCTACATCATGTCATCTTACTTAAGGCGTTACTCCGTTCTTTATGAACTTAATACTCTAGATGCATGCTGGATAGCGGTCGATGTATGGAGTAATAGTAGTAGATGCAGAATCGTTTCGGTCTACTTGACACGGATGTGATGCCTATATGCATAATCATTGCCTTGGATATCGTCATAACTTTGCGCTTTTCTATCTATTACTCGACAGTAATTTGTTCACCCACCGTATTATTTGCCTTCAAGAGAGAAGCCTCTAGTGAAACCTATGGCCCCCGGGTCTATTTTCCATTATATATTTTCAGATCTATAAACCAAAAAACCCAAAAATACCTCGCTGTGTTTTATTTACTTTTACTTTATTTTACGTTTTAGTAATCTTTTATATCTATCTCTATCAGATCTCACCTTTGCAAGTGACCGTGAAGGGATTGACAACCCCTTTATCGCGTTGGGTGCAAGTGTTTGATTGTTTGTGCAGGTGCATAGATTGGGGACTTGCTTGTATCTCCTACTGGATTTGATACCTTGGTTCTTAATTGAGGGAAATACTTATCTCTACTTTGCTGCATCACCCTTTCCTCTTCAAGGGAAAAACCAACGCAAGCTCAAGAAGTAGCAGGAAGAATTTCTGGCGCCGTTGCCGGGGAGATCTACATCAAGCCTACCAAGTACCCACCATAAACCCTCATCTCTCGCATTACATTATTTGCCATTTGCCTCTCGTTTTCCTCTCCCCCACTTCTAAAACGATTTTCAGAAAAATACAAAAAGATTTGCCTTTTTATTCGCCCTTCTTCCATTCGCCTTTTCATTTGCTTTTCGTTTGCTTGTTTGCTAGATTGCTTGTTTGCCCGTATGGCTCAACCCAAGATATTTGATCCTTACTATAGGAAGTTGGAAGAAATTGAAAAAAATGCTAAGAGCTTCATGTCTTTACAATTTGAGCATAATAGTTTCTTTAGGAATGAGCTTAAAGAACAAAAAACTATGATGGAGTACATTAATAAAGAGCTTGATGATATGTCCAAAGAATTTTATGGTCTTAAATCTCAATTTGCTCAACTTGAAAATTTAGTAGGCCAAATTTCTGATAAACAAACCACTTTGGTAAATAAGATGGCCGCTAAACCGGAATCTTGTGAAAATAATGATGAAGATCTTAAAGTGATTGATGTGACTCCTATTGAATCTTTGTTTTCTCATATAAATCTTGATAAAGATGGGACTGGAGATGAGTCAACTTTAGCTAGAAGGCGTCCCAATGATTCGGAGTTTTTAGATCTTAATGCCAAAATTGATAACAGTGGGATTGGAGAGGTCAAAACTTTAAGTAGCGATGAACCCACTCTTTTGGATTTCAAGGATTTTAATTATGATAATTGTTCTTTGATAGATTGTATTTCCTTGTTGCAATCCATGTTGAATTCTCCTCATGCTTATAATCAAAATAAAGCTTTTACTAAACATATCGTTGATGCTATGATGAAATCTTTTGAAGAAAAACTTGAGTTGGAAGTTTCTATCCCTAGAAAGCTTTATGATGAGTGGGAACCTACTATTAAGATTAAAATTAAAGATTATGAGTGCCATGCTTTGTGTGATTTGGGTGCTAGCGTTTCCATGATTCCAAAAACTTTATGTGATGTGCTAGGTTTTCGTGAATTTGATGATTGTTCTTTAAATTTGCATCTCACGGATTCCACTATTAAGAAACCTATGGGAAGAATCAATGATGTTCTTATTGTTGCAAATAGGAATTATGTGCCCGTACATTTCATTGTGCTTGATATAGATTGCAATCCTACATGTCCTATTATTCTTGGTAGACCTTTCCTTAGAACGATTGGTGCAATTATTGATATGAAAGAAGGAAACATTAGATTTCAATTTCCATTAAGGAAGGGCATGGAGCACTTTCCAAGAAAGAAAATTAAGTTGCCATATGAATCTATTATGAGGGCTACTTATGGATTGCATACCAAAGATGACAATACCTAGATCTATGTTTTATGCCTAGCTAGGGGCGTTAAACAATAGCGCTTGTTGGGAGGCAACCCAATTTTATTTTTATGTTTTTGGTTTTTGGTTCTGTTTTTCAATAAATACACATTATTACCTCTGTAGTAATTGTGTTTTGGTGTTTTAATTAGTGTTTGAGCCAAGTAAGACCTTTGGGATAGCTTATGGTGATAGTTGATTTGATCTTGCTGAAAAACAGAAACTTTTGCGCTCAGAAAAACAATTTAAAAAATCACAGAAGCATGCTTTTAATCTGATTTTTTTACGCAAGATTGATATACAAATTTCCCAGGTTGTCCTAATTTTTCAAAAAAATTGGAGTTACTGAAGTATACGAAGTTTACAGATTGCTACAGACTGTTCTGTTTTTGACAGATTCTGTTTTCTATGTGTTGTTTGCTTATTTTAATGAATCTATGGGTAGTATGGGGGGGTATGAACCATGGAGAAGTTGGAATACAGTAGATATTACACCAAAAAATAAAGAATGAGTTCACAACAGTACCAAAAAGTGGTGATTTATTTTCTTATACTAACGGATCTCATGAGTTTTCTGTTGAGTTTTGTGTTGTGAAGTTTTCAAGTTTTGGGTAAAGATTTGATGGACTATGGAATAAGGAATGGCAAGAGCCTAAGCTTGGGTATTCCCAAGGCACCTCAAGGTAATATTCAAGTACAACCAAGCATCTAAGCTTGGGGATGCCCCGGATGGCATCCCCTCTTTCGTCTTCGTCTATCGGTAAATTTACTTGAGGCTATATTTTTATTCACCACATGATATGTGTTTTGCTTGGAGCGTCTTGTATGATATGAGTCTTTGATTTTTAGTTTGCCACAATCATCCTTGCTGTACACACCTTTTGAGAGGGACACGCATGAATCGTGAATTTATTAGAATACTCTATGTGCTTCACTTATATCTTTTGAGCTAGGCAATTTTGCTCTAGTGCTTCACTTATATCTTATTAGAGCACGGCGGTGGCTTTATTTTATAGAAATTGTTGAACTCTCATGCTTCACTTACACTATTTTGAGAGTCTCTCTAAATAGCATGGTAATTTGCATAGGTTATGAATTTAGTCCTAATATGATGGGCATCCAAGAGGGATATAATAAAAACTTTCATATAAAGAGCATTGAATACTATGAGATGTTTGATTCCTTATGATTGTTTTGAGATATAAATATGGTGATATTAGAGTCATGCTAGTGAGTAATTGTGGATTGGTAGAAATACTTGTGTTAAAGTTTGTGATTCCTGTAGCATGCACGTATGGTGAACCGTTATGTGATGAAGTCGGAGCATGATTTATTTATTGATTGTCTTCCTTATGAGTGGTGGTCGGGGATGAGCGATGGTCTTTTCCTACCAATCTATCCCCCTAGGATCATGTGTGTAGTACTTTTTTTCGATATCTAATAGACTTTTGCAATAAGTATGTGAGTTCTTTATGACTAATGTTGAGTCCATGGATTATGCGCACTCTCACCCTTCCACCATTGCTAGCCTCTCTAGTACCGCGCCCTTTCGCCGGTGCACTACACCCACCATTTACCCTTCCTCAAAATAGCCACCATACCTACCTATTATGGCATTTCCATAGCCATTCCGAGATATATTGCCATGCAACTTCCACCGTTCCGTTTATTATGACACGCCCCATCATTGTCATATTGCTTTGCATGATCGTAAGATAGCTAGCATGATGTTTTCATGGCTTGTCCGTTTTTTGATGTCATTGCTATGCTAGATCATTGCACATCCCGGTACACCTCCGGAGGCATTCATATAGAGTCATATTTTTGTTCTAAGTATTGAGTTGTAATTCTTGAGTTGTAAGTAAATAAAAGTGTGATGATCGTCATTATTAGAGTACTGTCCCATGTGAGGAAAGGATGATGGAAGCTATGGTTCCCTCACAAGTTGGGATGAGTCTCCGGACTTTACAAAAATAAAAGAGGCCAAAGAATCCCAAATAAAAAAAATAGAAAAAATATGAGAGAAAAGAGAGAAGGGGCAATGCTACTATCCTTTTACCACACTTGTGCTTCAAAGTAGCACCATGATCTTCATGATAGAGAGTCTCCTATGTTGTCACTTTCATATACTAGTGGGAATTTTTCATTATAGAACTTGGCTTGTATATTCCAATGACGGGCTTCCTCGAATTGCCTTAGGTCTTCGTGAGCAAGCGAGTTGGATGCACACCCACTTAGTTTCTTTTTGAGCTTTCATAAACTTATAGCTCTAGTGCATCTGTTGCATGGCAATCCCTACTCACTCACATTGATATCTATTGATGGGCATCTCCATAGCCCGTTGATACTCATAGTTGATGTGAGACTATCTCCTTCTTTTTGTCTTCTCCACAACCACCATATTCTATTCCACCTATAGTGCTATATCCATGGCTCACGCTCATGTATTGCGTGAAAGTTGAAAAAGTTTGAGAACATCAAAAGTATGAAACAATTGCTTGGCTTGTCATCGGGGTTGTGCATGATTTAATACTTTGTGTGATGAAGATGGAGCATAGCCAGACTATATGATTTTGTAGGGATAACTTTCTTTGGCCATGTTATTTTGAGAAGACATGATTGCTTTATTAGTATGCTTGAAGTATTATTGTTTTTATGTCAATATTAAACTTTTGTTTTGAATCTTATGGATCTGAATATTCATGCCACAATAAAGAAAATTACATGGATAAATATGTTAGGTAGCATTCCACATCAAAAATTCTGTTTTTATCATTTATCTACTCGAGGACGAGCAGGAATTAAGCTTGGGGATGCTTCATACGTCTCCAACGTATCTATAGTTTTTTATTGTTCCATGCTATTATATTATCTGTTTTGGATGTTTTATATGCATTAATATGCTATTTTATATTATTTTTTGGACTAACTTATTAACCTAGAGCCCAGTGCCAGTTTCTGTTTTTCCCTTGTTTTTGAGTTTTACAGAAAAGGAATATCAAACGGAGTCCAAACAGAATAAAACTTTCGCGATGATTTTTCTTGGACCAGAAGACATCCACGGAACTTGGAGGCCAAGTCAGAAGAGTCCCGAGGGCTCCACAAGCCCTCAGGGTGCGCCCTAGTGGAGGGGTGCGCCCCCTGGCTTGTGGGCCCCCCGGGAGTCCACCGACCTCCTTCTCAGCTCTATAAATCCTCAAATATTCCCAAACGACTAGAAGCGTCCACCAAAATACTTTTCCGCCACCATAACCTTCTGTACCCATGAGATCCCATCTTGGGGCCTTTTCCGGCATCCTGCCGGAGGGGGATTCGATCACGGAGGGCTTCTACATCAACTCTATTGCCCTTCCGATGAAGCGTGAGTAGTTTACCACAGACCTACGGGTCCATAGCTAGTAGCTAGATGGCTTCTTCTCTCTCTTTGATTCTCAATACGATGTTTCTTCGATGTTCTTGGAGATCTATCCGATGTAACATTCTTTTGTGGTGTGTTTGTCGAGATCCGATGTATTGTGGATTTATGATCAGTTTATCTATGAATATTATTTGAATCTTCTCTGAATTCTTATATGCATGATTTGATATCTTTGTATTTCTCTTCGAATTATCGGTTTGGTTTGGCCAACTAGATTGGTTCTTCTTGCAATGGGAGAGATGCTTAGTTTTGGGCTCAATCTTGCGGTGTCCTCACCCAGTGACAAAGTAGGGGTAGCGAGGCACGTATTTGTATTATTGCCATCAAGGGTAAAAAGATGGGGTTTTCATCATATTGCTTGAGTTTATCCCTCTACATCATGTCATCTTACTTAAGGCGTTACTCCGTTCTTTATGAACTTAATACTCTAGATGCATGCTGGATAGCGGTCGATGTGTGGAGTAATAGTAGTAGATGCATAATCGTTTCGGTCTACTTGACACGGATGTGATGCCTATATGCATAATCATTGCCTTGGATCTCGTCATAACTTTGCACTTTTCTATCAATTGCTCGACGGTAATTTGTTCACCCACCGTATTATTTGCCTTCAAGAGAGAAGCCTCTAGTGAAACCTATGGCCCCCGGGTCTATTTTCCATTATATATTTTCAGATCTATAAACCAAAAAACCCAAAAATACCTCGCTGTGTTTTATTTACTTTTACTTTATTTTATGTTTTAGTAATCTTTTATATCTATCTCTATCAGATCTCACCTTTGCAAGTGACCGTGAAGGGATTGACAACCCCTTTATCGCGTTGGGTGCAAGTGTTTGATTGTTTGTGCAGGTGCATAGATTGGGGACTTGCTTGTATCTCCTACTGGATTTGATACCTTGGTTCTTAATTGAGGGAAATACTTATCTCTACTTTGCTACATCACCCTTTCCTCTTCAAGGGAAAAACCAATGCAAGCTCAAGAAGTAGCAGTGGTCATCACGCCGGCTCAAAATCTTTGGTGGCGAAAGCTTTTTGTCATGGGTTTTATTGGTTAACGGCTCATGCTGATGCAGTGGATATCATTAGTAAGTGCGATGGGTGTCAGAAATTTTCCAGACAAGCTCATGTGCCGGCTCAGGAATTACGTATGATCCCAATAACTTGGCCGTTTGCGGTCTGGGGGCTTGATATGGTTGGACCATTCAAGAGGTCTAAGGATAAGAAGACCCACCTTCTGGTGGCGGTTGACAAGTTTACCAAGTGGGTTGAGGCGGAGCCAGTTAGCAATTGTGACGCAACGACTGTAGTTCAGTTTGTTAAAATGATGATCTTTCGTTTTGGTTATCCTCACAGTATCATCACTGATAATGGCACTAATCTGTCTAAGGGGGCTATGAAAGAGTTCTGTCAAATAGAGCATATCCGTCTTGATGTTGTTGGGAAACATTGCATGGAAAACAAAAAAAATTCTACGCACACGCAAGATCTATCCATGGAGATGCATAGCAACGAGAGGGGGAGAGTGTGTCTACGTACCCTCGTAGACCATAAGCGGAAGCGTTTCACAATGCAGTTGATGTAGTCGAACTTTCTTCGTGCTCCAACCGATCTAGTACCGAACGCACGGCACCTTCGCGTTCTGCACATGTTCAGCTCAGTGACGTCCTCCGCCTTTTTGATCCAGCAAGACAGCGAGGTAGTGGATTAGTTCCGGCAGCACGACGATGTGGTAACGGTGATGGTGAAGTGATCTCCGCAGGGCTTCGCCTAAGCACTATGAAAATATGACCGAGGGAGTAAACGGTGGACGGGGGCGCCGCACACGGCTGAGACAATGTTGTCCTTGTGTGGCGCCCCTCCCCATGTATATATAGGTGGGAGGGGAGAGGGAGGCAGCCAGGGCAACCAGGGCATGCCCCTAGGGGCTGGCCGCCGGCCCTAGGGCTCCTGCCCTCCTGCCCACCTGCGCCCCCCTTTTCCTTGTATGAACAAGGGGGAAAGGAAAGAGGGGGGAGAGGGAAGGAACAGGGAGTCCAACTCCACACTTTCCTTTCCTCCTCCCCTTTCCTTTCCCTCCCCATAGGGCCGGCCCCATAGAGGGCGCACCAGCCCCTTGTGGGCTGGTGTGTTCCCTCAGTTGGCCCATAAGGCCCATATCTTTGCCGGGGATGCCCGAAACTCCTTCATGTGACCCGATAAGTACCCGGTACCCTCCGAAACACTTCCGGTGTCCGAATACCATCATCCTATATATCAATCTTTACCTCTTGACCATTTCGAGACTCCTTGTCATGTCTGTGATCTCATTCGGGACTCCGAACAACATTCGGTCACCAAATCATATAACTCATATAACACTATATCGTCAATGAACGTTAAGCGTGCGGACCCTACGGGTTCGAGAACTATGTAGACATGACCGAGACACCTCTCCGGTCAATAACCAATAGTGGAACCTGGATGCTCATATTGGCTCCTACATATTCTATGAAGATCTTTATCGATCGAACCGTTATGACAACATACGCAATTCCCTTTGTCCATCGGTATGTTACTTGCCCGAGATTCGATCGTCGGTATCTATATACTTAGTTCAATCTCGTTATCGGCAAGTCTCTTTACTCGTTCAGTAATACATCACCTCGTGACTAACTCCTTAGTCATTTGCTTGCAAGCTTATGATGTGTATTACCAAGAGGGCCCAGAGATACCTCTCCGATACTCGGAGTGACAAATCCTAATCTCGATCTATGCCAACTCAACAAACACCTTCGGAGATACCTATAGAGCATCTTTATGATCACCCAGTTACGTTGTGATGTTTGATAGCACACAAGGTATTCCTCTGGTATCCGGGAGTTGCATAATCTCATAGTCGAAGGAATATGTATTTGACATGAAGAAAGCAATAGCAATAAAACTGAACGATCATTATGCTAAGCTAACGGACGGGTCTTGTCCGTCACATCATTCTCCTAATGATGTGATCCCGTTACCAAATGACAACACATGTCTATGGTTAGGAAACCTTAACCATCTTTGATCAATGAGCTAGTCTAGTAGAGGCTTACTAGGGACACCGTATTTGTTTATATATTCACACATGTATTTAGGTTTCCGATCAATACAATTCTAGCATGAATAATAAACCTTTATCATGAATAAGGAAATATAATAATAACAACTTTATTATTGCCTCTAGGGCATATTTCCATCAGCCTCCCACTTGCACTAGAGTCAATAATCTAGTTCACATCGCCATGTGATTAACACCCATAGTTCACATCGCCATGTGACTAACACCCAAAGAGTTTACTAGAGTCAATAATCTAGTTCACATCGCCATGTGATTAACACCCAAAGAGTACTAAGGTGTGATCATGTTTTGCTTGTGAGAGAGGTTTAGTCAACAGGTCTGCCACATTCAGATCCATATGTATTTTGCAAGTTTCTATGTCTACAATGCTCTGCATGGAGCTACTCTAGCTAATTGCTCCCACTTTCAATACGTATCCAGATTGAGACTCAGAGTCATGTGGATCGGTGTCAAAGCTTGCATTGACGTAACTCTTTACGATGAACTCTTTATCACCTCCGTAACCGAGAAACATTTTCTTAGTCCTCTTTAGCTACCTAAGGATAATTTTGACCGCTATCCAGTGATCCACTCCTGGATCACTATTGTACCCCCTTGCCAAACTCATGGCAAGGCATACAATAGGTCTGGTACACAGCATGGCATACTTTATAGAACCTATGACTGAGGCATAGGGAATGACTTTCATTCTCTCTATATATTCTGCCGTGGTCGGGTTTTGAGTCTTACTCAACTTCACACCTTGTTACACAGGCAAGAACCGTTTCTTTGACTGATCCATTTTGAACTTCTTCAAAACTTTGTCACGGTATGTGCTTTGTGAAAGTCCTATTAAGCGTCTCGATATATCTCTATAGATCTTGATGCCCAATATATAAGCAGCTTCACCGAGGTCTTTCATTGAAAAATTCTTATTCAAGTATCCTTTTATACTATCCAGAAATTCTATATCATTTCCAATCAACAATATGTCATCCACATATAATATCAGAAATGCTATAGAGCTCCCACTCACTTTCTTGTAAATACAGGCTTCACCGTAAGTCTGTATAAAACCATATGCTTGGATCACCTCATCAAAGTGTATATTCCAACTCTGAGATGCATGCACCAGTCCATAGATGGATCGCTGGAGCTTGCACACTTTGTTAGCACCTTTAGGATCGACAAAACCTTCTGGTTGCATCATATACAACTCTTCTTTAAGAAATCCATTAAGGAATGCAATTTTGATGTCCATTTGCCAGATTTCATAATTATAAAATGTGGCAATTGCTAAACTGATTCGGACAGGTGAGAAAGTCTCATCGTAGTCAACTCCTTGAACTTGTCGAAAACCTTTCGCAACAAGTCAAGCTTTGTAGACAGTAACATTACCATCAGCGTCATTCTTCTTCTTGAAGATCCATTTATTCTCAATGGCTTGCCGATCATTGGGTAACTCCACCAAAGTCCACACTTTGTTCTCATACATGGATCCTATCTCAGATTTCATGGCCTCAAGCCATTTATCAGAATCTGGGCTCATCATAGCTTCTTCATAGTTTGTAGGTTCGTCATGGTCTAGCAACATCACTTCCAGGACAGGATTACCGTACCACTCTGGTGCGGAACGTGCTCTGTTCGACCTACGAGGTCCAGTAGTAACTTGACCCGAAGTTTCATGATCATCATCATTAACTTCCTCTCTAGTTGGTGTAGGCATCACGGGAACGGATTTCTCTGATGTGCTACTTTCAAAATTGAGAGAAGGTACAATTACCTCATCAAGTTCTACTTTCCTCCCACTCACTTCTTTCGAGAGAAACTCCTTCTCTAGAAATGTTCCATTCTTGGCAACAAAGATCTTGCCTTCGGATCTGTGGTAGAAGGTGTACCCAATTGTTTCCTTAGGGTATCCTATGAAGATGCACTTCTCCGATTTGGTTTCGAGCTTATCAGGCTGAAGCCTTTTGACATAAGTGTCGCAACCCCAAACTTTAAGAAACGGCAGCTTAGGTTTCTTGCCAAACCACAGTTCATACGGTGTCATCTCAACGGATTTAGATGGTGCCCTATTTAACGTGAATGCAGTTGTCTCTAATGCATAACCCCAAAACGATAGTGGTAAATCGGTAAGAGACATCATAGAACGCACCATATCTAATAAAGTACGGTTACGACATTCGGACACACCATTACGCTGTGGTGTTCCAGGTGGCATAAGTTGTGAAACTATTACACATTGTTTTAAATGAAGGCCAAACTCGTAACTCAAATATTCGCCTCCGCGATCAGATCGTAGAAACTTTATTTTCTTGTTACGATGATTCTCCACTTCATTCTGAAATTCTTTGAACTTTTCAAATGTTTCAGACTTGTGTTTCATTAAGTAGACATACCCATATCTACTCAAATCATCTGTGAAGGTCAGAAAATAACGATACCCGCCGCGTGCTTCAATACTCATCGGACCGCATACATCGGTATGTATTATTTCCAATAAGTCATTAGCTCACTCCATTGTTCCGGAGAACGGAGTTTTAGTCATCTTGCCCATGAGGCATGGTTCGCAAGTATCAAATGATTCATAATCAAGTGATTCCAAAAGTCAATTTGCATGGAGTTTCTTCATGCGCTTTTACACCAATATGACCTAAACGGCGGTGCCACAAATATGTTGCACTATCATTATCAACTTTGCATCTTTTGGCATCAATATTATGAATATGTGTATCACTACGATCGAGATTCAATAAACCATTCACATTGGGTGTATGACCATAGAAGGTTTTATTCATGTAAACAGAACAACAATTATTCTCTGACTTAAATGAATAACCGTATTGCAATAAACATCATCCAATCATATTCATGCTCAACGCAAACACCAAATAACATTTATTTAGGTTCAACACTAATCCCGAAGGTAGAGGTAGTGTGCGATGGTGATCATATCAACCTTGGAATCATTTCCAACACACATCGTCACCTTGCCCTTAACTAGTCTCTATTTATTCTGCAACTCCTGTTTCGAGTTACTAATCTTAGCAACTGAACCGGTATCAAATACCCAGGGGTTACTACCAACACTAGTAAAATACACATCAATAACATGTATATCAAATATACCTTTGTTCACTTTGCCGTCCTTCTTATCCGCCAAGTATTTGGGGTAATTCTGCTTCTAGTGACCATTCCCTTTGCAGTAGAGGCACTCATTTTCAGGCTTAGATCCAGCTTTGGGCTTCTTCACGGGAGTGGCAACTTGCTTGCCAATCTTCTTGAAGTTCCCTTTCTTTTCCTTGCCCTTTTCTTGAAACTAGTGCTCTTGTCTAACCATCAACACTTGATGCTCTTTCTTGATTTCTAGCTTCGTCGATTTCAGCATCGCAAAGAGCTCGGGAATCGTTTTCGTCATCCCTTGCATATTATAGTTCGTCACGAAGTTCTAGTAGCTTGGTGATAGTGACTAGAGAACTCTGTCAATCACTATCTTATCTGGAAGATTAACTCCCACTTGATTCAAGCAATTGTAGTACCCAGACATTCTGAGCACATGCTCACTGGCTGAGCTATTCTCCTCCATCTTGTAGGCACAGTAAAGGTCTCATACCTCTTGACACAGGCATGAGTCTGAAATACCAATTTCAGCTCTTGGAACATCTCATATGCTCAGTGGCATTCAAAACGTTTTTGATGTCCCGGTTTTAAGCCATGAAGCATGGTGCACTAAACTATTAAGTAGTGATCATATCGAGCTTGCCAAACATTCATAATGTATGCATCTGCTCCTGCAATAGGTCTGTCACCTAGCGGTGCATTAAGAACATAATTCTTATGTGTAGCAATGAGGATATTCCTCAGATCACGGACCCAGTCCGCATCATTGCTACTATCAACTTTCAACTTAGTTTTCTCTAGGAACATATCAAAATATAGGGGAGCTATATCGCGAGCTATTGATCTACAACATAGATATGCAAAGCTATTAAGACTAGGTTCATGATAAATTAAGTTCAATTAATCAAATTACTGATGAACTCCCACTTAAATAAACATCCCTCAAGTTATCTAAGTGATACATGATCCAAATCAACTAACCCATGTCCGATCATCATGTGAGATGGGGTAGTCATCAATGATGAACATCTCTATGTTGATCATATCTACTATATGACTCACGTTCGACCTTTCGGTCTCCAGTGTTTCAAGACCATGTCTGTACATGCTAGGCTCGTCAAGTTTAACCCAAGTATTCTGCATGTGCAAAACTGTCTTACACCCGTTGTATGTGAACGTAGAGTCTATCACATCCGATCATCACGTGGTGTCTCGAAACGACGAACTGTAGCAACGGTGCATACTCAGGGAGAACACTTTTATATTGAAATTAAGTGAAGGGATCATCTTATAATGCTACCACTGTTCTAAGCAAAATAAGATGCATAAAAGATAAACATCACATGCAATCAAAATATGTGACATGATATGGTCATCATCATCTTGTGCTTTTGATCTCCATCTCCAAAGCAACGTCATGATCTCCATCGTCACCGGCTTGACACCTTGATCTCCATCGTAGTGTTGTTGCGTCGAGGTTGTCACGCCAACTATTGCTTCTACAACTATCGCTAACGCATAGTGATAAAGTAAAGAAATTACATGGCGCTTGCACTTCATACAATAAAGAGACAACCCTAAGGATCCTGCCGGTTGTCGATATTACAAAACATGATCATCTCATACATCAACATATATCACATCATATCTTGACCATATCACATCACAACATGCCCTGCAAAAACAAGTTAGACATCCTCTACTTTGTTGTTGCAAGTTTTACGTGGCTGCTACGGGCTTCTAGCAAGAACCGTTCTTACCTACGCAAAACCACAACGGTGATTATCAAGTTTGCTGTTCTAACCTTCTTCAAGGACAGGCCGTAGTCAAATTCGATTCAACTAAAATAGGAGAAACAGACACCCGCCAGCCACCTTTATGCAAAACAAGTTGCATGTCAGTCGGTGGAACCGGTCTCATGTGCGTGGACATGTAAGGTTGCTCCGGGCCGCTTCATCCCACAATACCACCGAATCAAAATAAGACGTTGGTGGTAAGCAGTATGAATATCACCGCCCACAACTCTTTGTATTCTACTCATGCATATCATCTACGCATAGACCTGGCTCTGATGCCACTGTTGGGAAACGTTGCATGGAAAACAAAAAAAATTCTACACACATGCAAGATCTATCCATGGAGATGCATAGCAACGAGAGGGGGACAGTGTGTCTACGCACCCTCATAGACCAAAAGCGGAAGCGTTTCACAATGCAGTTGATGTAGTCAAACTTTCTTCGTGCTCCAACCGATCTAGTACCGAACGCACGGCACCTTCGCGTTCTGCACACGTTCAGCTCGGTGACGTCCTCCGCCTTCTTGATCCAGCAAGAGGGCGAGGTAGTGGATGAGTTTCGGCAGCACGATGGCGTGGTGGCGATGATGGTGATGTGATCTCCATAGGGCTTCACTTAAGTACTACGAAAATATGACCGAGGGAGTAAATGGTGGACGGGGGCGCCGCACACGGCTGAGACAATGTTGTCCTTGTGTGGCGCCCCCTCCCCATGTATATATAGGTGGGAGGGAAGAGGGAGGCTGCCAGGGCAACCAAGGCGTGCCCCTAGGGGCTGGCCGCCGGCCCTAGGCCTCGTGCCCTCCTGCGCCCCCCCTTTTCCTTGTATGAACAAGGGGGAAAGGAAAGAGGGGGGGAGGGAAGGAAGAGGGAGTCCAACTCCACACTTTCCTTTCCTCCTCCCCTTTCCTTTCCCTCCCCATAGGGCTGGCCCCATAGAGGGCGCACCAGCCCCTTGTGGACTGGTGTGTTCCCTCACTTGGCCCATAAGGCCCATATCTTTGCCGGGGATGCCCGAAACTCGTTCCGGTGACCCGATAAGTACCCGGTACCCTCCGAAACACTTCCGGTGTCCGAATACCATCGTTCTATATATCAATCTTTACATCTCGACCATTTTGAGACTCCTCACCATGTCTGTGATCTCATCCGGGACTCCGAACAACATTCGGTAACCAAATCATATAACTCATATAACACTATATCGTTAATGAACGTTAAGCGTGCGGACCCTACGGGTTCGAGAACTATGTAGACATGACCGAGACACCTCTCCGGTTAATAACCAATAGCGGAACCTGGATGCCCGCATTGGCTCCTACACATTCTACGAAGATCTTTATCGGTCGAACCGTTATGACAACATACGCAATTCCCTTTGTCCATCGGTATGTTACTTGCCCGGGATTCGATCATCGGTATCTATATACTTAGTTCAATATTGTTATCAACAAGTCTCTTTACTCGTTCCGTAATACATCACCTTGTGACTAACTCCTTAGTCATTTGCTTGCAAGCTTATGAGTGTATTACCGAGAGGGCCCAGAGATACCTCTCCGATACTCGGAGTGACAAATCCTAATCTCGATCTATGCCAACTCAACAAACACCTTCAGAGATACCTGTAGAGCATCTTTATGATCACCCAGTTACGTTGTGACATTTGATAGCACACAAGGTATTCCTCCGGTATCCGGGAGTTGCATAATCTCATAGTCGAAGGAATATGTATTTGACATGAAGAAAGCAATAGCAATAAAACTGAACGATCATTGTGCTAAGCTAACAGATGGGTCTTGTCCATCACATCATTCTCCTAATGATGTGATCCCGTTATCAAATGACAACACATGTCTATGGTTAGGAAACCTTAACCATCTTTGATCAACGAGCTAGTCTAGTAGAGGCTTACTAGGGACACGGTATTTGTTTATGTATTCACACATGTATTTAGGTTCCCGATCAATACAATTCTAGCATGAATAATAAACCTTTATCATGAATAAGGAAATATAATAATAACAACTTTATTATTGCCTCTAGGGCATATTTCCATCAGATGTTTACTCAGTGGCTCATCCACAGTCTAATGGTCAAGCAGAACGGGCTAACCAAGAAATTTTGAGAGGCATTAAGCCCCGGCTTATGGTTCCTTTGGAACGAACGCCGGGTTGTTGGGTTGAAGAGCTCCCTTTAGTCCTTTGGAGTATCAGAACCACCCCTAACAGATCAACAGGCTATACGCCTTTCTTCATGGTTTATGGTGCAGAGGAGGTTCTTCCAAGTGATATTCGTCATGACTCGCCCAGGGTGGCGGCTTACGTTGAAGCTGATAATGAGACGACACATCATAATGCATTTGATGTTTTGGACGAAGAGTGTGATCTTGCGGTGGCTCGTTCAGTAATCTATCAACAAGACCTACGTCGCTATCACAGCCGTGGGGTTCGAAGCCGGACTTTTCAACAGGGAGACTTAGTGCTCCGTTTGATTCAAGATCAGACAGGGATGCATAAGCTTTCACCGCCTTGGGAAGGACCTTTTGTGGTCAGCAAAAATCTCAATAACGGATCCTACTACCTCATCGACATACGAGAGAACAAAGATTCCCGCACGTCTGAGAAGGAGACCAACAGGCCGTGGAACATTGCTCATCTTCGACCTGACTACACTTGAGTCATTGGCTCTCATCATTGTATATACCTTCATCGATGTACATACCTTTTTATCAGCAGTATAATAAAGCCGGCATCCCCAAATTTCGGGGCCTCTATCGTTTTATCTCAAATTTTCTGAGCAAGAGTCATTATTGATTAATCATCAGGTCATTTGGGGGCTTCCTGCTCTATGAGCATAGCTTCATAACCCTCTTGATCAACTTTTTTGCCATGTTATAGGTCATTTGGGGGCTTCCTGCTCTATGAGCATAGCTTCATAACCCTCTTGGTCGGCTTTTATGACATGTTATAGGTCATTTGGGGGCTTCCTGCTCTATGAGCATAGCTTCATAACCCTATTGATCGGCTTTTATGCCATGTTATAGGTCATTTGGGGGCTTCCTGCTCTATCAGCATAGCTTCATAACCCTCTTGATCGGCTTTCATGCCATTGGTCGCTTAGGGGCTTCCTGCTTTATAAGCATAGCTTTTATAACCCACTTTGACCGGCTTTCATGCCATGACTGGGTTAAACTTGCCTGTTTGCAACTTGCTACTCCACCAGGTGACCCGCCATACTCTTGACAGTCAATCTTTCATGAGACCCTGAACTCGTCAAGGTTAAAACGGCGGCTTATATCACGAGAGAGCTAGCTTACAGTGAGCTAGGACAAACCCACCTGTCTATTGTAGTCTCTCCGCTATGTGGCCCGTTCGTACTCTTAACATTCAATCTTGTCAATAAGACCCTGAACTAGTTAAGGTTTAAACGACGGATTTATGTCACATGAGAGCCGGCTTACGGGATGATAGGCTTTCATGCCAAGCTTCTTTGAAGCAAAAAAATTGAATTTTTCAAAAACCAATCTCTTTTGGTCATGCTTTATAAGCCGGCTTAACATATATTTGAGTCATACATACTCTATGTTTCTGTTTTGCAGAAGTTGTTACAGATGAAAATTTGCCGGGTCATATAAAGATCCAGGTTATATTGCTCTATACTGGGCTTACTAAGGCTATAAGCCGCCACAGTGCTCTTCTCAAAAAATGTATATGGTTTTAAGTCTCCCTGGATGGTTGGGTTATTTGACTCGCCCCGGATTGTGACTATAAGTTGCTGGTACAAGACACTGTTGCATCTTTTACAGATTATATATCAAGCTTTCAAGACACTTTGGCAAAGTTGAAAGGTTAAATATAAGGCATGAGCAAAGAGACTGCATTACTGAAGCATAAGTTGAAAAAGCATGCACGAAGGCATGACAGAGCAGATAATTGTTTTCAGCTACCTATTACAAGGCTACAGCTGAGCCCAAAAGTTTTCGACCAAGTGTTTCTGGAGTCACATCACTCCGTTGAGCCGGCATCAGTACCGTTCGGGTTCTGGCCTGGCGGGTTATTGTCGTCCTGGCACCTTGAGGTAGAGGCCTCCGGGTCACCCTGTGCCGGCTCTCCCTCGTCTACCATCTGGAGAGTAGCCGATGTCCAGTCGATGCCGGTTAAAGCCTCGAAGGTAGCTTCATCATTAAAGATAAGCGAAGGATCAAGATCAGGGGCAAAATCGTGCTTACGCCTTGGAGGAGTTAAATCCACAATTTCATGAGATGGCGGCTTGATCCTGGTGTTGTTGCTGTCATAAGCCGCCTGATATTTGGACAGATCCACCTCTTGCGCAAGTTGACATGCTAGACACTGCATCTCCCTAGCATATTTGGCAAAGTCTTCTTCTTGGAAGACTGAGCCATCAGCATTGAACTCTGGACACCCGCTGGCTGATGTTGGCTTGAACTACGTCGGTATTTCCCCAAAGAGGAAGGGATGATGCAGCACAGCAACGGTAGGTATTTCCCTCAGTGATGAGACCAAGGTTATCGAACCAGTAGGAGAACCAAGCAACACTACGTAAACAGCGCCTGCACACAAAGAACAAATACTTGCAACCCGGCGTGTTAAAGGGGTTGTCAATCCCTTTCGGGTAACGGCGTCAGAAATTGGCAAATGGACGGGAGATAAATTGTAGTAGATTGGATAAATAGATCACGAATAAAATAAAGTGAAGCAAATTTTTTTGGGTTTTTAGAAATATAGATCTGAAAATAAAAGTGGCAAATAAATAAAAAGTCAAATAGCAAAATAGATCTGAAAATATATGATGAGAAAATAGACCCGGGGGCCGTAGATTTCACTAGTGGCTTCTCTCGAGAAAAATAACATACGGTGGGTAAACAAATTACTGTTGGGCAATTGATAGAACTTCAAATAATTATGATGATATCCAGGCAATGATCATTATATAGGCATCACGTCCAAGATTAGTAGACCGACTCCTGGCTGCATCTACTACTATTACTCCACACATCGACCGCTGTCCAGCATGCATCTAGTGTATTATGTTCATGGAGAAATGGAGTAATGCAATAAGAATGATGACATGATGTAGACAAGATCTATTTATGTAGAAATAGACCCCATCTTGTTATCCTTAATAGCAACGATACATACGTGTCGGTTCCCCTTCTGTCATTAGGATCAAGCACCGTAAGATCGAACCCATCACAAAGCACCTCTTCCCATGGAAAGAAAAATCGATCTAGTTGGCCTAACTAAACCAAAGATTCGAAGAAGAAATACGAGGCTATAAGCAATCATGCATATAAGAGATCAAAAGACTCAAATAACTTTCATGGTAAAAACATAGATCTGATCATAAACTCAAAGTTCATTGGATCCCAACAAACACACCACAAAAAAGAGTTACATCAAATAGATCTCCAAGAGACCATTGTATTGAGAATCAAAAGAGAGAGAGAGGAAGCCATCTAGCTACTGCCTACGGACCCGTAGGTCTACAATGAACTACTCACGCATCATCGGAGAGGCACCAATGAGGATGATGAACCCCTCCGTGATGGTGTCTAGATTGGATCTATGGTTTCTGGAACTTGCGGCGGCTGGAATTGATTTTCATCGACTCCCCTAGGGTTTCTGGAATATTGGGGTATTTATAGAGCAAAGAGGCGGTGCGGGAGGTGGCCGAGGTGGGCACAACCCACCTGGGCGCGCCTGGGCCCCCAGGCGCGTCCTGGTGGGTTGTGCTCCCCTCGGAGCCCCCCTCAGGTACTTTCTTGGCCCAACTTGTGTCTTGTGGTCCAGAAAAAATCACCAAAAAGTTTTGCTGCGTTTGGACTCCGTTTGGTATTGATTTCCTACGAAGTAAAAAACAAGCAAAAACTGCAACTGGCACCGGGCACTATGTCAATAGGTTAGTCCCAAAAAATGATATAAAGTTGCTATAAAATGATTGTAAAACATCCAAGAATGATAATATAATAGCATGGAACAATAAAAAATTATAGATACATTGGAGACGTATCACTGGCCATTTCTGCCGGGTCTAGTTCTGATTGCCAAGCCTTAGCCCGACTTAAAGCATTAAGGGCTCCTACGCGGGTGGCTGATAGCTTTATTTCTTCAATCTGTGATGGCACAGTTGACAGATGTTCCAGCACAGTCTTGATAGCAGTTGGAGGTTTCTTGAAACTTGCTACGGCCACAAGGGTTCGCAGGCTCCCAGAATAAATTTGCTCCGTTAATGAGTAGACAACTTTAAGTTTCAACAGCATGTTTTGGCCAAGGTTGGCACTCCTGGCGCGTGTCATATAATTGCAAAACAAGTCAGTTAAGTTAAGCAGTCAAGTGTTTTGAGTCGCCAGGCGGGTCACAACATTTCAATTGATGTACGACTAAGCTTCAATTGAATACAAGTTTTAACTTACCAAAGATGGTGGTTGTCATTTGGGATATATGCTTTTTAAGCCGGCAAGCTCGTCAGTGACCGACTTAAGTTGCTTCTCAGCCTCTTCCGCTCTCTTCAGCAGTGCAGCTTTATCAGTATCCTAGGCAGCTATCTTAGCATCAAAGCCTGCCTTGATGTTCTCAATATTTTCCAATGATGATTTTAGGCTTAATTCAGCCTTGGCGCGTTCATCTTGCTGCGTCTCCAGATTTTTCTTTAACTCGGCGATATTTGCCTCGCCCAAACTCAAAGCTTCCTGCAAAGGGTAACAAGCAATGTTAAGATGACAAGGTTCATATTTCACAATGATTTTCAAGTCCCAAGCACATTGCAAGCAATATATTTGGCACTTGGGGGCTAATGTAGGTCATTTCAATTTATATTATGACCCGGCTCATCTTTTCAAGATAAGACGGCCCTTGGGGGCTGCGTATTTGGCTCTAACAAATGATTAATAAGACCCGTCTCATCTTATCAAGATAAGCCGGCCCTTGGGGGCTACACTTTGGAAATTTTCACAAGTCTCAAGCATACTCAATTTTACTCCTATACTTAAGACTTGGGGGCTAGTATGGGTATATATATACAAGGTTAAAGTGGAGTTTGATATACTCATACCTCGTATTTCTGCTTCATAAGATGGGCTAACCCGGCCTCCATGTCCCGGCTTGTGTGAAGGCGGCTCAAGTAGCCCGCATACACCTCACCTGCATTGAAAGAGGAGTAGCTCTCCAGATCCAACTTGGTCTTGCCTTTCTCCAATGAAGGTGATTCTTATTTGGTACTAGGCTTGGTTAGCACAGTAGAGGCTCCTGGCGCTGTATAAGCCGTCCTAGTGACAATAATATCATCAGAATTCTTCTTAGGAGGGATCTCTTCAGTTGATTTGGCAGGAGAGGGCGGCTTAGGACTTGGCGGGTCAAGACTGATTCACGGGTTAACCTCAGTGTCCATAGGATCAAAGGTTGCAGCATCAGCCTGTGGAGGCGGGACATCTTGCTGGTTCACAGGATATTCGGGATTTTGGATTGAGGCCTCAGGGGCCTCCGGCACCTGCGTCTCCGGCTCAGAAGCCTTGGGGTCTTTTGAAGAGCCGGCCACCTTTTGTTTCTTACCCGCCTTTGCTTTGCCCCTATGACAAGAATACAAGAGTTTATGAGTATTTAACCACAAGGTTTTTATCAACAGATGAAAGTACTTACCCATGGGCGACAACAAAGACAGGAAGTTGTGTTCCGGTTGAGTCACCAGAGGATGGAGGCGTCCCCAGATAGTTTGAATCAGAAGAATTAAGAGGTTGACGCATGAGACCAGCCTTTGGAAGGGATAGAGTCGGGCTATGAGGCACCTCATTACAACATTTCCGGGGAGCCGACGTGTTGGATAAGCCGGCCATTAGGTCTTCAGCGCCGCCGCTCCGGGTCTGACGCCTTGACTCGTGCTGCTATTTCTTCAAAAGAAAATTGGGGTCCAAATGAGCAAGAGGGTGAGAAAATCTTACTTTTCGGATGACCCGCCGTGTTTTCTTTCTTGGCAAGGGTTCTGAGTCGGGGGAGATAATAGTTACCTCTGCTTCATGAGCCTGGCTTGTCTCCGCGTCGTCCTGAGAGGAATCAGCGTCAATAAGTTGCATAAAGAGAAGACCAAGGGAGTCAAGTTCTACCTCCAACTCATCTAGCTCGAAAAGCTCTTGTGTTGCTTGTTGTTTACGATGACCCGTGCCACGAGACTTTGCTCCCCTAGGCTTCTTAGTGGGCGGGGCAGTTGTTAATTTCTTCCTCCAGAAAGGAGAGTCGGCATGTATACATACATGTGTTGGGAAACGTTGCATGGAAAACAAAAAAAAATCTACGCACACGCAAGATCTATCCATGGAGATGCATAGCAACGAGAGGGGAGAGTGTGTCTACGTACCCTCGTAGACCGTAAGCGGAAGCGTTTGTTAACGCGGTTGATGTAGTCGAACTTCTTCGCGCTCCAACTGATCGAGTACCGAACGTACAGCACCTCCGCGTTCAGCACACGTTCAGCTCGGTGACGTCCTCCGCCTTCTTGATCCAGCAAGACAGTGAGGTAGTGGATGAGTTCCGGTAGCACGACGGCGTGGTGACGGTGATGGTGAAGTGATCTTCGCAGGGCTTCGCCTAAGCACTACGAAAATATGACCGGGGGTGTAAACGGTGGAGGGGGGCGCCGCACACGGCTAATCAATTGTTGTGATTGTGCTAGGCGCCCCCTTCCCACATATATATATAGGTGGGGTAGGGAGGAGGCAGCCTGGAGGCGCCCCAAGTGGGGCCGAATCCCACTTGGGGTCCTTCCCCAAGGCGCGCCCCCCTGCCATGTATAGGTGCGGGGGAAAGGCAGGGGAGGGAGCCCCCCCCCCTTCCTTTCTCCCATGAGAAGGGGAAGGCAGGAGGGGCTAGCCCTCCCCCTTTTCCTTCCCTAGGGCCGGCCGGCCAGGGAGAGGGGCGCACCAGCCCCCTGTGGGCTGGTTTGCCCCCCCCCCTTGGCCCATTAGGCCCATACACCTACGGGGGTGTCCGAAACCCCTTCCGGTGACCCGATGACTACACGGTGTATCCCGAAACTCTTCCGGTGTCCGAATACCATCGTCCTATATATCAATATTTACCTCTCGGCCATTTCGAGACTCCTCCTCATGTCTGTGATCTCATCCGGGACTCCAAACAACATTCGGTCACCAAATCATATAACACTATATCGTCAACGAACGTTAAGCGTGCGGACCCTACGGGTTCAAGAACTATGTAGACATGACCGAGACACCTCTCTGGTTAATAACCAATAGCGAAACCTGGATGCCCATATTGGCTCCTACATATTCTACGAAGATCTTTATCGGTCGAACCTTATGACAACATACGTAATTCCCTTTGTCCATCGGTATGTTACTTGCCCAAGATTCGATCGTCGGTATCTTCATACCTAGTTTAATTTCATTACCGTCAAGTCTCTTTACTCGTTCCGTAATATATCATCTTGCAACTAACTCATTAGTTACTTTGCTTGCAAGGCTTCTTATGATGTGTATTACCGAGAGGGCCCAGAGATACCTCTCCGATACTCAGAGTGACAAATCCTAATCTCGATCTATGCCAACTCAACAAACACCTTCGGAGATACCTGTAGAGCATCTTTATGATCACCCAGTTATGTTGTGACGTTTCATAGCACACAAGGTATTCCTCTGGTATCCGGGAGTTGCATAATCTCATAGTCGAAGGAATATGTATTTGACATGAAGAAAGCAATAGCAATAATCAATATGCTAAGCTAACAGATGGGTCTTGTCCATCACATCATTCTCCCAATGATGTGATCCCGTTATCAAATGACAACACATGTCTATGGTTAGGAAACCTTAACCATCTTTGATCAACGAGCTAGTCTAGTAGAGGCTTACTAGGGACACGGTATTTGTTTATGTATTCACACATGTATTTAAGTTTCCGATCAATACAATTCTAGCATGAATAATAAACCTTTATCATGAATAAGGAAATATAAAATAACAACTTTATTATTGCCTCTAGGGCATATTTCCTTCTGTCTCCCACTTGCACTAGAGTCAATAATCTAGTTCACATCGCCATGTGATTATCACCCATAGTTCACATCGCCATGTGACTAACACCCAAAGAGTTTACTAGAGTCAATAACCTAGTTCACATCGCCATGTGATTAACACCCAAAGAGTACTAAGGTGTGATCATGTTTTGCTTGTGAGAGAGGTTTAGTCAACGGGTCTGCCACATTCAGATCCATATGTATTTTGCAAATTTCTATGTCTACAATGCTCTGCATGGAGCTACTCTAGCTAATTGCTCCCACGTTCAATACGTATCCAGATTGAGACTCAGAGTCATCCGAATTGGTGTTTAAAGCTTGCATCAACGTAACTCTTTACGACGAACTCTTTATCACCTCCGTAATCGAGAAACATTTCCTTAGTCCTCTAAGGATAATTTTGACCGCTGTCCAGTGGTCCACTCCTGGATCACTATTGTACCCTCTTGCCAGACTCATGGCAAGGCACACAACAGGTCTGGTACACAGTATGGCATACTTTATAGAATCTATGGCTGAGGAATAGGGAATGACTTTCATTCTCTCTCTATCTTCTGTCGTGGCCGGGCTTTGAGTCTTACTCAACTTCACACCTTACAATACAGGCTAGAACTCCTTCCTTGACTAATCCATTTTGAACTCCTTCAAAATCTTGCCAAGGTATGTACACATTGAAAATCTTATCAAGTGTCTTGATCTATCTCTATAGATCTTGATGCCTAATATGTAAGTAGCTTCACTGAGGTCTTTCATTGAAAAATTCTTATTCAAGTATCCTTTTATGCTATCCAAAAATTCTATATCATTTCCAATCAACAATATGTCATCCACATATAATATCAGAAATGCTACAGAGCTCCCACTCACTTTCTTGTAAATACAGGCTTCACCGTAAGTCTGTATAAAACCAAATGCTTTGATCACCTCATCAAAGCATATATTCCAACTCCGAGATGCTTTCACCAGTCCATAGATGGATCACTAGAGCTTGCACACTTTGTTAGCACCTTTAGGATCGACAAAACCTTCTGGTTGCATCATATACAACTCTTCTTTAAGAAATCCGTTAAGGAATGCAATTTTGACGTCCATTTGCTAGATTTCATAAAATGCAGCAATTGCTAACATCATTCGGACAGACTTAAGCATCGCTACGGGTGAGAAAGTCTCATCGTAGTCAACCCTTTGAACTTGTCGAAAACCTTTTGTAACAAGTCGAGCTTTGTAGACGGTGATATTACCATCAGCGTCCGTCTTCCTCTTGAAGATCCATTTATTATTAATGGCTCGCCGATCATCAGGCAAGTCCACCAAAGTCCACACTTTGTTCTCATACATGGATCCTATGTCAGATTTCATGGCCTCAAGCCATTTGTCGGAATCTGGGCTCATCATAGCTTCTTCATAGTTCGTAGGTTCGCCGTGGTCTAATAACATGACTTCCAGGACAGGATTACCGTACCACTCTGGTGCGAACATGTTCTGGTCGACCTACGAAGTTCAGTAGTAACTTGATCCGAAGTTTCATGATCATCATCATTAGCTTCCTCTCTAGTTGGTGTAGGCATCCCGGGAACGATTTTCTCTGATGTGCTACTTTCCAATTCGAGAGCAGGTACAACTACCTCATCAAGTTCTACTTTCCTCCCACTCACTTCTTTCGAGAGAAACTCCTTCTCTAGAAAGGACCCATTCTCGGCAACAAAGATCTTGCCTTCGGATCTGTGGTAGAAGGTGTGCCCAATAGTTTCCTTAGGGTATCCTATGAAGACGCACTTCTCCGATTTGGGTTCGAGCTTATCAGGCTGAAGCCTTTTGACATAAGCGTCGCATCCCCAAACTTTAAGAAACGATAGCTTAGGTTTCTTGCCAAACCACAGTTCATACGGTGTCGTCTCAACGGATTTAGACGGTGCCCTATTTAACATGAATGCGGCTGTCTCTAATGCATAACCCCAAAACAATAGTGG
The DNA here is from genome assembly GCA_011799875.1 of Thinopyrum elongatum. NCBI lineage: Eukaryota > Viridiplantae > Streptophyta > Magnoliopsida > Poales > Poaceae > Thinopyrum > Thinopyrum elongatum. Next base: position 320,618,470 of record CM022299.1, on the reverse strand, counting down.
TAAATCGGTAAGAGAAATTATAGAACGCACCATATCTAATAAAGTACCGTTACGATGTACGGACACACCATTACGTTGTGGTGTTCCAGGTGGCGTGAGTTGTGAAACTGTTCCATATTGTTTTTAAATGAAGGCCAAACTCGTAACTCAAATATTTGCCTCCGTGATCAGATCGTAGAAACTTTATTTTCTTGTTACGATGATTCTCCACTTCACTCTAAAATTCTTTGAACTTTTCAAACGTTTCGGACTTGTGTTTCATCAAGTACATATACCCTTGCCTACTCAAATCATCTGTGAAAGTGAGAAAATAACGATACCCGCCGCATGCTTCAACACTCATCGGATCGCATACATCGGTATGTATTATTTCCAATAAGTCATTAGCTCGCTCCATTGTTCCGTAGAACGGAGTTTTAGTCATCTTACCCATGAGGCATGGTTCGCAAGTATCAAATGATTCATAATCAAGTGATTCCAAAAGTCCATCCACATGGAGTTTCTTCATGCGCTTTATACCAATATGCACTAAACGGCAGTGCCACAAGTATGTTGCACTATCATTATCAACTTTGCATCTTTTGGCATCAATATTATGAATATGTGTATCACTATGATCGAGATTCAATAAACCATTCACATTGGGTGTATGACCATATAAGGTTTTATTCATGTAAACAGAACAACAATTATTCACTGAATTAAATGAATAACCGTATTGCAATAAACATGATCCAGTCATATTCATGCTCAACGTAAACACCAAATAACATTTATTTAGGTTCAACACTAATCCCTAAGGTAGAGGGAGTGTGCGATGGTGATCTTATCAACCTTGGAATCACTTCCAACACACATCGTCACCTCGTCCTTTACTAGTCTCTGTTTATTCTGCAACTCCTGTTTCGAGTTACTAATCTTAGCAACTGAACCGGTATCAAATACCGAGGGGTTTCTACGAACACTAGTAAAGTACACATCAGTAACATGTATATCAAATATACCTTTGTTCACTTTGCCATCCTTCTTATCCGCCAAGTATCTGGGGCAGTTCCGCTTCCAGTGACCATTCCCTTTGCAGTAGAAGCACTTAGTTTCAGGCTAAGGTCCAGCTTTGGGCTTCTTTACGGGAGTGGCAACTTGCTTGCCATTCTTCTTGAAGTCCCCTTTCTTTCCCTTGACCTTTTTCTTAAAACTAGTGGTCTTGTTTAACCATCAACACTTGATGCTCTTTCTTGATTTCTACCTTCGCTGATTTCAGCATCGCGAAGAGCTCGGGAATCATTTTCGTCATCCCTTACATATTATAGTTCATCACGAAGTTCTAGTAGCTTGGTGATAGTGACTAGAGAACTCTGTCAATCACTATCTTATCTCGAAGATTAACTCCCACTTGATTCAAGCGATTGTAGTACCCAGACATTCTGAGCACATGCTCACTGGCTGAGCTATTATCCTCCATCTTGTAGGCAAAGTAGAGGTATCATACCTCTCGACACGGGCATGAGTCTGAAATACCAATTTCAGCTCTTGGAACATCTCATATGCTCCGTGGCGTTCAAAACATTTTTGAAGTCCCGGTTCTAAGCCGTAAAGCATGGAGCACTAAACTATTAAGTAGTCATCATATTGAGCTTGCCAAACGTTCATAACATCTGCATCTGCTCCTTCAATAGGTCTGTCACCTAGCGGTGCATCAAGGACATAATTCTTCTGTGCAGCAATGAGGATAATCCTCAGATCACGGACCCAGTCCGAATCATTGCTACTATCATCTTTCAACTTAGTTTTCTCTAGGAACATATCAAAAATAGGGTAGCTAAATCGTGAGCTATTGATCTACAACATAGATATGCAAAAACTATTAAGACTAAGTTCATGATAAATTAAGTTCTATTAATCAAATTACTAATGAACTCCCACTTAAATTAACATCCCTCAAGTTATCTAAGTGATACATGATCTAAATCAACTAACCCATGTCCGATCATCACGTGAGATGGGGTATTCATCAATGGTGAACATCTCTATGTTGATCATATCTACTATATGACTCACGTTCGACCTTTCGGTCTCCAGTGTTCCGAGACCATGTCTGTACATGCTAGGCTCGTCAAGTTTAACCCAAGTATTCTGCATGTGCAAAACTGTCTTACACCCGTATGTGAACGTAGAGTCTATCACACCCGATCATCACGTGGTGCTTCGAAACGACGAACTTTGGCAACGGTGCATACTCGGGGAGAACACTTCTAACTTGAAATTTAGTGAAGGGATCATCTTATAATGCTACCGCCGTTCTAAGCAAAATAAGATGCATAAAAGATAAACAACACATGCAATCAAAATATGTGACATGATATGGCCATCATCATCTTGTGCTTTTGATCTCCATCTCCAAAGCATCGTCATGATCTCCATCATCACCGGCTCGACACCTTGATCTCCATCGGTGCGTCGGGGTCGTCTCGCCAACTATTGCTAACGCATAGTGATAAAGTAAAGCAATTACATGGCACTTGCATTTCATACAATAAAGAGACAACCCTAAGGCTCCTGCCGGTTGTCGATATTACAAAACATGATCATCTCATACATCAGCATATATCACATCATATCTTGACCATATCACATCACAACATGCCCTGCAAAAACAAGTTAGACGTCCTCTACTTTGTTGTTGCAAGTTTTACGTGGCTGCTACGGGCTTCTAGCAAGAACCGTTCTTACCTACGCAAAAACCACAACGGTGATTCATCAAGTTTGCTATTTTAACCTTCTTCAAGGACCAGCCGTAGTCAAATTCGATTCAACTAAAGTAGGAGAAACAGACACCCGCCAGCCACCTTTATGCAAAACTAGTTGCATGTCTGTCAGTGGAACCTGTCTCATGTGCGTGGACATGTAAGGTTGGTCCGGGCCGCTTCATCCCACAATACCGCCGAATCAAAATAAGACGTTGGTGGTAAGCAGTATAACTATCACCGCCCACAACTCTTTGTGTTCTACTCGTGCATATCATCTACACATAGACCTGGCTCAGATGCCACTGTTGGGAAACGTTGTATGGAAAACAAAAAAAATTCTACGCACACGCAAGATCTATCCATGGAGATGCATAGCAACGAGAGGGTAGAGTGTGTCTACGTACCCTCATAGACCGTAAGTGGAAGCGTTTGTTAACGTGGTTGATGTAGTCGAACTGATTCGCGCTCCAACCGATCGAGTATCGAACGTACGGCACCTCCGCGTTCAGCACACGTTCAGCTCGGTGACGTCCTCCGCCTTCTTGATCCAGCAAGACGGCGAGGTAGTGGATGAGTTCTGGCAGCACGACAGTGTGGTGACGGTGATGGTGAAGTGATCTTCGCAGGGCTTCGCCTAAGCACTACGAAAATATGACCGAGGGTGTAAACGGTGGAGGGGGGTGCTGCACACGGCTAAGCAATTGTTGTGATTGTGCTAGGCGCCCCCTTCCCACATATATATAGGTGGGGGGAGGGAGGAGGCAGCCTGGAGGCACCCCAAGTGGGGCCGAATCCCACTTGGGGTCCTGCCCCAAGCCGCGCCCCCCTGCCATGTATAGGTGCGGGGGAAAGGCAGGGGAGGGAGGCGCCCCCCTGTCCTTTCTCCCATGAGAAGGGGAAGGCAGGAGGGGCTAGCCCTCCCCCTTTTCCTTCCCTAGGGCCGGCCGGCCAGGGAGAGGGCACACCAGCCCCCTGTGGGCTGGTCTGTCCCCCCTTGGCCCATTAGGCCCATACACCTACCGGGGGTGTCCGGAACCCCTTCCGGTGACCCGATGACTACCCGGTGCATCCCGAAACTCTTCCGATGTCCGAATACCATCATCCTATATATCAATCTTTACCTCTCGACCATTTCGAGACTCCTCTTCATGTCCGTGATCTCATCCAGGACTCCAAACAACATTCGGTCAAAAAATCATATAACTCATATAACACTATATCATCAACGAACGATTAAGCGTGCGGACCCTACGGGTTCGAGAACTATGTAGACATGACCGAGACACCTCTCCGGTCAATAACCAATAGCGGAACCTGGATGCCCATATTGGCTCCTACATATTCTACGAAGATCTTTATCGGTTGAACCTTATGACAACATACGTAATTCCCTTTGTCCATCGGTATGTTACTTGCCCAAGATTCGATCGTCGGTATCTTCATACCTAGTTTAATCTTGTTATCGTCAAGTCTCTTTACTCATTCCGTAATACATCATCTTGCAACTAACTCATTAGTTACTTTGCTTGCAAGGCTTCTTATGATGTGTATTACCGAGAGGGCCCAGAGATACCTCTCCGATACTCGGAGTGACAAATCCTAATCTCGATCTATGCCAACTCAACAAACACCTTCGGAGATACCTGTAGAGCATCTTTATGATCACCCAGTTACGTTGTGATGTTTGATAGTCACAAGGTATTCCTCCGGTATCCGGGAGTTGCGTAATCTCATAGTCGAAGGAATATGTATTTGACATGAAGAAAGCAATAGCAATAAACTGAACGATCAATATGCTAAGCTAACGGATGGGTCTTGTCCATCACATCATTCTCCTAATGATGTGATCCCGTTATCAAATGACAACACATGTCTATGGTTAGGAAACCTTAACCATCTTTGATCAACGAGCTAGTCTAGTAGAGGCTTACTAGGGACACGGTATTTGTTTATGTATTCACACATGTATTTAAGTTTCCGATCAATACAATTCTAGCATGAATAATAAACCTTTATCATGAATAAGGAAATATAAAATAACAACTTTATTATTGCCTCTAGGGCATATTTCCTTCAACATGAGCAATAATTTTAAGGATATGAAGCATAAGAGATAGACAAATAAAGATGAAGATTTGTTCAGAATACTTACATCAGGAGCCGGGTTAAGAGTGCAGAAAGGATTCAATCCCATTTTGCTGCAATTTTCCAGAGACTCCCCAAGCAGCGTTTTAACTGTGTTGTCGATCTCTTTATCAGTCAGGTGCGTTTGGTTATAACACTGTGAGTCCTTTGTATCACCGGTGTATTGGCACATTAAGCCGTTGCGCCGGCTCAGCGGTAAAATTCTCCATGCGACCCAGCAGCGGACCAGATCAACTCCAGTTAAGCAGTTGGTAATCAAAGCTCTAATCTTTGAAAAGGTGGAGGCGTACTGGTCGCGCTCTATAGCAGTCAATCAACCTGGAAGCACGCCGTTGGTGGTGAGCCGGTAGGGGCGGTAACCCGGCAAGGGGTTTTCTCCAGCTGGGGAGGTGTCATTGTAGTAGAACCAGGTATAGTTCCAGTCCTTGGGATGGCTGGGCAGTGCGGCTGAGGGAAAAGTCACATCTCTCCGCCTCTAGATGGAAACACCTCCAAGCTCAAGACTTGGCCCATCTGACATTTCAGTCTGGCGGTTGATGTAAAAGTACTCTCGAAAGAGGTCAACAGTGGGTTCTTCTTGAAGGTACACTTCGCAGAACACTTGAAAGTGGCATAGATTGGAGATGGAGTTGGGACCAATGTCTTGGGGGTGAAGGTTGTAAAAATGCAGAGCGTCTCGGAAGAATTTTGACCCGGGAGGTGAAAAGCCATGGAGAAGGTGATCCGCAAAAATGACAACTTCACCTTCTTTAGGTTGAGGAGTAGTTTCAAGACCTGGAACCCGCTAGTGGATGACATCTTTGGCTGGCAAGACCCCCATGTCCACATACTTATCCAGTGAGAGCTCGGAGACTCTAGAAGCCACCCAATCGCAAGAATTGGGACCCTTAGTCATGATTGATAGGGTGAAAAGGCTGTGACCAAGGAGTAAGAGTGTGGCGGGTTACAATTGCAACAGTAAGCCACCTAAGTGATTATATGATATTTCAGCAGTAATGAACTAGCAGTGGTTAAAAAACTACATATTACAGTGAACCATTAAGGAATTATGAGCCGCCCTAGCCATGGGTTGGAGTAATTATCAGGCCATAAGAACATGGCGGGTTAAGTTATGAAAGTATGAGCCGGCAACATGTTGGCGGGTTAAGTGAAAGAAGCGTCTTTGGAATTCTTAGTGGGTTACAAATTCGTTATTAAGCCGCCCGAACAATGAAGGGCGAGTCAATTATCTACGGATCCAAGGTTGTTGAAATTTTGCTAAGTGTGGGGCAAACAAGTTTTACAGATTGCAGCTACATTTACGGATATACAACAGTTCAGAAAAAGTGAATAAATCGCTAAACCTAGAGCGCAGCAGTGGAAGAACTAACAGTTGTGTGTTGATTCTGAAAAAGAAAGGATCTATCCAAGATGCAAAGTAAGGGCTAAAAACTGTTTCCGCCCTAGTCCTACCCTGTTCTTGGATTGAAATACGACTTCTAGACAGAGGATGGATGAACTTGGATAAACTTGGATGAACAACGATGAACTCCATGAACTCAAGTGCCCTAATGTGGATCTGAGCAGGGGGGAGAACGATACTTGATGGTGTTGGTGAAGAGCGGACGAGCGCCGCAGATCTCTGGTCCCAACAGGTTGATGCAGCGGCCTTAACGGAGTTGCTAGCGAGGCTTGGCTGGGGCGGCGGAGCTCCGGTTGCGACGGACGACACGAGGAAGAAGAAGAAGGATACGGGGGTAAAAAGTGAAAAGGCAGGCCCCCCGTCCCTATTTATAAGGAAAAAGACAGAACAGTGAAACGGCATGCGCGAAGATCGAGGAGGCATAATAATTACCATAGCGTGAGGGGCGCCTCAATTTTCGGAATGAATGGTTAAGGCAAAGATCCGTTATGACGTCATGAGGTTTTTTCTGAATTTAATAACATGACGCCATCTTTTCTATATGGCGGGTCATAAAGATCTATTCAAGGTTGAAGTGTTAAAAGAACCAAAGAAGACTCGCCATCCAGAGAATGAAGATTGACATGAACAGGTTCAAATCAATCTGGGGCCTAATGTTGGGGATATAACCCCACGGTGTGACCCGCCCAAGAGGGGCCGGGTTACACTGTTGGCGACTTAATAAGGAAGCTTGAGCAGGCCCAAGAAGCCAAGACCTGAGAGCCTGGAGGCGGCTTACGAAGCGGGCCAACTGAAGGCCCAAGACCCGGAGGTGTAAGCCGCCCAACGGTGACTTGCCTAGCAAGGCAAGGCGACTTAGAACCAGAGTCGGTTACGTTGTATAACCCGACCTGGACTCTTGTAAGCCCAGGGCCTCGACCTGTGTATATAAAGGCGAGACCCTGCAGCGGGTAAACTTAAGTTACAATCGATCGATAGCTAGGTTAGCGATTCCACTCCCTTGTGATCGATACTCAATCAATACAACACAAAGCAGGAAGTACGCTTTTACCTCGTCGGTGAGGGGCCAAACCTGGGTAAACTCGTGTCTCTCGTCCCGTTCAACCCCTTTAAGCTAATCACCGTAGCCATGGCCTCACACCTAAGTCCTAGTTCCTATAGGAGAAAGTAGGATGAAAACTTGTATCAACCTTTGCGCCTAGATTACCCCAATGTCACCATGGGAATCCGCAAGTTGATTGCCAAAACATATGTCAAGTGACTCAATAGAATACCCCATTGTCACCACAGGTATCCACATGCAAGACATACATCAAGTGATCTCAAATCCAATATTTAGTCCGATAATAATGAAACCTTAAAGGGAAAGACTCAATTCATCACAACAAGATAGAGAGGGAAGAACATCATATGATCCAACTATATTAACAAAGCTCGTGGTACATCAAGACCGTGCCAAATCAAGAACACGAGAGAGAGAGAGAGATCAAACACATAGCTACTGGTACATACCCTCAATCCCGAGGGTGAACTACTCCCGCCTCATCATGGAAGTAGCGAGGATGATGAAGATGGCCTATGGTGATGATTTCCCCCTCCGACAGGGTGCCGGAACAGGGCTCTGATTGAGATCGCTTCAGGACAGAGGCTTACGGCGGTGAAAAAACTCATCTAGGTTAACTTTCGGGGGTTTGGGGATTTATAGGATTTTTCAGCGTTGGAATCACGCTAGAGGGGGTGCCCGAAGGTCCCACAAGCTCAGGTGGCGCGCCCTAGAGGGGCGCGCCACCCAGGCTTGTGGCCCCTGGTAACCTTCTGGCTCTCTCCCGAGGCTTACTGGGTCTCTTATTGTCCAGAAAAAATCACCATAAAATTTTGTTGCATTTGGACTTCATTTGGTATGGATTTTCTGGAAAACCAAAAACATGCAGAAAACAACAACTTGCACTGGACACTAGGTTAATAGGTTAGTTCCATAAAAATCATATAAAAGTGCACCAAAACCATATAAAATTATTGTAAACATGGCATGAATACTTCATAAATTATAGATATGTTGGAGACGTATCACCTACTACCGCCCTACTGCTGCTTATTCCTCTGGGCTACAGAGAGGACATCGGTAGTGGAGTAGTACTAGCGTCGCGGTATCGCTGGAGCGGTACTGCCGCTCTACTACTGCCCAACTACCGCTTAAGCAAATACGACCACAAAAGCCCAAAGATAAGCGGTAGTGCCTGCGGCACTGGAATGTGGAAGTACCACGCAAGCGGTACTACCGCTGCCCAGGGCGGTAGTACCACTGCCCAGGGCGGTACTACCACTAGGGTGCTTCAAAAACTCCCAAGGCAGAAAATAGTAGGAACTTTAATGTTGCGGGAAAGGTGTGTGGGTGAATATGGGTATGTGTACGTGTAGATTCCACCCTAACCTTTTCAAAGCGGACACCCTCTTAATAGTACAGTTTTTTACGACTCAGATCCACCAAAAAAGAAACGCCGAAAATACCCATCTTCGCTCTTTATCATCGAGGGAATAAAACCGTCTTTTGCCATATGTAATAATATCTGAAATGCTCAATGCACACGGTTAGTCCGCAAAATGCATTGTCATCGGTCAACAAAACCACCAAGGGAGAAATATGCCCTAAGAGCAGCGCAGTCGTCGACCACGACAGCGGTTGCCAGGCCATCGGTTGTGACATTGTAGGGGATTCTACCATTGTTCTCGTCGGGGTTTGCTCCGACGCAATATGCTCTACCTCCACCCGGTGGCACCCGCTCCATTGGCGAAGAACGTTATAAGTACAATGCACGTCTCTCTTTGCAGATTGGAATTGATTTTAGCAGTTCATTTTTTGGGGGGGGGGGGGGGGGGGGTGCTTCTCCGGATTTGCAGATTGGATCGATTAGATATCCGCTGATTGATTAGACTTTGCACTGATCCTAGTGGCACCGGCTGGACTAATTGGACTAGATTCCATTTATCACCAATTGTCCATTGCTAGCAATGTGCATATGTAGACTGATTGCTAGGATCATAGTATGTGCTCATGACTAGAATAGTTGGTGGATTGCTAGGATTTCCTAGATTGTGCACTGATGTGTAGACTGATTACTGGGATTGGTATGTGTGCTTGCCTAGAATGTGCATGATCCGTGCACCGATCAAGGAGTGCATTGATAAAGCAATGCACAGTGCTACGATCAGTGCATTGATCAAAGCAATGCTCATTGCTATGATCAATTCATAGGTGTGCGTTGTAATCATATGGTGGCTCCATTTTGCTTGTGCTATCATACTCACATGTGTCTTCTTAACTGACTAAGTGATGAAGACCGAGTGAGACATCGCTGGTGGTGGCGGCCCTACACCAGAAGGCGCGAAGGACTTGATTGCCCAAAACTAGTGGGCACATAAGATCAGAGAGATGGAGAGGAGGGAGGCGACGACAATGCCTCTGCCAACGCTTGGCCGCATGCTGAGGATTAGGCACCAGCCAGTAGAACCGATGCTACGTGCATATCGAGAACGACAACGACCTTGCCTTCCTGGTTGTCCCAAGGGCTTTCCAGCAGGTGCTGAGGGGATGGCTACACATCCGCCATCCCCATGTCGTGCCGCTCTTCGCCAACAAGTAGTGTCGGTACTGGGTGCAGGTCCAGGAAGTTGGCGGCAATGTCGTGTTGGGGCGGGCTTGAAGGCCTTCTAAAGCACATAGCCGTTTTCAATCTCGGCACTTTCGGCTTCAAAGTGAAGATCTTCAAGAAAAGCACCTTCACCGTGTGCCACTACCATTGCGTGACTGTCAAGTGCATTTACAACTTTAGTAGTAGTATTACTATTAGTACTCTCTTTTGCTGCAAACAGTGGATATTTTGATCAAGGAACAACACCCTTACGATGTTGTGCAAGGGCATGGGATGCCTCTATTGATTAAAATTGTACCATATGTTAATGTTATTACTACTTTTTTTGTGAGAAAAACTTTCAATCTATTCATCAACTGTCAAGGTAGTACAAAGAACACCAGAACTAAAAAAATACACACATATCCAGATATCACCTAGCGGCGACTACAAGCACTGGAGTGAGCCGAAGGCGTGCCACCGTCATCGCCCCTCTCATCGGAGCCGGGCAAACCTTATTGTAGTAGACAGTAGGAAAGTCGTCGTGCTAAGGCCCCGTAGGACCAGTGCACCAGGACAACAACCGTCGTTGATGAAGAGATGCGTAGATCAGAAGGATCCAACCCGTAGGCACATGAACATAGACGAACGAAGATCGGATCAACATGGATCCATCGAAGACAAACTCCGATCAAATTCCACGAGATCCGCACAAGACAAACCTCCACACGCCCTCCAATGTTGCTAGAAACATCACCAGGGTGGGGGCTAAGCGGGGAGGACCTTATATATTGATATGGATACAGTTCGATATATACTAGTAGATGTTATTACTGTTATATGTAAATGTGTTGTGCGTGCGTGTGTGCATGTGCGTGTGTTTGGTGTTAATATGATGTGTGTTATGCTCATGGGTTTAAATAAAGAATAGCGGGCTGCTGGAGGATTGGGTTCCGCATAGCGGAATACGGATAGCGGGCGCTATGTCCGCGTAGCGGATTTATAAAAACACTAGATTATTGTGATGTGCTTCTGAAGTGTTTGTTAGTGTGGTCTATAGTGGTCTATAAAAACACTAGGTTATTATGATGAGCTTCTGAAGTGTTTGTCAGTGTGATCTATAGTGGTCTATAAAAACACTAGACCATGAACAAAAAGCAATGACATTTAATTTGAGCGATATCTCCGCTATTTACAACTATGGTTATGCTGTGATGTGCTTCTGAAGTGTTTGTTAGTGTGGTCTATAGTGGTAGTAAGGTCACCATTTTTTAAAGGAGCGAGCAAAATACCACACTGCACACAACCAAACAGCTATGTTTTGCAGTTTCTCACCCTAAAAACACATATGCAGGCATCCAAACAACAAACACAAAAATGACCATTAACGACGCAGGCTACCAAACAATATGCACAACATAACAGATGGTTTGTTTCTACTCAGCCAGTCCGAGTCGGGTCCCAGATGCAGAAGGCCCGAAATTGATGCAGGCAACCATGATTTGGCGGGTGGGCAGCAGCCGATTCAGCAGTGGGATGCAAAGAGGCGACAAGCCGGCAACACCAAACCAATTTGGTGGGCGGGCGCCGGCCATTTGGCAGAGTTGAGAAGAGTAGAGCAGGCCCGCTGTCTTCCTCTCCAGCTGAATGTAAAAATTCAAAAGGAAAACGAAGATTGAAATGGGTTTTCGCTTGATCTGCAAGTGACTTTTGCTTGATGCGTGTGCCGATTGATGATTCTTGACTGGTATACTGTATGTCTTGTTCACCAGGAAACAATGTGAATTGTCCCATGCATATACACATTCGCACCACCCATATTCTCTAGGGATGAGGCTGAATCAAATCCATTCCACTATCTCTCCAACCAAACACAAAAAGGAAACCATTACGTTTCACTCTACTGACTCCAACCACACACATGAATGAATGGAGAATTCCATTACGCTGTAATGAAATCGTGGTATTATATTCTATTGGGTCCTCACCAAATGCACACCCTCCATGATCCAGTAGCTGGGCATTCCTCGCAATTGAAGAACCTTGCGGCCGGTGGGAATGACTCCACTCCTCAACTTGAGTTGAACATGTGTTTCTGTACAATTTCTCTAAAAATTGTCACCGTTCGCCAAGTGCTAGGCCGAGACAAGCCCGGCGACATTAGCTGGCAAACCAAACCAGCAACCATTATGTATCAGTTAGTACGAGCCTGCAGATTCCTGAATGTGGTCTTGGGAATTTGTGATGCAAATGAAAGCACGGGAGAAAAAACAAGAACAAGGCAGGACGGAGAATTCACAGAGGTGAGCGTTGTTCTTCAGCAGTGAACTGAAAAGGGAGCAGCAAAATACCTATACTGATATGGATACAGTTCGAAATCTGCTGGTATGGATAAGGTCACTCATCAGCGAAAGCAAATCCATCATGAGCCGTGTAAATTCAACTACCAATATAGGAATGCACTTCGTCTAAAAGGCCCTGGCATTCAGTAGCAAGTCGGCAGTTGGACAACAGGAACACAAGTATAGGCTATGGATCCTTGCTGCCGCGAGGCACCACATCCAAACTATGTATGAGTGTCTATTGTAACCTCAGAAAAAATTACTTATTAAACCGGCATACTGCCTCACGATTCATCAAACAAGTACAAAATGGTCACCTCCAGATGTTGCCCCGAATGCTCATACCGCCGCCGCCGTCTTCTCTGGCTGCTGCTCGTCCTCCTCCACTTCCTCCTCTTCGTTGCTGGAACCCGGTGTGAGGCCGGCATCCTTCTCAAGCTCCTTCCATGGACCGTCGAACTGGTCAGGGAACTTCTTGCGTAGCCCGACCACCACCCGCCTCGCCGCCCGACCTTTGCCAGCCTCCTTGAGAGCCACTACCAGCTTACGCACCGTGCCCAGATCTGCCACCTTCTTGCGCTTTACCCCCTCGTAGAACACGTCTTCTGCCTCTGACAACCTCCCCTCGCTGCACAGCGCCCCCACCATGCATGCGTATGTTGCGCACTCCGGTGCCGACTTCGCCTCAGTGTTCCCCTCCGCCCCCTTCTCCTGCAAGCTCCTGTATACCTCCAGGGCCTCGTCCACCTTCTTGTGCCGCCCCAGCACCCGGATCAGCCCATTGTAGGAGATGACATCTGGCCGCAGCCCCGACTCCTCGCCCATGGCTCGGATAAGCTCCTGCAACTCCTCCACCGTGCCGGTTGTCGACTTGTAGGTGATCCTGACGTTGTAAGCGGCAGCGTCAGGCGCGATGCCGCGTTCCTCGACCATCTCGCGCCACAGCTCCTCAGCGCGGTGGGGCTTCTTTTGCTTGTAGTAGGAGTCGATGATGGTCGTGTAGAGGTGGAGGGAAGGCGGCTCCTCCCCGTGGAGGAGGTACACTGCGTGGTCGGCGCCTTTGGTGATGCAGAGGGACTTGGCGAGGATGGACCACGTAAAGGCGTTGCGCGGCGCTGAGGGGTGCGCGTCCAGCAGAGCAGGCACGCGCTCGGCGAGGCGGCGGCGGCGAAGGAGCGGGGCCAGGAGCGCGTTGAGATGCTCGGCGGTGGGCGACGGGATGGTGGAGAGGATGGCGGAGGCCCGGTCGGAGAGGCCGACCACGGAGAGGGCGGAGATCACGGCTTTGGGGTTGGTCGGCACGAGCGGCGCGACGGCGGCGTCGATGTCGGCGAGCTGGCCCGCGCGGGCGAGGTTGCGGATGCGGGCCATCGGGACGGGGAAATCGGTAGCCGCAGCGGCGGTGGAGAGCAGGCGGCGGCCGGAGGCGGAGAAGATGGCGGCCATTGCTGCGGCGGAGCTGTGTCTGATCGATCCGAGGTTTCCGGGGTTAGGGTTTAGGACGAGTGGGGGAAAGTTTCACTCGGCGGATTGTGTCATTTGGGAAATGGATGGAAGTTGGACAATGAAGCGCTGAGTGGGTGGCGGGCCCGCGTTGGAGCCCCGGGCCAGTCCCCGGCCCAATACTTATCCTTCACCCCGCGTTGGAGCCGTGGAGTTTGTTAGGGCTAAAGTGGGTCGTGGCCCCAATAGCCAAATTTATCTATTTATGTATTAACTACTCGCATTATGACTTACTAGCAAATATACCCGTGCGTTGCAACGGAACAAAATATCTTTCATGTATCTAGCTGATGGATCCTTGGGTTGCAACACCATAATAGATCACCATGTGCATTCTAAAACCAAACCGGCTAATTTTACAATTTTTGTGGTTTCTGGTTTTTGGTAATGATATGAACTTTCCATACCGTTTTGAATTTCGGTTTTAATGATATATACCGAAAAAAAGAACGGTTAACCGCAAAAAAATGAATTAAAAAACATATTTATATTTCTTAAGACGAACAATCATTCAGTAGTCATCCTCCATTCTTAAGAAGTTGATCTCCGCTACTAACAATTCTCTCGACATGCACATGGTGCCACATCAGTGTTCAGTTTGTAAGCACCAACCAATCACTCGGATTCCCCTATGGTCTAACCTTACATCTATGGGGAGCAATTTAATTTTTCTTGTGCAAGGAGCCAAATTTCATGCTGAGCACAACCATTTTTCTTGTAATGTATCATTTTTCTCTTATAAACATGCTAAACTCGTCCATAACCATCAAGGGATGAATCCATGCATGAATATATACTTATATATGGTTTGTATAAAAAATTATGTTTTTTGAGTCACAAATTTGTAAATTATTATTATGTCAGTTTCGAATTTGTGTCAACTTTGGTTATTATGGTATATACCAAAAACATACCGAGATAATTTGGTATATGCCGAAACCGAACCATATCTTAATTTCACATCGTCTTTATCAAAGTGCTAATACCGTACAAACCAGAAAATCGTATAGACCAAATAACCCGAATGCACATAGTTAGTAATAGAAAAGACACTTGATTTAATAGTTCATATATTCTTTATCTAGTTGAACACAATATATCGTAAGGGATATCGACAAATAGTGCTACAACAATCTGTCAAGTTTAATGATGTGGTCTTGCATGAAATTCACTAAATTCGATAATGGAAGTTAAACTGGTATAGAAACATGCCACAAATTCTAATATATTTAGTTATCACTCCTACCAAAAGTAGTGGGCCAAATGAATGAGTCTTTACCGTATAATTTTTTGCACAATTTTGATCGAGTTTTACTATCCAAAATTCACATTGACATATTATTCATAGTTCTTTTGCCCGTCGATAATCTTGACAGCATGATTCTTCAAAACTGGACACTACAATATCAAATGTAAAATGTTCATAGTCTGATCAAAAGACATAGCCATAGCATAATTGCTTTCATTACACATTACCTCAAACATATGGTGAGCAGTTCATTGAGGTAATGGAAGACATCATATCATATATACCTAAGTGAGTGATCCTCAATAACTTATTTATCAACATGCAAGCATGCCACATCATTATACATTTTTGGATGAGATAAGGCCCACATCAACATGCAACCATGCATAGGAAAAGAGCCACCATCACATGCAACCATACATGGGAAAATATTTTTCATTCTATTATTCTACTTATATTCAAAAAAAAATTACAACTACACATAATCAAATATAACAAAGTCGTATTTATTTTTAATTTTGGTTCACGTGCTATTAAATCTAAATATTTATATTCCACACAAACAAATCTCATTGAAATGTATTGCAACCGGTTCCCACAACCACTTGTGAGGTATCATCTAGTATGTCAGATTGTCGAACCCTTCATGTCTGATCATCAATGGTCTGAGAAGTTGTCGTGGCAACGACTGTCGAACCTTATGGATGGGAACTTAAAGTCTACGAGATTTGTGGAGCCCATCACCGAGCACAGGGGGCATTGTAGCAGGCGACTACTACTGGTACCGTAGACCAGGCATGCATTCCACGAGCTAGTGCAGAGATAGTGACGACGATGGTGTCTGCCCAAAGTCGTACAGAGGGGAGAGCCTCAGGGCCTCTGTCTTGGTCGACGCCTCAAGGGGAGACGGAGAACGAGTTCGTCTCTCTCTCTCTCTCAACCGCCTAGTTGCCTTTGTGCGTGGATTTAAGTCACTTCTAGTGGTTCTCCTGATATTATAGCATTTTTATCTTTTTATTTTACTTTTTCATGCGGGAAGTAAAGGACTATCACAAAAAAAATCAAGGAAGGAGGTGGTAACCATTACGACGACGGGAAACTCTCCTTTATAATAGTAAATATATTATATTTTTCTTTGTTATGCGTGAGGTAGAGGATTAGCACAAACAAAACTAAAGAGGAGGAGATTGTAATCATTACGATGACAGCGAATTCTCCTTTAATAATAAAGATTTTCTTATGTCGGTGAATATGGATCTCACTCCGAACCTAGCATCGCCACCATCACTGATGCATCATCTCTTTCGCTCTGTGCGGTTTTCAGTGACTTCAATAACGTGGGAGAGGATAAACGAAGGAGGTGCGGAATATAAAACACTACATTCTTTATAAGTGGGAAGGATGTCATAATGAGTTAGTACGTAAATGGCAGCCTTACAAGTAGGTAGTTTTACCCTCCTAGGTCTATCGGGCATGTTCAAGCCTATCATCATCGTATGCATATGAATCTTACTAGGTCTATCGGGCATGTTCAAGCATGTCATCATTGTATGCGTATGAATCTAAAGAAAAAATGTAACTATATGTATTTTTGCTCATAGTAGTAAACGGTATTCCCTTCGTATAGTAAATGGGAGAAGTTTCTAGAAATTCGAGGGCAGATTGTAAAGCAGGTAGTAATACAGTAGTTTCCTAAAAAAGCATGAAAGAAACGAACACAAAGAGTTTCGTTTTCTGGGTGAATTGTACCCAACAGCCTCCCACCCCAGTCCCCACCCCGAGCCCGTGGAACCCTAGCGCACTCGTACGCCGGCGGCGATGTCGGGTTACCCTTTTTACCCATACGGCCGCGGTGGCGTAGGCGACGATGGGTCGGCGATGTCGGACTACCCTTTTTACCCATACGGCCGCGGTGGGGTAGGCGACGATGCGGCGGCGAGGTACTCTTCCTACGAGATCGACCTCATCGCGGCGCGCTACGCTGGCGACCCGTCACCCTACCCCTACCACTCCGCCTCCGGCGGATTCGACCCGCATGTCGGCGCGAGGCGACCCGCAGATGGTGAGAGCAGCCCATTCCCTGTTCTTCTAAGTGGTAGTGTTCTACTGCGTTTATTTGATAATGCTACCGAGTTTTGCCGGTTACACCTGTGCAGCAGCATATTCATTGTGAAATAAACGTCCAATTTCTCTGGCGTGACTGAATTTTTCTATGGGTACGGGATCGAGTCTGAAAATATCAATTGGTTGTGGCATTTGGCGTGCATTAACATGCATGGTACTCGGCATAAATCCTGTCCGCGTGTTGTTTTCACTTAGAACACAGTAGATAGTGGATACGGAGAAAGTTTGTCAGCGCCATGTGCTTCTGCTTATGCAGTCATACCTGTCTCGTAGTCAGTTTTTAACTGGTTCCTCAGCGTCCACACAAGTGAGACGTCAGGTCAAACCATTCTGTCAAGGACTCAAGAGTTAGTTGCTGTATGATGACCGGAGCAATTGAAGACCACCCCCCCCCCGCCCCCCCCCCACAAAAAAATGCTCACTGGCCTTTTTCATCGAAGCTTCTGATAGTTATTTCTTCAGCAGCTTCTGCTCCTTTGTACACATCAATGCTGTTGGGGGGCTTATCCAAGTTGGAGGGAGCTATATGGCAGGTCCTTCTGGATTACAATGGGTTTCTAGGTGGTCTCAGTTTCATGTGGGTGTCAACTTTTGGCCTCTAGAACATCTCAGGTCCTTGCATAGCTGGGCCTTTTCTGACATCTCATAATCTTGCGTGTAGAATAAGGTTAAAGTAGCATTATTGAAGTTTGAAAGAGGAGAAATTAGCAGCTGTACAAGAAAAAAGAAGTTCGGGTCTTACACAATTTACAGATGAAATGAGGATGAGCAAACCATATAATTTTTATGCTGGACGGCATAACTTCTTATCAGTTAAGTTGATTTCCTGTTTGTCGTCATATAGCGATTTTGTGCTCGTGCACTGGATGACCATACGTGTTTTTTTAAAATGTTGCAGTGAGATAGAGCTTGAAACAGCTTTATCTATAAATTTACGGAAAACAAAATGCAAGCCTATTTCTTAGACTTCGAGAGGTTGCTCCATGGTGTTCTGTATATGTGCTTATACAAGTCTACCTTTGAGGTGTTAGAGATATTTCCCATGATGTCCTGTAAATGACCTTAGAGCTTCATTCTCAACTTATATTAGTGTTTAGGTTAGGAGTGTGAGGCTGATCAATATATTTGTTTCCTTGTTGTACCATTATTCTTCATTTCAGTATATTATTATTACCACTATTTATTGCTAGTATATGGTTTTCTAATACCACTAGCTTAATAAAGTTCTTTTGTATATCTACTATAGTTCTCTATCATCAATCTATTATGGGAAGCCATAGTACTATTGGGCCGAGTGATGCATTTTATTCTCCAAACACTATGGTCAAACGCCCTAGGCTTGAAAGCAGCCTTCCTATTTATCCACAGCGACCTGGGGAAAAGGAGTGTGCTTTCTATATGAGGACCAGAACATGCAAGTATGAAGAAACCTGCAAATTTGACCATCCACAATGGGTTCCAGAGGGCCGGATTCCAAATTGTAAAGAGGTGATTATCTTTCATTTTTTTTAGGTCTATATATTCCATGTCAATTTATAGTAAGCTATTTTTAAAGATGTATATGTTATTTCCAAAATACAATTGTATTGCCATTAATTGCTTGCAGTGAAAATAATAGATAGGGTTTATCACGCTAGTTTATGTGAGAAGTACCTTTAACCCATAATTATCTACGTTGCACGGATACTTGGATACGTATCGGATACGCAATTCGGGGATACGCCCGATACGTCAATTTTCTAAAAACTAGGATACGGGGATACGTCTGTATATACATATTAATTTTTAAAGATATGAAAAAATAACGAGTTTTTGGTAGGAAATGCACTGTTTTATTAAAAAATTGAAGTCTTCACAATTGCTTAACAAATACTGCATTTCTTCGGATGGACGATGTCGATGGTTCGACATAATTGCTTAACAAATAAGGTAGTCACATTCACAATTCGCACATCAAATTCACACGTACATGGTCGCATAGATAGATAAATATCATAATTTAGGTTCGGGTTCTCACAAATAAAACAGGAGTTCACATCACAACCAGCTCACAAATCAATAAGGCTCTGTCATCCACCTCACTAATCCACATCCAATGCTTCAATTTCATTCAGTAACTCCTCCAGTTCAGGCTCATCTAGTGATAGTTCAGCTTGCTGCAGGAAGTCGGCACCACAACAACTCATATCTATCTCCTCCAATGTCCCAAAATCTGGATGGGCCAGATATATACTCTGGTGATTTCCTTGAAATAAGGCGCAAGTTTTGATGCACAAAAACTAAATCTTCAGCACGTGCAGGGTTGAGCCTACAAGAAAAGAAAAGACAGTCAATTCTCATTGAAGTTTTGCTAAAATTGACCACTATTGCATTGAAAAAGAAATAGGAGTAGAAGAGTATAAAACCTGTTCCTCACTGTATTGTGTATCATGCCATATGTACTCCAGTTCCTTTCAGAACAAGAAGAGGAGGTTGGCTGCCCAAGTAATTTCAGAGCAATGGTCCTCAAAGCCGGGGCAGAATTTCCATGAATCCCCCACCACTGCTTCGGCTCTAGCAAAGATCTATCTTCAATGGAGTCGAAACCATTAAATCCAGGACCCATGAGACTGAAGTTGGCAATCTGTTGTTTCAGTTCGTTCATTTCTGGGCCCCCATGAGGAAAGAGTCTTCTAAAGCATGCATTTCTTTCATCTGAAATCTCTTGATCCATGTGTGGAGCTTGACGGCCTGGGACTGCACTAATCCACGCTGGAGTGTAGTACCTTAGGAGAAAACAACAATCAGATTAGAAAACACAACAATCAGCAAGCAATTCAATTCAATTCAATTAACTTACTTGGGATTGAGCGAGTGAGCCAAGCAATGCAGCGGAGTGCTACTCTTTGTCCAATGAAAAATTAAGACATCATTGACCGCAGAGAAGAATCCACGCTACCTCCACTGCCTGCTTCACTTCTAACTGAAGAAGACCTACTAGACATGGCCGTCTGCATGGTAAAAGGAGGAGATTAGGAAAACAGATTAGTAAAACTGATCTAATCTTAAAATCTAAACCTAAACACCTACGTACAGAATTCAGAGAAGGAGATGGAGAAGAGAGATCAGAGGAAGAGAGGGAGATGAGAACATACCTCCTGCAGGGGAGACACGGATGTCTTCTGCCGGCGACGAGCCGGCGACCGATCAGCGTCGATTGAATTGGAATTCAGAAGGTGAGAAGGAGAGAAGAACATGTGGGAGAGAAGAGGACTGGAGCTGAGAATTTATGGAGAGTTGGAGACCTGCGGGCTGCGGCTGCTCGCCTGCTCCAAGGAGTCGAGGGGACGAGCTGGCCAGCTGGGAATTGATGACGTGCGGCGGCACCAGGAGGGGATCGAGGAGTTTTCAGTTTTACACGTCGAACGAAGGGGTTGCCGTATCCAAAACGTATCCCAGACGTATCAAACACTATTTTTTTTAAATCAATAAATCACAGGATACTTACGGGATACGTATCGGGCAGTATCCGACTGGATACGCGCACTTTCTGAAGTATCCGTGCAACGTAGATAATTATATTGCCAAAATTTTCTAACTTACCTTTCTGCTCTTTGACAAACAGAGAAGTACCCCTCCGTGGGTGTCATGGCAGAAAACACATCTAGTTTCAAAACATGATTAGATATTCCTTATCGGTGGTATAAGTATAGTAGCAAATTTAGTTTGTACTAGAATACTAGATCAATTAATTTACAAATTTCCTGATTTACCATCTGTACTGTCCACTTAACAACTGCTGCCCGACATATCTACAAGAGGAGACGACGCAAGCAGAACAGAGAGGGTGGCTGGGTGTGTGTGTGTGTGGGGGGGGGGGGGGGGGGTCTGGGGTTTGAGGCAGATAGATCGAGGTAGGCAGGGGTCATATATCTGTTTCACATTGGAGCTTTTGGTGTTTTGGATAGGAACCTGTTTAATAGTAGAGATATGGCAAATTAATTAATGCTGTTGGAAGAAAAGGTAAAATATCTGTTACAGTGAACTAAATTCAAATCATCCATTTTATAGATCATGATTATTTTGTACTCCTCAATGGTACACTGGAATGATCTGGTAAAGGTACCTTCCATTCAAGAGCTCAGGTTGCAAGTGGGATGGGCTGCGGCTATCCCGCTACTTCTGCCCGCATCGTTATTGTCGGCTAATGCGGCGGACGATGAAGTAGTTACGCGAGCCCCGTGGGCGCCGTCTAACCCACATATCAGGACATCTTCTATCTCGCTCGTTTACGCTGGGCTGTTCTGCTGAGAATTTCTAGCATCACATGGCACGATTTATTAGGTAGCATCCTGATACTGTGTCCAACTCGAGCCTGCTATGCCTGCCACCGTTGAAGCCGAAGGTGCTGATGACAGAGGAGCGTGACCAGCTGGCTTCGTTCTGCTCTGCTCTGAATACAGCCGGACTTCGATTACTTTACCTTTATCATCCCCTGCCTCATCAGGCGAGCCAAGGAGAACAAAGGATGGCTATCCGGTTCCACCTTCGATTATCAGTCTCTTGTTTTAGTTTGTGTTCCTCACCGATTCATATAGATTATGCGGGCTATGCGGGTTGACAGCAAATCGCCGCTGCATCTGGCGGCGTGTCCGCAACATCCGCAAAAGCATGCATCCTCTCCAAGAGCCAAACTGGAATGGAATTAACTATGGGCATGGCTATTAAGTTTTTTGGGGGGCCGAGGCTACGAGCCTTAGCTCACTTGGTTGGGGGAGTGGATATACAACCCCCATCACCTGGGTTCAAGTCCTCACGGACTCCGATTTGGGTTTTATATACTTTGGGGTTTCCCTTGCAGTTTTTTTCAATATTTTGTTTTTGCAAGGATTATGCTACCATTTTGTTGTTGAAAATAAAGGTAGGAGGCTAAGGGCCTGTTCTGAACCTCTCCCAACTCCATCAACTCCACAGATTCAGCTTCTCCATCCAGCTTCTCACTTCATCCGACGATTGCAAACCATTAGGAAGCGTTCTTAGCTTCTTGCAACGCTCCAGCCCAGCTAGGAGGTTGGTAGCCTGTTGGGCGCCACTCTGGGCCGGCTGGAGGCGGCCCAGTTCGGTCTGCCATGGGCATCTACAGGAGCAGCACCATGGCTGCCAACGGCGTCGGGGCAAGCACCGGCGTCAATCCCATCGGGGCGATGTCTCCTGCCTGCTGCGTTAGGTGCCGCGGGGGGGGGGGGGGGGGGGGAGATGATTGGTGCCGATGGGGATGTTGCGTCGAGGTGGCGTTCTGGGCGGGAACCAGCGGGGATGGTCCTGGAACATACGGATCTGGAGGTGTAGGGGGGCGCCGGCCGCTGACTGGGTGGAGCCGGCCATGGCAGCGGGGGTGGCGGCAGGAGTGTTAGGTCGAGCACTCGAGCGAGAGGGAGAGTTGTCGATGGGGATGGGTGGCGTACCGGGTCAGGATTTTCTTCACGTGTGTCCAAATGTTTTCTTTGGCGGTGGCAGTGTGGTTGTAATATTGGGCAATTCCTGATTCTGGCTTTCGTGGAGCTGGGCTTTTGGAGCTTCATGTTTTTACACCGCGATTGGGCTGAGCTTCGTGAATCTAGCTTCACGGAGCTTAGGCGTTCGGGCCGGCTTCACACTCGAATTTTGTGGAGTCAGAAGCTGGAGAGGTTCAGAACAGGCCCTAAGAGTTCTAACTTGCACTTTGAGGAGAAAAATGAGGCACTCACTGCTCGATCCAGGATCGAACCCGGGCAGCTGGGATGCAACTCATCTGTAATCAGTGAACTGAGCTATGGCTCATGTCCACATTAATTGTATGACATATGCACATTCATCAAGAGTGTATTCATAAGATAAGCCTTGGCCCGTCTCTCGCCATTTCATTAGTTGCTGTTTTTATCGTCAGTTCTTCAATTTTCCTTTTCATCGTGCCACATTACGGAGCTTAAAAATCCCTGATTTTAAGCTCCTTTTCCATCCGATCCCTTCAGCGCTTCACCGTACTGACTAAATCCTACAAGGATACATGTACTCTTTTGCGTATCTATAGGATGTGCCAACTACTAACCTAAGCACTTGAATAGTCATATTTCATTCCTTTCTGGCTCATCATCATTGATATGCGGTGAATGTATCGCTTCATCTGACCTCTAGGCATACAGACCCCCCCCTCCCTTTCAGTTCACGTAGTCTCATCATGTTGGACAAATGGCAGCATATATATTGCTCCTCTGGCAGTTCAAATTATTGTTGTCACTTGATACTACCATAAAGATGAAAAGTATGTATTGATCGTTATAAGCCATCGTGGTCTGCTCAGTCCAATCCACAGAGGCTGCACAACCGTGCTCCTTCAAGCCCTGTACAGCCCGACACATCTCCTTTCTTAGACGTTTTTAGCAAAAAGGTCAAGTTAATTTCTTAGGAGCTTCATTGTGTTTCATTGTTATTTTCTGTTGAGAAATGTGTAGGAAGGTGGAAATAAGGAGACTACTTTTAGCTAGTTTGTTTTTGCATTGTTGATTTTAGGAAGGTGGAAAATGGACTAGGTATGCAAGAGCAGGGTAGTGATGTACTAAGTACCACCAGGCACCAACACACCCATTCCCATTTATATAAAATAAGTAAATATATCTTCAGCATGTTGGCCTTATCTACCTTTTGAAGAATAAATATCCACACCTAAGTCTACGGGAAAAACATATAGGTCTGAGGAAAATAGACGGTATGAAGTAAAAATGCAATTTCCAGTTTTCATATGAACCACTTGCTTGAAACTGTCATACCTCTGATTTGTGTTCCCTTATCAGTTTTGTTGTTTTTCAGTCTTTTGAGACCACCTGGCAATTGTACCTTGTGTCTTGCATTCCTCCAAAAGTTTATTTCGCTTGCTTAAAACTCATTTTACAGGGTACAAAGGCTGGGGAATCCTATCCCGAACGACCAGGGGAACCAAATTGTCCTGTAAGCTAATCATAGCCCCCTATTCAGAATCTAGCTGACTAACCAGTATGTTCATAGCAATATTCTTGATGGTGCAGTTTTTTGTAAAGACTGGTGAGTGTAAGTTTGGGTCTAAGTGCAAGTTCAACCATCCAAAGAAAAAGGATGACGGAACAGTGGCTGGACCAGGCGATAAAGTAAGTTGTTTTCATTTGCTAACTGGAGCCATCATAGTCTTAAATCTCAACGTGGGTTTTGTGCTTTGACTGCAGGAGTCTCTATTTTCTGGTAATTCTACCTTACCGGTGAAGCCTTCTGAGCCTTGTCCGGTAAGAGGCTACCCACCCTCTCTCTTTTGCTAACCGGAGCCATCATAATCTTAAATGTCAACGTGGGTTTTGTGCTTTGACTGCAGGAGTCTCTAATTTCTGGTAATTCTACCTTACCGGTGAAGCCTTCTAAACCTTGTCCGGTAAAAGGCTATCCACTAACTCTCTCTCTCTCTCTCCTCCCCCACCCCCTCACCCTCTCACTCTCCCTCCCTCCCTCCCTCCCCCCACCTCTCTCTCTCCCCTCCCTCCCTCCCTGCCCCCCCCCTCTCTCTCTCTCTCTCTCTCTCTCTCTCGTATAGCATAATGGTGTAAAAGAACAGTTCTGAATTGTGTTTCTGTACTTCAGCACTATGCAAAAGGCAAATGCAAATTAGGAACAAATTGTAAGTTCATTCATGCAAAGGATATGGAGGCACCTTCAAGTGGTGGAAATGAATCTGAAAATACAGCAACTGCTGAAGCAGCAGGCCACCATGGTGCAGTGCATGATTCAGTTTCAGCAAAGAAGTTAGCACCAGTTGCTCTGGAGCATAACTCAAAGGGCATGCCTATAAGACCAGTACGTGTTTTCATCAAGTGTTAAATTTTTTATCTAGAGTTGTAAATTTTTGTTTTATACCTAATACATGTCTTTCGTTTATAAACGATATCTGTATGCCTGTCACTGTAATGCAAGATATTTTTTTTAATCGTGCCAATCTGTTCTGGAGATTCCATGATACCAGTATTCAACTAAAACTTTATGAGCATATACTATTGCTCTCGCTACAAGTTCTGTTATGGTAATATTCTGGAACTTCTCAAAATACCGGCATATCTTGATGGTGTGTAATTGTGTATGTGTGTGTGTGTATTATGCATGCTATCTGTATCCAAGTGAATGAGCATCATGGTTGTCTTGTTGAATACCTTTTCTCTTCCTGTATTGCAGGGTGAAGTTGATTGCTCATTTTATATTAAGACGGGCAGGTACCATCTTCTTGAACAAATACCTTCTCAGTTGACTTTATTATGTTTGTGGTTTTGTGCATGCACTTGGGCCATCCTGATCTCACATTTCCCTTTATCCATCTACAGCTGCATGTATGGTAGAACATGTCGGTTCAACCATCCTGAACGACATATTCAAGGTTCGTTGTTTATGTTCAGAGGACACGGTTATCACCAGCTAGCTCAATCTGTAACTCACAATGTGTTGCCCTGGTTGAACTGAACACTTAACTGTGCAATTCATGCTAAAAGTAAAGTTTAATCCATAATCTAGGGATAAAGAAAAATGCTTTGCAGGGCACTGATAGTACTACTTCTACCATACCTGCTTTGCAGTCATATTTTGCTCCAAAAAATGAGCCAAACAAAAACCGGTCATGGAAGCTTTTGATTGGATATTCGTAGTTGAACCTATTCTTGCCACAAACTCTACACGGTCAATCTTTCAGCTGCATTCTGGGCCATGTCTGGTTGCACTTAGAATTAGACAAATCTACCAATTTTGATCACAAGCATCTTAAACATGAACCTTTTTATACTGTTATTACTGTACACACCTTTTTAATGTTGTTTTCCTGTGCTGTGCAGCATCTGTTGTCCCTGGCGAGATGCTAAATCCAGCTGCGAAATTCCTGCCGAGCTTTGATTTTCGCGTGACACATGTGCCGGTAAGGTTAAACGAAGGAGTTAGAACTGGTGCTGTGAAATACACAAACTGACACGCTCTCTTGCAAAATACAGATTGAACCTGCGCCAATCACCTACCCTCAGAGGCCTGGAGAAACTGTTTGTGATGTATGTACATAACCATCTGTGCACCAATTGCTGCAGCATATGCCCTACGAGTTGGACTGTTTTTCTCATTTTACTTTGGTTAATGCAGTTCTATAAGAAGACAGGATTTTGTAAATTTTCTGAAAGATGCAAGTTTCACCATCCAGTTGATGGGTCTGCACCTGATTCCATTGCAAAGTGGGAGCCATCTCAGCAACCTGTGACGCTTACTGTTGCTGGCTTTCCAAGGAGAGAGGTAACATCCAGAAATAATCCCCAGTAGCCTGTTGATAATTCAGTTTTATAAATGTATTCGTGGCTCGTTGTTGCTAAAACATTCCTTTCCGAGGTCGGATTGGTGAAGCAGCCATTGTATTGTAGTAAGCCGTTGGTAGTAGTCCTTTGACCATAATGATCTCTCAATTGCTGAAAACTAACTAAATATTTCTATGAGCTTTTACGGCGAGGAATGATGGAATTTTAGTTGGGACCCGAGCGTCCGTTGGTTCCTGTTTTCGCTCTAATGTTGATGCAAACTTAATTTTTTTCTTGTTTCGAAACGGAATGTTGATGCTAACAGTAACTGGGTGACATGTAATATGCAGGATGCTGAGGCTTGTGCCTATTACATGAAGACCGGCGCATGCAAGTTTGGCGTCCAGTGCAAGTTTGACCACCCGCCCCTTGGGGAGGCCATTGCCAAGGCTTCGACGCATGGAGAAGGAAAGGAAGGTGGAAAGAAGAAGGTGGTAGGACTGAGTTATGTCCTGGAAAATTAGACCCGCTCAAGTTCCCCGTCCCCATTTCCATTTCGAGCATGTTTCCGTCATCAGACCTGTGGTATAGTGGCAGCAGCACTGCAGGAGATAAGCAGAGCACGCTGTGCGCGGTTGGTTAACGTTGTTACCCGTCATGGCTTTACGTACTAGCTGACCTATGAATCTGGTGTCCCGTTGGTTTCTCGCTTGCGCGGGATAGTAGCAAGTGCAGTCGCCATGCCGTGGTACTAGGGTCCGTGATGGCATCTCTCTCGTGCATTGCATTGCGAAACTGCTCTGTGTACGATTAATTTTCGTCGGACAGCTATACGACCAGACTGCAAATGCTATGGCTCACAAACTGGATCATCTACAATTTGTTTTTAATCGTGGACGGGAATTGATCGTACGTATAGCAAGGTCGATTGCATTGCATGCATGGCGTCGCCCCTGCCTACACATATGTGTTTGCATTGATGGCTACCTTTTCCACGTGCCTACTGTTGCGTCGTCCTTTGGTGGCTGCAACCGTGGCGCGGCGCAGCAAGGCAGCATAGGGGCCAGTTCTCCTAGAATCACCCCCACCCCCCTCCTCATCTTCTTCCAGAATCATCACTTCATATTTTTTTTACAATCATAACTAATTACTCCCTCCGTCCGAGTGTATAAGTCATCTTAGGAGTAGCACCATGACCTAGGTGGCTGTAGATTGGCTGAGGAGGAGCACCGCGGCCAGCTTAACTTCCAATCAGAGCGCTGCACAAAAGGAAGCAAAATCAGAATTTAATAGGATGTCTTTTCAGCTCTCCATGCAGGCCCACGTACGTGATACTCCAGCCGCGATCAATGCCCAGCATGCAAAACTGTCTTCAATATCCTGCCAAACCAACGCCCAGCCGCGATGCATGCATTGGTCGTTCTCGTGCGAGCGCCTCCTCTTCCTCCCCGCGCATCTTCTTCCTCGGCGCGCCTCCTCTGGCTGAAATTTTTCAGTCCAAATCTTCCTCCCGCGTATCCTTCTTCCTCCCCGCGCCTCCTTTAGCTCCAAATTTTTGGTTTTAGATCAACCGCGCGAAACTGTGAAATACATCTATAAATAGGTTACCCCATGGCTGCAACTTCTCACATTCATCTTCCTCCTCCCGTCAATGGTGACGTTCGATCTCAACGAGCCACCACTAGTAGATGAAGTAGTGGAGGATGGAGAGGATGGAGCAGGCCGTGGTGGAGAGGATGGAGGAAGCTGGCCGCCGCCACCAGAAGCGCTGGTGGTAGGTGCTCGAGATCGAGGCACAGCAGATGCCGTCGTCCTAGGTGGTCGCCGGCCGCCACCTCTAGGCATGGCAGGCCGTCCGCGTGGCGGCTTCTTCTATACCAGCGGTGATACGACGCCGGGGCTCCCACCGCTCGGCCTAGTTCGTCGTCCTCGCGCCGTCTATACTCCAAGCATCGGCGATGCAGCGTCGGACATGCCACCGTCCGGCCTCCTTGGACGAACCATGGCAAGCTTTACGATAGGCACGGCAGGAAGCGAGCCAGTCGTCCCCGTGCGCCGCGTTGGGCTGTCCCGTAGGCCTCGCGGCGGTTGTACCGGTGAGGCAGGATCCAGTCGTGGTGGCGGGAGCAATCGGGCACGAGGTGCAGCCCGTCCTCGGCGTCCTCGCGGTGGTGCATCTAGTGGCTCCGCTACGGGCGGGAGCAGCGTTGAGGGATCTGCCGTCCAAGGTCTGTACCTTGGCGACGGCCTGGAGGAGCAGAACGGGCACAGGCAGGAGCATGGCGGCGGTGGTACGGGTCGTGGCGGCGGGATTAATCTGGTACGAGGTGCAGCCCGTCCTCGGCGTCCTCGCGGTGGTGCATCGAGTGGGTCGGCTACAGGCGGGAGCAGCGTTGCGGTTTCTCCTGCTGGACGTGACGACGGTGACGAACAAGTGCGAGGCGGCAACGTCGGCACGAACAATGTGCAAGCTCCAGCAAGGACATATGGCCGTAAGTAAATAAGCTGCCATGGCAGCGTTTTTGTACTCATGGCAATGATTATGTTTATGCAATACTCATGGAGTAACTTAGAACCATTGCAGTGAGTATGCGACTTAAAATTGCTGCCATGACATATTTTAGGACCTCCAAGGAGCAGTAGGGGTCGAGGTTCAAGAAAAGGCAGTGGCAGTGGGACTTCGCGCACCCCTGGTGTCGAAGAAAATGGCGTGGGCATTGGATACGCTGGTGGCTTCGATAGCAACTACACGTAAGTGCATTTGCATTACACATTCTAATTTATATTTGGTTCACTATGCACTAAACAGAAAACTTTTATGTGTACAGCTTTGGAAACTTTCAATCTGCTCATGATGCTGGTGTCTTTGAGCACATGGACGCTTGCCCGCCTCTACCAGAGTTTTCACTAGCCCCAAAGAAGATACTGGACCTAAGTAAGTCATGCAACATATGACATGCAGCATGTCTTTGTAATGAAACATTTTCTTGTAAGCATGGATGAAATCTGATTGTCTATGCATCAAATAATATTTGTGAATCAAGACATATTTAATCTAATTTTTGCTATAGTCGGAAATATATTTTAAAGTCATTTGTCTTCTTGAATAGATGTACTTGCCAACAAAAAGAAAAGGAAATACTACGACGCCAACCAGAAGAGACACATCTATGCCATGATCTTGGCCAGGAGTGGTCTTGGTAGAAGGAAGAGGGGAGTAAGTAAAGAGGTTGCCCGTCTATGTGAATGTTCAGTGAGGGTTGTGCAAAGGATATGGAAGCAAGGGCGAGAAGGTGGTTCCGTTAACGCCGTCATCGATAGGAGAAAGCTAAAGTGTGGTAGGCAAAAAATTAAGCTCAACGCCGATGCCATGGAAGCTATACCACATGAAGAGCGTACAACAATACGGTGCCTAGCTGCTGCACTTAACATGAAGAAGAGTACGGTGCATCGTAGGCTTAAAGAAAAAGAATTCCGTCGTCATACTAGTGACTTGAAGCCCGCTTTGAATGTAGACAATATGAAGGCTCGTGTGGAGTACTCTCTTATGCACCTTGAGCCATCAAGCTTGGCACATAAGCCTACTTTCAAGGCTGGGTACAATGTTGTCCATATAGATGAGAAATGGTTTTATCGGACAAGGAAGAACCAAAAACTTTATTTGACCAACAAGGAACCAAACCCTCAGAGGCAAACAAAGAACAAAGGTCACATAGAGAAAATAATGTTCCTTGCAGCCATGGCTAGGCCTAGGTACAATAGTGCTGGTGAGTGCACATTCGACGGCAAGATAGGGGTATGGCCATATGTGGAATGGGTAGCGGCACAAAAGGAGAGTAAAAATAGGAAAAGGGGAACCATGGAACTGAAGCCCTCCACAAGTGTTGGTAAGATATCTCCATTCTATTATTGTCATGTTGTCAAAGAGTACAATTTTATTAAGTTCATGTTTCCATCATTTGTTTGCTCTTTGTGTAGGCAAGGAAAAGAGCCGCGAATACCTAATTAAGTACGTTTTGCCGGCGATCAAGGAGAAGTGGCCAGAAGAAGATCGTTGGAATACAATTTTTATTCAACAAGACAATGCGAAGACACATGTTGATGTGGATGACCCCTACGTTCTTCGTGAAGCGAGAAGAGGTGGTTGGGACATTAGGATGATTTTTCAACCACCTAATTCGCCCGACACCAATGGTTTGGATCTTGGTTGGTTTAACTCTATTCAAGCCATGTTTCAACGAAAAATGGCGAAGGACCTCCCAGATATTGTGAAGAAGGTGGAAGAATCTCTTGAAGAATATCCACATCAACGTCTAAACAGAATTTTCTTAAGCCATCAAGCTTGTATGAGAGAGATCATCAAACATAAAGGGTCCATTCACTATGCGTTGCCCCATTTGAAGAAGCAGTCACTTGAGGCGACGGGAGACCTTCCAATCAGATTGGATATCGATCTAGAGTACGTGGAAGCTGCGAGAGAGTTCTTGGCCACTCCATGAAAAATTTATGTGATTGTAATGCATCATGTGAGGACTTGCCTTTTAGTCTTATGTCAAAAAAACTTGTAATGCATGAGGTTGCAATGAAACTTTATCATGGCATTTTATATTTCGTATGGAACATCACTCTTGTTAGTTTTATGAAAATTTGTATAACTGAACAATAGAGTCTGATTTATATTCTAGTTCTCATCAACACAATGAAACTAACAACCATTGTCACTGCATGCCACTCTTCCTTCTCGACATAAAATGATAACTTACAACCATATTTTCAATGCAAATTCATACACCGAAAAATATAAGCGAGCAATTCATCTTCCTTCTCGACATACTTACTCTACGAAGTCATCCTTCGGTGGCTTGATCGAACCATCCATGTTGAAGTACTCGGAGCTATGCAAGTGAAGCATCTCCCCAATGATTGGGTTTTTCTTTGGATCGTCAATGTCATCCCACTTGTTTTTCTTCTCGGTGTCCAACACGTCCTCCGCTCTCACCACCGGATGCTTCATTACGTGCACGTCTTCGCCACCAACCTGCACCCCAACGTTGATTGTGCGAACTTTCTTCTTCCATGTTCCGGAGAGGAGCAACTCATGGTTCGCTTCAATCCATTTGCTCTCCCTCTCCACACAACCGGAGCTCCACGTCAAAGATTCTTCCGTCATGGCGAACGGATCTTGTGTCTCCGCATCCGGGTCCACAAAAGGAACATCATCTGCCACAACCTCCATAGCGAACGCAACATCCAACTTATGTACACGTACATACTCCATCTCACCAATCCCTGCAATCATCTACTGCTGGACAAACTCCTCCTCCATGGCGCCCATCTTCTTCTCCATGGCGCCCATCTGCTGCTGGACGCCCTCCTCGTCCATGCCTCTCTTCCTTGCCTTCACGATCTGATCCTTCATGGCGCCCATCTTCTTCTCCATGGCGCCCATCTTCTCCTCCATGGCGCCCTTCACCTTGCTGCAAGTCTTCTCCATGGCGCCCGCATCCTCCCTCATCTCCATGGATCCAATCTGGAAACCTTCTCCTTCCATGGCGAACAGCCTGCTTTTTCTCTCCTACCCCGTTTTTCCTTCTGCCATGGCTTATAAAGGATGGGAAGAACAGCACGCACGGCATGCAGATTTCGTTTCACACTAGAGAAGAGGTAAAACGGGAGGAGAGGGGTTTCCACGTGGGGAGAACGAGGCAGCGGAGGGAATCGAGGAACAAACAGAACGCTCGTTAATGAGGCTGGGAGGGGAACGAGGAGAATTTAATGTTACACGCCTAAACGTTTTGGGAAAATCTGGTTTTCGTAGGATGACTTATACACCCGGACGGAGGGAGTAGACCTTAACTAGACAGGATTGTAAAAAAAAATATGAAGTGACGATTCTGGGAGAAGCTGGGGAGGGGGCGATTCTCAAAAAGAACTGGCTATAGGTAGGGTGTAGTGCATCCATGTCGTACACGCGTGGCTTTGCGTGTATCCATGTGGTGCTCTGACTGAGGTTGCAGGGGACACGATGCTAATCGCCGAGGAGAGAAAACTCGGTTTGCTCTACATTGCTGGCCCTGGCGTCCTTGTGCTGAGGACGATGATGCAGTAACTTCTTTATCTTGTTGATGACGATGTTCTAGCCACATGATTTTGAGATGATGCCAGTGGAGTGGAGTGGAGACTTCCGGATGTCTTTGCACTGGTCAATCGCATTTGTGAAGAAACTCTGGCCAAGTTTGTCGTGCACCTAACGCTCTCTTCCCGACCTCCTCTCCAGGGAAAAATATAGGAAAAACTAATCACGTGTTCATGACGTACAGTAGGCGTTACAGGGAGCCACAAACACGCGCAAGCGGCAGGTTTTCCCGGCAGGAACAAGGGGTTGCAACTGAGGCGAGCGCGACACGTACCGTGCTTGCATGGATTGGACGACCAACAACCCCCGTCAGGACGTAGCGTAGCGAGGAGGGGCGGTTGGAGGAGCATGTAGTGTGGTAGCGCATCGGGGACAGGACACAGCAGTCAGCAGGCGCCCTTTTGGATTTTTTTTTTTTGAGGGGAAACATAGCTGCCTTATCATTACTTAGTCCGGGTAGCAATCCGAGCTTGGGCTGCGTTTCGTTGTGCCGAGATTTGCACAACGGAACGGAGTAGAAGCAGTAGTAACAGCAGGCACCCGCACCCTCAAAAGTCAAAACTGCGTCGGCCACACCCTACCTGGCTAGCCCTAGCCGCAGCGGAATCTCCCTGCGCCCGCTGCTCGCTTACTCACACGTACGCACGCTTTGTCGGAACATGTAATTTAGGGGAAAATTCTTGATTCTCCGGTCCTCGATGCATATAAATTGTACTCCCTCCTTCCATGGTCTAATGTGTTTTTCGAGGCTAAATTTGACCACATGTTAAAGAAATAATATATGATATGCAAGTTACACAAAGCACATCATCAAATTCGTACATGAAATAAGCTTCTAGTGATATAATTTTCACATTATACTTTATTAATCTTATTAATAGTCAAAATCCATCCTCGAAAAATGTATTAGACCCTGTGTATATGAGTGGAGGGAGCACCTAGAATTTATCGATCTCTGCTCTTACATGCATATACATTTGAAAGAATGGCTGGTGACCACTGTACTACTACCATTTTTCTTCCCAAGATTTCAACAGATTCCAACTCCTTGTATGTGAACGAGCGGACGAGCGATCCCACCAAGGACTGTACTACCTCACTGTTAGGAGCACACCGTTTTACACATTGTTTTACTGTTAGGGAGAAGCCGACGCAAGGTGTAGGGGCCTCAGCCTGGTACTGTTCACTCATCGGTTTGGCAGGCCGCAATCCGAGCCATGGTTTCTTCTTGGCGCCAACTAGGCAGCCGTTTCTGTAGAGGGTGAGAGAGGTACAATTTTCTAAATGGCCTTTTAGGGCTCTAACGTCAATCCTTAAAACGTCCGCATCAGACCTAACTGCCCAGACCCATTATGCCATCCAACGTGGTACTTTATCGGTCCGCAGAGCGGTCCGAACATTTAGGGTGAGGGCTTTGCGGGAGTCTGGATCGCCGTCATGTAGGACTCCAACACCTTCGGCCCACTCAAACCCACCTCCCGGTCCATTCTCTTCCACTTCGCCCTTGTCCCCCTTGCTTTGCATCCACACCCTCATCCTCCGACGCATCCGCTCTACCTCTTCGACCAACGCCCAGCCATTGCCGAACGTCCAGCCATTGCCGAACGTCCAGCCCCCACCTAGGCGCCCGCTTGCCTTGTACTATGTCGCCGTTCGCCCAGGATTCGTCCGCAGCCAGGTACACTACACCCCCTATTGACGCCGTCCATGGCTGACACCACGCCCACAGGTCTTCGGTCAAATGCCATTGAGCTTATTTTTGAACCTCATGTCGTTTTTTAGAATAAGAAGGATGGCGGGGTACTCGGTGGAGGAGGATGAGTTGTTGTGCAATGCGTGGTTGGCCGTATCTACTGACTCCGTAGGCATGAGCAGAAGGGGGGAGGGGGCTTTTGGCAGCTAGTGCATGGTTCGTTCATGCACGAAAGCACATTGCGCCTTATGACATGCACATCATCCATGAACGCAATGTCCAGTCGCTAGTGTATCGATGGTACACCATCCAGAACACCATCATGAAGTTTTGTGGCGCGATTGATCGGCTGGAGGCAATGTGGCCATTGTGCGTGGTAACCATGGAGATCGTAGGTGTTGCTTCTTCTTGCTCTACATGTTGATCCTCGTCCTTCTTAGCGTCATCCGCCACACCCACCACCCTCTCCTTCTACTTCGTCTTCATCCTGTCCTGGCCTACCCCATCTCTGGTTATCGTCGCCATCATCCTCGTCCTTCTCAGCGTCATTTGCCGCACCCATCACCCTCTCCTTCTACTTCGTCTTCATCCTACCCTGACCTACCCCATCTCTGGTTGTCTCCATCATCATGGTCTACATATCCGTTGTCTGCCACCCGAGTGCTGGTGCGAGGTAAACACATCTATCTAGTCTGTTAAGCTAGCTTGTTCATTAGTTGGTCTCAATCTGGCTCTCGAATTATTGCGAATTTTTCACGTACTACATAGAGGCCATTCTTTGGCCGGCTTAGATGGACTAATCTTACAAACCATTGCAAATCTATGCATTAACCCTATAGCTGATGTTCATTTAGCTGGTTGTCTATAAGATCTTATCTGAATGTTATCATCTCTGAAGTTTGTATACACTTGATGAATCCTTTGTCAATCTATAGGAACGAAGTATGTCTACCAGAGAGAGGGGGGGGGGGGGTGAATGGGAGATTTAATTTTTTTCAGGAAACTTCAAATCTCTCAGTTCAGCACATCGGAAAATAAACTAAGGCATGTGCAGTTCATCGAAAGAAAACACACTAAGAACAAAACAGGAACTATCGAGCAAAACATCTCTAGTAATTGAAGTTAAACTAGTCTATAGAAAACATTACAGATACAGAACACTGAAAGTAAATATAGGGTACAGAGGAAACTAGAGGTGCTTGATGGCGACACGGGATTTGGTAGACCAGTTCACTCTTCTGCAAAAGAGCTACGTCTGGTTGGAGGGAATGGTGATTTAAAACAGAAGATAAACTCTCTTCATCATGTTCTCCTGGATAACAAGTTTGTCAACTTGTGCTGACCGCTAATGGTAGATGCTTAAGGCGATCTCCATAACCTTCACATACTTTGTAATCACGAATCACGATGACTCTTGGTTGCTGAAGAACTTGACACCTAACCATCTAGAGAGTTGGCAGCTCTCAAGATTAAATGGTGGATCGTACTAAACTTAGATCTATATGATGCTAAACCACTATCTAGTTTTTCGGCTCAAATAAACAAGACAATAAGTAAATAAACAAGCAAGCAAGCAACCACTAGAGAGTTGGCAGCTCTCAAGATTAAAGGTTTTTCTCTCGATGGATTTTAAACTCAAATCTTTCGAAGAGTGGGTGCTCACACAAAGTTGTCAGAATCACACGGAACATCCAACAAAATCCGTTGGAGCGGGGTGGCTATTTATAGCCGCAACCTTCCCAAGGGGGAATGACCATTTTGGACATGTGATGCCTGCAAGCCAGACATGGTTATGTAGCACTTTCGTGGAAGTATTCCAATTAGTTATCGCCCCAATTATTTATATTAGCGCTTCTGTCGCGCACAAGGTGTCACAATTCTCATGTGAAGTAACTACGTGTGATTCTGCAAATATTGTTACTGTCCTAGTGGACGGATAAGCCAGAGTGACAAGGATGAAAGGTTTGTAATAACAACAGTAAAGACACTTAGAAATAAATAACATAAATAAATGTGAAAGTAGAGTTGTGTTTCCTATAATGGAGAGATTAGGCGTGGAGAGAATTCAGCTCGTGGTATGTATAGATAAAGTGTGCCAGTGCGATGGTAATATCGGTTACCTTGTATTTTCACTACAAAAAAAACATTTTCGTGATGATATGTGTTTGTCATAGTAGGTCACGTTTTCTGTCATGCATGTACATCTGTGATGATTTTATGACAGAATCAAGATAGTCATACCTGTGCTGTCGTAGAAGTGTTCCATGACAATACCAAAATTATCATCACGGAAGTGTCCACTTCCATGACGATAAATGGCGTGGGAAGTGTTTTCATCAAGGGTAACCGACACGTGGCATCCGCCGTAACGGGTCGCTACTAAGCTATTGGGTTATGTTTTGGATCCAATAACCCGTTAACAGCCCTGGCAAATGGCGATTTTCCACGTGTAAAATTCTCATTGGTCGAAGGATCCACGTGTCAGCTCCAGGTTGGGACAGATGTCATCCATCCAATGGACGAGGTGTGCCTATGGGACGTCGACACGCGACACGGCCCAACAGTGGCCCATTTATGTTAAAAAGGCCGGCCCGTTTAACTTGGTCAAAAGTTAGCAGGCCGGTCCATGGAAAGCCTGTTACAATAGGTAGCGAGTGGTTACAATGGTCCGTATGTAGCCCATGCTTATTGTGGCCAGTAGCAAACTGCGGAAAAAGAAATGCAATGACTACAAGCAAACAAATAAACAAGACAATAAGTAAATAAACAAGCAAGCAACTAACGCTAGGCTATTACGGCTATTACACATATTACATCCACTAGGCATCAACGTTCGCCACCAGTGCAAATATAGGGAACAACAAAGCAGCATATTACATACACTGGGCATCAAAATTGGCCACCTGTGAAAATAAACATGACAACAAAACAAGTCCGGAACTGAAACAACTTCAGAAGAGCTCAAGAAACGTTATGCTGGGCACCCACCATGCTGGCAAGAAGCTTAGCAAGCTTATTAGTTTTCTCTTGTTTGGCGCTAAAATCATCCAACTCTTGCTGTTGCACCAGAAAGAATGCATCTGAATTCTGCAGGGACTTCCTCAGTCCTCCGGCTTCTTGTCGCAGCACAACTGATCGTTGTATTTCAGCTTGTAGTTGAGACTCAAGAAGTCGAACTGATTCAGGCAGCGAGTTCGAAGAAATTGTGCCAGCGGTGGTGGCCAGTAACTCGAACACTACATCAAGGCAGGACTTTGGTGTTGTCTCACTGTCTTCAAGATAGTTTTTATCAGCTTTCTAGGAGACCAACAGGGTTGTCTCACTATCTTGAACCTTATCTGCATTACTTTCTTTACCATTTTGCATAATGGGGTACTCTTCGCCAATATTCTGCCGGCATTCTAAAAGAGGAACAAGCAGACACATCACAGGTTTAGCATGTCGTATATGAAACTTATTTTGGTAAACCAGTTCAGTAGTAATGTTGTCAGGATTATACTAACTTGTCTTCCATTGCAAGGTAGTACATAATAACAACATGAAACTAACATATATCTATGTACTATGGGCACTGTATTGTCTATATCATCCTAGTTCATGTTGCCAAATCAAGATAGAGACACCATTCTAATCATATCTGTTTAAGACAAAGCAACATAGACATAATATAAGTGTGGAAAACTGCACAACACTAACAACACTTGTAATGTGCATGACATGAGAACATAACTGTTTATACAATTGAAACTGAAATCAACATAGAGCAAGAAGTTACAACAGCAATCCAGTTAAAGAAATATGTTTAAAACATACCGGTTGCACCATTGGAGTTTCAATTGGATCCTTCAAATTCGAAATTAGTTGGTATGAGTAAATACAGTGATGCAAGAGCAAAGGAGTATGCACCATAGCTACGGAATCTGACCTGAGAAAAATCGCTCTTCTGCTTTAAGCATGGAGTTTGGGTTCACTGTGGTGGTCTTCGTGCTTTGTGCACTATAGTTGTCTTACTAACTGCTCGTGTGGGGGTGCTCTGTGGTGGACATGGTGCTGTGTCAACTAGAAGTGGGTTACTATCTGCTGGGGTTGGGGTTAGATGGTGTGTAGCGGGTTCTCTGTCCAATGGTGTAGGGGTACAATCTGCAAGAGTCTCGGTTATGTGTGGTGGGGCTAGTTCGTGGGCCAGTACAACCATGGTTCTATGTGCATCGACGGGTAGCACCGTCTTTTGTGAAGACCGTGTTTTTACTCCCTTAGATACTGCCATCACCCTCTCCAATTCAAATGGCTGATAAACAAGAAAAGAAATTGAATGTACAAACATTGTATGATAGACAGATGCGGTAATTCACATATATGTTGTCTAACCAAACAGGAAAGCATGACACAATTTCACATATATGATGGCTAACTAAACATGATAGCATGACACAGTTTCAAATATATGATGGATAACTAAACATGATAGAATGGCATAATTCAACCTATGATGACTATCTAAACAGGGTGACATGACATAACTATATGATGTCTTTCTAAAATAGGTTGGGATGAAATAATTCACATACAAGTTGTCTAAGTATATAGGATGTCATGATATAATTCACATATACAATTGATATACTAAGTAGCTGACACTCGCATATATGATCTCTAAACTAAGCAGATGACATTGAATATTGTGTATATGATGTCTAAACTAAGCAATGCAACACACCAGATGCATGATATGAGAAATATAAACATTGCAAGTTAGAGCATACACCTCAGTTGGGATATAGGATTGGTCATATGTCTCTAAATCCTCCTCCGAGGAGCTACCTGTAACCATCGAGATATATGCTTCAACAGGTACCATTATCTGCTCTGAAGACCTTGTTTTCACTCTAGATTTTTCCATAACCGACTCAAATGGCTGATGCACATGAAGAGTAGTTCAATATACAAAGATTGTCGACAAATGGAATACATAATGAAAAAAAGAGGATGGCATGAGATAATTCACATATATGATGCCTGGATAAACAGGATGGCGTTGCATAATTCACATATATGATAACTGGCTAAAAAAGATGGCATTGCATAATTCACATATCTGATATAGAAACTAAACAAGTGGCATTCACACAAAGCATGTCTAATCTAAGCAGATGACACAACAATGAAAGACACCATATGCATGATATGAGCAATATAACCCTGCCAAGTCAGAGCATACACCTCGGGGGGGGGGGGGTAATAGGACTGGTCATCTGTCTCTGAATCCTCCTCTGAGGAGCTATCTGTAACCAACAAGAAATCTGCATCGACAAGTAGCATTGACTGCTCAGAAGACCTTGTTTTCACTCCAGATTTTTCCATCACTGACTCAAATGGCTGATGCACAGGAAGAGTAGATGAATGTACAAACATTGTTGACAAATGGAATACATGATGAAAAAATAGTATGGCACGATACAATTCACATATACGATGACTGGCTAAACAGGATGGCATTGCATGATTCACGTATATGATGCCTGGCTAAACAAGATGGCATTGCATAATTCACATATATGATATAGAAACCAACAAGTGGCATTCACACAAAGCAAATCTAAACTAAACTGATGGCATATAAGATGTATAAAGTAAGCAATGCGAGGCGCAATATGCATGATATGACAAACATCAGCATGCCAGGTTAGAGCAAACACCTCAGGGGGTAAATAGGAGTGATCGGTTCCCTCTGAACCCCACTCTGAACAGTTATCTTCCTCTGGAATACAACCTCGAATGGGGGGAGGGGGGGCACTACGCCCAGCATGGAGTGGCGTCTGCATGACATTATATTCCCACGCAATGGTCTTCTCTTTTTCTCCACATGTTCAGTACGGTTGTGTCCAATAACTGACATGCATAATAAAAAAAACGTAGTTAGATTATGTAAGGCCTAAGGGGTGCATGCAGAAATCAAGATTGATGGTAGCAACGAGTCGATA
Source organism: Thinopyrum elongatum (assembly GCA_011799875.1). Taxonomy (NCBI): domain Eukaryota; kingdom Viridiplantae; phylum Streptophyta; class Magnoliopsida; order Poales; family Poaceae; genus Thinopyrum; species Thinopyrum elongatum. The sequence continues at coordinate 320,578,226 of CM022299.1, read as the reverse complement.
GATCCAAAACTAATGATAGCGGGTAGATGATAACTTCTGTTAAAAAGGAGAGACGATGGCTCCTCTACTGTTTGTTGCCCACCCAACATGAACCACATAGAAGACCCGAGATGAACCAGATAGTAGACAGAGATACTATTTGTTGCTTCCTCCATATGTGCCCCACAGGCATTTTAAAACTCAAGTTTGAACATTAGTTTGGACATGTCTTAGACTCTAAGAGGTGAACAGGACGATAAAGTAGCAGGCAATAATAATCGATGTATAACGTAAGCAGACACGAAAGAATGCGACCTCTCTTCCGAAACTGTGTAGTCCTCAGGTTCATCTGCTTAGTCGATGATGGTAATGCAAACGGGAAAGAAGATCTGAGGCGGCGAAAGAAGGTCTGGAGGGGGATCTCTGCTGTGATGGATGCTTCCATTGATGGAGCACCTCAGGTGGGGTGGACGACGACACGGCAGGAGCGGGATAAAACACACATAGTTTTCTTTGACACCTATCTGTAAATGAAGTAAATATGTAAGGGCTCCTTTGAATTGGAGGATTCTAAAAATGCAGGGACAAGAAAAACATAGGAATATGATAGGAATGCACGTGCAAAATAGAGCATTTGCAAACACAGGATTTCTGTCAACCAGGGTGTTTGGTTCACATGAATTGGAAGAACACATGAATGGAAAGAAACATGGTCAAATTAAAGTTAAACCACATGAAAATATAAAGTTAGAATCTTATTGTGTCACTAATGCACTTAGTCCTGTTCTTCATGCATACGAATTTGAAAAGGACGTCCAAGTGGATATTAAAATTCCTACATTTTTTCTTTGAAAGAGACACCAAAGGAAAAATCCTCCAGTTTTGCTTTGCTCCATTCCTTCTAACCAAATGCATGAATAGTAGTACCATAGGAAACTTTCTAATTCCTATGTTTTCCTTCACTTTTTCTTTGAACCAGTGGCGATTCTAGTAGGCAGTCTTCAACTGTTTTTGTACTACTACTATTTTGGACCAAGCCAACTAGCTCAACTCCTAGGCCCATCTACACTCGCATGACTACTACCTCACTGCTTGTTATATGGGAGAAACTATTTGTATTTCTCATTACTACGTGTTCTCAGTGTGTCTTCTTGCCGGCATGAAATGGATATTTTTTTTAAAGGAAGCTTAAGTTTTTGAATATGTACTACATGTGCTCTATTGTACTCTGAATTCTTTTGAGCTTATATGGACAACATAAGTAGGTCCATTATTCTAGTTAAAAAATTATATCTAAAAAAATCAATTCAGTAATAGTACATGTTCCCGTTGTAATCTGAAATTTTGTGAGCTTATTTGGTCCACATGATTATGACATAATGTCTATCTTGCTAAACCGATTCAAATTATGGTTCAAAAGAACATTTAGTTTTCTCCTTGTTAATTTTGTGACCACCCTTCATTTCTTTCTAGATTTGCAACTGCTTTGAACCAAAGGATCCCTAAGTAGAGTAAAAAAGTGATGCATGAGTGTACAACCTTTTTGGCGTAGCCTTGTCGACCTCAGCATCATTGGATTGGTCGTGGAGTATGGTGTGGCTGGTGTGACTGTTGAAGGCGGGGAAGAAGATCTGAGGCCTCTGGAGACGGCACTGAGGGTACTGCTCCGCTGTGATGGACGGGTCCGTCGTTGGAGCAGCTCCGGTGAGGTGTACAACGGCGAAGCTGAAGCAGGAAAAGACAGACAATGTTAATCTGAAGTGGAATTTTAATAGTATCTACAATAGATGATGTAAAATACATCACCAAAAAGTGCAAGACGTCAAATGCATCAGCCGCACTGTGGCCGCTCCAACAGATGCTGTAAAAACTGTTGACTATGAACTTAACTGAAGAAACTGAATTTTACAGTCAAAACTGAATTTTACTGTCGGAACTGAATTTTACTGACGAAACTGATTGCACTAGTAGTAGAGCACTACAACAGAAGTTTAGGCCGCTCGAGAGCTAGTAGCAGAGAAGCAGTGATCTAAATCAGCAGCCGCTCGAGCAGGGAACACAGTAGCAGAGAGCAGCTTGTGTAGCAGCAACGGCTACGCTCGGAGCAACAACATGAGTGAGAGCTAAAGCAGCAACTCCTGTAGCTGCAGCAGGTTGTGTGGCAGTGCGAGCGAGAGTAAGGGAAGAGCAAAGAAGCAGAACGAACACGAGCAAGAGCAGAGCAGCAGTGCGACCGACAGCAAGAGCAGAGCAGCAGCACGAGCGAGAGACAGAGCCACAGCAACACCACGAGCAAGATCCGGAGCAGCAGTAGCTACTACTGGTGTGGACGTCACCCCCGAGGGAGCAACACCATGGGGGAGAGATGCCGTTGAGGAAGTGGTTGGCGACGCCGCCATCGATGGAGACACGCCATGGCAGCTGGGATCGAGCACAAGTAGCCCCGTGAGATCAAATAAAAGAGAAAATGCAGCAATGAGTGTAGAACCTCCTTGGTGGCGCCGACTAGGCCTCATCTTCGTTGGAGGGATTGGTGAGGGTGCTGCGGTTCCGGTCGGGCAGGTGAAGACGATGCTGTGGGGATGGAGGTGGCGCAATAGATGAGGCGAACATCGGGGCAGCTCCTTGGAGGTGGAGGATGGGGCGGCTGAACCGGCGAGACGATAAGATCGACGACGGATCCTCATCCGGTGCGGTGGATGAGGGACGTCGAGTTGTTATGGTGGACGATGTCGTCGGGGAAGAGGCTCTGACAGGGCGGCGGTCAGGTGGCGAATAGAGAACGGTGTGGGGCTTCGCGGGTTTTGGCGACCTCGGTGTACGAATGGGGGGCGGAGGGGATGAGAGGGGGGAACCATGGCTTAGGGACGCCCTTGTCTGAAATATGGGGTAAATTACGAAAGTACCCCTACCCGTTTGAACCATGGGACGTCGAGGCGGAATTTTCGGCTGAGGGATAGAAGGGGGATTTCGCGTGTCTGGGCGGCGCGACCGATTTCGGAGGAGGAGGGAGTTTTCACGCGTGTTGAAATTTCGGGATAATAAGGCGCGGGTTGAAGAGGCGGGAGTTTCGCAGCGCAATACATAAAGATGTTGGAAATATGCCCTAGAGGCAATAATAAATTGGTTATTACCATGTTTCCTTGTTCATGATAAATGTTTATTATTCATGCTAGAATTGTATTGACCGGAAACTTAAATACATGTGTGAATACATAGACAACACAGTGTCCCTAGTGAGGCTCTACTAGACTAGCTCATTGATCAAAGATGGTTAAGTTTTCCTAACCATAGACATGAGTTGTCATTTGATAACGGGATCACATCATTAGGAGAATGATGTGATGGACAAGACCCAACCATAAGCTTAGCATCAAATCGTTTAGTTTATTTGCTATAGCTTTCTTCATGTCAAGTATCTGTTCCTTAAACCATGAGATCGTGCAACTCCCTGACACCAGAGGAATACTTAGTGTGTATCCAAATGCCACTTCGTAACTGGGTGATCATAAAGGTGCTCTACAAGTATCTTCGAAGGTATCTGTTGGGTTGGCATGGATCAAGACTAGGATTTGTCACTCCGTATGACGGAGAGATATCTCTGGGCCCTCTCGGTAATACAACATCTTAAAGAACTTGCAAGCAATGTGACTAATGAGTTAGTCACGGGATCTTGTATTACAGAATGAGTAAAGAGACTTTCCGGTAACGAGATTGAAGTAGGTATGGAGATACCGACGATCGAATCTCAGGCAAGTAACATATCGCCGAACAAAGGGAATTGCATACGGGATTAACCAAATCCTTGACATCGTGGTTCAACCGATAAAATATCTTCACGGAATATGTAGGAATCAATATGGCATCTAGGTCCCGCTATTGGTTATTAACCGGAGAGGTGTCTTGGTCATGACTACATGATTCCCGTACCCGCAGGGTCGCACGCTTAACGTTCATTGACGCTAGAGTAGTATTGGGATATTTGATGATTGGTAACTAAATGTTGTTCGGAGTCCCGGATGAGATCCCGAACATCAAGAGGAGTCTCGGAATGGTCGAGAGGTAAATATTTATATATGGGAAGTCATATTTTGGGTTCCGGAAAAAGATGCAGTTTTTTCGGTATTGTACCATGAAGCTTTTAGAAGGTTCCAGAGGATTCCGGAGGGGTCCGGAAGTCCACAAGTGGGTCCACCATGACCCAAGGGCTGGCATGGGATGAGGGGAGGCGCCCTGGCCTTATTGGGCTAGGTGCACCAAGTCCTCAAAAGCCCATGTGGCTAGGAAAGGGAAAAAAAGGGGAGTCCTAGTAGGAATAGGATTGGACTTGGAGTCCAAGTCCTCTCCCCTTTGGCTGCACCCTAGGGCTTGGAGGGGCTGTTCCCCATGCCCCTCCAGCTATATATAGAGGGGAGGGGGCACCCCAAGAGGACACACCAAGCCCTTGGCGCCCCTCTCTCTCCTGTTACTCCGTAGTTCCTCTGTCCTTGTTCTAGTAGCGCTTGGAGAAGCCCTGCTGAACTAGCTCCACCACCACCATCACCACCACGCCGTCATGCTAGTTGTGATCCCATCTACTTCTCCGCCTTCTCTTTCTGGATCAAGGATGAGTAGACTTCATTGAGCCGCACGTGTGCTAAACTCGGAGGTGCCGTTCGTTCGGCACTAGATCGGTTGGATCGTGATCGGATCACGAAGAGTACAACTACATCAACCGCATTATATAAGCTTCCGCTTTCGGTCTACGAGGGTACATAGACACACTCTCCCCTCTTGTTTCTAGGCTTCTCCTAGATAGATCTTGGGTGTACGTATGATTTTTTTTATTTTCATGCTTCGTTCCCCATCAGTGGCATGATGAGCTAGGTCTATGCGTAGATGTATATGCACCAGTAGAACACAAAGAGTTTTGGGCGTTGATGCTCAAATTGCTTACCTCTCTTGTCTTATTTGGATTTGGCGGTATTGTGGGATGAAGCGGCTCGGACCAACCTTACATGTCCTCACACATGAGACCGGTTCCACCGACTAACATGCAACTTGTTTTGCATAAGGTGGCTAGCGGGTGTCTGTCTCTCCTACTTTAGTTGAATCTAATTTGACGAAGGCAGACCTTATAGAAGGTTAAAAGGAAACTTGATTATCACCATTTTGGCTTTGCGTAGCTAAGAACGGTTCTTGCTAGTTGCCCATAGCAGCCACATAAAATTTGCAACAACAAAGTAGAGGAAGTCTAACTTGATTTTGCAGGGCATGTTGTGATGTGGTATGGCCAAAACATGATGTGATATATGTTGATGTATGAGATGATCATGTTTTGTAATAGGTTCACGACTTGCATGTCGATGAGTACGGCAACCGATAGGAGCCATAAGGTTGTCTTTAATTTATTAATCGCCATGTAATTCCTTTACTTTATTGCTATGCGTTAGCAATAGTTGTAGAAGCAATAGTTGGCGGAGACGACCATGCGATGACACGATGATGGAGATCATGGTGTCATGCCGGTGATGATGGCGATCATGCCAGTGCTTTGGAGATGGAGATCAAAGGCACGAGATGATAATGGCCTTATCATGTCACATATTGATTGCATGTGATGTTTATCCTTTTTATGCATCTTATTTTGCTTAGAACAACGATAGCATTATAAGACGATCCCTTCACTTAATTTCGAGAAATTGTGTTCTCCCTGAGTATGCACTGTTGCAAAAGTTCATCGTTTCGAAGCACCTTGTGATGATCGGGTGTGATAGACTCTACGTTCGCATACAACGGATGTAAGCCAGTTTTACACATGCAGAATACTTGGGTTAAATTTGACGAGCCTAGCATGTACAGACATGGCCTCGGAACACAAGAGACCGAAAGGGCGAACATGAGTCACATAGTAGATATGATCAACATGAAGATATTCACCATTGATGACTACCCCATCTCACATGATGATCGGACATGGGTTAGTTGATTTGGATCATGTGTCACTTAGACAACTTGAGGGATGTTGATTTAAGTGGGAGTTCATTAGTAATTTGATTAACTAAACTAAATTATCATGAACTTAGTCTTAATTGTCTTTGCAAAATTTGTGTTGTAGATCAATGGCCCGTGCTATAGTTCCCCTGAATTTTAATGCGTTCCTAGAGAAAGCTAAGTTGAAAGATGATGGAAGCAACTATGCGGACTGGGTCCGTAACTTGAGGATTATCCTCATTGCTGCACAAAAGGCTTATGTCCTTGATGCACCACTAGGTGACGCACCCCCTCCAGCGTCGTCTGTGGATGTTGTGAATATCTGGCAGGCACGTTCTGATGACTACTCGATAGTTCAGTACGCCATGCTTTACGGCTTAGAACCGGGGCTCCAAAGACGTTTTGAGCACCATGGAGCATATGAGATGTTCCAGGAGCTGAAATTGGTATTTCAAGCTCATGCCCTGGTCGAGAGGTATGACATCTCCGACAAGTTCTTTAGTTGTAAAATGGAGGAGAACAGTTCTGTTAGTGAGCATATACTCAGAATGTCTAGGTTGCACAACCGCCTGACTCAGTTGGGAGTTAATCTTCCAGATGACTCGGTTATTGACAGAATTCTCCAATCACTGCCACCAAGCTATAAGGGCTTTGTGATGAACTATAATATGCAAAGGATGGAGAAAACACTTCCCGAGCTCTTCGCGATGCTTAAGGCCGCGGAGGTATAAATCAAGAAGGAGCATCAAGTGTTGATGGTTAAAAAGACCACTAGTTTCAAGAAAGGCAAGGGAAAGAAAGGGAACTTCAAGAAGAACGGTAAAGCAGTTGCCGCTCCCGTGAAGAAGCCCAAGGCTGGACCCAAACCTGAGACTGTGTGTTTCTACTACAAGCGGAATGGTCACTGGAAGCGGAACTGGCCCAAGTACTTGGCAGATAAGAAGGCTGGCAACATCAACATAGGTATATTTGATATACATGTTATTGATCTGTACCTTACTAGTGCTCGTAGTAGCGCCTGGGTATTTGATACTGGCTCGGTTGCTCATATTTGTAACTAGAAACAGGAGCTGCGGAATAAACGAAGACTGGCTAAGGACGAGGTGATGATGCGCGTCGGAAATGGTTCCAAGGTTGATGTGATCACCGTCGGCATGCTACCTCTACATCTACCTTCGGGATTAGTTTTAAACCTAAATAATTGTTATTTGGTGCCTGCGTTGAGCATGAACATTATATCTGAATCTTGTTTATTGCGAGACGGTTATTCATTTAAGTCAGAGAATAATGATTGTTCTACTTATATGAGTAATATCTTTTATGGTCATGCACCCCTTGTGAATGGTTTATTCTTGTTGAATCTCGATCGTAGTGATACACATATTCATAATATTGATGCCAAAAGATGCAAAGTTAATAATGATGGTACCACATATTTGTGGCATTGCCACTTAGGTCATATTGGTGTAAAGCGCATGAAGAAACTCCATGCTGATGGACTTTTGGAATCTCTTGATTATGAATCATTTGAGACATGTGAACCATGCCTCATGGGCAAGATGACTAAAACTCCGTTCTCCGAAACAATGGAGCAAGCTAGTGACTTATTGGAAATAATACATACTGTTATTTTCTTACCTTCACAGATGATTTGAGTAGATATGGGTATATTTACTTAATGAAACACAAGTCTGAAACATTTGAAAAGTTCAAGGAAGTTCAGAGTGAAGTGGAAAATCATCGTAACAAGAAAATAAAGATTCTATGATCTGATCGTGGAGGTTTATGTTTGAGTTATGAGTTTGGTATGCATTTAAGACAATATGGAATTGTTTCACAGCTCACGCCACCTAGAACACCATAGCGTAATGGTGTGTCCGAACATCGTAATCGTACTCTATTGGATATGATGCGTTCTATGATGTCTCTTACCGATTTGCCACTTTCATTTTGGTGTTATGCATTAGAGATAGCCGCATTCACTTTAAATAGGGCACTGTCTAAATCCGTTGAGATGACACCGTATGAGTTGTGGTTTGGCAAGAAACTTAAGCTGTCGTTTCTTAAAGTTTGGGAATGCGACACTAATGTCAAGAGGCTTCAGCCTGATAAGCTCGAACGCAAAGCGGAGAAGTGCATCTTCATAGGATACCCTAAAGAGACCATTGGGTATACCTTCTACCACAGATCCGAGGGAAAGATCTTTGTTGCCAAGAACGGGTCCTTTCTAGAGAAGGAGTTTCTCTCGAAAGAAGTGAGTGGGAGGAAAGTAGAACTTGATGAGGTAATCGTACCTTCTCTCGAATTGGAAAGTAGCACATCACAGAAAGCAGTTCCCGTGATGCCTACACCAACTGAAGAGGAAGCTAATGATGATGATCATGAAACTTCGGATCAAGTTACTACTGAACTTCGTAGGTCGACCAGGGTACGTTTCGCACCAGAGTGGTACGGTAATCCAGTCCTGGAAGTCATGTTGTTAGACAAAGACGAACCTACGAACTATGAAGAAGCTATGATGAGCCCTGATTCCAAGAAATGGCTTGAGGCCATGAAATCCGAGATAGGATCCATGTATGAGAACAAAGTATGGACTTTGGTGGACTTGCCCGATGACCGGCAAGCCATTGAGAATAAATGGATCTTTAAGAAGAAGACAGATGCTGATGGTAATGTCATCGTCTATAAAGCTCGACTGGTCGCAAAAGGTTTCCGACAAGTTCAAGGGGTTGACTATGATGAGACTTTCTCACCCGTAGCGATGCTTAAGTCTGTTAGAATTATGTTAGCTATTGCCGCATTTTATGATTATGAGATCTGGAAAATGGACGTCAAAACGGCATTCCTTAACGAGTTTCTTAAGGAAGAGTTGTATATGATGCAACCAGAAGGTTTTGTCGATCCTAAGGATACTAATAAAGTATGCAAGCTCCAGCGATCCATCTATGGACTGGTGCAAGCATCTCGGAGTTGGAATGTTCGCTTTGATGAAGTGATCAAAGCTTTTGGTTTTATACAAACTTACGAAGAAGCTTGTATTTACAAGAAAGTGAGTGGGAGCTCTGTAGCATTTCTGATACTATATGTGGATGACATATTGTTGATTGGAAATGATATAGAATTTCTGGAAAGCATAAAAGGATATTTGAATAAGAGTTTTTCAATGAAAGACCTCGGTGAAGCTGCTTACATATTGGGCATCAAAATCTATAGAGATAGATCAAGACGCCTAATAGGACTTTCACAAAGTACATACCTTGACAAAGTTTTGAAGAAGTTCAAAATGGACCAGTCAAAGAAAGGGTTCTTGCCTATATTGCAAGGTGTGAAGTTGACTAAGACTCAAAGCCCGACCACGACAGAAGAAAGAGAAATGATGAAAGTCATTCCCTATGCCTCAACCATAGGCTCTATAATGTATGCCATGCTGTGTACCAGACCTGATGTGTGCTTTGCCATAAGTCTGGTAGGGAGGTACCAAAGTGATCCAGGAGTAGATCACTGGATAATGGTCAAGAATATCCTGAAGTACCTGAAAAGGACAAAGGACATGTTTCTCATTTATGGAGGTGACAAAGAGCTCATCGTAAAGGGTTACGTCGATGCTAGTTTCAACACAGATCCGGATGACTCTAAGTCTCAAACCGGATACGTATTTATATTAAATGGTGGAGTGGTCAGTTGGTGTAGTTCCAAGCAGAGCATCATGGCGGGATCTATATGTGAAGCGGAGTATATAGCTGCTTCAGAAGCAGCGCAAGAAGGAGTCTGGATGAAGGAGTTCATATCCGATCTGGGGGTAATACCTAGTGCATCGGATCCAATGACTATCTTTTGAGCTATTGCCATTGCCAAGGAGCCCAGGTTTCACAAGAGAACCAAGCACATCAAGCGCCGCTTCAACTCCATTCATAATTATGTTAATGATGGAGACACAGAACTTTGCAAAGTACATACGGATCTGAATGTGGCAGACCCGTTGACTAAATCTCTTTCGCGGGCAAAACATGATCAACACCAAGACTTCACGGGTGTTAGATTCATAACTATGTAAGCTAGATTATTGACTCTAATGCAAGTGGGAGAATATTGGAAATATGCCCTAGAGGCAATAATAAATTGGTTATTATCATATTTCCTTGTTCATGATAAATGTTTATTATTCATGCTAGAATTGTATTGATCAGAAACTTAAATACATGTGTGAATACATAGACAACACAATGTCCCTAGTGAGCCTCTACTAGACTAGCTCGTTGATCAAAGATGGTTAAGGTTTCCTAACCATAGACATGAGTTGTCATTTGATAATGGGATCACATCATTAGGAGAATGATGTGATGGACAAGACCCAACCGTAAGCTTAGCATCAAATCGTTTAGTTTATTTGCTTTAGCTTTCTTCATGTCAAGTATCTGTTCCTTAAACCATGAGATCGTGTAACTCCCTGACACCAGAGGAATACTTAGTGTGTATCGAAATGTCACTTCACTTCGTAACTGGGTGATCATAAAGGTGCTCTACAAGTATCTCCGAAGGTATCTGTTGGGTTGACATGGATCAAGACTGGGATTTGTCACTCCGTATGACGGAGAGATATCTCTGGGCCCTCTCGGTAATACAACATCTTAAAGAGCTTGCAAGCAATGTGACTAATGAGTTAGTCATGGGATCTTGTATTACAGAACGAGTAAAGAGACTTGCCGGTAACGATATTGAACTAGGTATGGAGATATCGATGATCGAATCTCGGGCAAGTAACATATCGCCGGACAAAGGGAATTGCATACGGGATTAGCCGAATCCTTGACATCATGGTTCAGCTAATAAAACATCTTCGTGGAATATGTAGGAATCAATATGGGCAACCAGGTCCCACTATTGGTTATTGGCCAGAGAGGTGTCTCGGTCATGACTACATGATTCCTGAACCAGCAGGGTCGCACGCTTAACGTTCGTTGACGCTAGAGTATTATTGGGATATTTGATGATTGGTAACCGAATATTGTTCGGAGTCCCGGATGAGATCCCAGACATCACGAGGAGTCTCGGAATGGTCGAGAGGTAAAGTTTATATATGGGAAGTCATATTTTGGGTTCCGAAAAAAGATGCAGTTTTTCCGATATTGTATCATGAAGCTTCTAGAAGGTTTTGGAGGATTCCAGAGGGGTACGGAAGTCCACAGATGGGTCCACCATGACCCAAGGGCTGGCATGGGCTGAGGGGAGGTGCCCTGGCCTTATTGGGCTAGGCGCACCAAGTCCTCAAAAGCCCATGTGGCTAGGGAAGAAAAAAAAGGGGAGTCCTAGTAAGAAAAGGATTGGACTTGGAGTCCAAGTCCTCTCTCCCTTGGCTGTGCCCTAGGGCTTGGAGGGGCTGTTCCCCATGCCCTCCACCTATATATAGAGGGGAGGGGCACCCCAAGAGGATACACCAAGCCCTAGGCGCCCCTCTCTCTTTCGTTACTCCGTAGTTCCTCCGTCCTTGTTCTAGTAGTGCTTGGCATAGACCTGCTGAACTGGCTCCACCACCACCATCACCACCACGCCGTCGTCCTGGTTGTGATCCTATCTATTTCTATGCCTTCTCTTGCTAGATCAAGGAGGAGGAGACGTCATCGAGGCACACGTGTGCTAAACTCGGAGGTGCCGTCCGTTCGGCACTAGATCGGTTGGATCGTGATCGGATCGCGAAGAGTACAACTACATCAACCACGTTATATACGCTTCCGCTTTCGGTCTATGAGGGTATGTAGACACACTCTTCCCTCTCGTTGCTATGCTTCTCCTAGATAGATCTTGGGTGTTCGTAGGAATTTTTTTAATTTTCATGCTTCGTTCCCCATCAAAAGAGATGCTAGTTTGAAGTTTCAGGATAACAAGGCGTGGCTTCAAATTTCGTGAGAACAAGCTTAACGTGTAAAAACCAAAATAAAAGATAATTCACACCACACTAGAGGGATTCATGTCCCATTTTACTATATTACTACAAGTGCCATTAAAAAACAGCAACAAAAAACTAAAAAATAATGGAAAGAACAAGCTTAACGTGTACAGTACCAAATCAATTTGCATTTCCCTCAACAATAAAAAAAGGAATTCATACCTTCTAGCATATGGACTAAATTTGAGTCCATTTTCCTATTTGAATGGGATTGTACTCGGGTTAGTTATACCACCTTTTAAATATTATCTTCACAACACATGACATGAATATAGGAGTAGTAATTTTCCATTTAAATATGAACTAAATGTACATACGATCTCAAATTCAAATATCCATTTTATGTCGAATTTAAATCATAGTGCATGTATGCTCTAGCTAGATGTTCGGAATCTAAACCATGTTTGATACTATGTATAATTTGTTTAACACGCACAACACACACACACACACACCATTTAGATATGAGCTGTGAAAGCCACCCATCATCTCTAATTTGAATAGTTGTGTCCATGCATGGATGAAATGTGGCCAAACGATGCATGCCATCGGTATCTCAAGTTCAAATCAGTTTGACCTTGTTCGATGTGTATACAGTATAGCATGCTCGATTCAAAACTACACCACTCATATCTCAATTATATTCATGCATGCCAGGGTTTCAAACATCATGATCTCTTATTCAAATATTTGAATTCACTTTTATATTGATTATGACCTCACCAAGTCTTTTACACCCACACAGTCGTCTTCTCTTTATAGTTGTACCATTAACTTTCTCTTGTGCATGCATGCACACACACTTCCACTCGGCATTATCCATTGCACACACACAATCTTTTTCTTCAGGTCGGTCTCCCATGCATGCACGCACACACCTCCCCCTCTTCGTCACTGCGGGCCTTCTTTATCTCTCACATGCATGCATGCGCAACGATCGATATTCCTCTATGTGTGTGTATATATATAGCTAGGTCTTTCCCTATTTTCCACACACACCAATCGATCTATATCTCTAGTCAAGTCTCGCCCTCTTTCCCACATACACATCGATCAATCTACCTCTCTAGATAGGACTGCATAGCTAATACACATATTATCTATACATCGTCTCCCCTCTCATCAGCCTGCCTTTCGCTTCATCTCTCAGACGCGCGCATAGTGGCGGAGACAGGGGGCCAGCAAGGGCCCCGACCCCCCTAACATCACTAAATTGAGGCTAATATGCATGTGATCAGTAGATTAATTGCCGGTAAATTGGTTTAATCTGATGAACTGGCCCTCCCCAACAAGGATTAGCAATGCTTGGCCCCCTCATTTAATTTTCATGGCTCTGCCACTATGCGCGCAACCGCGCACATTCTCGCCCCCTCTCTTTAAATATCGATCTCGCACTTGTACACTCCTTCCCAGTCTCCCTCCAGTTGGCCCCTCACACCATCTTCCAGCACCCTCCCTATCCCAGTGCTTGTACGCTCGTAGAGCTCTTCCCTCTATCTGTCTCTATCGATATCTCGCGCAGACGACCCTTCCCCTCCCTTCTCATATATCACCCCATGCACATACTTGTATGTATATAGGCCTCTCTTTCACACAAATTGCATTGACACGTATTCCCTCTATATCCCCTCACACACATAAATTCATGAATCTCCCGTGATTTCTTGCACACACCATGTCTCTCTCTCTCTCTCACACACACACACACGGACTACGTGTATGAAAGAGAAGAGGTGCATGCACGCACTCGTTCCCACATACAAACGCGCGGGGTGTACGGTGGAGCACATTTGTACAAGAAATGTGCGTGTAGAAAGGCTTTAGATGACGTGGCACTCGTAGGGCTCTCCCAGCGCCTACGCTCACCTCCCCACCTCGCCCATCGAATCCTGCCATGGATAATCCCTTAGATCCCAGCATCCCATGGGCTTCCCTCTCGCTGCGGCCCAGAGCACTGCCGCCTTTGAGCAAAATCCACATGTGTTTCATAGGGGATCCATTGCTCTGGAATCACAGATCGGTGGCGCCAGAGGACATGCCAGGGCTACGTTGCAGGTGGTGGGCAGCAAGGGCAAATCAGATCGAGGAAGCGTCGCATCGATTGGAGACAAGTTCGAAGGAGTTGCACCTCGCGAAGCACAAGGCGGAGGTGCAAATCAATCTCAGGGAGAGATGCTGAGGGATGTCAGCATCTGGCAGCGTAACATTGATTTTGAGCTGGGGCGAATGACAAAGATCATATTCACGAAGTCGACTGCGGAAGAAAGAACGCGCATGCCTGCGGTATGGGATGAGCAACCGGTGAAACTATTCAAATGGGCGGTAGGAGAAGCCAAATCATGGAACCAGCTGTGGTGGGGGCCCTGGGCATGCATCGTAGGCGAGGTGAGCTGCCCTCCTTCCTCGCCAGCGATGCAGTGACCTACTCGGTTGCTGCTGCAGTGAACTTGCGGTGCCATGGCGATTTGTAGCCATGACAATCACTCCATATATATGTATTGTATTTCTGTGAAAATACTTGGTCATTTGGAAAAAGATGGTAATTGATTTATCATGAGTTTTTGAATGCTTCGTCATGACAATCACCCAATAGCCACAAGTATCCATTGCATAATACTTGACGGTCGGTCGCACAAACAGACGGTCGATCGGACCCATGTCTCACAAAAGGGACATGCATCGGCTTGGTCTGACATGTACGACCAAGTACATTACTAACATGTGTGACTGCATGTGAGCAGTACTTGAAATTTGTGTTCTAGAAAACTCATCGGGAGCCGTTCCGGGCTTCGATACCAAAACCATCAATAAATCTTTAGCTTGTTTCCCATCACATTCCAAAGTAGTACTACCATGCTATAATTAAGTGCAAACCTATTCACACCTATCAAACCTGAACGTGTTCCCACTATGCAGCTTTTAGTACTAGTACTAGTAGGTTATAAAAAGGGGAACTACCTAGTAAAAAATTACTCTACCTTCCTCCTCATAAGTCTTTCTTGTTCGTCCTTCCTTTTCATGGCCAGTGTAAAGAGCTCTAGGTCAAGAATTACTAGTAACAAGGGAGAGATGACCAAGGCCGCAGAAAAAAGGAGAGGGCTCGCCGCCTCGCGGAGGCCTCAAAAGATCTCTCATCGGCAGGCGAGGGCTCTCAGGAGCGCACTAGTCATGAAGGCGAACATGCTGAGCTGGCAATGCTGGAGTCGTTATCCCTCGATGACGTGCCTGCTCAGCTTAATAAGCAGAAGGAGTTGACCGCCAGCTTGGTGAAGCTACTGAAGGTCGTGGAGGCGGCGAAGAAGCAGTTAGGACTTTGCGCCCAGCAACCTTTCATGAAGTAGAGAGCAGCGACCCAGACTTTTGTCCGTGTCTTCCTTTTTTATGGGGGGGGGGTAATCTTCCTTCTTCTTTTGCCCCTGTGTCTTCTTCTTTTGCCACTGTATCTTTCAGGTGTTGCATCGCATGTGTCCCGTTCTCTGTGAGGTATGAATAGAACAATGCTAACGATGAGCGGCGCTGTGGGATCGATCATAAGCAAATTAGATCATTTTTATTGCCATATCGCACTGGGCTGCTGTGTTCTATACTCCGTCGTACTAGTACTCCAGTGAAAAACTAGAATATACCGCATGGTTCTTTGCTCCTCCTCTGGTTGCTGGCAACAATTATACTTCCTTTCGCCGACATGTGGGACCTCCAGCAAGCGAGTTGACATGTCATGCCCCAGATTACCCGGGTGGTAGCACCATAGTAATAATGACTATAATGAGCAGTCAAATCACAAGGCTCCACCTTCCAGCAGTAACGAGCCGTCAAATCACAAAGGTCCTCGCCTCTCTGTCAAATCGACTAGGCGAGACTGCCCCACCCTCGCCTTTTAAATATAGTTTTGTACATTAGTAGTATCGATGAATTACGCCATGGAGCAAAACTAACAAGATGAAATTAAAGAAAAAATGTGGTACATATATAGAACGCTCGTCGCCAAATTATGCATAGTACTATTAAAAAAGCTAGTACGTGCTTAGATGGGGTGATAAAGTCTATTAAAAAATTAGCATACCTATTTAATTCTTTGACAACTAAACTCCTTCATGCTTTGGGTAAACTTCTCTTATTTAAGTTTTTTTAGAATTACTTCTCTCATTTAAGTGTTTTGCGTATATGGCATGCTTAGAGCATGGTTAATAGTATAGCCAACTGCTGGCCATATGATGTTGGCCATATCATATATAGTCATCACTTGTAGTCACTCATACATAGTACATATATAACGTGAAGAAACGAGTGGTAGTACTAACTACAAGATGAACTGTAGGAATACTAGTACGTACTAAAGAGTTCAAGTAAAGAGAAAGAACATAACATAGTTCTGCTGGGGGCTCAGCACAACACACCCCTGAAATAAAACTAAGCACCCTATAATTAAACTAAGCAACTAATCTGGTAGACACTACATTAGAACGGGCATGAGCAACGACACTGCCACCTTACTCGCAGTCCTCGTCCATGTCCTCGACTTCGTCCTAGTCCCTCTTCCTCTTCGCCGACACTTCTTTGCTTGAACCGCACACTAGGCTCTGGCTCTTCATCCAACCCTTGTAGATATTCAAACAAAGGTAGGCATCCATTGCTGCGCACTGGATGTGGACTTTATCTATTTCATTCCACTCCCATGCACGATGAAACATGTAGGGAGGTTTCGTCAGTTTACCGTACGAAGGATCAACCATGGCTCCTGCTAGGGTCAACATTGAAGGCTGACGGGACAACATGAGCCTTTTCTTCTGGAGGTAAAAGGGCTAGCCTACAATGAGGCCTATCCGATCCAGGACTTCCTTGTCGTTCTTAAAGTCTATAGTAACGAATTTGACTCTTTCATTCGCGAGGAAGTTCTTAAAATCCTCGCACTTAACATTGGCATGACTTATGTGGTAGACCAAGCACAAGTTATGCACGCAAACCTGGATCACGATGGGCTTCTTCTTCTCTTCCTCCTTTAGATTCTTCTCTGGTCCCAGGACTGTGGTGTACTCAACATCTTGCCCAGTGACCCACTCATCACCATTTGACTTTTTGAACATGCGTTTGAAGTGAGCAAGGCATCCTTTCACCGTCGCGGAAGAACGGGTGTAGATGACATCGAACTCATCGCTGGTGATGGTTTTAACCTTGTACTCACCGACGATCATGGTGATTTGGGAGGCCATAGATTTTGGAGGAGGGTTAGGAGAAGTGGAACTGCCGTAATGTGAAAGGACGGGACGACTTGGAGCGAACTGATGTAAGGTTAAAGGACGGGGACGAGTAGGAGCAAACTGCTAGCGGTTTTCCGATTGTAAAAATGCTGAATAGGGCGTGTGAACGGTGGGGTAGTGGCTTGCCCGGTGGATAAACGGCTGCATGCCCGGTACTATGGGGGCCCAATTAGATGTCATGTCTACTAGACCCACTTCGTAGGCCTGATAGTATAGCATCTGCATGTTCGCACGTCAAGCATCGGGAAACTTTCAGGTGATACGAAACTTTCCATGCTCCCATGATACGGGCTTCTGAGAGCCCTTGGATCTGAGATCGAACGGTTGCATGCCGTGATTCTGGACCTATGGGTGAATATCATATCCTGGAGGGCCTTTCTGCAAATTTTCAGTAACTTAGCATGCGGCCGTTCGATCTCAGATCCAAGGGCTCTCAGCAGCGCGTATCATGGCCGCACCTACCATGACCGTCGCCTCGCTCGCGCCCTTTGAGATTTCAGACGGCAGTAAATGAGCATTTTTTGCCTACTTTGCATGCATGAAACTAATTCCTCCGTCCAGGTGCATTAGGCTATGTGATGTTGGCATGTCATATATAGTCATCACTTATAGTCACTCATACAACAAGGTTAGCTATAAGGTTGCCTATAAGAGGATTTTTTTTACTTCTCTCTATCTTTTTCTTCGTAGTATTTATTGCATTTGCCAAGGAGTACGTATATAAGAGCAAGTATAATAAGGTACAATCATCAGGCTATATGGATTAAACAATTATATTTGTGCTGAGTTGGATGAGAGAGAAGAGGAGAGAGAAGGAAAGCAGGTTGTAGATTAACAGCCGACTGCAGCACGGACTCCAAGAAACATTGTGAGAGTGTACGATGGGCCATACATTAATAAAGTAGTACTACTTAAGAACTAGCTACTATACATGTTGGCTATTAGGTTGACTATGTGACATGGCAACCCCATATAGCCGGTTGTTGGCTATACTATTAACCATGCTCTAAGTAGCTAGGGTCTTGCATGAGAGCCCACTCCCACTATTTTCCACGTTTCTCTCCTCCACATAAGCAAAAGTGCCATTTAAGCGGGCTATAAGCCCATTATTGTAGAGTACTTGCTCTTAGCACGTGTATACCATGGAGGGGATCAGGGGAGACTCACCCCGGTTGTAGCACCACAGTAATAACGATAATGGCCAGTCAAATCACAGGGCCCCACCTGTCAAGCAATAACAAGCCATCAAATCACACAGCCCTATGTTTCCAGCAGTAAGTTGAATCTGCTACTCCCTCATCCTCCCTGCCTCTCTGTCGAACCGACTAGGAGAAACTGCTCCGCCTACCACACAGGAAAAGCCCCGCCCTTGACTTTTAAATATAATTTTGTATCGATGGATTGCACCATGGAGCAAAACCAGAAGAAAACGGTGGTACATGTATACAGCATGCCCATCGCGTTCGCGTCGTACCCAAGACGGTCAGTCGGTCTGGCACGCCGCTCACCGAATGGAACACGTGTCATGATGTCTACTATGCAACCTTCTTCTTGTAGACTCGTGTTGGGCCTCCAAGCGCAGAGTTTTGTAGGACAGTAGCAATTTTCCCTCAAGTGGATGGCCTAAGGTTTATCAATCCATGGGAGGCGTAGGATGAAGATGGTCTCTCTCAAACAACCCTGCAACCAAATAACAAAGAGTCTCTTGTGTCCCCAACACACCCAATACAATGGTAAATTGTATAGGTGCACTAGTTCGGCGAAGAGATGGTGATACAAATGTAATATGGATGGTAGATATAGGTTTTTGTAATCTGAAAATATAAAAACAGCAAGGTAACTAGTAACAAAAGTGAGCAAAAACGGTATTGCAATGCTTGAAAACAAGGCCTAGGGTTCATACTTCCACTAGTGCAAAGTCTCTCAACAATGATAACATATTTGGATCATATAACAATCCCTCAACATGCAACAAAGAATCACTCCAAAGTTTCTATCAGAGAACGTAGGACAAAAACATGCATCAACCCCTATGCATAGATTACCCCAATATCACCCCGGGAATCTGCGAGTTGAGTGCCAAAACATACATCAAGTGAATCAATAGAACATCCCATTGTCACCACAGATATCCTATCGCATGACATACATCAAGTGTTCTCAAATCCAATACTCAATCCAACATAACAAAACCTCAAAGAGCAAGACTCAATTCATCACAAGAAGGTAGAGGGGGAGAAACACCATATGATTCAACTATAGTAACAAAGCTCGCGATACATCAAGATCGTGCCAAATCAAGAACATGAGAGAGAGAGAGATCAAACACATAGCTACTGGTACATACCCTCAGCCCCGAGGGTGAACTACTCCCTTCTCATCATGGAGACCGCCGAGATGATGAAGAAGGCCTCCGGTGATGGTTCCCCCCTCCGGCAGGGTGCCGGAACAGGCTCCCGATTGTTTTCTCATGGCTACAGAGGCTTGCGGCGGCGGAACTTCTGATCTAGGGTTCTTTTCGGAGGTTTCTGTATATATAAGAGTATTTGGCGTTGGAAACAAGTCAGGGGGACACCCGAGAGGACCACAAGCCCTAGGGGCACGCCCTGGGGGGTGGGCGCCCCCTTGGCTTGTGGCCTCCTCGGTCACCTCCTGGCACATCTCCGGTGCTCCGTGGGTCTCTTCTAGTTCATAAATGATCACCGTAAATTTTCAGGTCGTTTGGACTCCGTTTGATATTCCTTTTCTGTAAAACTCAAAAACAAGGAAAAAACAGAAACTGGCACTGGGCTCTAGGTTAATAGGTTAGTCCTAAAAATAGTATAAAATAGCATATTAATGCATATAAAACATCCGAAAGAGATAATATAATAACATGGAACAATAAAAAATTATAGATACGTTGGAGACGTATCACGTCATCTTGCGTTTACACACACATGTGGGACCGCAATTGAGCAACCGACCATAGGCACACTCCCTCGTCCCCACAAGTCGAATGAGTTAATAGAAGATAGAGACGAGCGATAGTACTGGAGCAGTGCTGTACACACGTCGTAGCGTGGACGATCCATGCATGACACAGGAGATCAGTTCGTCCATGCATGTGACCAGACTCCAGTAGACGGCTGCATTTGCTACCATCTACATATCGTGCACGCTGTGTTGTACAAAACATACAGGCTGTAGTTCTGATGAGAAATCTCAAAAAAGGAGCACCAGGTATATACATTACCAATAAAATTTGAATCCATTTTGGTATGAATACAAATCTATTCCAGTCACTATAGGCGGCTAGGGCAATCTCTCCCCTCCATGCTTCACCGGTGATCCCGTGGATTCGCCCTTCCCCTCTTCCCATCGCTCTGTCGACCAGTGGCAGAAAGGGGAATCCTGGTCCCTCCGCTTCGGTTATTAGTTTATGCTAGGGTTTTTTTAGTCCTGGCACGCACAGAGCTCACGCAGATGTCGGTGCTTCTTCTCCGAGTTTCTCTTTCGGGCTCCGATCCTCCTTGAGCTCGTTCGTCTACACATAGTCGATGGAACTCCAGCGTAGATTCTTGCCATCTCCTTTGGGGCGGTTAGGTTAAGGTTTCTTGTCATCTGGCAAGATTAGGTGTCATGTGCTTCGGATCAATGCGAGGGTTAAACAATGACAACTGCATTCCTCTAGGGCGCTGGTCATTGGGGGAACATGCATGTAGACTACTCGACTGCAATCAAGGTCAAGCCGGCTACGTTAATTAGGACAGTGGTGACATCGATTGACGCCTTTTCTATGAGTTTGTCTTTAATTTGAGCTTTGATCCTCTTCTAGTTTGTCCGTCGGGACGTAGTCCATGGAGCTCTAGCGTAGATTCATGTTGTCTCCTTGGGGCAGTGAGGTTATGGTTTCTTGTCAGGTAGCAATTTTTGGTGTTATGTTAATCAGGTGCTTCAGATCAAAATGACGACAACTTCACCTCCGAGGCGCTGCTCCTTAGGGGCACGCGCATGAAGACTCCTCGACATTCATTGACGAGGTCAAGCCGGCTCCGGTAGAATAGCAGCGATAGCAACACATCGACGACTCATTCTGACTGCAGTTGGTCGTTTGGTGGTCTTCGAATCTCGATGTATTTTTCATGGAAGGCGCTTTGTACCACTGGCGAACATTCATAATAGACCCGTCCATTTAAAAAAATGTTGCATATAGTTTATGTCCAAAAACAGAACAAAGATTGATGTCCCTTTACATTTTTTTCAAACGCTAAGATCATGAATTTTCAAAATTTCGATTTCACTTTCTGTTGAAAACAAATACATTTCAAGCTCTAGCTAGCGATTTGAAATGCAAATTATGCATGTTTTATATGTATAATGTGGTAATCAAACAAAATGCATGGTGTGCCTCCATTTAGTTGTGAATTGCGAAAGCCACACATTACCTCAAATTCAAACTACTTTGTCGATGGATGCAATGTGTTCAAACGCTGCCATCCACATCTCAATTTCAAATGAGTTCGAGCTTGTTCATTCTATATTTTCACCCGTGATAATTTGACCCGTGTGGTTGTTCGATTAATCGAGGACCGGTGACCAGAAGTGAACGATATAAAGTGCGACCTGACACGTATGCCATTTGAAATGATTGTTTTTATGGAGAGAGAAAAGAAAACTACTCCACTATATAGGCAGGAGCCTTCACGCTTGCTTGCTAGGGTTGATCTCTTCACACACTCTCGTCCTCTCCAGATCTAAACATGACAGGGGTGGCCACACTCTCTCTCTGCTCACCACTGGTCATAGATCCGACTGGATCCCCTTCGTCGGGGAAGGTGAGAAGGTGCAACGTTCACGCGATCGTCGTCGGCGACGGCTCTGACCCACTGCCGACACGTCTCGATCTGCGTGCCTTGTTGTTCTCTCACACGCAACACCGGCTAGGGAGGGCCTCCGACAACTTCTTCCTCGTTGCCGTAGTGTGGGAAGATCCGGCCTCCCGCCGCCCACCTAGCCACACCCCGACAACCCTCAGGTATAACTTCCTTCAAAACCGGCCTTGCTCTACTGCCCCAGCTTCTCACGTTGCTGCATGTGTACCTTTTTCTACTTCTCAGCCCCCTCATAGATAGGATCGATCGGCTATTCGAAATGCACCTAAATTTTTACTATTAAGAGGTAAAACTACTTCATGCAGTCGAGTCTAGTACTTGGTTTAAATCGGGAAGAAGGGGGGGGGAGTTGTATCCTGAATCTAGGACTTGGCCGAAAGAGAAAAGAATGGGGGCGAAAAGTAGCAGAGACTGGCTATCCAACTAGTATCTTGGTCTAAGAGGGAAATAATGGGAAACACAGTACAAACTTGACCTATTGGTTGGAAAAGGAAAGAAAGTGGGGACTGAGGGACAAGTCAACAGAGTATGTCCAGCACTAGATTTGTTGCCCTCGCACAGTAAAAAGTGGCTATACTGAACAAAAATGAGACCAACCTAGATATCCTGTTTGGATGTTTGTTGCCCCGAGCCCGTCTAATCTAATGCCACTTGTAAAATATAGCAATCCCATTGTTAAAGTAAGGACACGTTAAATCAATGCTGTTTTTAATGTAATGCCTCCAGTAATATGAATCAACTAGATCATTGATGACGCGCATTGCTGTGCCCAGTCTTGGCTCTTAGGGCCTGTTCAGATCAAAGGGGAGGAAACCAGAGGATTGGAGAGAGAAAAGAAAATGAAAATGATTGAGTGTAAAAAAAAGGAAAGGAAGACGTTGTATAACCCTGCAGACTTGGCGTTCGGTACACGAAAAAAACCCTAAGGACAACAACTCAAGTGGGTCCCATGTAGGGATTTTTAAGTGTTATAAAAAATCAACACTTGCTGCAGTTCTTGTATACGTGGGTCCTATGTGCATAGATCAATCCAGCGTGGGTCCCAACATGCATGATTCAACAACTTTCTTTCTTTCTTTCACTGCCTCGGGCCTATGCAAAAACATGAGGGGTGACTGGATGTTTATTTTCCTATAAAAACGGAGGCTAGAGAAACTTTTCGGAGGATTGGTCAAGAGGGATTCCTATGTGCAGAACAAGGTAGAAGGTGTCGATTCCTCAGGAACGACCATTCCTTCAGTTTTCCTCTGTTTTTCCTACGTACCTGGCCTTAATTGTTAGGGATGAATAAAGTATTTTTTACGTATTTGTATGGGATTTTCCTTCAAGTGTATATGTGCATACACAACCTGCACTTGAAGATAGTGTTGATGACACATCATAAGAAAGAGGCATGGTCGATGAGAGGTCGGCCATTGCAGTGAGCAGGCCGGGCGCTGCCGAGGTGGCGGCGGGAGGGGGAATATCTCGCTCTCGCTCTCACTACTTTCAAAGTTTCGAACCAAAACAGTGTCTTTTCACGTACTCTGTCCTGAGAAAGTGCATGTTTAAAGTGATTCCTTGTTGCTAGTCCAAGCGCTCAAGTCTTCAGATCAGGACCATGATGTCAATGGCATTTTGTTCCGAGAGATTAAATGCTTTACTCGTTTTAACTTTTGCACTTTTACTTGTTCATTTTACCCAAGGGCTTGTAATAAATTAGCAGGCGCTCTTGCGAATCTTGGTTTTTTAGACAAACTTGTGAATTTTGGTGCAAGTTCAGGACTCGCGTCCCCAGCTGTATGGCTGCACGGTGCCCCTAAGAGCAAGTACAATAATGTGACATAAGCAGGCTATAAGAAATAAAATATTATATCTTTGCTTAGTTGGAGGAGAGATAAGAGAAGAGAGAAGAGAAGCGGGCTCTTGCTTAGTAGCCGGCTGCAACACGAGACACAAGACACTTTGTGAGGATGTAAGATGGGACAACTATTAATAAAGTAGTACAGATTTAAAACTTACTATTGTCCATGCTGGCTATGAGCTTGGCTCCAGATGACATGGCAACTCCTTAGAGCCAACCATTGGCTGTATTATTAACCATGCTCTAATTTTGTGCGTGGTATGGTAGCCAACGATATTGCTGAGTTCTGTGGTTAATGGAATAAATAGCATTCCTTCTAAAAAAACTACTCTGTCCCGGGCCAAATCAGTGTTCTTTTTTCAAGTACTGTATCGCTCAACAAAGATTCATTACCAAGTTTTTTATAGAATATTGGATCAAGTCAAGCTGGGTACCCATAGTCTATTAGGTACATCACTTGCATACTTCATATATGCGTCTTGCCATTGAGTCTATGCATAAACCTACCTGTAGATGTACCACCTTCTTGCTTTGTTTCCAGAGCCACACAATAGTAATCCCCTATTATCCTCTATGGTGTTGCAAACACATAATGATTGAATGAACTATGCTAGATCTATGTATGAGACAAATATTTAATTCCAAAATATGATAGAGAATAAATTTATATATCAGTTCAGTAACAATGATTTGCAGCCTTCTTGAAGCTCATAAAACACGTTGTCTACAGAAGTGTAGAAACCTGCAAAAACTGATCTGCAGCAGGCCAGCAACACAGATGGTTCAGTCCAAATTTGAGACTCATATTGATTCAATACCAAACAGGAAATCCATTCCCTAAGTGACCTTCAGAATAGAAAAAATAAAAGGAGTAATATTAATTAAGGAAGATGTAATACGTTATTTTATGTACCTCGCTGATTGAAATGCCAATGCAAAGGATAGATGAGTGCAACGTGTGATGTGTTTCCAGTTTCCACAGGTTTCCAATGGAGCAAACTTGTCAAGGATTGGCAGTAAATCATGTGGCATTTCTAGTTTCCAGTTTGTATAATCGTGAAGTAGTCGGCGAGATATGTGGGATTTTTCTTCTACGTGTGGTGCCTACCGGTTTTATTGGCGTGTTCTCTATTGTATGTAGGGAAAAAGTCGGAAGGAGAACCATGGTGTTTTGCTCATTTTAATTTGGGAAGCACAGTATTTTTAGAATATGCAGATTGTGATGTCGACGCATCAGCGCATTGTTCGACATTTGTATGTTTTGTTCGTTTTGGTATGGGAAATAGTGATCTAATTAAATAACCTGATAAATAGGGCAGGTACAGTAGGATGTACTTTTGATTATTTCAAACAATCATACAATGCACAGTTTATGAGATGAGGCATAATTAAAGAAGGCATAAACTGGTACTGACTTGTCCGTTAAGCCCCTCCCAATGCTCCACCTTGTACAGGTGCTAAGGCTGTCATGTAGGCAAAAAGTCGGATGTGGCAAGGTAATTAAGAGGAGAGAGATGAGCGTGGTGACCCCAGGAAGAGACAATGCCAAGTGTGAGAACCTAGGCAAAACAATTAAATGGAAGAATTCCACAAATGCATGAAGAACTTTAGTTGCAAAATCATTAAATGAATGATGCTTAGCACCAACAAGTTAAGCACCTATGCATTGAGGGCTTTAGTTGCTAAAGTTTTTAATGTTCTTAGCACCTCATGTAAGCACCAATGCATTGGAAGTAGTCTTAGCGGTTAGCCATTGGATCAGCTGAAAGACGAAAGAAACCAACTAGTACGTAGCTGGAATTCCTACTTGGATACAATATGCAAGTATATGTAGACAACAATTGAAAATTGGAAGTAGCGCATCACCTTCTAACCAAGCAGAGTTGGAACGGCTGGAGACCTAAGCATCACCCGCAGGCCCTGATCACCCATCGAGTCTGTGCTATAGAGTGGTTTGCGAAAATGAGCAGAGTGGGAAAGGAGCAGCGGCAAGGTTGGGATTTTATAGGCTCGCATGAATAGACGGACACGCGATTAACCTCTCAATCAATCGATTGGCATGAATATATGAATACGCGATGAAACGGACCTGCCCGGAGCATCGATTGGCATTAATGGCCGATTAACCTATCAATCAATAGTACTTCACGATTGAACTTCACCGCTGTTCGTCGCCACACCCCATCCCGCCGCGCCGCTCGCGTCCGTGTAGCCGAAAGGCGTCTGTGCGACCAAATAGACCATGGAGGCGATGCCCATCGCGTCGGTGCCATCCAGCGCAGTCGCCGTTGCAATCCGAGACCACACATCGGTTGGCACCCACTTCGGTCATCCATGGTGAGGCGCCGCCACACGAGGCTGTGACCGAAAGACACTAGAGTCACGACCGTCCATGTTTTAGGGTCGTAAGCGTTGGACGGGATCCTAGTAGAGGCCTAGTAGGCCCAATTGTATCTCCGATGCCCAAAAAACCACTGGAGCAGCGGCCCGAGAAGGCTAGTGCAGCCTGTACGCGCGATTTAGCCTGTACAACGTGATTTAGGTGGGATTAAGGGAAAATCTGACAGCCGGGAGTGACGATCTAATAGCTAGAATTGCTAATAGCCTGAGAGGGCAGGAAAGGTGCTCAGTTATAATGTATCTAAATCTCACTGTTTTTCATGTCCTGCTATATTTCCCATTAAGATAAGTAAGTTGCTTCTTTTCGTTAGAAATGCAACTATCCTGGTCCGTATACTCTCCCGTGCCCTTATACCAACTCTTTAGCAGCTGTTAATCTAATGTTGCTAGTAAAATGAAGCGATGGCACCATTAAAGTAATGGCGTATTTAATGGTTGTCATGGCTAATCTTAATGCCCATACTAATATCTAGCAATGCTGCTGCTTTAGAAATTGCTACTGTCCTTGTATGATTGCCATTCAGATAAGGAACATGCTTCTTTTCATTTGATGTATATTTCATCACTTGTTAGTCACCCTCCTTTCCACCTTTTTGTGCAAACAGAGATATATATATTTCATCTCGTGGAACTCTGCGGCTAATCTCGTCCAACACTTAATTAGCCGTCACCGTCACCATAATGGCACTTTCCACATATTTGTGTCACGAATATGGACGCTAGATCTTAGTTGAGACTACAAAAAAAATACACTTCCATGATAATACGTGTTTGTCATAGTAGGTCACGTTTTCTGTCATGCATGTACATCCATGATGATTTTATGACAGAATCAAGATAGTCATACCTGTGCTGTCATAGAAGTGTTGCATGACAATACCAAAATTATCATCACGGAAGTGTCCACTTCCATGACGATAAATGGCGCGTCATGGAAGTGCTTTCGTCAAGGGTAACCGACACGTGGCATCCACCGTAACGGGTCGCCGTTAAGCTATCAGGTTTCGGTTTGGATCCGATAACCCGTTAACAGCCCGGACCAATGGGGATTTTCCACGTGTAAAATTCTCATTCGCCCGCAAATCCACGTGTCGGCCCAGCGTTGGGACAGTTGTCATCCAGCGAATGGACGGGACGCGCCTATGATACGTCGACACGTGGCTCGGCCCAACAGTGGCCCATTCAGGTCAAAAGGTCGGCCCGGTTGACCTGGTCAAAAGGTAACGGCCGACCCACTTAAAGCCTGCTAGCGGCCTGTTCGCATATAGCCCATTTACAGCCCGCTAACTCACGACCCATTATGGCCTATCCGAATTAGGCCCAGTAGAGTCATCTGGGGCGTCCAATATGATTCCAGCCAGTTGTAACTTCCAGCCCATGTATGGCCCACGACGTCTTTCGGCCCATATGAGGCCCTTTGTAATTCTTGGCCCATTAACGGCACGTGGTGAAACTGGCCCGTAATGAACAATGTATGGCTTTATACCCATTAACGGCCCATTATTCCATTGGGCCGTTTCTAGCCCGTGTTATCTTTCGGCCTTCTCAGGGCCCATTTATTCTTGGGCTGATTTGCAGCATTCGATTACTTACGGTC
The DNA here is from genome assembly GCA_011799875.1 of Thinopyrum elongatum. Classification (NCBI taxonomy): domain Eukaryota; kingdom Viridiplantae; phylum Streptophyta; class Magnoliopsida; order Poales; family Poaceae; genus Thinopyrum; species Thinopyrum elongatum. The sequence goes on along the minus strand of CM022299.1, from coordinate 320,550,358 downwards.
CGTTACTGGCCTGTTCCGGTTGTGGGCCAAATTCAGCCAGTGGTTAAAGTCGGCCCGTTTGTGGCCCGTTAATCCGTTGGGCCGTTTTCATAGTGTCATCAAATACGGCCGATTAACGACGGCCCGTTATGGTTGGCCCATGAACGGACGATTCCAACTCTAGCCCGTTTACGGCCCATAATGCGGTCCGTTATTGGCCCATGTTTGGCCAATCGATCATACGGCCCGTAGAAGGCCCATTGTTTCTACGGCCCGTAGAAGGCCCATTGTTTCTACGGCCCGTAGGAGGCCCATGGTCACTGCAGTAAATATGTAGCCCATGGTTATTGTGGCCTAGTTTTAAAAAATAGGTTATTGCGGCCGCTAACAAACCGCGGAAAAAGAACTGCACTGACTTCAAGCAAACAAATAAACAAGACAACAAGGAAATAAATAAGCAAGCAACTTACACTAGGCTATCACGGCTATTACACATATTATATCCACTAGGCATCAAAGTTCGCCACCAGTGCAAATATGGGGAACAAAGCAGCATATTACATACACTAGTTGTCAAAGTTGGCGACCAGTGCAAATAAACGCCGCAACAAAACAAGTCCAGCACTGAAACCACTTCACAAGAGCTCAAGAAACAATATCCTGGGTATCCACCATGCTGGCAAGACGCTTAGCAAGCTTATTAGCTTTCTCTTGTTTGGCTCTTAAATCCTCCAGCGCTTGCTGTTGCACCAGAAAGTATGCATCTGAATTCTGCAGGGACTTCCTCAGTCCTTCGGCTTCCTGTCGCAGCACATCTGATCGATGTCTTTCAACTTGAAGTTGAGACTCAAGAAGGCGAACTGATTCAGGCAGCGAGTTCGAAGAGCTGGTGCCAGCAGTAGTGGCCAGTAACTCGAACACTACATCAAGACAGGACTTTGTGGTTGTCTCAGTGTCTTCAATATAGTTTTTATCAGCTTTCTTGGAGACCAACAGGGATGTCTCACTATCTTGAACCTTATCTGCATTACTTCCTTTACCATAGCATAACGGGGTACTCTTCTCCAATATTTTGTCCGCATTCTAAAAGAGAAACAAGCAGACAGATCACAGGTTTACCATGTTGTATATGAAAGTCATTTTGGTAAACCAATTTAGTAGTAAGGTGGACATGATAACAACATGAAACAAACATATATCTATGTAGTATGGTCATTGTATGGTCTATATCATTCTAGTTTATGTTGCCAAATCAAGATAGAGACAGTTCAAATCATATCTGTTTAAGACAAAGCAGCATAGATAGAATATAAGTGTGGGAAACTACACAACAATAACAACACTTGTAATGTGCATGGCATGAGAACATAACTGTTTATTCAATTGAAACTGAAATCAACATAGAGCAAGTTACAACAGCAAATATGTTAAAGAAACAGGTTTAAAACATACCTGTTGCGCCATTGGAGTTTCAATTGCATCCTTCAAATTTTAAATTAGTTGGTATGAGTAAATACAGTGATGCAAGAGCAAAGGAGTATGAACCATAGCTACGGAACCTGACCTGAGAACAATTCTTCTTCTGCTTTAAGCGTTGACTTGGGGTTCGGAGTGGTGGTCCTCGTGCTTTGGGCACTGCAGTTGCCTTACTAACTGCTCGTGTTTGGGTGCTCTGTCGTGGAGATGGTGCTGTGTCAACTGGAACTGGGTTACTATCTGCTGGGGTTGGGATTAGAAGGGGTGTAGCTGGTTCTCTGTCCAACTGGGTAGGGGTACAATCTGCGTGAGTCTGGGTTATGTGTGGCGGGGCTGGTTCTTGGGCTAGTACAACCGTGGTTCTATCTACATCGACGGGTAGCACGATCTTTTCTGAAGACCGTGTTTTTACTCCCATAGATACGGCCATCACCCCCTCCAATTCAAATGGCTGATAAACAAGAAAAGTAATTGAATGTATAGACATTGTAAGATAGACAGGTACAATGGATAGTAGGGAAGAAAACAGGGCATGAAATAATTCATATTTATGTTGTCTAACCAAACAGGATAGCATGACATAATTTCACATATATGATGGCTAATTAAACAGGATAGCATGACACAATTTCACATATATGATGGCTAACTAAACATGATAGAATGACATACTTCAAAATATGATGACTATGTAAACAGGATGACATGATATAACTATATGATGTGTCTATTAAAGTGGTTGGCATGCCATAATTCACAAACATGCCGTTGATGGAAACATGATGGCATATGATATAATTCACGGATAGAATGACATAATTCAAAATATAATGACTATGTAAACATGATGAGATGATATAACTATATTATGTCTTTAGAAAATGGGTTGGCATGCCATAATTCAGAGACATGTTGTCTATGTAAACATCATGGCATGATATAATTCAAATATATGATTTATATACTAAGCAAGTGAGCAGAGGGCAATCGCATATATGATGTGTCAACTAAGGAGATGGCATTCAATATTGTGTATATGATGTAAAAACTAAGCATTGCAAGACAACACATGCATGATATGAGTAATATAACCCTGCCAAGTTTGAGCATACACCTCAGGGGGAAAATAGGACTGGTCATCTACCTCTGAATCCTCCTCTGAGGAGCTATTTGTAACCAGCAAGATATCTGCTTCAGCAGGTAGCATTGCCTGCTCTGAAGACCTTGTTTTCACTCCAGATTTCTCCATCACCAATTCAAATGGCTGATACACAGGAAGAGCAGTTGAATATACAAACATTGTCGACAAATGGAATGAGTAATACAAAAAAAGGATGACATGATATAATTCACATATATGACGCTTGGCTAAACAGCATGGCATTGCATAATTCACGTACATAATGCCTTGCAACAAGATAGCATTGCATAATTCATATATATAATGTCTTGCAACAAGATGGCATTGCAAAATTCACATATATGGTAATTAGACACTAAACAGGTGCCATTCACACAAAGCATGTCTAAACTAAGCAAATGACATGCCAATTCAAGACACCGTATGCACGATATGAGCAATATAACCCTGCCAAGTTAGAGCATGCACCTCGGGGGGGGGGGGATACGACTGGTCATCTGTCTCTGAATCCTCCTCTGAGGAGCTATCCGTAACCAGCAAGACATGCGCTTCGTCAGATAGCATTGTCTGCTCTGAAGACCTTGTTTTCACTCCAGATTTTTCCACCGTGTCGAATGGTTGATGCACAGGAAGAGTAATTGAATGTACTAAAATTGTTGACAAATTTAATACGTAATAAAAAAGGATGGCATGATATAATTCACATATAAGATGACTGGCTAACCAGGAAGGCATTGCAAAATTCACATATATGATGCCTGGCTAAACAAGATGGCATTGCATGATTCACATAAATGATCACTACACCACGACACTCAAAACAGCGTCAAACAATGTGTTGGCATAGGTCACCTAAGGTGACACATTTAGTGTCGGCAAAGACTTTTACCGACAGAAAGGAGCTGTCACCTATAGTCCTGCCGGGAAAGGTCTTTCCCGACAGATAAATCTTTGCCGACACATACTATGACAGGCTTGGTGAGGTCTACGCCGACAGACATTTGTACGCCGACAGACAGTGCTATGCCGACAGATCATCTGACAGTGTGCTATGCCGACAGATAGTATGACACACATTGCTATGCCGACAGTTCATCTATCAGCGTGCTACGCCGACAGATAGTGCGACGCTCAATAGTTTTGCCGACACATTTGCTGCCAGCGTTCTACGTTTCAGCACAAATGTAAATGCACCATATTTTAACATCAAATGACATTCATAATATTCAATTTATGTTCAGTGTGCAATACATATACAAACAAAACATACTCTTCGATTCATCACAAGATACCATTGATTAATACATTCATTCAAGCATATATACAAGATTCATGAGTTTGCTACACTCAAGTCAGCTACAACCAATAAGGAAATAAGTTGACATACAAGACGTGGTCTATTACCAAATATGATGGCTAAGCTCCTAAGAGACCCAATTGTTCGATCACTTGACTACTACAAAATATTAAGGAATAGACCAAATCTCTTCAATGACCGAGCTGACATCAACTTCCATATCCACAAAATGTGTCAAACATGTTATGAACAAAACCGATCATCAAAACATCTTGTATCAACTTGTGGACGTGCCATTGTCGCTGCAAAAGAACTTACATGTTTGAGCAATCTTAGAAATGAGAATTTGTTCAAATTTGTGAGTTGCCCTTGATCCCAAAGATCTAAAAATAGAAGATGTACTACAAATAGTTTGGTTACAGAAGATATCCTTAACAAAGCATCAACGAAAGTCAGGCTAGCAACTAGCATATCACGTGCCTTAATAGAAAAATTATGCACTCATTAACTCAGATTTGTTCCAAGGTTCTTATTATAAGTTTACAGATTTGTATTTGAAGTTTCTCAACCAGCAAATAATCAGATATGCACTTGTACATGTACCAGCAATCATATATGTGGTAGCAGGAAGTGCACTTGGTGAAAAAAAAACCATTTCGAAGACCATATGCTTTCACATGCATCTTGGTTCAACAGATGCACTCTAGTTAGGCATTGCTAGTGTGAGTAATTGCTAGGATGATCTTCACACAATTTATAATAAAATCATGCCTGCCATTTACTATGTGCTCTGAGTTCATCTATAGTCCATTTAATTATTACATGCGCTCAGTTCATCTACAAGCCACTAAACTATTCATAGACCTAGCATAATTATTGATATCCATTAGTAAGCAAATCTGATTTAGAATCTAAACTCGGATGAATCTGTTTAGAAAATGTAAGAAAGTGACCTAGCAAGTAAATGGTGTTACATCTTCCATCACGACAAGAAAGAACAAATGGTTAGAGCATGCACGACTGTAAGAAAGGACATCCAGACATCAGTTGAGCTAAGAAGTTGCCCTTGAAATGCTACAGACATAGTAGCAAAATCATGCATAACATGGTTATATAGACATTTTTCACCATTTAAGGGAGGACAACATAGTTCACGCCGGACATTACTTGCTTTTACCCTCAAGGACCTTATATAAGTTGATAGTGTGCCATCATGATTTATCACATCTTAGTGCCTGTATATAACCAATGAGTCTTTTTAGTTTCAGATGTCTATACTACAATTATTCTAAAATTGTAACATCAGTAAAGATTGAAGTATAAGAAATTGCCCAATACTAAGAACACCTTCAAAATTGATTACTTTATAATATTACAATGCAAATGCATTAGAGATCGGATGTAACCTGCACTTCAAATGTCATTAAGAAACACATGGTATTAAGACAACCGAGCATAGCAAGTTCATGCAGAGAGATTTGTGCAAATGGTATTCAGACAGACAGGCTATATAAAAGAAGTCACATAGTGAACAAGGTAAAATAGGTTGGTAACTTGGCATATACCAGCTTCTATCAAAAAAGAATGAAATGTAGTTGTCAAACATGTCGTTTATACTGACGAGACTAGTGAAAATTATGTGCACCAGTTTAAGGCGAACATCTAAGAAGCATAAAATAAATGGGACACATTGCTAGCAGTAAAACAAAATCACGTATATGCATAGTGCAGGGATGCCTCAGTTGGAACAAGGCATGACTCAAGTTTGGTGCACAAATCAGTGTTTACAATGAACAAGCGGATCAAATAGATCCTTAAAGAATAGGACCTCCTACCTATATATATATATATATATATATAGAAGTCCGCGGGCAATTTTGATGTGCATGTATATAGATGAAACCTTGTTATGAAGCTGTATTTGGTCTGGACACATGGTGAGAAGGAAGATGTTCCCATGACATGGTTTGTGATGTGATGCTGTTCGATGAGCTTGATGATGCCATTCGCAGGACTGTTCTTCTCGTTCACCAGCATTTCAGCTTGCATCTGTAAGTTTGTGTTTTGTTTCTTTTTCTGAATCAACAAGAAGTGAATATATGCAGCATGCATGATTTTCAGAATGGTATTGGTTAAGCTGACCTTGAGAGAAACTGCACATAAATGGAGGTAGTGGTTCAAAAGTGTGTTCGTCCCCTCCTCCTCGGTCTTCCTGTATGCCTTGCCTTGAGCTCCTTCTGAAGCTGGCTTGGATCAACCTTTCATAATCCTAGGGCACGAGAGTTGAATCCATTAGTTGATATATAGATAGATAGAAGCACGTGACTAAAATTCTGAAACAGAAGTAGCATCAATACAAGTAGTGCAAAAAACAAAAAACATTTAATTGGTGTACCATTAATTACTTTGTTGCGCAAATTAATTGGCAGAGTTTGGAGCTTATACGGGTCATGATTCTATGGGCGGGTTGATGGACATGCAGCAGGACAAAAAAAATAAGGTAACATTAGCCCCTCCCTCAGCAGCCTCGCGCTCGGAGGAAAGGAGCTCGCCATAGCCACATTAGCAACAGATCCGGTGACCCTGCTGGATCCGGTTGGAGGAGTGGAGCATGGAGACAGCGACGCACATGGAGGAGGAGATGAGGATGAATGTCATGGAGTATAATTCAAATAAGACACACCATGGACACCTTGCTAGAGAAGAGCATAAATCATTGCCACATGGTGACTAGGCGAATTAAATAAGAATAACGGGTTGCCTTCATAGAAAATTAGAGAGCTTGATCACAATCGCTTACCATATACTCCTCCTGTCCCATAATGTAAGATGTTTTTTGACACCAGGGACGGAGGGAGTATGTTCGTACCATTCTTTAATAGTATCTATGTACAAATCAGCCAAGCACCACCCACGAAAGACATGGCCTTATCCAGCGGCACATACGAGTTATAGGTTGGTCCTGTCAGGGAATTTCAAAATAAGCAAACAACAAAGATAAGCCAAACTGTTGTAGGAAAATATATTTGGCTACAACACAAAAAATGTATCATTTCAGTTTCAGATGTTTGTACTATAATTATTTTAAATTTGCAACATGAGCGAAGGTTCAAGTGTAAATATTTTTAGAACTACAAGCTAATGATAAACAATATGTTTCATTCAAAACTAAGGGTAATGATGGAATAATTAAGATGACCATCTGCACAAATAGGGCAAGGTCAATCAATAAGTTCAGTCTGTTCCTATCAATATAGAGACTGTGCCATGAAAACATGATAATAAGTTCAGTCTGTTACTATTCTGACCTCATGTAGGTGTTGACCAAGCTTCAGAAGCCTCTTGTGGAGTTTTCCCTCTGTAAATAGATTCAATTGAAGACGCTGCAGAGATGATATTATTCAGTTCAATGCTAAACCAGGAAGATCTCATTGGAAATATCACACAATCATGAGGAATCACATAAAAGAATACCTATAGGATGCAACGGTTGGATTCAAAGGAGGGAAGGACAAGGGGGAATAGGGAATCCATCACCGGAGGTGGGAGAGGGACGGCTGGGTGGCACCTCGGGATGCACCGCGGGCTGGGCAAGAGCTTCGGGTGGCGACGTGGCGCCGCCGGCGGTGGAGGCACAGTGGCGCGACCGAATCGGCAGACGCGGCGTCGGTCGTCGGATGAGCTGACGACGGGGCGTCACCTCAGGCTGCTGGTGGTGGGGCTACACCACGGGCTGGACGGGAGCTTCGGGTGGTGCGGGCGAACGGTGGGACATGCAGCGGCATGACCAAATCGACGGAGATGAAGGGTGGCGGCGGCTGGTGGGCGATTTAGGTTTAGGTTTGTGTGTGGCCAGGGTGAGATAGCGTGCTTGTGTTCAGAGGAGCGCGGTGACTTGGAAAATACCTGGGATTTGGGCCTCTCGCACGCTCGGCTGTAGCCTCTCAATACTTGGGTCGTGGCCCACGTATGGAAACTGGTGGGCTGGATGTGAGAAACGCCGACACTTTTTCCGTTGAAGAGCATCGCCGACACATAATCTACCCCCAAAAGGTACATCTGCCGACACATTTTATATAGGGAAATGTTTGTGAACTACCGACGGATAGTGTCTCTCAACTAAACAATGTGGACAATTGGTGTGTCGGCGTTCTTTCGGACAGATAATGTGTCGCTAATGTACAGCTATGCCGACAGATGCATGTCGCCATTGTGGTGTCATGGTGTAGTGGATATAGAAACTAAATAGATGGCATTCACACAATGCATGTCTAAACTAAGCAGATGACATATTTTATGTATAAAGTAAGCAATGCAAGGCACCATATGCATGATATGACCAACATCAGCATGCCAAGTTAGAGCAAAAGACCTCAGGGGGTAAATAGGATTGGTCCGCTCCCTCTGAATCCCCCTCTGAACAGTTGTCTTCCTCTTGATTACAGTCTGGAATGGGGGGAGGGGGGTTGCTTTTGCGCCGACCATGGAGCGACGTCTGCATGAAATTTTATTGCCACGCAAGGCTCGTCTCTTTTGCTCTACATGTTCAGTACCATTGTGTACAATAACTGACATGCATAGGAATAAAACATAGTGAGATTATGTAAGGAGTGCATGCACAAATTCAGAGTGATGGTAGCAAACTGTGGATAGACCCAAAACCAATGACAGCAGGCAGATAATAGCTTCAGTTAAAAAATACAGATAATGGCTCCTTTAATGTTTGTTTCCACCCAACATGAAACTCATAGTAGACACCCGAGATTAACCAGATAGTAGACATATAGTATTGATTGCTGCCCCAATATGTACCCCACAACCATTTGAAAACTCAAGTTTAAGCATTAGTTTGGACCTGACTCGGAGTCTAATCGGTGAACAGGACGATAAAGTAGCATGTCATCATATTAAGCGATGCATAACGAAAGCAGACACGAAAGAGTGCGACCTCTCTTGCAGACCCGTGTAGTAGGTCATCTGCTCAGTTGATGATGGTAATGCAGTTGTCGTGGCTGCCGGCGGCGGGGAAGAAGATCTGAGGCGGCGAAAGACAGTCTGGAGGGCGGATCCCTGCTGTGGTGAACCCGTCCGTCGTTGGAGCAGCTGAGCTGGGGTGGACCACAGCGCAGCAGGAGCGGGACAAACCACACAAGGTTTTCTTTGACACATATCTATAACAGAAGTAATTCTATAAGGGCTTGTTTGAATTGGAGGATTCTAACAATGCAGGGATAGGAAATACACAGGAATACGATAGGAATGCATGTGCAAAACAGAGAATTTAAAAACACAGGATTTCTGCCAATCTGGGTGTTTGGTTCACAAGAATTGGAAGATCACAGGATGCAAAGAAGCATGGTCAGATTAAGTCAAACCACAAGAAAATGTACGGTTATAGTGCTATTATGCTACTATCTCTTAGTCTTGTGCTTCATGAATAGGAATTTGAAAAGGAGGACAAGTGGATATTAAAATTCCTACGGTTTTTCTTTCATTTGCTCCATTCCTTTGCTCAATTCCTTGTACCAAATGCATGAATAGTAGTACCATACGAAACTTTCCAATTCCTATGTTTTTCCTTCACTTTTTCTTTCAAGAACTGGCGATTCTAGTAGGCAGGCTTGAACAGGGAAAAGCCTACACTCAAAAAATGTTTTTGTGCTACTTCTACTACTTTGGACCCAGGCCACTGCCCTACTAGCTCAACTCCCAGGCCCATCTACAAATGCATAGCTCAAACACGCAGAAATAAATAATGATGGCATTCAAGAGAGTCCATCACGGATAGCTAAGTTGCATGGTACCTCACTGCTTGTCATATAGTAGGAGAAACTAATCGTATTTCACGTTACTACGTGTGCTCAGTGGACAATATATATATCATGTAGAGTAAAAAAGCGATGCAACAAGTGTACAACCTCTTTGGCAAAGCCATGTTGATCTCAGCATGATTTGGTTGGTCAGTGAGGATGCTCCGGCTGATTTGGCTATCGGAGGAGGGGAAGAAGATCTTAGGCGTCTGGAGATGGAGCCGGGGGTACTGCTTCGCTGTGATGGTGGGTTTCGTCGTTGGAGCAGCTCCGGTGAGTTGTACGACGGCGAGGCTGAAGCAGGACAAGAGAGACAACATTAACCTGAGTGGAATTCTAATAGCATCTCCAATAGATGATGTAAAATACATAACCACAAAGTGCTAGATGTAAAATACATCAGCCGCTCATCTCTGAACTTAACTGTCGAAACTGAATTTAACTGTCGAAACTGAATTTTACTGTCGAAACTAAATTTTGCTGTAGAAACTGAATTTTACTGTCGAAACTGAATGCACTAGTAGCAGAAAAGCAGTAGTAGTAGCAGCAGCGCATGCGAGAGCCGGGGCAACTAGTCGTGTAGCAGCATCTCGGGTAGCAGCTGCAGGGGCTCGAGCGAGAGCAGGATCTGCTGCTCGTGCAGCAGCAGCGCGAGCAAGAGTAGAGCAGTAGCGCAAGCAAGAGCAAGAGCGAGAGCAGCAGCGTGAGCAAGAGCAAGAGCAGACCGGGCAGGGGACCGAGAGCAAGAGCAGAGCAGCAGCGCGAGCGAGAGCCAAAGCAGCAGCTCCTACTGATGTGGACGTCGCCGTCGAGGGAGCGACGTCGTGCAGGAAGTGGCTGGCGACGCTGCCGTAGATGGAGTCGCACCATGTCGGCTCAGGACCGAGCGCCGGCAGCACCGTGAGATCGAATCAAGAAGAAAATGCAATGATTAGTGTAGAACCTCTTTGGTGGCGCCGATTAGGCCTCAGCTCCATCCGAGGAATCGGTGATGATGCTGCTCTTCCGGTGGTGCAGGTGAAGACGGCGGTGTAGGAATGGAGGTGGCGCAAAAGACGAGGGGAATGTCAGGGCAGCTCCTTGGAGGTGGAGGACGGGGTGGCTGAACAGGCGGGACGATGAGATCGATGATGGATCCTCATCCGGTGCGGTGGATGAGGGATGTCGAGGTGTTGCTGTGGACGACGTCGTCGGGGAAGAGGCTCTGGCTGGGTGGCGGATAGAGGAGGGTTGGGGCTTCGCGGGTTTTCGCGGCCTCGGTGTATGAATGGGGGGGGGGCAGATGGGATGGGAGGGGGAAACCATGGCTTGGGGACGCGCTTGTCCGAAATGTGGGGTAAGTTATGAAAGTACCCCCACCGATTTGAGCTAGGCAGTTCTTTCGGTTCAGGGGTATCACGGGCATTTCGCGTGTCGGGATTTCGCAGGAGGTGGGAGTTTTCGCGCGCGTTGTAATTTTGGGATAGGAAGGCGCGGGTTGAGATGGAGGGAGTTTTCGGAGCACAACGAGACAAAGAGCTATCTTAAAATTTCGGGGTAACAAGGCACGGGTTGAAGAGGCGGGAGTTTCGCAGCACGATAGACAGAGATGCTAGCTCAAAATTTCGGCATAACAAGGCGCGGCTTGAAATTTCGGGAGAACAAGCTTAACGTGTACAAAAAAAAGACAATTCGCACCTCACTAGAGAGAGCCATGTCCCGTTTTACTATATTACTAGAAATGCATTCAAATACAACAACAAAAAACTAAAAAAATTGGGACAACAAACTTAACGTGTACAATACCAAATCAATTTGCACTTCCCTCAACAATAAAAAAACAATTCGTGTTGTCTAGCATATGGACTAAATTTGAGTACATTTTCCCTGTTTGAATGGGATTGTACTCGGGTTAGTTATACAACCATCTAAATATTATCTTCACAACACATGACATGAATATAGGAGTAGTAAATTCCCATATAAATATGAACTACATGTACATACGATCTCGAATTCAAATATATGTATCCATTTTATGTTTAATTCAAATCATAGTACATGTATGCTCTAGCTAGATGTTCGGAATCTAAACCATGTATGATACTACGTACAATGTGTTTAACACGCACAACACACACACACACACACCATTTAGACTAGTAAGGTACACGAGCATTGCACGCATGAGATTTGGCAACCAAATTATGAATAAATATCACATTATAGCATGTAAGCTTTGAGTCATATATGCATGATGTAGATGTTCGTTTAATTCTTATAGTTCATCTCATTCAAAATCAATTAGTTTTTATAAAAAAGCTAATCTATTTTAAAATTCATGGAATTGTGCGTTCTAAAGCATAAAGTAAAAACAAATAATGGCAAATCATCTAGAAAAAAAATTGGGCAATTATGATGCGGAAAATTCTAGAACAAATGAGAAGTGCTTGTGTTTTGAGATTTGTGCATTATGCTTAAGTTCAACCATGGAGTCTTCTAGATTGTACATGTGGCAAAATCTGGTGGAATGTAGATGATATCCAACGGCCAGTAGTGCTCGGATTTGCCATCTCTGCACCGTCGGATTGGCTTCATCCAATGACCATCTTTCAAAGTTATTCGCAAACTATATAGGGGTATAGATATGTGATGCGAACGCCACCCATCATCTCCAATTTGAATAGTGTGTCCATGCACGGATGCAATGTGGCCAAATGATGTCTGCCATTGGTATCTCAAATTCAAATCAGTCTGACCTTGTTCAATGTGTATACAGTATAGCATGCTCGTTTCCAAACCACACCACACATATCTCAGTTATATTCATGCATGCATGGGTTTCAAACATCATGATCTCTTATTCAAATATTTGAATTCAACTTTACATTGTTATGACCTCACCTAGTCTTTTACACCCACACAGTCATCTTCTCTTTATAATTGTACCACTAACTTTCTCTCGTGCATGCATGCACACACACTACCACTCGGCATTATCCATCACACACATGCAATCTTTTTCTTCAGGTCGGTCTCCTATGCATGCACACACACACACCTCCCCCTCTTCATCACTTCGGGCATTCTTTATCTCTCACATGCATGCGCAACGATCGATGTTCCTCTATGTGTGTATATATATAGCTAGGTCTTTCCCAATTTTCCACACAAACCGATCGATCTATATATCTAGTCAGGTCTCACCCTCTTTCCCACATACACATCGATCAATCTATACCTCTCTATATAGGATTACATAGCTGATACACCCAAATTATCTATCCATCATCCCCCTCTCATCATCCATGCCTTCCGCTTCATCTCTCAGACGCGCGCACAGTGGCGAAGACAGGGGCAGCAAGGGCCCTGCCCCCCCTAACATCACTATATACTGAGGCTAATATGAATGTGATCAGTAGATCAATTGTTGGTAAAATGGTTTAAGTTGATGAATTGGCCCTCCCCGTAAAGGATTAGCAATGCTTGGCCCCATAGCTCATTTATTTTTCATGGCTCCGCCACTGCGCGCAACCGCGCATGTTCTCGCCCCCTCTCTTTAAATATCGATCTCGCACTTGTGCACTCCTTCATAGTCTCCCTCCACTTGGCCCCTCGCACCATCTTCCAACACCCCACCCCCCCATATCCTAGTGCTTGTACGCTCGTAGAACTCTTCCCTCTATCTATCCCTATCGATATCTCGCGCGGTCGACCCCTCCCCTCCCTTCTCGTATATCACCCTGGCCCCATGCACATACATGTATGTATATAGGCCTCTCCTTCACACAAATTGCATTGACACGTATTCCCTCACCATATCTTAGTATCTCTCACACACACGGACTACGTGTGCGAAAGAGAAGAGTGCACACACGCACTCATTCCCACATACAAACGCGCGGGTGCACGGTGGAGCACACTTGTACAAAAAATGAGCGTGTAGAAAGGCTTTAGATGATGTGCCACTAGTCTATATCTATACTTCTATATCTATATCTATATCTATATCTATACCCCTATATTGAGTGCAAATAAAATTGAAAGATGGTCGTTGGATGAAGCCAATCAGACGGTGCAGAGATGGCAAATCCGAGCACTACTGGCCATTGGATATCATCTACATTCCACCAGATTCTGCCACATGTACAATCTAGAAGACTCCATGGTTGAACTTAAGCATAATGCACAAACCTCAAAACACAAGTACTTCTCCTTTGTTCTAGAATCTTCCGTATCATAATTGCCCAAACTTTTTTTCTAGATGAATTGCCATTATTTGTTTTTACTTTATGCTTTACAACGCACAATTCCATGAATCATAAAATAGATTAACTTTTTTATAAAAACTAATTGATTTTGAATGAGATGAACTATAAGAATTAAACGAATGTCTACATCATGCATATATGACTCAAAGCTTACATGCTATAGTGTGGTATTTATTCATAATTTGGTTGCCAAATCTCATGCGTGCAATGCACGTGTACCTTACTAGTACTTCCAGTATGTGCAAAACACGTAAATTAGAATTCCAATGGCACGCTACACAGTGTCTCTCCCTTTTTCAGTTAATATATTATGATTAAAATGATGTGTGGGCATCCATGAAGCCATGTGGCACATGTGGAGGCGTTGTCGCGACCTCCGTGTGTGGATTGATCACAGTGACGTGCTGCTAGTTTCAGAAGAATGTACTCGTCCTCTCTCATGCACACTGGAAGTACATGCACGAAGCGAAGATGTGCACGCACGCACTCATTCCCTTGCATGCACACGCGGGTACACGGTGGGACGCATTTTTGTACGAAGATCCACCCCATGTGATAATTTGATGCGTGTAAAGTCGTTCACTTCATTGATGGTCAATTAATACAGTGCATGCAAATTGAGTGGACGTGAGGGAGGAAATAGTTGAGAAAGACATTACTACTCCACTGCGTGCATGCGAGTAGTTAAATCATGGGTTGCTACTTCCATTGGTCTCCTTCGTATTTTGTGCCAATTTTTGACCATAATTTTAAGTAACACAATATTTATGCATGTCATAAAAAACTATGTTCAAATGTGATTCCAATGATATAATTTTTGGTGGCATGCATTAACATTTTCTTAGTTAAATTTTTGGTCAAAAATTGGCACAAAATAAAAAGGGGGCCAATAAACCAGGACGCAGGCAGGATGATCAATTTTTGCCTGGGTTACTGTTGGTGGCCTTTGTATTTAAATATGGACGGAGTGGAGTAGTACTATCTTTATCTTAGCCTTGTAGGGCTCTCCCAGCGCCTACGCTCGCCTCCCCGCCTCGCCCACCGGATCCCGCCATGGATAATCCCTTAGATCCCAGGATCACGCGGGCTGCCCTCACGCTGCGACCCGCATCACTGCCACCTTTGAGTGAAACCCACATGTGTTTCTGAGGGGATCCATTGCTCTGGAATCATAGATCGGTGGCACCTGAGGACATGCCAGGGCTACGTTTCAGGTGGTGGGCAGCAAGGGCAAATCGGATCGAGGAAGCATCACATCGATTGGAGACAAGTTCGAAGGAGCTGCGCCTGGCGAAGCACAAGGTGGAGGCGCAAGTCGATCTTAGGGGAGAGATGCTGAGGGATGTCAACATCTGGCAGCGTCGCGTTGATTTCGAGCTGGGGCTAATGGCAGAGATCATATTCACGGAGTCGACTGCGGAGGAAAGAACGCGCATGCCTGCGGAATGGCATGAGCAGCCGGTGCAACTATTCAAATGGGCGGTAGGAGAAGCCAAATCGCGGGACCAGCTACGGCGGCGCCGCTGGGCATGCATCATAGGCGAGGTGAGCTGCCCTCCTTCCCCGCCAGCGATGCAGTGACCTACTCGGTTGCTGCTGCAGTGAACTTGCGGCACCATGGCGGTTTGCAACCGTGACAATCACTCCATCTATATGTATTGTATTCCTGTGAAAATACTTGGTCGTTTGGAAAAAGATGGTAATTGATTTATCACTAGTTTTTGAATGCTTGGTCGTGACAATCACCCGAAGCCACAACCAGAAGTCTCCATCGCGTAATACTTACGGTCGGTCGCACCAACATACGGTCAGTCGAACCCGCGTCTCACCGAAGGGACACGCATCGGCTTGGTCTGATATGTACGACCAGTTACATCACTGACTTGTGCAACCCCATTTGAGCAGTAGTACTTGAAATTTGTGTTCCAGGAAACTCATCGGGAGCCGTTTCGGGCCACGAAACCAAAACCATCAATTAATCTTTAGCTTGTTCCCATCACATTCCAAAGTAGTACTACCATGCTATAATTAAGTGCAAACCTGCTCACACCTAGTACATTTCAAACCTGAACGTGTTCCCACTATGCAGGTTTTAGTACTAGTGCTAGTACTAGGTTATAAAAAGGGGAACTACCTAGCCGAAAATCACTCTACCTTCCTCCTCATAAGTCTTTCTTGTTCGTCCGTCCTTGCCATGGCCGGTGTGTAGAGCTCTAGGTCGAGAACTACTCGTAACAAGGGAGCGGCGACCAAGGCCGCGGAAAAAAAGGGAGGGCTCGCCGCCTCGTAGAGACCTCGAAAGATCTCTCACGGGCAGGCGAGGGCTCCCAGGAGCACCATAGCCGTGGAGGTGAACATGCCGAGCTGGCGGTGCTGGAGTCGTTATCCCTCGACGACATGCCCGATCAGCTCAATAAGCAGAAGGAGTTCATCGACGGCTTGGTGAAGCTGCTGAAGGAGAGCCTCAACGACATGCCCACTGAGCTCAATAAGAAGGAGGAGTTGACCGCCGGCTTGGTGATGCTGCTGAAGGAGAGCATTGCCTCGGATAAGAAGGCGACCGGTGAAATCCTGCAACTTCAGGAGGACAAGGCGAAGCTCCGCCATGAGCTTAACCTGCTGAAGGAGGAGAACGCCAGCTGGAAGAAGTTGCATGAGAAGAGTAGTTCCTCGATGAAGATGTTGCATGCCCTCGTCATGGAACAGAAGGAGGAGTTGGCGAAGCTCCGCATCGAGCACCCGGCTGCTGTCAAGGTACGTAATGCAGCCGTGGAATAGATGATGAAGGCTTGCGTCGAGAAATCCCGTGTCATGGACAGAATGAAGAAGATGGCAGAGGAGATGGAGGTCATGGAGGCGATGAAGAAGCAGTTACGACTCCGCGGCCAGCAACCCTTCATGTAGTAGAGAGCAGCGCCCTAGACTTGTGTGTGTGTATTCCTTCTTTTTTTGGGGGGATAATCTTCCTTCTTCTTTTGCTCCTGTGTTTCTTCTTTTGCTTCGGGTGCTTCGTCGCACATGTCATGCTCTCCGCGAGGCATGAATAGAACAATGCTAACGATGAGCGGCGCCGTGGGATCGATGACTAGCAAATTAGATCATTTTTTTTCGCCATATCGCACTGGGCTGCCGTGTTTCATGCTCCTCCGTCGTACTAGTACTCCGGTGGAAAACTTGAGTATACCGCACGGTTCTTTGCTCCTCCTCAGGTCGTCGGCAACATTTATACGAGCAGTCAAATCACAAGGCCCGCCTTCCACCAGTAATGAGCTGTCAAATCACAAAGGCCCTCGCCTCTCGTGAAACTGACCAAGCGAGACTGCCCCGCCCTCTAGCCTTTTAAATGTATACTTTTGTACAGTAGTAGTATCGATGGATTGCGCCATGGAGCAAAACTAACAAGATGAAATTAAAGAAAAAAGGTGGTACATATAGAGAGCGCTCGTCGCCAAATTATGCATATAGTACTATTAAAAAAGCTAGTATGTACTTAGATGGGGTGCTAAAGTCTATTAAAGAAATTAGCATACCTATTTAATTCTTTGACAACTAAACTCCTTCATGCTTTGGTTAAACTTATCTCATTTAAGTTTTTTTTTAGAATTACATATCTCATTTAGGTGTTTTGCGTATGTGGCATGCTTAGAGCATGGTTAATAGTATAGCCAACTGCTGGCTATATGATGTTGGCCATATATATTGTACGTATATAATGTTAAGAAATGAGTGGTAGTACTACCAACTACAAGATGAACTGTAAGAAATACTAGTATGTATGTACTGAAGAGTTAAAGTAACGAGAAGGAACATAACATAGTTCTGCTGGGGGCCCAGCACAACACACCCCTCAAATAAAACTAAGCACCCTGAAATGAAACTAAGCAACTAATCCGGTAGACACTGCATTAGAACCACCATGAGCAACGACACTGCCACCTTACTTGGACTCCTCGTCCACGTGCTCGACTTCGTCCTTGTCCCTCTTCCTCTTGGCCGATACTTCTTTGCTTGAACCGCACACTTGGCTCTCGCTCTTCATCCAACCCTTGTAGATATTGAAAAAAAGGTAGGCATCCATTGCAGCGTACTGGATGTGGTCTCTATGTAGTACATTCCACTACCATGTAAGATGAAACTCGGGCGGAGGTTTCGTCAGTTTACCGTACAAAGGATCAACCATGGCTCCTGCCAGGGTCAAGATTGAAGGCTGACGGGAGGGCACCAGCCCATTCTTCTGGAGGTCGGAGGGCTGGCCTACAACGAGGCCTATCGACTCAGGACTCTTCTGTCCTTCGTAAAGTCTATAGTAACGAATTTGACTTTGCCGCCCGCGAGGAAGTTCTTAAAATCCTCGCACTCAACGTCGGCATGGCATATGTGGTAGACCAAGCACAAGTTATGCACGCAAACCTGGATCACGGCAGGCTTCTTCCTCTCTTCCTCCTTTAGATTCTTCTCTTTTGCTAGGACTGTGGTGTACTCAACATCTAGCCCAGTGACCCACTCATCACCATTTGACTTTTCGAACATGTGTTTGAAGTAAGCAAGGCATCCTTTCACCATCATGGAAGAATGGGTGTAGATGATGTCGAACTCATCACCGGTGATGGTTCTAACCTTGTACTCACCGCCGATCATGGAGATTTGGGACGCCATGGATTTGGGAGGAGGGTTAGGATTAGTGGAACTACTGTAATGTGAAAGGACGGGACGACTAGGAACGAACTGCCGTAATGTTAAAGGACGGCCGGAGACGAGTAGGAGCGAACTGCTAGTGGTTTTCCGATTGTAAAAATGCTTGAGTGGTTCGTGCGAACGGCATGGTAGTGGCTTGCCCGGTGGATAAATGGATTCATGCATAGTACTATGGGGGCCCAATTAGATGTCATGTCTACTAGACGCCCAATTAAATGGCTTCATGCATCTGCGTGTTCACACGTCAAGCGTCGGGAAAATTACAGGTGATACGAAGCTTTCCATGCTCCCATGATACGGGCTTCCGAGAGCCCTTGGATCTGAGATCGAACGGTTGCATGGCGTGATTCTAGACCTATGGGTGAATATCCTATCCTAGAGGGTTATTCTGCAAATTTTCAGCAACTTAGCATGCGACCGTTCGATCTCAGATCCAAGGGCTGTCAGCAGCCCGTATCATGGTCGCGCCTACCACGACCATCGCTTCGCTCACGCGGCAGCGCCCTTGGAGATTTCAGACGGCTATAAATGAGCATTTTTTGCCTACTTCGCATGCATGAAACTACTTCCTCCGTCCAGGTGCGTTAGGCTATCTGATGTTGGCATGTCATACATAGTCATCACTTAGTCACTCATACAACAAGGTTAGCTATAAGGTTGGCTATAAGAGTATTTTTTTACTTCTCTCTATCTCTTTCTTCGTAGTATTTACTGCATTTGCGAAGGAGTAAGGAGTACTAGTACTTGGTACCTGTATACCATGGAGGTGGTCAGGAATCGGGAGACTCACGCCGGTCGTAGCGCCGCAGTAATAATGATAATGGCAAGTCAAATCACAGGGCCCCACCTGTCCAGCAGTAACGAGCCGTCAAATCACACAGCCCTACGTTTGCAGCAGCCTACTCCCTCAACTTCTCGCCTCTCTGTCGAATCGACTAGGCGGAACTGCCCCGCCTACCGCACGGGAAAAGCCCCGCCCTCGACTTTTAAATATAATTTTGTATCCATGGATTGCGCCATGGAGCAAAGCCTCAAGAAAACGGCGGTACACATGCATATAGCACGCCCATCGCGTTCGTGTTGCACCCTAGACGGTCGGTCGGTCTGGCACGCCGCTCTCCGAATGGAATGCGCGTCATATTGCGTTTGCACACACATGTGCAATTGAGAACTGACCATAGGCACACTCCCCCATCCCCGCAAGTCGGCTGAGTTAATAGAAGAGAGAAACGAGCGATAGTACTGGAGCAGTGCTGTAAACACGTCGGTGCCTGGACGATCCCTGCACGACACGGGAGATCAGTTCGTCCATGCATGTGACCAGACTCCAGCAGATGGCTGGATTGGCTATTGTCTACATATCATGCAGGCTGTCTTGTACATGGCTGTAGTTCTGATGAGAAATCTAAAAAAAAGGTTTCTTGTCATCTCGCAATATTAGGTGTCATGTGCTTTGGATCACTGCGAGGGTTAAACAACGACAACTGCGTTCCTCCAAGGCACTGGTCCTTGGGGGCACATGCACGAAGACTACTCGGCTGCCATCTAGGTCAAGCCGGCTATGTTAATTAGGACATCTATCGATTGACCCCTTTTCTATGAGTTTGTCTTTAATTTGAGCTTTGATCCTCGTCTAGTTTGTCCATCGGGATTCATGTTGTCTCCTTGGGGCAGTGAGGTTATGGTTTCTTGTCATGTGGCATATTTTCGTGTTATATGTTAATCCGGTGCTTCAGATCAAAATGACGACAACTGCGCCTTCGGGCACGTGCATGAAGACTTCTCGACAGTCATTGACGAGGTCAAGCCGGCTCCGGTAGATAAAAGAAAACTACTCCACTATATAGGCAGGAGCCTCCGCGCTTGCTTGCTAGTGTTGCTCTCTTCACACTCTCTCGTCCTCTCCAGATCTAAACACGACAGCGGTGGCCACACTCTCTCTCTCTGCTCACCGCTGGTCATAGATCCGGCCAGATCCCCTCCGCCGAGGAAGGTGAGAAGGTGCAATGTTCAGGCGGTCGTCCTCGGCGATGGCTCCAACCCTTTGCCGGCGCGTCCCGATCAGTGTGCCTTACCATTCTCTCCCACACAGCGCTGGCTAGGGAGGGCCTCCGACCCCTTCTTCCTCGCTGCCATAGTGTGGGCAGATTCGGTCTCCCGCCGCCCACCTAGGGACATCCCGGCGACCCTCAGGTATAACTTCCTTCGAAACCGGCCTTGCTCTACTGCCCCAGCTCCTGACGTCGCTGCATTTGTATCCTTTACTATTTCTCAGCCCCCCTCATAGATAGGATTGATCGGCTGTTCGAAAGCCACCTAAATTTTTACTGTTAAGAGGTAAAACTACTTCATGCAGTCTATAACACCCCTATGTAATTGCCACTATGATCAGCTGGTGATGATGCCAAGTCATGACCATTTGCAGTGCCAAGTCACTTGGATTAAGGAAACACTTCAAATTCAATTCTAAAAATCAACCTAAATTCAAAAGTGCAAAATAAATTTGCTCAAACACTTTTGGTAAAATGTTCATTAAATAGCTAATATTCCAGTAGCACTCATAAAAATATAACTAATGCTATTTGGATTGGTTAAAGGCAACATATCCTATGCATCCGGGGGACTTCGTGTATCCATGCATCCATCCATTTCGAGCCCTCTGATCCAAATCGCACGCACAACAGGAGAAACACGACTAATATGTAATTACACGCCCGCCTAATCATCCAAGTCATTGTCTGTTTGCAATAAACCCCATTGATTAAGACAACGGCGGCTTCGTCTCCTGTTCCGGCGACGAATTAGATCTCAAATATCAAGCAACGGAACTCACAAAGGTTCCTCGCATGCATGTTCGCCTCTCCATGTGATCGATAGAGCACAGGAGTGCTGCAATGACATCAATTTGCAAAGACAGGAACATCGGATCATATGCACATGTGGTGCTCTGATTAGTTTAGGTAGCACTGGCACGTGAGGTTGTATTGCATGTCGTGGGTCCTTCTAGACTGGATTGTTGGCCGCCAGCACCGGCCGCCGGCTGCCGAGTTGTATGGCCATCCGTCGCACCGCCACCGCATTGTGTGGCCGTCGGCCGTGCCGCCGCCTCCGCCGCGATCTATGGCCGTCCGCCGTGCCGCCGTGTTCTATGCTTGGCTGGTGACCGCTACCTACCAGATCATCGCGTCGTGTGGTCGCCGCCAGCGTGCAGCCCACTGGTCGATCCTGGCATGAATCAATCTGTTCGATCTGCAGAAACACTTGACGGGATCTTATCGCAAAGACACAATGACTTGGGTGCTTATGCGGGCAGGTAACTGTAAATTAGTCACATTTTTACTGTTGTGCGTGCGATTTGGATCACAGGGCTCAGGATGGACGGATGCATAGGATACACGGAGACCCCCGGATGCATAAGATATGTTGCCTTCTATCAATTGCCCAACAGTAATTTGTTTACCCACCGTATGCTATTTTCTTGAGAGAAGCCTCTAATGAAAACTATGGCCCCTGGGTCTATTTCCTATCATATATTAAATCCAAAAATACCTTGCTGCAATTTTTCTTTCTTTATTTTATTTTGTATTTTTGTTAGATCTATTTATCAAAACCTATACAATTTAATCTATCTCAATACCGTTGAGGGATTGGCAACCCCTCTTACGCGTTGGGTTGCAAGTTTTTGTTGTTTGTGCTCAGGTGCTGTTTACATAGTGTTGCTTAGTTCTCCTACTGGATTGATAACCTTGGTTTCATAACTCAGGGAAATACTTACCTCTGTTGTGCTGCATCATCCTCTCCTCTTCGGGGAAATACCAGCGCATATTACAAGCATCAAAGGGTTGGGACCGTTTCTTATGTTCCCCGGTCTCTTAGGCATCATTTGATCTTGTCTGTACTCACACCATTTGAGTCTTCCGCTGTGATGATGAATGTTGGACCATGTGGTCTCCTCGTGTAATAAATTTGGATCTTGGCACTTGTATGCCCTATTCATCATACTTATATATTTATGTTGCCTCTTTTGGTAGTGGAATTGTTGTGATATTCGAATTGTAAAGACCGTGGCATATGACAATGTGTGTATGAGATGAAATCGTATGCTTACGGCGACACTATATGCTCTATTCTAATCATGGACTGCTATGGTCTATAGTTGGAATAGTGCCGCATATGGCCAAATAAAGACCTTGACAAGCAGTGCCCACATCCACCATGTGAGGCACCAATTCGGGCCCGTGAGTGAGCCATGGACTAGGGCCAGGTAGCAGGACACAGCAGAATAAGTCTCGGAGGGCATCCATCTCCATATAAACCTATCAGGGGTCGACTAGAGGGCACTGTGTCCCAGTCGACGCCAAAGGTCGTCATATTGAACCATGGCAGCAGGCCCAAGCCACTGGATGTCATGAACCGTCACTACAAAAAAAACACTTCCGTGATGATACGTGTTTGTCACAGCAGGTCACGTTTTCTATCATGCATGTACACCCATGACGATTTTATGACAGAATCAAGATAGTCATACATGTGCTGTCGTAGAAGTGTTCCATGACAATACCAAATTATCATCACAGAAGTGTCCACTTCCATGACGATAAATGGCGCGTCATGGAAGTGCTTTCGTCAAGGGTAACCGACATGTCGCATCCACCGTAACGGGTCACCGTTAAGCTATCGGGTTTCGGTTTGGATCCGATAACCCGTTAACAGCCCAGACCAATGGGTATTTTCCACGTGGAAAATTATCGTTGGCCGGAGGAAACACGTGTCGGCTCCGTGGTGGGCCAGATGTCGTCCATCCAATGGAGGAGACTTGCCTATGATACGTTGACACATGGCAGGGCCCAACAGAGGCCCATATAGGTTAAAAAGGCCGGCCCAGTCAAAGGCCCCTATGATTTACTCCGATACTAGTGGGTTGGCCCACTAACGGCCTGCTTAAACATGGCCCATTGACGGCCCACCGCCAGATCTGGCCTATTAATTGTTCACCGAGTATTCGGGCCCAATTACAGCCCAGTGAGATTTCGGCCTGTTAGAGGCCCGATGTAGACATGGGCCCATTTCAGCCCGGTGTGTCTTTCGGCCTGGGAATGGCCCGTACTGCCCATGGGCCATATATGGTCCGATACGACATCCGGCCCACTAACGGCCCGTGATCAAGGTGGCAACAGTTCAGCCCATCGTGACTTTGGGCCTGTTAAAGGCCTGTCGTATAATTCGGCTCGTTGACGCCTCTACTAAGCTTTCGGCCTCTTAAAGGCCCATGATATCAGTGGGCCAACGAAGGCCTGGTAACGGCCCGCCATATAACTAGGCCAACAATGGCCCGGTCTACATTTCAGCCTGCTAAAGTCCTGTGGATGACTATTGAAAATTGAGGCCCAACATGCATTTCGGCCTGCTAAAGGCCCATGGTATCTTCTGGGCCGTAACAGGCCAGCAGAATATTCAGCTTGTTAATGGCCCGAAGTTACATGGGCCCAACTAAGCGCTGGGTCCACTAAAGGCCCAACTAAACTTTGGGCCCGATGAAGGCCCATGTAATTTGTGGGCCTGGCGCGCAGTCGCCACAAAGGGCCCCAATGGCCAGTCAGCGCAGTCCCAAGAAAGTTGCGTGCCGGCCCAGTTGTGGCCCGTTAAAATGCAGGCGAATGTTTCGGCCCGGTCGACTACATCAAAATTTGCCATTTTTTTCTCAGATAGCGAATGATGGCATATACAGTAACTAGTAGGAATTAAGAACAAACCTACTCTATACAATAAATAAATTACGGCATGGTAACTTAGAATAAACCTGCACTATACAATAAGGGATTTATGGTGTTTTACATCCACTGGGCATAGAAGTTCGCCACCAGTGATCATAAAGCGCAACGAAGAAGCAGATTACAAAAACTGGGCGCCATTGCAGCGTAACAAAATAATATTGAACTCAGACAACTTCCAAGACAGCTCAAGAAAGGTTAGCCTTGTGTGGGAGTTGCTGCGCAAGCAGCTGAGCAAGACTGTGAGACTGGCCTAGCATGTTGTTCCTAGCTTCTAGGTGTAGTTGTTTACCAATGAGCTTCTCATTGGTGTTCTCCGCGATCTTCCTTAGAGATTGGATTTCAAGTCGAAGTTGAGTTGCAGAATGCCTTTCTACTTGAACTTGAGACTGACGAAGTCAAACTGATTCAGGCAGCAAATTCTGTGAGCTTGTGTGGCTGCTAGTCTCAAGTAACTTGAACACTGCATCAAGACATGACTTGGGGGTTGTCTCGCTATCTTCAAGATGTTTTACCTTCTTTGCTGCAATATATGTTGGGTTTGTCTCACAGTCTTCAACAGACTTGTGCATGCCATCAGGCATATCACCTTGAAACAAGCAGAGAGATGACAGGTTTTGCACGTATATAAAAAAAGATGGTAACTGTGCTGTCAATTCCATCCAATTTCAAATTAGAATATAAAGCGACAGTTCAAATGTCAATAGCATAATTTGGCATTGTTCATAATGCGGGGAGCTTCACCACACTACTGGATTACCATATCAACAAAACAAGCATAGATGAAGCGTAAAAGATAATCATTGTATCTATTTTGGTTAATGTGCATGGCATGTTGTTCATATCATCAGCCACATCAGTAAGATAAAGTAGGAAATGACAAGGTGCAAATGTGGGCTGCTTCACCACACACTGGGTTATAGATCAACAAAAACAAGCATACATGCAGGGCTAAAGAAAATCATTGGATCTGTATTGAGTAATGTGCATGGTGTGAATAAGGAATTTGGTTTTTCAACTAATACTTGGAACTTACAGTTGTTGCGAACATGCATTTTGATAGAAACAGCAAACTAAATAGCAGTGGACGATAGGGAGTATGAGCAAATTAAACAACAATTGAGGATAAAGGCTTTAGAAGGACTGACTTACATTAATAGTTAACACCGGCTCTATAATGCCCTTCTCCATGTCAAGGGAAGGATAACTCAAGAATTTCAGCACAGAATATTCTTCATAAGCATTGCCTATACTCTACATTTTATAGAGAGTAATTATAGATATGATAATACTGGAAGGGATAAAGGATAATGAAGATAAGATGCAGATTGATGCTACATAATCAACTACCTATCCCTGTAAGTACAAGCGTTACAGGACAAAATGTATTGACAAGAGCAATGGGCTACACTTCTGCACTGGCATTGTCTGTGTATTCAACTTTTTGGTAAGATTAAATATAGATATGATATTTTTTAGTAAATGGTGGGCGAGGGAGATAAGATGTAGAATGCTACACAATGAACCAATCCCTCCTTCCCATAATATAAGAGTGTTTTGTACGCTGGTCTACTGTACAAAACGCTCATATATTATGGGACGGAGGGAGTAGCTATAAATGTAAGTACAGTGATTGAAGACGTTCGATCCTTACAAGAGGACTGCAGAGCTAAACCTCTTCAAAAGCATTGGGTTGATTCTAAATTTATGTAAGAGTCGATATGGATCTTATAATGTCCACCAAATGGAGGATAAGGAGGCTAACATGTGCAGTGATGCTACATAATCAACCAGCTATGAAAGTAAGTATGGTCATATAGGGCAAGAGGTCTCACAAGAGCAATGCAGTGTGCAGTATAGTTGCGAGATTCTGTGGTCCCTTGAGAATGAATATTCTTCTGCAAACAGTTTTCGTACAAGTGAGACGGTAAGGCACATGCAGAAATGTAGTTCAGATTGTGATGTGATATCATAGGCAGTACCTTGCGCTGCAGATGAGACCAATGTGTAACAAGATTATTCCAGTCACTGTCTACTAAATGTAGCACCGGAGACTTTACAGAAATTTCATTTAGAGGCTTGCCATCGAAGTGCGCTTGCCTCAGGTAGGAACGATACTTCATCAATGAGTGCTTGAAAAGCGCAACCAAGCCATGCTTGTCTTGACTATCCAGTTTGATCCTCGCCTATTTAAAAGAATGAAATCTTGTGACTTCTGTCAGCAGAAACATATGCAGTAATTACCATGAATAACATTAGTACATTACTTACGCGTAAGTTGCGGAGGAAGATTGGAAATTGTTCTTTGTCTGTGGTATAATCTTTCCATGAAGGAAAGATGAGCACGAAGTTCCTGACAACAATATAAGCTTCGTCTTCTAAACTGGGCAGAAGTGGAACAGGGGTCCTATTTGCTGCAATTGGGGCGCTCTCTCGTTCGAAAAGGGATTTGGCAACTGGATTTGTTGTACTCTTTGCTGGAATGGGGGTTTTGCGTCGTAGAGCTGGTGCTATATATGTCAACTAGCATCATCATATTGTTTGCTGCATTTGGAGTCTGCTGAGTTGGGGCATCAGAGATGGCCAGTGTAGTAGGGCTAGAGTTGTGGTCATGTTTTCTGGGTCTGGTGATATTACAACTGCACCTAATGGGCTATTTGATTTATCAGGTGTCACTAGCTTTTCCAAATACTTTGTTCGTGCTCCTTCGCAATCAGCAATCGCCGTCTTCCTTTTGAACGTTTGATACACAAGAACAACATTTGAATGGATAAATATGGTATGATGACTGATGGAATATGTACTGAAAATGGATAGGCAGGGCGTATTCACATACATGATGTGTAAACTAAGCAAATGGCAGTGCAACAAAGTAGAAGCAATGCAAAGCATCAGTTGCAAGATATGTGCGACAAATATAACCTTGCAAAGTTAGAGCAAGCACCTTGATGGGTGAATAATATAGGGCATCTGCCTCTAACTCATCCACTAGGGAGCTACATTGACTTAGGTCTCCCTCTAGCTCAGAGTCATTGTTAGGATCATATTCTGAACATGAATCTGTAGGTGGAGAGCGTTTGCATTGCATTGCATCCAGACTGGATCTTAGTCCCTTAATGCCAAGTTTGACAGCCATGGCATTGTTCTGCTTTATTCTTTTCATGCGCGCAAGCTCGTAATGATTATGATGTTGTTCAGTATCTGAGATTCATGAAAACATAAAAAGTAGTCAGATTATCTATGGAATGCTTTGCGGATTCAACTTGAAGATTGTCTCCCTACAAACCCCTGTGTATACAAAGTTCATCCCCCAACCACGTTGACCAGACCACACACAGAAATACAAACCTCTTATGTCTCTACAACGGGCAGACACACATTTCAAAACTAAAGTAGGAACATTAGAATCATATCAAATTCGTATTTGAACAAATAAACTAAGGAATTATGAGTGGCATAATGTTTAGCTTCAAGGGTGAAGTGTTGGTACTGCGACACAAAGCAAGTAGGCAGATTGTATTCCATGTAAAAGATCGTAGTCTATGTAAAAGGTGGATATGACACTTTTCTTTCTATACAATGCAGTGTTCCTTGCCCACACATGATGGAAGAGATCAAACAGAGAAATACTATTCACTCATGTCTGCGGTTCTAGTATTTTGAAACAGGGTGGTCCACCCTAAAAGAATATTGACAACAAATATGACAAGGCAACCATAAAGGTAGTGAATCAATCATTACTTGTGAGCTTACTAGGACAAGTATGCAGAATTGTAACTGTAGTAAGAGACCGTCCAAAATCTGAATCAAGAAGTTTGTCTAGCACTTATTGTTTGCAACTAATCGAAGTGAATAATTGGATATCATATCGAATGAGTAAGAAAGGTAAGTAAAATTGTCAACAAACCTGGCCTGCAGTAGTAATCTGGGTCAATGTCACTATGACCAACAATCCAACATGACTAGTGTCTATTCCTAGGGCCGGAATTTTGAAACCCTGTGAACTATACAGGTACTAAAGATTACTGAAATATCTAAACCATTAAGTGTAGGTAGCACTCAGTACATAACAAACCCTAATGACAGTCTTGCCTAATGAGTAATGAATCAATTAGAAAATGGGTGATGGGGAGTGGCTGCTGAGGGTTGAGGACATATCTGAGGATAAATCGGGTTGGCTTAGTGGGTGCTGCATGCCTGAGCCCTGAACAGACTGGGAAGGTAGGCACCGCGGCGTGCCTGGGCAGCGGTGACGCTGTTGGGCGAGCGGCTCCTGACCTCCTGTTAGTCCGGCGTCTCCTCCTAAAGTCATGCCGTCCGGGGACGGCAAGTCGCCGGTGAGGCAGGCGGCTGGGGGCGAGTAGAGATCGGAAGCGCAGCAGAACAGAGGGGAATCGGGGTCTGGGCCGACCCAAAATCCCAGGTTGGGCCGCGGCCCACCATTGCCACCCTGTAGATCCACACCCCAGCGGCGTACACGCATTTTTTAAACTAAATTAGGAACATTTAGCTGACCAATTAAACGACTATTTTAATAATATCAGATTCGTATTTGAACAACTAAGCTTGTTTAGCTTGATGGGTGGAGTAGTGCTATTATGACACGAAGCATGTAGGTTGATCGTATAATGATCATAAAAGGGGGAAAACC
This sequence comes from Thinopyrum elongatum, assembly GCA_011799875.1. Classification (NCBI taxonomy): domain Eukaryota; kingdom Viridiplantae; phylum Streptophyta; class Magnoliopsida; order Poales; family Poaceae; genus Thinopyrum; species Thinopyrum elongatum. Next base: position 320,521,288 of record CM022299.1, on the reverse strand, counting down.
CTAAGCATGATCAATTAAACCCTATTATGACTGTGCCATGGCAGATTTGAAGCTGCAAACCGCAGAAATGCTACTTAGCAATCATTGTTTGGTTCGAACTAAGAACTAAATTCTAAGAGCTGAAAAGAAAGTACAGTAACCAAGTTAGGACCTATTTTCTGGTTGAGATCAAAAAGCTGAGTAGATATGAAGTAGTACCATCTCTCTTGCGGCACCATGTAGGCATGTGGGGTGCGATAGTTGTCGGTGGCGTGGAAGCAGATCTGCGACGGTAGACGGGTGCATCGGGGGATAAGTCTCGTTGCGGTGGATGAGAAGGTCGTCGGAGCGGCCCCCACAAAGAGGACGACGGCGCCGATGAAACAAGAGGACGTGATGCAAGGGTCCTGGTCCTTCGCTGTGGATGAGAAACGTCCATCTCTAGCAGTGGATGATGCGGTCTTGGTAGGCGCTTTGGCATGGTGGAGGACGGCGGTGATGGATGGGGTGGCGGACGGAGGAGGCTGGTGTGGGGATGGTGTTCTAGCACGGATGGTGTATGAATGGGACAATGGAGGGAAAGGTACGGGGAACCATGTCTTTGGGACGTGCCTGTCTAAAATATGGGAAAGTTACGAACTTAGCCCCAGTTTAAAATTTGGACGTCTCATCGGTTGGGGATAGGACGGTAATCTCGCATCTCCCCAATATTTGCCTAGAGCGATTTCGGGCGAGGAGAGGGTGTTTTGGAGCCCACGGTTGGCGCCGATGGTGTATGAACGGGGCTGACAGGTAGGGCGGTTGTGTCACGTATGAGTGAAGTTACAAACCTGCCCCTATTAAAATATTTGCCTACATCGATTTCGGCTGAGTCGAGTTTGTTTTGCCGCCCACCGTGTATGAATGGGGAAATGGAGGGAGAAAGAGAGGTCTTTCAGACGAGCTTCAATCAAATGTGTTTTGCCACCCACGTTTGGCGCCCACCGTGTCTGAATGGGCTCAGAGGCGGTTGTGTCACGTCTGATTCAAGTTACTAACCTACCCCTATTGATAGCAGTGGAAATCGGGCCGATGGGTTGTCCGTGTAAGGGGTAGATAGTAATTTCCATCTCGCAAACACTAACTTCGGGTAGCTGACGTGGGAGTGGATGTTTTGCCGCTTCTTTCAATTTTGGGACAATAAGCACTCATGTTTACCCTGGCAACTAAATTCGAATCCATTTTGTATTCTTATACGAATATTTATAAATCAATCTATGTTTTCTTATAAATCTTCAGAAGCACAACAAAGATATTTTCCACTATCATATATGAATATGATTTACAAATGCCGATACTCGAATTCAGAAGGTAGAATCAATTTAAGGTGAATTCGAATATATGAAACCAATTTATGTCCAACTCAAGTGTAACATGTATGACACACACAACATATAGTGTACTCCCATTTATATATGTACACAAAGCGATGTCTCAAGATTCAAAATACCGAGTCAATGAACCAATAATGTATAAAAGTAACAGACATATAAACACTTATAGAGTATATGGATCAATAATATCAACTAACATACATAAGCCAGGCCATTGTACTTTTTTTGCTAGAAGAGCATCATTTTTTTAGCAAAGCTAGTACATCATCTTGGCCCTTTCAGATGCGTGCCACTTAAGGACCATCTATACTACTATTATTGTTGAATGCACATTTAGCCCGATTGGCATATTTGTAGGTCTAGCATAGCAAACAAAATGAAATATCTTTGCCTCAACAAAAAAAATGAAATGTCTCACAGTATTGTAAGTGCATCTAGTGCCCCTTAGTGATTTTGGTGTATTGAAGACTTATAGGTTAAGGGACTAATGTGTTTGTGAGTGTACACAGGTCCAATAAGTCTCTGAGGAGTTTGATATTTCCGAAGAAAGTCAACCCCTAAAAATGAATGACTTCATCTGAAGACTTCGGTTTTCTTGAAGACTTTGAAAATGAGGAAATTGGTGTGACCTTGAAGATATTGATATTGATGCGAGGATTATGAAGCGTCAAGACTTTTGTTTTCGTAGTTTCATTTTCCTTTCTCGAGTCATAGGAAACACAGTAGTATTAAAGGGGTTGAGGTAATACTTAGGAAAAATTTCCAAGTGATGCTCATCTCAAAGTCTATACACATACCCAATCCTTCGAGTGAAGCCTTTGGAAATCTCATACAGTTCAGTCAATTTCTTCAGTGACAGAGACAAAGATCTTCTAGTCTCTGAGGAATTTGTCCTGACTGAGGAGTTAGGAACTCGCCAGTGCAAATTGCCTACAGTGAGGAACATGATAGCCCTGAGGAATTTGAGAGCTCAAATTTTCGACCGTTGTTGTGCTTCGCGCCAGCTGTCCCAAATATCTTATCCACATAATGGTCATACCATTAAGGGCATTTATGTCTTATCATGTCGGGCTGCTCCCCGGTTATAAATAGCCGCCCCCCTCAATCACTAGCTGGTTGGCCGCTCTGAGAGATAGATTGACACTTGTCATTTAGAGCATCCCATCCTCCGAGGACTTTGAGAGAAAATCATCAGTGAGGAAAAACCCAAAACCCCAACACCTAAATCCCGAAGTGATTGAGCATCAGTGAAGAGATTGTTCCTGTGTGGAACCGACGCTTGTTACCTTTGAAGACTGTGCATCTTCCAGACGGTTAGGCGTCAAGGTCTAGAGCATCCAAGAGGAATTGTGGATCGCCGAGTGACCTAGTATGTGAAGGTTTGGAAGTCACCTTGAAGACTTACCACGAGTGATTGGGTGAGGTCTGTGTGACCTTAGCTCAAGGAGAATACAATAAGGACTGTTTGTCCTTTGGTTTAAATACCAAGCCACTCCAACCAGACGTACAACTGTCACAGCAGTTGGAACTGGTCTACCAAATCACTGTCTTCTCCGAGCTACTAGTTCTATTTCCTCAACTCTTTCATTTCCTCACTTACTTGTTGTTGAACTTGATCGTTACTGTTTGAAGACTTTGACTGAAGACTTTCTCAATTTCCTCAACCCAAATTCTTCAGTCATCTTGTCTTCTGCCTGCTTATTCTGACGCTATCTGTGCTCTGTGTATGTTTCATTTCATCATGATAACTATGCTAATGTCTTGTTATGCATGCACCTAAGTACTTTGTTCCATTCCTTGTATTTCGTCACTTAGCAAATTCCTCAAGTAGTATTTTCTCAGTGACGAATTTATAAAAATCGCCTATTCACCCCCCTCTAGTCAATATAACGCACTTTCAATTGGTATCAGAGCAAGGTACTCCCTTGTTCTATGTGATTTTGGTTTAACCACCTGGAGTTTTAGTTATGTCGACTGCAGGCATGATCAAGGTCTCGGCTGGGTGTCCTACCTTCGATGGGACGGTGTCGGCGTACGACACCTGTGGGATCCCGAGAGACCCCTTTATGATTCGGCGGGGGGAGAGGTATACGCAAAGAGCAGAACCAGTGATCGACGCGGGAAGTTTTTACCCAGGTTCGGGCCGCTGATCAGCATAAAACCCTACTCCTGCTTTGTGTTTTTATTGATGTTCTTGAGCCTAGCCTTCAGGAGCGCTCGCAATGAATAGTACGTTCAAAGAGCAGCTACGCATGCAGAATGGGCCAGAAGTTTTCCTCCCCTGTAGCAGTTGCCTTGGGCCTCCTTTTATATGCTGAAAGGGGTCTCCACAGTGGCAAAATGTACATACATTGAGGTGTAAAGTAGCTACAGGGTAACATACCTAACCCCTGACGGATTAGGACAAGCGCATTTAATGCACCGTGAGGTGTCCGTTTAGGTGTCCTCACTTTCTTGGGGATGGAAAAAGGGGCCATCCCATCAGCACCGCTTAAGCTCTCCTCCACTGGCGCGTTGCCACGCATCCACAGAAGGACCCAGAATGTCAGGTTTTGTCGTTGTGCTGGAGTAGTGGTACAGTGGCAGAATCTCACCGGGCGCCGAAACTTGCCGGGCACCGAGCCTTGCCGGGCGCCAAGCCTTGCCGGGCGCCAAACCTTGCCGGGTTCCACAGGCCATCCCGGCAAGGATCTTGCCGGGGAAGCTGGCCTTCGGACTCCAGCTTTGCTTGTCCGTTGATCCTCAGATCTCTGACTCGATGATTTCCTTGATGGCTTGAATCGACCTCGAGCTGATCCCGGCAAGTCTTGCCGCGAGGATGGCTACAACTGCCCGTGCACAAGTACGGGGTACTAGTGGTCCAATACTTAGTACACCGACAGGAGCCCCCGGGCCTAGGCCATACACGAGTGCGAGGCGTTGTTGGGCTAGGCCCAAACAGTGCACGGGCACGCGTGGCAGGGAATTAACTGCTCGTAAATATCTCGTTTTACTGTGCCCCCCACTACGCGCACGGAGCGCGCGACGTGGGAAGCGTGCCAAAAAGGCTGCAACTGTCTCGCGCCTATAGAGGCGTATTCACATTGGGGAATAAAAGAGGTGGCCCCGCTCCTTCCTCATAAAAAAGGAGAAGTCGCAGAGGCACAAACCTATTTATCCCCTTCTTCTTCTCAATTTGGCCATCGCCATCGCCTTCCTCCTCTCGAGCTCAGAGCAAAACCTTTTTCTCTTCTGCCCGCCGCTCCCGCGCTCGCTCCGCCCCCAGCTTCCGTTCCCGCTGTCACCATGGCGCCCAAGGCTAGCAAAGGCAAGGGCAAGGAGGCGAAGGCCGACGTTCCGGAGAGTGAACTGGTGAAGGTGCGGAAGAGGCTCGTCGTCTTCCCTCCAATGCTCGATGCCGAAGCTTTGAAGGGGCGATACCAATGCATGTGGGCGAAGGGGACGCAAGCTCACCCCGCCACACGCGTAATTCCAGGTGCTTGCTCCAAAGGTGGATCGGACAGATACCCTTTCTTCACTGCATATTTCTATTGCGGGCTCTGTCCCCCTTTTTCCGACTTCTTCAATGACATCATGTACACATACGGCTTCCGTCTTCTTGATTTCACGCCGAATGCAGTACTTTGCATGTCTATCTTTGCCCATCTCTGCGAAAACTTTGTTGGCGTGACCCCCAATTCTGCCCTTTTTCGCCATTATTTCTTCCCTCGCATCCAAAAAGGAGATGCTCTCTCTGGATCTATTGCCTGGATTCCAAAGGCTTGGAATAAAGAAATTTACCCAGAGGGAGTATACCGCGAAAAGTGGGACGAGTGGCAGGCTGAATGGTGCTGGATCTAGGAAGCAGATCCCCATCCTTTTTGCCATCCCCGGCAACAGAAGGTGGTCCGCGGCAAGGATTGGAGCGACCCCGCAGCGGAGGACGAGAGGCTCACAATCGCCACTACCAGAATCCTTCGCCTGAAGGCTGCCGGACTGACGATGGAGATGATCGGCTTCGACTTTCTCCGCCGCCGCATCGCCCCTCTGCAGAACAGGGGAAGGCCAGCTTGGGAATACAAGAACGCGGCAGATGTCATGAGATTGCGCCCCGGGCTGAACAACAATCTGACCGCCATGCAGCTTGGCGCTCTCCGCCAAAAATTATTCCAGCGCGAAGACAAGCACCGGCTACCGGCAAGGATTGTCCCCTTGTGCAACAATTCTGCCTTGGGGTCAATCATTGCCTTCATGCCGATGTTCAATGCCCACAGCCTTGACCCGACCTGGGCCGAGCCAAGCGAGGATGAAGCGCAGAAGTTCTTTGACAATTTGACGGAGAAGCCTGTCCGGCAAGAGTCAGATTTTATCCGAGCCACCACTGATCAGGAAGTAGCTTATATTGTTACCAGAGTGGAGGAGGCAAATCTTGCCGCGGAGGACGGCAACGTCGGCTTCACAGAGTGGGAAGCCAGCGACGCAGAGGTGGTAGTGGAGGCAAAGCCTGCCGAGGAGGACAAGGTTGCCGGGGAAGAAGGCAGCGCAGCCGCTGAGAGCTCGTCCGGCGAAGACACGGCCGAAGAAAAGACGCGAGAAGAGCCCTCACCCCCGAAGAAGATGAAGCGTGTCCTTCGGAAGGCTGCATCAGGCATCCCGGCAAGCCAGCCTACTTCGAGCGGCGAAGCCCCCGGCAAGAAAGTGGCTGGCAAGACTGGACCGCGGCAGGGGGCTCGTCAACAGCCTGCGCGGCGCGCGAGACCCACACTAGCGACCACTGCTGGGGCGGCAGGAGGGTCTCGTACTACCGCACCGGAAGCTGCCCCGGTGCCTGCCACAGCCAAGCGGCCTAGGACTCCTCCTCTGCCTCCCCACTCAGACACCGCAACGGAGGTCGACTTCGACATCTCCGGCTTTAGTCCAGAGCGAGAGGAAGAAGAGTGAGTACTTGCCACAGCTTTTACCTTCCAATCTTGCATCAATCTTACTGACTTGCTTGTATCGTCTCTGTAGCGACACAGAAACCTTGCTGGAGAGGATGGCGAAGAGGTCAAGGACTTCTACGGGCGACGAGCCCCTGGCAGGCTCCACGAGCGTGCCGGAAACTGTCATTGTGAGCCCGGAGTCTAGTCCTCAACGCAGCCCCCAGCGCAGCCCCCAGCACAGCCCCCAACGTAAGTCCATTGTCCTTTTTCCGCTGACTGGTGCCGAGGCTTTCATTCTTGCCGCTAATATCTTTGGGTTCGCAGGAGAAGAATGGCAACAAGGAGAAGACATCCCCATTGTGCCTCCTTCATCGACCGCTCCGCCTACAAGCACGTCCCCGGCAAGAGATCCTGCCGGCGAGCCCGTCCTAACTGAGGAGGAGCCGGCAAGCGCGGACTCCGGCGACACGCCCCCGGCAACCGGAGTTGCCGGGAGGGGTGAAGCCACCTCCCGACAGCCCGACGCAGGTACTCGATTGCCTCAGAGTGCTTGTTATCCTTTTTCTCTTATCTCTTTATCTTTAGTCACTTCAACTTCAACCTCGATCTTATTCTGTCTTCCTCCTTCGCCCTTCAGAGTTCCCTGTGATGGAACACATGGACGTCGACATCGTCATCGAGGAGACCGCCAGGGATGCCGCCGCCGAAGCAGACAGGATCGCTGCCAGCGAGGCCACCAAGGATGACATTGCTGAGGCTGGTGGTGCTCTTGACGGGGAGGCCGCCAAGACAGCACAAGAGGAAATCGCCGAAGAGTCTGCTGAAGAAGGCGACAGGGAGGCTGAGGACCGCACTGGCAGCATTCCTGCCGCAGGAGCGCCAGGCGCTGCACCAGCCACAGAGCCCCCTGTAACTGGTGAGGCGGCCACTGAAGACCAGCCATCAACATCTGGAGGCCCCTCATCCAGCAAGTACCTCAAGGTTGGCGAGAACCTGTTCGTCAACTTGCCAGGGACGGCAAGCACTGAGGCACCAGCCGAAGGAGAAATTTTCGAGGAAATTATTGCCGCTGCCGGGCTCGAAGTTGTTGACGACCCCAGCACTAGCAGCGGCAAATCTGAAGAGGATCAACTCCTTCAGGCCATGGGTGAGAATTTCCGCAAACTCCAGGCTCTCCATCACGCTCGAAAAGAGAAGGCGGACTCCAGAATGGCAGTTGTCGAGGCAGCCGAAGCGGATTTTCAAAGGCGCGTCGCACAAATGCAGATCTGGCACGCCGAGGCCCTCCAAGAGTTAGTTGCCGGCCGGGAACAAGTGAGCCAGCAGTGGAATGAAATCCTCCTGAAGCAATCTGATATGGAGAAGGCACATGATGAAGCTGTTCAAAGGATTGCTGTCGAAGATGCTCTCCTGACGGGGCGCCGCGTTGCTCTTGATGCTCACGAAGAAGATCTCACCGCACGTGAGCAGGCGCTCGCTGCCAAGCTTCGTAGCAAGGATGAAGACATCGAAATTCTTGTCGCGTGGCGGACCCAGGAGCTGGAGCAAAAACATAAGGAGGCGGTCGAAGCTCTGACTGCAAGTCACGCCGGCAAGCTCAAGGAGGCCGTCGATGCTGCCGAAGCTGCAGAGGCCGCCAAGAACGAGCTGAGCGACAAAGTGAAGAGGCTGGAAACAGATCTCGAAGAGCACGGCAAGGAGCTCTCGACGCTCAAGGGGGACAGGGAAAAAACCCTCCACTCCTTGGCGGAGATGCAAGTTGCCCTGTCCGACAAGACCAAGCAGCTCTCCTCTGCGGCTGATAATTTTTCGGTTCTGGAGCTGAAGCTGACCACGCTGCAGAAGTCTCTCGAGGCCGGCAAGGCCCGTGAGAAGGCTCTACTCAAGGATCTCCAAGGAGAGAGGAACCTGCTCAAGAGCGCCGCCGCTGCCCAAAATGAATACGAGAAGGGAGTGGAGATCTGGACCGGACGCCTCATCGCCACCGCGGAGAAGCTTACCGTAGAACTGTCAACCATGGGCCTGTCGAACTTCAGATATTCTTCCGAGGAAAGGATATCTCCAAGTGCCAGGTTGACGATGTTCTTTGAAAGCATCATCAACGCGTTGAGGGCGCTCCAGTCCAGCCGGGCGACCCAACTGGCGAACGAGACTCGCCGGCTTTGCCGGGCCGTCCTCCGCAAGGTGCTCATCAAGGTGGTGCACAGCAATCCTGGCATCGACCTCTCCAGCGCGCTCGGCCATCTGCCAAAGGATGCAAATGTTGAGGCGCTTGAAGAGCGCATCGCGCCAATCCTTGAGAAGGTGGACTCCATCAAAAGGATCGAAGGCCAGCGCAGGGATTGAGTGCTTCCCTTTTATTCTTGCCGCCATCATCTCATGTAAAAGACAATTAAGTCTCAAGTTAGAACTGCGGCAAATTATGGATGTAATATAATTTGCCTATGTTTAAGTGCATGCTTGCTATTTTCCTTGTCTGATTCCTTTATGTATGGAGTTCACCCTACGCTTATTGAAAAACTTGCCGGCGCGCAACCTGCCGCGAGCGCTGGGTGCGGGACTTCAGCAGCCTGCTGGAGGCGCAGCGGCCGGCAAAACTCCTTGGTGTTCTCAGTGCAGCCACTTAAATCGTTGAGCGGACTTGAAACAAAATAAGGGCGCAACCGATTACAGCAAGGGTTCCTTCGCGTGCAGATTTTCCATACAAAAGCCGGAATCGTCCAAGGAAATAACTTTATAATAAAAGAAAAACTTGCTCTGAGTTTTTAGGACTTAGCTTCCTGTCACTATCCTTGTTCTTCCTCCGGTAAGCGTTGATTCCGAACGTCACCAACTGGTATTCATATCTCCCTTCCCCCCCCCCCCTCCCCCCCCCCCCTCCCCCCCCCCCCCGCCCCCCCCCCCCCCCCCCGGCAATATGTGGCACGCCGAGGAACCCCTCTGTCTTTTGGGAAAAAGAAAGAAGAGAAAATAAAGACATGAAACCTTGGCGGTTCGTTAGAACTTACCGGGATTGGATGCCATACAACATCTTAGACAAACATGCGCATATATATAAATATGAACATGGGAATCAATAAGGGAATGTACAACACTTAAATTTATTCATCTGTGCTCAGGGTCTGCGCCTGGCTTTGTACAAAGGATCACATGCCTTGCCGGCAAGACTTGTACAAAAGGGGGTTGCCGGGAGCCCCCGGCAACCGCGCCTTATGGATAGAACTTGCGAAGATGTTCGATATTCCAGGAATTGCTCACTGGAACGCCATCTTCGGTCTCCAGGCGGACAGCGCCGGGCCTGGTGACTCGTACTACCCGATAAGGGCCTTCCCACTTTGGCGTCAACTTGTTTGAATTCTTGGCGGATTGAATCCGTCGAAGAACAAGGTCGCCTTCCTCAAGGCTTCGGGCATGAACTTTGCGGCTATGATAGCGACGCAAAGCTTGCTGGTAGCGTGCAGCTCGCACAGCAGCGTGAAGACGATTCTCCTCAAGGAGCACATCGTCATCTTGCCGCAGTTGCTCTTGCTCGAGCTCATCATAAGCGAGCACTCGAGGAGATCCGTATATGAGTTCCGTGGGGAGAACTGCTTCCGCTCCGTAGACTAGAGCGAAGGGCGTCTGGCCGGTGGCTCGATTTGGTGTCATTCTGATTGACCAAAGAACCGCCGGCAACTCATCAATCCAGCGTCTTCCGCACTTTTTCAGCCTGTCAAAAGTTCTGGTCCTGAGACCACGCAGCACTTCAGCATTGGCCCTCTCAGCTTGGCCGTTGCTTCTCGGGTGAGCAACAGAGGCAAAACAAATCTTGCCGCCAAGGTCTTGGACGTACTGCATGAAGGTGCGACTTATGAACTGCGTGCCGTTGTCGGTGATGATCCTATTAGGCACACCGAAATGGCAAACAATTCCTTTGAAGAACTTGACAGCTGACTGCGCTGTCACCTTCCTCACTACTTCCACTTCCGGCCACTTTGTGAACTTGTCGATAGCAACGTACAAGTACTAAAAGCCCCCGGTAGCACGGGGGAAAGGGCCCAGTATGTCGAGCCCCCAGACCAAAAATGGCCAGGAGAGAGGGATTGTTTGAAGAGCTTGAGCTGGCTGATGTAATTTCTTCGAATGAAACTGGCACGCTTCACACTTGGTTACTAGTGCAGTCGCATCCTGGAGGGCGGTAGGCCAAAAGAAACCTTGCCGGAATGCTTTCCCGGCAAGCGCTCTTGACCCTATGTGAGAACCACATATGCCCCGATGTATCTCCGCCAACAGCTTTAGTCCATCTTCCCGAGGAAAGCACTTCAATTTCACACCGTTTGGTCTCTTTCTGTACAAGACGTCATCGACGAACTTGTACATAACAGACCGACGGGCTACTCTCTCTGCCTCTTCCTGTTCCTCCGGGAGTTCTCCTGTCTGAAGGAAATGGACAATGTGCTGCGCCCATCCTGGAGCCTGAGGCTCGACAGCTAGGACTAAAGGAATCTCCTCCGCCGGGGGAACGTTTGTCTCGACAGCAAGGGCCTGAGGCCCTGCCGGAGCCTGTTGTTCCCTGGCAGGCGTGTCGATCCCGGCAACTTCCTTGCCGGCGGCTCCGGGGAGCTCTGCCGGGAAGTACTGGCCAGAGTTCAACTTTGTTCTCTTTTCTTGCCGCATCGACGGCGCTACGGATGGTTGAGTCAATTGGAGCACAAAAGTCCCTGGTTCCACAGGCAACTTGAGGGCAGCACGCTTTGACACGTCGTCAGCAACACTGTTCTCGGCACGAGGAACGTGCTCCATTTGGAGACCGTCAAAGCACTCTTCCAATTTCCTAACTTCATCTACGTAGGCTTGCATCAATGGACTTTGATAGCTCTTGTTAACTTGCCTGACGACAAGTTGTGAATCGCCTTTGATGACGAGCTTTTTGATACCAAGGTCCGCCGCGATCCTGAGACCGGCAAGCAAACCCTCGTATTCTGCAGTGTTGTTGGTCGAACTCTCCCGGGGAAAGTGCATTTGGACTACATACTTGAGGTGCTCTCCGGTGGGTGCGACAAGCAGCACGCCAGCACCGGCGCCTTGCAGCGAGAAAGCCCCGTCAAAATACATAATCCATTGCTGATCGATTTCCTTGCCGGGGAGAGTTGTTTCTTGAACTTCTTCGTCTGGCGTCGGGGTCCATTATGCAATGAACTCCGCCAAGGCCCTGCTCTGAATTGTCAAAGTACTTTCAAACTTAAGGCCAAAGCTCGACAATTCCAACGCCCACTCGACGATCCTGCCGGTTGCTTCCGGATTTTGCAAAATCCGTTGCAACGGGAAGCGAGTGACGACGGTGATCTCATGTGCTTGGAAATAATGGCGCGGCTTCCTTGAGGCCATAAGGAGGCCGAAAAGCAACTTCTGCACACCAGAATATCTTGACCTAGCCCCTTGTAAAAGAGAGCTAACAAAATAAACTGGGCGCTGCAACACCTTCTTCTTCTGCACGGGTTCTTCTGTTTGCGCAGATCCCGTCTTGCCGAGATCAACCCTTGCCGGGGAAGATCTTGCCGCGTCATCCGGCGGTCCTGCCGCTGGTGTTGCTTCCTCATCAGCTTCTCTCTGCGTGACTTGCGCAGCACTAACCACTTGATTTGTTGCTGCCAGATACAGCAGCAACGGTTCTTGTGGTTTAGGCGCGACTAGCGTCGGCGGAGAGGAAAGGTATTTCTTCAAATCTTGCAGTGCAGCCTCCGCTTCCGGAGTCCATTTCATTGGACCTGCCTTCTTCAAAATTTTGAAAAAGGGCAGGGCGCGCTCAGCAGATTTGGAAATAAACCTGCTTAGAGCAGCAACACAGCCGGCAAGACGACGCACATCCTTGACGCGTCTCGGCGCTTCAATTTGCTCAATAGCTTTGATCTTGTCGGGGTTCGCTTCGATTCCCCGGCAAGATACAAAGAATCCGAGGAGCTTGGCGGAAGGAACACCGAACACGCACTTCTCAGGATTGAGCTTCAAGTTGATCTTGCGCAAGTTTGCAAATGTTTCTTCTAAATCTTGAATAAGCGTTACTTTATCCTTGGTTTTGACCACTATATCATCCATATACGCCTCCATATTTCTATGGAGTTGTGGCTCAAAACCAATCTGGATTGCTCTGGCAAATGTTGAACCAGCACTTTTCAACCCGAAAGGCATTCGTATAAAACAATACGTACCACATGGGGTGATAAAGGCGGTCTTCTCTTCATCTTCCTTTGCCATAAAAATCTGATGATACCCTGAATAGGCGTCAAGGAAGGACAGGAGATCACAACCAGCGGTGGCATCCACAATCTGGTCGATGCGCGGCAAGGGAAAAGGATCTTTTGGACAAGCTTTATTGATATCTGTATAATCGATACAAAGCCTCCATTTCCCATTCGCTTTTCGCACTACGACCGGATTAGCCAACCAGGTTGGATGAAGCACCCCTTTGACCAGTCCTGCCGCCTCCACCTTTTTAATCTCTTCGGCAATGAATTCTTGCCTCTCCAAGGCCTGCTTCCTCACCCTTTGCTTGACGGGCCGCGCATGAGGACAGACAGCAAGGTGGTGCTCAATTACCTTCCTGGGAACACCGGGGATGTCAGATGGTTGCCATGCAAACACGTCGACATTCGCCCGCGGGAAAGCAACGAGCGTGCTTTCCTATTTGTCATCTAGGGTGGAACTTATGGTGAAAGTTCCCCCCGTTCCGTCCTCTCTGACAGGCACCTTCTTGGTTTCTGGCGGAGCAGCCTTGGACTTCTTGTTCTTGCCGGTGGAACTCTCTGGTATGTCCTCGACGGAAGCGCAACACTCCGAGGAGGTGCGCTTGCCGGAGTTCGCGCCAAGGTTCCTGCCGGGCTTCTTCTTCTCTCCGGGAGTTCCAGCGGCAGGAGCAGGTACCTTGATGGCAGGTGCTGCAACTGCCTCCCGGTAAAGTTGGTCGGCACAGATGAGCGCATCCCTCTTATCGGAATGGATAGTGATGACGCCCAATGGCCCAGGCATCTTCAAGACGTTGTACGCGTAGTGTGATGCCGCCATAAACTTAGCCAGCGCTGGCCGACCAAGGATCCCATTGTATGACATGGGGATCTTGGCGACATCAAACACCACCTTCTCGGTCCTGAAGTTAAGCTCGCTGCCAAATGTTACTGGCAGCGTGATCTTGCCCTTAGGCTGGGTCCTTCCCGGATTGACCCCTTGGAACGTACCCGTTTCCTCAAGGTCCTCGTCGGGAATTTGAAGCTTTCTGAGCACATCCGGTGAGATTAAGTTTAGGCCGGCCCCACCGTCAACTAACATCTTCGTCACCTTGAGGTTGCGAATTGTTGGCGAGACCAACAATGGCAAACACCCGACCGCAGTTGTGCGATCAGGGTGATCCTCGGCGTCAAAGATGATAGGCGTGCTGGACCACTTCAGGGGCCTACATGCCTCTGGGGACGGCTCTGCTGCATTATCCTCCCGCACCCACTGTTTAAGTTGGCGGTGGGAAGAATGCAGCGAGGCACCCCCATCAATGCACATAGCCTCCGTAGCCTTCTGGAATTCCTGTTCACTGGATTCATCATCTTCCTCATCATCATCTCCTTCTTTATCTCGGCCCCGAGCGGGCCGATCCTTCTGCTGCTTGTCCTTGCCGCGGTGACCCCCTCGGCCAGCGCGTTTCTTGCCGGACCCCTCAGCACCATCTTGGGCCTTCTCCTTGTCTCGCCTCTCGTATTCGGCCCTCTGCTTCTCGGCAAGCTACTCAACTTGCCGGCAATTCTGGAGATCGTGGCCCTTGGTGCGATGGATCTTGCAATACTGCTTGCCGGAGTTCTCCGACTTGTCGGCAGCCGCCAAGGCCTGACAGGAAGGGCACCCGGCAAGATCCTTGCCGGGGTCGCTAACCTTGGCCTTCTTGGCGGCGCCGGGGTTGTCGGATTCCTCGACAGCAAGCACGGCCTTGCCTCCGCGCTTCCTGTTCCGCCGCCGACCTTTCCTTGACGGGGCGGCGGCATCTTCATCTTCGGAGTCACCTGCCACGCCAACAGCCTCACCAGGGAGTTTCCTCCCCTCTTCAGCTCGAGCGCACTTGTCGGCCAGAGCGTAAAGCTCGGCAATACTCCGGACCTTGTTCATTGCCAGCTCTTCCCGCATTCTGCGGTTACGCATGTTCTGGTGGAACGCGCTAATGACAGCGGCAGGATGAACGTCGGGAATGTTGTACTGCACTCGGCTGAACCTCTGCATAAACTTGCGCAGGGAATCGCCCTCCTTCTGAGGGATGATGTGCAAATCGCTTTCTTGGCCAGGAGCTTGGTGGCCTCCGACGAAGGCGCCAACAAACTGATGGCACAAATCTGACCAGGAAGAAATAGAATTCTCCGGCAGATGCATCAACCACGACCTGACGTTGGGCTTGAGCACCAACGGGAAGTAGTTGGCAAGTATCTTGTCATCTCGGCCCCCGGCAGCCTGCACCGCAATGGTGTAGATGCTCAGGAACTCCGAGGGATGGGTCTTTCCGTCATACTTCTCCGGGACCTCTGGCTTAAAGGTTCGGGAATTGGGCCACCGGACTTGCCGCAGCTCACGGGTAAACGCCGGAGTCCCTACCTCATAAGGCAGGTCTCCTATGTCCCCTGGCGCAGGCTCGTCAACAGCCGGCCCCGCGCGCTTATCAGACTGATAGCGCGCTTCCCGTCGCTGCTCGATGGTTGTTCAAGCGTCCTATTTGCCTCGTTCCTGGAGAACTAGACGCTGATCATGGCGCATCCGTGGATCGGACGACGCCGTGGAAACTTCTTCATGGCGGTCGACTTGCTGAGTTGTCGGCCGCCGCTGGTGCCGCGGAGGGGAGTGCACTGTGGTAGCACCACCTCCGGTTTTCTCTACATCGGCTCGCGCCGGATCGATGGGCCTCCGCTGCGAGGGCCCTGCCTCTTGCGGTCCATCCTTGTTGGCGAAGCCGATAAGGCTCTGGATAGTAGCTCGCCACTCCTCCATCTTCTCCGGGGCGGGAGGAAAATCGAGGAGCAGCTGTGCACGTGCCAAGGCTTCCGCTGGCGTAGGTGGCGGCGATAAGTGAGAGGTACGTGAGGTGCTCTGACTCCTAACCATGTTAGAAGGAGCACCACCATGGTCACGCGACCGTGCGCCACCTCCGCCGGCAGCTTGGTGTGCATGCTGGCCCCGCGCATCTTGGGATCGATGCGCAGAAACCTTTTCGTGGGGACGCCCCGAACCACCAGCGCCATGACGTCGCTCATCTTGCACGACCTGAGTAGGTCGCGAGGCTTGCGCCGGCGCGGGAGCTCCAGCAGGCGCCCTTCGATCCCTAGAGTTAGTTGTGCCACCCGTAGGCAACACAGCGCCATCTCTAGATCCAGCGGCGTGCAAGTTACCTCTGCCACTGCGAACGATACCGCTTGCTTGGCTTGGATCACCAGAACGCCGCGGGGGTTCTAGTCCTCTTCCTTCTGCATCCACACCGTCGCCAGTACGCGAAGGTGCAGGCAAAACAGACGCGGACGGTTGCGCTGTTGCAGCGCTCTTCTTCTTGGGTGGCATGATGATGAAGATGATGAAGAAACTAAGGCGCCGAACACTAGATCAGGTTCACGTAACCTTCAATCCCCCTACCTGGCGCGCCAAAGATGTCGGTGTACGACACCTATGGGATCCCGAGAGACCCCTTTACGATTCGGCGGGGGGAGAGGTATACGCAAAGAGCAGAACCAGTGATCGACGCGGGAAGTTTTTACCCAGGTTCGCGCCGCTGATCAGCGTAAAACCCTACTCCTGCTTTGTGTTTTTATTGATGTTCTTGAGCCCAGCCTTCAGGAGCGCTCGCAATGAATAGTACGTTCAAAGAGCAGCTACGCATGCAGAATGGGCCAGAAGTTTTCCTCCCCTGTAGCAGTTGCCTTGGGCCTCCTTTTATATGCTGAAAGGGGTCTCCACAGTGGCAAAATGTACATACATTGAGGTGTAAAGTAGCTACAGGGTAACGTACCTAACCCCTGACGGATTAGGACAAGCGCATTTAATGCACCGTGAGGTGTCCGTTTAGGTGTCCTCACTTTCTTGGGGATGGAAAAAGGGGCCATCCCATCAGCACCGCTTAAGCTCTCCTCCACTGGCGCGTTGCCACGCATCCACAGAAGGACCCAGAATGTCAGGTTTTGTCGTTGTGCTGGAGTAGTGGTACAGTGGCAGAATCTCACCGGGCGCCGAAACTTGCCGGGCCAGGTCTCCAGACAAACTTGAACATCTGAAGAATTTGCTGGAGACCGGAGTGTGCTTGAAAGGACGCAAGCTAATCATGAAGAAATGAATTACTCATTTCTCATGTCCTTATACTGTTGTATCTATTGTACTGCTTGATGTAATTCTATCTCATGAATCTGATGTCATATTCTTCACTAATGAAGTATATGAGTTCGTAAGATGCACTAATTCATTTGCAGGATGAATCTCTCAAAGCTACTGAGTGGGTCCTCGACAGTGGATGTACAAATCACATGACTGGTGACAAGAACTTACTGATGAACTCTGCTCTATCTCCATCACATCTGAAGCATATTACCTACGCTGACAAAGGAAAAAAGCAAGGTATTGGGTCTAGGTAGGGTTGCAATCTCAAAGGATCGACACATGTACAAAGTCATGCTTGTCGAGTCCCTCGGATTCAACCTCATGTCTATCTCAATGCTTTGTGATCTTGATATGGTTGTCGTCTTTGGCAAATATCGCTGCATAGTGCTCATGGAATCTGACAATTCCAAAGTCTTCGAAGGCTCTAGGAGAGGAGACTTGTATATTTTTGGTTTCTCTGCAGGACCACAGCCTGCCACATGTCTACTTGTAAAAGCTTCAAAAGGCTGGCTATGGCATCGACGACTAGGTCATGCTGGCATGAGGAACTTGCACACACTGGCGAAGAAGAAGCACGTCATTGGCATCGAGGGTGTCAAATTCCTCAAAGACCATCTATGTGGGGCTTGTGAGGCTGGACAGATGACCAGATCCAAGCATCCCTCAAAGACTATCATGACTACCACTCGTCCTTTTGAATTGCTTCACATGGACCTCTTTGGCCCCACTCATTATGCCACACTAACAAATGCAGCATCTCTATATGGCTTTGTTATTGTTGATGATTATTCTCGTTACACCTGGGTGCATATCATCACTTACAAAACTGAAGTGCAGGAAGTCTTCAAACGATTTTCCTCAAGGGCCTCGACGAATTTCGGTGTGAAGATCAAGCATATCCGGAGTGACAATGGGACCGAGTTCAAGAACACTGGTCTTGATGACTATCTTGATGAACTTGGTATTACTCATGAGTTATCTGCCCCATACACTCCTCAGCAGAATGGCGTCGTGGAGCGCAAGAATAGGACTCTTGTTGAGATGGCTCGCACAATGCTTGATGAATACAAGACGCCTCGACACTTTTGGCCTGAGGCTATTGATACTACGTGCCACATCATCAAAAGGGTATATCTTCACAAATTCTTCAAGAAAACTTCATATGAGCTCCTCACTGACAAGAAACCCAATGTGAGTTATTTCAAAGTCTTCGGTGCTAAATGTTGGATTAGAGATCCTCATCACAATTCTAAATTTGCACCGAAAGCACATGAGTGTTTTATGCTTGGTTACGGAAAGGACTCGCACACCTACAGAGTCTTCAACACCTATCACCACAAGGTTGTTGAAACTGTAGATGTGCGGTTCGATGAGACTAACGGCTTGCAAAGAGAGCACCTACCTCCTGTGCTAGATGAAGTACCTCCTGAAGAATCCATTAAGCTCAAGGCTACTGAGGATTTCATACCCATAGAAGATCCTGCTGAAGAAGTTATTCCAGGCCGAGAAGAAAATCATGCTGGTGCACCTGAGGAAAATGGTGCTGAAGAAAATGCTCAGCCCAATCAAAGTCATCGACCTGCTCATCCTCGCGTGGCAAATGAAGTGCATATTGAGAAAATCCTCGACGACATCAATGCACCAGGTCCTCTCACACGGTCAAAAGCTTCACATTTGTCTAACTTTTGTGGGCACTTCGCTTTTGTCTCTATCACAGAGCCCACCAAAGTTGATGAGGTATTTCTGGAGCCTAAGTGGATTCAAGCTATGCAAGAGGAATTGCATCAATTCGAGCTCAACAATGTGTGGCAACTAGTCAAGCGACCAGATCCTCGCAAGCACAATATCATAGGTACCAAGTGGATCTACCGCAACAAGCAAGATGAAAATGGCCAAGTGGTGAGGAATAAGGCTCGTCTTGTAGCTCAGGGCTACACACAGGTTGAAGGAATTGACTTCGATGAAACTTTTGTACCTGTTGCTAGACTTGAAGCTATTCGCATATTGCTTGCTTATGCTAACGATCATAATATCATCTTATATCAAATGGATGTGAAAAGTGCATTCCTCAATGGTAAGCTTGTTGCTCAACCCCCAGGTTTTGAAGATCCTAAGCATCCTGACAAAGTCTTCAGACTCAACAAGGCCCTCTATGGCCTCAAGCAGGCCCCTCGGGCGTGGTATGATATAATGAAGGAATTCCTCATGAAGAAAGGCTTCAAACTCGGTTCACTTGACAAAACTCTTTTCACTAAAACTTATGATGATGAATTATTCGTGTGCCAAATTTATGTGGATGATATTATCTTTGGCTGTACTGACAAACATTATAGTGACGAATTTGCATATATGATGAGTGAAGAATATCAAATGTCTCTGATGGGAGAATTGAAATTCTTCTTAGGTCTTCAAATTCGTCAACAACGCAATGGCATCTTCATATCTCAAGAGAAATACCTCAAAGATGTACTGAGGAAATTCGGCATGCAAGATTGCAAAGGAGTCAAAATCCCTATGCCCACAAATGGCCATCTCTACCCGATGAAAATGGTAAAGACTTCGATCAAAAGCTATACCGCTCCATGATTGGTTCTTTATTGTATCTATGTGCATCTAGGCCAGATATTATGCTTAGTGTTTGCATCTGTGCCTGTTTTCAAGCTACATCGAAGGAATCACACCATAAGGCTATGAAACATATTCTTCGATATCTAGCTCACACTCCAACACTTGGATTATGGTATCCCAAGCACTCGAATTTTGATCTCATTGGATATTCTGACTCTGACTATGCTGGTGATCGGGTGGATCGCAAGTCAACATTAGGCACATGCCATTTCCTCGGACAATCCTTAGTATGTTGGTCCTCGAAGAAGCAGAATTGCGTATCACTCTCTACTGCTGAAGCTGAGTACATTGCTGCTGGTTCTTGTTGTGCTCAATTGTTGTGGATGAAGCAAACCCTCAAGGACTATGGCATCAATGTGAAGAATGTGCCTCTCTACTGCGACAATGAGAGTGCCATCAAGATTGCTCACAACCTAGTTCGGCACTCGAAGACAAAGCACATCCAGATTCGTCATCATTTTCTTCGAGATCATGTGTTGAAGGGCGACATCTCCATCGACCACGTGAAGACTGAAGAACAACTGGCCGATATCTTCACAAAGCCCTTGGATGAAAAGAGATTTAGCAAGTTGCGGTGTGAGCTAAATATCTTAGAATCTTCGAATGTTCTTTGAAAGGACACGCATCATAACACTTATGCAAAATTGATGACTTAGATGTGCAACACACGAAGTAACGTTTTTCTTCAGTCAATGAAGACTAACCCTCTAAGTGTGAAGAAATTAATGGAGAATTTGATTCTCAGAGCCCTAGGACAATTGTATGCGGTGTCTGAAATCATCATTCTTATACGGTGGGTCACGCCACCAACCAAAGTTGAAAATCTTAAAATTTGAGTTTTTCGTCATTTTGCAAATTCTTCAAATTTTCAAATTCCTCAAGTTTGCAATTTCTTCAAATCTTTTGACTGGTGTTCTTCATTGACTATATATATATATATATATATATATATAGAGAGAGAGAGAGAGAGAGAGAGAGTTTTCAATGTCCTCAACAGCATTCACTTATTACTAATTCTTCAAGTTGATTTTCATCTAAGTGAATGTGATCGGACCCGTCCCCCCTCTATGCTAAACTCAACCCAGTCTGTTCACAAATTCTTCATGTGCGTTCTATTTGAAACCCGTTCAAAGTCTTCACTGTGTCCTTGAAAGTTGAAGAATTTGCGAACGAAATATTTAAAATTTCATATCAAATTTTGGATGTTGCCGCTCAAACCGTTCCGCTTCCCACGACGGAATATACTACTCACCCACGACCCCCCACGATCTCCACCTCTTAGTACGTGGGTGACACATGTCGTTAGGATAGCAAGGGTCAGGGGCATGTTCGTGCAAAATCTTCGGGAGAACAGTTTTTCACCATGGCTATAATTACCCCTTACCCTCCTCAGACCCCATTTACTCCGCTCGACTGCAACTCTCCTCGCTCGAGCTCAGACCTAGCGCCGCCGCTAACTCCTATCGTCGCCGGTGAGGAAGAGCTTCACTGCCTCGACATCGTCGCTGTCGTATTCGCGCTGGCCACGGAAATCTTCACTCCGCCGCCGTCGTAGCTGTCTCCCGCCGCCGAGTTAGGGCGTGGGAGATCTGGACTGACGAACTTCTCCATCTCTACTCCTAGTTCATCGTGTTCTTCATCAAGGGTAATTAAAATCTGATTTTACTACCCTACTTTGATTCTTATGATTTTCACAAAATCCTCAAAAGGTGTTTATTCTTCAACGATCTACTCCTTAAACATTGCAATGCTTCCTTTCCTTGATTTTTTTCTCTAAGCTATACTTTTCCTCAAGATTCCTCAATTGTGTGGATTTTCTAATCTGTACAACTCTGGAACCTGAGTCAGGAACGCTTAGTGAAATTCCTCAACTTGATACCTTCTGAAAAATTTCTGAGAACGCATATGACCTCTCCAAATTCTTCGCACCTATACTCTGTTCATAGGTACAAAATGTCTGCTGATGAATCACTAGGTTCTCATCAACTTAACTCATTCGCAGCGTTCCTTGAAGAAAAATTGCATACTTCCTCAAAATCATCAAAAGTTCAAAATCCTCAAGTGAGGAAAATGACAGATGGGAAGAGACCTTAGAAAGGAGGAAAGAGGCCAGAGACAAACACCGCATTTGGGATCCCTGAGGATATTTATGATGAGTATTGCACACTTGATGAAGATACTCATGGGAAAGAAAACAAGAATCAGTGCAAGGTGCGCATTCAGAGGATCGAAAGAAGATGGGCAAAGGAATGGAAGGAATATCGCTATGTTACTCCCAAATACATGAAGAAATTTGCAGTAAACCCTCCTTGCACAAGACCACCGCTAGGTGTTGGCCAATGTGCTGATCCAACCAGCATCAAGTGTGGTGAGGACTTTCCAAAGGAATGGGCCAAGCGCCAAGTCAAGTTCGGAAAACTGCTGCAGAAGCAGTGAGGAAATTCAATGAGGACACTCAAGCTGCTGCTACTGCTGCTGCTGCTGAGGCCTCTGCTAGCAAAGCCGCACCCAAGAAGACAATGCAGAAGAAACCAGCGTTGAAGCCAAAATCTTCAAGCTCAATGCCCTCATGGCCAAGTTCTCAACAACAAAGCCCTCAGGGCAAATACCTCAAGCAACTTCCTCAAGGGCAGCGCAAATTCCCTTAGTTGCTGCCGCAAAGTCCTCAACACCTGTGCATCTCGCAACGTGTTAGCGGACTGCTGGATTTTCAATTGCCTCTGGGGCATCTGCAACTTCCTCAGCTCAACCACAATCCTCAAGTGGTCCGTCTCTTCTGAAGGTCAAGTCCACTGCTGGACGAGGAAAGAGGCCAAGTCCTCATAAGAAGCAAGTGGCGTTCCATGTTCCATCTGATGATGATGAAGCTGATGATGAAGAACTTGCAGAAATCATCAGAGATAGGCAGCAAAGGGCTGCGAGAGCCAAAGGCAGCTCTGTGCCTCTTATGTTGGATCCGAAGAAGATCCTCGACTTCATTGACATATGGTACAAGGATCCTAACACTCCACTCCCTGACTTGAACTTGACTCCTGGACAGAGTCACATGCTGACCGCCTTCATAGGCGAAGAAAAATAGAAATTTGAGAAGGCCAGGTGAGTCAAGAAGGACCAGTACAAGGAGTGATTTCTGAGGAACAACGTTCTCACCTTGTCTCCTGAAGAACTTGTCAATGTTCAGAAGGAAATCAAAGTCCTCAGTGATGAATTTGACCGAGACCATGCAGATTGGCTCGGCGCCAAGGTCAGATTTGTCAACCTCTCCAAGAACATCAAGGTAAATGTTGCCGCTTCATCGCAACAGGAAATTCCTCAGGCTGAAGCATCTGCTCAGCCTACTGATGAAACTGCAAGCGCTGCTGAAGAAAGTACCAGGGCTGCTAAAGAAATTCCAGCTCCTGAAGAAACTGTCAGGGCAACCACCAATGTTGCGCCTGAAGAACAACACAGGCCAGCTAAAGAATCTGCTGTGTCTGAAGAAACTGAGAATGCTAGGGCGACTGCATCAGTCGTGCCTAAAGAAAATGCTCCAACTTCATTTGCTCCTCCTGCAAAATCTTCAAACGTGAAGAAAACCACACTTCCTTCTGCATCAGAAGTGAAGAAAACAAAGTCTGCAAAGAAGGAAGCCGCGAAGAAAAGAAAAGCACCAACCTCTGCAGAGTCCTCAGCTCCCAAGAAAGTGAGGACTTTGACAAGCTCATTTAGTGAACCAATTGATGATGTTCCAATTTCTGTTGTGCCATCAAAGGAATTAGTTCCGTTTGGTGAAGAATATGTCATTCCTAATGATGACATTGATGAAGAAAATCCTTTTGCTGCTTCCTCAGAGCAGTTGGACGAAGAAATTGAAGTGGATGCTGTTGTCTCAACTCCACTAGTATCATCGCCTATGCCTCAGTTCACTACTGAAGAGGCGGGCGTCGAAGAAATTGATGAGGATGTGGATATTGGCTCAACCACTCCTGTCATGAATGATGATTATTGGGAAAATCTTCACCCCAATTCTCCAATCGCCACACCTCTACATCAAATTCCTCAGTCCCCCGTGCAGACTGAAGAAATATTAACAGGGTCTGAAGGATGTCAAACCTCTCTCCAATCTATACCTGAAGAAATTCCAGCTGCCACAGCTGAAGAAATGGAGAATCAGACTGCTGCTAAAGAACCTGATGCTTCAATTCCTCAGTCAGCAGCACCAGAAGTTGTGCCTGACGAGATTGTGAAGCCTTCTACTGCAAATCTTCATCCCAAGCCTCAAAATCCTCTGTCTGGCACAAAGAGGCCTAAATTCAAGAATGCGGATTTCTTCGCTGAGCATCATTTTTTCACGGATGAAAATCCTTATGACTCAGCAAGACTAAGGCGCAAGAGGTTTTGGACTGCAAGTCAAATGAATTTCTATGCATCTGTTCTGTTTGACAAGGACAAGGTCTTCCAACACAGGCAGATTCCTCATGTGGATATGGAGTCCATTCCATGCTTTCAACCAGTTCTGAATGTTCTTCATGAAGCTGGACTCCTCAATTTCTATGCTGACATTTGTGACTGGAATGAAGAGCTCATTCTTCAGTTCTATGCAACTCTGCACCTCACTGACAATGTTGCTGATGTCAATTCATGGGTTCTTGACTGGTTGACTGAAAACACTCACTACAAAGCTCCAGTCTCTGAATTGCTTCATGCCATCCCTGTCAGCCCTCCTGCAGAAGGTGTAAGGCTTATCTATGAAGAACCTGAACTTCAAAATCATCTCATGCAACTGTTGATGAAGCCTTTGCGTCCAGGCCAAGCTCCAAGAACTACTTTCCTCGTGAAGGATTTGCTGTATGTGCCAAGGACCATATACCGCATATTGACCAAAACCCTCAGCCCGATAAAAGGCCACAACTCTGAAGAAGAAGAAGAAGAAGTTGTTGGCATCATGAAGAATCTGTTGTTCAACATCATTCATGCTATTCCCATTAACTATCACGATTTCTTCATGAGGACTTTGGCCAAATTGCGTTGTCGCCGTTTGAATTGAAGCCCTATGCTCCTTGGATAATGAAATTCATCATAACCAGGTCTTCAATTCCATACAAGGCTGACTTTCAGAATCACCTCAGCTTTCTGCCTCCTATTGAAGTCCTCAAAAGGACTATTTCCTCAATTGATGAAAAAGGCAAAGCTGCTGTTATTGATGAAGGCACTCGTCCATTTGATGGTCAATTTTGTAAGGCTGCATCTTACTCCACCAATGATGATTCTGCAACCCAGGACTCTGCTGCTAAAGCCACCGAGCAAAATACTCAAGCCACTGCCCCTCGTGTGATGACTGAATGTGAGCTTCTTCTAATTCTTCACCAAAAAGTTGATCGCAATCACAAGTGGGTCAAGCGTCAATTTTGCTCAATTCTTCAGAACATGACTATTACTCAAAACACTGTGAAGAAGAATCATTACTATGCGCATAAAATCTTCTATCGCACTTGGGCCATACTTTCCCAGTTGGTCACAAGTTCATATTCTTCATCACGTGAAACGGATGAAGCTGAGGATCTCGACGACATTGCGGCAGGCCCTATATTGACAAACGACCTCGACAACACTGGCACTCCTCCACCAACCTCAAGCTGATATTCTTCAGGGGCGTTAGTCCTCATTTTTCGTCCCTTTTGGTCATTTGATGACAAAGGGGGGATTTGAGTTAGTCTTCAAGCGGGTCTCTATATATTGGGCTGTTTTTTTCTTTAAGTTACAACTCTCGTTCTTCTGAGGTGTTTTGCTCTGATGAGTTGTAAACTTAAGTCCGATGGTGGTCTGATACTTTTGAACTGGTTTCTGCATGCTTATTTCCTCAAGTTGCTTAATGCACGCATGTTGAATTATGTCAGACACCATTTTCCATCATGCATTTCAAATTCTTCATACTATATGTTAAATGCGTGAATGGATTACAAGATATAGGGGGAGATCTCCAAGATTTTATCCTACTATGTGCATTTGCAGTCCAAAGCAAATTCCTCAAATATGCAGATCGTCAGGGGGAGTTCTTCTATATCTTGCAATCAAATTCCTCAATATCAGTATTTACACTTCATATGTTTATCCCCGTTGAAAACTTAACCTATTTGTCATCAATCGCCAAAAAGGGGGAGATTGTAAGTGCATCTAGTGCCCCTTAGTGATTTTGGTGTATTGAAGACTTATAGGTTAATGGACTAATGTGTTTGTGAGTGTACACGGGTCCAATAAGTCTGTGAGGAGTTTGATATTTTCGAAGAAAGTTGACCCCTAAAAATGAATGACTTCATCTGAAGACTTCGGTTTTCTTGAAGACTTTGAAAATGAGAAAATTGGTGTGACCTTGAAGATATTGATATTGATGCGAGGATTATGAAGCATGAAGACTTTTGTTTTCGTAGTTTCATTTTCCTTTCTTGAGTCGTAGGAAACACAGTACTGTTAAAGGGGGTCGAGGTAATACTAAGGAAAATTTTCCAAGTGATGCTCATCTCAAAGCCTATACACATACCCAATCCTTCAAGTGAAGCCTTTGGAAATCTCATACAATTCAGTCAATTTCTTGAGTGACAGAGATGAAGATCTTCTGGTCTCTGAGGAATTTGTCCTGACTGAGGAGTTCGGAACTCGCTAGTGTGAATTGCCTACAGTGAGGAACATGATAGCCCTGAGGAATTTGAGAGCTCAAATTTCCGACCGTTGCTGTGCTTCACGCCAGCTGTCCCAAATATCTTATCCACATAACAGTCATATCATTAAGGGCATTTATGTCTTATCATGTCGGGCTGCTCCCCGGCTATAAATAGCCGCCCCCTTCAACTACTAGCTGGTTGGCTGCTCCGAGAGATAGATTGACACTTGTCATTTAGAGCATCCCATCCTTCGAGGACTTTGAGAGAAAATCATCAGTGAGGAAAAACCCAAAACCCCAACACCTAAATCCCAAAGTGATTGAGCATCAGTGAAGAGATTGTTCCTGTGTGGAACAGACGCTTGTTACCTATGAAGACTGTGCATCTTCCAGACGGTTAGGCGTCAAGGTCTAGAGCATCCAAGAGGAATTGTGGATCGCCGAGTGACCTAGTCTGTGAAGGTTTGGAAGTCACCTTGAAGACTTACCACAAGTGATTGGGCGAGGTCTGTGTGACCTTAGCTCAAGGAGAATACGGTAAGGACTGTGTGTCCTGGGACTGTGTGTCCTTTGGTTTAAATACCAAGCCGCTCCAACCAGATGTACAACTGTCATAGCAGTTGGAACTGGTCTACCAAATCACTGTCTTCTCCGAGCTACTGGTTCTATTTCCTCAACTCTTTCATTTCCTCACTTCCTTGTTGTTGAACTTGATCGTTATTGTTTGAAGACTTTGACTGAAGACTTTCTCAATTTCCTCAACCCAAATTCTTCAGTCATCTTGTCTTCTGCCTGCTTATTCTGACGCTATCTGTGCTCTGTGTATGTTTCATTTCATCATGATAACTATGCTACTATCTTGTTATGCATGCACCTGAGTACTTTGTTCCGCTGCTTGTATTTCGTCACTTAGCAAATTCCTCAAGTAGTATTTCCTCAGTGACGAATTTGTAGAAATCGCCTATTCACCCCCCTCTAGTCGATATAACGCACTTTCGAGTCTTATCAATTAATACAGACTCATGCTCAAAAAAATACAGACCAAAAAACAAAAAACAATTATTACATGATCTCTAAAACAAATGGTTTGATCGATTACATGAACAAACAACACAAAGGTTATTCAACGATGGAAAAATTATTTCACCTATGATTTACCAAGTGGGATTTTAATTTCCTTTTTTCCTTCAGGACCTTGACAATGCGGTCAGTCTCAGCTTGCTTTGTTTTGAAATCCACCAAATATTTAATTGTTGTCTTGAGTACTTCTTGTGATTGTGCTGTTTGCTTCCTCAACATGTCAACTTCATCTCTAAGTGTAGATGCAGAATCTCTTTCTACCAATAGTTTAGCCTCTAGAGCATCAGCAGTTGGCAATTCATGATGCACGATTTGGCCGGTGCCACTTCTCTGGGATAATACAACGTCCATGGGGACCTCGCTCTTTCATTTTGGGCTAACCTATTTTGCCATTAAAGTTTCGATTGGATTCAGAAAATTTGAAGTTAGCAAAACATCTCAAGTGGAGTTAGAACAAGAACCCAGTTAAACAAACAAGGAATTAAAGAGTTTCGATTGGATGCTGAAAAGTAGTTATTAACATCATTGCAACTGGTTGCAGCAGCAAAGCAGTTAAACAAACAAGTTTTGCAAAAGGTACCTGCTGTGGCATTGGAGTTTCTCTTGGATACTGAAAAGTTGAGTAGCCAGTAACTTGATTAGAGCAACCGGTTGCAGCAGCAAAGCAGTTAAACAAACAAGTTTTGCAAAAGGCACCAATTGTGGCAGTGGAGTATCTCTTGGATCCTAAAAAGTTAAGTAGTCAGTAACTTGATTAGAGCAACAAGTTACAGCAGCAAACCTGTTACACAAATAAAATTTTGAAAATGTACCTGCTGTGCAATTGGACTTCCAATTGGATCCTGAAATATTGAAGTTGGTAAGATGATTACAGCAACAAGTTACAGCAGCAAACCAGGTAAACAAGGAAGTTTTTGAAAACATACCTGTTGTGCCACCGGAGTTTCAGTTGGATCCTGCAAACTTGAACGTTAGCATTCATAAATAAAGTTTTGCAAGAGCCATAAGAAACTAACATTAAACTAGTAAAACTAACCAGTTTTGGCAACGTATTTAATTACACATGAACTAGTAAAACTAACAAGTTCTTGGCAACGTACTAAAGTAACTAGTCGGTACCGTTTACCAGCAACACAGACATCTGTAAATTTCTTTGATGTAAGCAAAATGATTCTGACACATATATATAAGTTAAAAAGACGCTGTCCCTCATATAAACCTGACATTTGTCTGTCTATGAACATGCAAACATTACTAGTGCTACAAGTCATAACAGCAAACCATTTAAACAAACAGGGTATGAGAAGGTAAATTACACATGAATTTTGCTGCACCCTAGAAGTAGATATGACCAGCTATGTATGTGCTTATGTAGCTATTTAAGTTCAGGCAAACAGGTAATACTATAAACAGTAAGTATCAAACACATAGATAGGCGCGGTCTATAGTAGGATTAACAGGCTATGGCATTATGTAATCAGTAGCAAACTAAATTAAGTCAAGCAAGGTAATTGAACAATTTTGCAATAGTGGCTAACTAAAATTCCGAGAAGCAGGTAACTGAACTTACGCTAGCTCTTGGTACATGCACATTGCAACTTCTGTTTCACTTACAAGGTTCTACGAAGGAGTCCATGGCATCAATTGCTTGGATACGCAGTCCCAATACTTCTTTCTTCCCACACTGCATTGGTAAGTCGAATTGTTAATCTGATAAGATGATGCGTCCTTGATATGTTATATGAGGACGAGTTGTTACACTAGTTGTAGCAACACACATCACACTGGCTTTTACTGTATATTTCATGCGATTATATTTGGCATATCGAGATATATGGAATCTACAATAGGATGAAAAGACTGGCATCCTTCACATTATTGGTGAACTCTGTTCATAGAAACAAGCAATTCAACCATTCTATGGGTAAATCAAAAGCGCCACTGGAATATTTTTCACGACCCCAATCATACACGCAAAAAGGGGCGGCACCACTATAGGGGCTGGTATGGGTGGTCGCCTTGGGTGGCTGGAAAGTGCGCACCTAGTTTGAGTCGTCCAGGTTGGCCCAGGCTAGTTTTGTTCGTCCCAGCGCACGAGCAGGCAATGTTAAAAATGAAGAAAAATGTTTCAATTTGGATGGGCCAATAACGTAAGTGCAAGGCAGGCCCTACAGCAGGCTCGCGGCCCAAACGAGGGCCTCCAATATCGATCGACAGCAAGAAAAAAATCCCAATTCGTTCGCTCGAGCCTCCAGTCTGGTTCGCTCCTATCCTAGCCTCCACTGGACAGACTGACAGAGCTCTTCCTCGCGCCCTCGTTGGACGCCGGTCGTCGGGCTTCAAGCGAATGGAAGGAAAAGAAGATGAAGATCCAACCCTGGGTGTAGCCTGCGTGGGACGCAGCGGCGGCAGCACAGGAATGGCATCGAGCTTGCGCAAATGGACAGTTGCAGCTTGCAAGAGCAGCATGCGCAACGAGCAGTTACATCACATCACTGATTATATCTAATTCAACTGTTCAATTTCTGGCCATTAGTTAAACCTGTTGGTGTTGTAAAAGTGCTTGTATGTAGGGAACCTACAAGAAAATGAAACCAATTTCTGCTTATTTTATAACTCCCCCAATCAATACTGAACTGACTGAACCTGATGTGTCTAATCAAGTTTCCGGTGCAAACATAAAAGCTCATATTATTCTTGAGCCTAAAGTGTCTAATGAACAGACTGGTAATGAAGGATTTGATGCAAACATTACATGCTCCTGGTGATGAACGTATGGGGTCGAATGAGGGATCTAATGCAAGCATTTTGCAAGCTCCCATTGAAGGATTTAGTGTGTAATGATGATCTGCTATGTTGAGAGAGAGAGATAGAGAGAGAGAGAGATTTGCAGGAATTGATGACAAGCAAATTATAGTACATTTTCATGGCTTGAGGAAACGTCGAGGCCATCTACCACAATGTCCCCTTATCATGACAACCTAGCATAAATAATTTTCTAATCTGTTGTTTCAAACTATTGGCATACTTGTGCAAGATAGATATATTGACATGCAGTTTGCGCACTAGTTATAGGTGCAATTAGACTTGGATATTTTCGGCCAGAGAACGAATAATTCAAGCAGGTGTAGTCCATGTTAGTAGTCCTTGTCCACCATGTTGTATTTTGTGTTTTTTGGTGCTTACATCATCTAGTGGTTTATAATCTGGAACTACTTTGGATCATTAGATGGTTTTCAAAGTGCATGTAGCTTCACATTTCTCAAGTTATGTTGATTTCCGGAGTGCAAGTGCCTTCGTATTTTTTAAGTTAAATTTTCGCCCGTGGTAACTTGAATTCGTGGATCCGCCACTGCACACAAATCATACACGCAGGGCAGTACAAATTAAATGAAATGCAGGGACTTACGCTAGCTCGTTGTACATGCTCACTGCAGCTCTGCTTCCGGTAGGGATGTTCCATGTATAGGTCCATATTACCACTTGCTTGGATGTGCAAGCCCTGTGCTCCTTGCATCCCCCTCTGCATTTTTGGCACGGCGAATGGTTGATCAAATGAGAGGAATAGACCTTGTTGTTGTACCGGAGGATAGGTACTTACAAGGTTATACTGGCGTGCATGATGTGTACCAGATCCCGAAGCGCCATCATGCTTCGCTAAAAAATGGTTTTGCTTGTTTCAGATGATATCTCCAGAAGAAATAAGAGTTAAAGTCAGAGTTTGCATAGGCGTGTAAGATAAGAGAGCAGTAAAAGTATATACAAACATCATTGGAATAGTGCACATGGGAGTGATGTGGATACCTAGTTCAGGCCGGCGTTTGGGCATGCTCGCCTAGAGTGCGGGTCACTTCAGAGTCGTTGAGGGTGATGCGCTGGCGTTGGCTGGCCGCGTACGGATGCAGATCTTGAGCGACAGCGAAGCACTACGATGCGGTGAAGCACCAACGACCTCGGGGGGTGGAGGTCGACGATGTGCTCCGTGAAGTAGCCCCGATGAGGTGGGAGACGACGTCGGTGAAGCGCACCTGATGCGGTGGAAGTCGGTGTCTGTGAGGCACGTCGGCTGCGGCGGCCGACATTCTCAGTGGACCACCTGGTGCGGTGGACGAGGGCGTAGATGAGGCAGCTCCGGTGCGGTGGTGAAGCGCGACCGTCGTCGTCGTCCGGCACGGAGGTGGGGAAAGAGATGAGACGAGGGGCGATTCGAATTTTGCTTGGGTTGGCGGCGAATTAGGGATTTCAGCGCTCTGGGCGTGGAAGGGGACAGGGGAGAAGGGAGATTTTGCACTGCTAGAATTGGGGCCGCCAGATATTTCAATCCGAAACGTGGAAGCGCGAACTTTTTTTGTCGTCCTTCTTTTTTTTTGGGGGGGAGGGAGGGGGTGGGTGCTAGTGTCCGTACGACACACGCGACCACCACAACACGACCCTAGTCTACCTGGTGCGCCTACATTTGAGAATGCAAACGAATCTTCTTTCATTGGCAAACGAATCTATATGTGTTACCATGCCCGTGTTTTCCTTGCAAATAATTATTTCTTCGAAACGAGATACTATAAATTAATTAATGAAGAGTTCTTTGAATTAGAGTGTGTTTGTCACATAGCGATCTCCAATTCTAACGTGGATTTCGCATTTCACGGTATCCACGCTACTTTCTTAATTCAAATTCATATGTATAAG
Source organism: Thinopyrum elongatum (assembly GCA_011799875.1). Classification (NCBI taxonomy): domain Eukaryota; kingdom Viridiplantae; phylum Streptophyta; class Magnoliopsida; order Poales; family Poaceae; genus Thinopyrum; species Thinopyrum elongatum. The sequence continues at coordinate 320,489,642 of CM022299.1, read as the reverse complement.
GTGAACACTATGGTAGTGAGAAAACTTTGGATGGATTCAAGCATATGACCACACACATACAAAATACCACAACAATCGAGTCAATATCAACTTTTGCAAACCTACTATGGCACGAATCCGAAATAATTACGAAAGCCATATGCATGGTCCTCAATTCAAATCTTACAATGTACACTAAATCAAAACATCAATATTAAGTCTAGTACTATCTACATTCAAATGTTGTTTTTAGCCCCCCCTTGGCACACACGCTACATACTTCCTCTATCGATCAATCTTCCTCTCCTAACCACCTTATAAAGCTATTGGTTTCCAACACACGCTCACTCTTTCTCTCCATGTTTCGATCTCTAACTCTCTCAAATACACAACCCCCTTTTTCCACTCTGTCAACAAATGTATCTCTCTCACACACCCGCCATTGCACTCCATGCTGAGCTCTCTCTCTCTCTCTCTATCCCTCCCACCCTCTCTTGCTAGATACATGCATTGCCTATCTAGACCCCCCCTCCTGCACGCACGCATGCACTTGTCTATCTAGGTCACTCTCTCAAGACCATCTCACTCTTTCTTCTGCACGGTGGCCCACACTCGCTCAATCTCTCTCTCTGTATCTAAGTCTCGATTAACATCGCTTTCTCTCACACATAAACGATATATCTCCCTGTTCGGGCCTCGATCGACCCGCTCTATACTCTCTCACGCAGATTGTCTATCTACGTCACTCTCTCCAAGCCGTCCCACTCTTTTGACCTCATGGCAGCCCACGCTCGCTTAATCTCTCTCTCTCTCTCTCTATGTATGTCTTGATTGACCTCGCTCTTTCTCACACACAAACGATATATCTCCATGTTTGGGCCCAATTCGACAAATTCATATTGTACTGGCAAGATGTCTATGCGTTGCACGGAACATCAAGATGCATTTATATAAGTAGTTTATCTTGTGGGAGATAAGGATAAACGAGGAAAGGCCTTATCTGCAAATGTGGAGAGGGGTGCGGGTATCTTTTTGCAAAATTGACATAGTTTGATTCCTATCCGTCAGATATAGATCAGACGGCCTATATTGCAGGATGGCAGGCACACCATCATCACCAGCTCTGTTTTTTATAAGAGTAGAGACACTCTCTCACGCACATTGTCTATCTAGGTCACTCTCTCCAACCCATCTCACTCTTTCGACCGCATGACGACCCACACTCGCTCAATCTCTCTCTCTCTTTATCCATGTATCGATTGACCTTGCTTCCTCCCACGCACAAATGATAAGTCTACCTGTCTGTGACTGGATCATCTCTCAAGCTATCTCTTACAGCCCTCACCCTTCGCAAAAGCTCAATCGGACAATATCTCTCCAGAGCATATATATCTTTTTAACGAATGTCGGGCCACACTCACTTTGTCTCTCTATCTATCTATGTCTCGATTGACCTCGCTTTCTCACGTCGTCTCTTCCACACATTGAAGCTACCTCTCCATCCCTCGAAGAGCCGGAGCTGTTTACATTGCGAGGGGGACTCCACCCTTGGATTAATTTGTGAAGGCATTTATTCTGATGGGTTTAGATTATATTTTTGTAGCATTTGGACCACAACTACTCCAAACATGGTTGCAACCCCCGCCCCTCCCCCAATTGATTTCCCTCCAGTTCGGTCACCACTCTCTCGCACGCCCTTTCTCACCTTCCACGTCACACCATGATATTTTTGCAAAAAACTCTGGTGTTCTCTTTAATAATTACAAATAAGCTACAAACTACACACCGGGAGTCCGCCTGTAATGGAACAATTTTCGACCTAGAAATTAAAGTGCTACAAACTACACACCTGGGGGCCCACCTATCATGGAACAAATTTGGACCCATATATCAATTAAAAATGAAAAAGGACGAGGATCGAACATGCGACCAGGGCCTTCCAGACGCACATCAATAGGCAACATAGTAGCAACGTTTGTTGTACTCCCCTTCGTTGATATATTGTTTTTATATTACCACAGCCTATTTAATGGATAACAAGTTTTATATTAGTTTTAGTAGATTAGTGGGACCAGCTCATCAGCACGTACTATTCCCCTTCACTTACTGGTGGGTCCCATGTCTACTCTCGCTCTCTCTCCTCCCCTTCTACGTTTAGACGCACGGGCAAACACGAAGAACGCGTGGGCGGTGTTGCCGTTGACCGTATCTGGACTCGTCCACAAGTTACGGCACCGGTTTCACATACTAGTAGTACTATATGTAACAAGTTTAGGAACAAAAGTGACCGTGACGGACAAGTTAGGCTTGTTGTAGTACTATTTATCTACTAGTAATAATTAAATGCGTGGATAAATTTTTATATTTATGACTTTTATAATTAATTGATACGGCTCTAGCAGAACATTCAATTGATCAAACCATATGTTTCATTCAGTCTGACTGCGACTTTTACATTCATACCACGATCGAACTAAAATAAACAGAAATGATAAATCCCAAACATTCGGATTTTAAGCATGGCAATCCGAACATTTTTCGTGGCAAATTTAGATCACGCGGCGGCGACGGAGGCATCTTGCGGCTGGAAGCGGCTCCTCTGCCATGCTCTGTGTGTCGTCGGGCCACTGACCGGCGGCGATGTTGGCGTCTTGCACCGTTGTTAGCGTACTCCTGGACGTTGGCCCTAGCTTCAAGGAAGGCCAGAATGTTCTGGACTTCGGCCTCCAGGAGCCAGTCAACTGGAGGGAGGCGGCGACTGGTGTTTGTGCAAGGAAGCGGTCGATGGCGGCGATCCATGCCGCTGATGGGGGCACTGGCACTGGCGCGGAGACAGGCGCTGGTGTTGGTGCAATGATAGTCCCCTTATGTTTTGGAGTTTGTTGACATAAATAGTATGGGACTTATGTGTTTGCTAGTGCACACAGAGTAACAGGTCCCTGAAGTATCGAGGAGTTTGCTGCAAACGACGAAGATAATCTCTCTGCGCGGCAGCGAAGGTTATCACCAAAGATAAAGCTAACAAGAGTGACCCCTAAAAATTGCTGAAGTTCAAGCAGTTGGTTCGGTGTCTGTTCGAAGAATTTGACTGTGTTCGAGGAAGAATGAGCATGAAGTGAAGACATAGCATTTGTTTCATCATTCTTCTTCTTTCATTCAGTCCTAGGATCACTTTACTATAAAGAGGGGTATAGTGTTCAAAGCTTTGATTCTCTGATGCTAAACCCAAATCCTATGAAAGCTATGAGAGAAATCGCTTTGTGTTCCGAGCAAATACTTTCCAGCAAGAGACTATGATCTTCTTCGCTGCGAGAGATTTGACTCGGACCAAGGAGTTAGCATTACTTATTCCTCAAGTAATGTTACCGTTGCTCCAAAATCCGACCATTGTGAACATGTCGGTTGGCCATTGGCTGGACCTCGTGTCCAAAATGGTCATTTCCCGTCTGGGAAGGCTACGACAATAAATAGCCACCCCGCGTCGGCTTTGTCCGGTGGCTTTGACCGCTGAGCGATTTGAGTTTAAAATCCACCGAGAGAAAAACCCTAGAGCCGAAGAATTAGATAGTGGTTTAGCATCACTGGAATCTAAGTTTAGTACGCTCCGCCTATTACTCTTGAGAGTTGCAAACTCTCTAGATGGTTAGGCGTCAATTTCTTCAGAGACCAAGAGTGATTGTGGTTCTCGAAGAAGAAGTCTGTAAAGGTTTGGAGATCGCCTTCAAGTATCTACCATGAGTAATCGGCATCGACTGACGAATCAATTGTCAAGGAGAATAGGGTGAAGAGAGTTTAGCTTCCGTGTTAAGTCACAACCCCTCCAACCAGACGTAGTCCTTGTCAAAAGGACGAACTGCTCGAACAAATTCCTTGTCGCCATCGAGCATCATTGGTTATCTCTGTCACTCATGTTTACCTTCGATGCATTTTCATTCGTATGATTTACATTGATGCATGTCTTAGTTCTCCTTCGGTACTCTGTTCTAGTTCACTATAGTTTGCTTTTCATTCATTCCGCTGCTGGGTTCTGAGAGATTTAAGTGTTCCGAAGAAAATTTAAAACTCCCATTCACCCCCCCTCTGGTAGACATACTTCATTCATACAATTAGTATTAGAGCAAGGTACTCCTTGACTCTGCTCATTTTAGTCTAACGACTTTGGAGTTTAAGTATGTCTTCAGTGAACTACAAGTCGCATCTCAAGATTCCCATATTTGATGGGACAGACTACCCCTTCTGGAAGGAGAAGATGAAGATCTGTCTCCGAGCAATAGATGATGATATGTGGAATGTGGTGCAATTCGGGCTCAACATTGTTGTACCTCAAGCCCCTTCCGACAAAGAAAAGAAGCTCATTCGGTTGGATGCTCAGGCTAAAGATGAAATTGGTGGCCATATCAATCGGGCACAATTTCTTCGCTATCGCCAGTGTGAAACTGCGAAGGAATTGTGGGACGTCCTCGGAAAGACCAATGAAGGATTTTCAACCCAGAAAGTAGCTAGAATTGATACTCTTCGAGCCAAGTTCAATCGTTTCAAGCGCATTGGAAATGAAAGCTGCCAACAAACCTTCGATCGCCTGAGTGATATCACGAATGAACTTCAAGGTCTCGGCGCCAAAGACATCACTGACCATGAAGTCGTTAAGAAACTACTCCGATCTCTTGATAGTTCCTTCGACACACTAGTTCTGATGATACATGAACGACCTGACTTCAAGCACCTTGACTCTGCTGATATCATGGAGAGATTGAACACTCACGAGGAATAGGAAGAAAATAAAAGAGATCTGTATGGCTCAAGTTTACGCAAAAATCATGCTCTCAAGCCCGTGGCTGATTCCTCCTCTGATGGAAATGCCGAAGAAGATTCTGATGATCCAGAAAGACTCAGCAAAGATCTCGCACTGATCACGAAAAGATTCCAACGCTTTCACAAGAAGAGCTAGTTCCAGAAAAGAAGTTCAAGCAACTCCGAGGGTTCAAAATCTTCATCAAAACCTGCTGGAGAATACACCTGTTTCAAGTGCAAAAAGCCTGGACACTTCATTTCGGACTGCCCTCTCTGGGAAGCTGAAATCCGTGCTAGTGGGAGATATGATTCGGGCAACCATCGAGGCAAAAGCAAGAGCAAGCACTACAACTCCGATGATGAGAAGAAGATGAAGAAATTCTTCAAGAAGAAGGACAACTCCACTTCAAAATCTTCATCAAGATCTTCGTCAAGGAATCTTTCCAAGTCCTCCTCCAACCGCAAGAATATCTCTCACAAGGCCAAGGCATACATCGGCAAGGAAAAGGATTCTGATGAAGAAGAATCGTCAGGTTCTGAAGAAGAAGAAGAATCCGATGAGGATTCTGACTCCGGCATGGCGGGCATAGCATGTGCCTCCTCTGCTACGACAAACTTCTTCAGGAATCCATCAAGCAACGATGAATCTCCTGCCTACTGCTTCATGGCCAAGGCCTCGAAAGAAAAGGTATCTTCCAAACATTACAAGGTTCACTCCAGTGATCAATATTCTTCTGATGAGGATGACCATGCTAACTTGATCAAAATTGCCAATATTCAACAAAATTCTCTTGAGAAATTTGAGAAAACCCTCAGGAAATCTGAAGGGTTATTGGTTGAGGAGATGGAGAAAAACCAGTCACTGACTAAAGAGTATTCCACTCTCAAGTCACGAATGGATGAACTCTCAACTCGTCATTATTTTCTCTCAGTAGACCATGAAAGATTGACCTATGACTACCTGAAAAGAAAACAGGAACTTGAGGTGCTGAGAGAGGCTCATGAGGATTTGATCAGAGAAAATTCTCTTCTCACCCAACAACTTAAAGAGAAACCTGAAGTGTTTGAGCCACCATGTCTAAAATGCCTTGAACGAACCAATGTTGAATCATCTGTGAATGCTAACCCCTCGGTCGAGGAAAATGGTTCTATTTCTGATGAGAATGCTAGGTTGAAGGATCTTCTTCTAACAAGAATGTACAAATCTCTCAAAGGGCATTAAACCCTCTGTGATGTTTTGAAGAAATCTATCCTTCACAAAAATCCCAGAAAGGAAGGTATCGGTTTCGAAAGGAAACTGAATGAAGATGGTTCTTACTGGGAAGCACATCAATATCCTCAAACTGTGTGGGTTCCTGCAAAGAGCAAAACGCTCGATCCAGCATTACTTTCGGGATACAACTCTCCTATTCCTGAATATCCTGATGATGATTCCCTGGACAATTATAAGTTGTTCAAGAATCAACATGGTGAGACTGTGGCTCGCTATGTTGGACCCAATAGCAGAAATGGCCCCCCCAAAGAAAGCTATTTGGGTGCCTAAGAAAATTGTTGATGCTTTGCCTGTTTCTGCTCGACTGACCATGCAGACACAAAGAATTCGACAGAATGAGTATATGCATACTGCATACAATCACTATGCTCACTCGTCTGGAAAGAATTTCAATGCTTACTCTTTCAATTATACTCGCACCTCATCGAGTAACAACTATGCTTATTGAAAGAAATCATATCCTGGTCATTCAATTGTTTTGAAGCCACCTGCAAAGATGTGGGTGGTTAAGATGGCCTAATTCTTCTGCAGGACTATGTCTCCGGGTGCACTGAATGGATTATGGACAGTGGATGCACTAGTCATATGACCGGAGACAAGTCGTTGTTTATCGACCCCAACTTAACTGCTTCTCCTCTGAAGTATATCACTTTTGGCGACAACAACAAAGGAAAGGTAATTGGGCTAGGTAAAATTTCCATATCCAAAGACAAGTCCATTGATGATGTTCTACTTGTCCAGTCTCTTGGATTCAATCTTATGTCAGTTGGCAAGTTATGTGATCTTGGCATGCTAGTTTTATTCTGGATATCCAAATGCATTGTCTTCATGGCCTCTGACAATTCCTTCGTCTTTGAGGGAATTAGAAAGGGTGATCTTTATATTGTGGATTTCTCTAAGGGTCCCTCAGTCCAAACTTGTTTCCTTGCAAAAGCAACCGAAGGTTGTCTGTGGCACGGAAGACTTGGTCATGCATGTATGAGAAATTTGCAGACCCTAGTGAAGAAAAATCATCGTCGTGGCATTCCTGATGTGAAATTTGACAAGAATCATCTCTGTGCTGCTTGTGAGGCTGGTAAATTGGCTAAGAAGCATCACTCTTCAAAAACAGTCATGACCACTACAAGACCTCTGGAAATTCTTCATATGGATTTATTCGGTCCTCAAAATTATGCAAGCTTCGGTGGCAGTCATTATGGTTTGGTTATTGTTGATGATTTCTCTTGATACACTTCGGTATTCTTTCTCGAAGACAAGACCCGTACTCAAGATATCTTCAAAAGCTTCGCTAAGAAGGCCCAGAATGAATATGATGTCCGAATTAAGCATGTCAGAATTGACAATGGAACTGAGTTAAAAAATACTCATATTGCTGAATTTCTCGATGAACATGGTATTGCTGCATACACTCCCCAACAAAATGGAGTTGTTGAACGAAAGAACAGAACTCTCATTGAAATGGCGAGAACAATGCTCAGTGAGTATAAAACTCCCATTCGTTTATGGGCTGATGCTATTAACACTCTTGTCATGTTATCAATCGTGTTTATCTTCACAAGTTCCTTAAGAAAACTTCATATGAGCTTATCACTGGCAAGAAACCGAATGTTTCTTATCTACATGTTTTTGGTGCACCTTGTTACATTCTTGATATGAATCATTCTTCCAAGTTTTCACCCAAGGCAGTTGAAGGTTTTCTTCTTGGTTATGGCTCAAACTTGCATACATATCGTGTTTATAACTCTCACCACATGAAAGTTATGGAAACGGTAAATGTGCGATTTGATGAATCTAACGGCTCCCAAAAGGAGCACCTGCCAAATGTGATAGATGAACCATTGATATCGGATGCTATTCGGCAAATGGCCATTGGGAGCATCAAGCCTGTTGAAGGGAATGCACCTGAGTCCTCTGATGATGATGCTCCTATGACTTGAAGCAGAACTCATCAAGCCACTGCCGAAGCAAATGCTCCTCCTAATGGAAATGGCAATCAAAATTCAAATGTCGATCAAAATGCAAACCCTGAAGGGAATGATGATACAAATACTGATGCTGATGAAAATGACAATGATCATCATGAAGAAAATGCTCATCCTCATGTGGCAAATCGAGTTGATCCTTCATTAATTCTCAATGAAATTGAGAATCCAGGTTATCGACCCACCACTCGCTGACGTACTTGTTTGGCTAACTACTATGGAAGTTTCTCCTTTGTTTCATTGGCAGAACCTACCAAGTATGAAGAAGCCATGAATGATCCAGATTGGATGAATGCCATGCAAGAGGAGTTGGTGCAATTCGAATTAAATGATGTGTGGGAATTGGTTGACAAACCGAATTCCAAGAAGCACAATATCATCGGCACAAAATGGATTTTTCGCAATAAGCAAGATGAGAATGGCATCGTGGTGAGAAACAAAGCACGACTTGTTGCTCAAGGGTACACACAGGTAGAAGGTATTGATTTCGGTGAAACATATGCTCCTGCTGCACACCTTGAGGCAATTCGTATTCTTCTCGCTTATGCAAACTACAATAATATCTTGCTTTATCAAATGGATGTGAAAAGTGCTTTCCTCAATGGTGAAATTGATGAGGAATTTTATGTTAGACAGCCACCTGGCTTTGAACATCCCGAGTTTCCTAACAAAGTTTTCAGGTTGAAGAAAGCTTTATATGGGCTAAAGCAAGCCCCTCGAGCTTGGTATGACACTCTGAAGAAGTTTCTGCTCGATAAAGGGTTCAAGCCAGGATCCACTGATCCCACACTTTTCACTCGTGCTGTTGACAATGATTTATTTGTATGTTAAATCTATGTAGATGATATTATCTTCAGCTGTACTAAAAATGATTGCAGCTTAGAGTTCGGGAAAATGATGTCCGATAAATATCAAATGTCCATGATGGATGAACTCATGTTCTTTCTCGGACTGCAAATTCGTCAACAAGCAAATGGCATTTTCATCTCTCAGGAAAAATATCTGAAAGAGTGCCTGAAGAAGTTCAAAATGCAAGATTCCAAAATGAAGGGCTACAAAACTCCTATGCCCACGAATGGTAAGCTGGATGCAGATGTGTATGGTAAGGATTACGATCAGAAAGCTTATCGTTCATTGATTGGATCTCTTCTTTATCTATGTGCATCCAGACCTGACATTATGTTGAGTGTTTGCATGTGTGCCCACTATCAAGCTGCACCGACAGAATCGCATCACCAAGCAGTTAAGCGCATTCTAAGATATTTGGCTCACAACCCCACCTTAGGTTTATGGTATCCTAAGGGAGCACAGTTTGATCTCGTTGGATATTCAGACTCAGATTGGGCTGGTGACTTGGTTGATAGGATATCTACCTCGGGGGCATGTCATTTCCTTGGTAGATCATTGGTCTGTTGGTCATCAAGGAAGCAGAATTGTGTATCTCTCTCTACGGCTGAGGCCGAATATGTTGTTGCTGGATCTTGTTGCACTCAATTATTGTGGATGAACCAGACACTGAAGGATTATGGCATCAAGGTCAAGCATATTCCTCTATATTGTGACAATGAGAGTGCCATCAAAATTGCACATAATCCTGTGCAGCATTCTCGCACGAAGCATATTGCCATCAGACATCATTTCATTCTTGATCATGTTGCTCGAGAGGATATTGAATCAAGCACATCAAGACCGAAGACAATCTTGTTGATATTTTCACCAAGCCTCTCGATGAGAAAAGATTCTGTGTGTTACGGTGTGATCTAAATATCCTAGAATTTACAAACATGTAGTAAGCTGGACTTGGCACTCGTGCTCACACTTCCACATCCTTGAAGGAATGGGTGCATAACACTCGAAGAGTCTGAAAATTTCGATAAAGTGAAATTTTCTTTCTAAGAGTGAATACATTAACGAAGAACTAGACCAACTGGGTGCCACGATAATTGTGCGACGCTCGGGGTCATACAGTTCTTATACGGTGGGTAACGCCACCACGATTTTCTTTCCTTGGTTTTCTCTTTGATAGTTTTTGACTTCGTCCGAATGCATTTCATTCATAGCTATTTGCACGAGTGTTTGTGTTTCTGACTGAGTGAAATACCTAGGACCCTATTTTCCGTCTGTTCTATCTCTTCCAGTCTATGCTAATCTATTACAAATGCTCACGTTTAAGATTCGGTCCGAACATTAATCTGTTTTGGCGAAAGCTGTCTAAAATTTGGGGTTTCCCGCCCAAGTCAGGACCACGATCTCTTATGATGGTTGCCACGTGCAATACACCTTCTGCCAATCTATCCTGACCTTTGAATCGCAATCCTCTCTACTTAGAGGCCGTTCGATCAAAATCCTCTCCGTACGGTTATTTCCATTTGCCTATATATAAACCGCACCGCTACTGTCTTTCTCTTTACTCTCTTTCTCCTCGCCTCCTCTCCGCCGAAACCCTCGCTGCAGTGCTCCACCTTGAGCTCGACACCGACGACCACTTTGCCGCTTAACTGCCGGAAAGAGGTCATCGGAGTCCTTCCACGCCGCCGTGGGACATCTTCTTCCCCGCGTCATCGTAGCTGTTGCACGTCACCGAGCTAGGGTACGTGTGGTTCGAACTCAGGTCTTCTTCCTTCTTTAGTCGAGTTTGTCTGTGGTTAATAATCTCCAATTTTACCGCATATCTTAGATCTAGTTTTTTACCCTTCTAGTGCGGATGTGGTTTGTAGTTGCTCCTCGCATCCGAATCTATTAGATCTAGGGTTTGTGTTATGTTTCGCTCGAATGATATGCTTAGCTCGCTGTCTAGTATTCTCTTCGGATCTACTAGCTCGATCTATATGTTTCATTCATTCGAAACATTTCCCAAAGTCTGTATCTGTTTCTTCCTCAAAATATTTTCGTTCGGAAAAGTATTCGCTGTGAGCATTTGTAACCCTGTCCCCATTTTCCCTCGTACCTATTCTGATTCATAGGTGTATGCACTTTGTTGAGGATTCTGCTAGACCGCACAGTATGGCTGATGACGAGGAGGTATTCATGGGAACAGCTGATGAATCCAAAGCACCAAAAGCAAAGGGCTCAACGGTAGGCCCATCTACCATCAAGAGAAAGAGATCCGAACCAAATACAAAGAGCAAGAAGCAGATGCTCCGAAGAAAAGGAAAGGTGGCAGGCAACCCTTCACAAATTCAGCTCAGTATATCGCTCATGATAACTACAACACAGTTCCTGGTGAAGATTCGACTCAGAGAAAAAGGCGTGTGCAAAAGATTCGGCATCACTGGGTACGAAAGTGGTTCAACTACAAAATGGTTCATCCTCGATATGCCAAGAACTTTGCATTTCATCCCCCATGGGGTGACTATCATGAAATTGGACTCATCCGGCCAGGTGAACCCCAGGCAAGGCCTCCACCACCGCCTGGCGCTGATGATTCATCTCTTAAGACTCCTGATTCTTATCCCGAGGAAAAGGCCAAGCACCTCAAGAATGCTGAAAAGAGAGCCAAGAAGGCTGAAAAGGAGCAGGCTAGAGAAGAAGAAAATCATTGTCTCATCAAATCAGACATCGAGAAGAAAAAGGCTGAAGGAAAAGCAAAACGTCGCATGAAGAACAAACATGATCCAAGACCTGCTGCTCTGAAGAAAAAGAGCGCACCGAGGAAAAGACCTGCTAAGCCAGTTGAACCTGAAAGTGATTCTTCCGATCAAGATGATCCTCCACTCACCAGAGAAGAAATTGATGCAACACTTTCAGAACAAGTGAATATCACCACTTCCACTATTCTACCTAATCTTCGAGCAAGCGCTGTCCCAGTAGCGCCTCTGAAGAAGAACCCACTGAAAAGAAAAACTCCTCCTACCATTGTCACAATGGTTGACAAAGTGAATACAGATCCTCATTCTGATGCAATAAACTTGCAAGATTTGGTAGTTGATGCCCCAGTTGGCATAGCTAAGCCAGGAGAAAAGCTTCCGACGTAGAAAGTGAAGCAAATCAAAGCCCCAACTGCTAAGAAAAATGTTCCAAGTGTTGACATTGTGAAGGAAAAGGCTGCGCAGTTTGCTCCTAAGCTGACACAACCTTTGGCTTCTATGCCTCTGACCAAACAAAATGTAGCACAAGATGCTCCTGCTGCACAGCCTCAAGATGATTCTGATGCACCGCACTATTTCAATCAAGTGTTCATCATGGAACAGCTAGATAGATTTGTGGAGAACCTGTTTGATGGAGAAGTGGCATCTTTACCCATTCCCCTTGAAGTAATTATCCAAGCCTCTGATCTGGTCAACGACATGAGAAATGATTCTATTGAGATCAATGACCTCACTGCCCAACTCAAGGAGCTTGACAACCGTATGAAAAATACGAAATCCAAGTTTGTCATCAAGCAACTTGACGAATCTTATGTGGATGTCAATAAGGCTTTGACTATCCTTTGGCACAAAAGATTGGGATTTCACTCAGATTTGGATCAAATCGTTCGCAAAATTTGCCTCGATCATCAAGCCCAAGTCACTGGCTACAATGATCTTGTCAAAGGGCACAGTGATCCGTCGAAGCAAAAGAAGAAGAAGAAGATAGCAAAGAAGAATGTTCCTCCTCCTCCTCCACCAGTCGTTGAGACACAGAAAGAAAGGTCTCCGGAACGAGCGATTCCTTCGCCATCTCTTGAACCAGCTACAGATGCAACTACTTCGCCAAGGCCAACTGAATCAGTGCCTGTGGCTTCACCAGTTCATGAAGAAAATCTGGCTCAGCAAAATGTTTTAGAAGAAGGAGAAATTCCTCAGTCTGAATGCCAGTCTTCTCCAGCCCATGTTGAACCCAATGATTTGGTTCCTCCCTCTACTCCTCCAACGACTTCTGAAGAAATTCCTCAACCATTTCCAATGACCGATAAAGATTCGGTGCCAGATAAAGGCTCAGTTCCTAAGAAAGTGTATGATCCCTCTCCTCTGAGAATTTCACTCAATATTGCACGAAGAACCTCAGATATTGATCCTTCTGTAGCAAAATCAGCTTCTGCTCATCACTCAGACCCAATCATTTACGGCAATGAAGTGATTTCCGTTGAAGATGAACTCAAGTACCCTTATCCTCGCAAGCGACTATCGTTGTTTTCGATCGGCGTTGGCGTCAAAGGGCCTCTGTTCAATCGGAACACTCATCCGATTTTCTTTCAAGAGAGTCCATACAGCAAGCCCCGCATGTCCAAATCTCCTCGGTTCTGGACTCAGGAACAGGCAATATACTATTCGCGAATTCTTTATGAAAGTCTCAAGATTTTCCCTCATGAGTTCCCAGATATTGCTGCTATGAAGAACATCAGTTGTTTCAACCAAGTACTGCAAGACATCGAAGACTTTGGTCTCACGCATGTCTTTGCATATCAGCATCCATGGAATAGGGAGATTATTCTTCCATTTTATGCAACACTATATATCTCAGGTGATGAATTTGACAGCACAAAGTGGATCATGGAATGGATGACTGAAGTAAAGAGAATAAAATTCTCCGCAATGGACTCTGTATCTCATTTTCATTTCCCTCGGTTCAAACATGGCAAGACTGAGATCCGAGTTCATAACATTGATGCTATCTCTGATGAAGATTTCCGATGCACAATGGATGAAGATAAAATTCGCGACTACAATGGTCCTCCCCTACCTGAGCACTTGACATTCGAAAATCAAACTTTATACCATATTCTCACATACACCCACTGTCCGCTGGCTGGGATGAATACAAACAACGTGATATCTGATGTTCTTCGCAACACCATCCATGCCATCTCACAAGGTTTTATCTTCGATGTCGAAGACATGTTCCTTCCCATACTGATGGACTCAGCTCAGCACCCAAAAACTATCAAGGTATTTGCGCCCTGGATTCAAAAGGTGGTTGACTATGCAATGAAAACCGAATACTTAGCAAAAGTCAGTCACAAAAGTTTCATTCCTCCTGTGCGTGATACTTTGAGAGTAATGGAAGATTTTTCTTCCGGGAAAGCTCCAGTGTCTAGTCCTTCTGATTATCATAACACTTTCAATGGACCAAAGCTACCTCAGCGTGATCGTCAACCAAACACTCAACCTCCTTCACATCTTGAAGTGAGTATGCACTCAACAGCTTCTGCTGAAGCATATGGCCGAAGATCGCCAAGAAAAAGAGCACTTGGCTGCCGAACTTAATGCAATCCACAACCGAACAAAAGTTGTGCACATGATCACAGCTGAAAACAAGAAGCGTCTCTGGGAATTGCTTCAGAAGTTCTTCTCCAAGAAGCAATTGAGAAACTCCCATCTCAAAGAACTCTATGTGTATATTGATCAAGGGTTCTCAGCTGAAGATTTTCAAGATCGGATCACTTCGCCTCTGCCAGCTCATGAACCAACAACCAATTTACTCCGGATTCAGCTGCGCAAATTGCTCGACAAGTCAGAAGCAACCTCGCCCACTAAGAAACCCGCTGAAGGAAATACTCTATCTCGCCAGACTCCATAGGCTGATCCCAATATGCCTTCATCTTCTCAGCACCATGCCAGTATTGAAGGATCTGCTGCTATTGATGACGTTGAAGACTTACCAGCCACCTCTAAATCAGAAACGTCTTCGGGAAGTTCTTCGGGCGATGCCTCAGAGTGAATCAGATTCACCTATTTTTCGCACTCATGTTTTTCATCACCTTTTTTACACTAGTTGACAAAATGGGGGAGAATTACATCGAGAGTTTCGGTAGATTTGCTCTGTTGGATTTCATCTCCATGTTTATTTGCTCTGGTTTATGAGTCTTTTGCGTTGTATGTTTCAAAGTCTTTTTATGCTACTTGATGTGCTCTCATGTAAAACTTCTGATATGAGCTGTAATATTAATAACCCCGCCTGCTGCACTATTTTCTCTCGAAGTATTTGTTTTGCAGGTGGAATTATTGTCAGAAGTCATGAATGATTGCACTATATTCTCGTTGGATTACTTATCATCAGTGCGAATCATTACATCGCTTGATTGAAAAATCCTCCTTATAAGTAAATGAATTGCAAGGAAATTCATTGTATATCAGTTGACCCTGCATACATCTAGGGGGAGTATATTTCATCATCGAGTCAAGTAACGCAAGTTCACTCTTGTTCGATTTACATTTCACTTATCTATCTTTACTTCGATGATTATCTGTTTTGTCAACAACTGTCCAAAAAGGGGGAGATTGTTGGTGCAATGATAGTCCCCTTATGTTTTGGAGTTTGTTGACATAAACAGTATGGGACTTATGTGTTTGCTAGTGCACACAGAGTAACAGGTCCCTGAAGTATCGAGGAGTTTGATGCAAATGACAAAGATAATCTCTCTGCATGGCAGCAAAGGTTATCACCGAAGATAAAGCTAACAAGAGTGACCCCTAAAAATTGTTGAAGTTCAAGCAATTGGTTCGGTGTCTGTTCAAAGAATTTGACTGCGTTCAAGGAAGAATGAAGATGAAGTGAAGACGTAGCATTTGTTTCGTCATTCTTGTTCTTTCATTGAGTCATAGGACCACCGTACTATAAAGAGGGGTATAGTGTTCGAAGCTTTGATTCTCTGATGCTAAATCCAAATCCTATGAAAGCTGTGAGAGAAATCTCTTTGTGTTCCGAGCAAATACTTGCCAGCAAGAGACTATGATCTTCTTCGCTGCAAGAGATTTCACTCGGACCGAGGAGTTAGCATTACTTGTTCCTCAAGTAATGTTACCGTTGCTCCAAAATCTGACCATTGTGAACGTGTCGGTTGGCCATTGGCTGGACCTCATGTCCAAAATGGTCATTTCCCGTCTGGGAAGGCTACGGCTATAAATAGCCACCCCGCGCCGGCTTTGTTCGGTGGCTGCTCCGTTTGATTCTGAGAAGATTGTTGAGCAACCCACTCTCTGAGCGATTTGAGTTTAAAATCCACCGAGAGAAAAACCCTAGAGCCGAAGAATTAGATAGTGGTTCAGCATTACTGGAATCTAAGTTGAGTACGCTCCACCTATTACTCTTGAGAGCTGCAAACTCTCTAGACGGTTAGGTGTCAATTTCTTCAGAGACCAAGAGTGATTGTGGTTCTCGAAGAAGAAGTCTGTAAAGGTTCAGAGATCGCCTTCAAGTATCTACCACGAGTAATCGGCATTGGTTGACGAATCAATTGTCGAGGAGAATAGGGTGAAGAGAGTTTATCTTCGGTGTTAAGTCACAGCCCCTCCAACTAGACGTAGTCCTTGTGCAGAAGGACGAACTGGTCGAACAAATTCCTTGTCGCCATCGAGCATCATTGGTTACCTTTGTCACTCATGTTTACCTTCGATGCATTTTCATTCGTATGATTTACATTGATGCATGTCTTAGTTCTCCTTCGGTACTCTGTTCTAGTTCACTGTAGTTTGCTTTTCATTCATTCCGCTGCTGGGTTCTGAGAGATTTAAGTTTTTCAAAGAAAATTTAAAACTCCCTTTCACCCCCCCCCCCTCTGGTAAACATTCTTCATTCCTACAGCTGGCAATGGCGCGGCAGAGACATTCGTGTGCACGGGCACTGGCACGGGCGCGCGTGTTAGTGCACTCGTAGGCGCATGCGCTGGCAGGTGCAGGGGCAAATGAAAGTTAGCGGGGACCTCGTGGAACCCCGTGGCTTCAAGCTCGGCGATAATGTGCGGCTCCCAGTCCATCAATGCCATGGGGATGGGCATTGGCGCAGTCGGGGCGAGGGGAGCTGGAATTGGAGCGGGGACAGGCGCGGCGTCTTCCCGCAAGGCCAGTTCAAGCTCGTCCCAAAGTGCCTTACGTTCTTGAGACTACGGCTGGGTGTCTTCCTCAGGAAACTGGAAGAGTAAGGGCAGCCCATCATGATGCGGCATGGCGTACGGTGAGGTCAGGCTGGTTGGAGGTAGATGACAGGAGAATCGGAGAGGAAGAGAGAAGATTGTAGCGAGATTGGGGAGTGCGGTGGTGACTTAAACTGCGGCGCCGATGCCATTAAAAGTGGGGGCAGTTGGGAGGAAGGTTGGCGGTGGAGCCTGGTCAAAGGGCTCGCCTCCCGGTGAGCCTGCGCAGCGGCCTGCTCACACGCCTCCCGGTCAGCCTGCACAGCAGCCTGGTCGCACGCCTCCCGGTCAGCTGGCGCAGCGGTCTACTCGCATGCCTCCCGTCGACTCACACGCTTGCTCGGACGGCACCTGCCGATGAGAAGCGAGACTCATGGCGGCACGTAGGTCAAATGCCCATGGTTTGAATAGTGAAACCATTCGCGTTAACATGACACGTCTTTGTTCCAAAATACCTTGGCTCTTCGTTTGTGCAACTTTTCATAAGCAGTTTGTCTCAAATTGAACAAAAAAATTACGCCAGCCTATTTGTGCCATATCATGAGACCATGTTCAGTTTCATGAATTTCATGTCAGTTTTCGATTTTCTGGAATTTAAAATCCAGGATTCAAAACAATATCATAACATGCATCATGAAATAAATTTTCAAGCGATACATCTTTATTGTTGTAGATGTTAATATTTCTTAAGAAAGGATTTGGTCAAACATTTTGCTTAGTTAGACTTTAGACAAGTTATATATACAGAGTAAAAGGATAATCCCTCTGTACCAGTGCATTGCCTGATATAGTAACACTAGTAGGCACGAACAAACGGAGCTCCATTCTGTGCTCATCCTGGTGTAGTGCTATTAGTACTAGGCAATGGAGTTGACGGGTGACCTTGGGTAACGGCGACCGAGGGAATTGAACCGTGCTCAGCACGGTAGGTAAGGTGGGCTGGTTACTAAAGCATCCCACCATTGTCCATCGGTAGTCATTATGGACCGGGGACATGAGGGGAATTTCCTAGGGCTGGAATTCTGGCCGGCAGATATTTCGACTCGAAACGCAGAGGCTCGAGTGGAGGCGTGAAGTTTAATATCGTGGTTCTTTTGGTTGGGGTTTGCTAATGTGTGTACCATGCACGCCACCAGCAGGACACGAGCCGGGTCTGGCTGGTACGCCGTCGGGTGCTACCATTCGAGAGTGCGAAAGGAATATTTTTTTAAATTGCCGAACGAATCTTAGGCTCTCCCAACTCTTTTTCCCTTTGCGGGCTCTCTCATATTTTTTTACCTTTTCCTGTTTAATCATTCTTTTTTCTAACAGATTAAAATGCTCTTCAAAATATTTATCTTTCAAACACTAACTCAAAATATAACATGTTATATATGAAAAAATCTTGAGAAAAATGTGTATAAATTTTAAATATACATACATACCTGAAAAATCCTTTTGTCGGCCTAATTTTTTACGTCACATTCGTCCGAGTCAGGCACAAAAGATACGCACGGTTTTTTCGCTCATCTCCCCCGATATTCCATCTGAATCTGTTGTACGTGGACATAGGACTCTACATATATACATGTATAAAAATATCAGAACCAACACACTTCTTCAAAAAAAAGGCTCGGCTCAGCAAAGCCGTCGCCGCCTCTAGCGGCAGCCCTCACGCGCGGATGCATCGATCTAGACGCCATGCAACACATTTCCGGTCAGGTACGTTAGTACCACTATATTGATCGCATCAGCCATTGCTTCCATCAATCAATCATCAATGGTATAAAGGACCCTGGATGATCACATGGTATGCACATATTAGCATAGGGAAGTTGGTCATCTTGTGATTGATTATACCATTTATACGTATATGCACTTCATGGAGAGACCGGGACAAGAAGTACTGATATCGCAGCTTTTGATCGCCCTAAACATACTTGTGATTTCGCATTCATTAGTCTACAAGTTTCCAACAAGATGGTGAGCTCACAGATGTTGGGAACCAGGTTGGCTCTGCATGCCTCGCTTCCCTTGAGTGGGAGCTCACAGGAGAAGTAGGTCTCTCGCTGGGAGGCCGATGCGGTCATCCCCATTGAATCGGTCCCTCACATATCTTCTCCGACTCAGAGCTCAAGCTGATGTACATGCCTTTGCCTGCTGACCAACTGACCGTCAACTGCAACAACACCTATAGTAACGGATGTCGCGAAAGCTAGGTAGATGCTTTCTACCGGACCATACAGTATTTGACACATACTCACTCTATAAAGAATTGAAACGCTCTTATATTTCTTTATAGAGGGAGTACTATTTTTCAAGTTGAATATATTTTTAGGTAACCTACATCTTTCTTACCCTTCACCATCGGTGGTACCAAATTTTTCCATGTGCATGATCCCACCCAAATATATTCAATGCAACGTCATAGCCTTCTATTGTAGCTATAATGATTACTACCCAGGGATGTGGACACTAGGTCCACGAGGAGCATTTGGTTATATAACCCAGATACAAGCAAATCAATATCATTAATTTTGCTGACAAGGAAAGTAAAACAGATGGAGGCTCCAGTTAATAAGATGGCACTCAGAGTAGGCCTTGACCTCCACCTCTCCTTTCTAACTAGCATTTGCTAAGTATGATGATGGAAACCACAAGGGCGTGTACATAATAAAACTTGCAAAAGGGCGGAAGGATGAATAGGTTGATGACAATGACGAGACGGAGCAATTGTGATAAGTGGCGAAACATAAATTTTATTACCCCGTTGCAACGCACGGGTTCTTTTGCTAGTGTATTACAATGCCCGTATTTTCCTTGCAAATAACTGATCATTCCAAAAGGCACGGTAATTGATTTATGACGAGTTCTTGAATTAGAGTGAGTTTGTGATATAGTGATCTCAACGTGGATTTCACATTTCATGGTGTCCACAGTAAGTTTTTCATTGCAAATTCAAATTTACAAGATGAACGGTATGGTGGTGAGAAAACTTTGTATGTATTCAAGCATATGCCCACACACACACACGAATACAACAACAATCCAGTAAGTGTAGTGCATCTATTTTTCCAGACCATGCATGTATGACACGAATTAAAAAATAAAATGTAATCCATGCATGGTCCTCAATTCAATATTTAGAATGCAACGGTAAACTAAAACATGAATATTAAGTCTAGTACTATGTACATGCAAATGTTGTGTTTAGGTATCTCCATTGACCCCCCCCCCCCCTCCTACACACACACTTCATGTATCGATCGATCTTCATTTCTTTCATTTTATATAGTATTGCGTTGAGTAGAGTAGAGGGAGTGGCTCGTCAACACGTGCATGAACGTTAACTCACTTACTGGTGGGTCCCATGTCTGCGATCTCTCTCTCCTCTCCATTTAGTACAACCTTTAGACGCACGGGCACACACAAAGAGCGGCGCGAGCTTGCCATGGTGTTATTATAACTAAAAAAATGCTTGCAAAATAGATGAATCGCCTAGAACAAGAGAAGTTGTGGCTGGTCGAGACGGTGCTAACCACACCTATCCTCTGTGCCATGTTGGCATGATGAAGCTGTGTGGCTAGTGGGGTGTTTTCGACCGACTGGCTGGGTCCCGAGGTCGAACCATAGGTAGTACAGCATATTTTTACACGCACATTTTTCCTCCGTGACGAGACGTGGCACACCCTACCGCGTAGTTTCTGGGTCCTCCCGGGTGGTGCACGCATATTTTCTTCCTTGCCGAGACGTGGGACGCCCTACCGCGCGTTTTCTGGGTCCTCCTCGGTGGTAGCGCCAAAGCAAGTAAATGAGTCGTCAAATCACAAAAGCCCACCTTTCCCGCCGAGTACATCAGTGAAGCACGGTGGCTAGCTAGTTGGGCTAGTACGACCGATTAGCTAGGCCGTCACCACATTTGTTTTTTCACCCCTTTTTTTCTCTCCTTGACGGTAGGTAAATTTAAATATCCACCGCTGCGTTCCTTTGGTCTTTGGGTGCGGCAGGCGCTGCATAATTTTTATTTTTTTGATTGATGGGAGCAGGCGTGGCAGCAATTAGTCATGATGACCCCGGGTGGTGCTCACTGATGCGAAAAGTTGTCGACTGGTGTTTTCCCATGGTGAAAACCAAAAGATTCACCCTCCGTCTTCCCGTAGATTGCATTGCCTTTCAGCTGTTTCGCCCCCTTTGCTTCCTCACCCCATTGCTTCTACCTCGTTCCATGGCGGCGCACCAGATCACGGAGTCTGAGGTGAGGCGCCTGACACAGGAGCTCCATGCCAAGGATGCGGAGCTCAGGGCCAAGGACGTGGAGCTTTGTGAGATCAAGGAGGAGAGGAGTGTCATGCTCCTCCTTTATGTGCAGGAGTTCACGGAGCTTCAAAAGCGGCAGGCGTCCACCACAAAGATGCTCGAGGCATCGGCGGTGTTGCTGCAGAAAGCGGGAGATACGATAGGCGGTCAGGCGAGCCGGCTGGAGCGCGAGTGGGCCGATCGTGACGAGGTCCAGGATGGCCTCAACCACTTGCTGGACCATGTTGCCACGCACGTGTTCTGGCTGTGCGATGCCTACCGTCGTGCCAACGCGACCATGCCGGTCGGCGGGCTAAACCCGTTCGACCACCCCATCGACTTCAACGAGCTGCGGCTTCCTGACCTGGTCTCCTTCTTCACCTATATCTCCGAGGAGCTAAGCCGTCTCCACGCGGTGGTGGGGGCGGAGCTGGAGAAGGAGGGGTTGCGGGCTGGCATCGCCATTGCCGAGCGAATCCTCTCAGGGCTTCGTCATCGGAATCCATTCGTGCCATTGGACGCCGTCTTTGACGAGCTGGCTCCCGTCGACCGGGAGCGGGTTCTGCGGGTGGTGGCACCCTGCATCACCACCGTCGTGCACCTCGAGAAGCAGAGGGACTTCGGTGGTGTTTAGGCGTCCTATGCATGGGCATATCTCGGCGCAACATGACCGTTGGATCAAACTTAGACGGTGCAGATCAGTCACTGTAGCACAAAGCGTGCGGGTGTGTTTGGTTGCATTGTCATCTCAACATCGTTGTTCCCTCTTCATGCATGCTCATCTTAGCACCCCTCTTCATGCATGCTCTCCATGCTCCAAGTGTATTTGTGTTAACCTAGTGTGCACTCACGCACCCTTCATGCACTCTGCCAAGCACACAAAAGTGGGTCGAGAAGGGAACTTTTGCTCCCATGCACCCTTCATACACTCTACCTAACACAGATGCGTGCTTCATATGGTTCATGTTCTGTGGAGTACTATAGCAATGTACTCTCCGTGCGTTGTAGACCTAGTTCTGTTGACATTGATCTCACAGTTCATCCTCGACCGGACGGTCAAAAAAGGGGCATGTTACATTACTGTTCATAGTTGACATGCGCACAACATCATTTTTTATCGTCATATCTTACTACACTAGCAACAAGATTATAGTACTACTGACGTATGAACCACTGCAGATGCCCTAGTAGTAGGAGTACTGTGTAAGTTCAAGTGGCTGCCGTGTTTCGCACTCCTCCGTCGTAAGAGTGGAAACGCTTGTTGTAATCATTTTTTCAGAAACAATGGACACGCTCTACCGCGCGGATCCTCCTCGACGGTCGTCGGGAACCTTGCTACTCACTTTCACTGACGTGTGGAACAGCCAGCATCGGGGTCCACTTGCCATGCACTAAATTACTTCGTACTAGAGTGCACAACTGCACGGTAGACTACACCGGTCGAAGAGCCGCAGCAATGCCCAATGAGCCGTCAAATCACAAAACCCCCACCTTTCTAGCAGTAAGTTGAACAGACGAAGCAACCATCATTTCACTCTTCTCCCTCATCTTCCTCTCTTGAAGAAAACCCCAACTCGCTTCTCCCTCATCTTGTTCCTCATTTCTTCAAGAAAACCCCAACGCGCTTCTGCCATTGTTCTTCTCTCCCAAAGAAGGAAAGGTGAGCGCATCAATGGTGTTGCTTCTGGCCAAGGCCCGGTCTTGCAACCCCGCGACCGATCCTAACTCCCTCTCTGTTCTTCTTTTGGGTTTGTGATTATGGTTTCTTTTATTTCTATTTGACAGTTTCTTGATGGACCCTGGAGCACTGGCCAAAGTGTTGTCTATGGCTCTGGACAAAACCGTCGAGGCTCAGGGTATGAAGAAGCGCAAGCACCCCACCGAGACTACCGCAGACAAGCTCAAGGCCATCGCCCTGTCCAAGCCCCCCTCTCCGGGATCCCTCGTTAAGCCAGTCCAGGTAATATCTCTTCATGACGATTTTTTTGGCGATCTTGATCGTGTTTTTTCATCTAACACGCAGTACTAGTACTAGTACTAGTAGTACAACTTTCTGGGCGATTTTGCATGTGATTTTTGTGTGCCAAATGACGGTTCTAAATGTCTGTTTTGACCAAAACATGCGAGAGGTTGACATACATATGATTTTTGCACATAACACTGATTTCTTATAGATTACTTTCAACTAATTTATGAACAACATCAATGCTAGCTGTAGGAAATGCACGATTTTAGCTCTCATGCCTTGGAAGAGAGTATAGTAGCCTCAGTAACTTGTGTTATGGATATTGCAAGTAATCCCTCTATTCACAAATATAAGATGTTCTAACATTTTTGTGCATCTCATGTAGACATGTTCTAGTGTCTTTGTTCACTCATTTCTGTGTGTATATGTAGTCTTATATGGAGTAAAATATCGAAAATCATCTTATATTTCTGAACAGAGGTAGTAATAAAATATTTGGTTCCTGTTTGAATTAGAACCAGGTCCCCGGTGGATATGAAGTTCTCAAAGTCATACCGTGTGAACTGGAAGACCTGAGGATGTGTTCTACTACTAAACTATCCAGCTGTTGTGTCCTTGTCGTCACGTGTCGTGAACAAGTGTTTTCCTGTAGCATTGTTGTCAGGCGTGTTCTTGAGGGTGTACTTCACCACAACAATTTCCTAGCTGTGACTTCGATTACGAAGGGTGTGGTTCTTGTAAAGCTTCCCAACAAATCTGATGCAGACTGTCTTCATCGTCATGTTTATGAGTGGAAAGGCCACTCTGTTAGGTTCTCCAAGGTTGACGAGATGGCGAAGGTGCCGATAGACATCTCTCACGAAGTCCATGGCCTAGTTAGTTATGTGGGGTACATCCCATAGGTCGGTGGCAAGAAATAGTCTGCAAAGTTTAATTAGTGCAACTTTGCTTGTCTGTAGTAAGTACTATTGTTCAGTACTTGATTTGTGTGTGTGAACCCTGTATTGTTTAATACTGCCGCTTTTGTTGTGTGGTGAGTCCTGAGAATGGTCTATGTTAATGTTTTTTCACTCAATTCAGTCTGTATATTTTGAAGTATCCAGATCATCTTTTTTGTGAGGAAGGTTTATCAATTATGGTTACACTCCAATATCTGTATGCATTGCAGGGTTTATTGCACCCACCAGGATTTCCAGTCCCATGGATGTTCGCTCCAAATGAGTTGTCACGACCTTTGGACTGTCCTGCTTGTGGGAGTAAGTGGGGGCCCTGCATGCCACCCGTAATTGGACGATCAACCTTCTATTTAGAACTTGAACATAGTGATATCCTGGTAAGGATTCACTCGTGTCACATCAAGTAAATCTTATTGATTTACTGTCATGTTTTCTTACTTTTGCTGCAATTTTATGATGCAGGTTTTGCCATGTCACATTCGTTATAGAATAAATCGTTTGGTTTCCTCTATGATGGTTATTTTAGCAGGTTTCACTTCTTATGACGTGTCAGTAACGAAGGCACTGTCCATCACTTATATTACTGGACACAATTGGATCAGTCTGTTGACTGAGTACAATCTGAAGCCCTGTGATGAACTGCAGTTTGTTTTAACAAACACGCCACAATTAGTCCTTCTCGCGTTTAAAAGAAGTGAAGAAAAAGACTGGATCCAGGTCACGGATCCTAGCGAAGTTAGAGAGCTGAAGTATGAAATCATAGCAGACCAAAGAAGATCATTGTTGTCTCGCACATTGGTACCACCTTCAGCATCGGATCGAGCACCGGCACCTGCTCCAACGGCACTGGCTCTAGCACTGAAAGCGGTAGCAACTCGGTCTGATCCACCAGAGGATTCGGCACCGACCGCGTCAGCGGATCAGGCTGATCTACCGGAGGATCGGGCACCGACACGGGCACCTGCTCTGACACCGGCACCAGCTCCACAAGGAGCACCATCTCTGGCAACAGCAGCGGCACTACCAGTTGCACCGGCACAGGCACCAGCAATGGCTCCGGCACCTGCACCAACACTTGAAGCTGCACTTGCATTTGCTCCAGTCCGTGCAGCGGCAACGGAACCAGCACTTGCACCGGCAACAGACCGAGCTGCAGTTCGCGCTGCATATGCCAAAGTCTTTACAAAAACTGACATCTCCACCTTCTTGGTAAGCATTGGCAGCCCAAGTGCTTCGTTCTTTTTTCTTTCCATGTTGTTTCACATGATTCACTGTGTTGATCTAACTGTTTGTGTATGCCTTCTTGTTTGCAAACAAAGAATTCCTAGAGCAACGAGGGAGTCATTCAATAATCCGGGTGACCATGGCCAAGTTTCTCTTACCATGCGCAGCCTTGGTGTGAATGAACCTACTCAATATACCGTAAGTACAAAGGATGGTCGCATGATGATTGATGCTAAAGGATGGTCAAGGTTCAAAACTCTATCAAATCTTGCGGTTGGGGATGATGTCAAAATCAAACTTTCTCGGCAAGGAGAGCTGGTCCTAATCAACTTTGAAATTCTTCAGCAGCAGCTCGCAACTGCCGAACTGATCTATCCTCCGACAGCTTTTGATGTAATAGTATGGCATGGTGAAACAAGTGTCATGTGTGTATAAGTAGTACGACAGTATTATTTATCACGTAGGATATCGTGAAAGAATTGCAACTTTGATTGCTGGTTAGGAACTGTCGTTCGATTTCATTCTAGCAGTTGTCGTGCTTTATTTAATTTTTTGTATTCGCCTTGCGATAGCATCTAAAACCAGCACCATACCGATCGCTTGCAATATTTACCGAATGAAATGCGCTGAGTTAGAACACATGGGCCCCCAAACATGCAGGCCCACCGGCCTGTGGCCAAACTCCATACCCGTCAGCCTATCTGAGTATTTTATTCTCATCTGAACCCCATATTATGTTATATATATTCCCCTTGATTTTTCTTATGTATAAATTTGTGATATAAAATATTTTTATATTTATTTACAGAGGTAGTATCTCTCTATCAAAAAATATTTATGTGTAACTAGTTACTACTTCCTTTGTACTTACTTTCATTGATATATGGGGCATCCGGCAATGGGGTCCATGTGCCATGCACCAAATTAGAGTGCACAACTGCATGGTAGACTCACCCCGGTCGTAGCGCCGCAGTAATGCCCAATGAGCCATCAAATCACAAAACCCCCACCTTTCCAGCAGTAGTAGTAAGCTGGACGGACGAAGCAGCAATATTTCACTGGGCCTGAATCCCCTTCTCCCTCGTCTGCTTGTTCAGAGAAAACCTCCTCTCGGGGATTGCTTAGCGTTTTCTCATGGAGAACCAGGTACGAATTCTTCATCCATCCCCGATAAATCCTAGTCACTTTGTCGTCTATAATCCTAGGATGGCAGCCACCGCCGTTGATGCATTTTTCTTCCTACTGAATCTAGTGTGTTTCATTTGCATTGCCCAAAGTGCGAGGACCCTACAGGTTTCTACGCCCTCGGCGAGACGCCACACTTGCCCCTTCTCATCCTAACATAGGATTTTAAAACACGCACAGTATGTTCCTACAATCCTCTTTTCTATCCGGGATGGTTGGGGTTTTTGAACATGCTGTCGACTAATTTGGAAATTTGGATTGCTATATTTCGGTAAAAGGTACTAGTACCATGGTCAACACTGACCTAAAAGAGGAAATTATTTCTAGATTTGGATAGCGAATAAATTGTGTTCTCATATTAATTTTCCTACAGTGCATCCCTTGCTCTGCCAGAACACATGTACTCGAGATGGTCGGCCTTGCCATAACTGAATACACCAGTTTAATAGTCACGTTAAAGACACACCATGGATATAAGTTCCCAGTTGGGTTCATGAACCAAGAAGATCGCTGTTTTTTTTATGGCCGAACTTGGATAAACTTCTCAAGTGTTACGGACTGAAAGTTGGCATACGCAGAACCTGGTCTCATCTTCACTGTGACCTCCCCCCCCCCCCCTCCGACGTCGTTCCAGTAGTTCATCCATGTTAGTTTTGTATCTGGTTCTTGCATGTTGCCTCGATTACTTCTTAATCCGCCTATTCTGTCTAACTAATCACAATTTGACTTTACAAGTAGCAACAATTTGTGATTCCCTTCTCTCATGAAGATGCTACTTCTAACTAATATTTCTTATAATTGGTGGCATGTGTAGGTTATTACAAAGTTCAGGACACTACTTGTTTGTTATTTGATAAGAACTCGACTATTACTAATGGCACTGAAGTTGATTGGGACGACATCCACCAGTTCCTACACTTTATTGATCGTCTTAAGGTCCTTGTAGGGCGTTTCAATGGTGGAAGGCCACGTGGGATATGTGTGCTACTAGTACACACATTAAACAGGTCCAACTGTGTCAAGAAACTTATGGTACGAGCTATTTTCTGTTATATATGTGGTTCATAAACTCTTGCTTATACACAGTTTTACAGTTGTGATCTTCTTGAAACAGAAACTGCCCAGTTTTATTGTTCCAATACAGATGCCTGGCCATGGTTGGGTTAGACTTGCGCTTGGTCACAACATGATGTTTATGTCAACCTACTCCATTTCCCTTGAAGGTGAAAAGATACTTATTCATGGGTGGTATCAAATAATGAAGGCCGTCCATCTTGGAGAATAGGACAGAAGGTTATGCTCATGCTTTTCCATGGCTCTGAAGCGAATATCCTGTTTATTGACCACATTGCGAGATGAAGCCGCTTTCAGAAGGTTGTGGATGCGTGGGGTGGCGCCTGGGCCTTGTCCTGGGGCTTGGTGGCCTCACCCTTGGTTAACTGTAGGAAAAGTAGCATTGTTCGAGGCGTGCTTTGTACGGTTGAACCTATATAAGTACTCATACTGCTTTCAGCTATGGTTGTTAAGTGCCCCTGCTGGTTTCAGTTAAGGTTGTTAAGTACTCTTGCTGCTTTTACAGTCTGTCATGTTTCTTCAATCTCGTCTTCCTCCAGCCACCAAAACCAAACCAGCTGGCGCGGCCGCCAGCTCCCACCTCCCACGGCTGGCTGCGCCTCAGCGCACGCATCACCGCCCCACCATCTCCTAAATCGTTAACGCTGACGTCAGCCACACCACGCACCCGAACCAGTCAACCCTTGTACTCCCCTTCGCCCGCGACTTCACCGCCGCATCTTTCCCGGCTCCTGTTTGTTCTCGTCCGAGGCCTCGCCGTCGTCCTCCGCGCGCTTTGGTGCCCTCGCCACGGCGCTGCCCTCTTGCATTGTCAACTGTTGGAAATATGCCCTAGAGGCAATAATAAAATGGTTATTATTATATTTCCTTGTTCATGATAATTTTCTATTGTTCATGCTAAAATTGTATTAACCGGAAACCGTAATACATGTGTGAATACATAGACCACAGCATGTCCCTAGTGAGCCTCTAGTTGACTAGCTCGTTGATCAATAGATGGTTGTGGTTTCCTGACCATGGACATTGGATGTCGTTGATAATGGGATCACATCATTAGGAGAATGATGTGATGGACAAGACCCAATCCTAAGCATAGCACAAGATCGTGTAGTTCGTTTGCTAGAGCTTTTCTAATGTCAAGTATCATTTCCTAAGACCATGAGATTGTGCAACTCCCGGATACCGTAGGAATGCTTTGGGTATATCAAACGTCACAACGTAACTGGGTGACCATAAAGGTGCACTACAGGTATCTCCGAAAGTGTCTGTTGGGTTGGCACAAATCGAGACTGGGATTTGTCACTCTGTATGACGGAGAGGTATCTCTGGGCCCACTCGGTAATGCATCATCATAACGAGCTCAATGTGACTAAGGAGTTAACCACGGGATCATGCATTACGGAACGAGTAAAGAGACTTGCCGGTAACGAGATTGAACAAGGTATAGGGATACCGACGATCGAATCTCGGGCAAGTAACATACCGATGGACAAAGGGAATTGTATACGGGATTGATTGAATCCCCGACATCGTGGTTCATCCGATGAGATCATCGTGGAACATGTGGGAGCCAATATGGGTATCCAGATCCCGCTATTGGTTATTGGCCGGAGAGGTGTCTCGGTCATGTCTGCATGGTTCCCGAACCCGTAGGGTCTACACACTTAAGGTTCCGTGACGCTAGAGTTGTTATGGGAAATTTTATGTGGTTACCGAAAGTTGTTCGGAGTCTCGGATGAGATCCCGGACGTCACGAGGAGTTCCGGAATGGTCCGGAGGTAAAGATTTATATATGGGAAGTCCTATTTTGGCCACCGGAAAATGTTCGGGATTTTTCGGTATTGTACCGAGAAGGTTCTGGAGTGGGGCCCACCTGCATGGGGGGGACCCACATGAACGTGGGTAGTGGGGGAAAGGCCCCACACCCCTGGTCAAGGCACACCAAGATCCCCCTTAGAAGGAATAAGATCATATCCCGAAGGGATAAGATCAAGATCCCTAAAAAGGGGGGATAACAATCGGTGGGGAAAGGAAAGGATGGGATTTCTTTCCTCCCACCTTTGCCAACGCCCCAATGGACTTGGAGGGCAAGAAACCAGCCCCCTCCACCCCTATATATAGTGGGGAGGTGCATGGGAGCTGAAACCCTTCCCCTGGCGCAGCCCTTCCCCCCTCCAACTCCTCCTCCTCCTCCGTAGTGCTTGGCGAAGCCCTGCCGGAGAACCGCAAGCTCCACCACCACGCCGTCGTGCTGTCGGAGTTCTCCCTCAACTTCTCCACTCCCCTTGCTGGATCAAGAAGGAGGAGACGTCCCCGGGCTGTACGTGTGTTGAACGCGGAGGCGCCGTCCGTTCGGCGCTTGGATTGGATCTTCCGCGATTTGAATCGCCGCGAGTACGACTCCATCAACCGCGTTCTTGTAACGCTTCCGCTTAGCGATCTTCAAGGGTATGAAGATGCACTCCCTCTTACTTGTTGCTAGCATCTCCTAGATTGATCTTGGTGACACGTAGGAAAATTTTGAATTATTACTACGTTCCCCAACAGTGGCATCATGAGCTAGGTCTATGCGTAGATTCTATGCACGAGTAGAACACAAGTAGTTGTGGGCGATGATTTGTTCAATTTGCTTACCGTTACTAGTCCTATCTTGATTCGGTGGCATTGTGGGATGAAGCGGCCCGGACCGACCTTACACGTACGCTTACGTGAGACAGGTTCCACCAACTGACCTGCACTTGTTGCATAAGGTGGCTAGCGGGTGTCTGTCTCTCCCACTTTAGTCGGATCGGATTCGATGAAGAGGGTCCTTATGAAGGGTAAATAGCAATTGGCATATCACCGTTGTGGCTTTTGCGTAGGTAAGAAACATTCTTGCTAGAAACCCATAGCAGCCACGTAAAACATGCAACAACAATTAGAGGACGTCTAACTTGTTTTTGCAGGGTATGCTATGTGATGTGATATGGCCAAAAAGGATGTGATGAATTATATATGTGATGTATGAGATTGATCATGTTCTTGTAATAGGAATCATGACTTGCATGTCGATGAATATGACAACCGGTAGGAGCCATAGGAGTTGTCTCAATTTATTGTATGACCTGCGAGTCAATGTAAAAGGCCATGTAATTACTTTACTTTATTGCTAACCGTTAGCCATAGTAGTAGAAGTAATAGTTGGTGAGACAACTTCATGAAGACACGATGATGGAGATCATGGTGTCATGCCGGTGACGATGGTGACCATGCCGCGCCTCGAAGATGGAGATCAAAAGCGCAAGATGATATTGGCCATATCATGTCACTTTATGATTTGCATGTGATGTTTATCATGTTTACATCTTATTTGCTTAGAACAACGGTAGCATAAATAAGATGATCCCTCACTAAAATTTCAAGAAATGTGTTCCTCCTAACTGTGCACCGTTGCGAAGGTTCGTTGTTTCGAAGCACCACGTGATGATCGGGTGTGATAGATTCTAACATTTGCATACAATGGGTGTAAGCCAGATTTACACATGTGAAACACTTAGGTTGACTTGACGAGCCTAGCATGTACAGACATGGCCTCGGAACACGAGAGACCGAAAGGTCAAACATGAGTCGTATAGTAGATGCGATCAACATGGAGATGTTCACCGTTGATGACTAGTCCGTCTCACGTGATGATCGGACACGGCCTAGTCGATTCGGATCATGTATCACTTAGATAACTAGAGGGATGTCTATCTGAGTGGGAGTTCATCAGATGAACTTCATTATCATGAACATAGTCAAAGTGTCTTTGCAAATTATGTTGTAGATAGCTCGCGCTGTAGCTCCCCTGTTTTATTGATACGTTCCTAGAGAAAAGTAAGTTGAAAGATGATGGTAGCAATAATGTGGACTGGGTCCGTGATCTGAGGATTGTACTCATTACTGCATAGAAGGCTTATGTCCTTAATGCACCGCTCGATGCGCCACCCCCTCAAGCGTCGTCTATAGATGTTTTGAACATCTGACAGGCACGTTCTGATGACTACTTGATAGTTCAGTGCGCCATGCATTACGGCTTAGAATGGAGGCTCCAAAACATTTTGAACGTCACGGAACATATGAGATGTTCTAAGAGCTGAAATTGGGATTTCAGGCTCATGCCCGCGTTGAGAGGTATGAGACCTCCAACAAGATTCTTTGCCTGCAAGATGAAGGAGAATAGCTCAATCAGTGAGCATGTGCTCAGATTGTCTGGGTACTACGATCACTTGAATCGAGTGGGAGTTAATCTTCCAGATAAGATAGTGATTAATATAGTTCTCCAAGTCACTGCCACCTAGCTACTAGAGCTTCGTGATGAACTATAACATGCCAGGGATGGATAAGATGATCCCTGAGCTGTTCGCGATGTTTAACACCGTGAAGGTAGAAATCAAGAAGGAGCATCAAGTGTTGATGGTTAGTAAAACCACTAGTTTCACAAAGGGCAAGGGCAAGAAGGGAAACTTCATGGATGGCAAGTCAGTTGTTGCTCCAGTGAAGACACCCAAGGTTGAACCCAAACCTGAGACTAGGTGCTTCTGTTATGAGGAGAACGGTCGCTGAAGTGGAACAACCCTAGATACTTGGTAGATAAGAAAGCTGGCAACATCGACAGAAGTATATTTGATATACGTCTTATTGATGTGTACCTTGCTAGTACTCCTAGTAGCACCTGGGTATTGGATACCGGTTCAGTTGCTGAATGTTAGTAACTCGAAATAAAAGCTATGGAATAAACGGAGGCTAGCTAAGGGTGAGGTGACGATGTGTGTTGGAAGTGTTTCCAAGGTTGATGTGATCACCATCGCACACTCTCTCGGGATTAGGGATGAACCTAAATAAATGTTATTTGGTGTTTGTGTTGAGCATGAACGTGATTAGATCGTGTTTATTGCAATACGGTTATTCATTTAAGTTAGAGAATAATGGTTATTTTGTTTACATGAATAATACCTTCAATGGTCATGCACCCAATGTGAATGGTTTATTGAATCTCGATCGTAGTAATACACATGTTCATAAAAGATGCAAAAATTAATAATGATAGTACCACATACTTGTGGCACTGCCGCTAAAGGTCATATTGGTGTAAAGCGCATGAAGAAACTCCATGCTGATGGATCTTTGGACTCACTCGATTTCGAATCGGTTGCGACATGCGTACCATGCCTCTTAGGCAAGATGACTGAGACCCCGTTTCCAGTATGATGGAGCAGGCTAGTAACTTATTGGAGATAATACATGTTGATGTATGCGGTCCACTGAGTGTTGTAGCATGCAGTGGATATCGTTATTTTCTCACCTTCACTGATGATTTGAGTGGATATGAGTATATTTACTTAATGAAACACAAGTCTAAAATGTTTGAAAAGTTCAAACAAATTCAGAGTGAAGTCTAAGATCATCGTGACAAGAAGATAAAAATGTCTACGATATGATCGTGGAGGTGAATATCTGAGTTACAAGTTTTGTATACAACTTAAGACAATGTGAAAGTTGTTTCACAACTCACGCCACCTGGAACACCATAGTGTGATGGTGTGTCCGAACGTCGTAGTCGTACTCTATTGGATATGGTGCGTACTATGATGTCTCTTATCGATTTGCCACTATCGTTTTGGGGTTAAGCATTAGAGACAACTACATTCACTTTAAATAGGGCACCATCTAATTCCGTTGAGATGACATCGTATGGTTTGGCAGAAACCTAAGCTGTCATTTCTCAGAGTTTGGGAATACGACACTTATGTTTGATAAGCTCGAACCCAAAGCGGAAATGTGCATCTTCATAGAATACCCTAAGGAAACATTTGGGTATGCCTTCTATCTCAGATCCGAGGGCAAAGTATTTGTTGCTAAAAACAGGTCCTTTCTCGAGAAAAGGTTTCTCTCGAAAGAATTGAGTGGGAGGAAGATAGCACTTGATGAGGTTGTTGAACCTTTGTTTCAACTAGTAAGTATGCACGTGCAACGCACGTATCATATAGTTATGAAATAGAGAGAAAATTGGATCGCAGGAAGGGGAGCGGTGGCATAAGTGTCGAGGGAGGAGGATTGATTATTGCAGCGGCCATGTCTGCAGGTTTCCTTGGTATTTCCAAGCTACTTTTAGTGACTCTTTTGATTATGTTGGACTATTGTAGAAAAGATTATTGGGAACTTTTTTTTGCGTAAAATCAGTAATCAAAAATTGGAAAACATGTCCGTGCTGGATGGAAGAGGTAAAAGAAATTTCCAAGGTAAGACCTGAAGCTTCCTTAAACTGAATGTTGGTTATGCAAGCAATCGAAGTTAGGATCTAGCGTGTCAGTTATGCACTCTGAAGAATGTAAATCTTTGATCTTGTCTATCAAGTCAAGGATACATGATCCAACTATTGACATACTTTATAAAATCTGTCAGAACACTATCTATAATAAATATAGCGAAAGCAAGCACATGTAAGCACAATGTCTGAAAATGTCAAACTGTGTACAAGTCAATTTTACACTAAAAGCAGAAATAGATTTTATGAACTGTAAATGACAGAATCTACCAACAAAGCTTAAAGGCATGGACTGGCAATATATATTTGTGAACCGAACATGACATAATCTGGCAATATAACCTCACGCCACAGTTTGGAAATAAATATGATGGTACATGACATTAACACTAAAAGTGATGTTAAAGAAATTTCAAGCCATCTGACAAAAATAGAATATCACATTAACCAACAGTCTACCCTATTTTTCACTCTAATTTAAAGGAAATAAACATGTTTTTTACATGACAGGGAAGACAAATGACACATTCTCCTTTTCAGTGGCAAAACAATCTCACTCCTGAAGATAAGTGTTGGAAACATGCACATCTTCTTATTTGACACCTGAACAAGCGATTGGATTGCTTCCAGTATTACAAGGACCAAAGGTCATGAAACATCAGTGTGAATCCCATATCACATCAATTTGGATTTTCCCTTTCATATTTGCATTGTGTAAAGTTGGATCAGATTGCAGTATTTATATGTAATTTAGCGAGAGTTCTACCAAGCCATTAACTATAGAATCCATATTTATTTCTTAGGTAAACATTGATATTATTTAGGAGTGAAAGACATACCTAACTCCATAAATTATTTTTGGAATATAAATTTATTAATATCAGTAGCAAGTTAGGAAAGTCATGTATGTTGGACAACAATATACATACCCTGAAAGTTGGATGTTTCCTCGTGGGGCTCAAGTATTCCGTAGGGATTTTTAGTCTGGTGCTTGTCTCTTGACGAATACTTGGTAAGAATGCATTATTGAAGATAGTACTTTCTGGAAAACATCCATCTATTAAATACTAAGATATTTACCCGCAAGAGCTTCACGCGGATCGGTAGCACTGGACATATTGATAGATCTTTTTTGTCTGTTAATTTGCTGCATCTGGTACATATTATTTGTGTGCAGCCAATCAGAATCTTCGCTCGTATTGATATTCACATTTGTCTGCGAGGTACATCCATGGGCAGGCTCCCCTACGCGTACAACACAGATGCTCTTTAATCACTATATTGTTACAATCTGTGAAATAATATTATGTGACATGTACCTGGGGACATATCAGAGTTGAAGTTTGATGCTACAACATTGCTCCTCATTTTGTTGTAGTCGCGTTTCTTCTGCAAGAGAGAAGACATTTGTTTGGGACTCATTGAATTGTATCGGACTCTCTCACGCAACCTTTTTTTTTCTGCTGCACTTTGCTTGAGAGACGATGGAACTAAAAGGCTCCTAGTTGATCTTTGATCTGATCAGAAAATTGGACATAAGAATACAAATTATGGACTAAAAGAAGAATATTGTTATGAGCACGCATAGAAGTCTTTACCTGCGCTGCCACATCTAGTTTCAAAGCCTGTATGGAAGGTTTGTACAGAATTATCACTTTGAATTGCACTCGGGGTGGAGTTGGTATTGATACATATAGTGTCAGGAATGACCGGAGAACAATGAAGTGTGACATCTTTGAAACATGTTGCATTAACATCTGTAGGTGGCAAAATCTCTAGCATTATTCAATTTTTAGTACATGTTTGATAACACAAGAATAGTAATGTGTGCACCTTGCGTCAAACCTGGCTGCTGCAAGCTTGCATTTATAACGTCTGATAAAGTGCATTGGATGCGTGCTATAGGTTGAGATTTTTGGTTGGCAACAAGTGGTCTCACCACCGATTTTGCTGAATATACATTTAATTTGAACAAGAAGAATTATATATATATTTATAGCTATACAACAATATAGAGTTGCGGGTGATACCAGGTGTTACAAGCGCTGCAACCGAGTCATTGTTTTCCGAGTTAGCCTTGTCTCATTTTCTTTGACGTGTCTGTCGCTGCTTCAGTAGGTATTCGGCTCTCTTTTCTTCACTCATTCGAGCATACCAACCTTGACCCCTTGGTTTTTTCTGGGCCGGTAGAGTAACATCCGAAATTTCAGCAGTATTTGTGTGCGGCGTGCCTCCATTATCACTCTGACCTGTCACAATAACTTCACACACAACACATGAGAACAGAACTGAATAATAGAAAACATCACAAAGTACTACTCCCTCCAGTCCATAATAAGTGTCACAGTTTTAAACTATATTTGATAAAGAAAAACGTGTGTGAATGAACTAACCTTTTTCATTCCTATTTGAGCCATCTGTAAGAGGAATCATTTCGACAAATCCATCATTCGCAGCTATAAATTAGACAATGATGTACCTTAGTTTGAAACTGCGACACTTACTTTGGACCGGAGGGAATATTTGATAAAGAAAAACATGTGTGAATGAACTAATCTTTTCCATTCCTATTTGAGCCATCTATAAGAGGAATCATTTCGATAATTCCATCATTCACAGCTACAAATTAGACAATGATGTCAGTTTTGAGGTTTTGTCAGACATAGAGAATAATCTCAACCATGGGTCAGCAAAGTGCACAAACATGGACCTTTTGCAAACGTGTTTGTTACATCAGTAAACGGAGCACGTTCGCTCCGAACCAATCCGCTAGATGGTGTAGATGACTTAGTTGCATCTTTTTTTGCCTGGCGTGCTATTCGTAGTTTCTCTAGGTATTCCGCTTTATTCTCACAGGACAGACGAGCATACCACCCTCCACCATTGCTCCGATTATTCTCCAAACCAGTACATGATTCCGAATTCTGCAACAAATGGATTTTGAATCTTGATTAGCAAACAGAGAATAGCTATCACCGAAGAGCACTGAAGATGGCAACATATAGGACGTTAGTTGGCTTTGAGCCCACTCAGATTCAGATTTGAATAATGCTCTCATGGATGGCTTTTGCAAAGTTAAAAAAATTGATAGTGCACAAAAAAATATTACTGATTTTCTGAGATGGAGAACATAAAGTAGCACTTCTGAATTGAAAAATCTAATGTACTGTTCGCAGACATTATGTCAGTTTGTTAGGTAGATGTAACTCGGCCCCAAAGTTTGTAGAAAGCAAAGCAGCACACTACTACCTTTTTAATTAATCTTTTTGAACTGTTATTAGTAATCACATGCTTCCAGTTAGCACACTCCGAAACCTTTAATAATCAGTACAGCACATTCCGAAAGATCTAACAATTTGAGGGAACTAACAATGACAGTGACAATTTGAGTTGAATTTATTTGGTCAGTACACGCACCTTTGAATTATGTTGATCGGTCCCAGTGGATTTGATCCCCGACTGCATATCAGACGTAACACGTCCACTTGCTCGCTCGCTCGTGGACGTAGCCGCTCAGGGCTATTGAAACATCTGGTAAAAGATCAATATAAAAAATATGGTGGATTCAGAACGCTAAACCAATTCACAAAGGAGCGGGAGCACACATACGCAAAACTTCGCTCAAACAAGCAGAGAGGCGGGTTATTAGATAAATAGTAGTAGAGATAGGTACGTGTACAACACAGCTAGGGGTTGGAGCAAGGAGGTCGACGACGGCGCGAGGAGGGCTGCCTGAGAAATTCGGGTCGAGAGGTTTGAGCAAGGACCGGGCGGCCCAAGGTGGAGGTCTCCAGGTTGGAGCGAGATCGCGGTAATTATTAAGTAATTATTAGATCATGGTAATTATTGCTAATTGATTATGATTAAAATAGGCCCAGGTTGGTAAGTTTTGCGTAATTATGATGGCGTAGATCATGGTAATTATTGGTAATTGATTTTGGTAAATGATGTGATACAACATTGAGGCAATCCGGTCCATTGAGAGATGGCGGATGTATGGCTGAGATGTAATGTTTCTGCCACAACTCGATTGTTTAATAGTAGTAGAGACTAAAGAGTAACGCATCACAGAAAGATGTTTCTGTGGAGCCTACGTCAGTTGAAGAGGAAGTTAATGGTGATGATCATGAAGCTTCGGATCAAGTTACTATCGAAATTTGTAGGTCGACAAAGACGCGTACTGCTCCTGAGTGGTACGGCAACCCTGTCTTGGAGGTCATGTTGTTGGACAACAATGAACCTACAAACTATGGAGAAGCGATGATGGGCCCGGATTCCAACAAATGGTTAGAGGCCATGAAATCCGAGAAAGGATCCATGTATGAAAACCAAGTATGGACTTTGGTAGACTTGCCCGTTGAATGGCAGGTCGTTGAGTACAAATGGACCTTTAAGAAGAAGACAGACACTGATGGTAAATGTTACCATTTATAAAGCTTGACTTGCCGCAAACAAGTTTCTGACAAGTTCAAGGAGTTGACTACGATGAGACTTTCTCACCCGTAGCGATGCTAAAGTCTGTTGGAATTATGTTAGCAGTTGCTGCATTTTTCGATTATGAAATCTGGCAGATGGATTTCAAAACATCTTTCCCTTGAGGAAAGGTTGTATGTGATACAACCAGAAGGTTTTGTCGATCCTAAGGATGCTAAAAAGTATGCAAGCTCCAGCAATCCTTCGATGGACAGGAGCAAGCATCTCGGAGTTGGAATATACGCTTTGATGAGGTGATCAAAGTTTTTGAGTTTATACAAAGTTTATGAGAAACTCGTATTTACAAGAAAGTGAGTGGGAGCACTATAGAATTTCTGATGAGTATATGTGGATGACATATTGTTGATCGGAAATGATGTAGAATTTCTGGAAAGCATAAACGGTTGTTTGAAAAGAGTTTTTCAAAGGAAGACCTGGATAAAGCTACCTAATTGTTGGGCATCAAGATCTATAGAGATAGATCAAGATGCTTGATGAGACTTTCAATGAGTACATACCTAGACAAGATTTTGAAAGAGTTCAAAATTGATCAGTCAAAGAAGGAGTTCTTACCTGATTTGTAAGGTGTGGAGTTGAGTGAGACTCAAAGCTCGACCGCGGTGGATCAAAGAGATAGGACAAAGGTCGTCCCCTATGCTTTATCCATAGGCTCTGTATAATATGCCATGAGTCTGTCAAGGGGTACGAGAGTGATCCAGGAATGGATCACTGGACAGCGGTCAAGATTATCCTTAGTAACTAGAGGACTAAGGAAATATTTCTTGGTTATGGAGGTGATAAAGAGTTCGTCGTAAAGGGTTACGACGATGCAAGCTTTAACACCAATCCGGATGACTCTGAGTAGCAATCCGGATATGTATAGTGGAGCAGCCATTTGGAATAGCTCCAAGTGGAGTGTGGTAGCAGTGTCTACAGTATGACATAGAGATTTGCAAAGTACACACGGATCTGAATGTCGCAGACCCGTTGACTAAAGACCTCTCTCACATGCAAAGCATGATCGAACCCCAGAACTCACTGGGTGTTAGATTCATAACAATGTAAATCACATGGTGATGTGAACTAGATTATTGACTCTAGTGCAAGTGGGAGACTGTTGGAAATATGCCCTAGAGGCAATAATAAAATGGTTATTATTATATTTCCTTGTTCATGATAATATACTATTGTTCATGCTAAAATTGTATTAACCGGAAACCGTAATACATGTGTGAATACATAGACCACAGCATGTCCCTAGTGAGCCTCTAGTTGACTAGCTCGTTGATCAATAGATGGTTGTGGTTTCCTGACCATGGACATTGGATGTCGTTGATAACGGGATCACATCATTAGGAGAATGATGTGATGGACAAGACCCAATCCTAAGCATAGCACAAGATCGTGTAGTTCGTTTGCTCGAGCTTTTCTAATGTCAAGTATCATTTCCTAAGACCATGAGATTGTGCAACTCCCGGATACCGTAGGAATGCTTTGGGTGTATCAAACGTCACAACGTAACTGGGTGACCATAAAGGTGCACTACAGGTATCTCCGAAAGTGTCTGTTGGGTTGGCACAAATCGAGACTGGGATTTGTCACTCCGTATGACGGAGAGGTATCTCTGGGCCCACTCGGTAATGCATCATCATAACGAGCTCAATGTGACTAAGGAGTTAGCCATGGGATCATGCGTTACGGAACGAGTAAAGAGACTTGCCGGTAACGAGATTGAACAAGGTATAGGGATACCGACGATCGAATCTCGGGCAAGTAACATACCGATGGACAAAGGGAATTGTATACGGGATTGATTGAATCCCTGACATCGTGGTTCATCCGATGAGATCATGGTGGAACATGTGGGAGCCAATATGGGTATCCAGATCCCGCTATTGGTTATTGGCCGGAGAGGTGTCTCAGTCATGTCTGCATGGTTCCCGAACCCGTAGGGTCTACACACTTAAGGTTCCGTGACGCTAGAGTTGTTATGGGAAATTGTATGTGGTTACCGAAAGTTGTTCGGAGTCTCGGATGAGATCCCGGACATCACGAGGAGTTCCGGAATGGTCCGGAGGTAAAGATTTATATATGGGAAGTCCTATTTTGGCCACCGGAAAATGTTCGGGATTTTTCGGTATTGTACCGAGAAGGTTCTAGAAGGTTCTGGAGTGGGGCCCACCTGCATGGGGGGACCCACATGAACGTGGGTAGTGGGGGCAAGGCCCCACACCCCTGGTCAAGGCACACCAAGATCCCCCTTAGAAGGAATAAGATCATATCCCGAAGGGATAAGATCAAGATCCCTAAAAAGGGGGGATAACAATCGGTGGGGAAGGGAAAGGATGGGATTTCTTTCCTCCCACCTTTGCCAACGCCCCAATGGACTTGGAGGGCAAGAAACCAGCCCCCTCGACCCCTATATATAGTGGGGAGGTGCATGGGAGTTGAAACCCTTCCGCTGGCGCAGCCCTTCCCCCCTCCAACTCCTCCTCCTCCTCCGTAGTGCTTGGTGAAGCCCTGCCGGAGAACCGCAAGCTCCACCACCACGCCGTCGTGCTGTCGGAGTTCTCCCTCAACTTCTCCTCTCCCCTTGCTGGATCAAGAAGGAGGAGACGTCCCCGGGCTGTACGTGTGTTGAACGCGGAGGCGCCGTCCGTTCGGCGCTTGGATCGGATCTTCCGCGATTTGAATCGCCGCGAGTACGACTCCATCAACCGCGTTCTTGTAACGCTTCCGCTTAGCGACCTTCAAGGGTATGAAGATGCACTCCCTCTTGTTGCTAGCATCTCCTAGATTGATCTTGGTGACACGTAGGAAAATTTTGAATTATTACTACGTTCCCCAACATCAACATGGTCAACAAACAAGAGGAATCAGAAGAGGACTGTACTTGGAGAGGATGACAGTAGGGACCCACCATGTCCATGGCCGTACGCAAGCAAGTTCCTCATTTTTTGTTATATTCTCCATTGTCAGCATATAGAAAAAGCAAATGCTTCCTCCTAGTGGTTTGCTGACATCTGGGACCCACGACATTGTCAGTGTATAGTCAATAGACAAGAGAACGACACAAGAGCGGCTGACACCTACGTCGTAGCTGCTCGAGCAGTTTTTTTTTGTTATTGTTGAGACGGAGCAGGGTTTTAACTGGGCTGTGGCCCGTCTAGCCCAAGCTTCTATTTTACGTTCACCACATGACCAGCCCAGTTATTTTTTCTTTGTGAAAATGGCTAGCCCAGTTTATTTTTTCTAAAGAATACCTAATCCAGGCTTACCCAACCCAGGCCTACTTATTTTTCTCCGCCCTGTTGGGCTGCTACTCTGTCAAGACGGCTGCAAATCTTAAAAGTAATATAAAATGGGCTATAAATATAAAAAAAACACATGAAAAATTGGCAATTACTTTCAAATTTCTTAATTTTTTCACATTTTTAGATTCCAATTTCATTGGGCTTTAACCTAATTTAAATATATCTTCAAAGTACTTTAAATCTGGCTCGACATTTCGGTATTAAAAATAGTTTGGACCCCACCGAAATATGCGAAATTTTGTTTAAATTTTCAACCCTGGCCCTGGCCAACAAAAAGAAAACGGATTGCAATAAATTGCATAAGAAGTTGCAAATGAGCTGTAAATTATTAAAAAATAGGAAATGGGCTGACTTGTGGGCCTATTAAGTTGACGCGTATGCAAGATTTTTTTTACTTATTATATACGTCAACAAACAATTCTAGCAGAAGTGACCGTTGGATGTCAATCCAACGGCCGTCATGCTTCTTCAATCTCTGATCTTCTTGCTCCAGCCGCCAAATCCAGCGCCGGCAGGACCGCCTGCTCCCGCCTCCCGTGGCCGGCTGTGCTGCCGCGCAGGCCTCACCGCCCCCTACTACTCCCACCGCTGGTCAGGACATCCCTCTGCTCACCCACATCCCTCCACTGTTGTGGCTTCGCCGCCTCCGGGTCATTCCCTTCCTGGGTCTCGCCGTCGTCCACCGCGTCAATGTTCTCAGCACGGCGTGGTCAACGTTGTCAACAAACGACAACATCGAAAGAGGGATGTACGTGGAGAGGCTGACAATTGGGACCCACATGGTCCATGGCCGCACGCAAGCAAGTACCGCCTTATTACGCCAAAAAAAGAATCCTCCCCATGACAGCTGGGACCCACCAGCTATATCTTCGCACGGAAGTAAGTGCCTCCTTATTAAGCAAAAAATAATGATTGCTCCCCATGACAGCTGGGGCCCACCAGATTTGGAGGCTGACTTGTGGCCCTACTAAGTTGACGCGTACGCAGGCCTTTGTCAACTTAGTCAACAAACGATTCTATCACCAGTGATCGTTGGATTATTAACATCCAACGGTCATCCTGCTTCTTCAACCTCTGATTTTCTTGCTCCGGTCGTCCAAACCACCGCGTGCTCCTGCCTCCCATGGCCGGCTGTGCTGCCGCGCAGGCCTCACCGCCCCCTCCTACTCCCACCGCTGGCCAGGCCATCCCTCTACTCACCCACACCCCTTGTTATTCTGCGGCGATGGCAGCCTCACACCGCAGCCAAACCAGTCAACCCTCGTACTACCCTTTGCGTGTTCCCAGGCTTCGCGTCATTCCCTGCCTCACTGTCGTCCACCGCCTGGGTGCTGTCCGTGCGGCGTGGTCAATGTGGTCAACGAACGACAGCCATCAGAAGAGGACTGTACACGGTGAGGCTGACAGCCGGACCCACCAGCTACATCTTCGCACGCAAGGAAGTGTCTCCTTATTACGCACAAAAAAATGAATCCTCCCCCTGACAGCTCGGACTCACCATCAATAACTTCGCACGCAAGGAAGTGCCTCCTTATCCTCCCTGACAGCCGGGACCCACCCGATTGAAGTGTACGTAGCGTTGTCATTCTGGTCACGAACGTATATGTACATACTGGTTGATCGGTCTCTCTGCAACGATGAACCGTGGTCAAGCAAGCAGTGGCACGTGTAATAGTAGAGCCCCCAACGTAGCATTTCAGGCAGTCCCTTCTAAACCGTGTACACGTACGTACAGCCAGATGCCAAAAAATACGGCCACGTACGTACATACGGGCGGGGTCTCGAACGCCTACTCGCGCATACATACAGCCAGGGCTCGTGTACATGGAAAGGCAATGGACGGCAGCAACGGCGTCCTGTTCATCGGCAGCCAACCGGCTGGGTCGAAACGGAGGAAACAACGTCGTGTTCATCGGGAGGCAACCGAATGGGTCGGAATATGTCCTGTTCATCGGGAGTCAACCGGCTTGGACGGAACAGTCGAAACGAGGTCTGGCGTACCGCAGAACATAGGAAACGGCCTTCTGTTCGAGTGCCTACAGTCGAAACGGGGTCCTATTGATCGGGAGGGGTGTGGCATACCGCAAAACGGAGGAAACGGACTTGTGTTGGAGCGCCTACGGTCGAAACGGGGTCCTGTTCATCGGGAGGGGTGTGGCGTACCGCAAAACGGGACTCCACAGGCTACTATTCATCCACCATCTACTGCCTCGCTCCAGCCTCCACGGGCTACTGTTCATCCACCGTCGACTTCCTCCAGCCTCCACCTGCTACTGTTCATCCACCGCGTCTTCCTCCTGCCTCCACCAGCTACTGTTCATCCATGGGTTAATGTTCATCCAGCCTCCACCGGCTACTGTTCAACCAGCCCTCCACGGGGTCCTGTTCATCCACCCCCAACTGGCTCGGGTGTGGCGGCCTCCTCGATCGGGGTCCTGTTCATCCAGCAGCAACGGCCTACTACCACGGGGTCCTGTTCATCCAATCCCCACCGGGAATAGTTCATCCAACCCCCAACAACGGTCACTGTTCATCAAGAGGCAGGTTCGATCGACTTCAGTTAGCAGCAGTAGCGAAGGAATCGCTCGGGTTCAGT
This sequence comes from Thinopyrum elongatum, assembly GCA_011799875.1. NCBI lineage: Eukaryota > Viridiplantae > Streptophyta > Magnoliopsida > Poales > Poaceae > Thinopyrum > Thinopyrum elongatum. The sequence goes on along the minus strand of CM022299.1, from coordinate 320,445,438 downwards.
TAACAACTAAGGGATCGATCGCTCGGGTTCAGTAACGTAGCTAGTGCAATCGCTCGGGTTCAGTAAGCGAACGCCTCGCTCGGGTTCAGTTAGAGCCCAACGCCTCGCACACACGCGCGTTCGTGTACGAGAGAAACGCGCAAACCTCCATGCATCGCTTGGCCCCGACCACCCACCGTAACCGGGAACTCCCCGAAATTTTCCTCGCCCTCGCTTCTACCACAATTTTTTCCGTCATGGACGGCCCAAAGAATGTCATGCAGGTGCGTCCCCGGACCGCCCAGGACGAAAAGCCCATTTTCTGTCATGATTTTTGTCACAGAAGTAGAAGCCCACCACATCTATGATGATACGTGGTTTTGTCACAATTATCGTCATAGAAGTGTCATAAGCATGACAAAAAAAATTTGTTCGGGCCAAAATGTCACGGATGTGTCTTTTTTTTAGTGCGTGTGAAGCTTGCGACGCCTATGAGGGACGAGTGCGATGACGAGAGGCGCAAGCTCGGCCACCGAGCAGCCATCCACCCAATGATTGGTGTAGAAAACGCAAGAATCATCGTCCCCAAGCTACAAGGAAGACGAGGCACGCACAACAGCTTGAACCTCGAGGTTGCAGGGTAGTAGAGGTGGTTCCAAGGACACGAGGGGTTAATGTGCAGCAGCCAAATCCATCTGGCGTGCAGTGCGAGGCTGGTGCGATGAGGAACTTGCACACCAAGACCATCGAGCTGGACAGGGCGGCAGACGCGCGGCCAACTCATTTTGCATTGGCCACCCGTAGCATCCCTGCGCTCGGCCAGAGGAAAGCATAGATCACCTAGTTGACTCGCGCGAGGATGGATTTCGTCAATGCGATGGCGATGAGGAAGTGTTTGGGCATCACACAAAGGATGTGTCGCACTAGGGTCAGCCAATCACCATGGGATATCATGGAAGCCCGTCAAGTCGGGATCTTCTTCTCAAGCCTCTCGACAAGGGGTAGGAGAGCCGACGTTAGGATCTTGCCAAGCACCAAGGGGAGGCCAAGGTACTGGACGGGGAAGGAGGAGACAGGGCTGGCGAACTCAATGGGAATGATGTCAACATGCTCATCCACGCAATGGATCAGGGTGGCTGAGCATTTTGCGATGTTGGTCCGGAGCCCAGACGCAATCCTGAACCTGGAAATATATATATAAAGGGATTTTTGCTAACCTTTAAAAATTCGGGAGTAATTGATTGGGAATCTATAAATCATGATTCAACAGTCAGACGACTCGCTATCATAGGGTGATTGGGGAGGAAGGAGAACGAGCAACGAGGAGGCGCGATCAGAGAGAAGACGAGGTGACCTGGAGTCTGAGACTGGAGACAACCAACACTCGATGTGTTGCTGGTGCGTGGTAGCCATACATGCCTGACTTGGTCCCACATACATGCTCAGACTATAGCCCTCCAGTGGGTTGGTTTTTTTAGTTTTACTTTTTTCTAAATTCTGACTAAATGGGCCTATAGAAATACATACCTAGCTTGGGGCCCTATGCGGCTGTATTACACTTGCTCAGGGCTGGGCCTGGGATAACCCATAAATTAGACAAAGAAATTGAAAGAAAGCCAATTTGATATTGAAATGCGCACTCGCTCTATCGTCACACAAAACATAGAAACTATTTTTGACTTTTATCAGCACTAAATAGGACCTTTTAAAGATGGCATCAGAGCATCAATAATAAAATAGTGCCTTTCAACTTCTCTCTATCTATTTCTTTGTATTTATTGCATTTGCCTAGGAACACATGTAGAGTCTGGCTCTTAGGGCTCTCTCAATGCAGGTTTTTTAGCACGGTTTCATAGGTATTTTGCTGATGTGGCATAGTAGTTAATGACGAGAGAGAGGGAGGTTGTAGCTTAGCTAACATACAACACTTGCACATGGCCATAAGAAAAAATCTGCTAGCTCACATGTATACATGATCTTCAAATCATTAAATTTAGATACAACCCCTAAGAAATAATGCATTCGGCTAGTTGTCTCTTAAGTTTTCTATCTTCTACGATGATAATGTGCTAGCAAACGGTGCATTGGGAGAGGCCTTAGGGCAACTCCAATGCGGATAACCAAATCAGCCGCAAATATCCGGATCGGACGATCCAGACACTTTTTTGCGATCCAACAATGGTCACATAAATTGTCCGGGTTGTTCGGACATCCGAAACCCCACAAACTAGGAACAAGCTTAAGTTGTGGGGAGTTTTGGGGGAGCTCGGATGTCCGCCACGTCGGACCCAACCAAAACTCCTCTTTCCCCTCTCCTGCCACGTCTGCTTGCTCTCAGCGCCAGATTCATGCCAGTCAGAGCGGATGTGATCAGACAGCTGCCTACCCGCATTCATGTCGGCTGATCACCCGCATACATGACATACACACCAGTGCGTCGACTGTTGACTGAGAAGCTTACTCTAGCACTCGCATTCAACCCACATATACAGTTGCCCTGGCTATTTAAACCGGATGGCCACACCCCAAAACCCTACCCCTCTGAGCCCCTTCTCCCACCGTCTGAGCCAGCGACCGACCACCCCACCTGTTCGCACCCATGGATGTCGTCCATCTTCACAAAGGTATGGACCGCTCGTGGGTGGTGGAGGCGGACGTCGTCGCATGACCGCATCGAAATTACGACCAAGGCCCACCCCACGGATGCCAGGCCCTTATTGCGGCGGGTTAACATCCAAGCTCTCTGAAGCTGTGGAGGGCAGCCCCATGGTCATGGCAAAGATCACGAGGGAGGAGGCGGAGAAGGGGAGGAACGGGCACCCATGCTAGGGGAGAAGTCACTGGTGTGTGTGTTCCGTCTGTTGCAGGAGGAGTAATAGTACAATCTCTTGCTCCTCGAGGAGCATCGACTAGAGATGGATTGGCTCTTGGCGGAGCGCGCATTCGAGGATGCTGTCGCGATCATGGTTGCGATAGACCCGCGCATCATCGACGAGAACCGAGAGGTGCTTGATTCCGTGCACAATGCCCTCTCTATCTACCGCGAGTGTTGGCAACTCCGCGTCAATTAGGGCGGAGCACCGGCTCTTTGAGGATCTGGAGGCGATGACACATCGGACCAGCAGCATGACAATGGCAGCTCTGCCTCGTTAAAGTCGGCCACCAACGATGATAAGGCCAAACCGCCCCACATGGTCGTTGACCTCACCTCCGAGTAGATTAGGTTTTTAGTTGTTTTTAGGGTTTTCTTTGTTATGTATAAATTAATTCAAAAATGAATGAAAAATCGGTGTTTGCTTTATTCGATCACTCTGCTTGGATGGCCTCCGCCCGGCTGGTTGTCCACGAACATGTCGGACAATTTTTTTAAGCCATACACTTATCTGTATTCAAGCGAGCGGCAAACCAGTACAAGTATGATTACAAATACAGATAGACCAAGAGGATACACATGATGGATCTGCCACAATCAAACTAGAAAAAGACCAAAACAGCAAAAAAATAGCAAAGAAGTCCTTTTTTTAACAGCAGAGGTGTCACGAAGACCCCAGATTTTATTAGATAAGCTTGAAAGCTCTTTTTACAAAAGGACCCTGCAAGAAAGACAGATTACATAACAGGCCCTGAAGTTTATGAAAAGGACCCCCAAAAGAAATAAGAAAACACAATCGGGTCCTCAAGTGCTGCCCAGATTGAATGACGACGACGCCGGGGACGCAAGCACTTGGGTCACCGCCATCTCCACAGCTCCACTTCCGGCAGTCACCGGAAGAGTGAATCGCGGACTCTGAACAGCACCTGCACTGCCCCCTAATCGGCATCATGGCCAGGAGGAATGAAAACGGCCGCCCTTCGGCCAGCAAATTCGATGGCGAGGCGACAGAGGCCGGCTGCCTACCGCCACCGCGGGTGCCGTAGCCCAGCCGCAAGCGCCATCGATGGAACCCCTCAGCCCAGACCGCATCTTCCATTCCCTTTGTCTTCTCCTTCTTCTTGTCCATCTCCATGATGGCTGCCGAGATCGGAGAGAAACAGAGAATCCTTCTCCACCCCAGGGAAGCAACAAGCGAGCTTATTTGGGGGAGCGCCGGCAAGGAACCATCCTGCGGAAGCCAGCACCTCGCTGCCGCCACATCCATAGTCACTCCCGCTAGCCGTCGGCCGCTGCTCACTCGCGCCGGCAGCACGCTACCCAACGGCATATCGCCAAACACCGGCATGACACCAAACTCCTCTAAGGAAACTCCAAACCTAGCTCTACTATCTACAGGAAGGCACCAAGCACCTCTCTCATCACTTCCCCAGCCAGCGACGCCGGCGGCGAAGCTCCGGGATCGGGCCGGCCCTGAGCTCACAAAGCTGCTTTTCGCCTCTCTCAAACAGTAGCTGGTGAGAGAGAGTACTCGAGTATTGTGGACCTTTTTTCGTGGGTGGTGGTGGTGGGGTCTGCTCTGCTTCTATTGCAAAGAAGTCCTTGGTCTTCCTCTCCACCACAGAGACCACCCTTGATGTGGACCTCCACTGCTGTTGAACACACAACCGGAGAAGGAGAAGAACGCCGACAACCTCAAACCTTGGAGCTGAAGAAACCCCTCGCATGAAAGCGTTGATGAGCGGCAGTAGGCACCTACTCCAATGAGCAGGATCTGAAACTTTCGATCACATCAGCCGGAAGCAATTTCCAGTCGAAAACGCTCTCCGAGCTCCTCAAGCTCCAGATACGGGCCTAGAGCCACGCCGCCTTCATCAAGACAGCCAGATCTATCCATCACACATCCAACAAGCTGACAGTCACCTTCGTTGTCCTTCAAGAGGGGTTCATCGTCGCCACTGCGAGACGTCGAAACAGCGGGCGTTCATCCCTCGACTCCAACACCAGGGCGCCAAACGGCCGGAACTCCAGTGTCCAGCCACCCTGCCCTCACCAGTCTACGATGGATGACGGAGCTGACGCCACTCGCACGAGAAGAGGACCGGAAGAACTTATTTCCAAGAAATGGCGCCGCCCCATCTCACCACCACCGCCAAGAACCAAACCTCTAGAAGGATCTAGAACTATACAGGCCAACCAGACGGAGATTCGGGTTCCCCGCCACCTCCCGGTGCCTAAAAGGCGCTCGGAGGCGACAGGGAGCCGCAGACTCGCCGGCGGCAAGCACCAACAACCTCTACTTCGCCCCCTTTTCGCCTTGACTGTAGACATCTATTGCCTACAATTTGGTGATCAATGTTGGAGTTGCCCTTACATAAGAGCACACTTCCTTACTTTTCCATGTCTCTCATTCTTCACACGGACAAAAGTGCCACATAAGCAGGCTATAAACGAAAAATAACTTTTGAAACATGGTGGTAATTACACCTGATAACAGATTTTATTTTAAAAAATTCAGAAAAAGTAAAAAAGTGTTCCAAAACTTTTTCCCAACAAACTTGAGCTGTCGTACAAAATTTTTTTGATGAAATATTCTCCGATGAAATTATGACAAAAATGACAAATTGTCAGAGAATATAGCATGAACAGTACCATCGTATATAGGGACAAATTTGTTTTTTTACGTCCACAACATGAAAGTCATTTCTTCACGAAAGATTTTATACGAGCGCAACAATAAATCTATTTTGTTCGCAAAAGGTTTCAGATTTTCTTTAACTTTCTTACAAATTACTAAAAAAATTGACAAATTCGGGTGTAAGAGCAACTTCAATCGGGCGACCCATTTCGTCCACCCACGTCCGTTTGGGTCGCCGCGGACAAAAACGCTGGCCCAACGCACCGACCCATTCCCAAAAATCGTCCGCTTCGCGTCCATGCGGACCCATTTTCGGCCCAAAATTGCGCCTGAAATGCGTCGGCGCGGACACGAAGCGGACACGCCGCGCGTCCCCTCGGTGTCCTCCGCGGTCCCACTTGGCGGCCGCCCAACTACCGGCCGCGGTCAAATTTATGACGACCACCGACACCGGGCCCACCCATCAGCCAGTGGAAGCGTCCTTTTTTAATCCACGCGTGCGGGGGGCGCCGGCCTCATCCACTTCCGTCCACATCTGCCCCCCCACCAGCCCCCTTCGTGATTCCTTGCCCGCGACAACCCAAACCCTAGCCATGGGGTTCTTCGGCAGTAGCTCCGGCAAGGGCAAGGGAAAGTTCACCCCCGGCGCCTCCTCCTCCCGTGCTTCCCCTCCTCCTCCTCCGTCGCCGGCGCCTGCCCGCTCAAGTCGGCAGTGTCTGCACATCCCGGTGCACCAAGCGCGGTGGCACTGGGAGTTCGGGCAGCCGCTGTCGTACCCCATGTCACGTTGCCGCACCACTGGCACCTCGATCCGCAGCGGATCCCGGTGCCGGCGGTGGCGCGAACACAGCGGGCGCACGACGAGGAGGTGCGCGGGCGTCGGGCGCAGCTCACACCGACGCAGCGGCGCATGCCCGAGTACGGAAGGCCGAAGCGGCAGAAGCGGAGGAGGCCGCGTACCAGGCGGAGCTGGCGGAGGCCATGGCCCTCTCTGTGGCCGGCGACTGCGTGGTGCCGCTGTCGCCGCCGCGGCTAACCTCGACGACGCCTGCGCCCGAGCCGGCCGAGAGGTACGTGTGGACCGGCCAGGTGCAGGAGTTTGTCAACCCCCCCACCCCACCCGTTTGGCTTGGTGCCACGCCGACACAGGAGGCCATGTACCTCGAGCACTGGCGGCAGCGCAGGCTGGCGGAAGAGCACGCAGACGCCGAACGGCGCATGCAGAGGGAGCGGGAGGAAGAGGAGGAACGCGCCCACGTCGCCGCATTGTCTCCGCCACAACAGACGCCGAAGGAGGCAGCCCTGGCGACCTATCAAGCCGCCTTCAATTGGGCTGGGCCACCTCCCGCCTTTATCGAACTCACCGATGGCGATGACGATGCGAGGGCAAGGGCAAGGCCGGCGTCTAGGGTTGCGGGCGGGCGCCAACTTTTTTTTGTTTTTATGAATGTTTAATTAAATTTTAAGTGGACTTTGCCGGCGATTAACCAGCCAGTTATTGTAAATTAAGTTCCTATTTTGATTATCTGTGCCACGTGTGTATCATTTTCTTTTCTACGCGCGCAAATTTGGATCGGCATCCCGTTGGGCGCTCAAGCCAACCCATATGAAAAAGCGGACGGGCGCCCGTCTGCCTGACCGACCCAAACGGACAAAAAAAAAACGATAAATCACGCGCGTCGGCGCGTTGGAGTTAGCTCGAATTACACCCGAGTCACAAGTTCCCGTCCGCTGTAAACCCACTATTTATACTCGCTCTTTGAGGCTGTGCATATCTATTGGGCGTGTAGGCTAGTAGATTGCAAAGCAATGGTAGCTACCCCATTCAAAAGGGGCCAGCTCTGCGTGCCAGGCTAGGAGGGACTTGCTTGGCCCTGGCCCTGGGGCCCAAATCATTACCAGCTGGGGCTCCCAGATCTGATCATCACCGTGGAGCTAGAGAGAGAGAGGACTGACAGTTCTGGGGTCATCATGGCTTTAACACCTACTGTAGACCCACCCCAGAGAGAGAGAACAAGAGAGGAAAAAGTCTCTTCTTTCTCTCACCCCTAAGCACATACATTGGGAGATGCGCTGTGTTACCCACACCAACCAGCTATTACCACACAGAGCCAAACCAGAGGACCAGTGCTGATGTTGCCATCATCTCTACTCCCAAGGGCTCTCACATGCCATGCCATGCCATTCCATTCCATGCCAGCTGGCAGCACAAACCTATTGTGCTAATGCTGACAAACAGTAGAAGAATGCCAGAGCAAGCTAGGATTAGTGAGTCTTGACAACATACCATAATACTCGAGCTCATTACAGAAAGAAATAACCAACAGCAGAGTAAAATACAAAGAAAGAAAGAATGTTGGATTGTTTTATTCATGATGATGAAAATGTATCGGCACCACAGACCAGCAGAAGCAGCAAAATGGCATCCAATTAACACCACCAACCTTTCCCCTCTCTACACCAATTACCAATTGATTTTCCTTTTTATCGCTAAAATGACAGTAACACAACAACTAGCCCTGTCTGTACCCTCCTCCCCCTCCTCCTGTCTGTACCCTCCTCCCCCTCCTCACCACCTCCACTAAATGGATTCTCATGTTTTGCTATATGGTATATACACGTAACGAAAACCGCAACCAGCAACCCCCTCCCCTCTCCCCCTATGATATTCTAAACTAAACAACATTACAAACATTGCCCTCCACGGGCTCTGCTGGTTTACGGCCTAAGATGAAAAGCAAAATGTGTATCAAAATACAGGGAGCCAAAGAGCCTGGAAGGTGTAAGAATTGAATGGGGTCGGCCATATCATATGTTCTCAACGGCAAGGGATGGGATGGGTAATGATGGGTGGAAAGCAGAAAACTGGGGGAGGCTCATTATGCTCGATGCTCAATGCGGAATTATTATGCAGCTGATGAAATGCTGTGGAGGCTGGTGTTTTTGCAAATTTGGGACCTAAAGCAAAAGACTGGCTGGCAGAGGAAAGGGGAGCCCTATGTACCAATGGAAAGCTTCTCAAGAACTGGATACAGCATAGTGTCTCACTGAGTAGCGCAGGACATGCAAGGTAGGGCAGATCATCTCCTTCACTCTCACCCCATCTTTGTATATCTTGAATGTAGGGACTATCCGTACGTTCTCTGCCTTTGCCACCGTTGGGCTATCTTCAACATTTACCTGTTGAGGGGTTGCAATGTGGCCTGTCTGTTAGTGACTTGCAAAAATGTTGTAACTGATTGAGTGATATATCAAGTAGCTTTACCTTCAGAAAATTCATCGAGGGGCATTCGCTGCAAAGAGAGTCCATCGCAGGTGTAATTTGTACGCATTGTTGATTCACCGACGACATGAAGTAGACAACAGATACCCCTGAAGAAACAGACAGGCAACCAAAACTGTAATGCAGGCAAATCTAGTACACTATAAACCTATATCCAGATGCATCAGTAATAATTTTGTAGTTTTATACACATAAACAATGTACTGGAAACAAGAACTGATCTACGGATATCGGAACTGTAATGGAAACAAGTATTATTTGAGCAAAACTCACCAGGCGAACGAGTGGCAGCATATAATTGCTCTACACTGGTTACCATCTCAACCTCTCCTCCGAACTTCATGTTTGATACATCCTCACCACGAGTCGTCTTCAAGGCAACTTGAGCATGGAACAATGCTTCGGCAACCTCAGTATCGGCAGGAAGCTCTTTCCGGAGCACCTCATAATCCCGCACACAATCAGCCCAACGCTCGAGCTAATAAAAATGGAAGAGGTCAACAAAACAGCAAGCGGAATGGGATGTCAAAAACATGAGAATGCCCGGTCGCTTACCTTGGAATAGGACATTGCTCGCCTTAAGAGAGCCTTTGTGTAAGTAGGCTGTATTCTCAACGCCTCATTACAGTCATCAACGGCTTTCTCCCAACGGTCTAGCTTCCACCAGCAAGCTGCTCGGTTGCAGTGGAGTACTGGATTTGAAGGATCGTACTTGAGCCCTTCACCATAGGCTATAGAAGCATCAGAAAACTTGGCAGCCTTGAAGAGTTCATTCCCTTGGGCCCGAGCTCTTGCAACTAGCCTCACATTATTTAGAATCATCCCAACTTCCGCATTCCCAGGATCGATAAGTCTGGCATTCTCAGCTGCTCCAACGGCGGCATCAAACCTGCAGAAACCAATCCCAACTTCAGTGATGATCTGCTTTTGCTGCAGTCTAGAGAATCGAGCATTGTTACAGGGTTGGAGGATCGTACGTACCTTCCCAATGCCATGTCAACCTGGGCTCGCACAATATGTACATAAGATTCAACTAGCATACCCGAGAGTTTGGCCGCCGTCCAAGATAGTAATGACTTGTCTAATTTCAGCAAGCTTGTAAGAGTCGAATCAGCCTCCTCTAGCTTGTGGAGCCGGAGAAGTGCTTCTGATCTCAAGGCACGAAGCTGGGTGAAAAAGAAACCAGTATAAACTCTACCAAGAATCTACAATGTAAAACTGTTTCCATTTTCCAGCACTTGAAAGAAAGAAAGCAGAAGCGAGGGATGAGGAATTTACCAACTGAGATGAGTCGGCTCCGGCCGCAATTGCAGCATCCGCTTCCCTCAGCGCGCTCTTCCAATCTCCAATTTTCCTGGCATCTGTGCTTCTTCCTAGATGCATCTCCACATCCTGCAGCTTCTCCCAGTCGGCAGGGTCGGACTCGTGAAGATGCCTGGCTTGCGTGAAGTGCCTCCTCGCCTTCTCAATCATTCCCAGCCTGCGACAATGGAAATAAACACTAATTTCAGCAACAAAACAAGCAGGCAGCACATCAATTATCTGAATAATAACACTGGATTGCTCTCGGGCCAGGACAGTGCAACGGAATTAGGATTAAAATTCATGATTCGTCAGCATTGTGTGGTCTAAATTCATTGTACCTAAAAAAATGGCATCAAGCAAGCTTACAAAATAATACAGCTAAGCAACACCTTTCATTCAGCATTGTGTGATGGGAAACACCCAATTTGCTTGCAAGACAAGATCCTGGCATTTGCTCACTCACAGCTCAACCAAGAACAAATTAATGTGATAATTCTGTCACCAAAATTCCTCTTTTTTCCTAATTGGAGAGGGACGGTCAAACAGACCACACCAAGCAGTAACAATCCCCAATCAAATCGGGCAGCACAAACAAAAAGAAAGAGGAACAACGCAACAATCATGTTGCTTTCATCTTCAAGTTGGACTTTGCTGACGGGAAAAGCTGGCAAGCACAGCCAAGAAAGCAACAGCAACATGCAGGCGTGAAAACGTGAACCCTTGAGAGAGCAATCGAATCAAGTAGGGATCTACACATCGAACTGGAATCTAATGCGTTCTGACGCAGAGCGGCGCAATGCCGGTTAAAGTGACGCAAAGATACGAGCACAAGAAGCTCACCGGAGGTAGAGACCAGCGAGGCGGCTGTGGGCGCGACCGCTGGCCGGGTCGAGCCGGACGGCCTCCTCGGAGTCGCGGAGCGCATCGGCGAGCCGGCCGAGGCCGATGAGCGCGGCGGCACGATTTCCACGGCACGCGGCGCTTTCGGGGCACAGAGACACCGCACGGTGGTAGTACCGCAGCGCCTCCCCGTGTCTCCCCTTCTTGTACCACTCGTTGCCTAAGCGAGTCATCTCCTGGAGGCTTCCGCCGCTCGGTGGCGCCACCGGGGAGGTTGCCGGAGATCTCATTGAGTGTCCGAGAAAGGACGGCGCATCAATGCTGCTTCTCGCGGGGGCCATGCCGGCCCCGCGCATGATGCTCCCGTGGCCATAGTGGCCGGTGCCGGATCCGAGCACGTCCGGGCGGGAGCGCGGCGGGGGCGGCGCGGCCGCCCCCCCCGGAACGCGCCCAGATGGGCAGATGTTACCGGCGGGGAGCGCATTGGTCATCGGCGAGCTCGCCGTGCTCCCACGGTCCCCTCCGCCTCCCCCGCTCCCTCCGCTGCTGCTGCCGCCGGAGAATATCAGCGGGCCAGATCCGCACCGCCGGTGCCCCGGCAGCCGCGGCGGGTGGCTCTCCACCGCCAGCTCACCGGAGTGGCTCCTCCCGCCTGCCACTCCCGCCGCCCCAACATTTGACTGCGCTGGCGACTTGGCCGACCCGGAAGAGGAGGAGGAGGAGGTCGTCATGCTGGCCCGCGCCCGCAGCGGCGACACCGGGGAGCCAAGATCCGCGAACACGTTAGCCTTGGAGTCCGGCTTGTCCCGCACGGCGCCGCCGTCGAGCGCCAGCGCCGCCGCGCGGAGGCGTAACCGGTCGGCCTCCGACATGGCTGGATCTCACCGCAAAATCTCACCAATGCCGCCACCTGCACCCCGCAACTCCTCCTCCTCCCCTGACCAAACAAGCAGGCATAGATGGAAGCACGCAACACGGGAAGAGCTCGTCCTTGCGCGCGCGCGCGGCGGGGTGGTTGCGCAGTACTGCTCGGCAAGAACCCTGAGCAATAAATTGTGGAGGAAAAGCGCGTGTGGGTTTCTCGTGAGGCGGGGAAATGGAGAGAGATAGCGAGCACCGACCGGAGAAAGAGGGAAGAAGGAAGGAAGGAGGAAGAAAGGGAAGGGAGGACTGGGCGTCAGGGGAAGAAATAGACTGTGCGCACACCGACACAGGGGTGACCCCGAGACGCTGCGAGTATCTCAGGGGGCAAAAGACAAAAATCTCTATCCTTTCTTCTATGGGGCTGTTTGGGTTTTCTGCCTGGAGGATGGTTTTGCGGTTTGGTGCCATAGAGTTTTGGGATTCTGTATTCTTGGACCTTGTGGGTTTTTGGAGGGTTAGACAGTTATCGATATTTCTTAGAACTACTTTGATTTATAGCGATTATAGCGAATTTTTTTGGGGTTATAGCGAATTTTTTTTAATTTCTTAGAAACACTTTGATTTACAGAAACAGTCAAAATAAAATCTACCTTTTTGCAGTTATAGCGGAAAAAAATTGCGGGTGAGTTATAGCGATTTTACAACTACTGTTATTTTCAAGAGGCAATACAATCTAGACATAAAATGTGTTTTGACTAGTACCACCTAAGTGATGTAAATGACATGTATTGTTAGTGGATTTAGAAACGAATGGCTTTTATGATATATTTTTGTTTTACAACCGAGTTACCTTCTTTCTAACTATAATTTTAGATGGAACGTCACTATACTTTCCACAAGGTAAATATTGATGATGAGGTGACAACATTTCAACGACAGAATTGAACATTATCTATTAGATTTGTAATAAATAAGGATAGTATTTTTTTTAGTGGCATACAAGATGTTGGGGAACGTAGTAGTAAATCAAAAATTTTCCTACGCATCACCAAGATCAGTCTATGGAGAGACTAGCAACGAGAGAGAGGGGAGTGCATCTTCATACCCTTGAAGATCGCGATGCGGAAGCGTTGCAAGAACGCGGTTGGAGGAGTCGTACACACAGCGATTCAGATCGCGGTCGATTCCGATCTAAGCGCCGAACAACGGCGCCTCCGCGTTCAACACACGTGCAGCCCGGTGACGTCTCCCGCGCCTTGATCCAGCAAGGAGGAGGGAGAGGTTGGGGAAGACAACTCCAGCAGTACGACGGCGTGGTGGTGGAGCTTGCAGTTCTCCGGCAGGGCTTCGCCAAGCTCAACGAAGGAGGAGGGGGTGTTGGAGAGGGGGAGGGCTGCGCCTTGGATGAGGTGCTGCTGCCCTCTCTCCTTCCCTCTATTTATAGGGCCAAGGGGGAAGGGGGCCAGCCCCTCTAGATGAGATCTAGAGGGGGGCGGCGGCCAAGGGGAGGGGACTTGCCCCCCAAGCCAAGGGGGGTGCCCCCTTTAGGGTTTTCCCCCAACCCTAGGCGCATGGGCCCTAGGGGGGATGGCGCCCAGCCCACTTAGGGGCTGGTTCTCTTCCACATACAGCACATAGGGCCCTCCGGGGCAGGTGGACCCCCGGAACCCCTTTCGGTGGTCCCGGTACATTACCGGCAAACCCTCGAATACTTCCGGTGACCGTATGATGACTTCCCATATATAAATCTTCACCTCCGGACCATTCCGGAACTCCTCGTGACGCCCGGGATCTCATCCGGGACTCCGAACAACATTCGATAACCACATACTATTTCCCATAACAACTCTAGCGTCACCGAACCTTAAGTGTGTAGACCCTACGGGTTCGGGAACCATGCAGACATGACCGAGACATCTCTCCGGCCAATAACCAACAGCGGGATCTAGATACCCATGTTGGCTCCCACATGTTCCACGATGATCTCATCGGATGAACCACGATGTCGAGGATTCAATCAATCTCGTATGCAATTCCCTTTGTCCATCGGTGTGTTACTTGCCCGAGATTCGATCGTCGGTATCCCCATACCTCGTTCAATCTCGTTACCGGCAAGTCTCTTTACTCGTTCCGTAACGCATGATCCCGTGGCTAACTCTTTAGTCACATTGAGCTCATTATGATGATGCATTACCGAGTGGGCCCAGAGATACCTCTCCGTCATACGGAGTGACAAATCCCAGTCTCGATTCGTGCCAACCCAACAGACACTTTCGGAGATACCTGTAGTGCACCTTTATGGTCACCCAGTTACGTTGTGACGTTTGATACACCCAAAGCATTCCTACGGTATCCGGGAGTTGCACAATCTCATGGTCTAAGGAAATGATACTTGACATTAGAAAAGCTCTAGCAAACGAACTACACGATCTTGTGCTATGCTTAGGATTGGGTCTTGTCCATCACATCATTCTCCTAATGATGTGATCCCGTTATCAATGACATCCAATGTCCATGGTTAGGAAACCATAACCATCTATTGATCAACGAGCTAGTCAACTAGAGGCTTACTAGGGACATGCTGTGATCTATGTATTCACACATGTATTACGGTATCCGGTTAATACAATTATAGCATGAACAATAGACAATTATGATGAACAAGGAAATATAATAATAACCACTTTATTATTGCCTCTAGGGCATATTTCCAACACAAGATACATACATCGTTAAGTCTAATGTAATTTATGATATAAAAGTTATCATATAGTCTCATATTTAATAATGCAACACCTTCAGATATCCCAAGTCCTCGGCGTCCCAAAAAAGGTTGAGCATCTGAATATAAATTAATGTTTCTAGATATGCATTGTTTAAGAATAGGTTTAATTATCCAAACCATGTGCTCTAGTATTTATGTACCCAACTAGATTACCAAACAGACACTGAAATATTTAAGATATTTGGTGTATTGCCATATTTTATTTATTTATTATCACATAGTGTGCATGATGCATTTCTTTTGTGGTGACTAATTGTTGTAATGGTCTACAAAATATATTTGCCATGTAATGACTAATGGCTAAATGAATAGAGGAGGAAACCACAACTACTATCACAAAACTATACCAAGCCAGAAGAGCTCTTGTAATTAGCTCTTGTGATCATTTTGGCAAGGACTTGTGCAATCAACTTTCATATCTTACACTTGTTCATGGAGTCACAAACCCTCTTGTTGGTAAGACAAAGGACAAGGTGACCTGATGCTTTCATGGACATCGTCATATGTGCAATTCACTCTATGTCTATGGATATCCTTGTATGTTCCTTGTGGGACTAACCCGTGTAGGTATTGAAAGTGCAACACTCCAATGGATTGCTCCAAATAATCTACATCAACGTTGAGCATCCACATCTTCACTATCTACATGAAGTCATCATCGACAAAACCCAAGGTTAGTTCATCCCTCTTAGGGGGGGTATCACATCTAGGGGGAGCTTTGCTCTAAAAAATTGAGCTAAAGCAACTCTAATGATGTGAACACATTAATGCTTTATGCAAAAGTGATAACCCCACTTATGCTTAAACGATGAGTATGACCTAAGATCAAATGTTCTCATTTGACTCCTAAGTCAATATATTGATATATAGATGACCTAGTCATCGCCAATTGCTTGATAGATGCTAGAATTGTTTGTGCATGCTTTGACACATGTTTCATTTGCTATCTTATTGTGTGAGCATGTTGGTTGCATAATTTCTCCATTCGAGGACATCCATTTGTTGTTTTGATTGTCTTTGTTTTTATTAGCCAAATGGATGGATAAGAATGCCTAAGAACCTTCTCTAGCTATCTATGCTTTTCTTGTCTCAAACTCTATTCATGCTACATCACAAAAATTGAACAAGTCTCTTTCGGACCCTCCGGGTGAGGAGCACTCGGAGCCACCGATCGGTCAAGGGCTGCATTCCAAAACCTTTTATTGCATTTCGGTCAGACCAACTCACTCAAACTCGGGCACACCGAAAGCACTAGACTGGTCTAGGTTTTCATCTCGGTGCTACCGATTAGAATGACTCGATCCCACTGAGTTGCAATAACTGCACACAGTTTTGCATCTCGGCGCCACCGAACCATTCCATTTGGTGCCACCGACAGCACATGGGTATATATACTCAGCAGACCCGTACAGTTGAACATTCCTTCAAACCTCACGAGCCCGCGCCCCATTGCTATCGCCCCCTTGGTCTCCGGATCATCGCCGTCTTCGCATGTGCATCTCCGCCGCCAGGTCTCCGTCGCCGTCAACGGGAACCAACACTGCCATTGCCGTCGTAGAGGATCGTCACCGAACTAGGGTACGATTCAATCTCCTCGTGCTATCCCCTTCCGATTCAATGCACAAGGATAATGCCATGTATCTTGCCACGTTTGAAATCATTCTATCCACACAAAAAACTCCATTAGATTAGCTTCGAAGAAAAAATTTAGGGTTAGGTTTCCGCCGAACTCATCTCGGACTGACCGGAATGAAACTTTCGGTCCCATCGATTGGCTCTGGCCATTGCACTAAGTACAACTCGATGCCACCGAAATGTACTAGTTGGTGAGACCGACAGTCAAACCTGAGTGAAACCCTAGCATCTCGGAGCCACAGAACCACAACTCGGTCTGACCGATCTTGTGTGTTTAGGCTCTCTATGTGCTTTGATGTCACTGAGATGATCATATCGGTAGCTCCGAAATGCCTTCTGTAGAAAACTAAAACTAAAGTTTGAACTCAAATTTTTGAAAAACCATCTGCTTTTTGTGATGCTCATCTACTCTGCCCATACCTATCTATTCACAGGGCCTGCTCTGCAAGATGTCTGATGCAAGTGACAGCCAGAACAAGTCAGAGCAAGAGGCAAACCTGAGTGTGAGGGCACAAGCCCTAGCAGTAGTTATGATGATGGCAGCAAGAGCACACCAAGCAATCTGCCTAAAGCTGCCACAAGGACAAGGAAGAAGAGAACCTTAGAGAGTGAGGATGAGGACTTTGTGGTAGATGAGGAAGTCACTTCAACAAAGAAGAAAGTGCTACAGAAAGAATATGGCACTGCAGCTGCTACCAAGCCAGGTCTCAAGAAGAAAGCCCCTGCCAAGAGAGTTCCTATGTCTAAAGCCAGAAAATCTACACAAGAAACAATGACATTCACTATTGAACAATCAGATGATGATGAGGCTGCTGTTGGGAAGAAGAACAAGAGAGCTAGCAAGACCATTGCCACAGTACTTGGCAAGCCTTCCATGAGGGAAAATGAAGAAGAGGAGGAAGGGGAACCAGTTGCACCTCCTGTCAAGACTCAGAAATTGATGTCTGATGCTATGAAGTCTGCCAACCCCTCCAAGTCTAAGCCCAAAGCTCCAGTTGCAGCTTCTAAGAGATCAACTAGGAACATCCTAGCTACTGAAAAGAACAAGGCCCCAATGCCAGAAGTTCAAGAAGACGATGAGCCACTAGTGCTCAGAAAGTTAAAGCCAAAGATTCCTGATCATGATGGTGGACATCCAGTTGCTGAAAACATGAAGCTCAGGAAAGACAAAGGACTGAGGGAATGGAGGAAAGTGGATCCATACTCAGTGAGGAGGAGAACAACTTGTGATTATCGTTTCCATACCCGTGAACATCAAGATTTCTATGAGACAGTGCTGCTTGACAAGAAGCCCATCATAAGAAACATGAAGTGGGTGGACTGGAAGTATATTGATGCTAATGAAGACTACTTCCCCCATGTTCACGAGAGCTTCAGGCTTACTAGAGTTTATGCTTTTGTTGGACAAAAGCTTACAAAATGGAATGATGAGATTGTGATGCAATTTTACTCCACAACACATCTTTATCCAGATGGCAAAATTGTGTGGATGACTGAGGGCACCCGATACCAGTCATCTATCTCTGAGTGGGCTGCTCTCATCAATGCCCCAGAGGAAGATGAAAATGATGTTGATGTCTATGGGAAACCCAAGATGGACCACAACACTATGACACATATGTACAAGAGCATTTCTGACAAGGATTTGGACACTCACAAGTTTGGATCAATATATTATTTGCTTGCTGGTTTGGCCACCACAAACTACATTTTGAGGCACACTCTGTTGCCCAAATCTGGAGAAGAGAGAATGATTCATGGCCACTCCATCAACCTGCTCCACTTGTTTGATGTTCCACAGAAATTCAAAGTCATGAGCCTGATTGTTGAGACAATCAAGAGGACAGCTACTGTGCTTATCAACTCCAAGGTTGGTACAAATACATATCTACTTGACAAAGAGCACCTTCCTCTTCAGCCAGAATTTAAGGATAATGTGGTGGTGATGGATGCTTCCCACCCTACTTCAGTTGAGGCTCAAGAGAAGGCTGAGGCATCAGCAGCAAGAGCAGAAAAGGCAGCAAATGCACCCAATGCCTCAATATCCAATCTCAAATCAAAGCAAGACCAATTGACATATCTACTGGAAGCAACACTGAGGATTATGCGAAGTCTGGCCAACTTAGCCAAGAACCAGGAGAGCCTAGAGTGGATAGTGGAGGACAAAATGTACAATATTGATGTCAATGTCACTGAAATACTGTCTATTGTGGAGAAGCTGAGAGACGATGCTGAAGATGGCAATGAGGACACTACTACTGACAGATTCCAGATAGTGCATAGGGCAGCCAGGTCCTCAGCCTGCCAGTAGCAGACACCAGGACTTCTCACTCAGCACCTGCCGCCACTGCTACAGTGCCACCCCCAGTGTCAACACCACTAGCTCAGCAGACATCAGCCGAAGCATTTGCAGAAGCAGTTCTCTCAATGCCATCTATGCACACCGAAGCGACAAGCTAGAAGACCCCTTTAGGAGCTCCCAGAGATCGTGCCTAGAGTGACGTATAGCACTATACTTTTTCGAGCTTTTTGGTAACTTGTTGCCAAAGGGGGAGAAAAATGTATAGATCATAGGCTTCGAGAGAGAGAGAGTGTCTCGTTCTTTTGCTCGTTGGTTTTTATTGTCAGATGCTACTTTGTCCGTTTGGTTCGTGCTACTTATTGTTTTATGCTCGTGAGATACTTTGTGTGGTTGTGTGACAGATCATAGTATGCTTAATGTGTGGTGATGCTTATCCCTATCATTATTTGTGTATGATCATTCACTTATGTATTTGGTGATGCGTGCATGTTATTTCACTCTTATCATTTTGTGCGCTCCACCAAGATGTATGTGACATGGAAGAGTCACCCATGATCCTAATCGATTGTGCATTTGCATTCAAACGCAAATTTTAAATAATGCACAAATTTAGGGGGAGCTCTTGCTTATCACGTACTTCTCAAAGCGACGATGTACTTCATTCATTTTATCATTTGTCGAAGCTTTGATCTATATGTTGTCATCAATTACCAAAAAGGGGGAGACTGAAAGTGCAACTAATCCCTGGGTGGTTTTGGTAATTCATAACAACATATAGCTCATTGAACTAATATCTTATCAAGATAAATATTTCAGGAAGTTCAATGATTGGCATGGCATGGACTAGAGATGTGGACCCCTCAAAATGCTAAGGACAAAGATTGGCAAAAGCTCAGGACTCTTCATATTATTTTAGTGATCCAAGATCACATTTGGTTCATAGGAAAGCCAATACTATTAAAAGGGGATGAGGTGTTGCTTAATGATCTACTTGCTCAAGTTCTTAGTGATATTGCTCAAAAACCCTCGCCACTTTCTCCATCCAAATATGTCCAAAACCTAAACTCCAACTCGGCACCACCGATTCTTTCTATCAGGAGCCACTGA
Organism: Thinopyrum elongatum; assembly: GCA_011799875.1. Taxonomy (NCBI): domain Eukaryota; kingdom Viridiplantae; phylum Streptophyta; class Magnoliopsida; order Poales; family Poaceae; genus Thinopyrum; species Thinopyrum elongatum. The sequence continues at coordinate 320,425,828 of CM022299.1, read as the reverse complement.
GTTCATATGACATAGCCACTGCCAGAAACCCTAACAGTTCGGTCTCACCGAGATGGCCTTGCCAGCGCTCTGTGACTTGTTGCATTTATTTCGATCTCACCGAGTTGGCTTGACAGATTCTCTATTGCTTATTGCTTCACTTTGGTCTCACCGAGTTGATGCAATCGGCGTCACCGAGATGATGTTTACCCTAAGCCTTAGCACATCGGTCCCACCGAGTTGTTCCAGTCGGTCCCACCAAGATTCCTAACGTTCACATTTTTTAACTAATCGGTGCCACCGAGTTTAACCATTCGGTCCCACCGAGATGAGTCAAATGTGTGTAACGGTTAGATTTTGTGTGGAGGCTATATATAACCCTCCACCCCCTTCTCCATTTGTGAGAGAGCCATCAGAATGTGCCTACACTTCCACCATACATTTTTCTGAGAGAGAACCACCTACTCATGTGTTGAGATCAAGAAATTCCAATCCTACCATTTGAACCTTGATTTCTAGCCTTCCCCAAGTTGTTTTACACTCAAATCATCTTTCCACCATAGCCAAATATGAGAGAGAGAGTTGAGTGTTGGGGAGACTATCATTTGAAGCACAAGAGCAAGGAGTTCATCATCAACACACCATATATTACCTTTTGGAGAGTGGTGTCTCCTAGATTGGTTAGGTGTCGCTTGGGAGCCTCCGTCATGATGTGGAGTTGAACCAAGAAGTTTGTAAGGGCAAGGAGATCGCCTAATTCGTGAAGATCTTCCTGAGTGAGGCAAGTCCTTCGTGGACGATGGCCATGGTGGGATAGACAAGGTTGCTTCTTCGTGGACCCTTTGTGGGTGGAGCCCTCCGTGGACTCGCGCAGCCGTTACCCTTCGTGGGTTGAAGTCTCCATCAACGTGGACGTACGATAGCACCACCTATCAGAACCACGCCAAAAATCTCCGTGTCTCCATTGCGTTTGCCTTCTCCAAACCCTTCCCTTTACCTTCATATGCAATGTTTTACTTTCCGCTGCAATACTCTTAGTATTCCATGTGTTGGTTGAATTCTTAACTTGTGCTAATTGCTAAAATCTACCCACAACTAAAATTCGGAAAAGGATAGATTTTGATTTGGTCAAGTAGTCTAATCACCCCCCCCCCCGCCTCTAGACATACTTTTGATCCTACAAGGGGTATCAGAGCTTTGGTCTCCGTTAGCCTTGATTTCCATAGCTTTGGTGATCATAGCCTTGGTTTCACAACCTAGGAGAGTATGGCGTCTAGCGAGGGAAATTACCACCGTAGAGGTCCTTACTTTGATGGTACAAATTTTGCTAGTTGGAAGCATAAGATGAAAATGCATATTCTTGGTCATAACCCCGCCATTTGGGATGATGTTCGTATTGGCTTGCAAGGTGAATACTTCGAAGATGGAAAAGAACCGGATCGTGAAGCCACTGTGGATGAATTGAAGATGTTGCAATACAATGCTCAAGCTTGCGATATTCTCTTCAATGGATTGTGCCCCGAAGAATTCAACAAAATCAGCCGCCTTGAGAATGCAAAGGAAATTTGGGATACTTTCGTTGATATGCACGAAGGTACCGAGTCCATCAAGGAATCCAAATTGGATGTGCTTCAAAGTCAACTTGACAAGTTCAAGATGAAGGATGGTGAAGGAGTCGCCGAAATGTACTCTAGGCTTGCTCTCATCACAAATGAGATTGCCGCCTTAGGAAGTGAAGAGATGACTGACAAATTCATCATCAAGAAGATCCTTAGAGCCTTGGATGGAAAATATGATACTGTGTGCACTTTGATCCAAATGACGCCCAATTACAAAGATCTCAAGCCCAAGGAAGTCATTGGTAGAATTGTTGCTCATGAGATGTCACTCAAGGATAAGGATGAGCTCCACAACAAGTCAAGTGGTGCCTACAAAGCTTCAAGTGATGCTCCTACAACTTCAAGTGACAAGCTAGTCTCCAATGAAGAATTGAGCTTAATGGTGAAGATCTTCAACAAATTCTACAAGAATAGAAGCAAAGAGAGAAGCTCCAAGTCAAGGTCCTACGATGACATAAGATCTTCTAGTCATGATCGTAATTGCTATAATTGTGGAAAACCTGAACACTACTCCAATGAGTGTACGGCTCCCTACAAGAAAACAGAAGACTCACCAAAAAGGAGAAGTAGAAGAGATGAATCACCTCCAAAAGAGAGAAGGAGTAGAGATGATCGTTATGAACGAAGACCCTCTCGTAGAAGCAAGGATTCGGAAAGGAAGGACAAGTCATCAAAGAGCTACACAAGACGAAGACATCAAGCTCACGTTGGTGAATGGGTATCCGGTTCTGACTCCGACAACTACTCCGAAAGAAGCTATCACTCCGACTCCGAATATACTCAAGATGAAGGTGTTGCCGGTCTTGCACTTGTGTCATCCAACTCCTACAACATATTTGACTCACCAAATGAAGGAATTGGAAGATACTTCATGGCTAAAAGCCCCAAGGTATCACACCCCGAGTATGTTGATTTCAATAGTGATGAAGATGATTTGCTAGGTGAAGATGATTTACTTGTTGACAAAAGTAGTGATGAAAACTATGATGAACTTGCTAGTAATCATGCTAATCAAGATGAAACGAATGACAATGATAAGAAGGAGATTGAGCATCTAACTAAAGAACTAAACACTCTTAAGTTAGCTCATGAAATAACTCAAGAGGATCATAGAGAGCTCCTAAGGACTCATGAGAAGCTACGCTTCGAGAAGCTAAATTTAGAGCAAGAGCATGAGTTCCTAAAAGCTATCAATGATGATCTTCGAAAGAGAGTTCTTCTTACATTGCCAAACGTCTCCTCTTGTCTACTTACATGCCACAAGTAAAATCTAGCAACAAGAGCAAGAAAGATTCTTCCTCTGGTAGTAACAATAACCATGCTAAATCTAATATTGTTGCTTCTAGTAGTTCTCTTGATTCCACTAATAATTCTCTTAGCCAAGTTTCACTTGAGCAAGAAAATAGCTTATTGAAGGGAATTATAGAGAAAGGTGTTTATAAAATCCTTGCCGGGAGTAAGCAATTTGAGGAAATTGTACACAAGCAAGGAAGGCACCGGAAGAATCCAGGTGTTGGTTTTGAACGAAAGTTCAATGCCAATGGAGTTGAGTGGGAAGAAGATCAATACCCCAAGATGAAGTTTGTTCCTCAACAAGAGAAGTATGACCCCACTTCTTTTAAGGGAACACAAGCTCAAGATGATCTTCCACCACAAGACCACAAGTCAAAAGGCAAGGACAAGCTTCAAGAAGAGATTGACTCATTTGAAGAAGCTCCTAAGGCCATGGTCAAGTGGGTTCCCAAGACTACGTCAAGATCTACGTCATCAAGTTTAACTACAACTCCAAGGATTCCCATCAAGTTGATGTGGATCCCAAATAAGAAGAACTAGAGTGTTCTTGAGGGTGACTCCGCCAACATACTTCACTCATATTCATTTTGGCAAGGACTTGTGCAATCCAGTTTCATATCATGCACTAGTTCATGGAGTCACAAACCCTCTTGTTGGTAAGACAAAGGACAAGGTGACTTATGCTTTCATGGACATCATCATATGTGCAATTCACTATATGTCTATGGATATCCTTGTATGTTCCTTGTGGGACTAACCCGTGTAGGTATTGAAAGTGCAACACTCCAATGGATTGCTCCAAATGATCTACATCAACATTGAGCATCCACATCTTCACTATCTACATGAAGTCATCATCGACAAAACCCAAGGTTAGTTCATCCCTCTTAGGGGGGGTATCACATCTAGGGGGAGCTTTGCTCTAAAAAATTGAGCTAAAGCAACTCTAATGATGTGAACACATTAATGCTTTATGCAAAAGTGGTAACCCCACTTGTGCTTAAATGATGAGTATGACCTGAGATCAAATGTTCTCATTTGACTCCTAAGTCAATATACTCATATATAGATGACCTAGTCATCGCCAATTGCTTGATAGATGCTAGAATTGTTTGTGCATGCTTTGACACATGTTTCATTTGCTATCTTATTGTGTGAGCATGTTGGTTGCATAATTTCTCCATTCAAGGACATCCATTTGTTGGTTTGATTGTCTTTGTTTTTATTGGCCAAATGGATGGACAAGAATGCCTAAGAACCTTCTCTAGCTATCTATGCTTTTCTTGTCTCAAACTCTATTCAGGCTACATCACAAAAATTGAACAAGTCTCTTTCGGACCCTCCGGGTGAGGAGCACTCGGAGCCACCGATCCATCAAGGGCTGCATTCCAAAACCTTCTATTGCATTTCGGTCAGACCAACTCACTCAAACTCGGTCACACCGAAAACACTAGATTGGTCTAGGTTTTCATCTCGGTGCTACTGATTAGAATGACTCGGTCCCACCGAGTTGCAATAACTGCACGCAATTTTGCATCTCGGCGCCACCGAACCATTCCATTTGGTGCCACCGACAGCATATGGGTATATATACTCAGCGGACCCGTACGGTTGAAAATTCCTTCAAACCTCACGAGCTTGTGCCCCATTGCTGCCGCCCCCGTGGTCTCCGGATCATCGCCGTCTTCGCTTGTGCATCTCCGCCGCAGGTCTCCGTCACCGTCAACGGGAATCAACACCGCCATTGCCGCCGTAGAGGATCGTCACCGAACTAGGGTACGATTCGATCTCCTCATGCTATCCCCTTCCGATTCAATGCACAAGGATAATGCCATGTATCTTGCCACGTTTGAAATCATTCTATCCACAAAATAAACTCCATTAGATTAGCTTCGAAGAAAAAATTTAGGGTTAGGTTTCCGCCGAACTCATCTCGAACCGACCGAAATGAAACTTTCGGTCCCACCGATTGGCTCTGGCCATTGCACTAAGTACAACTCGATGCCACCGAAATGTACTAATTGGTGAGACCGACAGTAAAATCTCAGTGAAACCCTAGTATCTCGGAGCCACCGAACCACAACTCGGTCTGACCGATCTTGTGTGTTTAGGCTCTGTATGTGCTTCGGTGTCACCGAGATGATCATATCGGTAGCTCTGAAATGCCTTCTGTAGAAAACTAAAACTAAAGTTTGGACTCAAATTTTTGAAAAACCATCTGGTTTTTGTGATGCTCATCTACTCTGCCCATACCTATCTATTCACAGGGTCTGCTCTGCAAGATGTCTGATGCAAGTGACAGCCAGAACAAGTCAGAGCAAGAGGCAAACCTGAGTGAGGGCACAAGCCCTAGCAGTAGTTATGATGATGGCAGCAGGAGCACACCAAGCAATCTGCCTAAAGCTGCCACAAGGACAAGGAAGAAGAGAACCTTAGAGAGTGAGGATGAGGACTTTGTGGTAGATGAGGAAGTCACTTCAACAAAGAAGAAAGTGCTAAAGAAATAATATGGCACTACAGCTGCTACCAAGCCAGGTCTCAAGAAGAAAGCCCCTGCCAAGAGAGTTCCTATGTCTAAAGCCAGAAAATCTACACAAGAAACAATGACATTCACTATTGAACAATCAGATGATGATGAGGCTGCTGTTGGGAAGAAGAAGAAGAAGAGAGCTAGGAAGACCACTGCCACAGTACTTGGCAAGCCTTCCATGAGGGAAAATGAAGAAGAGGAGGAAGAGGAACCAGTTGCACCTCCTGCCAAGACTCAGAAATTTATGTCTGATGCTATGAAGTCTGCCAACCCCTCCAAGTCTAAGCCCAAAGCTCCAGTTCCAGCTTCTAAGAGATCAACTAGGAACATCCCAGCTGCTAAAAAGAACAAGGCCCCAATGCCAGAAGTTCAAGAAGATGATGAGCCACTAGTGTTCAGAAAGTTGAAGCTAAAGATTCCTGATCATGATGATGGACATCCAGTTGCTGAAAACATGAAGCTCGGGAAAGACAAATGACTGACGGAATGGAGGAAAGTGGATCCATACTCAGTGAGGAGGAGAACAACTTGTGATTATTGTTTCCATACCCGTGAACAGCAAGATTTCTATGAGACAGTGCTGCTTGACAAGAAGCCCATCATAAGCAACATGAAGTGGGTGGACTGGAAGTATATTGATGCTAATGAAGACTACTTCCCCCATTTTCATGAGAGCTTCAGGCTCACTAGAGTTGATGCTTTTGTTGGACAAAAGCTTACAAAATGGAATGATGAGATGGTGATGCAATTCTAGTCCACAACACATTTTTATCCAGATGGCAAAATTGTGTGGATGACTGAGGGCACCCGATACCAGTCATCTATCTCTGAGTGGGCTGCTCTCATCAATGCCCCAGAGGAAGATGAAAATGATGTTGATGTCTATGGGAAACCCAGGATGGACCACAACACTATGGCACATATGTACAAGAGCATTCCTAACAAGGATTTGGACACTCACAAGTTTGGATCAATATATTATTTGCTTGCTGGTTTGGCCACCACAAACTACATTTTGAGGCACACTCTGTTGCCCAAATCTGGAGATGAGAGAATGATTCGTGGCCACTCAATCAACCTGCTCCACTTGTTTGATGTTCCATAGAAATTCAAAGTCATGAGCCTGATTGTTGAGACAATCAAGAGGACAGCTACTGAACAGAAGAGGTCATGTGGATATGCACCACACATCGAGATGCTTATCAACTCCAAGGTTGGTATAAATACATATCTACTTGACAAAGAGCACCTTCCTCTTCAGCCAGAATTTGAGGACAATGTAGTAGTGATGGATGCTTCCCACCCTACTTCAGGGCTCAAGAGAAGGCTGAGGCAGCAGTAGCAGCAAGAGCAGAAAAGGCAGCAAATGCACCCAATGCCTCAATATCCAATCTCAAATCAAAGCAAGACCAATTGACATATCTGCTGGAAGCAACACTGAGGATTGAGCGAAGTTTGGCCAACTTAGCCAAGAACCAGGAGAGCCTAGAGCGGATAGTGGAGGACAAAATGTACAATCTTGATGTCAAGGTCACTGAAATACAGTCTATTGTGGAGAAGCTGAGAGATGATGCTGAAGATGGCAATGAGGACACTACTACTGAAAGATTCCAGATAGTGCATAGGGCAGCCAGGTCCTCAGTCATGCCAATAGTAGACACCAAGACTTCTCACTCAGCACCTGCCGCCACTGCTACAGTGCCACCCCCAGTGTCAACACCACCAGCTCAGCAGACATCAGCCGAAGCATTTGCAGAAGCAGTTCTCTCAACACCATCTACGCACACCAAAGCGACAAGCTAGAAGACCCCTTCAGGAGCTCCTCGAGATCGTTCCTAGAGTGTCGCATAGCACTATACTTTTTCAAGCTATTTGGTAACTTGTTGCCAAAGGGGGAGAAAATGTATAGATCATAGGCTTCGAGAGAGAGAGTGTCTCATTCTTTTGCTCGTTGGTTTTTATTGCCAGTTGCTACTTTGTCCGTTTGGTTCATGCTACTTATTGTTTTATGCTCGTGAGATACTTTGTGTGGTTGTGTGACAGATCATAGTATGCTTAATGTGTGGTTATGCTTATCCCTATCATTATTTGTGTATGATCATTCACTTATGTATTTGGTGATGCGTGCATGTTATTTCACTCTTATCATTTTGTGCGCTCCACCAAGATGTATGTGACATGGAAGAGTGACCCATGATCCTAATCGATTGTGCATTTGCATTCAAACGCAAATTTTAAATAATGCACAAATTTAGGGGGAGCTCTTGCTTATCACGTACTTCTCAAAGCGACGATGTACTTCAGTCATTTTATCATTTATCGAAGCTTTGATCTATATATGTTGTCATCAATTACCAAAAAAGGGGAGATTGAAAGTGCAACTAATACCCGGGTGGTTTTGGTAATTCATAACAACATATAGCTCATTGAACTAATATCTTCTCAAGATAAATATTTCAGGAAGTTCAATGATTGGCATGGCATGGACTAGAGATGTGGACCCCTCAAAATCCTAAGGACAAAGATTGGCAAAAGCTCAGGACTCTTCATATTATTTTAGTGATCCAAGATCACATTGAGTCCATAGGAAAGCCAATACTATTAAAAGAGGATGAGGTGTTGCTTAATGGTCTACTTGCTCAAGCTCTTAGTGATATTGTTCCAAAACCTTCAGCCACTTTCTCCATCCAAAAATGTCCAGAACCTAAACTCCAACTCGGCCCAACCGATTCTTTCTATCAGGAGCCACCAAGTTCATATGACATAGCCACTGCCAGAAACCCTAACAGTTCGATCTCACTGATACAGATCTCGGTCTCACCGAGATGGCCTTGCCAATGCTCTGTGACTTGTTGCATTTATTTCGGTCTCACCGAGTTGGCTTGTGTCGGGTCCGGATTTCAGGAACACAATATATCCCAGAAATTAACCCCTCGTGTCATCACCAGCCCAGGATTACTGTTACTGGTGGACACGTACTTGTTACAGATTACCAAGCAATTACAAGAATTGGATACAAGACCATAAAGGTCAAATGATACAACGGGGATTCCGGTGGTGGACGACGGAAATGACTCGTGGTTCTCCAACGTTGATGGGGCTCCATTCCCACAGGAACAGCTGACCCGGATAATTCCTATCCGCGTGGCTGCTATCCTAGGCTCCGCACGGACGTCGTTGAGGTAGTCCTCGTAGAACTCCTGACCTGGCCAAGTAAATAGCCAGGGACAAGCCTGTGAGTACGTTTGAATGTACTCGCAAACATCATGAACAAATCATATACCGAATGCAGCAGATAAAAAAATTATATATGATCATGATGAACCAACTATATGCGTATGCTCATGCTGGTCTATATTAAAATGCATGCTGACAGGAATTAAATCATGACATGATAACATAATAGCATGTACAAATAAATGAATATATAAAAAAAATGTTAGCGATAAACAAGGAATGTTAAGAAAAATAAAATAAAATAAATGCCGGTCGGATGTCAAGTGACACCATGGTAGGTCTTGAAGAGAAATGCCAACCGGGTGTCCACAAGAGTAGTGGCGGGACCGCCTGTAAACTCGAGGGATGCCACAAAGAGGTCTTGAAAAGAAATGCCAGTCGGGTGTCAAGTGACGCCATGGTCGGACTTGAAGAGAAATGCCAATCGGGTGTCCACAAGAGTAGTGGCGTGATAAACCGCCTGTGAACTCGAGAGACGCCACGAAAGGTCTTGAAAATAAAACTGAATGCCCGGGGTAGTCTAGCCAGCCCCTGAGACACTCAGGAAAAATAGCATAAGAGAAACGGGTTAGTCCACAACAATATGCATAACCACCACAATATTAATATGCATAGCAAAATATTCATGGTAGCATCATGGTGACAATAATTATCCTGCAAAATAATTCAGGCTCAATTTAATTATTTTCCTCCGGAGACCGACTCTAAGACCGACACTTGACCAACCCAGACTGTAATCCTTGACCGCGGACACGGCTATTCGAATAGGTTTAAACTCTGCAGAGGGTGTACTCTTTACCCACAAGTAAAGGATTTCTTTAGTCAGTACCGTGACACCGACTAATTCCCTTTACGGTCTTTGGGTTAAAAACACACCTAACCAGCACACACCAGATTAACCGTCCGGATGCCAGGAATCACCCAAAGCATCGTTTCAGAAAAACTCTAAGTCGGGGAGACAACAATCTCGAGTAGCATGGGATCACTATTAATACGCACGGATTCCAAGGGGACACTCCCTCTCGGCTACAGCCGGTAACACCCATGCCCCTGACCCGATGACAGGATTTAGTCCATGGCCATTGGAAATCCTCATCGTGGCCCTCTGTACGGTGTGTTCATGGAAAGGGGTTAACAACTTACTAAACCATACCCTACCTGTGGTAGGGACAAGTGGCAGCACGAATCAAGTATGGGGGTTACCGGACAAGACTCGATCTACGGTCGACTCAGGAGGCTCAAATATTTCCTGGTGGTTAGCACAAAATGATTTCCTCGGTAGTACCCAACAGGGTCACCACCTGACATGTCCCAACATGTCCTTACTGATCGTTCTCGTCACCACTAGAATTTAGTATCACGGTCACTTTACTCGTGACTGATATTTTTCCTGCAGTTTAGTCCAGACCAACACGAGCATATATTACAAGTGAAAGTAGTCATGTTTACTCATATTCCAAGCAAAACAGCCATGGATCATGCATGCACTATAGCTATATGCAAAATCCATTAAAATTTATCCTAACCATGATTCAAATATTCAAGATAGCAACCACAAAACATTCACCATATCAAGTGTTCAAGATGCTTGCCTTGAACATGCAGAAGGGTGGGGTGCACTCCAAAAAAAAAAATTCATCTCCCCTCCATTTCCTATTTTCAAAAATATTTAAATTACAATATAGAGCTAAAACAGTACTAAAAAGTTGTCTATAAAATTTTGAAATAAGTACTAAAATAAAATAGTTGAAAAACTAAAAATAACAGAAAACGATTAAATTTATTTGGAGTTCATATGAATTAGTTATGGAATTTCTAAGTTGAATTAAATGTCTAAAAGGACTATTTAATTGATACAACAGAAAATAAGTTAAGGAAAAATGTTCACCTAATCCAGATAAATAGAGAATGATTTTAGAAGTATGTAGGAATTTGAATAATTAAATTTGGATTTGGATTGGCTGCTGTGGAATTAATGGAATACTATTGTAAAAGAAAAAGAATAAGAGCAGAGAAGTGCCCTGAGCATGATTTAACCGCAGGGCTCCACTGGGCCGGCCCGTTCGATCAGCCACGCCAGTCAGCGGGGCGCTGGGTCACTGACAGTGGGCCCGCCTGGCCCACTGGTCAGGTTTGACCAGTCGCCTCGCGCGCGTCCTCCTCTGGTCGAACAGAGGCGACGCTCCGGCGAGGCTCGCCGGCGATTGGGGGTGCCGTTCGGGGAGCTGAGCCCACGGGCGTGATCCTCTCACTGAGGTGAACCCAAAGAGCTACACCTTGACCCCCGAGGTTCACCGAGTCACCGGCGGCGAGCTATCCCACGGAGCTCCGGCGAGGTGAGAAGGGGCTTTTGCCCATGGCGTTCCCCCCGGAGAAATTGACGAGGGGGATGGATCCGTGGGGTCAAGAGAAAGCTTCTGGTGAAGATATTGGAGGAGGGGAAGCTGTGGTTTCACCGGAACCATCGAGGATGCGGCGGCGGCAGAAGCTGCCGGAGACGGGGGAGATGACCGTTTGCGGTCTACTGGACGTTGCTGAAGGGGTTGGGAGGAGGGAGGTGTGCTGCGGTGTGGCGAGGCGAGCTCGAGGGGGGCCTTATATAGCCGGAGTGGCCGTGCCCGTGGCTTCCCGAAGAAAGCACGGCGGCAGTGGCCATTAGTGCGGTGGTTGTGGTCATTGCGAGGCCGGTGGTGGGCGGTGAAGATCAGTGAGGAGGTGGCGGCTCGGGGATAAGCTCGGAAGGCACCAGGTGGCCTGGTCGGTGCCGTCCCCGAGTGGATTGAGGCGGCGGTCTTTACTGTGGTGGTTGAGGAGGATGAGGACGGCGGTGGTCGGCGCTAGAGGACGAGGAAGGGGGTCGGCAGGATGCGGGTGGCTTGCGGAGCAAGGGGAGGAGGAGGTGCACGTGCAGGCGAAGCAGCAGAGGGCTCGGCAGGGCTCGGGTGCCGTCGGGGTGCAGAGTGGGCGCTCTGGCCATGCCCGGAGCACGCACGCAAAGTGCTCGACAAAATGCCGCGGGCATCTACAGAGACCTAAATGAGTTAAGACTCATTAGGGTGGTGCTTATGGGCATGAGAGAGGTGAGGGACATGCTAGTTGGGCAGGAGAAGTAAGTATCAAATGTAGTTTAGAATGTTGCCAGATTTTGGTCATGCCTGCAAGGTGTTTGATGATATGAAAAGGTGACCTGGGAGGTTTTGTTGAATGTGAAAATTCCCAGAGTGATGTCTCTTTAGATGTTAGAGAGGGTGGTGGAGTTAGTTTGGCAAGAGGAGATACTTGCAAGTGCAAGTTTTAATAAAATTCATTTCTGGACAGAAAATTCAGAGGAATATTTGGTGAACTAGAATGTATTAAATGGGGCTAAAATTTTGGACTTAAGGGTTTGGTTGGAAGGACAATAAGTGGGAAAAATCTCAGAATTTATGGAGCAAGGAAAATAGGGGTTGTAGTTATAACCTAGGAAATGGACAGAAATGAAACGAGGTTGGTTTACTTAAATTTTTCAAAAGACTAAGCTAGGTTTTTGCATAAAAGTGATTTATAGGCATCACATGGCCTCCCATAATTTTTGTGGAATTCTAAAGGAATTAATTAAAGTGGTTGTAGTGCAACAGAAGCATTTAAAGTATTGAAAATGCTATTTAAAGAATTGTTTTGAGCAAAAATTTATTTAGAAAATAATTCCTACTGTTGTTAAAGTAATAATGAAATGGTTTAAGAAAACTTCTAAAGTCACAGTATTATTTCCAAAAATTTCTATATGGAGGGAAGAATTTTGAAAAACAGAGGGCAGAAAATACTCCGAAAATAATAAAGGACTTGATATATTCAAAATTTTATTTTCTGGCCAAATTTTACTTAATAAAATCATGGTTGAATTTTTGGGGTGTTACAGCTTGACAGATTCTCTGTTGCTTATTGCTTCACTTCGGTCTCACCGAGTTGATGCAATCGGCGTCACCAAGATGATGTTTGCCCTAATCCCTAGCACATCGGTCCCACCGAGTTCTTTCAGTCGGTCCCACCGAGATTCCTAACGTTCACATTTTTGAACTAATCGGTGCCATCGAGTTTAACCATTCGGTCTCACCGAGATGAGTCAAATGCGTGTCACGGTTAGATTTTGTGTGGAGGCTATATATACCCCTCCACCCCCTTCTCCATTTGTGAGAGAGCCATCAGAACGTGCCTACACTTCCACCATACATTTTTCTGAGAGAGAACCACCTACTCATGTGTTGAGATCAAGAAATTCCAATCCTACCATTTGAACCTTGATTTCTAGCCTTCCCCAAGTTGCTTTCCACTCAAATCACTCTTCCACCATAGCCAAATATGACAGAGAGAGTTGAGTGTTGGGGAGACTATCATTTAAAGCACAAGAGCAAGGAGTTCATCATCAACACACCATCTATTACCTTTTGGAGAGTGGTGTCTCCTAGATTGGTTAGGTGTCGCTTGGGAGACTCCGTCATGATGTGGAGTTGAACCAAGAAGTTTGTAAGGGCAAGGAGATCACCTACTTCGTGAAGATCTACCCGAGTGAGGCAAGTCCTTCGTGGGCGATGGCCATGGTGGGATAGACATGGTTGCTTCTTTGTGGACCCTTTGTGGGTGGAGCCCTCCGTGGACTCACGCAGCCGTTGCCCTTCATGGATTGAAGCCTCCATCAATGTGGACGTACGATAGCACCACCTATCGGAACCACGCCAAAAATCTCTGTGTCTCCATTGCATTTGCCTTCTCCAAACCCTTCCCTTTACCTTCATATGCAATGTTTTACTTTTCGCTGCTATACTCTTAGAATTACATGTGTAGGTTGATTGCTTGACTGTGCTAATTGCTAAAATATGCCCACAACTAAAATTGGGAAAATGATAGATTTTTATTTGGTCAAGTAGTCTAATCACCCCCCCCCTCTAGACATACTTTCGATCCTACATCTTGTCTACATCATGTCATCGTTCTTATTGCATTACTCCATTTCTCCATGAACTTAATACACTAGATGCATGCTGGATAGCGGTCGATGTGTGGAGTAATAGTAGTAGATGCAGGCAGGAGTCGGTCTACTAATCTTGGACGTGATGCCTATATACATGATCATTGCCTTGGACATCGTCATAATTATTTGCTCTTCTATAAATTGCCCAATAGTAATTTGTTTACCCACCGTATGCTATTTTCTCGAGAGAAGCCACTAGTGAAATCTATGGCCCCGGGTCATATTGTTTTCAGATCTATTATTCCAAAAACCCAAAAATACCTTGCTGCACTTTTTATTTATTTATTTTATTTTGTGTTTTCGCTAGATCTATTTATCCAATCTCATACAATTTAATCTATCTCAATACCGAGGAGGGATTGAGAACCCCTCTTACGCGTTGGGTTGCAAGTATTTGTTATTTGCGTGCAGGTGTAGTTGATGTCTACTACGCAACTTTATTCTTGTAGACTTGTGTTGGGCCTCCAAGCACCGAGTTTTGTAGGACAATAGCAATTTCCCCTCAAGTGGATGACCTAAGGTTTATCAATCCGTGGGAGGCATAGGATGAAGATGGTCTCTCTCAAACAACTGTGCAACCAAATAATAAAAAGTCTCTTGTGTCCCCAATACACCCAATACAATGGCAAATTGTATAGGTGCACTAGTTTGGCGAAGAGATGGTGATAAAAGTGTAATATGGATGGTAGAAATATATTTTTATAATCTGAATAAATAAAAACAGCAAGGTAGCGAGTGATAAAACGGAGCACAAACAATATTGCAATGCTTGAAAACAAGGCCTAGGGTCCGTACTTTCGCTACTGCAATCTCTTAACAATGCTAATCTAATTGGATCATATAACCATCCCTCAACGTGCGATGAAGAATCACTCCAAAGTTCTTATCTAGCGGAGAACATAAGAAGAAATTGTTTGTAGCTATTCTTTCCCATGGATCTATCCAAGAGTTCGTACTAAAATAACACCAAGTTATTCTTTCCGATCGATCTATCAAGAGTTCGTACTAAAAAAACGCTAAGTTATTCATTCCGATCGATCTATCAAGAGTTCATACTAAAATAACACCAAAGCAAATTCAGATTCATAATACTCAATCCAACACAAAGAACCTCAAAGAGTGCCCCAAGATTTCTACCGGAGAAACAAAAGACGAGAACGTGCATCAACCCCTATGCATAGATTGCCCCAATGTCACCTCGGGAATCCGCGAGTTGAGTGCCAAAACATATCTCAAGTGAATCAATATAATACCCCATTGTCACCATGGGTATTCATATGCAAGACATATATCAAGTGCTCTCAAATCCATAAAAGTATTCAATCCGATAAAAACGAAATCTCAAAGGGAAAACTCAATTCATCACAACAAGATAGAGAGGGGAAAACACCATATGATCCAACTATATTAACAAAGCCCGCGATACATCAAGATCATGACATCTCAAGAGCACGAGAGAGAGAGAGAGAGAGATTAAACACATAGCTACTGGTACAAACCCTCAGCCCCGAGGGTGGACTGCTCCCTCCTCATCATGGTGCCCGCCGGGATGATGAAGATGGCCATCGGTGATGATTTCCCCCTCCGGCAGGGTGCCGGAACGGGGTCTAGATTGGTTTTTCGTGGCTACAGAGGCTTGCGGCGGCTGAACTTATGATTTAGGGTTACCCCTGATGGTTTCTCTATTTATAGGAATTTTTGGCGTTGGTTTCACGCTAAGATGGGCCTCGAGGTGAGCACAACCCACCGAGGCACGGGCAAGGGCCCAGGCGTGCCCCGGTGTCTTGTGCCCTACTCCTTCACCTTCTGGTCCTTCCACGAATCTTAGGGGGTCTCTTTTGTTCCAAAAAAAATCGTCAAAAAGTTTTAGCTCATTTGGAGAACTTTCATTTCTGCACAAAAAACAACACCACGGTAGTTCTGCTGAAAACAGCGTCAGTCCGGGTTAGTTCCATGCAAATCATACCAAAACCATATAAAATTATTGTAAACATGGCATGAATACTTCATAAATTATAGATACATTGGAGATGTATCAGCATCCCCAAGCTTAATTCCTACTCGTCCTCGAGTAGGTAAATGATAAAAGAAATAATTTATGAAGTGTGAATGCTAGCAAAGTGCACAAGTTTGATCAATGATAATTTCAATCACTTTTCCTAGCATCATAACATCAATTCTTTCTCATAAAACTTCTCATGTTAAAGTAGCAACCAATTCACATGTTAAGGTTCAAACAATGAATTCTCTTGAAACTCAACAACCTATATTCTTAGTCACCAAACAATTGCAATTCAACTTATTCAACAGAGTCTAAGTAAGAGCTCCACATACTCAATCATCATATAGTCTTCCATGATTGCTAGTACTCAAAGCATATTCTTAGAACAAATGGCATCCATCGAACACAAAGAAAGATAGGGGCTTAATATTTTGCCTCCCAACTCATTTATCATAGAGATAATTGTCAACAATAATAATTCATGATCAAATATATTTGACTGGTCATATGTGCCTAGATCTTTCCCCACCACATGATGCTTGCCAACTAAAGAATAGTTGAGGTTGAAATGAGAATTCATACTATTGACTCTTTGCATAAAAGTAAATACTGAAAAGTAAAAGATAGGCCCTTCGCAGAGGGAAGCAGAGGTTGTTATGCGCTTTTTATTTGGATATCCAAGCTCTTAATGCAAATGAACGTCACGTTATATTGCCCCTTATGAGAGCAACCTTTATTATGCAGTCTGTCGCTTTTATTACTTTGCCATCACAAGTTCGTACAACGCTCAATTTTCCCTTACAATAAAAGATCAAACATATTTAGGAGCAATTTTTATTGCTTTATGCACCGATGACAACTTACTTGAAGGATCTTATTCAATTCATAGGTAGGTATGGTGGACACTCATGGCAAGAAACTGGGTTTAAGGGTTTTTGGATGCACAAGTAGTATCTCTACTTAGTACGAATTTTTGGCTAGCAAAAGATCCTAGGCAAACACCACATGTTGGAGGATCCATGACAATATAACTTCTATGCAAATATACCCAAACATAACTCATTACGTTGTCTTCCTTGTCCAACTTCAACTAATTTGATCAAGTTTGAAAATAATTAATGGGTATTCACAATCATAGAAGATGTCCAAGATAATATATTTGCATGTGAAAGTTCTCTTCCTTATACTAATCATTCTTGAATTGCTTGCATGACCAATATTGTGATTGTCAAGCTTCAAAAAATTTCACTTTCTAAACCCAATGTGAATCCACTACTAGGCTTGATATGGATATATAATTTCAACTTCATGATATTCAATTCATTCAATAATTTACTCATAGGATATAAGTGAAGCACAAGAGTAAATAACAAACTACTCCAAAAAGATATAAGTGGAGATCAAGCGAGTAGTTGAGTAAAGGGGTAGCTAAGTGAGGACTCTTTCTTATTAAAAAAAATTCAGATCTAAGTATTTTATTAAAATATCAAGCAAATAAAATAAAATGACATTCTAAGAATAGCACACATCATGTGAAGAAGCAAAAACTTAGGCTCAACCGAGGCTAACCGATAATTGTTGATGAAGAAAGGTGGGATGCCTACCGGGGCATCCCCAAGCTTAGATGCTTGAGACTTCTTGGAATATTAACTTGGGATTCCTTGGGCATCCCCAAGCTTGATCTCTTGTGTCTTCTTCATTCCTCTCAAATCCCGGTTTCCCTAATTCTTAAAAACTTCATCCACACAAAACTCAACAAGAACTCATGAGATAAGTTAGTATAAATCAATGCAAAACCTTATCATTATATACTGTAGCAAATCATTAAAATTATTCAACATTGCATACTAAATGACTATGCATATTTAATACTCCTATTCTCAAATAGAATCATTAAACAAGCAAACATATGCAAACAATGCGAACATAACAGCAATCTGTCTAAACAGGACAGTCTGTAAAGAGTGCAATTGTACTCATACTTCCCTAACTCCAAAAATTCTGAAAATTTACCACACTGTATAAAATTTATCAGATCTTTTTTTGCAGAAAGTTTCAACATTTTATCACATTCTAACTTTTCTGGACATTTATTGCAACAGCGATAAACTTTCTGTTTTGAAACAGCAACTCATATATTTGCAAAATAAGCATGGTGATGGCTATCCTTGCCACTTTTATTGAAATAAAAGATGCAAAACATTATTATAAATAACAGAAAGAAAATCCTAATAAAATAAAATGACTCTCCAAGCAAAACTCATAACATGTGACGAATGAAAATATAGCTCCAAGTGAGGTTACCGATAATGTTGAAGATGAAAGAGGGGATGCCTTCCGGGGCATCCCCAAGCTTAATTGCTTGGATCTTCCTTGAATATTACCTTGGGGTGCCTTGAGCATCCCCAAGCTTAGGGTCTCGTCACTCCTTATTCTCCTCATATAGATATCTCACCCAAAACATGAAAACTTCAATCACACAAAACTTAACGGAACTTCGTGAGATGGGTTAGTATGATAAAGACAAATCATTCACTTTGGTACTGTAAAGATAAGATTCATAATTATTCTCACACAATTCCTAATGTACTCTACAATTTCCATAATTTATATTAAGCAATATAAGCCATAGAAACCATAAAACAAGCAAACTATGCATTGAAAACAGAATCTGTCAAAAACAGAACAGTACGTAAAGATCTGAATTAAGGTCATACTTATGTAACCTCAAAAATTCTGAAAAATTAGGAAAACGTAGAAAATTTTTATACCCATCAACTGTAAAAAAATCAGAATTTTTCCGCATTCCAGTAAAAGACAGAAATTTCTGCACTGGACGCAAAAGTTTCTGTTTTTGCACAGAATCAAGTCAACTATCATCCACACTATCCCAAAGGCTTTACTTGGCACTTTATTGAAATAAAAGCTATAAAACAAGATCACTACAGCAGCCTAACCATGTGAACACAGAAAAACAGTAGGTAAAAGTGTTGGGTTGTCTCCCAACAAGCGCTTTTCTTTAATGCCTTTTAGTTAGGCATGATGACTTCAATGATGCTCACATAGAAGTAAAGAATTGAAACATAAAGAGAGCATCATGAAGCACATGACTAGCACATTTAAGCCTAACCCACTTCCTATGCATAGGGATGTTGTGAGCAAATAATTTATGAGAGCAAGAATCAACTAGCATAGGAAGGCAAAACAAGCAAAACTTCAAGATTTTTAACACATAGAGAGAAAACTTGATATTATTGCAATATGTAAAAGCATATGTCCCTCTCTCATAATAATTTTCAGTAGCATCATGAATGAATTCAACAATATAGCTATCACATAAAGCATTCTTTTCATGATCCACAAGCATAGAAATTTTCTTATTCACCACATAAGAAAATTTATTCTCATGAATAGTAGTGGGAGCAAACTCAACAAAATAGCTATCATGTGATTCTTGATTGGCATAATCATATTGAGCATTAAAATCATGATGACAAGTTTCATGGATATCATTACTCTTTATAGCATACATGTCATCACCATTATCATCATAGATAGCAACTTTGTTATCATAGTCAATTGAAACCTCTTCCAAAATAGTGGATTCATCACTAAATAAAGTAATGACCTCTCCAAATCCACTTTCATAATTATCACAATAAGATTCAACACCCTCCAAAATAGTGGGATCATTAGTACCTAGAGTTGACACTCTTCCAAACCCAGTTTCATCAATATAATCATCATAAATAGGAGGCATGCTACCATTATAACAAATTTGCACATCAAAACTTGGGGGACTAAAAATATCATCTTCATCAAACATAGCATCTCCAAGCTTATGGCTTTGCATATCATTAGCATCATGGATATTCAAAGAGCTCATACCAACAACATTGCAATCATGCTCATCATTCAAAGATTTTATGCCAAACATTTTATTGAATTCTTCTTCTATCAATTGAGCACAATTTTCCCGTCCATCATTTTCACAAAAGACATTATAGAGATGAATAATATGATGCAACCTCAATTCCATTTTTTTGTAGTTTTCTTTTTAGAAACCAAACTAGTGATAAAACAAGAAACTAAAAGATTCGATTGCAAGATCTAAAGATATACCTTCATGCACTCACCTCCCCGGCAACGGCGCCAGAAAAGAGCTTCATTGACGGGGTGTGAGTGCTGCTTACCTAACCTCCCCGACAACGGCGCCAGAAAAATGCTTGATGTCTACTACGCAACTTTATTCTTGTAGACTCGTGTTGGGCCTCCAAGCGCAGAGTTTTGTAGGACAGTAGCAATTTTCCCTCAAGTGGATGACCTAAGGTTTATCAATTCGTGGGAGGCGTAGGATGAAGATGGTCTCTCTCAAACAACCCTGCAACCAAATAATAAAAAGTCTCTTGTGTCCCCAACACACCCAATACAATGGCAAATTGTATAGGTGCACTAGTTCGGCGAAGAGATGGTGATAAAAGTGTAATATGGATGGTAGAAATATATTTTTATAATCTGAATAAATAAAAACAGCAAGGTAGCGAGTGATAAAACGGAGCACAAACGGTATTGCAATGCTTGAAAACAAGGCCTAGGGTCCGTACTTTCGCTAGTGCAATCTCTCAACAATGCTAATCTAATTGGATCATATAACCATCCCTCAACGTGCGATGAAGAATCACTCCAAAGTTCTTATCTAGCGGAGAACATAAGAAGAAATTGTTTGTAGCTATTCTTTCCGATCGATCTATCCAAGAGTTCGTACTAAAATAACACCAAGTTATTCTTTCCGATCGATCTATCAAGAGTTCGTACTAAAATAACGCTAAGTTATTCTTTCCGATCTATCTATCAAGAGTTCGTACTAAAATAACACCAAAGCAAGTTCAGATTCATAATACTCAATCCAACACAAAGAGACTCAAAGAGTGCCCCAAGATTTCTACCGGAGAAACAAAATACGGGAACGTGCATCAACCCCTATGCATAGATTACCCCAATGTCACCTCGGGAATCCGCGAGTTGAGTGCCAAAACATATCTCAAGTGAATCAATATAATACCCCATTGTCACCACGGGTATTCATATGCAAGACATATATCAAGTGCTCTCAAATCCATAAAAGTATTCAATCCGATAAAAACAAAATCTCAAAGGGAAAACTCAATTCATCACAACAAGATAGAGAGGGGAAAACACCATATGATCCAACTATATTAACAAAGCCCGCGATACATCAAGATCATGACATCTCAAGAGCACGAGAGAGAGAGAGAGAGAGATTAAACACATAGCTACTGGTACAAACCCTCAGCCCCGAGGGTGGACTGCTCCCTCCTCATCATGGTGCCCGCCGGGATGATGAAGATGGCCATCGGTG
The DNA here is from genome assembly GCA_011799875.1 of Thinopyrum elongatum. Lineage (NCBI taxonomy): Eukaryota > Viridiplantae > Streptophyta > Magnoliopsida > Poales > Poaceae > Thinopyrum > Thinopyrum elongatum. The sequence goes on along the minus strand of CM022299.1, from coordinate 320,404,780 downwards.
ATGATTTCCCCCTCCGGCAGGGTGCCGGAACGGGGTCTAGATTGGTTTTTCGTGGCTACAGAGGCTTGCGGTGGCTGAACTTATGATTTAGGGTTACCCCCGATGGTTTCTCTATTTATAGGAATTTTTGGCGTTGGTTTCACGCTAAGATGGGCCTCGAGGTGAGCACAACCCACCGGGGCACGGGCAAGGGCCCAGGCGTGCCCCGGTGTCTTGTGCCCTACTCCTTCACCTTCTGGTCCTTCCACGAATCTTAGGGGGTCTCTTTTGTTCCAAAAAAAATCGTCAAAAAGTTTTAGCTCATTTGGAGAACTTTCATTTCTGCACAAAAAACAACACCACGGTAGTTCTGCTGAAAACAACGTCAGTCCTGGTTAGTTCCATGCAAATCATACCAAAATCATATAAAATTATTGTAAACATGGCATGAATACTTCATAAATTATAGATACGTTGGAGACGTATCAGTAGTTTACATAGAGTTTCTTGGTTCTCCTACTGGAGTGATAACCTTGGTTTCATGTGACGCCCCCGGCTTAATCGTGCACTAATCATACACGCAAATGCACACGATCAAGCCTAAGGACTCACTTGAAGATATCACAACACAACTCTAAAACATAAATAAAGGCATACAAGCATTATATTACAAGCCAGGGCCTCGAGGGCTCGAATACATAAGCGTGATGTCAACAAGCATCAGCGGAAGCGTTAGATATCTGAGTACAGATATAAAAGAAAACACATATAGGCCCTAAAAAGGCGGGGCAAAAGAAAACACTACGATCGAAAGGCGCAGGCCTCCCGCCTGGGACCCTCTGATCCTAATCCTGGTCGTCGGCCAGCTCGTAGAAGTAACCACTCTCGAGGTGGTAGTAGTAGCGATCGTCGGCGGGGGTAGCTGTCTCAGGGGCTCCATCATCTGGTTGCATCAAATGGATATGGGGAAAAAGAAAGCAAAGCAACCATGAGTACTCATCCGAAGTACTCAGCAAGCAAGGATCTACACTACATATGCAACATTATCAAAGAAAGGCTGTATATGTGGACGGGGCTGCAGAAATGCCAGAATAGAGAGAAGGCCTAGTCTTATCGAAGACTAGCATCTTCAGCGGTCTTGTAGCATTAGAAGAGTGTAGATTAGTACAGCATAAGGTAGTAGTATCATTAAGTCTCAACCTCACCCAGAGATCCTTTCTCGACTCCCTGCGAGAAAGCAATCCCAGAGCCATAATATCCAAGTATCAACCTCGGCCAGAGATCCTCTCTCGACTCTCCCAGAGCCATAATATCCATATCTCATCTCATCAATATGTTCTAGTTGTATCAATCGGGATACAACTCCGAGCGTCCGTTACCGAGGATCCCACTATGCATAGATTAGTTCTTCCCTGCAGGGGTGCACCAACTTACCCACCACGCTCGCTTAACTCCGGCCGGTCACACTTTTCTGGGTCATGCCCGACCTCGGCCAAACGACACACCGCAGCCCTACCTAAAGCTCAGCAGAGAGGTCCCCGTCGGACTACATCCTAAGTGCTCAGGGGTCTTGGGCCATCGCCCTGTGCACTCCGAGTCGTTGCGTGCAGGGGGAAGCCAGGCACCAGGGGGGCGCCGGTCCGTCCCGGCCGCAATGCTGAACTGGACGTCTGACAGAGCTTTCGGCTGATGCATACGATGCAGAGTACCCATATTTATTCCCGCATGATGGTTAGTGCTATCGGGCCAGAGGCCCACTCAGATCACATATCCAAACCGTTAGTACATTGGGGGTGCGGTAACGAGCAGAGACTCACGATCGATGTGACCCCGTCGCCCCGTCTCGAGGACTTGTGGCAAGGGCCAAGAATGCCCGACCACGCCTCGTATTCATCACTCGGGCACCATATAGGTCAACCCGTCTTCACATCACTCGCGGGTACCCCTCAGGGTCGACCCGCCTTTCCAAGTAACAGTAGTACAGTCCAAGTATACGTGTGTCCATAACATCAGGGGAATCCGAGGTATCACCCTCATGGGATTCCTACTCGATGTATCCGTCAAGGTGAACTCGGAGGAATCACCCTCGATGGGTTCACACTTGAGGTGTTGTACAACAGCGTCGTTACCGGAAGTGGTGAAGGAGGAATCACCCTCGATGACCATGACCGAGTAACTGCTCCACAGAGTTATCATCGGAAGTGCTTACGAGGTATCACCCTCGGCACTCGATAGTAATGCTGCAGTGTCGTACAAATAAAGGGGGTGTGATGTGCGGTGCTGGGGCCGGGTCGTCGAGTCTTCCGATAATCCAGCGGGGCAATCGGGACAAGTGGGGTCACTGAGGTCTCTATCCAGCCTATACTAAACAGTTTAGGATAAGCAGGTAAGGTTTCAATAGCAGGTTACAATAAACAGGCTATGCATCAGAATAGGTAAAGCAGTAGCAGTAGCAATTCTAATGCAAGCACAAGAGAGAAGAGAATATGCGATATAGGCATGCTCAAGGGGGGTGCTTGCCTGGTTGCTCGGCGACAAAGGCAAGGTCGTCAACGGTGTCGTCGGGCTCCTGAGGTGCTTCGGTCCCGGGAACTGCGTCTGTGTCGGGGTCTACCGAGAGAGAAGAGGGGGAGGAAACAAATAAATACACGGCAAACATATGCAACACAGAGCAGGCTATGCTAACGTGCAGTGCAGGGTTGCCTAAAGGCATGTCTAAATCATTTTAGTTATTATAGGATTTAAGTTGGAATTATTAACCGGTGTATAAGCACTATTCATCTACCGGAAATAGGCTAAAAGTTGCGGGTTCACCTCCGTAGAGGGTCCCGACACGGAAACAGATGGCACGGTCGAATTCGTCTCGTCGTTCTGAGCAACTTTCATATATTAAGTTTTTTGATCTGAGCTACGGTTTATTTTATATGATTTTTCAAAGAGTTAAACATTTCTGAAATTATTATTAAATCGAAAATAAACAGGAAATTGCTAGGTGCACCCGGTGCAGTGCACCCAGCAATGCACCAAAGGATGACAGTGGGTCCAGGGGGTCCCAGTTGACCCAGTCAACATTGACTGGTCAACAGATGAATAGTACAGGGGGGCCCACATGCAAGTGTCTTAATGACTTATGAAATGATTTTTCTTTAATCTAAAATAAGAGGGACCCACATGTCATTGGGTGTACACTTTAACAGAGGGTTTTAGTGAGCTATTTTATCTAAGGGGCCTACTAGTTAGTGTGTAATTAGCAGGGGGTTAGCCTAACAGAGGGGGGTTTGTCCCTAAGCTAAACAGGGGCCGGCCACGCAGGCAGGACTCGCACGCGCGCGGGCGCATGGCGGCCACGGCGGCCGTGGGTGGCAGCAGCCGCCGGTGGTGGTGAGCCTGGGCGGCCGCCAGCAAGCAGCAGCAGGAGGAGTCGGGGCCTGGGCGGGCGCGAGCGGCGCAGGGGAGCGGCAGCGGTCGGCTGCGGGCATGGCCAGGTGCGGGGCGCGGCCGGCGGGGCTCAACGACCACGGCTAGCGGGAGGGCGCGGCCGGGGCGACGCACGGGAGTGGCGGGCGGAGCAGGGGAGCAGCGGCACAGTAGTGATGGTGGCTGGAGGCGGCGGGGTGGGCGCGCAACAGGGCGTGCGGGCGAAGTCAGGAGCTCGCGGAGGGGGGGGGCTCCGTTCATGGCAGTGGGGGCTGCTTACAACGATGAATCGAGTGGGGAAACAAGGGGGGCGGAGGAGGCTCACCAAGGGGAGGTCGACGGCGAGCTCGAGACGGGCCGGGGGCTTGCCGGAGCAGCGGTTCGAGGCGGCGGCCGAAACGAAGGAAGGGGCTCGATGGCGATGGTGTACTGCCAATCCCGTCCGATCCGTTGAAGTAATCGATGTAGAAGGACGCAGCGCAGCTCCTGGACCTCCATGGGCGACACGGGGTGGCTCCGGAGCACGACATCGACGGTGGTGTGACGACGATGGTCTCGGGCGACGGCTACAGCAAGTGAAGCGGCGCGAGGGGGAAAGAATGGTGATGCTGGGGTTTGAGGGGGGTGTGTGGACGGTCGTTTAGGTCGCCGGGGCGTCGCCCAATGGCCGGCACGTGGCCATTAGTGCCATGGACGCGCCCCCTCTGTCCATGAGGCTACTGTGAACAGGAAGAAGGAGCTGCGGAGGTGGGCTGGGCCGTGTGGCCACTTAAGGCCCAGTTGCAAAGTAGTTTTAGGTCCCTTTTCTATTTCTTTTCTGCTTTTGTTTTTCTCCTCTGTTTGCATTTTAAATTAGATAGCAAAACAATTCTTTTGCCCATGATATTTGGCAAATAAAACAAAGGCAATATTCTGGAGTGGCTCACAAAGTTTGGGGACATTTGGAAACTTTAAACATCTTTAGAAAAAGAAAGTTCAAGTAATTTGTTGTTGATCCACTTAAATAACTCTCAGGGGCATTTTGGAAATCCAAATGAGGTTGGCTTCTACATGATAAATACTTAGGGATTATTTGCAAAATTATGAACAATTTTGTTTGCACTTTTGAAAATGTAAATTTTGACTTGCATTACAAAGTGAATTTTGAATTTGATTTTTGACAAGTGGCAACTTGCGAAGTAATTATGATGACATGGCCACCATTAGAGGGAGATTACTGTAGCATGATTCTCGGGGTGTTACAAATCTCCTCCACTATAAGAAATCTCGTCCCGAGATTTTAAGAGGTGGAGTAAGGGGAAAGTTCTAGTTACGAAGGTCTAACGGATCTTCTTGGTCTTGGTTGCTCTTCTCGAAGAGGTCGACCCATTGCATTGATGTCTTCATTTCTATACATTGTGCATCGTGACGAACCTGTCGTCCTTCCTTCGGGATCTTCATCATACTTACGAAAAGATAAGAGGGGAAAACCCTATAAGGACGGATTTTAACAAGATTGAGCATCGTACGGTTAACTCAGGGGAGGGAGCATAAAGTATCTCTTGAGTTGATTACATGAAACACATCGAGAGCATTATAAGAGGGTACGAAAGTTTCAAATGGGTAAGCAATCGTTCGATGCCTAAAGTAGAGTGTGAAGGGGGGGGGGGGGTTTAGAGCAATGGAATAAGTATTGCGTCTGATACCAGAATAGATCATCTCTAGGACGGTGGCTCATGAATTACATACGAAGGTAAGTGCAAAGGATACTTCGGAATCAAGGATGTACATGAGAGTCAGGTTTCGATCCTGTTGAACTGTGGGTTATGGGCCCACCATGTGGTTTAAAAGTAGGAAAGGCGTTGACATCTTGCACGGTTATGATAGTAAGGCATGGCAGAGAATAGCCTGTCAGTTATGTCGGCAACAACGTCGGTACCAAGGGCGAGGGACAAAGAGAACCATCTTCCTGCTCGTTAGACGAGGCAGACCAATAGGCAAATCTCATCCATCGGTGGTTACCGGAATGTCATCAACAATAGTAACAGGGTCTTACTGACAGAGTGGTACAACAAGGTGCTTACCTAAGCAGGGAATTATTACTGCTCAGTTAAGTCAGATTACAAGAAAGGTTAAACAAAACAATGGAAAGGAAAATATGTTTAAGCACATATTTCAGGGGTATACCCTTCCCAAGGACAAGCGGAGCATGATATCAATGACGTGATAACGTAGAAAACCCTTTAGGTGAGGGGAGAAAAATTTCATGGCATTACCCATACAACGGTGTTTGGATAATTGATAAAGAAATTTTAGCATTGTGCTTCAAATGTTCTTATTGAAGATCAGAGTACTACAGTCATGCTTCGAGACAGCATTTACATGGTCTTCAAGTAAAGGTCAGGTTTGGATACTCAAAGGATTCATCCGGAATAACTTATAGAATAAGTCTTACAATTTCCTCATGGAAGAATGGTTAACCTTGCTAAAAAGGAAGAACTATAACAATAGGTCCTCCGGCCAGGTGTGCTAGGCATGACATCACCTCTTGGAAATATGTTCCAACCATCATATCTGACCGAGATTCAGATCTGATTGGTGACAGGACACCTCGGACTCAGGATGCCTGAGAAGAAAATGTGCAACACAAATTGACGAGATGACATTGTAAGATTATCAGGAAATGAACTATGGAAGCGAGTCCCGAAACAAGAGTTCATCAGTAAACCAAGGAGAGGATGAGGAGGTGGCTGATGGACTCAGCGACAATTCATCATGGTTTCCAAAAAGATGGATTTCCACAATTATGTGAACAAGGAGATAATATTGGACATACCAAAGTAGATAACGAAGTATGTTCGAGGAGAACATCCACGAGTAAACATTGATCGAAACGTGCACCTAGAAGGATGGACTAAGTAGCATGATCGATGTTAAAATGGTGATGGTGATAAGTATCACTTGTATCAAGAATTCTCAAGAGGTGGTGAAATTATCACGACATTCCTGACATAAAAGATGGTAATACTCCAAGGTAAAGAAGAACAAATGATGGATAGCAAGGAACTCAAGGTATAACACAAAACACGAGCAAGTTTGTGTTGGAGGGAAGGCAATAAAGTGGTCGATGATAACACAAATCATCGAGGGGCAAGGATGGTATTTCTCATCATGAATTCAATTGATATATCAGAATGAGTTAAATTGTTGACGGTGATCACGACACAATTCATCGAGAGGTTTCATGAGGATGCCATCAAACAACAATGACATCAAGCAAAAGGACTGATGTAGCGAAAGATTGGAATCCAGCTTGTTGTTCGAGGCGTAATGATATGGCGAGGAAGATCGACGTAAGCTTAGCTCATCGTCGAAAATTGTGCTCCGGGAAGAAGGACCAGGTAGCACAGCTAAAATTTAGCACGATAATGATATAGCTGATCAGGCTAGGAATGACTTGAAGGATTCTTAAACTTGTAAGCAACAAAATTACTAAGAGTTATTGAATCGGAGTGCGAAATCGATTCACTTATCGGTGTTCTCGAGTGACTAATAACTCAGAACCCCGGGTGGGGGGAATTGGAATCGGTGAGAATAATAGTTGATGAAGAACTCATAAGCATTTATATAGTTTGATGATATTCTCGAGATAACAGAGGTAAAACTCGAAGGTGGATCAGGATAGTAACTGAACTGGATCATTCGACTTGCGATATCAGATACTTTAACCTTGTCAAAAATAGACGAGGCACTGGAACGGTTTCCTTTCAGAAATATATTAAATAAGGTTAGCATGGTCAGAACCGTAGCTGCCAGGGATCCAATATAAGGACACCGGAAGAATTATTAAAAAGATTAAATATTTTTGCAAGAAGCTTCCATGATAAGTTCCACACCGGGTTCATGGGCATGAACACAAAGGTTCAAGGTCGACTCCCACTTCTCCAATGCATGACCATTCATTCACTGCTCTTATTAAAAATGATTTGAGTGTGAAAACCTACCTGGTGAATTACTAGAGGAGTATGACCCGTGAAAACTTTTTAGGTTCACACAGATTAAGGAAGGCATAGGTTCAACCCATCGGGGTACCTTAGAATCATATACGACAAGCTTCAAGAGTAAATATCACCAGCTCGAAAGCAGAGCATGGTTGGCCAAAACAGAGAATAGGATTTACCAATGGCATTGTGTATCAGGGAAAAACTTCCAAAGTGATTGAATATGAAGGACGCTGTCGGATAAAATCCAACAAAGGATCCGGAGGTCCTCAAGGGATCTGATGTGAGCATCGATACTCAACCAGAGGAAGAGAGAATGTATGGAGATTAGATTATAGAAACAACTGACTAATTCAAAGCACAAATGCAAAAGGTTTATGATTTCCAAATCAAGGGATCAGAAGCAAACGCTCTGATTAAGGATGGATAAGCTGAGTAGGCTTAGAGATACAATCGATGGCAATTTGATTGGTCGAGATCCAGCTCATGTTTAAAATGACGTCTGAGCCGGAAGTATGAATCTAGGATCTGGTTGAGGATTGCGAGCATTCGCAACTTATTGAATCAATGGACTCAAAATGATGGTGACAAAGGATGCCAATAAGATTACTATACTTATGGGATTAACCACAATGCAAGTAAGCAAGAATTTCAAGAGCAATAGGTTGCTGAGGATTTTCAAAAAATCGAATGGTATTTCGAAGACCTTTGTGAAATACATGAATCAACTAGGGATGAACGGATACTCGATAAGTGCGAGGAATTATCCGTAGGGGTATTTCTGCGGCAAGGAACTACACGGCAGTGGCACAAGGGATTCTCGGGATAGCGGGAAGTAGTTCAGGGTATCTTGCACTAACAAGAGTTATTGAGAATGAAGGTATGGATGTCAAGTATAAGTAGCTATCCATAGGGATGTATCGGTGGTAGGGAACTGCAAATCTAATGAGCACAAGTTCTCGAAAGAACATCGGAGAGTATCTTCGGAATCTTCTGGTGCACCAAGTAATCATCTGGAGTAAGGGCTCTCCGGGAAGAAGTAGTTACGAGAACCTAGAGTCGGCGATAGTAAAAATCATTTAACCCGAATAGAAGAGAGATCAGAGTCCCAGAGTATAGATGAGGAATAAAATATCCTAATACCACCCAGTGGCGATGTGGGCCCGTAAGCCACACAGCCATGTTAGTAAAATGGTTTTCACGACTAGACTCAACTTCGGCCAAGGAGTTGGAAAGGGGGATCCTATAGGCAGTCGGCTCTGATACCAACCTGTGACGCCCCCGGCTTAATCATGCACTAATCATACACGCAAATGCACACGATCAAGCCTAAGGACTCACTTGAAGATATCACAACACAACTCTAAAACATAAATAAAGGCATACAAGCATTATATTACAAGCCAGGGCCTCGAGGGCTCGAATACATAAGCTTGATGTCAACAAGCATCAGTGGAAGCGTTAGATATCTGAGTACAGATATAAAAGAAAACACAGATAGGCCCTTAAAAGGCGGGGCAAAAGAAAACACTACGATCGAAAGGCGCATGCCTCCTGCCTGGGACCCTCTGATCCTACTCCTGGTCGTCGGCCAGCTCGTAGAAGTAACCACTCTCGAGGTGGTAGTAGTAGCGATCGTCGGCGGGGGCAGCTGTCTCAGGGGCTCCATCATCTGGTTGCATCAAATGGATATGGGGAAAAAGAAAGCAAAGCAACCGTGAGTACTCATCCGAAGTACTCAGCAAGCAAGGATCTACACTACATATGCAACATTATCAAAGAAAGGCTGTATATGTGGACGGGGATGCAGAAATGCCAGAACAGAGAGAAGGCCTAGTCCTATCGAAGACTAGCATCTTCAGCTGTCTTGCAGCATTAGAAGAGTGTAGATTAGTACAGCATAAGGTAGTAGTATCATTAAGTCTCAACCTCACCCAAAGATCCTTTCTCGACTCCGTGCGAGAAAGCAATCCCAGAGCCATAATATCCAAGTATCAACCTCGGCCAGAGATCCTCTCTCGACTCCCTGCGAGAAAGTAATCCTAGAGCCATAATATCCATATCTCATCTCATCAATATGTTCTAGTTGTATCGACCGGGATACAACTCCGAGCGTCCGTTACCGAGGATCCGGCTATGCATAGATTAGTTCTTCCCTGCAGGGGTGCACCAACTTACCCACCACGCTCGCTTAACTCCGACCGGTCACACTTTTCTGGGTCATGCCCGACCTCGGCCAAACGACACACCGCGGCCCTACCTAAAGCTCAGCAGAGAGGTCCCTGTCGGTCTACATCCTAAGTGCTCAGGGGTCTTGGGCCATCGCCCTGTGCACTCCGAGTTGTTGCGTGCAGGGGGAAGCCAGGCACCAGGGGGGCGCCGGTCCGTCCCGGCCGCAATGCTGAACTGGACGTCTGACAGAGCTTTCGGCTGATGCATACGATGCAGAGTACCCATATTTATTCCCGCGTGATGGTTAGTGCTATTGGGCTAGAGGCCCACTCAGATCACATATCCAAACCGTTAGTACATTGGGGGTGCGGTAACGAGCAGAGACTCACGATCGATGTGACCCCGTCGCCCCGTCTCGAGGACTTGCGGCAAGGGCCAAGAATGCCCGGCCACGCCTCGTATTCATCACTCGGGCACCATACAGGTCAACCCGTCTTCACATCACTCGCGGGTACCCCTCAGGGTCGACCCGCCTTTCCAAGTAACAGTAGTACAGTCCAAGTATCCGTGTGTCCATAACATCAGGGGAATCCGAGGTATCACCCTCGTGGGATTCCTACTCAATGTATCCGTCAAGGTGAACTCGGAGGAATCACCCTCGATGGGTTTGCACTTGAGGTGTTGTACGACAGCGTCGTTACCGGAAGTGGTGAAGGAGGAATCACCCTCAATGACCATGACCGAGTAAGTACTCCACAGAGTTATCATCGGAAGTGCTTACGAGGTATCACGCTCGGCACTCAATAGTAATGCTGTAGTGTCGTACAGATAAAGGGGGTGTGATGTGCGGTGCTGGGGCCGGGTCGTCGAGTCTTCCGATAATCCAGCGCGGCAATCGAGACAAGTGGGGTCACTGGGGTCTCTATCCAGCCTATACTAAACAGTTTAGGATAAGCAGGTAAGGTTTCAATAGCAGGTTACAATAAACAGGCTATGCATCAGAATAGGTAAAGCAGTAGCAGTAGCAATTCTAATGCAAGCACAAGAGAGAAGAGAATAGGCGATATAGGCATGCTCAAGGGGGGGTGCTTGCCTGGTTGCTCGGCGGCAAAGGCAAGGTCGTCAACGGTGTTGTCGGGCTCCTGAGCTGCGTCGGTCCCGGGAACTGCGTCTGTGTCGGGGTCTACCGAGAGAGAAGAGGGGGAGGAAACAAATAAATACACGGCAAACATATGCAACACAGAGCAGGCTATGCTAACATGCAGTGCAGGGTTGCCTAAAGGCATGTCTAAATCATTTTAGTTATTATAGGATTTAAGTTGGAATTATTAACCGGTGTATAGGCACTATTCATCTACCGGAAACAGGCTAAAAGTTGCAGGTTCACCTCCGTAGAGGGTCCCGACACGGAAACAGATGGCACGGTCGAATTCGTCTCGTCGTTCTGAGCAACTTTCATGTATTAAGTTTTTCGATCTGAGTTACGGTTTATTTTATATGATTTTTCAAAGAGTTAAACATTTCTGAAATTATTATTAAATCAAAAATAAACAGGAAATTGCTAGGTGCACCCGGTGCAGTGCACCCAGCAGTGCACCAAAGGATGACAGTGGGTCCAGGGGGTCCCAGTTGACCCAGTCAACATTGACTGGTCAACAGATGAATAGTACAGGGGGGCCCACATGCAAGTGTCTTAATGACTTATGAAATGATTTTTCTTTAATCTAAAATAAGAGGGATCCACATGTCATTGGGTGTACACTTTAACAGAGGGTTTTAGTGAGCTATTTTATCTAAGGGGCCTACTAGTTAGTGTGTAATTAGCAGGGTGTTAGCCTAACAGAGGGGGGGTTTGTCCCTAAGCTAAACAGGGGCCGGCCACGCAGGCAGGACTCGCATGCGTCATTTATATTATTTTGAGAGATGACATTTTTTATGCTCATGTTCTTCACTTAAATTTGTTTGAGAGCTTGTTATAAGCAATGGTAATATATGAAACTAGTCCGAAAGTGATAGATATCCAAGGGGGATATAATAAAAACTTTCATGAAGATCATTGGACATTATAAACTTGATTCTTTGTAATAGTTTTGAGATATGATGATAGTAATATGTGAGCCATGTTGGTGAGTAATTATGCTTTAGTAAGAATATTGGTGTTAAGGTTTGTGATTCCCTATGCAAGCACGAAAGTCAATAGTTATGCAATTAGATTACATCCTACTTGTGGTGCATTATTCGGTGTTAGTTATGCTTAATGCTCGTTTATGAGAATTTTCATTTGTTGGTTGGTTGCTTCTCAATCTTTTTGCTAGCCTTTCCTTGCACTAAGTGGGAATACTACTTGTGTATCCAAAATCCTTAAACCAAGTTGTGCCAAATGAGTCCACCATATCTACCTATATGTGGTATTTCCGTTCCGTTCCAAGTAAATTTGTATGTGCCAACTCTAATTTTCAAAATGAATTTCCTTTTTGTGTGCCCGTACCACTCATGAAGTGGCAGGGGGTGGCCAATATGTTTCCATGCTAGATGTGTTATTCTCAAGATGAGTGTTTATTCACTTGTCATTGCACGAGAGTGTGGCAGTAATAGGGATGCCCAGTCCTGAAATGCAAAAGAAATTTACTTTATGTTGTCAAATAATAAATTCCTTGGAAAGTGTTGGTATGGAAGGCACCCGTGGATACGGTTAGCCATGGATTGTGAACGAATGGTGGAAAAAGGAATAAACTTTATTTTATGTTTAGGAACCGCCTATGATGTATCTAGCATGGAAAGTATTGGGAATTACTCGGTCGTTTTCGTTGACGGGAAAAGCATGCCTCTCAAAATATTTTATCTCTCAATTTAAGCTTTGAGCTCTGCCACCTCTACAAATCTCTGCTTCCCTCTATGAAGGGCCTATCTATTTACTTTATGCAATTTTTATTTTTATTTGAGTCTCCATCTTCTCTTATAAAGCACCAACTAGGGAGCATTATGGTCATACTTGTGCATTGGATGTAGCTAATATTCGAGTGTGTTTCATGAATGGATCAATGATTGAGCATGATGGGCTAGGGATAACTTTCTTTAGTGTTGATATTTTGAAAGACATGGTTGCTTGTTGATATGCTTGAGTATTGAAATCTTCATGACAATTATAGACTATTACTTTGAATCATCTAAAAGACTATTATTTTGAATCATCTAAAAGTCCAAGTGTCCATGCTACAAAAGAAAAGAATATGTGATGAACATGTTAGGCAGCATTCCACATCAAAAATTCTGTTTTTATCATTTACCTACTCGAGGACGAGCAGGAATTAATCTTGGGGATGCTGATACGTCTCCAACGTATCTATAATTTTTTATTGTTCCATGATGTTATATTATCATTCTTGGATGTTTTATATTCATTTTATAGCAACTTTATATCATTTTTTGGGACTAACCTGTTGACGTAGTGCCCAGTGCCAGTTCCTGTTTTTTGCTTATTTTTTTACTTTGCAGAATATCAGTACCAAATGAAGTCTAAATGCCACGAAACTTTTTGGAGATTTTTTTCTGCCCAGAAGACAACTTGGGAGCCAAGGAAGAGCAGAGGGAAGGCCCGTGGGGCCCACTACCCACCTGGGCGTGCTAGAGGCCCCTGGCGTGCCTTGATGGGCAGTGGGGCCCACGGAGGTCCTTTCCACTGCCTCTTAGCTCTATAAATACCCAAATATTCCAGAAACCCTAGAGGAGTCAACGAAAAATAATTCCAACCGCCGCAAGTTCCAGAACCACGAGATCCAATCTAGAGCCCTATTTCGGCACCTTGCCGGAGGGGAACACAATCACAGAGAGGTTCATCATCCTCATTGGTGCTTCTCCGATGATGCGTGAGTAGTTTACCAAAGACCCACGGGTCCGTAGGCAGTAGCTAGATGGCTTCTTCTCTCTTTTTGATTCTCAATACAATGTTCTCCTCGATGTTCTTGGAGATCTATTTGATGTAATGAATTTTTGCAGTGTGTTTATTGGGATCCGATGAATTGCGAGTTTATGATCAGTTCTATCTATGAATATTATTTGAGTCTTCTTTGATCTCTTATATGCATGATTATTATAGCCTCGTATTTCTTCTTCGAAACTTTGGTATGGTTTGGCCAACTAGATTAACTTTTCTTGCAATAGGAAGAGGTGCTTTGTGATGGGTTTGATCTTGCGGTGTTCTCACCTAGTGACAAAAGGGGTAGTGAGGCACGCATGTATCGTTGCTATTAAGGATAAAAAGATGGGGTCTATTCCTACATGAATAGATCTTGTCTATATCATGTCATTGTTCTTATTGCATTCTCAATTTCTCCATGAACTTAATACACTAGATGCATGTTGGATAGCGGTCGATGTGTGGAGTAATAGTAGTAGATGCAGGCAGGAGTCGGTCTACTAATCTTGGACGTGATGCCTATATACATGATCATTGCCTTGGATATAGTCATAATTATTTGCTCTTCTATCAATTGCCCAACAGTAATTTGTTTACCCACCGTATGCTATTTTCTCGAGAGAAGCCACTAGTGAAATCTACGCCCCTCGGGTCTATTTTCTATCATATTGTTTTCAGATCTATTATTCCAAAACCCCAAAAATACCTTGCTGCACTTTTTATTTATTTATTTTATTTTGTGTTTTCTCTAGATCTATTTATCCAATCTCATACAATTTAATCTATCTCAATACCGAGGAGGGATTGACAACCCCTCTTACGCGTTGGGTTGCAAGTATTTGTTATTTGTGTGCAGGTGCTATTTACATAGTGTTGCTTGGTTCTCCTACTGGATTGATAACCTTGGTTTCATAACTGAGGGAAATACTTACCGTTGTTGTGCTGCATCATCCTCTCCTCTTCGGGAAATAACAACGCAGATACAAGCAATCAGTTCTCTCAGGCACTGGGGCCTTGTTCTTCTCTAGAGCTGAGTTGTTTCTTGTAGTCTCCCTCTTAGGCTTGGGGGCAGCAGCAGATTTGGACATTGTAGCAGCCTTCTTTGGCATATCATCTGCCATGAGCTTCTGTTGCTTAGGAGGGGGCTCATCAGCAACTGGTTCATCTTCCCTCCTCATTGATGTGGGCTTTAACACCACATGAGCAGTTTGTTTCCTTTTCCCTTTTCTTCCCAGCCACTTTGGCCATAGACTTGCCTTGGCCTGGCCTTGAGCTTGCAGCAGTGCCATATTCCTTTGCAAGCACAATTTTCTTCTTCTTGGAAATAACTTCTTCAACAAGAAAATTGTCATCATCATCAAAATTTATCTTCTTCCTTGTTCTAGTGGCACCTGGGGGAAAACTAAGAGAACTCCTTTCTCCCTCATGATAACTCTCTTTAGCACTTGTTCCTGCATCCGAGTCAACACTTGGATCACCTGACTTGTTCTGATTGTCACTAGCTTCTGACATGCTGACAACTGGCCCTATGAAGTAGTATAAGTAGAGTGGAGTGGATGAGCATCACAAAACATAGTTGTTTTTGAAAATATTCAAATTCAAACTTAAGTTTCAGTTTTTTACGGAGAGCATTTTTGAGTTACCGATTTGAAATTCTTGGCAACACCGAGGCAACAACTAAAACTAGGGTTTGCATTTTGGTCAGACCGAAACTGCTCCTGGTTCCACCAAAGTGCACATGATGCTACTGAAAGACAAAACTCGGTGACACTAATTCAGTAACATTCAGTTTCATCAAAGTGTACTGTGTGCAATGGCCGAAGCTAAATCGGTGACGCCAGGCTTCAATTCGGTCGATTCGAGATGAAAACTGAGAAACCCTAAACCTCAAATTTTAATTTGAACTAATGCTAGGAATTTTCTAGTGGACAACGAAGTGCAAGCAGTGGCAAGATCTAGGCGCATCCATCCGTGCATTGAATCAGATTTGGGAGCACGGAGGGGGTCGAATCTTACCCTAACTTGGTGAAGATTTGCCACGTCGGCAACGACGGAGGAGATTGTCATTGACGACGGCAGAATCCGGCGGCGAGGGCGCGCTGGAGTCAACGAGGATGATCTGTAGACCTGGGCGACCGCAACAAAGGGGTGTGGGAGGCGCGAGGTTTGAAGAATTTGTCAACGTACAGTCCCCGAGCATATATATTCCCTTTGGCTGTCGGTAGTACCGATTGAACGAAATCGGTCTCACCGAGATGGATAACTGCCAGGGACAGAGAGCATGGGTGACACCAAAATTTTCATATCGGTCTTACCGAGGTGGAAATATGGACCAGTCTAAATGCAATCGGTGGGACCAAATGAGAGTGAGTTGGTCTGACCAAAATGCACCTAGAAGGTTTTGGAAGTTAGCCCTAATCAGATCGGTGGCTCCGAGTGCTCCTCACCCAGAGGGTCCAATAGGAACTTGTTCAAGTTTTGTAATATAGCAAGAAATAATTTGAGATAAGTTGAGATAGATATCTAGAGAAGGTGCTTAGGCATTCTTGTACATCCAATTGGCCAAATAAAACCAAATCAATCAAACTACAATTGGATGTCCTCGAATGAGAAATATGCATAGCAACATGCTCACACAATAAGATAGCAAATAAAATATGTGTCAAACATGCACAACCAAATCTAGAAACTATCAAGCAATGGGCGATGACATAGTCATTTATATATGAGTATATTGACTTAGGAGCCAAATGAGAACATTTGATCAGACGTCATACTCATCGTTTAAGCACAAGTGGGGTTGCCACTTTTACATAAAGCATTAATGTGTTCACACCATTAGAGTTGATTTAACTCAATTATTAGAGTAAAGCTCCCCCTAGATGTGATATCACCCCAAAGAGGGATAAACTAACCTTGGGTTTTGTCGATGATGACTTCATGTAGATGTTATGAATGTGGATGCTCAGTATTGATGCAGACCATCAAGAGTTGGGAGAAATCCTTTGAGTTATGCATTTTCAATACCTACATGGTTAGTCCCACAAGGAACAAACAAGGATATCCATAGACATAGAGTGAAATGCACACAAGATGATGTCCATGAATGCATCGAATACCTTGTCCCTTGTCTTGCCAATAAGAGGGTTTGTGACTCTATGAACTAGTGGAAGATGTTGAAGTTGGTTGCACAAGTCCTTGCCATGAATGAATATGAGTGAAGTTTGTTGGCGGAGTCACCCTCAAGAACTCGCTAGTTCTTATCCTTTGGGACCCACATCAACTTGATGGGAATCCTTGGAGTTGTAGTTCTACTTGATGAAGTAGAACTTCGTGAAGTCTTGGGAACCCACTTGACCAGGGCTTGAGGTGGTTCTTCAACTGAGTCAATCTCTTCTTGAAGCTTGTCCTTGCCTTTTAGCTTGTGGTCTTGTGGTGGAAGATCATCTTGAGCTTGTGTTCCATCAAAAAAAGTGGGATCATACTTCTCTTGTTGAGGAATCATCTTGGGGTATTGATCTTCTTCCCACTCAACTCCATTGGCATCGAACTTTTGTTCAAAACCAATACCTTGGTTCTTCAGGAGGCTTCCTTGCTTGAGTACAATTTCTTCAAATTGCTTACTCCTGGCAAGGCTCTTCTAGACACCCTTTTCTATAATTTCTTTCAATAAATTGTTTTCTTGCTCAAGTGTAACTTGGATAAGAGAATCATTAGTGGAATCAATAGAACTACTAGAAGCAACAACATTGGATTTAGCATTGTTATTGTTACTACTAGAGGTAGAACCTTTCTTACTCTTGTTACTAGTTTGAGTAGATTTGACTTATGGCATCAAAGTAGACAAGATAAGACGTTTGGCAATGTAAGAAGAACTCCTCTTTCGAAGATCATCATTGATTGCTTTTAGAAGCTCATGCTCTTGCTCTAAATTTAGCTTCTTGAAGCGTAGCTTCTCAAGAGTTCTTAGGAGCACTCTATGATCTTCTTGAGTTATTTCATGAGCTAACTTAAGAGTATTTAATTCTTTAGTTAGACGCTCAATCTCCCTCTTAGCATTGTCACTCATTTCATCTTGACTATCATGATTACAAGCAAGTTCCTTATAGCTCAGATCACTAATTTTATCAACAAGCAAATCATCATCACCTAGCAAATCATCCTCGTCACTATTGAAATCAAGATACTCAGGATGAGATACCTTGGGGATTTTAGCCATGAAGCATCTTCAAGTTCCTTCATTTGGTGAATCAAATATGTCATGGGAGTTGGAGGATACAAGAGCAAGTCCGGCAACACCTTCATCTTGACTGTAGTCGGAGTCGGAGTGATAACTTCTCTCGAAGTGGTTATTGGAGTTGGAGCCGGAAACCCATTCACCAACACGAGCTTGATGTCTTCTTCTGGAGTAGCTCTTGGTTGACTTGTCTTTCCTATCTGAATCCTTTTTTCTTCGAGAAGGTCTTCATTCATAACGATCATCTCTACTCCTTCTCTCTCTATGAGGTGATTCATCTCTTCTATTCTTCCTTCTAGGTGATTCATCTCTTTTTTTGTGAGATGTCGTACACTCATTGGAGTAGTGTCTGGGTCTTCCACAATTGTAGCAATTATGGTCACAAGTTGATGATCTTTCCTCATAGTGTCTTGAGTTGGAGCTTCTCTCTTTGCTTCTGTTCTTGTAGAATTTGTTGAAATTCTTCACCATTAGGCTTATCTCCTCATTGGATACTAGCTTGTCACTTGATGTTGTAGGAGCATCGCTTGAGGATTTGTATGCACCACTTGACTTGTTGTGGAGCTCCTCCTTATCCTTAAGTGACATCTCATGAGCAACAATCCTTCCAATGACTTTCGTGGGCTTGAGATCTTTGTAATTGGGCATCATTTGGATCAATGTGGACTTGGTATCATATTTTCTATCTAAGGCTCTAAGGATCTTCTTGATGATGAACTTGTTGGTCATCTATTCACTTCCTAAGCCGGCAATCTCATTTGTGATGAGAGCGAGCCTAGAGTACATTTCGGCGACTCCTTCACCATCCTTCATCTTGAACTTGTCAAGTTGACTTTGAAGCACATCCAACTTGGATTCCTTGAAGTACTCGGTACCTTCATGCATATCAACCAAAGTATCCCAAATTTCCTTTGCATTCTCGAGGCGGTTAATCCTTTTGAACTCCTGGGGGCACAAACCATTGAAGAGAATGTCACATGCTTGAGCGTTGTATTGTAACATCTTCAATTCTTCCGCGGTTGCTTCATCCACATAAGCAAATTTCTTCTCATTCATAATAGTGGGAGTATCATATAAAACTTGTACACTATAAATTGATTCCACATTAAAGAGTAATGTTTAGTAAAAGGATATTCATAATTCTGAAATATTTCACAAGAATAATTGTCACTACTTTTTATAACATAAGTATCATCACAATAATCATCATAAGTAGCAACTTTGTTTTCATAATTATCAATTGAAACCTCTTCCAATGTAGTGGATTCGACATTAAATAAAGTCATGACCTCTCCAAATCCACTTGTATCATTAAAATAAGATTCAACACCCTGTAATATAGTGGGATAATTATTACCTAAAGTTAACACTCTCGCAAACCCACTTTCATTATCATTGCAATCATCATAAATAGGAGGCATGCTATCATCGTAATAAATTTGCTCGTCAAAAGTAGGGGTACTAAAAAGATCGTCTTCATTAAACATAACATTCCCAACCTTAGGATAAACATAATTTGTAGCAAATACATTCTCATCATTCTCATCAAACATAACATCCCCAAGCTTATGGTTTTGCATATGATTAACATAATCCCTCTTATCATGAATAACAACAACAGTGTAAAAATCATTATTACCATATTTTTCCAAGTTGGTGTCAAAAAGATTTTCAAGATCATAAGAAGTATCAAAATTATCTCCAAAATTATAATCACGAGTAGTAGGCATACCAAAATCATCATCAATAGTGCCTATAGACATAGTTTCATACACACCAATATCTTCATCAAATTTGTCATCTTCCACAATTAGCGATTTAGTCACATAGGACACAACCTTAGGAGAAAATTATTTGGGGGAGATACCTTTTTACCTTTGCTTCTCCTTCTTTTCATTCTCTTCTTCTTCACCATCTTAAGTGTTGGTTTAATTAATTTTTCCGAGCTTCTTATTGAAGAGATTGGTTGGATAGGAAGCTCCTCCTCGTCACCTGATTCATCATGAGAAACAATAGGAGGGAATTGGGAAATATTTACCCTTTCATTAGTAGTAGTACCATTCCTTTTATATTCTATTGGTTTTCTTATCTTTCTATAATCGGCAATATAAGCATTCTCATTGCAATTTACTACACAAAACATATAAATTTCCCTTAGATCAAGTTCAAGTGTTTCCGTGAGAATGAATACGTCAAACCAATTATTTTTATGTGTCACTTCTTCACACCCCAAAAGTAGACTAAGTTCATTATAATGTTCAAGGGTAATTATATCATCACAATATTTGGACGCAATTCGATCATAAAAATGCATGCATTGAAAATTAATATGACCAACTTTATTGCAAAGTTCACAAATAATGGGATGAAAAGAACATAATTCTTTAGCATAATCATCTAACATCTTAAGCAACCGTTGGGTTCTGTCATATTTATGCTTCTTACAAAATTTACCATCCCTAATAGGCACGTCTACACAAGGTCCATGCTCACCACAAAAATCGACATGCTTATAAGAAACCTTTTTTCAGAAATTTTAGCATGACTAGTACGATCATCATTACCATTATGGATATTCATAGAAAGCATACTAACAACATTGCAATCATGCTTATCATTCAAGGAACTAACATCAAACATTTTGTTAAATTCTTCTTCTAACACTTTAGTACAATTATCGGAATCCATATTTTCAAGAAGGACATCATAAAGATAAAGAATTTGATGCAACTTCACTTTCGTTTTTTTATAGTTTTATTTTATAAAACAAAAGTAGTGAAAAACAAGACACTAAAAGATTCAATTGCAAGATCTAAAGATATACCTTCAAGCACTCACCTCTCCGGCAACGGCGCCAGAAATAGCTTGATGTCTACTACGCAACTTTATTCTTGTAGACTTTGTTGGGCCTCCAACCACAGCGCTTTGTAGGACAACAGCAAACTTCCCTCAAGTGGATGACCTAAGGTTTATCAATCCATGGGCGGTGTAGTGTGACGCCCCCGACTCAATCGTGCACTAATCATACACGCAAACATGCACGATCAAGCACAGGGACTCACGGGAAGATATCACAACACAACTCTAACACAAATAAACGGAGATCCACCATATTACAGACCAGGGATCCGAAGATCCGAATACATAAGTCAGTCATACAAATATTATCTGAGTACAGACATAGTTAGACAAGTTTTTGCCTTAAGAAGGCTAGCACAAACAACGACTCTAGATCTAAAGGCGTAGGCCTCCTGCCTGGGAGCCTCCGATCCTACTCCTGGTCGGCTGGCTCGATCCAGTAGTAAGTACCATTTGGACCCTCCTGGTAGTAAGCTCCTGAGGTGGCATCTGGCTCCGGGGCTCCATCGTCTGATGTATCGTCAAGTAGGGGAATATGGGGAAAAAGAAGTAACAAAGCAACCGTGAGTACTCATCCGAAGTACTCAGCAAGCAAGGATCTACACTACATATGCAACATTATCAACGAGGAAATGGTTGTATATGTGGACTGGGCTGCAGAAATGCCAGAATAGAGAGAGGGCCTAGTCCTATCGAAGACTAGCATCTTCAAACATCTTCACGAAGCCACCATCTTGCAGCAATAGAAGAGAGTAGAATAGCATTTTATTTAAGCAAACATGTTGAAGCAAGCCTAGAGATCCTTCCTCGACTCCCAACGAGAAAGCGATCCCGAAGCTTCAATTAAGTAACAAGTATCCAGTTCAAGTAGTAGATCGGGATACACAACTGAGCGTCCTTTACCGTAGGACCGGCTATCGATAGATCATTCATCCCTGCAGGGGTGCACTACTGTTACCCAACACGCTCGATCACCTCTGGTCGGACACACTTGCTGGGTAATGCCCGGCCTCGGGAGATCAACACGAAGCAGTGCCCTACCTAGGCTCAGCAGAGAGGTCAGCACGCCGGACTAACCTATGCACCCAGAGGTCTTGGGCCATCGCCCTGGGCACCCTGCGCGTTGCGTGGCTGGCCGGGGTGCAGGCGCGACACTGAACTCGTCAGTGAAGTATCCAGCCCAATCCCGGCGATCAGCCCGCACGGTGAATCGTGATGTCTGATGAGCTTTCGGGAGAAACGTACATCACAGAGGGCCCCATAAACCATTATCCCGCATGGTGGTAGTGCGTATAGGGCACGTCGACCCACTCAGATCACACACCCAAATCCAATAGGCTCATTTAGTAGTCTCTGATGCTCCGCCACAATATCACACTCGAGTGCCCTTCTGGCACACCCGACATCATAGATCCCCAGCGGGTACCCACCAGGGTCGACCCGCCTGTAACAATGGTCAAAGTAACCGTGTGGTCATAACATCAAGGGGGAAACCCCGAGGAATCATCCTCGGTGGATTCCACTCGATGAAATCATCAGGGTGAACATATGAGGCAACACCCTCGTGGTTCACACTGAGGGGTTGCACGACAGAGTCGTATCGGAAGTGGAGAAGGAGGAATCACCCTCGATGACCACGACCGAATAGCTACACTGCAGAGTATTCATCAGGAGTGCGTTACGAGGTATCACCCTCGGCACTCGATAGTAACTATGCAGAGCCGTACAACTAAAGGGGGTGAAGTGATGTGTCGGTCTCTGGTCGACGATCACATTGATCGAGTCGTCGACGATCAAGCAGGGGCAACAAGGGAAAGGTGGTGGGGGTCACTGATGGTTCACTACCAACCTATACTAAATAGTTTATCATAGGCAGGTGAGGTAACAATGAACAGGTTACGAAAGCAGGCTATGCATCAGAATAGGAGCAAACATTTAACAGTAGCAAATTCTAATGCAAGCAGGAGAAATGGAATGGGCGATATCTGGATGCTCAAGGGGGGGCTTGCCTGGTTGCTCTGGCAAGAGAGAGGGGTCGTCAACGGGCTGCTCGTCTGTAGCGTAGTCATACCCGGCTGCAACGTCGTCGTACATGCCTAAATGCTATGCAGAGGTGTTCTGCTGCCTAACTAAATGATTTAGTTAATTTAGGAATTTATCCGGATTTATTTAATTAAAGTTGGGCACTATTCATTTATCAAAATCGGTCTAAAAGTTCCATGTTCATCTAGCTAGGGGCATCTGACAGGAATACGGAGGGCGTATTCGGGTTTGTATCGAAATTCTGAGCAACTTTCATATATAAATTATTTTCATCGGAGTTACGGTTTAATTTATATGATTTTCTAAGGTTTTAAACATTTTCTAGAATTTATTTATTTATTTTAAATCAACATTATCCAGACTAGTGAATGATGATGTCAGTGTGATGTAGAGGTGACATCAGCATGACATCACCATGATGTCAGCAGGTCAAACCCAGCTGACCAGGGTCAAACCTGACCTGTGGGGCCCACATGTCATACAGAGTGGCCTTAACAGAGGGGTTAAAATTAACTAATTGGGTTAATTAGTGGGTGGGCCCGAGTAGTCAGTGACTAATTAGTGAGTTAATTAACTAATTATTTAATTAACAATTTTAATTATTTTTTTAAAAATGTTTAACGGGGCGGGGCCCATATGGCAGTGACTGGGCCTGCCTAGTCAGCAGGGTTGACCCAGTCAACGGGTCAAAGTGGGGCCAGGGGGCCCGCTGGTCAGTGACCCTGGGGGTGGGCCCCAGGCGCCACGTCGGACGCCGACCGGAGGGCACTCCGGCGAGCTCCAACGCGGCGGAGCACGCCGGCGAGGCTCGGGATTCGCCCACAGGGCATCTCCGGGGGCGTGGCTGGGCTCTTTCGAACGGCAAGACGACGGCGGTTCGAGCGGTGGTGGTGGCAGGGCCGGAAGTGCACCGTAGCAACGACGACGAGCGGTGAGGCGGTCGCCGGAGTTCAGCCATTGTCGGGATTGGAGTTGGGGTGCGTTTGCGGGGAAACTGAGCAGCTAGTCGAGGCCTACGCGGTGCGGCGAACGCAACGGTGGCGCGCACGGGACCCTATGGTCGCCGTGGCCACGCCGGCGACGAGGCCAGGCGGCAGAGGGATCGGGCTACGGTGGATCAAGTGCTACGGGTCGCTAGAGGGGCAGAGGAAGGGCGCGTTCGGCGCAGGGGCTCACCGGGGGAACGTGGGGTCTGGGCAGAGGGCTCAGGGAAGCGTGACGGAGCCGGAATGAATGGCGAACGGCGCCGGGGATCCGAGGAGGAAGAAGAGCTCAGGGAGGCGCTACGGCGGCTCCTGGTTCCGGGTCATTGGCGCAGGCGACGTAGCAGAGCACAGCGGTGACGCTGGACTAGGCGGGACGGCGTGGCGGAGGCGGTGGCTACGCGGGCGATGGAGCAATGGCGATGGCCGCGTCGGCCATGGCGGAGAGCGAGCGAGGGAGGGGGAAAGTGGGGCGAGGGAGGCGCCAGGGGGCCGCGGGGCTGCTCTTATCCTCCAGCGCGAGCGGCGACGCGCTGTCGAGCGGCGAGCGAGGGGGACCGGGTGCGTGCGAGCGGCGCGTGCTGGGTGTTCGACAACGGGGCGAGGAGCAGTGCGGGATGTGGGGGACGGCGCGGAGTGGGCTGGGCTGGCACTGTAGCCAGCAGGCCTAAGTGCACAGTAGCGCTTTTAGGCCTTTTCCTATTTTCCTTTTTCTGTTTTCTTTTCTTTTCTGTTTTGCTAATTGTTTGGGCCCTAAATGAATTTTGTAAAAAGTGTGACCTAGTCCATAATTCACAGTGCATTATATCCTAATACCAAAAACTAGTTTGGGCAAAACATAATTTCATATTTAATTTAGATTAAATAAAAGGCTATTAATTATTGTTTTCAGCCACTGTTAGAGGATGTTTGAGTTACTTAATTAATTTATTAAATGTTGGTTACAATTTTAGAACAGTCTCTGGAATATTTGTTATTTATTGAACATTTTAGTTTCTATGTTTGAACAACTTTTATTTTCCACTTTAATTTGAATTTGAATTTGAGTTAGGAGTTGAAATGCAATATGATGCAAATGATGATTTGGCACTGTTAATCATGCTGACTTGTC
This sequence comes from Thinopyrum elongatum, assembly GCA_011799875.1. NCBI lineage: Eukaryota > Viridiplantae > Streptophyta > Magnoliopsida > Poales > Poaceae > Thinopyrum > Thinopyrum elongatum. The sequence continues at coordinate 320,380,083 of CM022299.1, read as the reverse complement.
ATTATCAAAAGTGATTACTATGGCTAATGACATGGGGTGTTACATGTAGGATGAAGATGGTCTGTCTCAAATAACCCTGTAATCAAATACAAGAAATCTCTTGTGTCCCCAACACACCCAATACAATGATAAATTGTATAGGTGCACTAGTTCGGCGAAGAGATGGTGATACAAGTGTAGTAGGGATAGTAGATATAGGTTTTTCGAATCTGAAATAATAAAACCAACAAGGTAGCAAGTGATAAAAGTGAGCACAAATGGAATTGCAATGCTTGGAAACAAGGCCTAGGGTTCATACTATCACTAGTGCCATCTCTCAATGCTACTAACATAATTGAATCATATGAAAATCCCTCAAGAATCGCTCCACAGTTTCTATTTCTATCATAGAAAGTATAATGAAATCTTGTAGGTAGTAAACCACCTCAAAGTTGTGTTTCCAATCAATCTTATGAACCACCCCAAAGTGTCACGAATAGTTCTAGAGATCGTACTACGACAACACCATATGATACGCATCAATCAACTCTAATGTCACCTAGATACCCCAATGTCAACACGAGTATCCGCGAGTGAGACATGCAACAAGTGATCTCAAATCCAAAGTATTCAATCCAATAACAAAGAAACCTCAAACAGCAAGATTCAATTCGCCATAAAAGAGATAGAGGGGAAGAACACCATATGATTCAATTATATTAACAAAGCTCATTGTACATCAAGATCATGTCCTATCAAGATCACGAGAGAGAGATAAAACACATAGCTACTGGTACATACCCTCAGCCCCAAGGGTGAACTACTCCCTCCTTGTCATGGAGGCAGCGGGGATGATGAAAATGGCCTCTAGCGATGGCTTCCGCCCTCCGGCTCCGGATGAGATCGCTTCGGAACAGAGGCTTGCGGCGGCGGAAAAACTCATCTAGGCTATCTTTTGGGGGTTATGCATTTATTGAAATTTTCAGCGTTGGAATCACGCCAAAAGGAGTTAGGAGGGGCCCACAAGCTGAGATGGCACTCGCAACGATATAGGGCACACCATATGATCTTTTGGCGTCCTCGTGGGTCTTCTGGTCCTTCCCCGAAGCTTCGGGGGTGTCTTATGTTCCAAAAAAATCACCGTAATTTTTTATTGCGTTTGGACTTCTTTTGGTATGGTTTTTCTATGAAACAAAGAAATAGGCAAAAAAACAGGAACTGGCAGTGGGCACTAGATTAATATGTTAGTCCATAAAAATAATATATAAGTGCACCCAAACCATGTAGAACTCAAGTAAATATAGCATGCATACTTCAAAAATTATAGATACGCTGGAGATGTTATAGCATGCATACTTCGGGATAATACAAAAATAAGGTGTTAGGTTGGATTAGTACGTACTTGCGATGTTTGACCATTCATGATGAGTTATTTCACTTGATCTTATGCATATTCCTTCCTTGATGATAGTTGTTAGCCAGGAACTACTATGTTCTGTGCATCCATAGTGTTGCAAGGTGGAACCTACATGTCTTGAAAATAAAAAGAATTCACCACTTGTCATGTCTTCGATGAATGAACTTTTGCCAATGCCAAAGAAACAAAGGTAACTAATGTCGGTTTGGGCCTACTTTCGAAGCAAGTGCACATGTTAGATGTAGGAACAAGATCCCGTAGAATCCTTGAAATATTAAAAATTAAACTAGTCAAAGTGAGTAGATGGGGCCATAACTTTTGCCAAAACTGACTATGAATGTTCCATATTCGAACATGCATTCAAATTAGGTATACAATTCTTCAAAAAAATAAGGGACATGTTAGGCATTTGTTAGACAGATACAACACCTAATTTGTCACCTTCTCAATAGTCAAATTTGATTAAAACATTGATTGGGCATGTTTGATCACCGGCTCACCGCAATAAAAAGCCATCATCAAACTTTTTCTATGTATGCAACATACTGACAACCTATCATAAACATGCATGAATGTTGTAGCTTTCAAAACACATGCAATAAAAATATTATGTATGCAAAAAATCCTTATTAATCATGTTAGAATTGTTGAGAAACTTCATCACATTATATGCCAACATACAAACCAAAATTTGAATAGGCAAAAAAAACTATTTTGTAGCATGAACACAATATTTGCAATAGATAACCAAAATCACTTCAACATGTCATATGTGTGTATGCAACAAACGAAGACAAGCTTGCAACATGTTGAATGAGTTTATGCAGCATCAAATACTCCAAAATTAGTAATATTTCACAAAAAGGTTTTTGTTCCCCAATCTTGTCGCCCTGGGTCACCGTCGACGAATCCAGTTCAGTGGAGTCTCACTAGTACACAATGGTGCTATTTGTTGGGGAACGTTGCATGGAAAAACAAAAAAAAATCTACGCACACGCAAGATCTATCCATGGAGATGCATAGATACGAGAGGGGGAGAGCATCTACATACCCTTGTAGATCACTAAGCAGAAGCGTTTATCAATGCGGTTGATGTAGTCGTACAACTTCATGATCCATACCAATCAAGCACCGAACGCACGGCACCTCCGCGTTCAGCACACGTTCGGGTCGATGACGTCCTTGCCTTCTCGATCCAGCAAGAGAGGCAAAGTAGTAGATGAGTGATGAACCACAAGTATAGGGGATCTATCATAGTCCTTTCGATAAGTAAGAGTGTCGAACCCAATGAGGGGCAGAAGGAAATGACAAGCGGTTTTCAGCAAGGTATTCGCTGCAAGCACTGAAATTTTCGGTAACAGATAGTTTTGTGATAAGATAATTCATAACGGGTGATGAGTAACAAACGTAACAAAGGTGCAACAAGGTGGCCCAATCCTTTTTGCAGCAAAGGATAAGCCTGGGCGAACTCTTATATAAAGAAAAGTGCTCCCGAGGACACATGGGAATTGTTGTCAAGTTAGTTTTCATCATGCTCATATGATTCATATTCGTTACTTTGATAATTTGATATGTGGGTGGACCGGTGCTTGGTGCTGTCCTTACTTGGAAAAGCCTCCCACTTATGATTAACCCCTCTCGCAAGCATCCGCAACTACGAAAGAAGAATTAAGATAAATCTAACCATGGCATGAAACATGTGGATCCAAATCAGCCCCTTACGAAGCAACGCATAAACTAGGGTTTAAGCTTCTGTCACTCTAGCAACTCATCATCTACTTATTACTTCCCAATGCCTTCCCCTAGGCCCAAATCATGGTGAATTGTCATGTAGTCGACGTTCACATAACGCCACTAGAGGAAAGACAACATACATCTCATCAAAATATCGAACGAATACCAAATTCACATGATTACTTATAACAAGACTTCTCCCATGTCCTCAGGAACAAATGTAACTACTCACAAAGCATATTAATGTTCAAGATCAAAGGGGTATTGAATGTCATTAAGGATCTGAACATATGATCTTCCACTGAATAAACCAACTAGCATCAACTACGAGGAGTAATCAACACTACTAGCAACCCACAGGTACCAATCTGAGGTTTTGAGACAAAGATTGAATACAAGAGATGAACTAGGGTTTGAGAGGAGATGGTGCTAGTGAAGATGTTGATGGAGATTGACCCCCTCTCGATGAGAGGATCGTTGGTGATGATGATGGCTTCGATTTCCCCTTCCCGGAGGGAAGTTTCCCCGGCAAAACAACTCCGCCGGAGCCCTAGATTGCTTCTGTGCAGGTTCCGCCTCGAGACGGCGGCGCTTCATCCCGAAAGGTTCCTTATGATTTTTTCCAGGTAAAAACCCTTCATATAGCAGAAGATGGACACCAGAGACCTGCTAGGGGTCCCACAAGCCCTAGGGGCGCGCCCCCAGGCTTGTGGCCACCTGGTGGGTCCCCTCTGATATTTTCTTCGCCCAATAATTCTTATATATTCCAAAATAATTCTCTGTAAATTTTTAGGACTTTTGGAGTTGTGCAGAATAGGTCTCTCAGATTTGCTCCTTTCCGATCTAGAATTCCAGCTACCGGCATTCTCCCTCTTCATATAAATCTTGTAAAATAAGAGAGAAAGGCATAAGTATTGTACCATAATGTGTAATAACAACCCATAATGCAATAAATATCAACATAAAAGCATGATGCAAAATGGACGTATCAACTCCCCCAAGCTTAGACCTCGCTTGTCCTCAAGCGGAAACCAAAATCGATAATCATGTCCACATGTTTAGAGATAGAGGTGTCGATAAAATAAAATACGGACATGAGGGCATCATGATCATTTTTAGAACAACAACATATATTGTTATATAATTTCTTATGCTAAAGTAATAATTTGTTCACAAGGTAAAGTATGAATCAAGAACTTTATTGAAAACCAACAAACTATGATCTTGGTCATTGAAACAATTGCAATTTATCATAACATCAGAAAGAGTCAATGTAAGAGCTTTCATATAGCAAGTTTCATATAATCAACCATCTTTTAGTCTTTCATAATTCTAACACTCACGTGATACTTATGAGATCAAAGTTTCAATCGAACACAGAGAAAGACAGGGGCTTATAACTTCGCCTCCCAACCTTTTACCTCAAGGGTAACATCAACAATAATAGTTTATGAATATTTACATCCAAGTGGATATATATATCTGGATCTTCCCCCAACATATAGTGCTTGCCAAAAAGAAAAAGTATAAAAAGAAGAGGTGACTAACACCATGACTCTTGTATAAGGGTAGAAGGTAAATAAAAGATAGGCCCTTTGCAGAGGGAAGCAAAGGTTGTCATGCGCTTTTATGGTTGGATGCACAAAATCTTAATGCAAAAGAATTTCACTTTATATTGCCGCTTGTGATAAAGAACTTTATTATGCAGTCCATTGCTTTTATTTCTTACATATCACAAGTTCGTATAAAGCTTATTTTCCTCACACTAAAAGATCATACATATTTAGAGAGCAATTTTTATTGCTTGCACCAATGACAACTTACTTGAAGGATCTTACTCAATCCATAGGTAGGTATGGTGGACTCTCATGGCAAAACTGGGTTGAGGGATTTTGGATGCACAAGTAGTATCTCTACTTGGTGCAAAAGATTTTACTAGCATAGGATTAGAAGCAAGCTCAACATGTTGGAGGATCCATGACAATATAACTTCTATTCGAATATAAAGAAACATAACCCATTATGTTGTCTTCCTTGTCCAACATCAACCTTTTAGCATATAATATTTTAATGAGTGCTCACAATCACAAAAGATGTCCAAGATAGTGTATTTATGTGTGAGACCTCTCTTTCTTTATTACTTCCTATTAATTGCAACAATGACCAAAACTATGTTTGTCAACTCCCAACAAATTTCATGCAACATATTTCTTATATGTGAAGTCATCACTTCCCATAAGATCATTATATAATCTTTTTATTTCTTTTATTCTTTATTTGTTTTACACAAGATCATAGCAAGAAAGCAAAGCCCTCAACTCAAAACTAATCTTTATTATATAACTCGCGGACTTGATTACATAGAGGGAACACGAGGCAAAACTCAAAGCTAGATCATACTAAAAACTTTATTCTACTAAACCAAGATATAACCAAAAGGATCAAACTAAGAAAAATGATAAAGGTAAAGGTGTGATGGTGATACGATACCGGGGCACCTCCCCCAAGCTTGGCACTAGCCAAGGGGAGTGCCCATACCCATGTACTTAGGTCTCTTTCTTCAAAGGTGGTGATGGTGGAGTTGATGTATTCTTCTTTTCCAGCTTGCATCTGAGGCTATAATTTTCCTCCCTTAGATCATCATTCTCGAGCTTGAGTCTCAATATCTTTTTGCATAATGCCACCATGCTGTCTTGCAGAAAACATGGTGGGATAGATTGGACCTTTGGAAGGCTTGACCTCTTGAATTCCACGTGCATATCGCCAGGTTGAGGTAGCGAATCTTCATCTTCGTCGAAGCTATCGTTCCTTGTTCTCTCCATGTCGGAGTCTTCCTCCTCCTCCATAGTCCAGCCGTAATGCTCCACCTCCCCATAGGCCTTGGGGTTTGCGATGTAATCAGTGACATAGCTCTCTCCCTCCGAATCTTGAGACGACATATTTTCAGATCTGCCAGGAAAACAGCACAAACAAGAACAGAGGATATTGCTGTGGTACGGTGGTCAAAACCTTCGGGAGATTATATAATGAATTTTTACCGACCAAAAGGAGTGTACTACAAGAAAACAGAGTCCGGAGGGCACACGAGGTGGCCACAAGCCTGTGAGGCGCGCCCAGGGGGTAGGGCGCGCCCCCAAGGCTTGTCGCCTCCTCATGCACTTTTCAGACTACTTTTTATTTTCCTATTTTTTTAAATATTCCAAAATGGAGTAAAATTGCCTTTGGGAAAGTTTTGGAGTCGGTTTACTTACCGTATCACATACCTATTCCTTTTCGGAGTCTGGAGCGTTCTGGTAGATATCCCTTATGTACTCCTTCGGTGTTATCGTATTAATAATATGGGTTTCAACATTTATGGGAGTACCTGAGATATAATGTTTGATTCTTTGCCCATTTACCACCTTCGGGTTATTGCCCTCGGCGTTTTTGATCTTGATGGCACCGAAACGATAAACTTCCTCGATAATGTAAGGCCCTTCCCATTTAGAGAGAAGTTTCCGTGCAAAAAATCTTAAACGAGAATTGTATAGCAAGACATGGTCACCTACATTAAATTCATGCTTTTGTATCCTTTTATCATGCCATCTTTTAACTTTCTCTTTAAACAATTTAGCATTCTCATAGGCTTGGGTTCTCCATTCATCAAGTGAGCTAATGTCAAATAGCCTCTTCTCACCGGCAAGTTTGAAATCATAGTTGAGCTCTTTAATTGGCCAATAAGCTTTATGTTCTAGTTCAAGAGGTAAGTGACATGCTTTTCCATAAAACATTTTATATGGAGACATACCCATAGGGTTTTTATAAGCAGTTCTATAAGCGCATAGTGTATCATCAAGTTTCTTAGACCAATTCTTTCTAGATCTATTAACAGTCTTTTGCAAAATCAACTTTATTTCTCAGTTACTTAATTCTACTTGACCACTAGATTGAGGGTGATATGGAGATGCAATTCTATGGTTAACATCATACTTAGCAAGCACTTTACGGAAAGCACCATGAATAAAGTGTGAACCACCAACAGTCATTAAATATCTAGGGACTCCAAACCTCGGGAAATAGCTTCTTTAAGCATTTTAATGGAGGTGTTATGATCAGCACTACTAGTTGGAATAGCTTCTACCCACTTAGTAACATAATCAACAGCAACCAAAATGTGTGTATACCCATTAGAGGAAGGAAAATGTCCCATATAATCAAATCCCCAAACATCAAATGGTTCACTAACAAGTGAATAATTCATAGGCATTTCCTTACGTCTACTAATATTACCAATTCTTTGACATTCATCACAAGACAAGAAAAACTTACGAGCATCCTTGAAAAGAGTAGGCCAATAAAAACCTGATTGTAATACCTTATGTGCAGTTCTATCACCAGCATGGTGTCCTCCGTAGGCCTCGGAGTGACACTTGCGTAGGATCTGTTCCTATTCATGCTCAGGTACACAACGTCTAATAACACTATCTACTCCTTCTTTATAAAGGTGTGGGTCATCCCAGAAATAATGTCTTAAATCATAGAAAAACTTTTTCTTTTGTTGGTATGTGAAATTAGGTGGTATAAATTTAGCAACCATATAATTAGCATAGTCAGCATACCAAGGAGTACTACGAGAAGCATTTACGACAGCTAATTGTTCATCAGGAAAGCTATCATCAATAGGTAGTGGGTCATCAAGAATATTTTCTAACCTAGACAAGTTGTCTACTACAGGGTTCTCAGCTCCTTTTCTATCAATAATATGTAAATCAAATTCTTGCAACAAGAGAACCCATCTAATAAGTCTAGGTTTAGCATCTTTCTTTTCCATAAGATATTTAATAGCAGCATGATCGGTGTGAACAGTTACTTTGGAATCAACAATATAAGATCTGAACTTGTCACAAGCAAATACAACTACTAAAAGTTTTTTTTCAGTAGTAGCATAATTTCTTTGAGCACTGTCTGGAGTTTTACAAGCATAATGGATAACATTTAATTTCTTATCAACTCTTTGTCCTAGAACAGCACCAACAGCATAATCACTAGCGTCACACATAATTTCAAAGGGTAGGTTCCAATCAGGTGGTTGAACAATAGGTGCAGAAATAAAGGCTTTCTTAAGTATTTCAAATGCTTCTACACAATCATCATAAAAAACAAATGGAACATCTTTTTGCAAGAGATTAGTAAGAGGGCTAGAAATTTTAGAGAAGTCTTTAATAAATCTCCTATAGAAACTAGCATGGCCAAGGATACTTCTTATACCTTTGATATTTTAGGACAAGGCATTTTTTCAATAGCATCAACTTTAGCTTTATCAACTTCAATACCTCTTTCGGAGATTTTATGCCCCAAGACAATACCTTCATTAACCATAAAGTGGCACTTCCCCCAATTCAAGACAAGATTAGTTTCTTCACATCTCTGCAAAACTCGATCAAGGTTGCTTAAGCAATCATCAAAAGAAGTTCCGTAAATGAAGAAATCATCCATGAAAACCTCAACAATCTTTTCACAAAAGTCAGAGAATATAGCAGTCATACATCTTTGAAAGGTAGCAGGTGCATTGCATAAACCAAAAGGCATACGTCTATAAGCAAAGGTGCCGAAAGGGCAAGTAAAAGTAGTTTTTTCTTGATCCTCTTGTGACACACGTATTTGGGAAAAACCAGAATAACCATCTAGAAAGCAAAAGTGTGTATGTTTTGATAGTCTTTCCAGCATTTGATCAATAAAAGGTAGGGGATAATGATCTTTTCTAGTAGCTTTGTTTAATTTTCTAAAATCAATTACCATCCTATAACCTGTGACAATTCTTTGCGAAATCAATTCATTTTTATCATTAGGAACAACGGTAATACCTCCCTTCTTAGGGACACAATGAACAGGACTTACCCATCTACTATCAGCAATAGGATATATTATACCTGCTTCCAGAAGCTTTAGTATCTCATTCCTTACCACTTCTTTCATTTTTGGATTCAAACGTCATTGATGATCAACAACTGGTTTAGCATTAGGTTCCATATTAATTTTGTGCTGACATAGAGTGGGACTAATGCCCTTAAGATTGTCAAGAGTATATCCAATAGCTGCATGGTGCTTCCTCATAGTTTTCAATAATTTCTTTTCTTCATGCTCTGAAAGGTTAGCACTAATAATAGCAGGATATATCTTTTTCTCATTGAGATAAGCATATTTCAGAGTATCAGATAATTTCTTAAGCTCAAACACAGGATCACTCTTGGGTGGTAGAGGATCTCCAAGAGTCTCGACAGGTAAATTGTGTTTCAAAACAGGCATTTGTTTAAAGAAAATCTCGTCTAATTCCTTTCTTTCATTCATGAACGTATCATTTTCATGGTCTAGCAAATATTGTTCTAAAGGATCAGTAGGAGGTACGACAATAGAAGCAAGACCAATAATTTCATCTTTACTGGGCAATTCTTTATCATGGGGTTGTCTATGAAATTTGGAGAAATTAAACTCATGAGACACATCCTCGAAACTTACACTAACAACTTCTTTCTCACAATCTATTTTAGCATTAACAGTGTTCAAGAAAGGTCTACCAAATATAATGGGACAAAAATCATCTTGTGGAGAACCAAGAACTAGAAAATCAGTAGGGTATTTTATTTTCCCACACAAGACTTCAACATCTCTAACAATCCCAATTGGTGAGATAGTATCTCTATTAGAAGCTTAATAGTAACATCATTATCCTCTATTTCAACAGGTGCAATATCATTCATAATCTCTTTGTATAAAGTAAAAGGAATTGCACTCACACTAGCACCCAAATCACATAAGCCATGATAACAATGATCTCCTATTTTAACAGAAACAACAGGCATACCAACAATAGGTCTGTGTTTATCTTTATCATCGGGTTTAGCAATTCTAGCAGCTTCATCACAGAAATAAATAACATGCCCATCAATATTATCGACCAAGAGATCTTTAACCATAGCAATACTAGGTTCAACTTTAATTTGTTTAGGGGGTGTAGGTGTTCTAATATAACTCTTACGAACCACAACTGAAGCTTTAGCATGTTCTTTTATCCTAACAAGTAAAGGTGGTTTCTCAATATAAGCAGTAGGAATAACAGGATCAACATTATAAGTAATAGTTTCCTCTTCAGCTTTAATAGGTTCTACCATTTTTACTTCAATGGGAGGATGATATTTAAACCACTTCTCCTTAGGGAGATCAACATGAGTAGCAAATGATTCACAGAAAGAAGCTACTATCTCAGAGTCAAGTCCATATTTAGTGCTAAATTCATGAAAAGCATCGGTATCCGTAAAAGATTTAACACAATCAAACTTAAGGTTTATACCTGACTCCTTACCTTCGTCGAGCTCCCAATCTTTGGAGTTGCATTTAATTCTTTCCAAAAGATCCCATTTGAATTCAATAGTTTTCTTCGTAAAAGAGCCAGTACAAGAAGTATCGAGCATGGATTGATCATCACGAGAAAGCCGAGCATAAAAATTCTGATAATAATTTCTCTTGAGAGCTCATGATTGGGGCATGAATATAACATTGAATTAAGCCTCCCCCAAGCTTGAGCGATACTTTCTCCTTCACGAGGCCAAAAATTATATATATAATTCCGATCACGATGAACCAGATGCATAGGATAAAACTTCTGATGAAATTCCAATTTCAATCGGTTGTAATTCCAAGTCCCAATATCATCGCATAGCCTGTACCATGTCAATGCCTTATCCTTCAAAGATAAAGGGAAGACCTTCTTCTTGACTTCATCCTCGGGCAAACCTGCAAGCTTAAATAATCCACAAACTTCATCCACATAGATTAGGTGCATATCAGGATGTAATGTTCCATCTCTTGCATAAGGATTAGCTAGCAGTTTCTCTATCATACCCGAAGGAATTTCATAATAAATATGTTCAGTAGGTGCAGTAGGTTGAGGGGAAAATCTTTGCTCTTCCGGTCGGGGTGAAGATACCCCGAACAAACCCCTCAAAGGATGATTTTCCATAGTGACAAGTGACAGTAAATTTCAGCACGTAATATAAATGTTTCCTTACCAAATTCCGCTTACCAAAGGCGCTTCACTCCCCGGCAACGGTGCCAGAAAAGAGTCTTGATGACCCACAAGTATAGGGGATCTATCATAGTCCTTTCGATAAGTAAGAGTGTCGAACCCAACGAGGAGCAGAAGGAAATGACAAGCGGTTTTCAGCAAGGTATTCGCTGCAAGCACTGAAATTATCGGTAACAGATAGTTTTGTGATAAGATAATTCATAATGGGTGACAAGTAACAAATGTAACAAAGGTGCATAAAGGTGACCCAATCCTTTTTGTAGCAAAGGATAAGCCTGGAAGAACTCTTATATAAAGCAAAGCGCTCCCAAGGACACATGGGAATTGTTGTCAAGTTAGTTTTCATCATGCTCATATGATTTGCGTTCGTTACTTTGATAATTTGATATGTGGGTGGACCGGTGCTTGGGTGCTATCCTTACTTGGAAAAGCCTCCCACTTATGATTAACCCCTCTCGCAAGCATCCGCAACTATGAAAGAAGATTAAGATAAATCAAACCATAGCATGAAACATGTGGATCCAAATCAGCCCCTTATGAAGCAACGCATAAACTAGGGTTTAAGCTTCTGTCACTCTAGCAACTCATCATCTACTTACTACTTCCCAATGCCTTCCCCTAGGCCCAAATCATGGTGAAGTGTCATGTAGTCAACGTTCACATAACACCACTAGAGGAAAGACAACATACATCTCATCAAAATATCGAATGAATACCAAATTCACATGATTACTTATAACAAGACTTCTCCCATGTCCTCAGGAACAAACGTAACTACTCACAAAGCATATTCATGTTCAAGATCATAGGGGTATTTAATGTCATTAAGGATCTAAACGTATGATCTTCCACCGAATAAACCAACTAGCATCAACTACGAGGAGTAATCAACACTACTAGCAACCCACAGGTACCAATCTGAGGTTTTGAGACAATGATTGAATACAAGAGATGAACTAGGGTTTGAGAGGAGATGGTGCTGGTGAAGATTTTGATGGAGATTGACCCCCTCTCGATGAGAGGATTGTTGGTGATGACGATGGCTTCGATTCCCCCCCCCCCCCGGAGGGAAGCTTCCCCGGCAGGACAGCTCCGCCAGAGCCCTTGATTGCTTCGGCCCAGGTTCCGCCTCGAGACGGCGGCGCTTCGTCCCGAAAGCTTCCTTATGATTTTTTTCTAGGTAAAAACCCTTCATATAGCAGAAGATGGACACCAGAGACCTGCTAGGGGGCCCACAAGCCCTAGGGGCGCGCCCAGGGGGGTAGGGCGCGCCCCCCAGGCTTGTGGCCACCTGGTGGGTCCCCTCTAGTATTTTCTTCACCCAATAATTCTTATATATTCCGAAATAACTCTCCGTAAATTTTCAGGACTTTTGGAGTTGTGCAGAGTAGGTCTCTCAGATTTGCTCCTTTCCTGTCCAGAATTCCAGCTGTCGGCATTCTCCCTCTTCATATAAATCTTGTAAAATAAGAGAGAAAAGGCATAAGTATTGTACCATAATGTGTAATAATAGCCCATAATGCAATAAATATCAACATAAAAGCATGAGGCAAAATGGACGTATCAATGAGTTCCGGCAGCACGATGATGTGGTGATGGTGGTGGTGAAAACTATTTCCACAGGGTTTCGCCAAGCACAACGGTTTAGAGCGGAGGACAAACTAGAGGCAGAGGGGGCGTCGCACACGGCTTGGGGATTCGTGGTGTGTGGTGCCCGCTCCCCTCCTCTCATATATAGGTGGAAGGGGAGGGAAGGCAGCCCTAGGCGTGCCCCAAGGGGGCCGGCGGCTGCCCTACGGCGTCTGCCCTAGGTGCGCCCCCTTCCTTCTTTGGCACATGGGAGGAAGGAAAGGCCTTCCCCTTCCTTCTTCCTTGTGAGAAGAAAGGCAGGAGGGGGCTAGCCCCTCCCCTCTTCCTTTCCTAGGGCTGGCAGCCAGGAGGTGGGTGCGCCAGCCCCCTTGTGGGCTGGTGTGCTCCCTCCTTTTGGCCCTTCAGGCCCAACAACCCCACGTGGCCTCCCGGAACCCCTTCTGGTGATCCGATAATTATCCGGTGCTTTCCGAAACTCTTCCGGAGACCAAATACTATCATCCTATATATCAATCTTTACCTCCGAACCATTCCGGAGCTTCTCGTCATGTCCGTGATCTCATCTGGGACTCCGAACAACATTCGGTCACCAACATACATAACTCATATAGTACTATATTGGCAACGAATGTTAAGCGTGCGGACCCTACGGGTTCGAGAATGATGTAGACATGACCGAGACTCTTCTCCGGTCAATAACCAATAGCGGGACCTAGATGCCCATATTGGTTCCCACATATTCTACGAAGAGCTTTATCGGTCGAACCTTTATGACAACATACGTAGTTCCCTTTGTCTATCGGTATGTTATTTGCCCGAGATTCGATCGTCGGTATCTCCATACCTAGTTCAATATCGTTACCGGCAAGTCTCTTTACTCGTTCCTTAATACATCATCTTGTAACTAACTCCTTACTCACTTTGCTTGCAAGCTTCTTGTGATGTTGTATTACCGAGAGGGCCCAGAGATACCTCTCCATTATACAGAGTGACAAATCCCAATCTTGATTCACGCGAACTCAACAGACACCTTCGAAGATACCTGTAAAGCACCTTTATGATCACCCAGTTATGAAATGACGTTTGATAGCACACAAAGTATTCCTCCGGTATGTGGGAGTTGTATGGTCTCATGGTCGAAGGAATATGTATTTGACATTAAGAAAGCAGTAGCAATAAACTGAACCATCATATGCTAAGCTAACGGATGGGTCTTGTCCATCACATCATTCTCCTAATGATGTGATCCCGTTGTCAAATGACAACTCATGTCTATGGTTAGGAAACCTTAACCATCTTTTGATCAATGAGCTAGTCTAGTAGAGGCTTACTAGGGACTTGGTATTTGCTTATGTATTCACACATGTATTTAAGTTTCCGATCAATAAAATTATAGCATGAATAATAAACCTTTATCATGATTAAGGAAATATAATAATAACCACTTTATTATTGCCTCTAGGGCATATTTCCAATAGTCTCCCACTTGCACTAGAGTCAATAATTGAGATTACATAGTAATGAATCTAACACCCATGGAGTCTTGGTGCTGATCATGTTTTGCCCGCGGAAGAGGTTTAGTCAACGGGTCTGCCACATTCAGATCCGTATGTATTTTACAAATTTCTATGTCTCCATCCTTGACTTTTCATGAATGGAGTTGAAGCGTCGCTTGATGTGTTTGGTTCTCTTGTGAAACCTGGACTCTTTGGCTAAGGCAATTGCTCCAGTGTTGTCACAAAAGATTGTCATTGGACCCGATGCACTAGGTATTACACCCAGATCGGATATGAACTCCTTCATCCAGACTCCTTCATGCGCTGCTTCCAAAGCAGCTATGTACTCAGCTTCACATGTAGATCCCGCCATGACGCGCTGCTTAGGACTGCACCAACTGACAGCTCCACCATTCAATATAAATACGTATCCCGTTTGCGACTTAGAGTCATCCGGATCTGTGTCGAAGCTAGCATCGACGTAACCTTTTACGACGAGCTCTTCGTCACCTCCATAAATGAGAAACATATCCTTCATCCTTTTTAGGTACTTCAGGATATTCTTGACTGCTGTCCAGTGATCCACTCATGGATTACTTTGGTACCTCCCTGCCAAACTTATGGCAAGGCACACATCAGGTCTGGTACACAGCATGGCATACATTGTAGAACCTATGGCTGATGCATAGGGAATGACTTTCATTCTCTCTCTATCTTCTGCCGTGGTCGGACTTTGAGTCTGACTCAATTTCACACCTTGCAACACAGGAAAGAACCCCTTCTTTGACTGGTCCATTTTGAACTTCTTCAGAACTTTGTCAAGGGATGTGCTTTATGAAAGTCCTATTAAGCGTCTCGATCTATCCCTATAGATCTTGATGCCCAATACATAAGCAGCTTCACCGAGGTCTTTCATTGAAAAATTCTTTTTCAAATATCCTTTTATGCTATCTAGAAATTCTATATCATTTCCAATCAGCAATATGTCATCCACATATAATATCAGAAATGCTACAGAGGTCCCACTCACTTTCTTGTAAATACAGGCTTCTCTGTAAGTCTGTATAAAACCAAATGCTTTGATCACCTCATCAAAGCGTATATTCCAACTCCGAGATGCTTGCACCAGTCCATAGATGGATCGCTGGCACCTGCACACTTTGTTAGCACCTTTAGGATTGACAAAACCTTCTGTTTGCATCATATACAACTCTTCTTTAAGAAACCCATTAAGGAATGCAGTTTTGACGTCCATTTGCCAGATTTTATAATCATAAAATGCGCCAATTGCTAACATGATTCTGACAGACTTAAGCATCGCTACGAGTGAGAAAGTCTCATCGTAGTCAATCCCTTGAACTTGTCAAAAACCTTTTGTGACAAGTCGAGCTTTGCAGACAGTGATATTACCATCAGCATCCGTCTTCCTCTTGAAGATCCATTTATTTTCAATGGCTTGCTGATCATCGGGCAAGTCCACCAAAGTCCACACTTTGTTCTCATACATGGATCCTATCTCAGATTTCATGGCCTCAAGCCATTTGTCGGAATCTGGGCTCATAGCTTATTCATAGTTTGTAGGTTCGCCGTTGTCTAATAACATGACTTCCAGGATAGGATTACCGTACTACTCTGGTGCGGTATGTGTTCTAGTCGACCTACGAGGTTTAGTAGCAACTTGATCTAAAGTTTCATGATCATTATCATTAGCTTCTTCTCTAGTTGGTGTAGGCATCACGGGAATGGTTCTCTGATGTGCTACTTTCCAATTCGAGAGAAGGTACAATTACCTCATCGAGTTCTACTTTCCTCCCACTCACTTCTTTCGAGAAAAACTCCTTCTCTAGAAATGACCCATTCTTAGCAACAAAGATCTTGCCTTCGGATATGTGGTAGAAGGTATACCCAATAGTTTCTTTAGGGTATCCTATGAAGACACACTTCTCTGCTTTGGGTTCTAGCTTATCAGGCTGAAGCCTTTTGACATAAGCATCACATCCCCAAACTTTAAGAAATGATAGCTTAGGTTTCTTGCCAAACCATAGTTCATACGGTGTCGTCTCAACAGATTTAGATGGTGCCCTATTTAACATGAATGCGGCTGTCTCTAATGCATAACCCCAAAATGATAAAGGAAAATTGATAAGAGACATCATAGAATGCACCATATCTAATAAAGTACGGTTACAATGTTCGAACACACCATTACGCTGTGGTGTTCCAGGTGGCGTGAGTTGTGAAACAATTCCACATTGTCTTAAATGAAGGCCAAAATCGTAACTCAAATATTCACGTCCGTGATCAGATTGTAGAAACTTTATTTTTCTTGTTAAAATGATTCTCCACTTCACTCTGAAATTCGTTGAACTTTTCAAATGTTTCATACTTGTGTTTCATCAAGTAGATATACCCATACCTACTCAAATCATCTGTGAAGGTTAGAAAAGAACGATACCCGCCGTGTGCTTCAACACTCATCGGACCGCATACATCGATATGTATTATTTCCAATAAGTCATTAGCTCGCTCCATTATTCCGGAGAATGGAGTTTTAGTCATCTTACCCATGAGGCATGGTTCGCAAGTATCAAATGATTCATAATAAAGTGATTCAAAAAGTCCATCCGCGTGGAGTTTCTTCATGCGCTTTACACCAATATGACCTAAACGGTAGTGCCACAAGTATGTTGCACTATCATTATCAACTTTGCATCTTTTGGCATCAATATTATGAATATGTGTATCACTACGATCGAGATTCAACCAGAATAGACCATTCACTAAGGGTGCATGACCATAAAAGATATTACTCATATAAATAGAACAACCATTATTCTCTGTTTTAAATGAATAACCATCTCGCAATAAACAAGATCCTAATATAATGTTCATGCTCAACGCTGGCACCAAATAACAATTATTGAGGTCTAAAACTAATCCTGAAGGTAGATGTAGAGGTAGCGTGCCAACGGCGATCACATCAACCTTGGAACCATTTCCGACGCGCATCGTCACCTCGTCCTGAGCCAATCTTTGTTTATTCTGCAACTCCTATTTTGAGTTACAAATATGAGCAACCGAACCAGTATCAAATACCCAGGCGCTACAACGAGCATTAGTAAGGAACACATCAATAACATGTATATCAAATATACCTTTGTTCACTTTGCCATCCTTCTTATCTGCCAAGTACTTGGGGCAGTTCCGCTTCGAGTGACCATTTCCTTTGTAGTAGAAGCACTCAGTTTCAGGCTTGGGTCCATCTTTGGGCTTCTTCACGGGAGCGGCAACTTGCTTGCCATTCTTCTTAAAGTTCCCTTTCTTTCCCTTGCCCTTTTTCTTAAAACTGGTGGTCTTGTTAACCATCAACTCTTGATGCTCTTTCTTGATTTCTACCTCCATCGATTTCAGCATCACGAACAGCTCGGGAATCGTTTTCGTCATCCCTTGCATATTATAGTTCATCACGAAGCCTTTGTAGCTTGGTGGTAGTGACTGAAGAACTCTATCAATGACACTCTCAATTGGAAGATCAATTCCCAGCCGAGTCAAGTGGTTGTGGTACCCAGACATTCTGAGTATGTGTTCACGGACATAACTGTTCTCCTCCATCTTACAGCTAAAGAACTTGTTGGAGTCTTCATATCTCTCAACCCGGGCGTTAGCTTGAAATATCAACTTCAGCTATTGGAACATCTCATATGCTCCGTGGCGTTCAAAACGCTTTTGAAGTCCCGGTTCCAAGCTGTAAAGCATGGCACACTGGACTATCGAGTAGTCATCAGATCGAGCCTGCCAGACGTTCAGAACGTCTGCATCAGCTCCTGCAGCAGGTCTGTCACCTAGGAGTGCATCAAGGACATAATTCTTCTGCGTAGCAATGAGGATAATCCTCAAGTTACAGACCCAGTCCGTATAGTTGCTACCATCATTTTTCAACTTAGCTTTCTCTAGGAATGCATTAAAATTCAAGGGAACGGTAGCACGGGCCATTGATCTACAACATAGATTTTGCAAAAACTATCAGGACTAAGTTCATGATAAATTTTAGTTCAAATAATCAAATTACTAATGAACTCCCACTTAAATCAACATCCCTCAAGTTGTCTAAGTGATACATGATCCAAATCAGCTAACCCATGTCTGATCATCATGTGTGATGGGGTAGTCTTCAATGGTGAATATCTCCATGTTGATCATATCTACTATATGACTCACGTTCGACCTTTCGGTCTCTAGTGTTCCGAGACCATGT
This sequence comes from Thinopyrum elongatum, assembly GCA_011799875.1. Lineage (NCBI taxonomy): Eukaryota > Viridiplantae > Streptophyta > Magnoliopsida > Poales > Poaceae > Thinopyrum > Thinopyrum elongatum. Next base: position 320,361,550 of record CM022299.1, on the reverse strand, counting down.
CTGTATGTGCTAGGCTCATCAAGTTTAACCCAAGTATTATGCATGTGCAAAACTGGCTTATACCCGTTGTATGTGAACGTAGAGTCTATCACACCTGATCATAACGAGGTGCTTCGAAACGACGAACTTTAGCAACGGTGCATACTCAGGGAGAACACTTTTATCTTGAAATTAAGTGAAGGGATCATCTTATAATGCTACCATCGTTCTAAGCAAACACTACAAAAAAAAGACACATCCGTGACATTTTGGCCCGGACGAAAAGTTTTTCTGTCATGCTTATGACACTTCTATGATGATAATTGTGACAAAAACACGTATCATCATAGATGTAGTGGGCTCCTACTTCTATGAAAAAAAATCATGACAGAAAATGGGCTTTTCGTCCTGGGCGGGCCCGGGACGCACCTGCATGACAATCTTTGGGCCGTCCATGACATAAAAAATCATGGTAGAAGTGAGGGCGAGGAAATTTTCTCGGAGTTCCCGGTCATGGTGGGTGGTCGAGGCCGAGCGATGCAATGTGGTTTGCGCGTTTCTCTCGTAGGCACGCGCGTGTGCAAGGCATTCGCTAACTAAACCCGAGCATGATCGAGAGGCATTCGCTTATTGAACTCGAGCGATCGATCTCGCCCTCGCACCACCTCTAGCCACTGAAGCCGATCGATCCTTCGCTGCCTAACTGAACCCGAGCGATTCCTTCGCTGCCTAACTGAACCCGATTGATCCTTCTCGCTGCTTACTAAAGCTGAAGGCACCCATACGTGCAAGACATAGCCGGTTGGGTTGCCTCTCGATGAACAGTGCCCGTTGCTGCCTCGCACGCGATACATGTAGACACGAGTCGAGACGCATCGATTGATCGAGCCGGTTGGTTGGCTGTGGATGAACAGTTCTTGAAGGGGGTTGGATGAATAGGACCTCGAGGAGGCCGCCACAGCCCAGCCAGTTGGGGGTGGATGAACAGGACCTTGTGGAGGGCTGGAAGAACAGTAGCCGGTGGAGGCTGGAGGAGGTCGACGGTGGATGAACAGTAGCCCATGGAGGCTGGAGCGAGGCAGTAGACGGTGATGAACAGTAGCCCCCGGGAGTCCCGTTTTGCAGTACGCCACACCTCTCCCGATGAACAGGAGCCCGTTTTGACCGTAGGCGCTCGAAGAGTAGTCTGTTTCCTCCGTTTTGCGGTACACCACACCCCTCCTGATCAACAGGACCCTGACCGTAGGAGGTCGAAGATAACTCTGTTTCGTCTGTTTTGCGGTACGCCAGACCCTGAGCCGATGAATAGGACCCCATTTCGACCATAGGCGGTCGAACAGAAGGCTGTTTCCTCTGTTTTGCGGTACGCCAAACCCCTCCCGATGAGCAGGACCCCATTTCGGTTGTTCCGTCCTAGCCGGTTGGCTCCCGATCGATGAATAGGACATGTTCCGACCCAGTCGGTTGCCTCCCGATGAACACGGCGCCGTTTCTCCGTTCCGACCCAGCCGGTTGGCTGCTAATGAACAGGACGCAGTTGCTGTACGCGCTCGAGACCCCGCCCGTTTGTATGTACGTGGCCGTATTTTTTGCCGTGTGGCTGTAGGTACGCGTACACAATTTAGACGGGACTGCCTGAACTGCTACGTCGGGGCTCTAATATGACACGTGCCGCTACTTACTCGGCCATGGTTCATCCTTGCAGGGAGACCGATCAACCAGTATATACGTACACGTTCACGACCAGATAGACAACAGTACATACGGTTCGACCGGGTGGGTCCTAGCTGTCAGGGAGGATAAGGAGGCACTCCCTTGCGTGCGAAGATATATGTGGTGGATCCCAGCTGTCAGGGGGGTGGAATCATTTTTTTGCGCATAATAAGGAGGCACTTCCTTGCGTGAGAAGATGTAGCTGGTGGGTCCAGCTGTCAGCCTCACCGTGTACAGTCGTCTTCTGATGGCTGTCGTTCGTTGACAATGTTGACCATGCCGTGCCGAGAGCACCAAGGCGGTGGACGACGGCGAGGCCTGCTAAGGGAACAATGCAGAGCCGTGGAAGATGATGCAGTGGATGCCCACGCGGAGGGGAGTACGGGGGTTCACTGGTTCCGCTGCGGTGTGAGGCTGCCATTGCCGGAGAATAACACGGGGTGTGGGTGAGTAGAGGGAAGGCCTGGCCGAAGGTGGGATTAGGGTGGGGCGATGAGGCCTGCGCAGCAGCACTGCCGCACACGGGAGGCAGGAGCAGGCGGTCCCGTCGGCGCTGGTTTGGGCGGCTGGAGCAAGAAGATCAGAGGTTGAAGAAGCAGCACAGCTGTTGGATTAACATCCAATGGTCCAGCTGCTAGAATAATTTGTTGACTAAGTTGACAAAGCCCTGCATATGTGTCAGCTTAGTAGGCCCACAAGTCAGCCACCAAATCCGCCAGGTCCCAGCTGTCATCGGGAGGAATAGTTTTTTCACATAATAAGGAGGCACTTCCTTCCGTGCGAAGATTTTGTCGATGGGTCCCAGCTGTTAGCAGGAGCAATCATTTTTTTCACGTAATAAGGAGGCACTTGCTTGTGTGGGTCCCTACTGTCAACCTATCCACTTACATCCCTCTTTCGATGGCTGTCGTTTGTTGACCATGTTGACCACGCCACGCCGAGAGCACCAACGCGGTGGAAGACGGCGAGGCCCAGGAAGGGAATGACCCGGAGCCGGCGAAGCCACAACAATGGATGCCCATGCTAAGGGGAGTACAAGGGCTGACTGGTCGGTTGCGGGGTGAGGCTGTCATCGCCAGAAAATAACAGGAGGTGCGAGTGGGTAGAGGGATGGCCTGGCCAGCGGTGGGAGTAGGGTGGGCTAGTGAGGACTGCGCGGTAGCACAGCCGGCCACGGAAGGAGGGAGCAGGCAGTCCCGCCGGCGCTGGTTTGGGCGGCTGGAGCAGGAAGATCAGAGATTGAAGAAGCACGACGGCGGTTGGATCAACATCCAACAGTCACTGCTCTGTGTTGACTAAGTTGACAAAGCGTAAAAAAAATTTAGGACAGTGTCATCGTCAACCTAGTAGGCCCACAAGTCAGCCTGCAAATCTGTGGAAAACAGCATACAACCCATTTGCCATCATTTTTAATAATTTACAGCCCATTTGCTAATTCTTAAGGATATCTTGAAGCCCATATTATTTTTGTTAGCATTATAGGCCATATTGTGGGGTCCGAACTCTTTTAATCACGAAATTTCGAGTCACTTTAAAAATAATTATAAAAATAATTTTATTTCAAATTAAAATACAATGAAATTTTCCCCGCAAAAAAATGAAATTTAAAATCTTGAAATCCTGAAAAAACAAAATTTGAATCTAGTTGCTGGTTTTCTGTGTTTTTAAATTTTACAGCCCATTTCTTACTACTTATAGCCCATTTTCTAGGGAAGCCGAATACATCCCTCCTCGTCTTTAAAGATTTGTAGCCCAGCAGGGCTGAGATAAGCAAGTAGGCCTGGGTTGGGTATTGTCCAAAAAAATAGAACTGGACTAGCCATTTTCAGAAAGAAAAAAGATATCAACTAGGCTCGTCATGTGCTTAAATAAAAGCCTGGGCTAGATGGGCAACAGCCCCCGCACAACGTAGTTGATACCCTGCTCCGTCTCTACAACTAGGCGAACTGCTGGGTCCCTATTGTTACAATATTTCTCTCTTTAATAAAGGAAATGGCAAGTCATTTGCCTTGTTTCAAAGAAAACATGACAGTCACAGCCGAGTTGAAAAGGGCAACAACATCTAACTCAAGCTTACAAACGGTACAAAAGTCCAAGGATTATTTATTCATGAGGTTTAGACAAAACCCAGACTGAACATGGCAATAACATCTAACCCAACCACTATTTTTAGCAGTCACAAACAAATGGATCGGTCTGATCCATAAAATCAACATCCTGTGCCAAAAAGTTTACTGGAATATGACCACAAGTTGTTGTAAATAGAAGCCAAGCGCGTTCAGAAGCCCAGTTGTCCACCTGAAACTTCTTTTTTTGCTGTTCAACATATCCATCCATGAGAAATTTCTTGTTGAAAAACTTAAGCCTCATTGACAATAGTAACCTCGCATTCAACAGGAAGAATGTGACCAAGCTTCTGTTTGCCTGGTTGGATGCATATCCTTCCATCGTTATTGTCCTCAAACGAATGTCATGAGAACTGAGAAAATCCCAGTGCTTATTACGCACCGATTGGTTATATGTTTTCCTCCATGTGTTAGTGCCTATGTAGAGATGAAGATTGAAAATAGTTAAGGTCTAAAAACAGATAGTGTCGAAAGAGCGACAGCTGAACGGTAATTGTAGTACAATATATATGGGCTTTTAATGTGCATGAAATAATCACCTTTATGTACAAATTCTCCAGACATGGAAAGCATCGCAACAAGCCAATAATTTTGTTCAGATCAATACTAAACATTCTGATATATAAGATCTTAACAGAATCCAGCACCATTGATAGGCTATCGATGGACGAACTCTTCATTGAGCATATAACATAATATTAGTATCCAAAGTGTATTCCAAGATGATATAAAACTTATGCGCACAAATGAAAAATGCAGCTCTTGATTACAAAAGTGTAGATGATAATATACAGTACCTGGATAAGTGTGGAGCCAAAGACCATGTCGTGATGTTTAAACAGATCACGAATTACACCCAAGGTCTCAAGTTTAGGCGCAGAGACGACAGTTATTTGCGAAGGTTTATAACAATTATCAAGGAGCAACCTTTGAAGTGAAGGGGCATCTTCGATGATGAGCTGTTGTCCTTCAAAGCAAATTCCAATGCTTTTAAGGTGAGGCGACTTTATTTGGAGAAAATGGATACGGATTTCTAATCCGAAAACAAGCAGCAAGTGCTCCAGGGCAGGGCAACCGGAGTGGATGATGTTGTGTAGTGAGGCTTTCGACAAATCAACGACCACAAGCGAAAGTCTTTTTAGCAGTGGGAGTCGAATCATTATTACCAGATTGTCTGGTAGATGGCATCGGGCTATGGTGAGTGTGTGGAGAGAGGAGGAAAACCACGAGATGGACAACGATGGTGTGGGCACAAATACATGGCGTTCGGGTCGCGGTATGTATTTTTCGTAGTAACGGTAGAACTCGAGCTGCTGCAGTTTTTTGAATTCAGTGGATGTCAGCCAGGCGTCCACCGAGCAGGATATGGACAGCAGGTAGCATGTCGGGATGCAGAGGCGTTGAACGGGGCCCTGGTGGGAGGAGATGATGGCTGTGAGGAGTTCAAATTCATGAAGGACAAATATCTGACGACAGTCGAGATTAAGAGGCGCGGTGCGCCAGAGAGTACACCACCGAGATGCGAGGACTTGTGTGTGGCAGCCATCCTTGGTGGGGAGAAGGGTGATGATCTCCCCAAGGATGGCATCCAGGAGATCACTGATGCGGTCCACCAAAGATTCTACGGGTTCCTCAGATCCGGGTGGGGGGGGGGGGGGGGGGTTGCCGCTTCTCCCCACATTACCGGGTGCGGGATCTACAATCGGCGTCGCTGCTGGCGGGAGCCTCATCTTCTTGGCGCTGCGGCCTGCCGACTCCATTTTCCTTGCGGGCATCGCGTTGAGCTCATGGATTTGAGCAGAGTGAGAGACGAGCCTAGTGGCAGTGCGAGTAGGGAAGAAGAAGGGCTGGGGTTTTCTGTAGGAGTGAGGAAGAAGGGGAACGTGCGTTTTCTGTATGACTGAGGAAGAAGGTGAGCTGGGGTTTTCTGTACGAGTGAGGAAGAAGGGGAGCGCGGGGAATTGGGGGGTGATGAAAGGGGGAGAGTCCAGCGGGATGCACGTTTTTTTCGGGAGCGCCCCAAATTCAAGAAATATGGGCTTTTCCTCGCAAAAAAAACTAATGGCCTTTAAGATGGATTGGCTTTTGTATCGGCCTGGTCGTCTGCCGTCGTGTTTCTCATCCTGGATGATCTTAACACTAGAGGCAGCCCATAAGAGACACTCTCCAGCTCTCCTAGCTTATTGCCCATTCAAAAGAAAAAAAGAGACGCCCTCCAGCTTATCGCTCCTCATCAGTAACCTTTTTCAACTTAAAAAAAATTTATGGCTCTTTCTCGGGCCCACTTGCCATCCACCAAATTAGAGGATGCAGAATTGCATGCAGACACTCACACTGGTTGTAGCGCGGCAAAATGAGGTGTCAAATGAGGTATCAACATTCACATTAAACTAAGCTTCAGAAGATACGGTATGCATACTAATATTCACAAGCACAAAAGTTCAGCATGTTTATGCATCTCAATGGTTCACCATACTATAACCAAGACAAAGCTGTGAGAAGGTGCAGAAATAAAGAAAAACGATCGATGCTTCTCTGAGCAAAGGGCCTCCCTGCGCACGCATTAATTTCCTGGGCATGCTTGTTTCTTCTCAATGTTGCGAGCACTTTGAGCATGTTGGCAACTCCACAACTAGCTGCTTGTTTGCTCCTCCACTACTCGCCGGCCAGGCCGTATTTGACTGGGGACTCTTTTATCTTGCGGTGACGTTGTGGCTGCACTGCTTGTTTGCTCCTCCACAAATGATAGGCTCGTTCCACACTACAATCAGCAAGTCAATGTAGAATAAGCTTATTTCATCTTTCATTGGTCATTGTACCTAGTTACGAATGTAGGAATACCTGGAGCACCATGAGGTTAGCTGACAGCAGGTAGATGCAGCCATATAATTTTGTGCGGTTCTACAAATGTTGAGGTTTGTGTCCCTTCCCCTTCGTATGAGTGTCGGTACAACAAACATTTACGTTTGTTACCCAGACTTATACACAGGCGTGTTGGCGTCAAATAGCTACACCAACATGCGAAGCAAGGCCAAGCTAGGGAAGCAGCTCTTAGTGAGATCAAAGGGCGGATCAAGAAGACCAAGACAAGACAAAAGAGCATCACCTTGAGAAGGCCTCCCTTGCCGGGCAGGAGAGCCTGGCCAGGTCGAGACCATCCCAGGGACAAATCCAAGATTTCCCCGGCAAGCTTGCCGGGTCCGCCAAGGGTGATTCTCCCCGCCAAGGCGCCACCGCTCCCCCGCTGAACCGCATTGCAACATAAATCACTTATCAGTGCGGTGTCGAGCCCCCAAGTGATTAAGTGGCTTCCACTAGGCACATGGCAGCCATTTGGAAGATAGATTACCTTCATATGACACCCGTTCAGAGGCGTGTCAAGCAGATAAGCAGAAGATGATTAAGCGGCACGGCAGGCTTGCCGGGCTACATCCTCAGCATGACACCTAGCAGTGCATTTAATGCACTTTGTCCGAACTGCCAGAGTTAGGTATGATAGCACTGTTAGCTATCTAATCATTAGATAAAGACTATTTTGCCACTGTGGTCACCCCTTAATCTGTAAAAGGAGGTCCAGGGCAACCTAGCAGCGGATTCGGACCCTGGCATACTTGTATGCGCGTAGCTGCTCTCCCCGAGGCCACCTTGCCGGGCTTGAGCGCTCCACGTTCATTGGGTCTCTCCATCAAATACACCAAAGCAGGAGTAGGGTTTTATGCCTCACAGCGGCTCGAACCTGGGTAAAAACCACCGGTGTCAACGTCGTCGTGGTGTTTCATGGCCTCTGCTCTTTGTGTAACATGACCTTCCCCTTGCCGAACCACAAGGGGCCGGTGGCCCCATAGGTGATCGTGTTCCACCACGACATCATTGGCACGCCAGGTAGGAGGAGGCGCTTGCGCGAACCTGAGGTTGTGAACAACGCGTCGATCGCCATCATCATCACCTTCATCCATGGCGCCCAAGAAGAAGCCCGACGCTGCAGCTCATCCTTCCACTTCAAAGGCCCCTTCGCACGCAGCCGCTGACGCCGTAGGCGCTGCGGCGGCGTTAGGAGAAGCAGGCAGCATAAGTGACATGACCAGCACAGACGGTGCTGTCGTTGTGTCCCCTGTGGTTGAATCTGGAGCAGAAGACACCGGGGAAGGGGGACATCAACAACATCCCGATGGCCATAACCCCTAGGTCGCGGGCGGGGAAAACGTTCAGTCTCCACCACCCCGCCGCACTAGCGGGCGTAGCCACAGCGACAATGCCCGCTCTGGCGCAAGCCGTGGTCCACCAGCAGCACCTGCCACAGGTGCGGCTACTGGGCACGTGCCTTGCCCGGAGCAAGGCAAGCAAAACAGAGCGCCGAACGGGATCGCTGATTCCCGAGCGCGCCCCACTCATCGCCCAACCGCCTTGGCGATCGGCTCGTGACGGAAAGAACACAGCGACGCCCCTGCTGGTGCTACCAGGAGTCGAGCGACGTCACGGTCTGCCTCATCATCAATGCCAAGCACAGCTTCGGAAGCCATGGCACGGGCCCAACTCCTGCTAAGATTTCCACCAGTAGCTGATCAAATGGATGAGTGGAGAGCCACCATTCAGAGTTTGATCGGCTTCACTGAGGCCGAAAAATCTCAGTAGGCAGAGCCATCGCAGTACCCGCGAACGACAACAGCAGCCCGGACTGCTGGCCGTGTTGAGGGGGCCATGCTGACAGTGCAGTCCGCTCCGCGGCAGCAAACCCAGAGGTAGCAACAAGAGCAACACGACCACGAGCCCGACGAAGCATCAATGGACTCGTCTGATCCACGAGCCCGTCGAGATCAGTGGCAGGTTCTGAAGGATCGGTGGAGGTAAGATGCACGCGTCACTATAGAATGGCGACGGGAGACCCACCGCCAATCCGACAGGCGCAACGACCCAGATGTCGATGAACCAGTGCCCAGTGACGACGGGTACTTACCTTTCGAGGTTGGGTGCCCTGCCTTCACTCGCGAGCTGCGGCAAGTCTGTTGGCCGTCTGCCCGCGTCTTCATGCCTAAGCTACCAGAGAAGTACGATGGAAAGCTGAACCCGGCAGAGTTCTTGAGCATTTACACAATTGCTGTTCAAGCCACAGAGGCAGGGATGAGAAGGTGTTCGCCAACTACTTCCCTTTGGCACTCAGGCCAAACGTGAGGTCGTGGCTGATGCACCTGCCAGAGAATTCCATTTCGTCATGGGCTGACTTGTGCAATGAATTTGTTGGCGCCTTCACGGGCGGCCATCAAGAACCAGGACGGCCCAGTGATTTGCATGTCCTTCCGTAGAAGGAAGGAGAGAGCTTGTGAAAGTATATGCAGAGATTCAGTCGAGTGCACCGCAACATTCCAGAGATACACCCGGCAGCTATGATTGCCGTGTTCCACTCGAACATGCGCAACATGAGGATCCGTTCCAAAATGAACGTCCGCTTGCCCAAGACTGTAAATGAGTTATACACCTTGGCGGATAAATGTGCTCGTGTGGAGGAAGGAAGGCGACTCCCCAGGGAGGAGGACGGCATTGAGGTTGATTCAGAGGATGATGACTAGGCCGCTAACCCGAAGAGGAAGAACCGAAAGCGCAACAAGAAGCTCAAGAAGAAGTCAGTACTGGCCGTTGAGGGTTCTGGCAACCCTAGTACCGGCAAGAAGGCCAAAACCGAAGCCCCCGGCAAGGAAGCTACCACGTGCGCTGATTGCCGGGAGGCTGCGGCAGCACAGAAAGCTGGGAAGTCCGAGGGGCCATACTGCAAAATCCACCGCACTAAGGGCCATGATCTCCAAGAGTGTCATCAAGTTGAGCAACTTGTCAAGAAGCAGAAGGCTGAGTATGAGAAGCATGATAAAGAAAGATACCAAGAAGGTGCTGGTGGGAAGAGCCATGGTGGCAGGGAAGGCCGCCGCGGCAAGGCCCCACAGCAGAAGGAAAAGCCTACTAGAGCCCGTGAAAAGAAAGAAGGAGATGATGACAGTGATGAAGGGGATGAAGAAGAAACTAGTGAGCAAGAATTCCAGAAATCAACTGAAGCCATGTGCATTGATGAAGGAGCGTCCTTGCACTCCTCTCACCGGCAGCTCAAATAGTGGGCACGTGAGGTCAATGCCGTGGAGCCAGCTGCAGACTCCCGGAAGCCGCTCAAATGGTCCCGCACGCCTATCATCTTTGATGAAGAGGATCACCCTGACCGCACCACCGCGGTAGGGTGTTTGCCGTTGTTGGTTTCACCGACAATCCGCAACCTCAAGGTCACAAAGATGCTAGTTGACGGTGGGGCTAGTTTGAATCTGATATCCCCCAAGGTGATCAGCAAACTACAGATATCTGAGGAAGAGCTCAAGATTACTGGCACGTTCCAAGGAGTCAACCCCGGCAGGAGCCGTCCTAAGGGGAATATTACACTGCCAGTAACGTTTGATGGAGAACTGAACTACTGGACCGAGAGGGTTGTGTTCGACTTTGTTGAACTTCCCTTACCGTACAATGGGATTCTTGGCCGTCCAGCTTTAGCAAAATTCATGGCAGCATCTCACTATGCCTACAACACTTTGAAGATGCCAGGGCCGATGGGCATCATTTCCATCCCATCAGACGAGAAGGATGTACTCATATGTGTAGATCAGATGTATCGGGATGCGGTAGCAGTTGAGGCTGCAGCAGCCACAGCTCCCGCCAAGGAAGCAAAGAAGGGAAAGAAGGCTAGCAGAGATGCCAGCAAAGAATCTGGGAAGTGCGCCTCTCCAGAGTGTGCTGCACCTGTTGATGACTTGCCGGAGAGTTCCACTAGTAAGAGGTCCAAGATTGCCTCACCTGCTGTGAAGGTCCTAGCAAGACAGGATGGCGCTGACGGTACATTCATCGTCAATGCCACCCTTGACGACAAATAGGAAAGCGTGCTCGTTGCCTTCCTGTGGGCGAATGTCGATGTGTTTGCTTGGCAACCATCTGACATCCCCAGCGTTCCCAGGGAGGTAATCGAGCACCACCTTGCTGTCTGTCCTCATGCCCGGCCCATCAAGCAGAAGGTCAGGAAGCAAGCTTTGGAACGACAATAGTTTATTGCCAAGGAGATCAAGAAGCTTGAAGCAGCTGGTTTGGTCAGGGGAGTTTTGCATCCAACCTGGTTGGCAAACCCAGTGGTAGTGCGCAAGGCGAACGGGAAATGGAGGCTTTGCATAGACTTCACAGACCTGAATAAGGCCTACCCGAAGGACCCTTTCCCCTTGCCGTGCATTGATCAGATTGTGGATTCCACTTCCGGGTGTGATCTGCTCTCCTTTTTGGATGCATACTCTGGGTACCATCAGATATTCATGTCCAAGGAAGACGAGGAGAAGACCGCATTCATAACTCCATGTGGCACATACTACTTTGTATGGATGCCTTTCGGGTTAAAGAGCACTGGATCCACTTTTGCAAAGCAGTCCAAATTGGTTTTGAGCCTCAGCTACACAGGAATGTAGAAGCTTACATGGATGATATAGTGGTCAAGACCAAGGACAGATCAACGCTCATTCAGGATTTGGAAGAGACCTTTGCGAACTTGCGCAAGTTCAATTTGAAGTTAAACCGTGAGAAATGTGTGTTCGGCGTACCTTCCGGCAAGCTCCTGGGTTTCTTTGTATCTCACCAAGGGATAGAAGCTAACCCCGACAAAATCAGAGCAATTGAGCAGATTCAAGCACCCAGGACCGTCAAGGATGTGAGGCGCTTAACTGGATGCGTTGCCGCATTGAGTAGGTTCATTTCTAAGTCTGCCAAGCGTGCCTTACCGTTCTTCAAAATTCTAAAGAAGGTAGGGCCAATGAAGTGGACCCCGGAGGCATAAGCAGCACTACGAGATCTGAAAGCGTACCTTTCCTCTGCTCCCACCTTAGTCGCTCCTAAACCACGAGAGTCGTTGTTGCTATATTTAGCGGCAACAAACCAAGTGGTTAGTGCAGCGCAGAGAGAAGTGAATGAGGAAGCAGCTGCAGCAATTGTCCCCTCCGGAGGTAAAGCTGAACCAGTCACGACAAGGTTAGACACAGATCAGGAAAAAGTGGAGCATGTTAGCGAAGGCAGTTTCAAGACCGCGGCAAGGAAGAAAGTGGTGCAACGTCCAGTGTACTTTGTCAACTCCCTGTTGCAGGGGGCTAGGTCAAGGTACTCCGGAGTGCAAAAGTTGATCTTCGGCCTCATCATGGCCTCGAGGAAACTATGCCACTACTTCCAAGCCCATGAGATCACAGTTGTCACCCGTTTCCCACTACAGCGCATACTGAGGAACCCCGAAGCCACTGGCAGGATAGTTGAATGGGCACTAGAGTTGTCAAGCTTTGGCCTGAGATACGAAAGTACCTCGACCATTCAAAGCAGAGCATTGGCGGAGTTCATTGCAGAATGGACGCCCACTCCAGATGAAGAAATACTAGAGATAGTTATTCCCGGCAAGGAAGCGCCTCAGGGATGGATCATGTATTTTGATGGTGCCTTCTCGTTCCAAGGTGCTGGAGTTGGCGTGCTTCTTGTTGCACCCACCGAAGAGCACCTCAAGTACGTGGTCCAAATGCACTTTCCCCGGTAGAAGGCCACCAACAACACTGCCGAGTATGAAGGGCTCCTTGCCGGGCTCAGAATCGCAGTAGAGTTGGGAATCAAGAAGTTGATCATTCGTGGAGACTCACAGCTTGTGGTGAGACAAGTCAACAAGGATTACCAGAGCCCATTGATGGAGGCATATGTAGAGGAAGTGAGAAAGTTGGACAAGCACTTTGATGGATTCCAAACAGAGCACGTGCCACGTGCGGAGAACAGCATTGCTGATTATTTATCAAAGTGTGCAGCACAAAAGCTCCCTGTGGAACCAGGGAATTTTGTCCTTCACCTAACTCAACCTTCAGTATCCCCTTCAATGATGGCCAGAAAAAGGAGGAAGTTGGACTCTAGCAAGTATCTCCCGGCAGAGCTTCCCGAAGCTGCTGGTAGAGATGCTGTCGGGAACCACTCCACTTCGGTTGGTGAGCAGCACTCTCCTGTGGAACCACAGGTTCTCGCGGTCGAGGTGAGCGCTCCCATGAACGAGGAGGTACCGTTAGTCCTTGTTGTTGAGCCTCAGGCTCCAACTTGGGTGCAACACATAGTCCACTACCTCCAAACAGGAGAACTTCCCGAAAAGCAAGAAGAAGCTGAAAGAGTAGCCCGATGGTCCAGTATGTACCAATTTATTGATGACACTCTGTATAGAAGGAGGCCAAACAATGTCAAATTGAAGTGCATTTGCCGGGAAGAGGGGCTAGAACTGCTAGCAGAAATACACAAGGGCGTGTGCGGCTCCCATATTGGATCAAGGGCCTTGGTTGGAAAAGCTTTCCGGCAAGGTTTCTATTGGCCCACAGCCCTCCAAGATGCGATTGATCTAGTCACCAGATGTGAAACCTGCTAGTTCCACTCCAAGAACACCCATCAACTAGCCCAAGCTCTCCAGACGATCCCTTTGTCCTTGCCATTTTCGGTCTGGGGGCTCGACATCTTTGGCCCCTTCCCCCGTGCTACCGGGGGCTTTGAATTCTTGTACGTTGCAATCGACAAGTTTACAAAGTGGCCGGAAGTGGAGCCAGTGAGGAAGGTAACCGCACAGTCAGCTATCAAGTTCTTGAAGGGATTGGTGTGCCATTTTGGAGTACCCACCAGAGTGATCATTGATAACGACACCCAATTCACGAGTTGTGCCTTCATGCAATACGTCCAAACCCTCAGAAGCAAGGTCTCCTTTGCCTCTGTGGCTCATCCCCGGAGCAATGGACAAGTTGAGAGGATGAACGCTGAAGTGCTGCGTGGGCTCAAGACAAGAACTTTTGATAAGTTGAAGAAATGCGGCAAATGCTGGATCGACGAGCTGCCGGTGGTTCTTTGGTCCCTCTGTACGACGCCGAATCGAGCCACCAGCCAGACTCCCTTCTCCCTAGTATATGGGGCAGAAGCAGTGCTCCCCACGGAACTCATATACGGGTCGCATTGAGTGTTTGCCTACGATGAAGTAGAGCAAGAGCAGCACCGGCATGATGATGCCGTGCTCCTCGAGGAAGATCATCTCTGGGCTGCTGTGCGTGCTGCATGCTACCAACAAGCCTTGCGCCGCTATCATAGCTGCAAGATTAATGCCCGGAGCCTTGAGGAAGGCGACCTTGTCCTTAGGCATGTTCAATCCGCCAAGGGTTCCAACAAGTTGATGCCAAAGTGGGAAGGCCCTTACCAGGTAGTACGTGTCACCAGACCTGGCGGTTCCAACAAGTTGATGCCAAAGTGGGAAGGCCCTTACCAGGTAGTACGTGTCACCAGACCTGGCGGAGCCCGTCTGGAGACCAAAGATGGCGCTAAAGTGCAAAACTCATGGAATATTGAGCATCTTCGTAAGTTCTACCCGTAAGGTGCGGCTACCGGGCTCAGTCCCCGGCAGCCACCTTTTGTACAAGCCTTGCCAATGTGCATGTAACCCTTTGTACAAAGCCAGGCGCAGACCCTGTGCAAAGATAATAAAAATTAAGTGCTGGCGTCTAAAATCTTTCATGCATGTTTAGTTTAGCATGAATTTACCATGGTCATTTAGAAAGGATCATATGCTGCTGTGTTTTCCCTTTGTACTAATTACAGGGCCCCTGCCGTGGATGCAATCCCAAAAAGGAGGAGTGAGAACAAGCTTGCATTTCGATCACCGACAACGCAAAACAAATAAGTTCTCTTTAAGATATCCATAGTGTGCCTCTGTAAGGGAAAAACTTGTGCGTAGAAAAACCTTGTCGCCTTCAAAACATTTGTGCTCCCATCCTTTGATTCGAAGGTTACTTCGGTCAGGACGGTCACAGTGGCATTTGGAAAATAAGGTTTGACAAGGGGCCGTTTTCCTTCCGCACTCCTAATCCCGCCAGGCCAAGCCTCGCGGCAACGATGGAAGGAACCGGCAAGATAACTTGCCGGAAGACCTTGTTTACTTAAAAGTATAGAGGAGTCACTCCTCTGCATGGATATGATACATGCACAAGTACCCGGCAAACATATCTTTTTTCATTAATACGCAAATAAACAAGTACAAACCATACAAGGTACAAATATGGATGAAAAAGATTGCATATTTAAGACTAAAGTTTGGCAAATGCCTACATGTTTTAGATTGAAAAAAAGATAAGTGCCCCGTAATCCCTTTCTTGTCCCTCTCCTCCTAGGGGCTACCATAGGAGGTGAAGAGGGCAAAAGGAGTGCCTGGGCAGAAGCCTAGCCTGACCTTGTCAGGGCCCGTGGGACACAGTCTGACAAGATCGGGAGGGGCGGGGGCGAAGACGACGAACGGAGAGAGCGGCTAGGCGATGCTCTGGTCACCACTGCCAGGACCAGTAGGACGCGGTAGGATGGACACCGGCAGGGCGAATGAAGCCGGAGCCCACGAGGAAGCCTGCTGAGACCCAGCTGGAAGACTGCTGCAGGAGGCGAAGGCATCCACACCCAACACCCCGGCAAATCGCTCTGCTGGGGGAAGAAGACGCAGGTGCATATGGTGGTGCCGCCGGCGCCTTGCTGACGGTGACGGTGCGACCGGCGCTCAGCTGGAGCTTGAGCCACCGTCCTCCCTCTCGGCGCTGTCGTCTTCACTGACACTGTCCTCTTCGTCGCTGTCGCTCATGGAGGAGCTTTCGTCGTCGGTCGAGCTCTCTGCACAGCACCCTAAGCGAGCACCCGAACGCCCGAAGACCTTGACGGAGAGTAGGGTGGCATCCATTAATTTGAAATGGAGAACGTGCCCCGCCACCAAGCTGTAGGCATGAGCAAAAGTTTTCCAGCCACACCGGAGAAGCATGACATGAGGTGCAGGGAACTCTACGTCCACCCACATGCTGCCATTGCAGCAGCCCCTCATGTACAACCTCAACCCTGGTGGCTGTTCTACTTCCATCACTCTTGCAAAGGGAGTAGGGAGCTGAAGGCGGCTGCGCGGAGGCCCATGAAGCTTCACGATGAACTCCAATGGCTGATCCCCAACATGGCCTTCATTCGGGAACAGTGCGGCTGGAGGGGGAGCAATCAAGGCACCGCCACGCCCTCCTCGGCCCCGAGCGCCACGGCGGCTGCGCCTTCATCCTACAGCGCCTTCTCGTGCGCTGGACTCTGCCCCTGCATCCCCAGTAGGGGGAGGGAGGCACTGTCGAGTAGAAGCCCTCATTGCCGCTACTGGAGTACTACCACATCCTCTTCCCCTCACCATGGCGGAAGAGGGATGTGAGAAGAAGGAGGAGGAGATGTGTGTGGGTGAGCCCTCCATCCATGCCCCTTTTATAGGGAGGCATGGCCGGGGGCTGGCTCCTCACCACCCAGAGGGCAACCGCCCCACTCCACCACTCCAGCTTCTCTGCGTTGCTGATGACATGCTAAATCGAGACCGCCCTTTTGCTCCTATCCACGGTGCTGGGATTTCTACCATGGCACTCATTCCTGCGCCCTACGCGCCCGCCACCAACCATGCGCAATGCATGCAACATACGTGGCAGAAACGACATGGGTGGTGGGATGAATGAAATGGCAGTTACCTCCCCGTGAACGTGGGTAACCCCACGTCGTCTCGTACGACGCACGAAAAAACCGGAAACTGATTCAATCACAGGTTAATGAAGAAGCAAGGAAGATATCAAGGAAGAAGGAAATCCCATCGCGCTTCAGCCTAAGTGTTCGCCTGTGTATTTGCTGGGACCTACCCCAACGATGCTCAGTAGCACGTATGGGCCAGGCCCGGGGGCTCCTGTCGGTACAACAAACATTTACGGTTGTTACCCAGACTTATACACAGGGCGTGTTGGTGTCAAATAGCTACATCAACATGCGAAGCAAGGCCAAGCCAGGGAAGCAGCTCTTAGTGAGATCAAAGGGCGGATCAAGAAGACCAAGACAAGACAAGACAGAAGAGCATCACCTTGAGAAGGCCTCCCTTGCCGGGCAGGAGAGCCTGGCCAGGTCGAGACCATGCCAGGGACAAATCCAAGATTTCCCTGGCAAGCTTGCTGGGTCCGCCAAGGGAGAATCTCCCCGCCAAGGCGCCACCGCTCCACCGCATCACAATGCAAATCACTTATCAGTGCGGTGTCGAGCCCCCAAGTGATTAAGTGGCTTCCACTGCGCATGTGGCAGCCATTTGGAAGACAGATTACCTTCATATGACACCCGTCCGGAGGCGTGTCAAGCAGATAAGCGGAAGATGATTAAGCGGCACGGCAGGCTTGCCGGGCTGCATCCTCAGCATGACACCTAGCAGTGCATTTAATGCACTTTGTCCTAACTGCCAGAGTTAGGTACGATAGCATTGTTAGCTATCTAATCATCAGATAAAGACTGTTTTGACACTATGGTCACCCTTAAGCTATAAAAGGAGGTCCAGGGCAACCTAGCAAAGGATTCGGACCCTGGCATACTTGTACGCGCATAGCTGCTCTCCCCGAGGCCACCTTGTCAGGCTTGAGCGCTCCATGTTCGTTGGGTCTCTCCATCAAATCCACCAAAGCAGGAGTAGGGTTTTACGCCTCACGGCGGCCCGAACCTGGGTAAAAACCACCGGTGTCATCGTCGTCGTGGTGTTTCATGGCCTCTGCTCTTTGTGGAACGTGACCTTCCCCTTGCCGAACCACAAGGGGCCGGTGGCCCCATAGGTGATTGTGTTCCACCACGACAATGAGAATTCTTCTTAAAGTTGGTACAATATGATGGCTTGTTCTTTGCATGAAACTTGCCTTTCCCCCGATATTTGTTCTTGTTGTTTTTGGGCTTGTTGGGCTGGAAGTTCTTCTTGTGTACCATGTGGGCACTAGAAGCTCCCTCAGCGACTCGAGCACATGTGTCTTTTGCTCTCGCCTTCTCTTCAAAATCAAGAGTGCTAATGAGATCCGAAACGGAAAACTCCTGTCGCTTGTGTTTTGGAGAAGTAGCAAAATTGTTCCACGAAGGTGGAAGCTTGGCAATGATGGTCCCAGCAACAAATTTGTCCGGCAACACACACTTAAAGTACTCAAGTTCCTTAGCGAGTGACTGTATATCATGAGCTTGCTGAACAACAGAGCGCTTATCAGTCATCTTGTAGTCACAGAATTGCTCCGTGACGTACAACTCGCTGCTAGAGTCCGAGGCCCCAAACGTGGCCTCGAGCGCAGCCCACATGTCTTTGCCACTGTCAAACGACATATATGAATCCATAATGGAACCGTCAAGAACACTCAGAAGGGCGCCTTTGAAGAGGGTATCCATGTTCTCAAAAGCTTCCTGCTGTGCAGGATTAAGATCGCCCTCATGCTTGCCCTTAGTGGCGCCATAGGAGTACATGATCTAAAACCAGTAAACTGCTCTCGTGCACCACCTTTTATATTGCACCACCTTAAAGGTAGGCGGCTTCAAAAGCGCAACAAAACCGCTCGGAGTAAATTGCCTATAATCAGGTTTTTGGATCGGATTGTTGAATATATGAGCAAATTACTATGAGATTTAATCCGAATAAACAGTAAATAGATCATGACGACAATTGCAAAGATCAAAGTAATGATGCGAACTAAACCAGGAGGACAGAATCACATACTGTGCAACGGGAGCAGAACCGCTGTGGTTGATGTTGTCACTCATGTCATTGATGAAGAGGTTGCCGAGGTCGGGGAAGAAGGTTTTAGTTGAGGAAGTTGTTGCTCGCAGCAGTCGCGCGAGTGTGCTCCCCGAAACCTGATCACCCCTCTCCCGTACAGGATCATGAAAGGCGGGGTTTTGGAGGACTGTTGTCCCTTCTCGTGGTGCATGCCGGAAGGAGGGATGGAGAAGACTTGCATGGCGGCGCTGTGATCTAGAATAGTGCGAAACCATATGATACAGCGGCGGCTAGCGTAGAGCCTGTCAGGTCGGTCGTGCGAGTAAACCCCACATCCAAGTCAATAATAGCCCCACTATCCAAAAGAATCGGAAATGGTTGAGTAATTAAGGCGTTCGTTAATTATTAATTAATGACTGGATTTGTGCCATTTTTGTTCTTGTCAGTGACCTTTTCCTATGTGACCACAGGAAATCTAGACGTGCTCATTCTCAGTTGCATTGTCAACCCAACACTCCCTCACTTTCTTTCCTTTTTCGACCAAGAGCCTGGTCAGGCCCGCCCCAACCCCACATTATTTCCCTTTTCAACCAAGAGATCAGTTCATTATCCAGTCTCTGTAGTACCTTTTTTCCTCTATTAGTAAAAATGTAGGTTGTGTTCCAGTGTTCGACAAGCCGACACAACTAGCTACAGCGGCAGAGACAGGGGAGCAGCAGGGGCCCTGCCCCCCGAACATCTGAGATTTACACCTAATTAGCTGATGAACAATGCTGAGTTGGTGATGATTTGTTGCTACAAAACCTATTAGATTTCAACAGTGTCGGTGCGGCAAACATTCACGTTTGCCACTCGAACTCATGCGCGGGCGTACTGGCGATCGTACATCCATTATCAATGCATGACACAAAGATAAGCCAGAGAAACCGCTTTTCGTGAGATCAAGGAGAGCATTAAAAAGAGCAAGTTAGCAGGAGATCAACTTAAGGAGGCCTCCCTTGCCAGGGAGGAGAGCCCGGCCTGGTCGAGACTGCCCCTGAAGACTAATTCACCCCGGCAAGGCTTGTCGAGGCCGCCAAGACCAGAACCGGCCAGGCTCCTTGCCGGCAGGCCCTCACCAAGACACCACCGCTCCACCTCATCGCACCCAAGTCATAAATCAGTGTGGTGTCAAGGTATCAAGCAACCAGGTGGATCCTA
This sequence comes from Thinopyrum elongatum, assembly GCA_011799875.1. Taxonomy (NCBI): domain Eukaryota; kingdom Viridiplantae; phylum Streptophyta; class Magnoliopsida; order Poales; family Poaceae; genus Thinopyrum; species Thinopyrum elongatum. The sequence goes on along the minus strand of CM022299.1, from coordinate 320,341,936 downwards.
TCAAGCACGTGGCAGCATGGCAAAGAAAGGATTAGCTTTATTGACACCCGTCTAGAGGACGTGTCATGCTAATAAGAAGAGGCAGATAGGCGGCACGGCAGGCTTGCCGGGCTTCAACACTAGCTTGACACCTATCGATGCATTTAATGCACTTTGTCCTAACTGCCAGAGTTAGGTATGATAGCACTGTTAGCTATCTAATCACCCCGAAATGACTGTTTTGCCACTGTGGTCGCCCCTTAACCTATAAAAGGTGGACCGAGGCAACCTAGCAAGGGGTTCGAACACTTGATCCCTCAACACTTGTATGCTCACGCTGCTCTTCCCGAGGCAACCTTACCGGGCTAGAGCATGTCGTGCCTTCGTGTTCCTCCAGGTCAATCCATCACACCAGGAGTAGGGTTTTACACTGCAAAGCGGCCTGAACCTAGGTAAAAGAGAGCTGTCATCGCCGTGCTGCCCTTGCTGTTTCTGCTCTTTCTACAATGCAACCGTCCCCTTGCCGAACCACAAAAGGGGCACCCCTGCCCCATAGGTGATCGTGCTTCCACGCCGACATCTTTGGTGCGCCAGGTAGGGGGCGTCACTTGTGCAAACCTGAAGCAGTAGCCAGTGCGTCGGTCTTCATCGTCCCTCTACATTGTCCATGGCCCCCAAGAAGAGAACCGGTGCGGCATTGCATCCTTCCAGTTCAAAGGCTCTGCCGCCTGCAGTCGCGGGTGCCATAGGCACAGCGGCCGCGGCGGATGGAGCGGGCACCACGGGTGGTGCTGCTCATGTTCCCTCCAAGACCGGAGCAGGGACTGGGGCCGCGGGAGCGGCCCAAGTTCATCAACATACTAACGAGCATGCTCTCACCGGTGCGGGTCATGGAGAGGCCCAACTCCCTCCTCCCTACCACGCCGGCGAGTTCAACCGGCATGACGTCGATGCCCGCTCCGGTGCAAGCCAAGACCCACTGGCCGCACCGTCAAGAGGGGCGGCGACGGAGCGCATGCTTCGCCCCATGCAGGGCAAGCGAGACAAGACCTCAAGTGGCGCCGTCGATCCTTCACGACCGCCTCCACACGGGAAGGGCCCAACTGATCAAGACAATGGCCATCAAGAACAGCTTCGACCATGCCAAACCACTCTGATGATTGGTCAGAGGCGGCAGGTACACGACAACGTTCCTTCTGGTTCGTCCAAAAGTCGAGCGGTGTCGCTTTCTGCCTCTCACGCGATGCCGAAGACAGTGGACGAAGTGATGGCGAGAGCTCAGCTGTTGCTGAACTTTCCCCCAGCGGTGAACAAGATGGATGAATGGAGAGCTACCATTCAGAGACTCACTGGTTTTGCCGAAGCCAAGAAGTCATGGCGCACGGAGCCCTCAAGGCACCCACAGACGGCGCCGGCGGTGCCAGATGGTGCCCAAGTTGAGAAGACTTCACCTACGGTGCAGTCCCCTCCATGGCAGCCCGACCAAAGGCAGCTGCGGTGGGATCAACAAACCCAAGGCGTCGACGAACCTGACGGAGCATCGATGGCTTTGTCCGATCCACGGCTCCAGCAGGATCAACTCCAAGTGTTGAGAGACAAGAGAAGGGAGGACGCCCGCGTCACCATTGAGCGGCGTCGCAAGACGCACCGTCAATCAGACAGGCACAATGGACCCGACATTGACGAACCTGCGCCCAGTGTTGGCGGGTACCTGCCTTACGAGGTGGGGTGCCCAGCCTTCACTCGTGAGCTGCGGTAAGTCCGTTGGCCATCCTCTCGCACCTTCAAGCCCGACCTGCCAGAGAAATACGATGGAAAGCTGAACCTGACAGAGTTTCTGGGCATCTATACGATTGCCGTTCAAGCTGCCGGGGGGATAGATGAGAAAGTACTCGCCAACTACTTCCCGTTGGCCCTCAATCCTAACATAAGGTCCTGGCTGATGCACTTGCCGGAAGATTCCATTTCTTCATGGGCAGACCTGTGCAATGAGTACGTTGGCGCCTTCACGGGCGGCCACCAAGAACCAGGATAGCCCAGTGACCTGCAAGCCCTCCCACAGAAGGAAGGGGAGAGTTTGCGCAAATATCTGCAGAGATTCAGCCGAGTACACTGCAACATTCCCCAGATACACCCGGCAACTGTGATTGCCGGATTCCACACGAATGTGCGCAATCGAAAGATGCAGGCAAAGATCAAGGTTCGCCTGCCAAAGACTGTCAATGAGTTGTACACGTTGGCGGATAAGTGTGCTCGGGTTGAGGAAGGCAGAAGGCTCCCAGGTGAGGAGGTGGGTATCGAAGTCGATTCGGAAGACGATGACGACACCGCCACCCCTGGGAAGAAAAATAGGAAGCACAACAAGAAGCGTAAAGGGAAAGTTGTAATGGCCGTTGAGAGCTCCGGTGACCTCGCCGCAAGCAAGAAAGCTAAAGCTGAGATGTCCGACAAGGAAGCTGCTTCTTTCGCTGATTGCCGGGCAGCGACTGAGAAAACCGGCAAGTCTGATGGGCCATATTGCAATATCCATAGGACCAAAGGCCACGACCTCCAAGATTGCAAGCATGTCGAACAGCTAGTTGAGAAGCAGAAGGCTGAGTATGAGAGGCGCGACAAGGAGAAAGGCCAGAATGACGCTGGCGGGAAAGGCTGAGGTGGCCGCAATGGACATCGCGGCAAGCCTGATTAGCAGAAAGAGAAGCCCGCTAGGGGCCGTGAGAAGAAGGAAACTGAAGATGATAGTGAAGAAGAGGATGACGAAACCAGTGAGTAGGAGTTTCAGAAAGCAACAGAGGCGATGTGCATTGATGGAGGTGCATCCTTGCACTCCTCCCATCGCCAACTCAAGCAATGGGTGCGTGAGGTTAATGCAGCAGAACCAGTAGCGAGCGCTCGTGAGCCACTTAAGTGGTCCCCGCATGCCCATCATCTTTGACATCGAGGATCATCTAGATTGCACTACTGCGGTTGGATGCCTGCCGTTGTTGGTTTCACCAACAATCCGCAACCTCAAGGTCGCTAAGATGTTGGTTGACGGTGGGGCAGGGTTGAATTTGATTTCCCCCGACATGCTCAAGAAACTCCAAATTCCTGATGAGGATCTGAAGATGACTGGCACTTTCCAGGGGATCAACCAAGGGAGGAGCCAGCCAAAGGGAAAGATCACCTTGCCAGTGACATTTGGTGGGGAAACAGGACTAAAAAGATTGTGTTTGACGTCGTTGAGCTTCCCATGCCATTCAATGGGGTCCTTGGCCATCCGGCACTGGCCAAGTTCATGGCAGCATCCCATTACGCGTATAACACTCTGAAGATGCCAGGTCCCAAGGGGGTCATTTCCATCCCTTCGGATAAAAGAGATGCGGTCATCTGTGTGGATAAGATGTATAGAGATGCGGTAGCAGCGGAGGCCGTCAAGGCCTCGGCTCCCGCCAAGGAAGAGAAGAAAATTAAAGAGATTGGCAAGAACACCGACAAGGACCCCGGGAAGCGCATCCCTTCGGAGTGCGCTGTGCCCGGCAGCGACTTGCCGGAGAGTTTAGCTAGCAAAAGATCCAAGGCTGCCCCTCCAGAAACCAAGAAGGTTCCGGCAAGGCAGGATGGCGCTGATGGTACTTTCACCATTAGTGCCACTCTTGATGACAAATAGGAAAGCGCGCTCATTGCCTTCCTGCGGGCGAATGTCGATGTGTTTGCCTTGCAACCATCTGACATCTCCAGTGTTCCCAAGGAGGTAATCGAGCAGCACCTTGCTGTCTGTCCGCATGCCTGTCCCGTCAAGCAGAAAGTCAGGAAACAGGCCCAGGAGCGGCAGCAGTTCATTACTGAAGAGATTAAGAAGCTTGAGGCAGCAGGTTTGGTTTGAGGAGTACTGCATCTGACTTGGTTAGCGAATCCAGTGGTGGTGTGCAAAGCAAACGGGAAGTGGAGACTTTGTATCGACTTCACTGATTTGAATAAGGCTTGTCTAAAGGATCCCTTCCCCTAACTGCGCATTGATCAAATTGTTGATTCTACCTCAGGATGTGATTTGCTCTCCTTCCTAAATGCGTACTCTGGTTACCACCAGATCTTTATGGCCAAGGAAGACGAAGAAAAAACAGCCTTTATTACCCCATGTGGCACGTACTGCTTTGTACGAATGCCTTTCAGGCTAAAAAGTGCTGGTCCCCCATTCGCAAGGGCCGTACAGATTGGTTTTGAACCTCAGCTGCACAGGAACATTGAAGCATATATGGTTGATATAGTGGTCAAGACTAAGGAGAAATCTACACTCATTGAAGATTTAGAAGAAACCTTTGCAAATTTGCGAAAGATCAACTTAAAGCTCAACCCTGAGAAGTGTGTATTTGGCGTTCCGTTCAGTAAGCTCCTTGGATTCTTTGTGTCTTAGCGAGGGATAGAAGCCAAACCCGACAAGATCAAGGCAATAGAACAGATTCAAGCTCCAAAGACTATTAAGGATGTGAGGCGTCGGGCTGGCAGTGTGGCCGCATTGAGTAGGTTCATCTCAAAATCCGCCGAGCGTGCCTTGTCGTTCTTTAAAATATTGAAGAATGCTGGTCCAATGAAATGGACTCCAGAAGCTGAGGCTGCGATGCAGGAGTTGAAAGCTTACCTTTCCTCTGCTCCAGCACTGGTCGCACCCAAACCACAAGAGCCGTTGCTGCTGTATCTAGCGGCAATGAATCAAGTGGTTAGTGCTGCCTTGGTGGTGTAGAGAGAAGTGGATAGCGAAGATACTACTGCTCACCCACTGTACTAGTTCATCCTCAACCTCCTCGTGAGGCCAATCCACCACAAAGCAGGAGTAAGGTTTTACACTGCAAGGTGGCCCGAACCTGGGTAAACTGCCGTGTCCCCTCTTTTCCCCGCTCGCACGAACTCGACGAGGCCAAGCAATGGGGCGATGAGCTTGAGGCTGCGGCTAGGCTAGATCTTCGCACACGCCCCAGAGTTTGAACCTTGTTTGGGTCCGCGGAGCCCCGATTCCGACATTTGGCGTGCCAGGTAGGGGCGTGTTGAAACTCCCTTCCGCTTCGTTTCATCTCCGCTTCGTCGTTCCCATGGCCGACGCCCGCCGAGTTCGCGCCGAGCACCGGGCTACTTGCGTCACCCAGACGGCGCCCATGGGCCGCAATGTTCTGTGTCGCTCAGCTTCTCCCGCAGCTAACGCTGCCACCGACCCTGCTGCTCATGAGCGGTAGGACTCTTCGCTTCCGCCCTCCGTGCAGCGTGATGGCCGCACCGCCACTCCTTCCCTCACCCCCACCACGGCGTCGTCTTCCCATGCTCGTCGCGGGCTAGCAAATGCGCAGGCTGCGCTGCTCATGGCGGGCGAGCTGCTGCGCTACCACCCCGCCGACGAGGGATACGACGCCTGGCTGGCCCGCATCACCGAGCTCGTCAATGCCGCCGGCGAGGCCCCGACGCCATTCCACTCGCTCCGTCCCCCGCCCTCCCGTGCGGGCAACGTAGCTCATGGCGCGCCTCCGCCTCCTCCTCCATGCAGCGCCGACACCGAGCCCAGGTGCGACGCGCATACGCGTGTCCCGCCGCATGGGGCGCCTGTGCTGGCGTGAGATGACGCTAGCTGCCAAGTGGTGCAGCAGCCGCAATACGATGCGCGTGCGCTCCCTGCACCAGCGCGCCAGCACCAAGACCGTGTAGCTCTGGGGGCTGCAGCGCATGGGCATCAGGACCATGCTCCCCTCGCGCGGGCCGCGCCCGTAAGCGTGGTGGGCTGCCGCGCCTTCACACTAGAGCTGCGCCGCGTCGTTTGGCCCGGCAAGTTCAAGCCAGATCTGCCCCCGCGCTATGATGGCACCCCGGACCCTGCAGAGTTCCTCCAGCTCTACTCGCTGAGCATCGAGGTGGTGAATGGTGATGACAAGGTCATGGCGAACTGGTTCCCCATGGCTCTCAAGGACGGTGCACGATCATGGCTGTTGGACCTCCCGGAGGGGTCAATCTCCTCTTGGGATGAGCATCGCGAGCGTTTCATCGCCAACTTCCAGGGCACCCGCGACCATGCTCTCACCGTCAATGACCTGCAGCGCGTGAAGCAGCCGCCGGGTGAAACCCTCCGCAAGTACATTCAATGCTTCACCAACGTTCGCCTCAAGATCCCGAAAGCTTCGGACGAATCCATCATCTCAGCATTCACCGAGGGCGTCACGGACGTCAAGATGAGCGAGGAGCTCACCATCCATGATGACATGTGCACGGCGCTGGAGATGTTCAACCTGGCGGATAGATGCGCTAGGGCAGAAGAAGGCCGCCTCTCCCTCCTCAGCACCCTGACATCGATCCCGAAGACAAGAAGGCCAAGGCCAAGGAATCAAAGCGGAAGGGCCCCACCGTGCTGGCAGCAGAGCCTGAGTTGAAGCATGGCCGCGACCGCGATGAGCCTGCCAAGGATAACCGCCCATTCTGCGTCTTCCACAATGTTCACACCCACAACACCAATGACTGCCAGGAGCTCAGGGCGCTCCGGGATGAGCGCCTGGGCCGTCCCCCGAGCGCAGTGACCAGCCTCGCGAGGATCGCTGGAGTGATCAGCCTCGCGATGGCCCCTGGCGTGATCAGCCTCGTGAGGCCCGTCCTCAAGGCAACGTCGGCGTCCCTCCGCTGCCACCACCACCAAGAAGGAACGATGACAAACCATCAGGACGATGGGGCTGGGGGCTTCCAGGAGCCTTGCGTGATTGCCTGCATCCTCGGTGGTGCCCAGGCACCCGCCTCAAACCGCATCTTCAAGCAGTTCTCTCGTGAGGTGAACGCAGCCCTCCCGAAGCTTGAGGCCGCGCGCCCCCTCAGGTGGTTGCAGTACGCCATCACCTTCGACTCCAAGGATCACCTCAGGTGCGCGGCCACTATCGGCGTGCTTCCCATGCTCTGCACGCCCACCATCAGCAACGTCTCTGTCACCAGGACTCTCATCGACGGCGGCGCTGGTCTCAACGTGCTCTCTGTCGAGACCTTCGAGATGCTTCAGGTGCCCTATGACCAGCTCATGCCCACCAAACCATTCTCTATGGTGACTGACGGTTCCACCATCCCCCTGGGGCAGGTGCGCCTCCCTGTCACCTTCGGCAAGCGCGACAACTACCACACCGAGCTCATCGACTTTGATGTCGCCCACATCGGCCTCCCGTACAATGCCATCCTCGGGTACCCTGCCCTCGCCAAGTTCATGGCGGCGACCCGTCATGGCTACAACGTCCTCAAGATGCCAGGGTGCAGTGGCGTCATCACAGTCGCCTGCGATGAGAAGGACGCGGTGTGTTCTCTCGAGCATGCCTACCATGTCTTGGCAGGCGAGAACTCTGATGACGAAGGTGGCGTCCTGCCTCCCGAGGCCACCCTCGCAAAGAAGAAGCAGCTTCTCCCCAAGAGTCGTCCGGAGACCAAGAAACCTGCTGACGGCGCTTTAGGCTCCGCGCCCGCTGCCGGGGCGCCTCTTCCTTCCGTATAGGAAGGCGCGCCCGACGCCTCCCTCAAGAAGGGCTCGGGGGCTTCCATCTGGAGAGCCTCTGACCTGACTAGCGCGACGAGGGAGGTGTTCGGGCACCACTTGGAGGTGTGCTTTGATGCGCGCCCCCGCAAGCAAGGAGCACATCGCGAGGCGCCAGGGGCACAAGAATTCATCACCAAGGCGATCGAGGAGCTTTAGGAGGCGCAAGCCATGCACGGCGAGCGTCGCCCCGTACGGCCCGCCAGTGCAGCTGCCGCCCCCGACGTGGGTGGCGAGCTGCGTGTCTGTGTCAATATCCCGGGCCTCAACAGGGCCACTTCGCAGGACCTCTTCTGGCCGTCGCACGTCGACCGAAGTGGGGGCTACCCCTGCAACTACGTCCGCATGCCGTTCGGCCTGTTGAACATGGGCGCCTCGTACCAGCACCTAGCACAGCGTGCTATGGTGTCTCACGAGGCCAGACGCTCAGCGGTCGCGTCTCAGCAGGTCCTGGACCCTCGCGAGCCCCCTGGGCCTCGCGGGCCCCCTAGACCTCCGGAGTTGCCCGACTCGTGAGGACCAATCTCCACGGCACACATCTTCAGCTACCTTGACGCTTCTACAACACCGGTGCCAGGTGACTTTTTGGTTTGTTCAGTTGAGGGCGCCCCTCGGGCTGCATTATCCTCAGACTGCAAGGGTACGCCCCTGCAGTTATGACATTTCGTTCATGTACCTTGAATCAATTAGGCTTTCATGAGTTTCTGTGGCTGTTAACCCTATGGCTGATGTATATCACTTCTGGAGTCGCCTCTGTGGGCTTCGCACGTTGCCAGCTCTACCCTTGAACATCCCACGAGAGGGGGCTACCGGCACGATGCCTGTGCTCGGGCCCGCCCTGCAGTGCTGAAAAACCTAAGAGACTGAGCTCTGGCTCACGGGCCGGCCCCGTGGACGTCACCTCACCAGGTCCTTAGTGCCTTCGTCTTTCTCATGGAACGATCATGAGCAGATCAGCAAACGCCATTGCCTCTCGTATTTCATAATTGGCTAACATGCAAGAACCTTAGGAGATAGGCGCTTGAGCGGCCTTAACGACACCTTGCTGCTTCAGGAAGACCCGCCTCATCAGGCAGCAGTTTCCCCCGCAAAAGGCTAAGTAAACTACTTTGTATACCGCGTGTCGCTGGTTAAAGCCCTTTCCTGGGCGCCTCCGCGGGGCGAACTGCTCCTTTTTTGCGCAAACCGCTTGCACGTTAAAAGGGGGGCTCTTGAGTATCGTGCCTCAGGAGCCCCTACTGGCTCTCAGGCCCTCACCCCTGGCCTTGTTCCAGGCATCGCGACCTGACATACCAGTGGCGGCTGAGCTCGTCTGAGGGCCGGGTCCCAAAAACGTAGAGCACCTTGGAAAGCAAGAAAAGGAGGGGCAAACCATGCTTGAGGGCACGAGAAGTGGGGTGCGGCACGGCCACGCAGGCACCACTCGAAATGCTAAAGTACATCAGTTCTCTTCATGCACCCCTAGCAGGGTCTGCCTTGATGCATTTCAGGACGAAAGTGGAGGACTAGGCCCTAGGAAAGCATGCCCTTACGACACAGGAACACCTCGTGGATCGTGAGCATCCAGAGCTAAGACACCCTCTCCGCGCCAGGCGCGAGCCTTACTATTGACACCACACCACTGTTTTCTGCGATCTTGTTTAGGCAAAAATCCTTTCCCGTCCGGAAGCTGCCTACGCATCAAGGGGAACTTCCTGAGCATCGCTCCTCAGGGGCTCTTACCGGACCTCGGGTCACTCACCTCCTGGCCTTGCACACGGCATCGCGACCTGGCATACCAGCGACGGTAGAAGCTTACCTGGGGACTGGGTCACAGTGACGCATGGCACTAAGCTATCGTGAGGAGGAAAGGGCTCGAGCTTAAACAAGAGACACCAACACAACTCAGAAATGCAATAAAACATTAAGACAAAAGGCACGAGCGCTGCAGTTTCTTACACGCCCCTGAGGGGCCCTTCATGACTTCTGGTACAGGACATAAAAACGAAAGAAACAGCCTCCTGAAGGCCGTAGCTCCTGAGGCGCTGGCTCTGACGCCGCAGCGCCTAGTCGGATTCCTCCTCCTCCTTGATTGGAGCGTGATGATGGGGTAGCTCATCATGGTCGCCATCACTCGAGCCTTCCCCGAAGGAAGCGTCGTCGCCACTGGGGGCGTCGCGGCCATCGCCAAGGGCAAGTTCGCCGCCGAGGGCATCGCCGCTGCGACGTGTGTCGTTCTCGAAGAGGGATGGTCGCCGCCGCTCCTGTCGCTCCCCGGGAAGCATGCCAGGCGTCTGTTGTCTTCCCTGAAGATCTTGACGAAGAGCATCATTGCCCCGTCATACTTGAAGTGGAGGGTATGCCTTCCCTTCAGGCCGCGGGCGCGGGCGAGCGTCTTCCACCCGTGGGTCAGGTAGATGTAGCCTGAGGGGATGGCCTCAACCTCCGCCCATGAAGACCGGTTTCAGCAGCCATCAGGCTGCAGCCACAGCCCGACGGGCCCTCCCGTCGGCAGCTCCCTCGTGAAGGAGTGCGGAAGCCAGATCCAGGTGCCTGGCGGCCCCTCCATCCACACCACGAACTCGCGGGCCGTGTCATCCGAGTGGGCCCGCGAGCGAAGTGGTCAGACGGCCACCGCGCGCCTTTCCCCGGCCTCAGCCTCCACGGCTTTTGCGATCGTTTCCATGGGATGGATTCCTCCCGCGGCTGCCGGAGCCGATGCGGACCCCCAGCGAAGCGCATTCGCGCCCCTGGTAAACCGCCGTGGACGTCGCGGTGGACTTGTGAGGGAGGCCGCGCCCCCTCTTCGGCGGAGGCACCTCTGGTCCCTCCTTGGGGGCCTTGCCTTTCGCCTCGGGGGTGAACCTCCTCACTGGCACCATGGTTGCCGTGGTGGGACGGTTGTTGCGACATGGAGGCGAGTGAGCAAGAAGACAGAGATGGGATGGAGCTCCGCGCCCCTCGCCCTCTTATAGGTGATCGGGGAAAGCCAGCCGGTGTCCTTTCACATGTGGGCAATGATGGTCCCGCGACGTGTGCCAGTCTTTTGCCAGTCTGGACAGTTGCCGAGGCAACGTGGGGAAGTGGAGGTGTCCGCGTCCCGTCATGCGCCACGCATCAAGCCTGGCCCGTAGGCGGTTGGGTCTCGCATCGCTTCTCCCTTCACTTCTTGCCTTCGCTTCGAAGCCAGGCCGAGCGCGCCTTGGGCCCGGGGGCTACTGTCGGCGTTCTGGGATTGGGGGTACCCAGACTTGCCTGCCTACAGCCCAGTGCGTGGCTCCGCCGACGGCCTGGTACGGCCCGGCTACAAGACTCTACGAGCAAGACCCTCGCGAGGGCCCCCCGGCCTCGCGAGGCGAACGACGCCAAGACCTCCCGATGAGCTTGAGGCTGCGGCTAGGCTAGATCTTTGCACACGCCCCAGAGTTCGAACCTTGTTTGGGTTCGCGGAGCCCCGATTCCGACATTCATCCACGCTCCTAACCCGTTTTGAACCCATCGAGCGAGGTTTAGTAGCAGCTGTAATGAGGGCCGGTAGGATGCATTGTCGGCGAGCCTTGTTTACTTGGTAGTATTGAAGGATCACCCCTCAGCATGTTTGACACATGCACAAGTACCCGGCAAACATTTTTTTCCATTAATACATACATAACAAGTACAGATCATACATAATACAAACATGGATAGAGGATTACATGATTTAAACTAAAATTTGGCAAATGCCTACATCTTTTGATATGAAAAAAGATAAGTGCCCCGTAATGCTTTTCTTGTCCCTCTCCTCCTAGGAGTTGGATCGAGACAGAAAAATGGCAAAAGGAGCGCCTGGGCAGAAGCCCAGCTTGGCCCCGTCAGCACCAGCGGGACGCAGCCTGACAAGATTGGGAGGGCGCCTCCCCAGCAAGGAAGAAGAGGCCGGGGACGGGGAGAGCAGCTAGGCGATGCCCTAGTCACCCCCACCAGGACCAGAGGAATGCAACAGGAGGAACACTGGCAGGGAAGACGAAGCCAGAGTCCATGAGGAAGCCTGCCGGGGTCCAGCTGGAGGAAGCGGTGTCGACCAAGCCAAACACCACCGGCAAATCACTCTATCGGGGTCCAGCTACAGATGATGGTGCTGCCGGCACCTAGCTAACTGTGACGGTGCGTCCGGCGCTCAGCCGGAGTCTGAGTCGTCGCCTTCGTGCTTGACGACCGGGGGCTCGATGTCGCCGTCTTCGCCGTCAGTGTCCTCTTCATCGCTGTCGCCCGAGGAGGAGCTTTCATCATCAGTCGAGCTCTCTGCACAGCACCCTAAGCGAGCACCCGAGCACCCGAAGACTTTGATGAAGAGCATATCAGCCTCCACCAACTTGAAGTGGAGGACATGTCCTTCCGCTAGATGGTGGGCACGGGCGAAGGTTTTCCAGCCATGCCTAAGCAGCATGATGTGCGGCGTGGGAAACTCAATGTCCGCCCACGCCGCACCATTGCAGCAGCCACTCATACGCAACCCCAGCCTAAGCGGCTACTCAATCTCCATCATCGTGGCGAAGGGGCAAGGCAGACACAGGCGGCTACATGGAGGCTCGCGCAACCTGACGATGAACTCCAACGCCGTGTCTCCTACATGGCCCGCCATCGGGATCGGAGCGGCTGGGGAAGGCGCAGACAGCACACCACCATGTCCACCTCGGCCCCGAGTGCCTCGCCGACCCTGACCGCGCCCTGCGGCTTCACCTTACGCACTAGATCCTACCCCTGCATCTGTAATAGGGGCGGGAACACGGTGCCGAGAGGAAGCCCTCGTCACCGCCGCTGGAGCCCGAGCATGGCCCCTTCCCCTCGTCATGGTGTGGAAGAAAGCAAGGATAAAGAGGAGAAGATGCGTGGATGAACGTCTCCATCCCCCTCACGCTCCCTTTTATAGCGGAGCGGGGCAGGAGGCTGGCTCTCCACTACCCTTAGGCAACCGCCATACTCCTCCAATCCGGCCTGGCTGCGCCACTAACGGCATCCAGATTCCCCGGCCGCCCTCTCTGCGCCAATCCAAGGCACCATGCCTTCTACCAAGGCACACATTCCCGCGCCCCGTGTGTCCGCCACCAACCCCGCGCAATGCATGCAACGCGTGTGGCAGAAACAACAGGCATAGTGGGTGAGGCGAGATGGCAGTTACCCCTGATTCACGCATGGGCACCCTAATTAGCCCCCATGAATGTGACCCACGTCATTTGAGCATCGCACATCTTGCGGGGGGCCCGGAGGGTTAACTCAATCCTAGGTTAATGAAGAAGCAAAGAAGATCTTAAGGAACATGGGTTTCGCCGCGGCAGGATCAGGGTGCAAGTTGCTACTTCTTGAGCTTGTGTTGATTTTTCCGTTGAAGAGGAAAGGGTGATGCAGCAAAGTAGAGATAAGTATTTCCCTCAGTTAAGAACCAAGGTATCAATCCAGTAGGAGGCACAAGCAAGTCCCCAATATATGCACCTGCACAAACTAACAAACACTTGCACACAACGTGAAAAAGGGGCTGTCAATCCCTTCACGGTCATGAACAAGAGTGAGATCTAATAGAGATATGTATAAAAGATAAGTAAAAAAGCAAAATAAAGTAAATATAAAATAAATTGCAGCAAGGTATTTTTTGGTTTTTAGTTTTATAGATCTAAAAATATATGATGGAAAATAGACTCGGGGGCCATAGGTTTCACTAGAGGCTTCTCTCTTGAATAAAGCATACGATGGGTAAACAAATTACTATTGAGCAATTGATAGAAAAGCGCAAAGTTATGACGATATCTAAGGCAATGATCATGAATATAGGCATCATGTCCGTGACAAGTAGACCGACTCCTGCCTGCATCTAGAGTATTAAGTTCATAAGAACAGAGTAACGCCTTAAGCAAGATGACATGGTGTAGAGGGATAAACTCAAGCAATATGATATAAACCCCATCTTTTTATCCTTAATGGCAACAATACAATACATAACTCGCTACCCCTTCTGTCGCTGGGAGAGGACACTGCAAGATTGAACCCATCACAAAGCACTTCTCCCATTGAAAGAAAAACCAATCTAGTTGGCCAAACCAAATCGATAGATCGAAGAGAATTACTAAGCTATCTTAATCATGCATAAAAGAGTTCAGAGAAGACTCAAATAATATTCATAGATAATCTGATCATAAATCCACAATTCATCGGATCTCAACAAACGCATCACAAAAGAAGATTACATTGAATAGATCTCCAAGAACATCGAGGAGAACATTGTATTGAAGATCAAAGAGAGAGAAGAAGCCATCTAGCTACTAGCTATGGACCGTTAGGTCCGTGGTAAACTGCTCACGCATCATCGGAAGGGGCAGCAAGGTTGATGTTGAGGCCCTCCGTGATCGAATCCCCCTCCGGTGGAGTGCCGGAAAAGGCCCCAAGATGGGATCTCACGGGAACAGAAGCTTGCGGCAGCGGAAAAGTATTTTTGGTGTGCCCCCTAGTCTAGGGGGAATATTTGGGAATTTATAGTGCTGGAATTAGGTTTGGATGGGCTACAAGGGGCCCACAAGCCATGGGGGCACGCCCCTACGACTTGTGGCCGCCTCGTAGGTCTTCTGGCCTCCTCTACAAGTCTCGTAGGTTTGTTCTGGTCCATGAAAAATCACCATAAAGTTTTATTCCATTTGGACTACATTTGATATTCCTTTTCTGTAAAAGTCAAAAACATGGAAAAACAGAAACTGGCACTAGGCACTAGGTTAATAGGTTAGTCCCAAAAATAATATAAAATAGCATATTAATGCATATAAAACATCCAAAACAGATAATATAATAGCATGGAACAATAAAAAATTATAGATACGTTGGAGACGTATCAAGCATCCCCAAGCTTAATTCCTGCTCATCCTCGAGTAGGTAAATGATAAAAACAGAATTTTTGATGTGGAATGCTACCTAACATATTTGTCCATGTAATTATTCTTATTGTGGCATGAATATTCAGATCCATAAGATTCAAAACAAAAGTTTAGTATTGACATAAAAACAATAATACTTCACGCATACTAATAAAGCAATCATGTCTTCTCAAAATATCATTGCAAAAGAAAGTTATCCCTACAAAATCATATATTCTGGCTATGCTCTATCTTCATCACACAAAATATTTCATCATGCATAACCCCGATGACAAGCCAAGCAATTGTTTCAGACTTTTTGTGTTCAAACTTTCTCAACTTTCACGCAATTCATGAGCGTGAGCCATGGATATAGCACTATAGGTGGAATAGAATATGGTGGAGGTTGTGAGGAGAAGACAAAAAAGGAGAAAGTCTCACATCAACTAGGCAAATTAATGGGCTATGGAGATGCCCATCAATTGATATCGATGCAAGTTAGTAGGGATTGCCATGCAACGGATGCACTAGAGCTATAAGTGTATGAAAGCTCAAAAGAAAACTAAGTGGGTGTGCATCCAACTTGCTTGCTCACGAAGACCTAGGGAAAATTGAGGAAGCCCATCATTGGAATATACAAGCCAAGTTCTATAATGAAAAATTCCCACTAGTATGTGAAAGTGATAAAATAGGAGACCCTCTATCATGAAGAACATGATGCTATTTTTGAAGCACAAGTGTGGAAAAGGATTGTAACATTGTCCCTTCTCTCTCATTTTTTTATTGGGCTCTTTGTCCTCTTTTATTTTTTTATTCAAAGTCCGGAGACTCATCCCAACTTGTGAGGGAATCATAGCTTCCATCATCCTTTCCTCACATGGTACAATGCTCTAATAATGATGATCATCACACTTTTATTTACTTACAACTCAAGAATTACAACTTGATACTAGAACAAAGATATGACTATATGAATGCCTCGTGCATATGAGAACAATATGACAATGATGGTGCGTGTCATAATAAACGGAATGGTGGAAGTTGCATGGCAATATATCTCAAAATGGCTATGGAAATGACATACTAGGTAGGTAAGGTGGCTGTTTTGAGGAAGGGTATATGGTGGGTTTAATGCACCCGCGAAAGTTGCGTGGTACTAGAGAGGCCAGCAATGGTGGAAGGGTGAGAGTGCGTATAATCCATGGACTCAACATTAGTCATAAAGAACTCACATACTTATTGCAAAAATTTATTAGCCATTGAAACAAATTATTAATATGCATGCTCCTAGGTGGATAGATTGGTAGGAAAGACCATCGCTCGTCCCCGACCGCCACTCATAAGGAAGACAATCAAAATATAAATCATGCTCCGATTTCATCACATAACGGTTCACCATACGTGCATGCTTCGGGAATCACAAACTTTAACACAAGTATTTCTACCAATCCTTGATTACTCACTAGCATGACTCTAATATCACCATCTTTATATCTCAAAACAAATGCAAAGAATCAAACTTCTCATATATTCAATGCTCTTATATGAAAGTTTTTATTATATTTCCCTCTTGGATGCCCATCATATTAGGACCAAATTAATAACCTAAGAAAATTACCATGCTGTTTTAAGACTCTCAAAATAATATAAGTTGAGCATCAGAGTTCATTAAGTTCTATAAAATAAAGCCACTGCCGTGCTCTAAAAAGATATAAGTGAAGTACTAGAGCAACTGCCTAGCTCAAAAGGTATAAGTGAAGCACATAGAGTATTCTATTAAATTCATGATTAATGCGTGGCCCTCTCAAAAGGTGTGTACAGCAAGGCTGATTGTGGCAAACTAAAAATCAAAGACTAATATCATACAAGACGCTCCAAGCAAAACACATATCATGTGGTGAATAAAAATATAGCCTCAAGTAAATTTACCGATGGATTGAAGACGAAAGAGGGGATGCCATCCGGGGCATCCCCAAGCTTTGATGCTTGCTTGTCCTTGAATATTACCTTGGGGTGACTTGGGTATCCCCAAGCTTAGGCTCTTGCCACTCCTTATTCCACAGTCCATCAAATCTTTACCCAAAACTTGAGAACTTCACAACACAAAACTCAACAGAAAACTCGTAAGCTCCGTTAGTATAATAACATAAATCACCACTTTAGGTACTGTTGTTAACTCATTCTTAATTTATATTTATGTTATATCTAATTTATTCCAACTTCTACATGGTTCATACCCCCCGATACTACCCATAGATTCATCAAAATAAGCAAACAACACATAGAAAACATAATCTGTCAAAAACAGAACAGTCTGGAGTAATCTGGAAATTTCGTATACTTATGTAACTCCAAAAACTATGAGAAATTAGGAAAACCTAGGAAATTGCTATATCAATTTTCTGTCAAAAATTTAGAATTTTATCACAATTCTGTGATTTTTAACAATTCTGCTACTGGACGCAAAAGTTTCTGTTTTTCAGCAAGATCAAATCAACTATCACCATGGACCATCCCAAATGTCTTACTTGGCTCAAACATTAATTAAAACACTAAAACACAATTAATACATAATTAATAATGTGTATTATCATAAAAATAGAAAATAAAAATATTGGGTTGTCTCCCAACAAGCGCTTTTCTTTAAAGCCTTCTAGCTAGGCGTTGATAATTTTAATGATGCTCACATGAAAGATAGCAATTGAAACACGAAGAGAGCATCATGAAACATGTGACAAACATATTTAAGTCTAACATACTTCCTATGCATAGGCATTTTATAAGCAAACTAGTTATCAAGGAAAGCAAAAACTAGCATATGCAAGGAAGAAGAAAGAAACAATAGCAATCTCAACATAACGAGAGGTAATTTAGTACCATGAAAATTTCTACCACCATATTTCCCTCTCTCATAATAATTACATGTGGGATCATATTCAAATTCAACAATATAGCTATCACATAACATATTCTCTACATGATCCACATGCATGCAAAGTTGACACTCTTCCAAAATAGTGGGATTAACATCAAATAAAGTCATGACCTCTCTAAGCCCACTTTTATCAAAATTTTCATAAGATTGATCAATCTCCAAAGTAGTGGGATCATTATTTCCTAAAGTTGACACTCTTCCAAACCCACTTTCAATATTATTGCAAACATTATTATCAATATCATATTCATCATGAGGCTTAAACAAGTTTTCAAGATCATAAGAAACATTATCACCCCAATCATGATCATTGCAATAAGTAGTGGACATAGCAAAATTAGCATCCCCAAGCTTAGGGTTTTGCATATTATTAGCACAATTGACATTAATAGAATTTATAATAACATCATTGCAATCATGTTTTTTTATTCAAGGATCTATCGTGAATCACTTCATAATGCACTTCATCACAATTTTCAGATTCACGGATTTCAAGCAAAACTTCATAAAGATAATCTAGTGCATTCAACTCACTAGCAATTTGTTCATCATAGATGGATATTTTAAAAAGATTAGCAAGTGGATGAGGATCCATAAAATTTTTGCTTTCTGATTTGGAATAAATACACAATTATGGCAAACAAACAAATAAACAAACCAAGTAAGACATAAAGGCAAACGAAAAAAAAGCAAATATTTTTGTGTTTTTCTGAAAACGTTTTAGAAGTGGGGGGAGGAAAATGAGATGCAAATGGCAAATAATGTAAGTGCAAGAGATGAGAGTTTACGATTGGTACTTGGTAGGCTTGATGTAGAACCTCCCCGGCAACGGCGCCAGAAATTCTTCCTGCTACTTCTTGAGCTTGGGTTGATTTTTTCCCTTGAAGAGGAAAGGGTGATGCATCAAAGTAGAGATAAGTATTTCCCTCGGTTAAGAACCAAGGTATCAATCCAGTAGGAGGCACAAGCAAGTCCCCAATATATGCACCTGCACAAACTAACAAACACTTGCACACAACGCGAAAAAGGGGTGGTCAATCCCTTCACGGTCACGAACAAGCGTGAGATCTAATAGAGATAGGTATAAAAGATAAGTAAAAAGCAAAATAAAGTAAATATAAATAAATTGCAGCAAGGTATTTTTGGGTTTTTAGTTTTACAAATCTGAAAATATATGACGGAAAATAGACCCGGGGGCCATAGGTTTCACTAGAGGCTCTCTCTTGAATAAAGCATACGGTGGGTAAACAAATTACTGTTGAGCAATTGATAGAAAAGCGCAAAGTTATGATGATATCTAAGGCAATGATCATGAATATAGGCATCATGTCCATGACAAGTAGACCGACTCCTGCGTGCATCTACTACTATTACTCCACACATCGACCGACTCCTGCCTGCATCTAGAGTATTAAGTTCATAAGAACAGAGTAACGCCTTAAGCAAGATGACATGATGTAGAGGGATAAACTCAAGCAATATGATATAAACCCCATCTTTTTATCCTTAATGGCAACAATACAATATGTGCCTCGCTGCCCCTTCTATCACTGGGAGAGGACACTACAATATTGAACCCATCAGAAAGCACTTCTCCCATTGCAAGAAAAACCAATCTAGTTGGCCAAACCGAATCGATAGATCAAAGAGAATTACTAAGCTATCTTAATCATGCATAAAAGAGTTCAGAGAAGACTCAAATAATATTCATAGATAATCTGATCATAAATCCACAATTCATCAGATCTCAAAAAATGCACTGTAAAAGAAGATTACATCGAATAGATCTCCAAGAACATCGAGGAGAACATTGTGTTGAAGATCAAAGAGAGAGAAGAAGCCATCTAGCTACTAGCTTTGGACCCTTAGGTCCATGGTAAACTACTCACGCATCATCGAAAGGGCAGCAAGGTTGATGTAGAGGCCCTTTGTGATCGAATCCCCCTCCGGCGGAGTGCCGGAAAAGGCCCCAAGATGGAATCTCACGGGAACAGAAGCTTGTGGCGGCGAAAAAGTATTTTTGGTGTACCCCCTGGTGTAGGGGGAATATTTGGGAATTTATAGTGCTGGAATTAGGGTTGGAAGGGCTACGAGGGGCCCACAAGCCCTGGGGGCGCGCCCCTACGACTTGTGGCCGCCTCATAGGTCTTCTGGCCTCCTCTCTAAGTCTCGTAGGTTTCTTCTGGTCCAAGAAAAATCACCGTAAGGTTTTATTCCGTTTGGACTCCGTTTGATATTCCTTTTCTGTAAAAGTCAAAAACATGAAAAAAACAGAAACTTGCACTGGGCACTAGGTTAATAGGTTAGTCCCAAAAATAATATAAAATAGCATATTAATGCATATATAACATCCAAAACAGATAATATAATAACATGGAACAATAAAAAATTATATATACATTGGAGACGTATCACAAGCCTGTGCATTGTTTGGGCCTACCCCAACGATGCCCATCGGCATGTATGGACCAGGCCCGGGGGCTCCTGTCAGTGCGGCAAACATTCACGTTTGCCACCCGAACTCATGCACAGGCGTACTGGCGATCGTACATCTAGTAGCAATGCATGACACAAAGATAAGCCAGAGAAACCGCTCTTCGTGAGATCAAGGAGAGCATTAAAAAGAGCAAGTTAGCAGGAGATCACCTTAAGAAGGCCTCCCTTGCCGGGCAGGAGAGCCCGGCCTGGTCGAGACTGCCCCTGAAGACTAATTCACCCCGGCAAGGCTTGCTGGGGCTGCCAAGACCAGAACCCGCCAGGTTCCTTGCCGACGGGCCCTCACCAAGACACCACCGCTCCACCTCATCGCATCCAAGTCATTAATCAGTGAGGTGTCAACATATCAAGCAACCAGGTGGATCCTATCAAGCACGTGGCAGCATGGCAAAGAAAGGATTAGCTTTATTGACACCCGTCCAGAGGACGTGTCATGCTAATAAGAAGAGGCAGATAGGTGGCGCAGCAGGCTTGCCGGGATTCAACACTATCTTGACACCTAGCGGTGTATTTAATGCACTTTGTCCTAACTGCCAGAGTTAGGTATGACAACACTGTTAGCTATCTAATCACCCCTAAATGAGTGTTTTGCCACCGTGGTCGCCCCTTAACCTATAAAAGGAGGCCCGAGGCAACCTAGCAAGGGGTTCGAACACTTGATCCCTCAACACTTGTACGCTCACGCTGCTCTCCCCAAGGCAACCTTGCCGGGCTAGAGGACGTCGTGCCTTTGTGTTCTTCCAGGTCAATCCATCACAGCAGGAGTAGGGTTTTACGCTGCAAAGCGGCCCGAACCTGGGTAAAAGAGAGCTGTTATCGCCGCGCTGCCCCCTGCTATTTCTGCTCTTTGTGCAATGCGACCGTCCCCTTGCCGAACCACAAAAGGGTCACCCCTGCCCCATAGGTGATTGTGCTTCTATGCCAACAAACAGCTTGGTCCTCCCCAACTTTTTTGACAACATCCGGCCCCCCTAATCCGATTTTTGTGGCTCCGCCACTGGCTAGCTACATGGGGAGCTTTGTACTAGAGGAATATCCACATGCAGGATGCAGCAACGTGGGGAGCAATCCTAACTTGATGAAAAAAAAGGATGCAACAACGTGGGGAGCTGGGCCATTAGAACGAGCCGATTGTAAAAAAAGTTATACCTTTGGTCGGCGGGATAAGGCGAGGCAGGCGGCGGGATCTGCCAACTCGACGGCAGTGAGCAAAGATCTGTGACCACCAGTGAGAAGAGAGAGAGAGAGAGAGTGGAGACCGCCGTCTTGTTTAGATCTGGAGAGGGTGAGGGTGTGAGAAAAGAGAGCAACCCTAGCTAGCAAGTCCTGAAGCATATATCCCAAAGCTACAGCCTACACATACTACTAGCGAATCCCACAAAATATAGCCATTCGATCAGTTGAGGTTTGGTATGATAAGCGGTAGCGATTCACTTTGTGGAGTAAATCAACGGCTAAAAAGTGTTCGGTGTCAGGGTGGATGGCTGGTCTCAAGTTTAAAACTTGTTGTACTATAAAAACTATAATATAATATATATACATGCACACACAATGCGCGTCGGTTACATTGCAGAGTGATTTTGGTCAAGGAAAATAGGTCATGGAGTTCCCAGAGAAATGATCCAAGACACATCAACATTGTGCATGTACGAAAGCAGAAAGAAAATACTAAAGTACTATACTATAGTACTATATAGTGTACCCCATCTCTATCCTTCTCTTGGAGCGTGTCAAGTACTGCTTCCCATGTGTCCCAAGGCATGACCCGATTTCAGTAACAAATTGAACTTTGCACGTGCTATGCACGTACCCACGTACTAGTAGTAGGTAGATAGAGAATAGAAGAGATGTAGATAAAACTCGATCAGTAACCGCGCCACCGCGTTCAGGTCGCACTTTGTATGACTCACATGTGGACGCAGACCCTACATTAAGTGGACAACTAGATGTGTCAAATTATCACGTTGGCCGTCGCTTCGTGTGCAAATGCGCTCCATCGTGGGTGTACCCGCGTGTGTGCGGGAGCGGACGAGTGCGTGCGTGCACCTCTTCTCTTCGTCCCTCTCACTCTCACTCTCTCTCTCTCTTGTCTAGAGTACATTTTAGTGACATCACAAGTCTTATGGCCTGCTGACTAGGCCTTATTAGACTGGCTCTAAAGTTACTCTCCACTGTGAGTAGTCTAATGCCGGGCGTGCAGCGGGCGGCGCCCTCGGCCGGTGCGCCGCTTCAATGGCGGACGCAGTGAGAGGTCGCGTCGCCCTGACTTGCCATCAATGTGGAGCTGCGGGCTCAGCTGGCGCCGGGCGGGAAGCGCGTGCGGGAGGGGGGAGGGGTTTTTGGTGGGCCAGGAAGGTGAGAAGCCAGCTTCGGATCGGTCTGGATGGGGAAATATCAGGTGCCCCCATCCTTTTGGTGCTCCCATACTCCAAGTGCTAGTCTACTATAGTACAATAGTGTGGGCTACGTAGAGGGCATAGTAAGCAAGCTTCTCATCGTTCTACGAGTTGACAGGACACATCAAAGTAGTAGTTTTATTTAAAACATACATTAAAGTAGTAGTGTAGTCGTCTCCAAAGAGGGCCGACCATGTCCATGGCTACCATCCCATCCCGTGCTCCGTCATTGAGTACGTGCACGATTCATGTGCCATTGAAGAAACAAATTGCGTACGTGCCATTGAAGAAAAAAAATTAAAAAAACACGCCAGCGCATCATGGTCGAACTTTGATTCGTTCACGCGTGGTTCCCGACCCTCCACTAAGTGAACAACTACTACACGTGTCAAATTATCACGTGAGCTGCCTCTTCATCCAGAATTGAGCTCCACCGTGTACCTGCGCATGTGTGTTAGGGAAAGAGGCAAAGAGTACGTGCATACGTGCTTGAGGGTGATTCATGCACGTACTCGGCCTACGTTGGTGACCGTTGGTGAGTCTGACTTATCTCTACTTCTCTACATGTACATCTACATCTGCATCTATGTCTACACTACATCTACATCTACTATAGCACAACAAGTTTTAAACATGAGACCAGCCATTTTCTTGCATGACACGACCTGGATGCTGGATGTCCCACGTGTCGGCAAAAGGAGGAAGAACGATTTTCGACGACCGAGAAGGACCAAGGAACTGCGCGGTGGAGCGTCTGCACTTGGCCCCTCCCAATGCTAAATCATTAAATGAAGGATGCTTAGCTACAACAACTTAAGCACCTATGCATTGGAGGCTTTAGTTGCTAAACTTTTTAATGTGCTTAGCACCTCATGTTAGCACCGGTGCATTGCAGGCTTTAGTTGCTAAACTTTTTAATGTGCTTAGCACCTCATGTTAGCACCGGTGCATTGGAGGCTTTAGTTGCTAAATTTTTTAATGTGCTTAGCACCTCATGTTAGCACCGGTGCATTGGAGGCTTTAGTTTCTAAACTTTTTAGTACTACTATAGAATCAACCAAATCTTCTACACATTTAGACCGGAGGAGTAGGAAACACGGCAAGCCTTGTGTATTTACATCATACGTACATGCCCACCGCACGCTATCACCATATTTCTCAGCCTCCTTGCGACACCTAGCTCTAGTAATCCACCGCCTGTATCGCTTCTCACCCCTCGTCTCTCTCAAAGTGCGTCCGGCAGGCGATTTTTTCGTCGATTGGGGTCGGTTCGCTCACACTCGCTCCCACATGTTAGAGATATGCCAATAGCATTCTAAATCTAAAAAGAATAGTGATATGACAATAGGAAGCGCTTTGACCGGCGGACCAAACGCGACAGGCGTGTCGTGAGTGGGTCCAGTTTCTCGTAAGGTGACTTAGAGCATCCACAGTGTGTTGATTTGCTGCCTCTAAGGCCTTAGAGGCTGGCGCTATACACTGCATGCGTGAGCCTCAAATAAGCAAAAAAATGCTTACCATCGATGCTTAGTATAGAGGCTGCCTCCAACGTTTTGGTTTAAATAGAATAATCTGCTTGGCCTACTTGTCATTGGAGGAAATAGTTCTGGCCATGCAAAGCGGATGTGAAGGATCTGGCTAGGGAAATAGTTGTTTATTAAACGTGGTCCACCTTAGAGGCTTGAAGCCATTTGCTATACACTACGGCAGTTTTGCAATGAGCTTAGAGGCTAAACGTGGGTCCCAGCTTGGAGGCAAGCCCGCCTCCATGCACTGTGGACGCCCTTATGCACCTCGACGGAGGAAGTAACTTGTTCAAATTTGGCACTTTTCCGGGCTCATTATGTGCATTCTATAGACATTTATTAGCCCAAATACGTACATCAAAACCCATCTACATCTACTTCGTCCGTCTAGGTGCATAAGTCATCTTAGGTTGTGCACCGCGACCAAGGCGGAGGTAAAAATGAGAGAACTTAATGCTTATTTGCTAATTAATAGCATTGCATGCAATGAACTGACCACTACATGTCGTGTTTGATAGTCTCAAGTCATTGAAAGTATACACTACCACATATCTTATTGGTTGATTCTTTTATTTATATCAAGAAACAAGAAACAAGGTGGGAGTTAATGTACCGTGCCTAAGTGTTTTGGGATTATTTGGTTTTTGTAAGATGACTTATACACCTAGGCGGAGGGAGTACACGGGTGTGATGAGAGGGACGTGGATTGCCATTCGATCGTGGTGCATCCTATGGTGCACATGGGCGATCCGCGTGCCTGGGGTTCCGGCCAATTACACCTTGAAATCTGAACATGTGATGGGAATTAATAAAAATGTGACTTATAAAATGGAAAAACGAAAATTTTGGTAACTAGTACTACAATATTTATACTCTTACAGCCAGTGTATGTCATTCCTATTGTACTTGCTCTAAACGCTCACCATCTAGTACTTCATTGGTTTGTTTCAATTTTTGAATGAGCCCCGTAAACCCATACACTTGATGTTGTGCGGCTACCGTCCAATATTCGCTTGTACATATGGTTGCTTCATTCGAGCAACTTTACTCTTGGAATATTGGAGTACGAGCGCATTCAACGAAGAGTGAAATGATGGTTGCTTCGCCCGAGCAACTTTTACTGGTACTGCGGGAAAGGTGGGGCTCTGTGATTTGACTGCTCATTAGTCATTATTTCTGCGGCGCAACGAGCGGGGTGAATCTTGCCAGCGGTACATGGCACGTGGACCCGGATTCTGGATGTCCCACATGTGGGCGAAAGGAAGTTTGAATGATTTGTGGCATTGCTATCAAGCTTCCGGGATATGTTTATATGTACACATAATTTTCCAGCATAATGAAATTGTGTTGTGATGCTATGAAGCTTTCAACT
This sequence comes from Thinopyrum elongatum, assembly GCA_011799875.1. Taxonomy (NCBI): domain Eukaryota; kingdom Viridiplantae; phylum Streptophyta; class Magnoliopsida; order Poales; family Poaceae; genus Thinopyrum; species Thinopyrum elongatum. Next base: position 320,316,862 of record CM022299.1, on the reverse strand, counting down.
TTGATTTCATGTGTCCTCTTGCCTCCAAAGTTGTCTCGTTACAACATTCCATCAAATACAAAGGAAATTAACATGCATTCTAATGCATCTAAAAAAAGCATCAATATTTACATCACAACTGAATACAAAGTTGTGATAATGTGTAGAAATAAATAAAAATAAAAATTGAAGGATGATGTACGTAGGCATGGTTCCATTTCCTGCCGTTCATTGGTTGGCAGCTAGGTTCACGCAGCTCTGTGGAAGTGGACAAGGCATGTTAGCCAAGAAAGGATTCTATGGAGGACATGGACCATCCGATCATTTTGTGCAGTTCCACAAATCGAGTTGAGCATCCCTGTTTGCAAAGATATTGAACAAGTGTGATTACATTAATACTGGCACCAGTAGTAGTTGATGAAACATACACACACAAGTAGAAGCCGGTCACCTTTGCAATCTCTCATAAAACTAACCACTTGTTGGAGAAGATTAGGCTCGGAGTTGGATGTGAAGGATAGCAAAACCAATCTCCCTTTGTGCAGTTGCACTGAAATATAGAGACGTTGCCCGTGTGACATTTTAGCGGAACTGCACAAGACACTCTTAAGAAAAAAGTGATTTGTGCAGTTCACCAAAAGGTCGCAATAGCAACGATGTGAAATGGATAGCCTTGTTTGCAAAAAAGAGGTAGAAAGGAAACAATTGCTGGCCAATAACAGTTGATGACACATACAACGACAAAAAATAAGCATATTCCTTGTCCTAAGGGAAGATAGCAGCATGATTGTTTATCTAAAACGGTGTGAGGATGAGATTGCAATATGGAAAGTACGCCGGACGAGCTACGTTTTGGGCAAAGAACTAGGGAAGATCCACATGCAGGATTTTCCACATGCAGCAACGTGGGAAGATGGGCAGTGGAGCAAGGCTGGAGGGGATACCTTGGGGTCGTCGAGATCTAACTAGGAGGGCGGCGGCGGGCGGGATTTTCCCATACTGCGGCAAAGAGCAAGTGGCGTAGGCCCTATCGCACCGGAGCTTGGTCAGAGAGAACGACGTGTACCGCGGATCAGGACGTGCTGCCTCGACGCCGTCGAACGAAGAAACGATGCACATCCTCCCTTTCCGCCGGCGGACGGGATGCGGCCGGATCAGTGACCAATGGTGAGAGAGAGAGGCCACCGCCGCCTTGTGTGAGATACTGTGAAGAGAGACAAACCCCGGCAGGCAGGCTCCATTGTATATAGTGGAACATACTACTTTTTTCTCCCTAACAATCGTTTTATATTCTGTGTACGTGCCATTGATCAATATAACTTTATTTAAAAATAAGGCGCCAACGCATCAAGTCGAACTTTGTTTCGTGCACGCGTGGTACACGACCTCCGTAAGTAAACAACCACTACACACTCTCAAATTAGCACGTGGGCTGCCATTTCGTACAGAAATGAGCTCCACCGTGTACCCGCGCGGGTGTGGCTGGGCACGAAGCATGAGTACATGCACCTATTCTCTTCGTGTACGTACACCACCTACGTGGGTGTGTGCGAGAGATAGAAACCTAGAGAGAGATGGTGTGTGGGTTCGTGATATTTTGGGGGGGGGGGGTGCGTGAGAGATAGACAGGGAATATTGTCGATGATCTCAAACAAAAAAATGTAACATAGCAATGTGTGTGAAACAAAGGCCTGGATATATCAATATAGAGGGGGCGATCCACGAGAAGAGAGTGGAGGTATCATCGGCGTGAGATATCCATAGAATTGAAGAGAGGGAGATGAAGTGTGTGTGGTGTGTGTGCGTGTGGAGATCGATAAAGAGTGCCACGAAGTTTGTGTGCCCATGTCAAAGAATAGGGTGGCTGGCCTACTGGAACGTGGAGAGGGGACAGGTGCAGTTGTCTCTGTGGCATGGATACCTACCTACAACGTTCGACTACGGTGTGTGTGTGGGGGGGGGGGGTGGGGGGCAGAGACCTAAATATAGAGGTAAATGACTGGTATATGTGTGGAGGAGGAGAGAGACCTACCTATGTATTGATGGAGATCGATCGACATCCATGCATATGTGTAGGAGAGGAATAAGGTTGGGAGAGATACAGAGCTAGAGTGTCGGAGGGTTGGTGGTGGAGTTGCTTCTCACAAATGGTGGGAGAGGCCTGTTAGACAAACGGAGGGCACGATTGCAATGTCAATAAGAGAGGGGATGCCTGCCTATCTGTGCACGTGCGTGTGAGAGACGAGTCAGGAGGCATGCACGAATGATGAGGGGGGACGATATGGCTGTGGTAAGTAGATGTAACTACATAGGAAGATTAATCGTCCTGTGTCGGAGAAAGGGAGAGACATAACTTGTGAGGTACGTCGATCGATGGGGGAAAAAGAGTTATAGTCGACCTAGGTATAGGTAGGGAGATCGATCGGTATACATGCATGCATGTGTTAGAAGTAAATAAGGCCCAGAGAGAAGGATAGAGAGAGAGGGATGCGGCTAGGAGGTGGTGCGAGAGGCCTACTATATCGAGGGGAAGGAGTGTGCGAGTATGAGATCCATGAAAAGAGGGGCATGAGTGTGCACGTGCATGGAACCGTATTAGATAGAGGGGGGCATGGACGGTGAGAAGAGAAGAGGGAAAGCTTGTGTTTGTGGTAGGCACACCTGGCTACAGAGGTATATCAATCGGTGTGTGCCAGAAAGAAGGAGCTGGGGGCCTACACACACCGTGGGTGAAGGACCTAAAGAGAAATGACGAATGTGCGCGATGGAGCTAGAGAATGCCGAGGGAGGGTGAGAGGGAGGCGGGCGTGTGCATGCATGAGAGAAAGTTAGCGCTAGCTACAAAGATAAGAGGATTTTGTGGGTGTAAAAGACGAATAGAGATCATAATTCATTATAAAAGTGGATTCGGATATTTGAACAAGAGATCATAGTGTTTTAAACTGACGCATGCATGAATATATATAATGGTGATACGCATAGTGTGGTTATGAACATGTTATACTACATATAATATATAGAGCATTTATTTGAATTTGTGATAATGTGTGGCTTTTGCAGCTCAGGGCTAAATACTTGTCATAATGTAGGGGGCGGAGCACTATACTTTATGTGATAAACACAGTGTACATATGAAACATGGTTTAGATTATGAAGATCTAGTTAGTACATCAAATGTACTATTATTTGGAATCAACATCAAGTGTATTCAAAATTTTGAATTCGAGTTCATATAGTACACATAGTTCATATCTATCTCTATAGTATCATGTGGTGTGTTGTTAATATAATATACAAATGATGGTTTAACTTGGCAACAATCATGATTGTAGATTCTTATTCAAATAGAGAAACGAATTCATATTTAGTTCGAATTGCAGCGGTAGTATAGACATTTGGAATGCACTAAAATGTTCATATGAGTAGGTTACATGCATTATACAGCCAGCAAAAAAATTTAATTGGACATAACATGGATTAATAGCTTTGAATAGCATTTGTACAGTAAAACGGGACACGGCTATTTCTTTGTGTGGTGCGAATAGTTTTATTTTATTTTTTTCGTTGAGGGAAGTGCGAATTTATTTTATACGTACATTATTACACGTTAGGCTTGTCCCTAAATTTCAACCCATGCCTTGTTACACTGAAAATTTTGATATCGTGCTCCCAAAACTCGCGCCTTCACAACCCACGCCTTGCTATCCTGAAATTACAATGCACGCAAAAACTCCCTCCAGCTGCCAAATCTCGACACTCGAAATCCCCCTTCTAACCCTGAGCCGAAAGGGCGGCTAGTTCAAATCGGTGGGGGTACTTTTGTAACACACCCTACATTTTGGACAAGCGCGTCCCTAAGTCATGGTTCCCCCCTCCCATCACCTCCTTTCCGCCATTCAAAATCCCAGTCCGCCATAACCTCTCTGCTCCATCCGTGAAACCCCACCCTCCTCCGTCCGCCACCCCACCGCTGCCCAGCCGGAGCCTCTTGCCCGATGACGTCGTCCACCGCAACAGCTCGACGTCCCTCATCCACCTCCCCGGATGAGGATCCGTCTTCGATCTCGTCATCCCGCCGGTTTAGCCGCCCCGTCCTCCACCTCGAGGGAGCTGCTCCGACGATCGCCTCATCTATCGCGGCTGATCCATCCCCACAGCGCCGCCTTAACCTGCTCCACTAGCACCACGACATCCTCACCGACTCCTCGGACGAAGACAAGGCCTACTCGGTGCCACCAAAGAGGTTGTACACTCATCGCACCTTCTCCTTAACTCGACCTCCCGGCGCCGACGGTGCTCGATCCCGCACCCCCATGGCACGGCTACCTCGAAGCCAGCGCCACCGGCGACATCTCCATGGCGGCTCTCCCCCAGTGCGAGGCTCCCTCGGCAGTGGCGTCCATACCAGCCGGATCTGCTGCTGTTGCTTCGGCTCTTGCTCGCTCACGCTGCTGCTACTTCGGCTCTCGCTCGCTCGCGCTGCTGTTGCTGCTCCGGCTCTCGCTCGCTCGCGCTGCTGCTGCTGCTGCCCCTTCTCTCGCTCAGTCGCGCTGTTGCTCTGCTCTCCCCCTCGCTCGTGCTGCTGCTCTGCTCTTGTTCTCGTTCGCGCTGCTGATGCTGGTACACGGGCTGCTGCAGCTACACTAGTTGCTGCTCTGGCTCTAGTTCGCGCTACTCCGACTGCTATCTGCTACTGTGTTCCCTGTCGATCGCCTGTTGATTTAGATAACTGTTTCTCTACAACTAGTGCTCGAGCGTCCTAAGCTACATGTGAAGTGCCTCTCTGCTACCACTATGTTCAGTTTCGACAGTAACATTTAGATTCCACAGTAAATTTTAGTTTTGACAGTTAAGTTCAGAGTCAACAGTTTTTACCTCATCTATTATAGTCAGGTGTTTTTTGGTGATGTAAATTTTACATCTATCACTTTTTGGTAATGTATTATACATCATTTATTGGAGATGCTATTAGAATCCCACTTGAGATTAACGATGTCTGCCTTGTACTGCTTCAGCCTCGACCTCTTATGGCTTGTCGGAGCTGCTCCAACGACAGAACCATCCATCACAACAGAGCAGTACCCTGGACGCCGTCTATAGACGTCCCAGATCTTCCTCCACACCTCCGACAGCCACCTCTGCCGCAACTTCTTCGGCAATAAACCCAATGATGCTGAGGTCAACACGGCTACACCAAAGAGGTTGTACACTTGTTGCATCACTTATTACTCTACATTCATGTCGATCCATTAGGGCTATTTTGGTTCAAAGGAAAAAGTGAAGGAAAAACATAGCAATAGGAAATTTTCCTATGGCACTCTACTATTCAATTATTCATGCATTTCGTTAAAAGGAATGGAGCAAAACATCCACCTGGAACTACTTTTCAAAATCCTATGCATGAAAACAAGACTAAGTGCATTAGTGGATGAATAACATTCTAACAGTACTCACTTTCATATGGTTTCACTTTAATTTGGCCATGTTTCTTTGCATTCCTCTGCTCTTCCAATTCCTGTGAACCAAACACCCAAGTTGACAAAAATCCTGTGTTTACAAATGCTATGTTTCCCACGTGCATTCCTATCCTATTCTGGTGTTTTTCCTATCCCTGCGTTTTTAGAATCCTGCAAGCCAAAGGAGCCCTTACAAAATTACTTCAGTTACAGATAGATGTCGAAGAAAACTTTGTGTGGTTTGTCCTGCTCCTGCCGCGACGTCGTCCACCTCACCTGAGCCGCTCCATCGACAGAAGCATCCGCCATACCAGACATCATGACTCCTAATCGTCTTTCGCTGCCTCAGATCTCCTTCCCTGCCGCCGGCACCCATCGCAACTGCATCACCATCATCGACTCAGCAGATGAACCTGAGGAGTACACGGGTCCACAAGAGAGGTCACACTCTTTTGTTTCTGCTTATGTTATGCATTGCTTAATATTACCTGCTACTTTGTCATCCTATTCACCTCTTAGACTCCAAGTCAGGTCCAAATTAATGTTCAAACTTGAGTTTTAAAATTACTTGTGGGGCACATATCAAGGTAGCAATGAATAATATCTCTGTCTATTATCTGGTTCACCTAGGGTATGCCTATGTTGTTCATCTTGGTTGGGAAACAAACAGTAAAGCAATCATCATCTGTCTTTTTATTAAATTAAAGCTATCATCAGCATGCTATCATTATTTTTGGATCCATCCACTGGTTGTTACCATCACTCTAGATTTCTGCATGCTCTCCTTAGATAATCTCACTATTTTTTTCGTATGCATGTCAGATATTATACAGAGTCATGCTGAACATGTAGAGAAAAAGAGAAGAGAATTGCGCGGAAATACAATGTCATGCAGACATCGCTCCATGGTGGGTTCAATGGCAAACCATCCTCCCCTCCAAATTGTAATCCAGAGGAAGATATCTGTTCTAAGGCGGATTCAGACAGAGCTGGCCACTCCTATTTACCCCCCGAGGTGTTTGCTCTAACTTGGCATGATGATGTTGGTCATATCATGCATATGTTGCCTTGCAGTGCCTACTTTCGACATCATATATGTCATCTACTTAGTTTAGACATGTTCTGTAATGCCACCTGTTTAGTTTCTATATCATATATGTGAATTGTGCAATCTCATCTCTTTTAGCCAGCCATAATATATGTGAAATATGCAATGCCATCCTGTTTAACCAGGCATAATATATTTGAATGATATCTTGCCAATCCTTTTCTTCATTACATTTGCATTTGTCGACAATGTTTGTACATTCAACCAATCTTCCTGTGAATCAGCCATTTGAGTGGGTGATGGAAAAATCTAGAGTGAAAACAAGGTCTTCAGAGCAGACAATGCTACCTGTCGAAGCAGATCTCTTGCTGGGTCCCGATAGCTCCTCATAGATAGATTCAGAGACAGATGACCAGTCCTATTCCCCCACCGAGGTGTATGCTCTAACTTGGCACGGTTATACTGCTCGGATCATGCATATGGTGTCTTGCATTGCATAGTTTAGACATCATATACACAATATTCAACACCATGTTCTAAGTTCAGACATCATATATGCGAATGCCCTCTGCTTAGTATATAAATCACATATGTGAATTAAATCATGTGATCCTGATTACTTAGATAACATGTACGTGAATTATGTCATGCGAACCTGTTTACAAAAGACATCATATAATTATCTCATGCCATCCTGTTTAGTTAGTCATCATATCTTTGAATTATGTCATGCTATGCTATCCATTTTAGATAGACATCATATATGTGAAATTATGTCATGCTATCCTTTTAGTTAAACAATATACATGTGAACTATTTCATGCCCTCTTTTTTCCACACTATCTATTGCATTTGTCTCTCATACATGGTATGTACATTCAACTACGTTTCTTGTTTATCAGCCATTTGAATTGGAGCGGGTGTCGGTGTCAAAACCGGCCGATCTCGAGTAGGGGGTCCCGAACTGTGCGTCTGAGGACCGAAGGTAACAAGGGACAAAGGGAACACGATGTTTACCCAGGTTCGAGCCCTCTTAATGGAGGTAAAACCCTACATCCTGCTTGATTGTATTTGATGAGTATGGGGGTTACAAGAGTTGATCTACCTCGAGATCGTAATGGCTAAACCCTAGCTGTCTAGCCTATGAAAATTCTGATTGCCTTCATGGGCCAAACCCTCCGGTTTATATAGGCACCGGAGGGGGCTAGGGTTGTACAGAGTCAGTTTACAGAGGAAGGAAACTATACATCCGGACGCCAAACTTGCCATCCACACAAAGGAGAGTCCCAGCAGGACACGAGGAAAGGTCTTCTGCCTTGTATCTTCACAGCCCATCAGTCTGGCCCATGTCACTTAGCCCAGCCACCCGAGGACCCCTTAATCCAGGACTCCCTCAGTAGCCCCTGAACCAGTCTTCAATGATGATATGTTCAGCGCGCAGATTGTCTTCGGCATTGCAAGGCAGGTTCCTCCTCTGAATACTCCAAAGCAATCTTCTGAATAAAAGAACCGGCTCTGCATGACAGTCACAACCCTCAACCATGAAGGTAAAATACTTAGTCAAAGTAATGTCCATCAACTGCCAACTTTTTTGGCGAAACGTCACATCTAGCCTCTTTATCATTTTGAACCGTTTTTCAGCCTCCCGCTTCGCGTTTCGAGACACGGCCTCTATTGACACATCTCGTCAAAGCGGAGATCGTGTCCATTTATTGCGGGATCCTCATCAATACGGGTTTGGGTAATCCAACTGTGCCATTCGCACGACCCCTTGGGAACAGGTGAGTTTTAAGGCTTGAGGGGCGGGCGCTTGATATTCATTGCCTATATAAGTGGATAAAGATCCCTCTTTTCTCCCCACGCCTTCTTCCTTCTCCTGTTTTCCCATCCTCAAGCTCCAGCGCCCAAGCTTCAATCTTTCCCACCGCCGCCAACCTCTCCAGTCATGTCCGGATCTGGCTCGAAGGGCAAGTGGGAGGCCTCCTCCGTCACCGAGAAGGACATCAAGGAGCTCCGGGGGGCGGGATATCTGTCCACGAAGATCGCGCACAGGCTCCCTGCCAAGGATCAAGTCATACCCACTCCGGAGCCCGGCAAAAGGGTTGTATTCATCCCCCATTTCCTCCGCGGACTAGGGTTTCCCCTCCCCCCCTTTGTCCGCAGCCTCATGTTCTACTACAGGCTAGATTTCCATGATCTAGCCCCAAATTCTTTCCTCCACATCTTGGCGTTTATCGTCGTGTGCGAGGCGCTACTCCGCATCCCCCCACACTTTGGCCTATGGCTAAAAGTCTTCAATGTGAAGCCGAAGGTGGTCGATGGGCAACATGCGGAGTGCGGCGGCGCCATGGTGAGCAAGCTCCCCAACACCACCTGGCCTAAAGGGGCCTTCGTGGAGACCGTCAAGGTATGGCAGCAGGAGTGGTTCTATATCTTCGAACCTCGCGGCGCCAGGTGGGCGGCCACTCCTGAGTTCAGATCCGGACCCCCTATGCGGCTCGTGTCATGGACCAACAAGGGTCTGGACTGGGGGTCGACTGCGGATGTGATGACGCTACAAAAGCGCATAAAAATTATGATAAGCAAGAATACCAGTCTCACTGACGTGATTCAGGTGATGCTCTTCCGCGGATCCTCCCCTGCCAACTCCGGCCTCTCCATATGTGGGAGTTCAATCCAGAAGGTCCGCAGACCCTGCAGCGTTTCTTCGGCACAACGCACGAAGAGATCTGGAAGCTGCTCTTTAAGACCCAAAAGACGTGGCCGAAGAAGACCGAAGACATCGGTCTTGACATAGAGAATCCAGCCACACCGGTATGTATTTTAGTTCCGAACACAATTTTCGGTAAGTAAATCAAAGGTTATACTGAGATTTCCATTCTCTCATTCAGGGCTGGACAGTGAAGGCGGAGCGGATCAAGTGTCCGGCTCCACTACCTGAAGACCCAGCCAATCCTCTGCTAACGAGGATGCTGGTTCCGGCGCCGTATCAGGCACCGAAGAAGAAGGCTAAGAAGAAGGGCAAGGAGGCCAAGGGCGGCCTCCGCCGTAAGGGTACTTCGGACGCAATGTCTGGAGAAACCGAAGCCCACTCCTCCCACGAGGGGGATGAAGATGAAGAGGAGGAGGAGGCGGAAAGTGGTTCTCCCCTAAAGGGGGGTAAGAAGAAAAGGGCCGCCTCCGCAGACCTGGAGGAGGGGGTGTCCAAGAGGGAGAAGATAACCCTCTCGGACGGTTCGGATACGGACGTCGAACACACCCCCAAGAGGCGCCTCAGGAAAAAACCCCTGGCCGAATCGTAAGTGTCGAAAAGGATACTTAGCAAATATTCGGTCTGTTATGGTTATAATATAACATATCATATTGTGTGTTTCAGCCCAGCCCGCGACCTCCCCCAACCATCGCTGTCTGAAGGGAGTTCTCTGCCGCCCGAGATGGCAGAGAGCGAGACGCCACCGCGAGCCCCTTCGCCAATCATCGTGGATGACACCGAGGTGTTGTCCCGAAGGACCTCTCCTAGCCACGGAGGGGCAAGCGAGGCTGCCGAGAAGGCGCTCGAGGACAATACCTCGGCTGCCAAAGACATGGAGGGGGCGACCCCCATGGCGACCGATGGCGGGGGTCCTGAGCAATCTGGCCTCCAGCCGGACATCATTCCAGAGACCAATGTGGCCCCGGAATCAGCAAGCAGCCCCTTCGAAGGAGGGGGGAGCATCAGCTCCGACGGCGGCCTCCACTAATCCGGAGGTGCCGAATACCTTGGTGGAAGCACTACGACGTGCCGCCATCGTGGAGAAGCACCGCGCCGTGATGGGTGTGGTGGTTGAGAAGATTCAGTCCGCCAAGAGCGGGCTGAACGAAGCCTTCACCAGCCTGCTAATAGGCTTCGAGGTATGCGGCATGATGCTCTAGATGCTTTTTACAAAGGGACAGACCTATGCATAGATAGTAGCCCCTGAGACTCTGTCTGGTTTTGAAAAAGCCGGACAGAGGATCATATAGTATTCGGAAGAGGTGACATACTTTTATATTGTATAACAGGCTTCCATGTTGGCGGCAACCGCCCAGGCCGCTGCAGTTTCTGATCTCAAGCGGAGGCTGCAGCTGGCTGATGATGATATCGACCGCATGAACAAGCGGTTCGATGAGGCGCAAGGTATGTTTGAAATATCTCGCACATGCCTGAATTGATATGCAAATTCTGAGTTTAAACTCATGCGCTGCTATGTGTATGATTGCAGGCAGCGCAGCCGAGGTCGAGACCCTCAATAGTGCCCTTGCCCAAGCCAAGGAGGAGGCGAAGGCTAGCAAAGCAGCCGCAGACAAAGCGGCTGCAGATTTAAAGTCCGAACAGGTCGCCTACCGCCAGTACGAGGAGAGGGTGACCGAAGTGGAGCAAGAGCTCAAGGACGCCGCTGGCAAGTGCGAGTCCTTGGAGGAGAAGAATAAGGCCCAGGCGGCCGAACTCGCCAAGGCCCTCCAAGAGGCCAAGGAGGCGAGGACCGAGTCCCGGGCAACTCGCGAGGAAATATGGCAGTCCGAACAGATAGCGGCTGGTAAGTCCTTTCTTTTACAGACTATATTTGGCGGTCAAAGATATGCCTTGCTCACTCGACTGTGGAGTTCTCCAGATGCATTTGCGGATCTTTCGAAGAGTGCCGCCGAGGCCGCACAGTTCTTCCTTCCCCAAGAGGGGCACACGACGGAGAAGCTCTTCTGGTCATAGTTCGCGGCGTCGGAGTGTCCGGCGCTGTTGAACAACCACATGATGCAACTGTCAGAGCTGCACAGGATGTCCGGATTGGCCATGAAGGACGTCATAGTCCGGCTGTGGCCAACCGAACCCATTCCTAGCAGCTACTTCGGCCTGGTGCAGCGACTTGCCGACGCGCTGCCCGGATTGAAGCTGTCAAGCGCTCGGCGTGCATATTAGGTGCGCGGATGGCCTTTTCCCGTGTCAAGATGCACTGGGCAAAGATGAAGGCCGCCGTCGTGGCGGTCGAGGGCCCACCCGAAGGCAAGAACCACCGCAAGCCAGAGCGGGATTTTGAAGATGTCCTTGAGGGTGCCCGATTAATTGAGGGCCAATGCTCAAAGGATATCATATTTGAGTGAATGTATCCGAGCTACCCAGACGTTGTTTTATAAACCAAGGCTTTGTAATATATTTATGTCTTTATCTGTAATTGTGTGCCTCCTGTGTGGCCGTATTTTGTTATCTTGAAAGTTTGCCAGTCGTCGGCTTCAGCCCCCACGTAGATACTACGGGGGTGTTCGGAATAACGCATGATCACTCTTGACCCAACGTCTTGGTCCATGAAGGAGGTGTCTGTGTAGGCGAACCAGGCAATCAGACTATGCGGCTTTATCACTTTCACTTAGCCATAGGAGTTTGACGGTGGGGCTAAGTACTAGCCCCTGGTGCGTATGCGGCTATCTGAACTGGGATGCCTTAAGCACATGACCGGACGGAGGCCAGTCCTTTGCATAATACGGAAGAAATCGCAAAAGATTTATAGCAAGTCGCCGAATAGCTGACCAGCTCTCGCCTCACCATGAGAGTCAGTTTTTGGCTTTCTCTACCGAGGTGTTTGACCGGACAAACCAGAAACACAATCGCAGTAGTTCTCCCTTTAGTACCCTAGCCGAACGAGCGGAACGTAAGGTAGTAACCACAAGAGCTGGGCAACCCAACTATTGACCAAACACATGATTCGGAGCTGATGCATATAATGCAATATTCGGGACGCCGAAGTGCACTCTAAAAGCGTTCGGACTTTTTTCTTTGAAAATATAGGTGGCCGAATAGAGCCCCTGGTATTTTAAGCTATGCCGAAGTGTATATGCCAATCTGACATGAAGAGGGAATACAGATTATGAAATAAACCAATACCGAATAGGGTTGGTAAAAACTGTTTCCATTATAGTCTGATTGATACGTCAAAACATGCTTTTACAGATAATGCTATAAGCATCAGGGCTATTTTACATGCTGAGAATTTAAGAACAAGGGAAAGCTGTATACAGGTCCTAAAAAAGAAAAGGTATCGTGAAGATCCTTTGGACACCCTGCCGCAAGTCTGCGCCGCTTTTCGCCTTGGTGGAGGATCCTTTGAAAGGATCGACGATCGTGTATATAGAAGGGGCCTGGGAAAGGGCCCTGCGCCACCGTAAAGTGACTTTAGGTTTTAAAGAACCTGTAATATGAGAGAAAAGAGAAAAAAGAAGAAGGAGATTTAGGTCCGAATAGGGTCGAGCCATATTATGGACCTCGTCCACGGAGTGCCTCCGTCGTCGCCCAAGGTATTTTGAGTGCGTTGTTATGCACACGCGGTACATATGCCGCGGTTAGATGGGGCGGTGGACGGAGGCAAAACTGCTAGTCCAGCGCCGGATTGACCGAGCTGTCGTTCTGCAGAGTAGGCCAGACTCGTTTAATAGTGTCCGGGGGCTTGATGGCCGATGAAGTGTTTGACTTGATAAGGCCGCTCTGTACCTTGGCTGCAAGGGCCGCGGTGTGCTCCTCTGTACGGAGGGAGCGTTCCATGTTTCCATTGACTGTGATCACACCGCGGGGTCCAGGCATCTTGAGCTTTAAGTAAGCATAATGCGGGACTGCATTGAAGCGGGTGAAGGCAGTATGTCCGAGCAGTGTGTGATAACCACTGCGGAAGGGGACGATGTCGAAGATCAAGTCTTCGCTTCGGAAATTGTCCGGTGAACCGAAGACTACTTCCAATGTTAATGAGCCCGTACAGCAGGCCTCGACGCCGGGTATCACTCCTTTAAAGGTGGTGTTACTTGGCTTGATTCTTGACGGGTCAATACCCATTTTGTGGACAGTGTCGTGATAGATCAAGTTGAGACTGCTGCCGCCGTCCATAAGGACTCGGGTCAGATGATATCCGTCAATAATTGGATCGAGGACCAGGGCCGCTGAACCTCCGTGACGGATACTGGTCGGGTGGTCCCTGCGATCGAAGGTGATCGGACAAGCCGACCATGGGTTGAATTTGGGGGCGACGGGCTCTACGGCGTAGACGTCCCTTAGTGCGCGCTTGCGCTCCCTCTTGGGGATATGCGTGGCATATATCATGTTCACTGTTTTCACCTCAGGGGGAAATTTCTTTTGTCCCCCTGTGTTCGGTGGGTGGGGCTCGTCATCGTCCTCTCTTGGAGGCCCTTTCCCCTTATGTTTGGTATTTAACTTACTGGCCTGTTTGAAGACCCAACAATTTCTGTTGGAGTGGTTGGCAGGCTTGTCGGGGGTGCCATGAATCTGGCAAGGCCGATCGAGTATTTTGTCCAAATTAGATGGACGGTCTTTATTTCCTTTGAATGGCTTCTTTCGCTGACCGGATTTAGAGCCACCGAATCCGGTGTTAACCATTGTATCTTTAGTTTCTTCGTTGTTGTTTCGATGCTTGTGTTTGGTGCGTCGTGGCCTGCCATTGCCGTCCCTGACTTCGGAGGTGCCAGGGTCGCTGGTACTATTGCTTCTACGAGCCAACCAGCTGTCCTCTCCCGCGTAGAAGCGGGTCATGAGTGCAGTAAGAGTTGCCATAGACTTTGGCTTTTCCTGACCAAGGTGTCGGGCGAGCCATTCATCGCGGACGCTATGTTTAAAGGCCGCGAGGGCTTCGGCGTCCGGACAGTCGACGATTTGGTTCTTTTTAATTAAGAACCTAGTCCAAAGTTTGCGGGCTGACTCACCGGGTTGCTGGACTATATGACTAAGGTCATCGGCATCCGGAGGCCGGACATAGGTACCTTGGAAGTTGTCTCTAAAGGCATCCTCCAAGTCTTCCCAGCTACCAATAGAGTTCTCTGGTAGGCTATTTAACCAGTGCCGCGCTGGTCCTTTCAGCTTTAGGGGGAGGTATTGGATGGCGTGGATATCATCGCCGCGGGCCATGTGAATATGGAGAAGAAAATCCTCAATCCATACCGCGGGATCTGTCGTTCCATCGTATGATTCAATGTTTACGGGTTTAAACCCTTCTGGAAATTGGTGTTGCATTACCTCATCGGTAAAGCACAAGGGGTGTGCGGCGCCTCTGTATCGGGCAACGTCACGACGGAGTTCGGATGACATCCGTGTTCGGTTTTCGGCCTGAGTTCGGTTATGCTGCTCAAGCCAAGCTTGAAGGCCGCCGTCTCTCGTCGGAGCACGCCCCCTTGATCCGTATATTGATCTGGTCTTGCCGGCTCTATTATCCAGGTCCTGACATAAGTCGTAGGTGTAGCCCTGAGCTGCTACCTCTTTGCCTCGATGGCGAGGTGGCGCGGGCTGGTGTTCGGCATGAGTAGCCGCTTTGTCTCGCCCACGTGGTGGTCGGTCTGGTCATCAACATGATTATGTCTTGACGGTATTGGCTCTAGGGCCTCGTCATCAAATTGTGGCAGTAGCCGACGCTTCGGATAGCTCTTTGTTGGGCGTTCGAGGCTGTACTCCTCGACAGCTAGGACCTGGGTCCATCTGTCGTTGAGTGTATCCTGTTCGGCTTGAAGCTGTTGCTGTTTCTTTTTAGGCTCCTCGCAGTTGCGATGAGCTGTCGCTTAAAGCGCTCTTACTCGAGGGGTTCCTCTGGCACGATGAAGTCTTCGTTGCAGAGGCTGACATCCTCCTCGGAGATCGGTAGATAGTTACTATCCTCCGAATCCTCATTCCCGACTGGCTCGTCAGGGTTAACTTGTCCCTCTTCCCAATTATCCTGCTCTACGGCAGGCTCAATGGGTTGGTCAGAGTCTTCGGCATTCTTTGGAGTGTCAATGTCTCTCGTGCCGGTATTACTTTCTTTTTCCTGCCGCGATCATGAACGGCGCAGCTGACATCGACGCTTCGGTGGTACCTCGACGGGCTTGTCCTCGATCGGATCTTGATTGCCATCGTCGTCCTCTTTGGGTGTATCCACCATGTACATGTCGTATGTAGAAGTGGCAGTCCAACGTCCGGTGATGGGCGGGTTTTGGCCTGGTTCGGCTCTGGCATCGTCGTCCATACCGTCGATGTCTTCGGAGGCGTAGTCGAGCATGTCGGTTAAGTCTTCGACAGTGGCTACCAAGTGGGTGGTGGGTGGGACGAAAAATTCCCCGCACTCAGCCCCTAGTTCGGGCTGGGCGTAATTCGGAGCTGATACCTCCGTGATGGCGAGAGACCGCATTAAGTCCAAGGCCTCGCTTAAGAGCGAAGGCCGGATGGGGAACCGAGGACCTGCGGAGCTGGGCATGGCAGACTCTGCCAGGTTGTGTTCACCAGCCGCAGACCTTGAGAGTTCGGAGTTGGCCTCCAGAGGCGAGTTCGGCTCTCCGATGACTAGGAGGGTCCTGCTTGGTTCCAGGCTCGCCGAACATACAGTTGCTTCTGGGTCTTCGGCAAAGGGCTCCATGGGAGGAGAGGGTCCGGTGGGTTTTAAGATCCCATCTTCGGATGAGGTGGCCTGCCCTGGATCTATGGCCAGGGCAGGGATAGTAGTTTCTCTTCGAGTGGCGCCTGATGACGGATCCGATGGGTTGCCTTCTTGAAGATGAGGAATAGTGGTCGAGGCCGTGAACCCTTCGAAGATCAATTCTCCTTGGATATCAGCGACGTAATTCAGGCTCCCAAATCTGATCTGATGACCAGGGGCGTAGCTGTCGATCTGCTCAAGGTGACCAACTGAATTGGTGCGCAGAGCGAAGCCGCCGAATACAAAAAGTTGACCGGGGAGAAAGGTCTCCCTGGAAACAGCATCGTTGTTGATGATCAAACGAGCCATCGATCCTTCTGCCGATGACACAGTGGAACCCTCAATGAAAGCACCAATGTCGGTGTCAAAACCGGCCGATCTCGGGTAGGGGGTCCCGAACTGTGCGTCTGAGGACCGAAGGTAACAAGGGATAAAGGGAACACGATGTTTACCCAGGTTCGGGCCCTCTTAATGAAGGTAAAACCCTACGTCCTGCTTGATTGTATTTGATGAGTATGGGGGTTACAAGAGTTGATCTACCTCGAGATCGTAATGGCTAAACCCTAGCTGTCTAGCCTATGAAAATTCTGATCGCCTCCACGGGCCAAACCCTACAGTTTATATAGGCACCGGAGGGGGCTAGGGTTGTACAGAGTCGGTTTACAGAGGAAGGAAAGTATACATCCGGACGCCAAACTTGCCATCCACGCAAAGGAGAGTCCCACCCGGACACGAGGATAGGTCTTCTGCCTTGTATCTTCACGGCCCATCAGTCCGGCCCATGTCACTTAGCCCGGCCACCCGAGGACCCCTTAATCCAGGACTCCCTCAGCGGGTGATGGTAGTACCTAGCGTAGTAAAAACACAGTCTTCAAATAAAACAATGCTACCTCTTGGTGGAGATAGCACCCCGGTTGTACATGCATGAGAACCAGCCCTACCACACATAACCCAGACTCTCGCAGATTGTACCCCTACTGCGATGGACAGAGAACCAGCTTCACCCAATCTAACCCCAACCCCAGCAGATAGTAACCCAGTTCCAGTTGACACATCACCATCTCCACCATAGAGCTCCCAAACAAGAGCAGTTAGTAAGGCAGCTCCAGTGCCCAAATCGCCAGTACTACCACGACGAACTCCAACTCCACCAGTTAGTACACCTATTCCTGTGGACGAAGCACAACCAGCCATTTGTAGTTTAGCATCTATCGCATTTGATGTTGTTAAATCCTATGTGCGTATCTTCCATCATGGAAATATTATACTGAGGATGAAGGAAAATGCCTGTTGCAGGTGTTCGTCCAGGAGTTAGTGTAAGTAATGTTATTCATGGCAATTACTTTGCTTTTTCCCATACATTCTACCTCCATGCTGGTTATAATACAGCAAATGTTCCCATTTTTCTCTATAGAGAAGGACTGATTTGGAAACTCGAGATGAGGTAACCTGTGCTAATACCTCTGCTATCTTCAAGAATGCTTGGTGGCAGTATCAGAATTACCTAAAGAAAACATACTTCACTGGCAAAGAAACTCATCAAGTTCCCTTACGTTCTCCTAAGACACATTTACGGGACGATGACTGGGAACACCTTGTTCTGTACTGGTCTCGAACCAAGAATGTGGTAAGGTCTATGAGCTCATTTTTTATTTTTAAGTACTATATGCCTGTGTCTTACTGTACTCTGTTCGTGTAGAACAAGTGCTTAAACCTGAAGAACAACTGTTCTCATTTAAGATTCCATTGCTATGGTGCATACTGCTTTGCTCTTGTATCACTGTATTCACTCATACAAACTTATTTTTAAATTAAAGGATCCAATCGAAACTCCAATGGCACAAGAGGTATGTTTAAGCATGTTTCTTTAACAAGTTTGCTCTTCTAAATAGCTCTGTTGATTTCAATTTCAATTGTGTATACAGTTGACTTCTCATATCATGCACATTACTAGCATCACAAAAGAGCCAATAGTGTTGTTGTACATGTATACCCGTGGTACCCATCTGAAATCTTGTTGTGCCGTGTAGTTTCCCATACTTTGTATTCTTTCAACGCTGCTTTGTCTTGAACTGATATGATTTGAACCATGTCTCTATTTTGATTTGGCAAGACAATGAAGTGACCATAGGACATAGATATATGTTTGTTTGATACTTTTATTATGTACTACTTGGCAATAGAAGACTTGGTAGTTTAATCCTGTCCACCTTACTACTGAACTGGTTTACCGAAATGAGTTTCATATACTACATGCTAAACCTGTGATGTGTCTGCTTGTTTCTTCTTTTAGAATGCTGACAGAATATTGGGGAAGAGCACCTTATTAAGCAATGGTAAAGGAAGTAATGCAGATAAGGTTCAGGATAGTGAGACATCCTTGTTGGTCTCCAATAAAGCTGATAAAACAACTAAGGAAAACTATCTTGAAGACAGTGAGACAACCCCAAAGTCCTGTCTTGGTGTAGTGTTCAAGTTACTAGCCACTACCGCTGGCACAAGCTCTTCGAACTCACTATCTGAATCAGTTCAACTACAAGCTGAAAGACATCGATCAGCTGTGCTGCGACAAGAAGTTAAAGGACTACGGAAGACCCTGGAGAATTCAGATGCATACTTTCTAGTGCAACAGCAAGCGTTGGAGGATTTTAGCGCCAAACAGGAGAAAGCTAATAAGCTTGCTAAGCTTATTTCCAGCATGGTGGATACCCAGGATAACATTTCTTGAGCTCTTCTAAAGTTGTTTCAGTTATGGACTTGTTTTGCTGCCACGTTTATTTGCACTGGTAGCCAATTTAGACGGCCAGTGTATCTTATATGCTCCTTTGTTCCCTATATTTGCACTGGTGGCGAACTTTGATGCCCAGTGGATGTAATATGTGTCATAGACGTAATAGGCTAGCGTTAGTTGCTTGCTTATTTATTTCCTTATTGTCTTGTTTAGTTGTTTGCTTGTAGTCACTGCAGTTCTTTTTCCGCATTTTTCTAGTGGCCACAATAACCTATTTTTTATAACTAGGCCACAATAACCATGGACAACATACGGACCGTTGTAACCATAGTCCTGCTACGTATTGTAGTGACCATGGGCCTCCTACGGGCCGTAGGATCCATGGGCATTCTACGTGCTGTACAATTAATGGGCCTCCTATGGGCTGTATAATCAGTGGGCCTTCTATGGGTCGTATGATCGATTGGCCAAACATGGGTCGTACTATTCGTGGACCAATAACGGTCCGCAAAATGGGCCGTAAACGGGCTAGAGTGGAAATCGTCTGTTTATGGCCTGACCATAATGGGTCGTTAATAGGCCGAAATGTATAACGGGATTAATTCTATCAACATGCATCACAGGTCATTAATGGGCCGTATTTGATGACGCTATGAAAACAACCCAACAGGTTAACGGGCCATAAACGGGCCGACTGTAACCACAGGCTGAATTTGGCCCACAAGCGGAACAGGCCAGTAACGGACCGTAAGTAACCAAATGCTGGAAATGAGCCCAAGAATAAATGGGCCCTTAGAAGGCCGAAAGTTAACACAGGCTGGAAACGGCCCAACGGAATAATGGGCCGTTAATGGGTATAAAGCGATACACTGTTCATTATGGGACAGTTTCACCACGGGCCTTTAATGGGCCCAGAGTTACAAAGGGCCTCGTATGGGCCGAAAGACATCATGGGCCATACATGGGCCAGTAGTTATAACGGGCTAGAATCATATTGGACGGCCCAGATGACGCTACTGGCCTAATTCGGATAGGCCATAACGGGCCATGAGTTAGCGGGCTGTAAATGGGCTATATGCGAACATGTCGTTAATAGGCTTTCTGTGGGTCGGCCCGCTACCTTTTGACCATGTCAAATGGGCCGGCCTTTTCACCTGAATGGGCCTCTGTTGGGCCTTGCCACATGTTGGCGTATCATAGGCGCCTCCCGTCCAACGAGTGGATGACATCTGTCCTAACACTGAGCCGACACGTGGTTCCTCTGGCCATTGAGAATTTTACACATGGAAAATCCCCATTGGTCCGGGCTATTAATGGGTTATCTGATCCAAACCGGAACCCGATAGCTTAATGGCGACCCGTTACGGTGGATGCCATGTGTCGGTTACCCTTGATGAAAGCATTTCCGTGACGCGCCATTTATCGTCATGGAAGTGGACACTTCCGTGATGATAATTTTGGTATTGTCATGGAACACTTCTACGACAGCACATGTATAACTATCTTGATTCTGTCATAAAATCGTCATGGATGTACATGCATGACAGAAAATGTGACCTACTGTGACAAACACGTATCATCACGGAAGTGTTTTTTTTGTAGTGAAAATAATATGCATAAAGGATAAACAACACTTCTAACTTGAAATTTAGTGAAGGGATCATCTTATAATGCTACCGCCGTTCTAAGCAAAATAAGATGCATAAAAGATAAACAACACATGCAATCAAAATATGTGACATGATATGGCCATCATCATCCCGTGCTTTTGATCTCCATCTCCAAAGCATTGACATGATCTCCATCATCACCAGCATGACACCTTGATCTCCATCATAGCGTTGGGGTCATCTCACCAACTATTGCTAACGCATATCGATGAAGTAAAGCAATTACATGGCGCTAAGTGATTGACACGCAGGTCATACAATAATTAAAGACAACCCTAAGGCTGCTGCCGGTTGTCGTACTCATCGACATGCAAGTCATGAACTTATTACAAAACATGATCAACTCCTACATCAACATATATCATATCACATCTTGACCATATCACTCACAACATGCGCTACAAAAACAAGTTAGACGTCCTCTACTTTGTTGTTGCAAGTTTTACGTGGCTGCTACGGGCAACTAGCAAGAACCGTTCTTACCTACGCAAGACCACAATGGTGATTATCAAGTTGCTATTTAACCTTCTGCAAGGATCGCCATAGTTAAATTAGATTCAACTAAAGTGGGAGAAACTGAAAGCACAAGTGCTCCCTGGGTGATTTTGGTAATTAATGTCAACATATTTCTTGTTGGACTAATAGTATTATCTAGTGTATTTTTAGACAAGTTCAACAATGGCGTGGCAAAGACAAGTGGATGTGGAACCCCTTCAAAATGCTAAGGACAAAGATTGGCAAAAGCTAGAGACTCTTCATCTTTATTTTAGTGATCCAAGATCACATTGAGTCCATAGGAAATCCAATACTATTAAAAGGGGATGAGGTGTTGCTTAATGGTCTACTTGTTCAAGTGCGTAGTGATATTGCTCCACAACCCTCAGCCACTTTCTCCATCCAAATATGTCCAAACCTAAAACTCCAACTCGGCCCCACCGATTCTTTCTATCCAGAGCCACCGAGTTCATATGACATAGCCACTGCCAGAAACCCTAACAGTTCGGTCTCACCAATACGGATCCCGGTCTCACCGAGATGGCCTTGCCAGCGCTCTGTGACTTGTTGCATTTATTTTGGTCTCACCGAGTTGGCTTGACAGATTCTCTGTTGCTTATTACTTCACTTCGGTCTCACCGAGTTGATGCAATCGGCGCCACCAAGATGATGTTTGCCTAAGCCCGAGCACATCGGTCCCACTGAGTTGTTCTAGTCGGTCCCACCGAGATTCCTAACATTCACATTTTTGAGCTGATCGGTGCCACCGAGTTTAACCATTCGGTCCCACCGAGATGAGTGTGTGTAATAGTTGGATTTTGTGTGGAGGCTATATATATACCCCTCCACCCCCTTCTCCATTTGTGAGAGAGCCATCAGAACGTGGCTACACTTCCACCATACATTTTCTGAGAGAGAACCACATACTCATGTGTTGAGATCAATAAATTGCAATCCTACCATTTGAATCTTGATTTATAGCCTTCCCCAAGTAATTTTCCACTCAAATCACTCTTCCACCATAGCCAAATCTAAGAGAGATAGTTGAGTGTTGGGGATACTATCATTTGAAACACAAGAGCAGGGAGTTCATCATCAACACACCATCTATTACCTTTTGGAGAGTGGTGTCTCCTAGATTGGTTAGGTGTCGCTTGGGAGCCTCTGTCAAGATGTGGAGTTGAACCAAGAAGTTTGTAAGGGCAAGGAGATCGCCTACTTCATGAAGATCTACCCGAGTGAGGCAAGTCCTTCGTGAGCGATGGCCATAGTGGGATAGACAAGGTTGCTTCTTCGTGGACCCTTTGTGGGCCCTTCGTGGACTTGCGTAGCCATTACCCTTCATGGGTTGAAGTATCCATCTACATGGACGTACGATAGCACCACCTATCAGAACCATGCCAAAAATCTCCGTGTCTCCATTGCGTTTGCAAACTCCAATCCCATCCCTTTACTTTCTTGCAAATTGCATGGTTTTCTTTTTACGCCACATATACTCTTGTCGTGCTTGCTTGAAATGTATTGTGAGTGCTTGAACATGTGCTAAACTCAGCCTTAACTTGAAGAAACTAAAAACTGCCACCTTTGCTTGTTAAGGGTCTAATCACCCCCCTTCTAGACCCCTCTTCTCGATCCTTTCAATTGGTATCAGAGCTTTGGTCTCCATTGCTTTGGTTTAATCACCATTGGAGGAAGATGGATGAGTCTACGTTCAGGAGTATTAGACATAGAGTGCCTATTCTTGATGGGGAGTTTTATGGTTCATGGAAAAATGAGATGCTTGAGATTTTCAATGAATATAATTTGAACAAGTATAATCTTATCATTAGAGGATTGCCTAGAAATTTGCTTGTGTGCTTTCCTACCTTTGAATGCGCATATACCATATGGAACTACCTTGAGGAACGCTTTCCAAATTATTCCTTGAAAAATCTTGATGAGATTCTTCAAAAGTCTATTGCTTTTCAAAAAATGGAGCCTAGTGATCCCAAGTTTGATGAATGTCTATTTGAGATCCGTGATCTTATGCGTGCCAAAGGAAATGTTGGAGTCATTAGTAGCATCATTTCGGAGACAATTAGAATTCATAAACTTGCACATTGTCATGGTCATAAATCTAATGAATCACTTGCTCTAGGTGATGATCATATGCATGATGATGACATTGAGCATGGCTATTATGATGAAGACGATGAAAGTGATATTGACTTTGAGGAGACTATGAGAAATCTTAGTCTCATGGCAAACTTTCGTGACTAAATGGATGGAGGGAAAGAGTGGATTCTCGATAGTGGATGTACTGATCATATGATCGGAGATAAAGATATGTTCCATGAGCTTGCTAAAAATGACGGCCCACGCAAGTATGTAACTTTTGGAGATAACTCCAAGGGTAAGTTACTTGACCTTGGTAAGGTGGCCATTTCCAATGACAACTCTATCCAAAATGTTATGCTCATTGAAACTCTTGGTTGCAATCTCCTTTCCGCATCTAGACTAGCTGACTTTGGTTTCAATGTTCTTTTTACTGAAGTAGATAGCCAAGTGTTTCGTAGAGATAATCATAAAATGGTCTTTACCGATATTCGTAGAGGAGATCTATACATTGTTGATTTCACTAAGAGAGCCGAACCTCGCATTTGCTTAATTGCTAAATCTTCTAAAGGATGGTTATGGCATAGAAGGTTAGGTCATGTGGGCATGCGAAATCTTGATAAGTTTATTAAAGGTGATCATATCCTTGGTGTTAAAGATGTTATATTTGACAAGGATAGACATTGCAGTGCTTGTCAAGCAGGAAAATAGGTTGGAGGAAGTCATCCCGTGAAGAACATCATGACCACGAGAAGACCGCTTGAGCTACTTCCTATGGATCTTTTCGGTCCCAATGCCTACAAGAGTCACGGTGGTCCAAAAGATCTTCAAGAACTTCGCTAAGAAGGCCCAAAACCAATTTTAAGTGAAGATCAAGAAGGTTCGAAGTGATAACGGAACGGAGTTCAAGAATGCCAATGTGGATTCCTTTCTTGATGAAGAAGGGATCTCACATGAGTTCTCGGCTATGTACACACCTCAACAAAATGGAGTTGTTGAGAGGAAGAACCGGACACTAATCGAGATGGCGAGAATGATGCTTGATGAATAAAAGATGCCAAGACACTTTTGGGCCGAAGCGGTTGAGACAGCTTGTCATGCTATGAATCGACTATATCTTCACAAGCTTCTCGGCAAAATGGCATACGAGCTACTCACCGGAGACAAAGATCCATCGGAAGCAATCCAAGATTTGTCCATTTGCAAAATTCGCCCAACGGAGGTGAAGGAGAGTACTTCGTCCATTCAAGTGGAAGCCTCAACTTCACATCAAGGTGAACCACTACTACTTCTTGAGCTTGCGTTGATTTTCCCTTGAAGAGGAAAGGGTGATGCAGCAAAGTAGAGATAAGTATTTCCCTCAGTTAAGAACCAAGGTATCAATCAGGTAGGAGGCACAAGCAAGTCTACAATCTATGCACCTGCACAAACTAACAAACACTTGCACTCAACGCAAAAAGGGGTTGTCAATCCCTTCAAGGTCTCGAACAAGAGTGAGATCTAATAAAGATAGGTATAAAAGATAAATAAAAAGGCAAACTAAAGTAAATATAAATAAATTGCAGCAAGGTATTTTTGGGTTTTTTGGTTTATAGATCTAAAAATATATGATGGAAAATAGACCCGAGGGCCATAGGTTTCACTAAAGGCTTCTCTCTGAAGATAGCATACGGTGGGTAAACAAATTACTGTTGAGCAATTGATAGAAAAGCGCAAAGTTATGACGATATCTAAGGAAATGATCATGAATATAGGCATCATGTCCGTGACTAGTAGACCAAAACGATTCTGCATCTACTACTATTACTCCACACATCGACCGACTCCTGCCTGCATCTAGAGTATTAAGTTCATAAGAACAGAGCAATGCTTTAAGTAAGATGACATGATGTAGAGGGATAAACTCAAGCAATATGATATAAACCCCATCTTTTTATCCTTCATGGCAACAATACAATACGTGCCTCGCTACCCCTTCTGTCACTGGGTGAGTACACCGCAAGATTGAACCCAAAACTAAGCACCTCTCCCATTGCAAGAAAAACCAATCTGGTTGGCCAAACCAAACCAATAGTTCGAAGAGAAATAAAAAGATATCTTAATCATGCATAAAAGAGTTCAGAGAAGACTCAAATAATATTCATAGATAATCTGATCATAAATCTACAATTCATCGGATCTCAACAAACACACCGCAAAAAAAGTATTACATCGAATAGATCTCCAAGAACATCGAGGAGAACATTGTATTGAAGATCAAAGAGAGAGAAGAAGCCATCTAGCTACTAGCTATGGACCCGTAGGTCTGTGGTAAACTACTCACACATCATCAGAAGGGCAGGAAGGTTGATGTAGAGGCCCTCCATGATCAAATCCCCCTTCCGGTAGATCACCGAAAAAGGCCCCAAGATGGGATACCACAGGAACAGAGGCTTGCGGCAGCGAAAAAGTATTTTGGTGGACGCTTCTGGTGTTGGGGGAATATTTGGGAATTTATAGTGCAAAGATTAGGGTTGGGACTTCCGAGGGGTCCACAAGCTAGGGGGCGCGCTCCCCCTAGGGCGCGCCCTGAGGACTTGTGGGCTCCTTGGGACTCCTCTAGCCCCCTCTCCAAGTCCTCTGGGTGTCTTCTGGTCCAAGAAAAATCATCGCGAAAGTTTTATTCCGTTTGGACTCTGTTTGGTATTCCTTTTCTGTAAAACTCAAAAAACGAGGAAAAAACAGAAACTGGCACTGGGCTCTAGGTTAATAGGTTAGTCCCAAAAATAATATAAAATAGCATATTAATGCATATAAAACATCCAAAACAGATAATATAATAGCATGGAATAATTAAAAATTATAGACACGTTGGAGACGTATCAAGCATCCCCAAGCTTAATTCCTGCTCGTCCTCGAGTAGGTAAATGATAAAAACAATTTTTTTGATGTGGAATGCTACCTAACATATTTATCAATGTAATCTTCTTTATTGTGGCATGAATATTCAGATCCATAAGATTCAATACAAAAGTTTAATATTGACATAGAAACAATAATACTTCAAGCATACTAATAAAGCAATCATGTCTTCTCAAAATAACATGGCCAAAGAAAGTTATCCCTACAAAATCATATAGTCTGGCTATGCTCTATCTTCATCACACAAAGTATTTCATCATGCACAATCCCGATGACAAGCCAAGCAATTGTTTCATACTTTTGATGTTCTCACACTTTTTCAACTTTCACGCAATACATGAGCGTGAGTCATGGATATAGCACTATAGGTGGAATAGAATATGGTGGTTGTGGAGAAGACAAAAAGAAGGAGAAAGTCTCACATCAACTAGGCAAATTAATGGGCTATGGAGATGCCCATCAATTGATATTGGTGCAAGCGAGTAGGGATTGCCATGCAACGGATGCACTAGAGCTATAAGTGTATGAAAGCTCAAAAAGAAACTAAGTGGGTGTGCATCCAACTTGCTAGCTCATGAAGACCTAGGGCAATTTGAGGAAGCCCATCATTGGAATATACAAGCCAAGTTCTATAATGAAAAATTCCCACTAGTATATGAAAGTGACAAAATAGGAGACTCTCTATCATGAAGATCATGGTGCTACTGTGAAGCACAAGTGTGGAAAAAGGATAGTAACATTGTCCCTTCTCTCTTTTCTCTCATTTTTTTATTTTTTTTATTTTGGCTTCTTTGGCCTCTTTTAATTTTTTGTAAAGTCTGTAGACTCATCAAAACTTGTGAGGGAATCATAGCTTCCATCATCCTTTCCTCATATGGGACAATGCTCTAATAATGATGATCATCACACTTTTATTT
This sequence comes from Thinopyrum elongatum, assembly GCA_011799875.1. Classification (NCBI taxonomy): domain Eukaryota; kingdom Viridiplantae; phylum Streptophyta; class Magnoliopsida; order Poales; family Poaceae; genus Thinopyrum; species Thinopyrum elongatum. The sequence continues at coordinate 320,290,122 of CM022299.1, read as the reverse complement.
ACTTACAACTCAAGAATTACAACTCGATACTAGAACAAGATATGACTCTATATGAATGCCTCCGGCAGTGTACCGGGATGTGCTATGATCAAGAGTGACATGTATAAAAAATTATGAACTGTGGCCTTGCCACAAATACTATGCCAACTACATGATCATGCAAAGCAATATGACAATGATGGTGCGTGTCATAATAAAACGGAACGGTGGAAGTTGCATGGCAATATATCTCAGAATGGCTATGGAAATGCCATAATAGGTAGGTATGGTGGCTGTTTTTAGGAAGGGTATATGGTGGGTTTAATGCACCGATGAAAGTTGCGCGGTACTAGAGAGGCTAGCAATGGTGGAAGGGTGAGAGTGCGTATAATCCATGAACTCAACATTAGTCATAGAGAACTCACATATTGCAAAAAGTTATTAGGCATCGAAACAAAGTACTACACGCATGCTCCTAGGGGGATAGATTGGTAGGAAAAGACCATCGCTCATCCCCGACCACCACTCATAAGGAAGACAATCAAAAAATAAATCATGCTCCGACTTCAACACATAACGGTTCACCATACGTGCATGCTACGGGAATCACAAACTTTACCACAAGTATTTCGACCAATTCACAATTACTCACTTGCATGAATCTAATATCACCATCTTTATATCTCAAAACAAATGCAAGGAATCAAACTTCTCATCTATTCAATGCTCTTTATATGAAAGTTTTTATTATATCCATCTTGGATGCCCATCATATTAGGACTAAATTCATAACCTAAGAAAATTAACATGCTGTTTAAGACTCTCCAAATAATATAAGTTAAGCATGAGAGTTCAACAATTTCTATAAAATAAAGCCACCGCCGTGCTCTAAAAAGATATAAGTGAAGCACTAGAGCAAACTGCCTAGCTTAGTAGATATAAGTGAAGCACATAGAGTATTCTAATAAATTCATGATTAATGCGTGTCCCACTCAAAAGGTGTGTACAGCAAGGATGATTTTGGCAAACTAATAATCAAAGACTCATATCATACAAGACGGTCCAAGCAAAACACATATCATGTGGTGAATAAAAATATAGCCTCAAGTAAATTTACCGATGGATTGAAGACGAAAGAGGGGATGCCATCCAGGGCATCCCCAAGCTTAGATGCTTGGTTGTCCTTGAATATTACCTTGGGGTGCCTTGGGAATCCCCAAGCTTAGGCTCTTGCCACCCCTTATTCCATTGTCCATCAAATCTTTACCCAAAACTTGAAAACTTCACAACACAAAACTCAACAGAAAACTCATAAGATCCGTTAGTATAATAAAATAAATCACCACTTTTGGTACTATTGTGAACTCATTCTAAATTTATATTGGTGTTATATCTACTGTATTCCAACTTCTCCATGGTTCATACCCCCCCATACTACCCATAGATTCATCAAAATAAGCAAACAACACATAGAAAACAGAATCTATCAAAAATAGAATAGTCCGTAGTAATCTGGAAATTTGTATACTTTTGTAACTCCAAAAATTATGAAAAAAATAGAAAAATTAGGAAATTTGTATATCAATCTTTTGTTAAAAATTCAGATCAAAATCATGTTTCTGTGATTTTTAAAATTTCTGGCAATGAGCGCAAAAATTAATGTTTTTCAGCAAGATCAAATCAACTATCACCGTAGACCATCCCAAAGGTCTTACTTGGCTCAAGCACTAATTAAAACACCAAAACACAATTACTACAGAGGTAATAATGTGTATTTATTGACAAATAGAATAAAAAAAAACATAAAAATAAAATTGGGTTGCCTCCCAACAAGCGATGTTTAACGCCCTAGCTAGGCATAAAACATAGATCTAGGTATTGTCATCTTTGGTATTTAATTCCTCAATTGCACACTTTTAACCCCTAGGAGATTCTTCGGATTTATTGATAATCACACTCCTAGGTAAGAAACCAAGAAATTCACTTGTAGCAATTGGTTCCTTAATAATATCGATAAAGCTAGGGTAAACACTTATCATCTTAAGATCTTCGTTTCCTTTACTAGATGATTCACCCTTATTTTTGGGAACATAAATAAACTTAGAAGCTTTAGTAGGAGGAAAATTTGGAGTAGTTTTAACAGAGGCAAAAGCGGAACCCAAGTTGGTAATAATATCTTCTTGTTTATCAATTCTAGTAGAACCTTGATCTATCTTTTCATTAACTATGGGTTCCTTTTCCTTTAGATTCTTTAAAGTAATTCCTACCTTTGATCCAATTTGAGTAATGTGATTATGGATCTTCCTATCTAAGTTTTCAATAAGCTCTATGGTAGAAATTTTATTCTCAATAATATCAAGCCTTTGCATCACATGTTCCAAAGTTAAAACTATTTCATTAACCATGAGTGGTGGTGAGCCTACCAAATCTATCATAGCATTAGAAGCATCCAAAGTATGGCTAACCAAGAAATTACCTCCAGTAATGGTATCTAGAACATATCTATACCAAGTAGTAACACCCACATAAAAATTACGGAGGAGAACAGTAGTAGATTGCTTACGAGTAGATCTATTTTGAGCATTGCAAATTCTATACAAAGCATCTTTTAAATTTTCTCCCTCCCTTTGTTTAAAATTGAGAACCTCACTTTCAGGGGTACTAGCGATGGTAGGAAGACTAGTCATGATAGCAAATCAAGTGATCTAGCACACAAGCAAACAAAAGGCAAACGAAAAGATGAACGAAAGAAGGGCGAATAAAAAGGCAAATATTTTTGTGTTTTTCTGAAAACGTTTTAGAAGTGGGGGAGAGGAGAACGAGAGGCAAATGGAAAATAATGTAATGCAAGAGATGAGAGTTTATGATGGGTACTTGGTAGGCTGGATGTAGAACCTCCCCGGCAACGGCGCCAGAGATTCTTCCTGCTACTTCTTGAGCTTGCGTTGATTTTTCCCTTTAAGAGGAAAGGGTGATGCAGCAAAGTAGAGATACACTACTGCAGGATGCTGCTAACGCGGCACTACGATCAGAGACCCTTTGATGAAACTGTGTTTGATGCATTTATCGCAAACAATGATGTAAAAAAATTGTCAAAAAAGATGCAAAACGTTTGCGATGGCGGAGATATCAAACACGGTTCAGATTTTATTTGCGTGTGCAATGCAGGGCATACGGTTGATCCATACGAACTGTTTGCGATGAGATAGAACAACAGAAACGGGCAGCCATATCAAGGTGTGTGCGATATATGGCATACAGTTCGCTCAGATGAACTGTTTGCTATTAGGGAGTGCAACGGAAACGGTTAGCCAGATCAAGGTGCGTGTGATATACGACATATGGTTCACTCGGACGAACTGTTTTCGATTAGGAAACACAACAGAAACGGTTCAACTTAACAAGATGTGTGTGATATGCGACATACAGTTCGCATAGATGAACTATTTGCGATGAGCCAAAAGAACACAAACGAGTCGTGTAAAGAAGATGTGTGTGATATGTGGCAAACAGCCCACTCGGATGAACTATTTGCGATGAGAAATTATAACATAGACGGTTACTACAGTTGTTTCGTGTGCGATTTTGTGTGTACAAAAAACTTTGAAAAATGCAAACTAGTTGCTTGCGGTGGCTAGGAGTATCGCACATGATGCGTCTGCGAGTACTCGTGTGTGATGATTAGTAAGTTACACATACGTTTCCTTATGTTAACACATGTGTGAATTTGCAATAATGACAATTAATATGCAAATGCCTTCTGGACATCGGTGCTGATCGCCACGTCCAAAACATGGACGTCCTCTAATCTACCGCTCTACCGGGCACACGCTTAAACTCAATGAACTGTGTACGATACTAATACTTTCCATGAAAATTTAAGAACTTGGCTAACAACATTTGAGTAACATATATATAGTGGTTACGCTATTCGACAAAAGGAGGATCTTCATAACACGGTTTTGACAACCATATGGTCCATATCTACATACTTAACATTGTAACAACTATCACATTTTAAGAGGCTGAGGGCCGAAAACCATATGGTCCATATCTACATACTTAACATAGTAACAACTAGCACATTTTAAGAGGCTGAGGGCCAACAACCATAACTATCCGCTGGAAGCAGCTTGATCACGGCGACTCGGCATCTCATCAATGAAAAGGAAGAACCCTCCTGTGCCTTTGTAGAGCATGAGTAGAACAGTGTCTCCAATTTTCCAATATGGATGCGTTGCCACGACAAGCAAGAAATTGTTAATTTGAATGGTTCCATTTCTGTGGGAAATGCAGTACCTTGCAATCACTTTGGCGTTATTAGCAGGCACAAGTGTAATTCGACCACGCCGGGAAATCGATCCAGGAATAGCTACAGCGGGCAATTTCTGTTGAAATGTAGAATAAAAACCAATTGTAACATATCATTGAAGATATATATAGTTTATGAGTATCAACATAAAAATAAGACTTTGTACCAGCGTTTTGTGCACACAATTGGTCTTGTTCAATGTGTGCACCATAGGTATAATTAATCCCATCCAAAATCCAGCGTTCATATGCTGTGCTATCTCTGTCAGATTATCAACAAATTTTATGACATGCTTCAAGTCCTTCCAGTGAAATTTGGTACGCTTAGTAACATACAGATCGTTAACTATGCATCCAACATATCCTGCTTAAAAGGTGGAAATGTATTATTTATTCAGAACATGGCAAAAGAATATATAGTGTGCATAAATTGGTAAATAGAATTTGTTACTGCCTAGGAATGGAGTCAAAAAAATGAAATCACAATTGGTTGCTTAAATAGTGATCAATTAGTCAGAACAAATACCCCGATTTTGCTAAGTAATATGCCAGCATGGAGAAAGTTGAAAGGACACTAACCTCGATCAGACTTTGATCGGCTGATGACGTCGGGGAAGTAAACATCCATGTTAATTAGACCAGGTTGTGGTGCACGCACTAGAATTTTATTGCCAGCTTTCAGTTCATAACACTTAGACATTTTTCTCCAAAGGTCCGCATCAAAATAGGAGTGACCATCTTTATCAAGTTTTATGCTAACTGTCATTGTAAATCCATGATGCGTTGTCAATATGACATCCATGGAGTCATCAACAAAGTAAAGCCCAAGATTTCCTTCTACTCCTGTTCTTGCAATGCAAGGGTTGTACTGCTTGAAATGAAAATTAAGAATATATATGTAACACCCCATGTCATTAGCCACAGTAATCACTTTTGATAATGATAAGTCAGCATGATTAACAGTGCCAAATCATCATTTGCATCATATTGCATTTCAACTCCTAACTCAAATTCAATTTAAATTAAAGTGGAAAATAAAAGTTGTTCAAACACAGAAACTAAAATGTTCAATAAATACCAAATATTCCAGAGACTATTATAAAATTGTAACCAACATTTAATAAATTAATTAAGTAACTCAAACATCCTCTAACAGTGGCTGAAAACAATATTTAATAGCCATTTATTTAATCTAAATTAAATATGAAATTATGTTTTGCCCAAACTAGTTTTTGGTGTTAGGATATAATGCACTGTGATTTATGGACTAGGTCACACTTTTTGCAAAATTCATTTAGGGCCCAAACAATTAGCAAAATAGAAAAGAAAAGAAAACAGAAAAAGAGAAAAGGGAAAAATAGAAAAAGGAAAAGAGGCCCACAGCACTGGGTCTAAGTGGCCACAGTGCCCGACCCAGCCCGCGCAGCTCCTCCTCCCACCTCCAGCACTGCTCCCCTGCGCCGCTGTCGAGCACCTAACGTGCGCGCGCGCGCAGCCAGGGCCCCCCTCTCCCTCGCACGACAGCGCGCCCGCGCCCTCCCTGGCGGATAAGAACATCTCCCGCGCCCTCTCGGGATCTCTCTCACCTCATTTTCCCCCTCCCCCGCTTGCTCCCCGCCATGGCCGACGCAACCATGGCCGCCACCGCAACATAGCTGCGGCCATCGCCTCTGCCTCGCCACTGCGACGTGTCCACGAGCTCCGCCGTGCTCCTCTACGCCTTCTACGCCAACGAGCCAGAGCCGAACGCCTCTGCATCGTCCCCTACGCCGTCACCTTCCTCCTTCGGCCACCTGCGTCTCCGCCAACGAGCCTCCCCCGAGCCCATGTTGCACACCTGCAGGCTCGCTGTGAGCACTGCCCCCTCTCCCCTCTCCTCTCGCTCTCCCATTTGAGCCATAGGCGCCGCCCCCTTCTTCACCGAACGCGCCGCCGCGTAGCTCATCGTCGGCGTGCTTCCGGCGACCATTGGGCCCCGTGCCCGTGTCCATCACGCTCGCCGCACCGCGTAACCACGCCTAACCTCTTGGATCGCTCGCAAGCACGCCGCAACGCCGTTCGCCACCACACCCGAACACCGCCGTCCGCCATTGCCGCCGTAGTGCTCGTCTCCGGCTGCCCTGCCTCGCGCCAGTGCCGTAGATCGACGCGGCGTCGTCTCCCCGATCGAACGCGACCGAAAACGCCTCGAATGGTGCCCTGTGCGCCGTTTCCGAGCCTCGCCGGAGTTTCGCCGTCGCGGGCGAGCTCGCCGGCGCTACTCCGGCCGGCGTGCTGACCTGTTGCCGTGGGCCCCGCCCCATGCCACTGACCAGTGGGCCCCTTGGCCCCACTTTGACCCGTTGACTGGGTCAACCCTGCTGACTGGGCAGGCCCAGTCACTGACATATGGGCTCCGCCCCGTTAAATGTTTTAAAAAAATAATTAAAACTGTTAATTAAGTAATTAGTTAATTAACTCACTAATTAGTCACTGACTACTGGGGCCCACCCACCAATTAACCCAATTAGTTAATTTTAACCCCTCTGTTAAGGCCACTGTGTATGACATGTGGGCCCCACATGTCAGGTTTGACCCTGGTCAGCCGGGTTTGACCTGCTGACAACATGGTGATGTCTTGCTGACATCATCATTCACTATTCTGGATAATTCGAATTTAAATAAATAATTAAATTCAGAAAATGATTAAAACTTTAGAAAATCATATAAAATAATCCGTAACTCCGATGAAAATAATTTATATATGAAAGTTGCTCAGAATTTTGATACGGATCTGAATACGCTCTCCGTATTCCTGTCAGATGCCCCTAGCTAGATGAACATGGAACTTTTAGACCGATTTCGATAAATGAATAGTACCCAACTTTAATTAAATAAATCGGGATAAATTCCTAAATGAACTAAATCATTTAGTTAGGCAGTAGAACACCCCGGCATATCATTTAGTCATGTCATACATATTGTTTGCATTTTTGCCGTGAATTTATTGTTTCTCTCCCCCCTCCTTCTCTCTCGATAGACGCTGAGACCGATGACGTTGCAGCCGGGTACGACTACGCTATAGATGAGCAGCCCATTGACGACCCCTCTCTCTTGCCAGAGCAACCAGGCAAGGCCCCCCGTTGAGCATCCAGATATTGCCCATTCCATTTCTCCTGCTTGCATTAGATTTTGCTACTGTTAATGTTTGCTCCTATTCTGATGCATAGCCTGCTTTTGTAACATGTTCGTTGTTACCTTACCTACCTATGATAAACTGTTTAGTATAGGTTGGTAGTGAACCATCAGTGATCCCACCACCTTACCCTTGTTGCCCCTGCTTGATCGTCGACGACTCGATCAATGTGATCGTCGACCAGAGACCGACACATCACTTCACCCCCTTAGTTATATGACTCTGTATAGTTACTCTCGAGTGCCGAGGGTGATACCTCGTAACGCACTCCTGATGAATACTCTACAGTGTAGCTGTTCGGTCGTGGTCATCGAGGGTGATTCCTCCTTCTCCATTTCTGATACGACTCTGTCGTGCAACCCCTCAGTGTGAACCTCGAGGGTGATGCCTCATACGTTCACCCTGATGTTTTCATCGAGTGGAATCCACCGAGGGTGATTCCTCGGGGTTTCCCCCTTGATGTTATGACCACACGGTTACCCTGACCTTTGTTACAGGCGGGTCGACCCTGGTGGGTACCCGCTGGGGATCTATGATGTCGGGTGTGCCGGAAGGGCACTCGAGTGTGATATTGTGGCGTAGCTTCAGAAGCTCTGATTGTCTCCGCATGATACTAAATGAGCCTATTGGATATGGGTTTGTGATCTGAGTGGGTTGACATGCCCTATACGCACTACCACCACGCGGGATAATGGTTTATGGGGCCCTCTGCGATGTACGTTTGTCCCGAAAGCTCATCAGACATCACGTTTCACCGTGCGGGCTGATCGCCGGGATTGGGCTGGATACTTCACTGATGAGTTCAGTGCCGCGCCTGCACCCCGGCCAACCACGCAATGCGCAGGGTGCCCAGGGCGATGGCCCAAGACCTCTGGGTGCATAGGTTAGTCCGGCGTGCTGACCTCTCTGCTGAGCCTAGGTAGGGCGCTGCTTCGTGTTGATCTCCCGAGGCCGGGCATTACCCCGCAAGTGTGTCCAGCCAGAGGTGATCGAGCGTGTTGGGTAACAGTAGTGCACCCCTGCAGGGATGAATGATCTATCGATAGCCGGTCCTACGGTAAAGGACGCTCAGTTTGTGTATCCCGATCTACTACTTGAACTGGATACTTGTTACTTAATTGAAGCTTCGGGATTGGTTTCTCGCAGGGAGTCGAGGAAGGATCTCTAGGCTTTGCTTCAACCTCTTTGCTTGATAAAATGCTATTCTACTCTCTTCTATTGCTGCAAGATGATGGCTTCGTGAAGATGCTAGTCTTCGATAGGACTAGGCCTTCTCTCTATTCTAGCATTTCTGCAGCCCAGTCCGCATATACAACCTTTCTCCATTGATAGTGTTGCATATGTAGTGTAGATCCTTGCTTGCTGAGTACTTCGGATGAGTACTCACGGTTGCTTTGTTACTTCTTTTTCCTCATATTCTCCTACTTGATGATACATCAGACGATGGAGCCCCGGAGCCAGATGCCACCTCAGGAGCTTACTACCAGGAGGGTCCAGACGGTACTTACTACTGGATCGAGCCAGCCGACCAGGAGTAGGATCGGAGGTTCCTAGGCAAGAGGCCTACGCCTTTCGATCTAGAGTCGTTGTTTGTGCTAGCCTTCTTAAAGCAAAACTTGTCTAACTATGTCTGTACTCAGATAATATTTGTATGACTGACTTATGTATTAGGATCTTCGGATCCCTGGTCTGTAATATTGTGGATCTCCATTTATTTGTGTTAGAGTTGTGTTGTGATATCTTCCCGTGAGTCCCTGTGCTTGATCGTGCATGTTTGCGTGTATGATTAGTGCACGATTGAGTCGGGGGCGTCACACGTTGGTATCAGAGCCGACTGCCTGTAGGAAGCCCCCTTCCAATTCCTTGGCCGAAGTTGAGTCTAGAAACCAAAAAACTAATTTACTAACTTGGCTGTGTGGCTTACGGGCCCACGTCGCCAACTGGGTGGTATTAGGATCTTTTATTCCTCGTCTATACTCTGGGACTCTGATCTCTCTTCTATTCGGGTTAAATAAATTTTACTAACGCCGACACTTAGGATCTCGTAAATCCCGTCTACCCGGAGAGCTGGATATCTGTGCGATTTCCCTGCCATTGATCTGATTAGTGTGATAATCATTTTCCTTTCCATTGTTTTGTTTAACCTCTCTCTCCGAGTTGTATTAAACTTCTCATTGTCATTTGACAATCCTGAATTTCCTCTGTTTCAGATGGATCGTTTGTTTCCACCACGTCCTATGACACAGCTTATGCTTCGCACTTGGGCTCGTGATGCCCCTGGGTTTCCAGCTGTTCTGATCGCCCTCCTGACCAGACTTGGCTACCACTGGTACCCCGAGTACATGGTCTATGAGGATTAACGCGAGTTCAACCAGGAGCAGTACCATGCTGATGTTCGTATCTATGATCAGCAAGATGACTCAGACACTGAGCTGCACCTTTTCCACGGTATCGGCGTGACGATTGAGATGGCAGTCCATGATGCCGCCTACTCTGCTGTCGCACGTCTGCGAGGAGAGTTCAGTGATATCTTGGATGACTCTGAGTTCTGGTACATTCCTTATGCCCCTGCTGGGGATGCTACTGGATACTACACAGCTATCTGTGCCTCGTACGAGCCTCGTCGCTACGACCCGCGTGTTCTGATTCAGTGCACTCAGGCTCTGGATCGCACTGTTCGGGCTCTTGCCGTCGAGTTGGTTGCCACTCGAGCATGTCTCTACGATGCTATGACGCAGTTGCTACCCGCTATTCGTGCAGGGATACATCCGGAGCACATCCTTTACCCGCGCAGGACTCAGATGTATGCTGGTATTGACTGGCCTACTGTTGGAGGTCACACACCTACACGTGGACCTCTTCTTACAGCTCGAGACCGGGTTCTGCATCAGAGTGCACATGGAGCGCAGGATCCTAGCACGACGAACATTCGTCATTCGCACTCGCAGTTACCCCATTACAGTGGTTTTCCCCGACGTTGATGTAGCCTTTGCTATGTCTCGTTGTGTACTTCCTTACCGCGTGCCTGCGCGCCGCCTAGCATGCCTAGTTTTTTTTGCGCCGTTATGCTGTCCGCATGTACCCGACTCTGTGTATGGATCTGTATGTCTTAAATGACTACTGTTATGTATCTGTTACACTGCTTAATTGTTGTCGAGTTACATCATGCTTGTCGCTAAACGCTCGCAATTGCTTTTACTAAACTGCCCCCTGTTGATACTTAGCAGGATGGTTAGACCAGGTGGTCGTGGTCGTGGTCGTGCCCCTGAACACCCACCACCGCCAGACTATATGGCAGCTATGATGCAACAATTCGAGCTCAACCGCCGGTTCATGACTGGGATCATGGCTCAGTTTCCGCATCAGAACAACCAGAACCAGAACCCTCCTTCAATAACTCTGCCGGAGTTTATGCGACTTAACACTACTCACTTCCGCAACTCTGACAAGCCACTGGATGCCGATGACTGGCTTCGTGACATCACTCACGAGATGGAGTCTGCTAATGTCGCCCCTGCCAACTTTGTCACCTTCGCGTCCTTTTTCTTAAAGGGGCCCGCTGCTCAATGGTGGGACACACACAAGCATACACTGCCTGCTGGAGCAGTCGTTACCTGATATGAGTTCCAGGCTGCTTTCCGTGCCCATTATATCCCTCAGGCAATTATGGAACGGATGAAGACCCAGTTCCGCAACCTCACGCAGGGCAACAAGACTGTCGAAGCATATCAGCGGGAATTTCTTGACCTCTCCCGCTGTGCTGAAGAAGACATCGCCACAGATGCCCGTAGACAAGAAAAGTTCCATAATGGACTCCACCCAGACCTCGAGCTTGCCCTTGCTGCTCAAGACTTCAACGATTTTTCAACTCTTGTGAACAAGGCTATTGTGGTTGAGACCGCACAGATGAAGCACAAGGACTCGCAGAAGCGCCATCGTGATGTTGTCTCATCTTCGAACTCAGCACAGAAGCGTCGAGTCTGGATTCCCAACAATGTGTTCCGTCCAAATGCTCCTGTGCCCAAGAACAACTATGCTGCACCACGTCTGCCTCCTCCACCACCGAGGCAGCCAAGAGCTCAAGCTATTCAAAACAATGCCCCTCTTCGCCCTGAAGATGGACTGTGCTTCAAGTGCCGCAAACCAGGTCACCTTGCTAAGGACTGCCGCCAGACTCAGAATCAGTTGGCTTTTCCTCATACTGGCCGTGGCAATAGTCGTGGCAACAATCAGACCTGCAACTATAATACTGGGTCTGCTGCACATGGTCGTGGACACGCTTACAACATTGACATTGAAGAAGTCCAGGATCAACCTGCTACTGTGATGGGTAACCTTTTCGTTAACTCAGTACCCGCTTCCGTGTTATTTGATTCAGGAGCATCGCATTCATTCATGTCAGAAGCATTTGCATTATCGCATGACATTGCATTTCAAGAGATGAATCTGCCAGTAGTAATCCGCACCCCGGGAGGCCAGTGTCAAACCACTATGATGGCACACAATGTTCCCGTTGAAATTAAGGGATTGGAATTCCTTGTTTCGCCCATTATCCTGAAGTCTTCCACCATAGACCTCATACTCGGAATGGATTGGTTGAAAGCTCACATTGCTTTGATCAATTGTGCCACTAAAGTTATCCAACTTCTTCACCCCTCCGATGAGATAGTGAACTATACCGCCCGCATTACACGGGACACTGAAGCTCAGATATATGTTCTGAATGCTTTGAATGCCTCACCTCTGGAAGGGATCGAGAACGTTCCTGTCGTTCGAGATTTTCCGGACGTTTTTCCAGAAGAATTTCCAGGAATACCCCCGGCTAGAGCTGTCGAGTTTGTCATTGACTTGAAACCTGGCACTGTCCCTATTGCGAAGCGTCCTTATAAGATGCCTCCGCACCACCTTCTCGAACTTAAGGAAGAAATCGACAAGTCACTTAAGAAAGTTTTCATCCACTCCAGTTCCTCTGCTCGGGGAGCACCTCCACTCTTCGTTAGGAAGAAGGATGGAACTAACCAATTGGTTCAGGATTACCGGCCCATTAATCAAGCCACAATCCAGAATAAATACCCACTACCCCGGATCAATGATCTTTATGATCAGCTTGCTGGATCTTCTGTCTTCTCAAAACTCGACTTGAGGTTGGGTTATCATCATATTCGTGTTCGCGAAGAGGATATCCCGAAGACTGCCTTTGTTAATCGATATGGCTCTTATGAGTACACTGTCATGTCATTTGGTTTAACAAATGCTCCAGCCACCTTCTCCCGGTTGATGAACTATATCTTCATGGATTACCTCGACAAATTCGTCGTGGTTTATTTGGATGATATCCTTATATATTCCAAGAATGAAGAAGAACATGCTGAACATCTTCGGCTTGTATTGGAGAAGCTACGAGAACATCAGTTGTATGCTAAATTCTCCAAGTGTGAATTCTGGTTATCTGAAGTGACCTATCTTGGTCATGTGATTTCCAAAAATGGCATTGCCGTTAACCCCGAACGAGTTCAGGCTATTCTTGATTGGACTCCCCCAAAGAATGTTAAGCAAGTCAGGAGTTTTCTTGGACTCGCTAGTTATTGCCGTCGATCCGTTGGGAATTTTTCCAAAATTGCAAAACCATTGACGAATTTGCTCCACAAAGGTGTTAAATTTGAGTGGACAGAAAAATGTCAAGAAAGCTTTCAGACACTAAAAGATAAGTTAACATCTGCCCCAGTGCTAGCACCCCCGGATTCCCAAAAGGATTTCGTGATATACTGTGATGCATCTCATCAAGGATTAGGCTATGTCCTAATGCAAGAGCGTAAGGTGATTGCTTATGCCTCTCGACAATTGCGTCCTCATGAAGAAAATTATCCAGTGCATGATCTTGAACTTTCTGCGGTTATTTATGCCCTGAAGCTATGGCGACATTACCTTCTCGGTAATCGTTGCGAAATATACACGGATCATCAAAGTTTGAAGTACCTATATACTCAACCAGATCTGAACCTTCATCAACAAAGATGGCTCGAAACAATTGCCGATTATGATATGAATATCTCATACACCCCTGGCAAGGCTAATGTAATGGCAGGTGCTTTGAGTCGCAAGGCTTATTGCAGCAACCATATGGTTCAGGAAACACAACCTCTTCTCCATGAAGAGCTTTTCAAATTGAACCTCCATATTGTTCCACAGGGTTATCTCAATACCCTGGTTGTTGAACCAGATTTAGAGCACAGCATTAAGACCATGCAACGGTATGACTCTGAAGTTGAAAGGATTAAGCAATACCTCGAAAAAGGAAAGCCGTCGGAATTCCATCTTGATGATGATGGGATCCTATTCTTCCAGCGCCGTCTCTTCGTACCCAAGTTCAAGGATGAGAGGGAACACGTTATGAAAGAAGCTCATGACACTCTGTCAATTCATCCTGGTAGCACAAATATGTGCCGTGACATTTGTCAGAGATACTGGTGGCCTAATATGAAGCGAGACATTGATCGTTATGTTTCTGAGTGTGACGTTTGCCGCCGCATTAAAGCAGAACATCAAAGGCCTACTGGAACTCTGCAATCCCTTGCAATTCCTGAATGGAAATGGGACAAAGTCCAAATGGATTTCATTACTGGTTTTCCCAGATCTCAGAAGGGTCATGATGCTATTTTTGTCGTCATTGACCGGTTCTCAAAGGTTGCACACTTTCTGCCAGTTAAGGAGACAATCACTGCTAGCTAGTTAGCGGACTTGTATGTTTCCCGAATTGTGTCACTCCACGGTGTTCCCTTGGAGATCAGTTCTGATCATGGCAGCCTCTTCACCTCCAGATTCCGGAATAGTTTCCAAGAAGCTATGGGAACTCACCTGTCCTTCAGTACCGCTTTTCACCCTCAGTCTCAGGGTCAAGTCGAACGAGTTAATCAAGTGCTCGAAGATATGCTTCGAGCTTGCTTCATCTCCTTCGTTAAGAAATGGGAGGAATCTCTCCCGTATGCCGAATTCTCTTACAACAATAGCTATCAAGCTAGTCTGAAGATGGCATCGTTTGAAGTTCTATACGGTCGTAAATGTCAAACCCCTCTGAATTGGTCAGAAACTAGGGAACGCTCACTCGTCGGACCGGACATTGTTCAGCAAGCTGAAGAACAAGTCCGCATTGTCCGTGAACATCTAAAAACTGCTCAGTCTCGTCAAAAGAGCATCTATGACCGAAAGCACCAGGAAATGGTCTATCAACCTAGCGAGCAAGCTTACCTTCGCGTCACCCCGTTAAAAGGCACTCATCGGTTCGGAATCAAAGGCAAGTTAGCTCCTCGCTACATTGGCCCATTTTGTATTCTTGCCCATCGAGGAGAAGTGGCATATCAGTTGCAATTGCCGCCCAATCTTTCTCAAGTGCATGATGTCTTTCATGTATCCCAACTCCGTCGTTGCTTCAAGGATCCTATTCGAGCTGTGGATCATGAAATGCTTGAATTGCGGAAAGATCTATCTTATCGAGAACATCCCATCCGTATTCTTGATCAAGCTGAACGCCGGACTCGCCAAAAGTCAATCAAATTCCTCAAAGTTCAGTGGTCGAATCATTCTGAAGATGAAGCCACTTGGGAACGCGAGGATCGTCTTCATGAAGAATACCCCGCTTTCTTTCAGTCTTCCTCTTAATTCTCAGGATGAGAATTCTTGATACATGAGGAGAATTGTAACACCCCATGTCATTAGCCACAGTAACCACTTTTGATAATGACAAGTCAGCATGATTAACAATGCCAAATCATCATTTGCATCATATTGCATTTCAACTCCTAACTCAAATTCAATTTAAATTAAAGTGGAAAATAAAAGTTGTTCAAACACAGAAACTAAAATGTTCAATAAATAACAAATATTCCAGAGACTATTCTAAAATTGTAACCAACATTTAATAAATTAATTGAGTAACTCAAACATCCTCTAAAAGTGGCTGAAAACAACATTTAATAGCCTTTTATTTAATCTAAATTAAATATGAAATTATGTTTTGCCCAAACTAGTTTTTGGTGTTAGGATATAATGCACTGTGATTTATGGACTAGGTCACACTTTTTGCAAAATTCATTTAGGGCCCAAACAATTAGCAAAACAGAAAAAAAAGAAAACAGAAAAAGAGAAAAGGGAAACATAGAAAAAGGAAAAGAGGCCGACAGCACTGGGCCTAAGTGGCCACAGTGCCCGGCCCAGCCCACGCAGCTCCTCCTCCCACCTCCAGCACTGCTCCCCTGTGCCGCTGTCGAGCACCTGACGTGCGCGCGCATGCGCAGCCAGGGCCCCCCTCTCCCTCGCACGACAACGTGCCCGCGCCCTCCCTGGCGGATAAGAACATCTCCCGCGCCCTCTCTGGCTCTCTCTCGCCTCATTTTCCCCCCTCCCCCGCTTGCTCCCCGCCATGGCCGACGCAACCATGGCCGCCACCGCAACGTAGCTGCGGCCACCGCCTCTGCCTCGCCACTGCGACGTGTCCACGAGCTCCGCCGTGCTCCTCTACGCCTCCTGCGCCAATGAGCCGGAGCCGAATGCCTCTGCATCATCCCCTACGCCGTCGCCTTCCTCCTTCGGCCGCCTGCGTCGCCGCCGTCGATTCACCGCCGTCGAGCCTCCCCTGAGCCCACGTTGCACACCTGCAGGCTCGCTGTGAGCACCGCCCCCTCTCCCCTCTCCTCTCGCTCTCCCATTCGAGCCGTAGGCGTCGCCCCTTCTTCACCGAACGCGCTGCCTCGTAGCTCATCGCCGGTGTGCTTCCGGCGACCATTGGGCCCCGTGCCCCTGTCCATCACGCTCGCCGCACCGCGTAACCACGCCTAGCCTCTTGGCTCGCTCGCAAGCACGCCGCAACGCCGTTCGCCACCACACCCGAACACCGCTGTCCGCCATTTCCGCCGTAGTGCTTGTCTCCGGCTGCCCCGCCTCGCGCCAGTGCCATAGATCGACGCGGCGTCGTCTCCCCGATCGAACGCGACCAAAAACGCCTCGAATGGTGCCATGTGCGCCGTTTCCGAGCCTCGCCGGAGTTTCGCCGTCGCGGGCGAGCTCGCCGGCGCTGCTCCGGCCGGCGTGCTGACCTGGCGCCGTGGGCCCCGCCCCGTGCCACTGACCAGTGGGCCCCCTGGCCCCACTTTGACCCGTTGACTTGGTCAACCCTGCTGACTGGGCAGGCCCAGTCACTGACATATGGGCCCCGCCCCGTTAAACATTTAAAAAAATAATTAAAACTATTAATTAAATAATTAGTTAATTAACTCACTAATTAGTCACTGACTACTGGGGCCCACCCACTAATTAACCCAATTAGTTAATTTTAACCCCTCTGTTAAGGCCACTGTGTATGACATGTGGGCCCCACATGTCAGGTTTGACCCTGGTCAGCCGGGTTTGACCTGCTGACATCATGGTGATGTCATGCTGATGTCATCATTCACTATTCTGGATAATTCGAATTTAAATAAATAATTAAATTCAGAAAATGATTAAAACTTTAGAAAATCATATAAAATAATCCGTAACTCCGATGAAAATAATTTATATATGAAAGTTGCTCAGAATTTCGATACGGATCTGAATACGCCCTTCGTATTCCTGTCTGATGCCCCTAGCTAGATGAACATGGAACTTTTAGACCGATTTCGATAAATGAATAGTGCCCAACTTTAATTAAATAAATCCGGATAAATTCCTAAATGAACTAAATCATTTATTTAGGCAGTAGAACACCCCGGCATATCATTTAGTCATGTCATACATATTGTTTGCATTTTTGTCGTGAATTTATTGTTTTTCTCCCCCTCCTTCTCTCTCGATAGACGCCAAGACTGATGACGTTGCAGCCGGGTACGACTACGCTACAGAAGAGCAGCCCGTTGACGACCCCTCTCTCTTGCCAGAGCAACCAGGCAAGCCCCCCCTTGAGCATCCAGATATCACCCATTCCATTTCTCCTGCTTGCATTAGATTTTGCTACTATTAATGTTTGCTCCTATTCTGATGCATAGCCTGCTTTTGTAACCTGTTCGTTGTTACCTTGCCTGCCTATGATAAACTGTTTAGTATAGGTTGGTAGTGAACCATCAGTGATCCCACCACCTTACCCTTGTTGCCCCTGCTTGATCGCCGACGACTCGATTAATGTGATCGTCGACCAGAGACCGACACATCGCTTCACCCCCCTTAGTTATACGACTTTGCATAGTTACTCTCGAGTGCCGAGGGTGATACCTCGTAACGCACTCCTGATGAATACTCTGCAGTGTAGCTGTTCGGTCGTGGTCATCGAGGGTGATTCCTCCTTCTCCATTTCCGATACGACTCTGTCGTGCAACCCCTCAGTGTGAACCTCGAGGGTTATGCCTCATACGTTCACCCTGATGTTTTCATCGAGTGGAATCCACCGAGGGTGATTCCTCGGGGTTTCCCCCTTGATGTTATGACCACATGGTTACTCTGACCTTTGTTACAGGCGGGTCGACCCTGGTGGGTACCCGCTGGGGATCTATGATGTCGGGTGTGCCGGAAGGGCACTCGAGTGTGATATTGTGGCGGAGCTTCAGAAACTCTGATTGTCTCTGCGTGATACTAAATGAGCCTATTGGATCTGGGTTTGTGATCTGAGTGGGTCAACGTGCCCTATATGCACTACCACCATGCGTGATAATGGTTTATGGGGCCCTCTGCGATGTACGTTTCTCTCGAAAGCTCATCAGACGTCACGTTTCACCATGCGGGCTGATCACCGGGATTGGGCTGGATACTTCACTGACGAGTTCAGTGTCGCGCCTGCACCCCGGCCAGCCACGCAACGCGCAAGGTGCCCAGGGTGATGGCCCAAGACCTCTGGGTGCATAGGTTAGTCCGGCGTGCTGACCTCTCTGCTGAGCCTAGGTAGGGCGCTGCTTCGTGTTGATCTCCCGAGGCCGGGCATTACCCCGCAAGTGTGTCCGGCCAGAGGTGATCGAGCATGTTGGGTAACAGTAGTGCACCCATGCAGGGATGAATGATCTATCGATAGCCAGTCCTACGGTAAAGGACGCTCAGTTTGTGTATCCCGATCTACTACTTGAACTGGATACTTGTTACTTAATTGAAGCTTCAGGATCGCTTTCTCTCAGGGAGTCGAGGAAGGATCTCTAGGCTTTGCTTCAACCTGTTTGCTTAATAAAATGCTATTCTACTCTCTTCTATTGCTGCAAGATGATGGCTTCATGAAGATTCTAGTCTTCGATAGGACTAGGCCTTCTCTATATTCTGGCATTTCTGCAGCCCAGTCCACATATACAGCCTTTATCCATTGATAATGTTGCATATGTAGTGTAGATCCTTGCTTGTTGAGTACTTCGGATGAGTACTCACGGTTGCTTTGTTACTTCTTTTTCCCCATATTCTCCTACTTGATGATACATTAGATGATGGAGCCCCGGAGCCAGATGCCACCTCAGGAGCTTACTACCAGGAGGGTCCAGATGGTACTTACTACTGGATCGAGCCAGCCGACCAGGAGTAGCAGCGAAGGTTTCCAGGCAGGAGGCCTACGCCTTTTGATCTAGAGTCGTTGTTTGTGCTAGCCTTCTTAAGGCAAAACTTGTCTAACTATGTCTGTACTCAGATAATATTTGTATGACTGACTTATGTATTCGGATCTTCAGATCCCTGGTCTGTAATATTGTGGATCTCCGTTTATTTGTGTTAGAGTTGTGTTGTGATATCTTCCCGTGAGTCCCTGTGCTTGATCGTGCATGTTTGCGTGTATGATTAGTGCACGATTGAGTTGGGGGCGTCACAATATAATAAAAAATAGATTGTGTAACAAAGATTTTATGCAAATATGAGAGTGACTGAATGAACAATACATCATAAATTTGCCTAATATAGGGAAAAAAATTGGCTTCGACATCTAGGCTGCACGTGGCACCGTACCTTTTATCCAAATGTAGCAACAGACGGTATATGTTCACAAATTTAGGCCATGCCGACCGTGGTAGGGTGAGATTGAACATACCGAGTGCTCCCTGAAGTCATCCGGAATGGTGAGATAGAACTTCGTTTCCGACTGGCCGCGACCACACTTGCCGGATTTGTGCTCGCACTGTGGACACATGAATGGAAACCCTCGAATTAGCTAGAAGAAAAATGAATCCACGGTGATTTCCGCCGGTTGATTAACAGTGATGGACGGACTGAGATAAGAGATGAGTGAACATTTCACTAATTTTTTTACCTTCTCCATGAGAAAAATTCCCGGCCCAATCTCATAGAAAACCCCAATCGACCAGAGTCTAGAATGTCGGTGCATGTCGGTGCAAATTGGCGGCGGCAAGCGGTAGGGGCGAAATCCCGTGCCGTTTGGAGCGCGACCTCCGCCCGCCGATGACAGCCATCGAGCTAAGGGTGGCCGCCGTGATAGAAGTTGATGAGGTGCAGAGTTGCGCAGGAGTCCGCAGTGAGTGGGTGGGGACGAAGTGGGCGAGGGTTTTCTCTTTCCTTTTGCATGTGTCGGTGAACACACACAGTTTGTAGAGGCGACAGAGATGAATCGTGTGGGATAGTAAATCACCGAGATTGAAGGGGAAACCAAATTTCCTTTGTCCTTTGTCCATGAGTTTTTTTTCTACGATGAACATAAACCCTGCAAATCACCGTGTTCAAACTTGGCACTTTTCCAGGTTCATTTACAATATTTAGGGGATTATGTGCATTTTCTAGGCATTAATGCGCATAATTCAAATTCAAACAATCGGTGCATGAAAAGGTGCACGAGAATGGTCTGGAAAACCATGCTCGTGCTATTTAGTAAATTCTCATGCCTTTTACAAGGAATGGGTAGAGATTTCACGGAAATGTTTGGCAATAGTCAACCACAAACACGTCTTTTGTTGGTTTTTCAACTATAGAAAAATGAAATACATGCTTGAAAAACATGACGGCTGGCATGGTGCCATGGTATGGCCTCACCATGCCCTGGTAAAAAATTGAGAAGGTTTGGCTTATGTTGTCGTGCACGCCCTTCATAAATCGAACCATCACCGAGGAAGTTTCATGGTTTCGAGGGGGAAATCACCAAGATTGAAGGGGTCGGGAATCCAAATTTCCTTCCTAGTTTATCATTCAGTTTTTTTCTACAATCAACATACCCCCTCCAATGCAACGTGTTCAAATTTGGCATTTTTCGGGGCTCATTTACCATATTTAGGGGATTATGTGCATTTTCTAGGCATTAGTCCACATAATTCAAATTCGAACAATCGGTGCATGAAAGGTGCACAAGACTAGTCTGGAAAACCATGCTCGTGGTATTTAGTAAATTCTCATGCCTTTTACAAAGAATGGGCAGAGATTTCAAGGGAATGTGTGGCAATAGTCAACCATAAACGCGTCGTTTACAGGGTTATCAACTATAGAAAAATGAAATACATGCTTGAAAAACATGACGCCTTGCATGGTGCCACGGTATGGCCTCATCGCGCCCTGGTAAAAAGCTGAGAAGGTTTGGTTTATGTCGTCATGCACGCCCTTCATAAATTGAACCATCACTGAGGAAGTTTCATGGTTTCGAGGGGGAAATCACCAAGATTGAAAGGGAATCCAAATTTTCGTCCTAGTTTGTCATTCAGTTTTTTTCCAACGATCAACATACCCCCTCCAATGCAACGTGTTCAAATTTGGCATTTTCTCGGGCTCATTTACCATATTTAGGGGATTATGTGCATTTTCTAGGCATTAATGCACATAATTCAAATTCGAACAATCGGTGCATGAAAAGGTGCACAAGAACGGTTTGGAAAACCATGCTCGTGCTATTTAGTAAATTATCATGCCTTTTCCAAGGAATGGGCAGAGATTTCAAGGAAATGTGTGGCAATAGTCAACAACAAACGCGTCGTTTACTGGGTTATCAACTATAGAAAAATGAAATACATGCTTGGAAAACATGACGCCTGGCGTGGTGCCATGGTATGGCCTCACTTTGCCCTGGCAAAATTTTGAGAATGTTTGCCTTGTGTCATCATGCACGCCTTTCATAAATCGAACCATCACCAAGGAAGTTTCATGGTTTCGAGGGTGAAATCACCAAGATTGAAGTGGAATCCAAATTTCCTTTGTCCTTTGTCCATGAGTTTTTTTCTACGATGAACATATACCCTGCAAATCACCATGTTCAAATTTGGCACTTTCCCGGGTTCATTTACCATATTTAGGGGATTATGTGCATTTTCT
The DNA here is from genome assembly GCA_011799875.1 of Thinopyrum elongatum. Classification (NCBI taxonomy): domain Eukaryota; kingdom Viridiplantae; phylum Streptophyta; class Magnoliopsida; order Poales; family Poaceae; genus Thinopyrum; species Thinopyrum elongatum. The sequence continues at coordinate 320,268,425 of CM022299.1, read as the reverse complement.
AGGCATTAATGCACATAATTAAAGTTCAAACAATTGGTGCATGAAAGGGTGCACAAGAACGGCCTGGAAAACCATGCTCGTGCAATTTAGTAAATTCTCATGCCTTTTACAAGGAATGGGCAGATATTTCGATGAAATGTGTGGCAATAGTCAACCATAAATGTTTGTTTATTGGGTTTTCAACTATAGAAAAAATGAAATAAATGCTTGAAAAACATGACGCCTGGCATGGTGCCCTGGTATGGCCTCACCATGCCCTGGTAAAAATTTGAGAAGGTTTGGCTTATGTCGTCATGCACGCCCTTCATAAATCGAACCATTACCGAGGAAGTTCCATGCTTTCGAGAGGGAAATCACCAAGATTGAAGGGGAATCCAAATTTTCTTCGTTCTTTGCCCTTGAGTTTTTTTCTATGATGAACATACACCCTGCAAATCACCGTGTTCAAATTTGGCATTTTTTTGGGCTCATTTACCATATTTAGGGGATTATGTGCATTTTCTAGGCATTTAGCGCATATAAATCCAATCCAGCTACAGCTGCACGGGTGTGATGTGAGGGACGTGGATTGCCGTTCGATCGAGGCGCATCCTACGGTGCGCACGCGCTATCCACGTGGCTGGGGTTCCGACCAATCATAACGCAACACACAATAGGCTCAGCGCACACTGTTTCCGGAGACGACGGAGATGAACCGTGTGCGATAATGAACGAGCAAAATTGTAAGGGAAACCAAATTTCCTTCATCGTTTGTTGTTGAGCTCTTAAAAACCACCGCACTATACGGCTGTCCGGCCACTCCATCCCAGAGCTCTCTCCAAGTGTCGTTAATGGCACCACGGCGCACAGTAACTGGTAAGGAAGCGATGGCATCCTGCCGCGCCGCGTTCCTCGCCGCCCACGACCGCACACATGGTAAGGAAGCGATGGCACCTTGCCGCGGCAATTTCATCGCCGCCGCCGGCCGCACAAGTACGTTGGCGGACTTTGATGCTGCCATGGCCGAATGGGCGGTGGATCTAGAGGCGGCCAAAGCCATACAAAAGGAGCGGAAAAGGCATAAAGCAGTCAAGAAAAGAGAGACCCGCCGCCGCAAGAAAGAAGAGGCCGCACACCATGCTGAGGAGAGCTCGGCGGAGATCGAAGCACGGTGGGCTGCCGCCTACAAGACCGGGAAGGAGAACGACGGCGTCTGGCCAGCATGCCCCGATGGCAGCATGTGAGAAGTAGTTAGTGCGTGTGTCGCCCGTATGTTTGTATAATTAATTACGAGCATCTACCAGTACTACATACGTACTAGTTTTAGAGCAAATTTCCAGTAGTACTTTAAGTTGGTACTATCTATTATTAACGTACAATGTCGGCAAGCGCATCCTTTGAGGGCTTTGAGCATTGATTAGCATGTGTTCACTGAAGTTTTGTAGCTGCACCCCGGCCCTAAATACTCCCGAAACATCCGCCCGCAGCCACCGGAGACTAGAGCTGGCCGCAGCTGGTTTTTAGTCCCACCTCGCCGCACGAGTTGGCCGCACACCGGCTTAAATTGCCGCGCCGGCGGATGGCAGCAAGCTTCTCTCTTGATGCATAGGATCAAATCTGGCTATGCGAGCGAGGAAGGTTGACACTTGATTGCATTTCATAAACCGATGATTGCTCATCGGGTGTCACCTTGCCTCGTTCATGTACATTGAATAATCCTGATACAATGAAAGAGATTTTTGAAATTAGGTGTGGTTGGAGATGCTGATAGATATAAGAATTATTAGAAGATCACAAAACACACGGTTTCTATGGCGTACCCGTGTGCATTTTTTGCGTTAATGATACATAAGCCAGTTACCTGTGCGATGTTTCCTAATAAACCAAGTGTACCATTGACCGAAAAAATCAACTACATGTGTACATTTTTTTGGAGACGGGATATGCCAATTTTCTCTTTTCTCGCACATGAGTATTTTACGCGCTTCGTCTGTGTTGTGTGTTTCCCCCGCCCAAGTTTCAAGTTTCACAGCGAAATTTTCATTAGGCGCGCGATTTCAGAATTTATTCCCCCCACCACATCCCCACCCATCAAATTTCCTCAGTATCTCCCTCCTCCCCCTCCCCCCTATAGGCAGCTCAAACCGCCGCCGCCGCAACCACAGCTTCAACCACATCTACGTTCTGCCCGAGCATCATCGATCCAGTCAGGTAACCCACCGATCTCTATCACGGTCCCGGCCTGATTGCTTAAATGGCGCCTGTTAAACATCCTCATGCCTCCAAATCCCCACCGACCCTACCTCCAGAGCATCGCCGCGCAAGCCCAACCACATATCACATGGAGGTCGAGGAGCTGATGGCGGTCGATGGCGCAATGGCCGCTGTTGGATGGAGGGAGCAGCATCAATATCTTTTATTACGAAACTTTCCGTCGCATGGGGTTGACAGATAAAAATCTTAAACCGTCGAATACAGTTTTCCATGGTGTGGTGCCTGGTAAGTCGGCGTACCCTGTTGGTAAGATAGCTCTGGAAGTTGCCTTTGGAGATGATCATGATTCTAGGTCGGAGACATTGACCTTTGAAGTAGTCAAGATTCACAGTCCGTATCACGCTCTGTTTGGACGGCCGGCTTATGCCAAGTTCATGGCGCGGCCTTGTTATGTTTATCTGCAGCTCAAGATGCCGAGTTACAAGGGGACCATCACAGTACATGGGAGCCGGAAGATAGCCTTGGAATGTGAAGAAGGTGATGCGGCTTATGCTGAGTCGGTTTGTGCAACGGAGAAGTTAAAATTTTACAAGGACAATGTTGATCCGGCGGATATGACGTCTTTGAAAAAGCCAACTACAGAGCATGATCCGGTTTTGAAGTTTAAATCGGCAGATGACACTAAGATGGTTGATTTTGTTCCTGGCGATTCATCCAAGCAGTTCAACATCAGTGCTAATATGGATCCGAAATAGGAAAGCGCGCTCATCGAGTTCATCCGTGAGAACCGGGACATCTTTGCATGGAAACCTTCTGACATGCCAGGTGTACCGAGGGAACTCGCTGAGCACACTCTCAATATTGATCCCAAGTTTAAACCGGTCAAGCAGTTTCTTCGTCGTTTCAATGAAGAAAGGCGTAAGGCCATTGGTGAGGAGGTAGCCCGGCTCTTGGCGGCTGGGTTTATTGTTGAAGTTTTTCATCCTGAGTGGTTGGCTAACCCGGTGCTGGTACTTAAGAAGAACGGCACTTGGCGCATGTGTGTGGACTACACGGATTTAAACAAGGCTTGTCCGGCTGATCCTTTTGCTCTCCCTCGTATTGATCAGATTATTGATGCTACGACGGGTTGTGAGCGTTTGAGTTTTTTGGATGCTTATTCTGGTTATCATCAGATCAAGATGGCAGTTAAGGACCAGGAGAAGACAGCTTTCATAACTCCCTTTGGAGCCTTCTACTATGTGTCTATGCCTTTTGGGCTCAAGAGTGCCCAGGCGACTTACCAGCGATGTGTGCAGAATTGTCTTCATAATCAGATTGGACGCAGTGTTCATGCTTATGTGGATGATATTGTGGTGAAATCCAGAAAAAAGGAGACATTGATAGACGACTTGAAGGAAACCTTTGATAATCTCCGAGTTTATAAGATGATGCTTAATCCAGCCAAGTGTGTTTTTGGTGTGCCGGCGGGCAAGCTTTTGGGCTTTCTGGTGTCTAACAGGGGCATTGAAGCTAATCCGGAGAAGATCAAAGCCATTACTTCTCTGGCTAAACCGACGTGTATCAATGATGTTCAACGCCTGGCGGGTCGTATTGCGGCGCTAAGCCAGTTCATAAGCCGCCTCGGTGAGAAGGCAATCCCTTTGTATCAGATGATGAAAAAGACAGATGACTTCGTCTGGAGCGACGCTGCTAATGAGGCATTTGAGGCGCTTAAGAGGCAGCTGGCTGAGCCGCCGGTCCTAGCTGCGCCCGTTGATAAGGAGCCGCTGTTGTTATATGTGGCTGCTAATAGCGGGGCTGTCAGTGTGGCTATTGTGGTTGAAAGGGAAGAGGCAGGCAAGGAATATCCGGTTCAATGGCCGGTTTATTATATCAGCAAAGTGCTTATTGAGTCCAAGCAGAGATACCCACATTAGCAGAAGCTTGTATATGGGGTTTTCATGGCAAGCCGGAAGCTTAAGCAATATTTTCAGGGTCACCCCATTACTGTGGTTAGCTCTGCTCCTTTAGGAGATATCATCCAAAACAGGGTGGCAACAGGCCGGGTTGCCAAATGGGCCATTGAACTTGGGCCCCATGGTTTGAAATATATGCCTCGCACGGCCATTAAGTCTCAAGCACTGGTGGATTTCATCAATGACTGGACAGAGCTGCAGATGCCTGAGGAAAAACCAGATAACACGTATTGGACTATTCACTTTGATGGGTCCAGGCAATTGGAGGGCTCGGGGGCTGGAGTTGTGCTAGCTTCCCCTCGAGGTGATAAATTTTGTTATGTTCTCCGTTTAATGTTCCCTTGCACTAACAATGCAGCTGAATATGAGGCCTTGCTCCACGGTCTTCGAATGGCTAAGGAGATGAACTTAAGCCGGGTAAGGTGCTTTGGTGACTCAGATTTGGTGGCTCAACAAGTCTCTGGTACATGGGATTCTAAGGATCCCCTCATGGCGGCTTATCGACGAGAGGTAGATATTATTGCTGGTCACTTCAAGGGTTATCAAGTTGAGCATGTTGATCGGAGGAAAAATGAAGCGGCTGATGCCTTAAGCCGGTTGGGTTCTCAACGTAAACCGGTGCCACCTAATGTCTTTCTTGACGTTTTGCATAACCCGTCGGTCAAGCTACCTACAGAGGATTTGGCTATTCCTGACCCGGAAGCTCAGTTGGTGGCGGCTCTTCATGTTATTCCTGATTGGACAGTTCCATATTTGGCATATATGACCTGCGGCGAGTTACCTGAGGATGAAACCTTGGCCAGGCAAATAACCCGGCGGTCCAAGTCAATGACAATTGTCAATGGAGAGCTACACCATTGCAGTGTTACCGGGGCATTTCAGCGTTGTGTTTCTCCTGAAGAAGGCTGTGAGATTCTGCGTGAGATCCATGAAGGAGATTGTGGTCATCACACCGGCTCTAAATCTCTTGTAGCCAAGGCTTTTCGTCACGGTTTTTATTGGCTGACGGCTCATGCTGATGCTGAGGACTTGGTCAAAAAATGTGACGGTTGTCAGAAGTTTTCACGTCGAGCTCATGTTCCGGCTCAGGAGTTGAGAATGATTCCAATCACGTGGCCGTTTGTAGTTTGGGGGATTGATATGGTTGGACCTTTTAAGAGATCCAAGGATAAGAAGACGCACCTCTTGGTGGCGGTTGATAAATTCACTAAGTGGGTGGAGGCAGAGCCAATCAGTAAGTGTGATGCAGCAACGGCAGTTCAATTCATGAAGAAGGTGATCTTCCGTTTTGGCTTTCCACACAGCATTGTAACAGACAATGGCACTAATCTCTCCAAGGGTGCTATGAAAGAATTTTGTCAACGTGAGCATATCCGGCTTGATGTATCGTCGGTGGCTCACCCCCAATCTAATGGTCAAGCTGAGAGAGCCAATCAAGAGATCCTGAGAGGCATCAAGCCCCGGCTTATGGTTCCCTTACAGAGGATGCCGGGTTGTTGGGTAGAAGAGTTACCTTCGGTGCTATGGAGCATCAACACAATGCCCAACAGATCTACAGGTTACACGCCTTTTTTTTTATGGTTTATGGAGCAGAGGCGGTTCTCCCCAGTGACATCCGTCACGACTCACCCCGTGTGGCGGCTTACGTTGAAGCTGATAATGAAAAGGCACGTCAGGATGCACTTGACCTGTTAGACGAGGCGCGTGATCTCGCAGCGGCTCGTTCGGCGATTTACCAGCAAGATCTACATCGTTATCACAGCCGCCGGGTCAAGACCAGAACCTTTCAAGAAGGCGACTTAGTACTCCGGCTTATCCAGGATCAGACTGATATGCACAAGTTATCCCCACCTTGGGAAGGACCCTTTGTGGTCAGCAAGAATCTGAACAACGGGTCATACTACCTTATTGATGTTCGAGACCACAAGGACTCATGCACGTCGGAGGAAGAGACTTGCCGGCCGTGGAATATCGCTCATCTTCGGCCGTACTACACCTGAGCAATTGGCTCTTCTGATGTACATATTTTTGACAATGTATATATTGTGATCAATATAATAAACCGGCACCCCTGCTAAAGCAGGGCCTCTGTCATTTTTTCATAATGAGTCTTTGGTTACTTGGGGGCTTCCGGCTTATGAGACAAGTTATGATTACCCTTTGAACTGGCTTACAAGCCAATTGAAAAAAAAAAACTTGGGGGCTTTCTACCCAGGTTAAAGGTACCAAAGAGAGTCTGTTGCAAAATCACAGCTCAAACATAGGTGCCCCTTGAGCACAGCTCAAAAATATTACTTGGGGGCTCCTTGATTCTAAAGAACAAAGAGTTTGTATAACCCTTGTAATAGGCTTAAAAGCCAGGCTTGGAAGCCAGGTGTATTCACCTAAAACCCCGGGTTATCCTGCCTTTTTAAGTAAGCCACTGCGCCCAGGTATTCCTGGATGACCCGCCGAATGTTTGACAAGTCAATCTTATACAGACCCTGAACTTGTCAAAGTTAAAATGACGATTGGTTATGTGAGGTCCATCTTATAAGGTTTGTATATAGGTTTAACTCAGTGGCTGTGCGGCCCGTGAAAGCACTCGATTTTCAGCCTGGCAGCCCATGAAAAGCCTCGTTTTTTCGTTTGTTTTATTCCACAGTCTTTTTGAGGTTTATTTCATAAGGATTATAATGCTTTATGATCATAATTCATCCGGTGTTTATTAACCCATCCTGGTTTTTGACTATAAGTCGCCAGTAAGAGATAAGATAACATTCGGTGTTTATTAACCCGGCCTGGCTTTTGACTATAAGTCGCCAGTATGAGATAAGGTAATATCCGGTGTTTATTAACCCGGCCTGGTTTTGTTCATAAGCCAAGCAATCTATGATAATTACCAGTGCTCAAAGTTTGGGTTCTCCCCCTTACTACACCGGTTTGGTAAACCAACAGTGTGATCAAATATCACAGGTATGATATATTTCAAATTTGGTTATTCTTAAAGTCCAGCCTTGGGTATAAGCTATGTTAGTTTCCATGGTTTTATATTGGGCGTTATGACCTGTCCAGCGGTAAACCGCCAGGACACTTTTTATCCGTTGCATGCAGGAGCAGATTCCACATTGTTAATATCATAAGCATAAGTGGCATATCTTAACATGGCAGATTAGCAGTGTCATGCAAAGTAAATATGCAGGATGGCATAGCAGAACTAGAGTTTAAGCTAGCGTATTACAAAGTGTTTGGTGCCCAAAAGAATAATTGTTTTAACAAGTCTTAAAGAAAGCAGCTGCTAAACCGGCCCCCGGTTTACGAGTCTTGGCCTGGCTGACTTGAAGGTTGCGGATCGTCCAGCGCCGTTTCATCTTCCTCCTCTCTACCCAGTGGCTGGAAATCAATGGTGGTCCAATCGATCCCAGTTAAGGCCTTGAATACAACTTCATCACTTATAAGTGTGGAGGGGTCAACATCAGGGGCATAGGTATGCTTACGGATTGGAGGAATAAGATTTGGAGCATCATAAGTTGGCGCGTTAACTCTCTTGTTGTTGGCATCATAAATCGACTGATAATGTGAAAGATCGGTTTCTTCAGCCAATTTGCTAGCCAATGGGCGCATTTCCCTCGTCAAGGCTCTGAGGTCATCGTTATTAAACTCTGACCCGTCCTCCTTTATGCTCGGGTAGCCGTTTCCCACATCGGCCGGATCAAGATCAGATATCCAAGCTTTGGCCCGAGTCAGTGCAGTAAGAGCACCCGCCCTGGCAGCTGACTTCTTTAGCTCTTCAAACCGTATAGGCATCATCGCCAGCCTTTCCAACGTCTCCTTGATCAAGGTTGGGGGCGGTTTATTATGGGAAGCTGTGCAGATAACACGTTGTACGCCGGTATATAATTGCTCTATAAGTGTATAGGCGGCTTTCAGTTTTTGCCGCATATCTGAGCCAAGATGAGAATGCGAGTTCCTGCATCATCAAAAACATCGGTAAACCGGCAGTCTCTTACATAATACATGTTCAAAGCTTATGAAGAAGTTATTTACCAAATACGGCAGCGGTCATGGCATTTATTTGCTGTTTCAAGCTAGTCAGCTCCTCAGCTATTGGATTAAGGGCGGCCTCAGCGTCCTCAGCCCTCTTCAGCAGAGTTGACTTTTCTGTATCCCAACCTGCCCGCTCGTTCTTGAAGCTCTCCTTCAGTTTTTCCATTGCAGTTAAGGCAATGGTCAGTTCCTCCTTGGCTTTGGAGGTTTTGGCTTGTTGCGACTTGATATTTTCTTGAAGGTCGGCGATTTGAGATTCCTTCTTGTTAAGATCAGCCTGCAAGAGACATGTAATTAATTACATAGCAGTGCATATTCAAAGTCCCAAGCACATAACAAGTAATATACTTGGCACTTGGGGGCTAATGTCTATTGCTTCTTATCAAAAAAAAATTCATAAGTCCCAAGCACGTAACAACTATCAGCTTGATGGTCAACCGGATTATAAAGGTCCTAAGTAAGAATTTTGAGCATTACAACATAATTAGTCTCAACTTAACATATTTGTTAAGTCGACCCTTGGGGGCTACACAGGCGAAATTGAAGAGTTATTATTCTAAAGTTCCGGTTCATATTGACATTATAAACCGGCCCTTGCGGGCTAGTGGAGTTGATCTATATGGCTCTTGAAAGTTTGCAGAACATTCTATTCTTTTATGTCCAGTAAACTTGGCGGCTAAGGGAAGAATATTTATGCAGAGTTAACAACATTTACCTCATATCGCTCCTTCATCATGTTCAGTAAACCGGCTTCATAATCACGGCTTGTGTACAAATGGTTTAAAAACCCAGAATGAATATCTTGGGCGCTGAGGTGGGCATAGCTTTCCAAGTCCGCCTTCAACTTGCCCTTGTCAACAACAGAAAATTCTTCTTTGGCACTATGTTTTGACAGAGCAGTGGGGTTGCCTGGGGCTGTATAACTGACACCAGTAACTACCACATCATCAGCTTTATCATCAGCAGCCTTAGTTGGGCTTGGCGGTTTATCAGCATGACCCATCGGATCAATTTCCATCTGTTCAACAAAGGTTTCATGATCTTGCGGTGGCGGATCATCAAGAATAGCTTCAGTATTTGGTTCAACTGTTCCGGGTTCTTTTTTGGATCAGTTGGCGCGCTATCATCAGTCGGTTTGTTCAATTTAGCCTTTTTACCGGGTCTGGCCTTGGCTCTGACAGAGACGCAAATAACAGGTTAGTATAATGATCAAGCATAAGGTATAAGGGGTTAGTTAAAAATGCTCACCCAGGAACAGCTTTGAGGGTTGGAATTTGTGTCCCTATGGACTCGCCAGAGGATGAAAGGGAAGTTCCCTGATAGTTTGAATCAGACGAATTAAGAGGTTGTCGGAAATAACCCGCCTTGGGATAAGATGTGTCAGAAATAGAAGAGACCTCTGGGTGGCGTTTACGAACTGGCGAGTTCGGTAAACCGGAAGAAGTGACCACATGGCCGCTATGCCGGGTTGTGCAGCGAGCTTCGTGTTGCTGCTTCTTCAAAAGAAAGTTTGGATCCAAGTAAGGTAGGGGGTGAGAAAATCTTACTTTCCGGCTTGCTTGTCGGGTTTTCTGTGTGGGCAGAGGTTCTGAACCGGATGAGAGAATAGTTACCTCTACGTCAGTTGCGCGGCTAGCTTCTGCGTCGTCCTGATAGAAATCATCGTCAATGAGAGGTATGAAAAAAAGAGCCAAGTGAATCAAGTTCTACCTCTGACTCTGGATTATCATCGTCAATGTTTAACTCGGTATGCTCGGTGTTTTTCTTCTTAGCGGGCTTCTTGTTGACCTTGGTTTTGACATGAGGTGTTTTGGCTAGTTTATCCTGCGGTTTCTTCTTCCAGAACGGATCATCACCCTGCTTAAAGATTGAAAAAAATCATAAGGGAGTATTAAGAATATGGATTAAAGCAGGAGTGGGGCAATTCTTACAGCTGGCGGTTTATTTGAAGCGTAGAAAGGACTAAGTCCTGTTTTGCTACAGTCGGTCACCGGTTCATCCAACATCTTCTTGACAGATTCAGTAATTTTAGCGTCAGTCAGCTGAATATCAGTGTGGCGTTGAGGGTCTTTCACATCCCCTGTGTACACACACATTAAACTGGAGCGACGGCTTAAAGGCAAAATGCTCCAAGATACCCAGCAACGGACAAAATCAATGCCTGTCAAACCGTTTGCCATAAAGGCTCTGAGCTTCGAAAGCTGTGGTGCATATTTGGACCGTTCCTTTGCATTGAGTCTTTGGGGGAATGGATGTGCATCGGTAAGCCGGTGAGCACGGTAACCCGGCAGAGGATTCTCGCCAGCTGGAGATGTATCTTGGCAATAGAACCAAGTTTGATTCCAATCTTTGGGATGGCTATGATGCTTAGCGTGAGGGAAGCTGACGTCTTTTCTCTTCTGAATTGAAACCCCGCCAAGTTCAGTATTGGGCCCATCCATAAATTCAGTACGGCGGTTTAAATAGAAGAAATCTCTGAACAGGTCGACTGTGGGCTCTTCTTGCAGGTAGGCTTCACAAAACACTTGAAAATTGCAAATATTGGACACGGAGTTAGGCCCAATATCTTGAGGGTGAAGTTGGAAGAAGTGAAGCACGTCACGGAATTTTTTTGATCCGGGAGGGCTGAACCCTCGACTCAGATGATCAACAAAAATGATCACTTCCCCATCCTTGGGCTCAGGAAGATTTTCTGGACTAGGGGCTCTCCAGTGGATGTCTTCCTTTTTCGCTAAAGCGCCGGTTGCAACCCACCCGTTCAATTCTTCTTCTATAACCCGGGATTGAACCCAGTTACAGGAATAAAAGGATTTGGCCATTTATACGATAACCTGGAAAAGATTTGTGCCGGTTTAAGGTTCATGTTTAACAGGCAGAAAGTGTTGAAGCATGCATAAATGTTAAAATGGACTGTGACGTTATCAAATCACAAAGACGAGCACTTGGCGGTTTAAGAGGGGACTAATGGTACCTGGCAGGTTATTATTTTCTGAGGTTAAACCGCCTACACGGATATTGAAAGTATAGATCTGAAGTTGGAAAATGGCTAAGTGTTGGAAAAACAGGTTTCACAGATTGATGCTATAATTGTGGATCTACGGCAGTTCAGATAATGGAAAAATCTGGACCTAAAAAGTTTCAGTACCTGTGCAGTTCATGTATTCAGATTGGATTTCTTATGCAAAAGGAGATGTTCTAATAAGCACAAGTAAGTACCACGACCACCGCCGCACAGGAGGAGTGCCAAGTTTGAATCAAAAATTACAAGCTACAGTGAAGAACGAGGATGAACTCCGATGAACTAGTGGAAACCCTAATGGGATCTAGGGGAAAAGGAAGGAAGAGGACTCACCAGAACTGTTGAGTAGCGGAGGCGCGTGGACGAACTCTGGTCGATTCAGGTTGATGCAGCGGCTGTTGTTGAGGCAGTGGCAAAGGTCGACGACGGCGGCGGAGCTCGGGCGCTGAGGCGATGAGACGAGGAAGACGAAGAGGCCGAGGGGGGGAAAGTGAAAAGGACCCCTGGCCCTATTTATAAGGTGAATGGATAAGTGGCATGCGCGGGAATCAAGGAGCTCCAAATTGGATATGTGATAGGACTGACGCCTTGATTTTCGGAGGTTCATTAAAAAGGAGATGCATATATGATTTCTGGATATTTATAAAATTAATGACAGGTGACGTCATGGCGGGTTATCATGATCTCGGAAGATGACGTCACGGCGAGTTACAAATTTTTGCGAAGGTAATGAAGAGGGAATTTTCCTAAGTGTTGAAGATTGACATGAACAAGTTCAAATCAACCTGGGGCCTAATGTTGGGGATATAACTATTGAGCATAAACTGCCCAGGAGGGGCCGGGTTATGCTCATAGTGATTTACCTGTATTGAAGCCCATGAAGACATAGAAGATGGTGACTTATGAAGGAGACTTAATAAGAAGGCCCAAAGCGCAAAGGCGAGTTAGGGCCCATAGATGTAAACCGCCATAAGTATATGACTTGTATTGTAAGATAGGAAAGAGTGGATACCGAGCCGGACACGTTTATGAGCCGGCCGGGATTTTGTGAACCGCCGGGCGTCAACCTGTGTATATAAAGGGACGACCCGGCGGCGGTTTAGGGACAGGAAACAACAGCTCGAGAGCCAGGTTAAGCGTATCCGCTCCCTGGTTGTCGAAACCCTAGCAATACCACATCAAACTGGATTAGGCCTTCACCTTCACCGCAAGGGGGCCGAACCAGTATAAACTCCCCGTGTCCTTTGTCCCAATTAACCCCTTTAAACTAACCTCATTGCGATGGCTCCACGACTAAGTCCTCACACTAGGACATCTGCCGTGACTATTCCACGACAGCCGCTGTGCGTGTTGACCCAGAGGAACACCCCGCCTCCGCCGCCGCCGACTTGGTTAAGGCTTTGGCCCAGATGAATCGCCCCAGCGACTACCCCCCAGGACTTACCAGGTATGATCTGACCAGCTCAATCTTACCAATACCACTTGCAATGGCTATGTTATGTATGGTTGTTGTATTAAGCATGTTCATGCCTTGTTTATTTCAGTACTACACACTATGTGATGTTCAAGTATTAACTGTCCAGCTCAATTTCACCAATACCAGTAACAAACTTAAAATACATGACTCAGGATATCACTAGAGATGCTGCCCATTTGCTATTTTTGGTGGATGCTAACCCTGTTGTACTTAACATGCCTGTCCATGTACTTACGCAGGGTCATAACAGGCGATGCTGTTGTTTGCCGTCGAGGTTAGCTGCATCCCATGTCTTACTGTATTTCACATCATTTGTGCAATTGCAGTTTAACTTCTAACATTTACTGGTTGCCTGTAGGTACACATGTCAGCGGCACTGATCCATGCTTCGACCCGGAGGAACAGCTTGCCTCTGCCGCCGCTGACTTTGGGCGGGCACTGGCCAAGATGAAGTGCCCCAGCAACTACCTCTCAGGTCTTACCAAGTATGAACTCACCAGTTCAATCTTACCAATACCAGTTGCAATTAATGGCTATGTTTTGTACGGTCGATGTATTAAGCATGTTGTAGTAAACATGCCTAACAAGTTTTAGCTATTTTCCCTATCTTTTTATAGACAACTGGGCCATTCTCTGCTCTGGCAGCACCTGCCTTGTGATGTTTAACTCTGCCAATTGCATTTTTGTCAGTACATGTTTCAATGGCTATTAAGCCTGTTGCAATTAACAGTTGTATCCATTTTTAAATAGTTTTATTTGAATGGCTACAAACTTACAAAACATGACTTAGGATGATGTTAAGACTGTTGCAATTAACAGTTGTATCCATTTTTTAATCTGTCCCTTTGCTACCATTCTACTCTCTGCAATGAAGATATACTAGAGATGCTGCTCATTTGCTATTTTTAGTGGAGGCTAACCCTGTTGTACTTAACATGCCTTTCCATGCACTTACACAGGGCCATAACGGGCGATGATGTTGTTTGCCGTCGAGGTTAGCTGCATCCCATGTCTTACAATATTTTACATCATTTGTGCAATTGCAGTTTCGCTTCTAACATTTACTTGCTTCTTGTAGGTACACATATCGGCGACACTGATCCACTCTTTGACCCAGAGGAACACCTCGCCTCCGCTGCGGCCAACTTGGGGCGGGCTCTTATCCATACGAAGTGCCCTAGCCAATACCCCTTAGGACTTACCAAGTATGAACTCACCAGTTGAATCTTACCAATACCAGTTGCAATGGCCATGTTTTGTACAGTTCATGTATTAAGCATGTTGTAGTAAACACGCCTAGCCCGTCTTATCTATTTTCCCTACCTTTTAATAGACAATAGGGCCATTCTCTGCTCTAGTAGCACCTGCCTTGCGATGTTTAACTCTGACAATTTCACTTCTATCAGTACCAGTTTCAATGGCTATACTAGGTTGTCTGTTGCAGTAAACAATTCTATACATTTTTTAATCCGTCCCTTTGCTACCGTGCTACTCTTTCACAATGAAGATATCACTACAGATGCTGCCGTTTTATTACCATTTGCTATTTTTGGTGGATGTTAACCCTGTTGTAGTTAACATTGGCTTTCCATGTACTTACACATGGCTACAATGGGCGATGTTGTTGTTTGTCATCGAGGTTAGCTGCATCCCATGTCTTATACACCATCTGTTCCTAAATATAAGTATTTTTAGAGATTCCAATATATACTACATATGGACCAAAATGACCGAATCTAGAATCTAATCTAAACTATATCTATAATTCTATATAAATCCGTATGTAGTTCATATTGAAATCTCTAAAAATACTTGTACTTAGGAACGTAGGTAGTTGTATTTTACATCATTTGTGCAATCTTAGTTTAGCTTCTAACATTTACTGGTTGCTTGTAGTACATATATGAGCGGTACTGATCCAGGCTTCGATCCCTTTTGCGTATGGGGCAATGAGATATTCATGAACAAGCGTCAAGTGAGGAAACTAAGAAAGATTGTTAGGCGAAAGAAACGGGTGATGGGAATTAAGCTCTTTATTACAATTTGTCCAAGACAATAGTGAACTTTAGGATGGTAAGTAATGTGTTGACTTTTCCCCCTGCCCACAACAAGTTACTCTATTAGACCTCAGTATCTGAAATTTTTCTCTTTTCAGTGGTTTCCGAAGCTATTTACTGATGATTACCTTGCAAACTACAAGACCGGAGTGGAGGCACCTAAGGTTAAAGTATATAATTCATGCTACCATGATAATGCTCTAGAAGTCTTCCTAAAGGCGGTGAAGGATGGGCGGGCGATCGTCACAAGGGGATGGACAAAAGTTGTTCGTGTCTATGGCATGCAGGAGGGCACATTATGGGCATTCCGCTTCTTCAACACCATCGGTAGCCAAAATGATTTACACTTGTCTCTTCACCTTTACCACCTCTAAATATTGTGGTTCATCATAGTTAATTGCTGTCTAATCCTGTAATTACTGAACATATTGTACTGAGAATTTTATTTATGGATTCGTTGTTGAACCATTGTGATGAGAATTTGAATTCCACGTTTCATACTTCAAAATTTTCAATTCGAATAATAAATTACAGGGAAAAATAAAATTATATAGGAGCGAATAAAAAAATATGCACATGGTTAGAAAGAAAACAGCGTGTGCGATGAAAAATAGAGAACAGACGGTTCTTTGACGTGAAATGTTTGCGATGCCCGACGGACGCACACACGGTTTCTTCTCATATGCGTGTGCGATTCATGGTAATATGGCAAACGTTTCAAACCTGTGTGCGTGTGTGATAGGAATACCTATCGCACACAGTTATGAAAATGGACACGTTGGCGTTGGTAGAGGCATCGCACACTTTTTACATTCTTGAACTGTGTGCGATAACGTACCTATTGCAAACATATCGGTAGATTAAATGTTGATGTCCACCTTTTTCACACGACTATAGCAGCGTAATTGTTTGGGATGTCTCTCGGATCAGAAACATAATGTTGAGATGTAACGTGTGGGACTGGGGTGACTTTTCATACGTTTATTCTATGGCGATCGTCAGTAGCCGCTCGCCTATCCCCGACGGTTTATGGGTCGTGTGGGAAGTACCCCCCTATCGCAGTCACTCACTTGGCGACAGTTCAGAATGCCGTCGCGGAAAGGGGTTAAAAACCGTTTGTATAGCACGTTACGGTACCAGTGATAAGTATTTCCCTCGGTTAAGAACCAAGGTATCAATCCAGTAGGAGGCACAAGCAAGTCTCCAATCTATGCACCTGCACAAACTAACAAACACTTGCACTCAACGCGAAAAAGGGGTTGTCAATCCCTTCACGGTCTCGAACAAGAGTGAGATCTAATAGAGATAGGTATAAAAGATAAATAAAAAGGCAAACTAAAGTAAATATAAATAAATTGCAGCAAGGAATTTTTTGGGTTTTTTGGTTTATAGATCTGAAAATATATGATGGAAAATAGACCCGGGGGCCATAGGTTTCACTCGAGGCTTCTCTCTTGAAGATAGCATACGGCGGCTGAACAAATTACTGTTGAGCAATTGATAGAAAAGCGCAAAGTTATGACGATATATTAGGGAATGATCATGAATATAGGCATCACGTCCGTGACTAGTAGACCGAAACTATTCTGCATCTACTACTATTACTCCACACATCGACCGACTCATGCTTGCATCTAGAGTATTAAGTTCATAAGAATAGAGCAACGCTTTAAGTAATATGACATGACGTAGAGGGATAAACTCAAGCAATATAATATAAACCCCATCTTTTTATCCTTGATGGTAACAATACAATACGTGCCTCACTACCCTTCTTTCACTGGGTGAGGACACCGCAAGATTGAACCCAAAACTAAGCACCTCTCCCATTGCAAGAAAAACCAATCTAGTTTGCCAAACCAAACCGATAGTTCGAAGAGAAATACAAAGATATCTTAATCATGCATAAAAGAGTTCAGAGAAGACTCAAATAATATTCATAGATAATCTGATCATAAATCCACAATTCATCGGATTTCAACAAATACACCGCAAAAAAAGTATTAAATCAAATAGATCTCCAAGAACATCGAGGAGAACATTGTATTGAAGATCAAAGAGAGAGAAGAAGCCATCTAGCTACTAGCTATGGACCCGTAGGTCTGTGGTAAACTACTCACACATCATCGGAAGGGCAGCAAGGTTGATGTAGAGGCCCTCCGTGATCGAATCCCCCTCCGGTAGATCACCGGAAAAGGCCCCAAGATGGGATCTCACAGGAACAGAGGCTTGCGGCGGTGGAAAAGTATTTTGGTGGACGCTTCTGGTGTTGGGAGAATATTTGGGAATTTATAGTGCAAAGATTAGGGTTGGGGGACTCCCGACGGGTCCATAAGCCAGGGGGGCGCACCCCCCTAGGGCACGCCCTGAGGGCTTGTGGGCTCCTCGGGACTCCTTTGGCCCCCTCTCCAAGTCCTCTGGGTGGCTTCTTGTCCAAGAAAAAATCATCATGAAAGTTTTATTCCGTTTGGACTCCGTTTGGTATTCCTTTTCTGTAAAACTCAAAAAGAACGACAAAACAAAAATAGGCACTGGGCTCTAGGTTAATAGGTTAGTCCCAAAAATAATATAAAATAGCATATTAATGCATATAAAACATCCAAAACAGATAATATAATAGCATGGAACAATCAAAAAATTATAGATACGTTGGAGACGTATCAACCACAAGTTGACTTGGAGGCATCCACAAGTGGAACACGTCAAGACGAAGAAAATGTGGAAGTACAACAAGATGAACCACCTCGACCTCCTTCTCCACCTCCACAAGCGAATGACAACACCACCAACAATGAAGAAGAAGATGATAATGAGGATGTTCCACCCCAACCCAAGCAAAAGCTCTCATGAGTTAGAGCAAGAGTCTTAAGAGATCATCCCGTCGAACAAATCTTCGATGACATTCAAACCGAGAGAATCACTCGCTCTAAAACTCGTTTGGCTAACTTTTATGAACACTACTCATTCATTTCTAGTGTTGAACCTATGAAGGTAGAAGAAGCCCTTGAGGATCCGGATTGGACAAATGCTATGCACGAAGAGCTACACAACTTCGAGAAGAATCAAGTGTGGACATTGGTTGAAAAGCTCAACGACGATCATAATTTCATTGGAACCAAATGGGTGTTTCAGAATAAGCAAGATGAAGATGGACAATTTGTACGCAACAAGGCCCATCTGGTTGCTAAAGGCTACACTCAAGTCGAAGGTATGGACTATGGTGAGACATATGCCCCCGTTGCTAGACTTGAGTCCATTCGCATTTTACTTGCTTATGCCAATCACCATCATATCACTTTATACCAAATGGACATTAAGAGTGCTTTTCTAAATGGTGAAATTGAGGAGGAAGTTTATGTTAAGCAACCTCCCGGCTTTGTTAATCCCAAGAAACCTAATCATGTCTACAAACTTCACAAAGCTCTTTATGGTCTTAAACAAGCTCCTAGAGCTTGGTATAAATGCTTGACTAAGTTTCTTATTGAAAAAGGCTTTGAAATTGGGAAAATTGATTCTACACTTTTTACTAAAAGGGTTAATGGTGAACTGTTTGTGTTCCAAATCTATGTGGATGATGTCATATTTGGTTCTCCTAACTCCCATTTTAGTGAAAAGTTTGGAAGGCTAATGTCGGAGAAGTTTGAGATGTCTATGATGGGTGAACTCAATTTTTTCCTTGGATTGCAAATCAAGCAAACTAAGGAAGGTACCTTTGTCTCACAAACAAAGTATACCAAGGATCTTTTCAAGAAGTTCAACATGCAAGAAAGCAAAGGTATGTAAACACCCATGCCTACTAGTGGACATCTTGACTTGACTAAGGATGGCAATCCAGTTGACCAAAAGGTTTACCGTTCTATGATTGGTTCATTATTATATCTATGTGCCTCCCGTCCCAATATTATGCTAAGTGTGTGCATGTGTGCACGATATCAAGCAGCTCCTAAAGAGTGTTATCTTAAGGCCGTGAAAAGGATAGTGAGATACGTAATTCATACACCAAACTTTGGCATTTGGTATCCTAAGAGGTCATCTTTTGATATTGTTGGCTATTCTGACTCGGACTATGCCGGTGACAAGGTTGATAGGAAGTCCACTTCGGGTACCTGTCAATTTCTTGGTAGATCCCTTGTGTCTTGGTCCTCCAAGAAACAAAGCTCGGTATCCTTATCCACCGCCGAAGCGGAATACATTGTCGCCGGATCATGTTGTGCTCAATTACTTTGGATAACCCAAACTCTTAAAGATTATGGGATACATGTGAAACATGTTCTATTGCTTTGTGACAATGAGAGTGCTATTAATATTGCTCATAATCCCGTGTAACACTCTCAAACTAAACATATTGAAGTTCGTCATCATTTCATTCGAGATCATGTTGCTAAAGGAGACATCAATCTTAAGCATGTTTGTACCGATAAGCAATTAGCGTATATATTCACTAAACCGCTTGATGAAAAGATATTTTGCTGTTTGAGAGGTGAATTGAACATCATTGATGGCTCAAACTTGGAATAGAGATTCCATTTGGATACATGCAATTGAGCCTTTGTGGCTAATCCTTTATATTTCTCTTATGATGATGATCATTTGTCTTGGATATATATTTGCACCCTTGCATGTTATCTAACCCATGTAGGTATTTGGATGAGGCTCAATCTATGAGATTGCAAATCACTTACATCTTGAGCAATTTCTAAATCACCAAGTATCTATGGTTTGGTTGTTTAATTCAAGGAAGCATGAACTCACTCAACATATCCTTTGACTATTTCAATATGTCAAATTTCATGATTGTTAATTTGGATACACAAGTGCTATTCCTTGCAAGACTAACCCATGTAGGAAGACAAACTTCAACTTCAACGGGTGCTCCCAACTACATCAACCTTGAGCATCCAACATAAGTTCAACTACATGATCAAGATCAACACCACAACCCAAGGTATGTCATTCCATCTTAGAGAAGCTTTACTCCATGTCATGAGTTAAAGCAACTCAACAAGATGTGAATACATCAAATGCTTAAACGAAAAATGGCAACCCCATTTTGAGCTTAAACGATTAGTATGACCTACGATCAAGTGATCTCACTTGACTCATAAGTCAATATACTCTAACATAGGTGACCTTGTCGCCGACCATCTCTAGATGAAGTTCTCAAGTGTTCTTTCATATATTGTATTTTCATTGCATGTTTTCTTACTAGAGTGTTTCCCTTCTAATCTTAAAAAAAACTTCATCTAGATCTCTTTTGTTTTTCTCTTTCATTTGTCTCTTTATCTAATGTTAATTCATTGCAAATCCTTATGAAAATTCCTTGAAAATCTTTGTGACATTTCATTTGCCAAGTGAGCTGAGATGACAAAATTTTCCTTTGTGTTGAACTCGGTCTCATCGATCCAAGCCCATCGGCTAGACCAAAACAGGAGGTTCTCCTTGTACACAATTCATTGGTACAACCGACAAGGACTAACCCGGTCTTATCGATGAGCACCTTCAGTGGCTCTCCTATCTCGGAGTCACCGATGGAAACAAATCGGCGTCACCGATCTCGCTGCTGAGAAAACATTTTGCCATTTTATATTGCCTATTTTCTTCAGCTCCACTCAATGATTCTTTTCCTCTATTAGCATCTTAAGCTACATGCTGCTTTGTAGTGTCTCTCAAGGACCACATCTACCTGACTCATGTTCCTGAAGTTGCCCTTCTTGGAAATTGATGTCAAAGGGGGAGAGAGAGAGCACATCAAAGCTTATCAAATCAAACTTATCAGGAGAAAGAGAGCAATCTAAGCTCTTCTAAAGATGCATGTTAACAAGAGGAGAGAAGTCACATGTCTTTAAGAGCGGAATGACATGTTAGCATAATTGATTCTTTGATCTGATTTTATCTCACCCTACCTTCTCCCATTATCCAATGTTAGATTCAGGGGGAGAAAGAGTCCATGTTTTAAGGGGAGAAAAATCGTTGGAACTTATTGCAAATCTTTTAATCTTTGGGGACATGTCTATATCTAAATGAAGTACTCATTGTAGTACTCACCCATTACATGTCATCTCAGTTTTGGTAATCTTGTGGATTTTGAAATTATTTTGTTTGGAGTGTTCTTGTGTTATCTAACCCTGTTTTCTCAAGTTTACTCCTTCAACGGTCAGCTCAAGAACCACAAGGTAAGTATATGCATCACACTCATGTGCATGATGATCCCTTGATTCTGCACATATTTTTTGCAAAAGGGATTCATAAACATGAAGGTACTTCTTTCAATCATATTGTTTACTCTGATGCATATAGCCAAGATACATGTAACTCATTACCCACTCTGTCATGCAATGCATTCACATGTTCTTCTATCTTATCTTTACATGATTGCATACATGTAGGGGGAGCCTATGCATGTTACATGTTTCTCCAAAGCTTTGCTTACTATCTTCATATCATTTACTTAAAACTTTGATGTATGTTGTCATCAATTACCAAAAACGGGGAGATTGAAAGCACAAGTGCTCCCTGGGTGATTTTGGTAATTAATGTCAACATATTTCTTGTTGGACTAATAGTATTATCTAGTGTATTTTAGACAAGTTCAACAATGGCGTGGCAAAGACAAGAGGATGTGGAACCCCTTCAAAATGCTAAGGACAAAGATTGGCAAAAGCTCAAGACTCTTCATCTTTATTTTAGTGATCCAAGATCACATTGAGTCCATAGGAAAGCCAATACTATTAAAAGGGGATGAGGTGTTGCTTAATGGTCTACTTGCTCAAGTGCTTAGTGATATTGCCCCAAAACCCTTATCCACTTTCTCCATCTAAATATGTCCAAACCTAAAACTCCAACTCGGCCCCACCGATTCTTTCTATCTGGAGCCACCGAGTTCATATGACATAGACACTGCCAGAAACCCTAACAGTTCGGTCTCACCGATACGGATCCCGGTCTCACCGAGATGGCCTTGCCAGCGCTCTGTGACTTGTTGCATTTATTTCTGTCCCACCGAGTTATGCAATCGGTCTCACCGAGTTGGCTTGACAGATTCTCTGTTGCTTATTGCTTCACTTCGGTCTCACCGAGTTGATGCAATCGGTGCCACCGAGATGATGTTTGACGTAAGCCCTAGCACATCGGTCCCACCGAGTTGTTCCAGTCGGTCCCACGGTGATTCCTAACGTTCACATTTTTGAGCTGATCGGTGCCACCGAGTTTAACCATTCGGTCTCACCGAGATGAGTCAAATGTGTGTAACGGTTGGATTTTGTGTGGAGGCTATATATACCCCTCCACCCCCTTCTCCATTTGTGAGAGAGCCATCAGAACGTGCCTACACTTCCACCATACATTTTCTAAGAGAGAACCACCTACTCATGTGTTGAGATCAATAAATGCCAATCCTACCATTTGAACCTTGATTTATAGCCTTCCCCAAGTTGCTTTCCACTCAAATCACTCTTCCACCATAGCCAAATCTGAGAGGGAGAGAGTTGAGTGTTGGGGAGACTATCATTTGAAGCACAAGAGCAAGGAGTTCATCATCAACACACCATCTATTACCTTTTGGAGAGTGGTGTCTCCTCGATTGGTTAGGTGTCGCTTGGGAGCCTCTGTCAAGATGTGGAGTTGAACCAAGGAGTTTGTAAGGGCAAGGAGATCGCCTACTTCGTGAAGATCTACCTGAGTGAGGCAAGTCCTTCGTGGGCGATGGCCATGGTGGGATAGACAAGGTTGCTTCTTCGTGGACCCTTTGTGGGTGGAGCCCTCCGGGGACTCACGCGGCCGTTACCCTTTGTGGGTTGAAGTCTCCATCAACGTGGACGTACGATAGCACCACCCGGAACCACGCCAAAAATCTCCACGTCTCCATTGCATTTGCAAACTCCAATCCCATCCCTTTACTTTCTTGCAAATTGCATGCTTTACTCTTTTCGCTGCATATACTCTTGTCATGCTTGCTTGAAATATATTGTGAGTGCTTTAACATGTGCTAAACTCGACCTTAACTTGAAGAAACTAAAAACTGCCACTTTTGCTTGTTAAGGGTCTAGTCACCCCCCTCTAGACCCCTCTTCTCGATCCTTTCAGAAACATACACCCGCCAGCCACCGTTATGCAAAACAAGTTGCATGTCAGTCGGTGGAACCGGACTCATGTACGTGGACATGTAAGGTTGGTCCGAGCCGCTTCATCCCACAATGCCATCGAATCAAGATAAGGCATTGGTGGGAAGCAATATGAACATCACCGCCCACAACTCCTTTGTGTTCTACTCGTGCATATCATCTACGCATAGACCTGGCTCATGATGCCACTGTTGGGGAAGGTTGCATGGAAAAACAAAACAAAAAATCTACGCACACGCAAGATCTATCCATGGAGATGCATAGCTATGAGAGGGGGAGAGCATCTACATACCCTTGTAGATCGCTAAGCAGAAGCATTTATCAACGCGGTTGATGTAGTCGTACAACTTGACGATCCGTACCGATCAAGCACCGAACGCACGGCACCTCCGTGTTCAGCACATGTTCAGGTCGATGACGTCCTCACCTTCTCGATCCAGCAAGAGAGGCGAAGTAGTAGATGAGTTCTGGCAGCACGACGGCATGGTGACGGTGGTGGTGAAAAATTATTTCCGCAGGCTTTGCCAAGCACAACGGTTTAGAGCGGAGGACGAACTAGAGGGTGAGGGGGGCGCCGCACACGGCTTGGGGATTCGTTGTGTGTGGCGCCCCCTCCTCTCATATATATAGGTGGAGGGGGAGGGGAGCCAGCCCTAGGCGTGCCCCAAGGGGGCCGGCGGCTGCCCTAGGGCGTGTGCCCTAGGCGCGCCCCCTCCCTTCTTTGGCGCAAGGGAGGAAGGAAAGGGCCTCCCCTTCCTTCTTCCTTGTGAGAAGAAAGGCAGGAGGGGGCTATCCCCTCCCCTTTTCCTTTCCTAGGGTCGGCATCCAGGAGGTGGGCGCGCCAGCCCCCTTGTGGGCTGGTGTGCTCCCTCCTTTTGGCCCGTTAGGCCCAACAACCCCCCGTGGCCTCCCGGAACTCCTTCCAGTGATCCGACCAGCTAGAGAGCGAAAACGGTCATAAACTTGCATTGAGAATAATTAACATTGAATACGAGCATGAGTAGGATATCAAACACCATGAACATAAATATCGTGGAGGCTATGTTGGTTTTGAATCAACTACATGCGGGAACATGTGCCAAGTCAAGCCACTCGAATCATTCAGAGGGAGATACCATACTATCATACTACATCATAACCATTTTAATGCATGTTGACACTCAAGATAAATCGTTATCCACTCCTAGATATTTAAGCATGACATGAGCAACTATAATCTCTAATTGTCATAACAAACATGTTTACTCATAATGATACTGAATCAACAATGATGAGCTAAACATATTTACAAAAACAAAATCAAGAGAGGAGTTCATACCAGCTTTTCTTCATCTCAATCACTTCGTCAAATCATCGTCATTATTGCCTTTCACTTGCATGACCGAATGATATGAAAATAATAATAGTGCAAGTGTGCCATGGACTAAGCTGGAATCTGTAAATATTTTTATTCAAAGGAGAAGACAAGATAATATGGGCTCTTTGTTAGATCAACAGTAATGCATATGAGAGCCACTCAACATGTTCATTGTGGTCTTCTCCTCACGACAACCCAAAAGAAAAGAAAATAAAATCAGAGAAACACACTAAAATATTTTTGGAGTTTTTGTCTTTCTTGAAGAAAGAAAATAAAAGAAGGAAATAAAAACGAAAACAAGAAAAATTATTTACACGGAAAAGCTCCCAACAAGTAAAAGAAGAATGAGAAATCTTTTTGGGTCTTCTTTTTAATACTACAAATTACTGAACGAGAAAGAAAAACCAAAAAGAAACGAGATTTTTTTTTGGATTTTTGAAGTTTTTCAAACACACGAGGAGAAAACGAAGATAAAACTAACATGGATACACAATGAAAAAGGATGAACACCAACAACTGGAATGAAATGTATGGTACATGAATGTAATGTCGGTGAGAAATACGTACTCCCCCCAAGCTTAGGCTTTTGACCTAAGTTGGTCTATGGTCCCTGGTAGCCTGGATAATACCCAAAATCGTAGTTCGGGTTGTACTGGTATGCAGCGGCCACAGCTTGGCGTGCTGCCTCATCAAGGCGGGCGGTCTCCACCGCCCTCTCGTACTCCTGCGCTTCCTCCTCAAGTATATGATGTCTACGTGTTTCCTGAAAGTTGAAGAAGGAAGGAGCAGGCAAAGTAATATGGAAGACACGACGCCGATTAAAGATTAGCCTGTATCTGAACGGAGGGTCATTCCTCTCAAGGAACTGGTGGCGTACCATAGCATCATAATCAACAAAACTAGGTGGCAACATGGTATCATTTTCTTTAATGGGTACCCCTAGATGAGCGGCTAAGCAAGTAGCATAAATTCCACCAAAGAAATCACCAACTAAGGCATTGTTGTGTAAACGACATGCAATAATGGCTCCCATGTTAAATTGTCTATCCCTCAACACTACACTCTTAACAATACTCAAATCTAAGGCACAAAGATGGCTAAGGTCATGTTTACCATTTATGCATCTTCCTATGAAAAGAGCAAAATAATGGATGGCAGGAAAATGGATGCTCCTTATAGTTGCTTGTGTTATGCCTCTAGTTTCTCCCCTAGTAATATTCAGTAAGCATTCATTGCAATCAGTTTTACGAGGTTCAGTACATATCCCCCAATAGGGAATTTTACATGCTTCACAAAACTCCTCGAGATCCATGCGGAAAGGATTTTCATATGAGTTGAAGATGACAACATGAGAATTGTGATGAGGCACGTACTCAAATTTTCGCATAAAGGTATCAGTGAGATTATAGAACTGTGGGCACTTATCTGATAGAATTCTGTCAACTCGGCATTGTGCACGTACATGTCAAACTCTTCCTTAATACCTGCTTGAGTCATGAAAGAATCCGACGGTCATTCACACGGGCACACAAGGGCTTCCCTCGGAGGTTCGAGGTCCGGCTCGCGTATGACGAGCCTAGGAGAGATCTTGCTCGAGGAACCACCTTAGAACATTTTCCTAAAAAAAATCTCCCTATGAAAAATTTCTTAAAATTTTTAGTAATTCAAAATAAAAGTGAACCAAGCTCAACAAAATTGATAGCAACTACTCCCCTAAGCATCTAGAGGCTATATCATGCACCAAAACTACTTTGGACCATATAAATTTGACATGCAAGCTCAAGAAGAAGGTCACCACACCAGCAAAATTTGCAATATATAAAGCACTAGAACAAAAACTAATTGGACCATTGGAGGAGTCACATACCGAAGAACAATCTCCCAAAGTAGTTTTGGAGATGGAGTTCCGAGCAAGGAGATCGAAATTTGCAGCCAAAGGAGCAAGAACACGGGTTTGAGCTAGCAAGTGATCTTTTCTAATGGAAGAAGGGAGTGGGCGGCTGGGATAAGTGAGTGGGTCCCTGTGGGACCCACAGGCCCACATGGCGGGCCTTGGGGGGTGGTGCGCCCTGTGAGCTTGTGGCTCACAGGTGCACCCCCCCGGGGTGCGTTCAGTGCCAATAATTCTTAAATATTCTACAAAAAATCATACTAAATTTTCAGGGCATTCTGAGAACTTTTATTTTCTGGTCATTTTTTATTGCATAGAAAATTCAGAAAACAGGAAAATCATGGCATTTGTACTTTACTAACTTTAACTTTAAATAACAGAGAGTAAATAAGGGGTACAGTAGGTTGTGATTACTAAATTCATCGATCACATGCCCCTAAAAAAGAATCCATTAATAAGGTTGATCAAGTCTTACTAACAAACTATTTTCGAATGACATTAAACCGAAGAACCTGGGTATAACACTAGGTTACCTCAACGGGGATATGCATCTCTCTAATAATAAGAGTTTCATATTTCTTCTAGATAGTAGAAGAGGGAGTTCAAAACTTCCAATAGTAATTGTTGGAGTTTTTTCAATAACATTAATACCATTCACTTGAAATTGCTTCTTCGAAAAGTGCATTGTGTGCTCATTATCATTTATATGAAAACTGACCTTGCTTTTGTTGCAATCAATAATAGCCCTTGCCGTATTCAAGAAGGGTCTACCAAGGATAATCGACATGTTGTTGTCCTCGGGCATATCAAGTATAACAAAGTCTGTCAAGATAGTAACATTTGCAAGTACAATGGGCACATCCTCACAAATACCGATAGGTATAACAGTAGATTTATCAGCCATTTGCAATGATATTTCAGTAGGCATGAGTTTATTCAAATCAAGTCTACTATATAAAGAGACAGGCATAACACTAACACCGGCTCCTAAATCACATAAAGCAGTTTTAACATAGTTTCTTTTAATGGAGCATGGTATAGTGGGTATTCCCGGATCTCCTAGTTTCTTAGGTACACCATCCTTGAAAGAATAGTTTGCAAGCATGGTGGAAATTTCAGCTTCGGGTATCTTTCTTTTATTAGTGACAATATCTTTCATATACTTAGCATAAGGGGCCATCTATAAAATATTAGTCAAACTAGTACTCAAAAAACTGGCCAAACCATTTCAGCAAAGCGTTCAAATTCTTCTTCATCTTTATTTGTAGATGGTTTACTTGGGAAAGGCATAGGTTTCTGAACCCATGGTTCTCTTTCCTTACCATGTTTTCTAGTAACAAAATCTCTTTTATCATAACATTTATTTTTATGAGGTGGGTTATCAAGATCAACAACACGTTCTATTTCAACATCATTACCAGGTTCTTTATCATTGCCTGGTTGATCATCTACATGAACATCCTCATTATCATTACCATTATCACTAAGTGAATGTTCATTACCAGATTGTGTTTCATGATCAGAAATAGAAACATCATTACTGTTCTCAGAAGGTTTTTCTACCTCAGACGCTCAATAGGAGCATGCAAAGTCCTATCATTTTTCTTTTTCTTTTTGTTTTTTTAGAAGGACTAGGTGCATCAACATTAGTTCTTTGAAAGTCTTGTTCAATTCTTTTAGGGTGAACTTCAGGATATAGTGGCACCTGAGTCATTCTACCTCCTCTAGCCATTACTCTAACAACATGATCATTCATATTACTATTCATTCAGTTAAGCAAATCCCTTTGTGACTTAGCTACTTGTTCTAACTGAGTCTGGACCATAGAAGCATGTTTACCTACATCGTTAATATCATTGGCAGTTCTAAACAACAAGTCACTCAAGCGATCAATCATATAGCAATTACGTTTCAATTGTTTCATCACATAAGCATTAAAGTGATCTTGCTTGATAATGTAGTTGTCAAATTCATACAAGCATTGACTAGGAGATTTATTGTAAGGAATATCACACTCATAAAATTTTATAAAAGAATTTACCTCTACTACCTTTGTCGGGGTGTCAAGTCCATGTATTTCTTCAATAGGTGGCTAATTCTTAACATCTTCATCTTTAATACCTTTTTTTCACAGATTTCTTTGCCTCTTGCGTATCTTTAGGACTGAGAAATAGAATACCTCTCTTCTTCGAAGTTGGTTTAGGTGGTGGTTCAGGAAGTGTCCAATCATTATCACTCTTCAATATATTATTCAATAGATCTTCAGCCTGTTCAACAGTTCGTTCCCTGAATACACAACCAGCACAACTATCTAGGTAATCCCTAGAAGCATCGGTTAGTCCATTATAAAAGATATCAAGTATTTCATTTTTCTTGAGATAATGACCAGGCAAAGTATTAAGTAATTGGAGAAGCCTCCCCCAAGCTTGAGGGAGATTCTCTTCTTCAATTTGCACAAAGATAAATATTTCCTGTAAGGCAGCTTGTTTCTTATGAGCAGGAAAATATTTTTCAGAGAAGTAATATATCATATCCCGGGGACTACGCACACAACCAGGAACATGAGTATTAAACCATATCTTAGGATCACCCTTTAATGAGAAAGGAAACAACTTAAGAATATAGTAGTAGCGATTTTTTTCCTCATGAGCATAAGGTGGCTATATCATTCAGTTTAGTAAGATGTGCCACAACGGTTTCAATTTCATAACCATGGAAAGGAACAGATTCAACCAAAGTAATTAACTCAGGATCGACAGAGAATTCATAATCCTTCTCAGTCAAAAAGATAGGTGAAGTAGAAAACTTAGGATCATATTTCATTCTAGCATTCAGAGATTTTTCTTTCAACTTACACAGTAATTTCTTAAGATCATCTCTATCATTACCAGCAAGAAATTTCCTAGCTATCTCTCCGTCCATAACATAACCCTCAGGTATCTTAGGCAATTCATATCTAAGAGAGCTAGGTCTAATAGGTGTTTCATAATTTCCAGTTTCAATAATTTCATCAGTTTCACCATTCTCAAATTCTTTAGCTCTAGCAAGTTGTTCATCAAGAAATTCACCCAATGGCACAGTATCATCAAGCAAGGTACTAGCATCATCAATAGCAACATTCGTAGCAGAAGTAGCACATCAATTACTTGCGACATATCATAATTAATAGCAGGTGGTGGTGTCGCAAGCTTACTCAAAACAGAAGGCGAATCAAGTGCGGAGCTAGATAACAGTTCCTTACCTCCCCTCGTCCTAGTGGGAATGATCTTGGTTCTATCATCCTTAAGATTCTTAATAGTGATCAACAGATATAAATCCCAAGTGACTCAGCAAATAGAGCTATGCTCCCCGGCAATGGCGCCAAAAAAAGGTCTTGATAACCCACATTGGGGATCGCAATAGTTTTCGAGGGTAGAGTATTCAAACCAAATTTAGTGATTCGACACAAGGGGAGCCATAGAATATTTGCAGGTATTAGCAGTTGAGTTGTGAGTTCAACCATACCTGGAGACTAAATATCTGCAGCAGAGTGATCAGTAGCACAGTAATATGGTAATTTGATAGCAGTGGTAATAGTAGCAACAGTAATGGTAATAGTAGTAGCAGTAGTTTTGTAGCAATTGTAACAGTAGCAGCAACAGTAGTAACTTAGCAAAGATCAATATGCGAAAAGCTCGTAGGCATTGGATCGGTGATGGATAATTATGTTGGATAACATTTATTATGTAACAGTTATAACCTAGGACGACACAGAACTAGCTCCAATTCATCAATGTAATGTAGGCATGTATTCCGTATATAGTCATACGTGCTTGCGATAAGAACTTGCATGACATCTTTTGTCCTACCCTCCCGTGGTAGCGGGGTCCATAAGGAAACTAAGGGATATTAAGGCCTCCTTTTAATAGAGAACCGGAACAAAGCATTAACACATAGTGAATACATGAACTTCTCAAACTACGGTAATCACAGGAAAGAATCCCAATTATTGTCACCTTGGGGTATGCGGATCATAACACATAATAGGTGTGTATAACTTGCACGATAAGATCAAGAACACAAATATATTCATGAAAACATAAAGGGTTCATATCTGACATCATGGCACTTAGGCCCTCGTGACAAGCATTAAGCATAGCAAAGTCATAGCAACATCAATCTCAGAACATAGTGGATACTAGGGATCAAGCCCTAACAAAACTAACTCGATTACATGATAAATCTCATCCAACCCATCACCGTCCAACAAGCCTACGAAGGAATTACTCACTCCCGATGATGACCATCATGAAATTGGTGACGGAGGAAGGCTGATGATGACGATGGTGTCGAATCCCCCTCTCCGGAGCCCAGAGCGGACTCCAGACCAGCCCTCCCGATGAAGAACAGGAGGTGGCAGAGGCTCCGTATCGTAAAACATGATGATTCCTTCTCTCTGATTTTTTTCTTGGTGAAGAGGTACTTATGAAGTTGGAGTTAGGGTTGCGGGAGCTGCCAGGGGCCCACAAGCTTGCCAGACGTGCCCCCTGGGCTTGTGGCACCCTGGTGGGCCCCCGCTGGTGATTCTCTTCGCCAGTATTTTTTATATATTCTGAAATAATTCTCCATAAATTTTCAGCTTAATCCGAGAACTTTCATTTCTGCACAAAAACAACACCATGGCAATTCCACTGAAAACAGCATCAGTCCGGGTTAGTTCCATTCAAATCATGCAAATTAGAGTCCAAAACAAGAGCACAAGTGTTTGGAAAAGTAGATACGTTTGGGACGTATCATTAACCACAATGGAGTTCAATTTGTTGTTACTTTTACCCATGATTACAATGACAAATGTGTTATGATTTCTAAAGGAAATTGGAGGATTTCAATACATATATTTTTTGAGATGATAATTATGAACGATTGAAGATGGCATGTCACTCTTTTCATGTATTTTAGAAATCTTGCAAATCAAAGAGGCCTGAAGTGTTCAAATCTCCAGCTAGGCACTAATATGTTGTCTTCGTTTGCAGATACAAGCAGGCCCGAAAGTTGAAAATGTTGGGCAATATAACAATCCCATTGAATGCCTTGATCTTCATCTCACAGAAATTACTTTTAACGAGTACGGAGGCACCACACCAGAAATTAAATTCGCCAGGTTATTTGTTCAAAAAGCAAGGGTGCTCAAGGTAATGAGGTTTGCCCTATATTTAGTGCGCAGAAGTGAATGGTTTCCTAAAGAGCGCAGGCGTCTACAGCTGAATGGAAAAGGCTCTATAGAAGCTGGATTTCAGTTTGTAACTTCATATGACAGATTATTCAGAACTCACTGTATCAAGCCGCTATATGACTTCTCGGTGGCTGGTCCTTTCACAGAAATAATGCATGAAAAATATTCTGAAGAACATGAATTTGATTTGTAAGAACAGTTTGAACCTTATAATCTTTGAATTGGGGCCTTGTAATGTTGTAATTTGAACCTTGCAATATTTATGGTATTTGTGATATATGTTGTTCTTCTATAGACAGAGCATAGATGTTGTGCTGACAATTGTATACCGGCAATCGTTTGCCCACAACACACACGGCTTACTCTGGCTAACCGTTTCTGTTGTTCTGGTCATCACAAAAAGCTCGTATGGATCAACTGTATGACACGCATCTCACACACAACTCTAATCTGAATCGTGCTTGATGTCTCCGCCATCGCACGCAGTTCGTCTTATTGCCATGTACCACCGTGTCGGCCTCTGCTCGCATCCCTTGGCACGCTCTGCTCACCGTTAGGCGCCACAATGCACTGTGCTCACGCCCCTCCACGCGCTCAACTGGTGGGCGGCTTTTCCCTGCATGTTAAACTGCTATATGCATTGGTTGGTCGCCGTTGAGGTGGCCGCGGAGCACTCTGCTCGCGTCCCCCCACGCACTCTGCTCTCGTGTCCTCGCGCATACTCAGCCAACGGTTGGGGCCAGTGCATGATCATGTTGGGAACCCCATATGCATGCGGTTGCGCCACGCGCGTCACCACAATGCAGTTGCGTGCGGCACGATGGAGTTACACGCTGCTAAAACTCCCATCCGGACGTCGATATTCCAGTCCGTCCGGCCTCCCCACTTATTCCCGTGGATATTATAACCTTAGTCTCTTGAACCTTTTGATCGTGCCCCACAACACAAACAAGCACACCCACAATGACGCATACAGAGAGGATATCTAGCAGCACTCCAATGGAGTTCAGTGTGCATCAAGTGGAGACCCACGTGAGGGAGAAGGACCTCTCGGTGGTGTACACCAATGACCCAACCGTGGTGGAGGACTCCATGAACACCATGGAGCAGTTCTTGCTCGGGATGACAAGTACAAAGTGGTCGGCATCGACCTCCAGTACACCGACGGCCATGCCGGGTATGATTAGAAGGTTGTCGTCACCCAGTTGTGCATGCGGCATCATGTCCTCGTCTACCACTACTCCCTAGCCACAAGGCGTTGCGAGCGTTTCGCCAGGTTTGTCAACAGCCCAGACTATAAGTTCGCTACAGTGGACACCATCAATGATGTAAAAGTGCTAAAGGTTACAAGCTTGGCCTGCAAGAACCTTGTCTACATCCATGGCCACTACAGGGACTAGGGCAGCAAGAAGGAGGACTCCCTTGTTGACCTCGTCACGGCCATCATCGACCCCTACTACGGAAAGATGAAGGAGGATGCCAAGAGAAATCCCGCATCCTGGCACGGGGCCTGGATGCGGAAACCGGATGAAGCTCACCTCAAGTTTGCCGCCAAGAACATGTACACATGCTACGAGATGCACATGCGGATCATTGACATGAGGGAGTGCCTCCTTCCTATAATCAATGAGGGATCGAGCCACCAACAGAGCAGTGGCGGCAAGCATCACAAGAAGAAGTAGATGATGATCAAAGGATCATTTATCCTAGTTAATTATGCATGTAATAGTTGACTTTGGCGTGTGCAAATATCATGTGTGTACTAGCCACCTATGTAATTGGATGTTAAATTTGGTTATGGAATCAAGTCATTTATAAGTATATATGTTGTTGTTCTGTATGCAATCATATCGCGCACGGGCCATACTAGGGAACCCGTCGGTGATGAATTCATCAGTCGCTGACAATTGTATACCAGCAAGCGTTTGCCCACAACACACACGGCTAATTAGCACAAATCGTCTGTGTTATTATCGGTCTTCGCACACATTTCTGATTACCAACCTATTTGCCATGTATCACACACATCTTGTTAAGTTGAACCATTTATGTTGTGTTGCTCATCGCAAACAGTTCATCCGAGGGAACTGTATGACGTCTGTCGCACACACCTTGATCTTCCCGACCACTTCTGTTGTGTTGCCTAATCACAAATAGTTCATCCGGGTGAACTGTATGTCGTATATTGCACACACCTTCATATGGCCGACCGTTTCTATTGTTATGCTCATTGTAAATAGTTCATGCGAGCGAACTGTATGCCACGCATCGCACACGCATCTATAATCTAAATTGTGTTTGAGGTCTCCGCCATCGCAAACAGTTCGTATCATTTTTGACAGTTTTATTACGACACCGTTTGGGATTAATGCATCGCACATAGTTTCATCGAATGGTCTCTGATTGTAGTGTCGCGTTAGCAACATCCTGCAGTAGTGACTCCTTCCAACCTCCTCCCTAGGGGCATGCGAGATTACTTTGCTTCGAGGGCTAATAAACTTTCACAATAAGTATTTGAGTTCTTTATGACTAATGTGAGTTTGTGGACTATAAGCACTTCCACCCTTCCATAATTTGCAAGCCTCTTCGGTATCGTGCATTGCCCGTTCTCACCTCGAGACTTGGTGCAAAATTCGCCGGTGCATCCAAATCCCGTGATATGATACGCTCTATCACACATAAGACTTATATATCCTTCCTCAAAATAGCCACCATACCTACCTATCATGGCATTTCCATAGCCATTCGAGATATATTGCCATGCAAATTCCATCCTTACTATTCACATGACTTGAGCATTCATTGTGATTTTGCTTTGCATGATCATATAGAGCTAAAATGATATTTTTTTGGCAAAGCCACAGTTCATCATTGTTATACATCTTACGCTACATCATTTCACATCCTGGTACACTACCAGAGGCATTCATATGTAGTCATATCATTTAGTTTATCAAGTTGTAAGTAAATAGGAGTGTGATGATCATCATTATTAGATCATTGTCCTGGTGAAGAAAAGAATGATGGAGACTAATGTGTCCTCAAAAAAGTGGAGATGAAGTCATGATATTGTTCGAAAAAATGAGAGAGAAAAAAAGAAAAAAGAGAGAAAAGGAGAGAAGGGGCAATGTTACTATCCTTTACCACACTTGTACTTTAGAGTAGTACCATGTTCTTCATATAGACTTGTCACTTTCGTATACTAGTGGGATATCTATATTATAGAACTTGGCTTGCATATTCCGATGATGAGCTTCCTCAAATGCTCGAGGTCTTCATGAGCAAGCAAGTTCGAAGCACACCCACTTAGTTTCATAAAGCGAGCTTTCATACACTTATTCCTCTAGTGCATCCATTGCATGGCAATCCCTACTCCTTGCATTGATATCGATTGTAAGGCCTCTGCATTGCCTAACGATCCGCCGAGTTGATGTGAGACTTTCTTAACTTTTTGCCTTCCCTTGTAAACCCCTATCATCATTCTCTTTGCCATCCAAAGTGCTAAGTCCATGGCGCATGCTCATGTATTGAGTGGAGTTAAAAAAGCTGAAGTGAGTAAAAGTATGATACAATTGCTTAGTTTGGCAACGGGGTGTTCATGATTTATAGTTTACACTAGGAAGACCGAGCTATGCCATGCTTACATGATTAAATGAGTAGGAATAACATTCATTACCGTTGTTTATTTTGAAGAGTGATGATTATTTTCAAACATTCTTGCATATTATCGTTTTGATATCTATTAAGTCATTGCTTTGCAACATGCATACCCAAATGATTACATGATTAAGACATGTTAGGTAGCATTTCTTATAAAAAATTTAGTTTTTATCATTTACCTACTTGAGGATGAGCAGGAATTGAGCTTGGGGATGCTGATATGTGATACGTCTCTAACGCATTTATAATTTTTGATTGTTTGATGCTATTATATTATCAATCTTAGATACTTTATATGCAATTTTATATCATTTTTGGGGACTAACCTATTAACTCAGTGCCTAGTGCCAATTGTTGTTTTTTGCTTGTTTTTTGATTTTACAGAAAATCTATACCAAACGGAGTCCAAACACGACGAAACTTTTTGACAATTTTTTCTGGAGATAAGAGTCCCTAGAAGCTTTGGGGGAGGAGCAGAAGACCTACAAGTAGACGACAAGGTAACAAGGCGCGCCCTGATGCCGTGTGGGCCCCTCATGGCTCCGTGTGACCTAATTCTAGCGCTATAAATTCCCAAATATTGGAACCCACCCCCTAGAGAACCAACAAAAGCATTTTTTCCGCTGCCGCAAGCTTCTGTTATTCCGCGATCCCATCTGGAGGCCTTTTTCGGTACTCTGCCTGACGGGGAATCGATCATGGAGGGCTTCTACATCAACCTTGCTGCACCTCCGATGATGTGTGAGTAGTTGACTATAGATCTACGGGTCCATGGTGATTAGCTAGATCTCTCTCTCTATCTCTCTCTCTGATCTTCAATACAATGTTCTTCTTAGAGTACTATTCGATGTAATCTTCTTTTGTGGTGTGTTTGTTGGGATCCGATGAATTGTGGTTTTATGATCATATTATTCATTGAAAGTAATTGAGTCTTTTCTAAACTATATTATGTATGATTGTTATAGCTATGTAATGCTTTCCGATCTATGGGTTTTCTTTGGCCAAGTTGATTTATGGATATTCAGTGGAAGTGGCGGGCAGTAGTAGGTTCAATCTTGCAGTGTCCTCACCTAGTGGCAGCAGGGGTAGCGAGGCACGTATTTGTATTGTTCCTACTAAGGAGAAAATGATGGGGTTTAATCATATTGCTTGGTTATTCTATCTACATTATGTCATCATACTTCATGCATTACTCTATTTGTTATGAACTTAATATGTAGAGAGGCAAGCATAGAAGCGCTCTTGAAGTGGACTAATAGTAGTACATGCAGGCAGGATTCAGTCTACTTGTCGTGGACGTAATGCCTATATACATGATCATGCCATGAATAACGTCATAACTATGCACTTTTCTATCAATTACCCAACACTAATTTGTCTACCCACCGTATGTTGTCTTTATGAGAGAAATGCCTCTAGTGAAAACTATGGCCCACGAGTCTATTTTAATCATATTACAAAAACCAAAAATACCTTGTTGCAATTTTATTACTTTTATTTTATGTTGCAATTTATCTGCAATTATCGAGTGACAACCCTCTTGCCGTAATGGGTGCAAGTATTTGCTCTTGTGTGTGTAGGTAATGTTGATGGGTATTTGCGTAGTTCTCCTATTGGTTCGATAACCATGGTTCTCTACTAAGGGAAATACTAACCGCTACTATATTGCTTCACCCTTCTTCTTCGGGGAAAATCTCAACGCAGCTCACAAGTATTAGAAAGAATTTCTCACGCCGTTGCCAGGGAGATATCATCAAACAACTCCAGGTCCCTACACACATTATCATTTACTTTTTCTACTTTTTATTTGCCTAGTTATGCTATCCTTATCATTGACACACCAAAAAAAAGATATATGGATCCTCATCCGCTTGCTAATCTTTTCAAATTTGCTGCATATTGTAAACCAATAGCTATAATGAAGAAGCGATAAAAGAAAATGCTATTGTGATACATCTATTAAATGAAAAGCATGATTGCAATGTTGTTAGTATAAGTTTTATGAATGTCAATTGTGCTAATGATCATGATTGGGATGATAATTGTGATGCTTCTTTTGATCTTGAAAATTTATTTGAGCCTCATAATGAATCTACTATTGTTAATAAAATTGCCAAGACTATTGAAAGTGGGTTTGGAAGAGTGTCAAATTCAAGAAAAAGGAATCCCACATACTCGGAGAGTGTTCAATCTTATGAAAATTTTCATAAAAGTGGGTTTGGAGAGGTCATGACCTTATTTGATGTTAATCCCACTATCTTCGAAGATTATAATTTTTTTATGCATGTGGATCATAAAGAGAATATTGTTTATGATAGCTATATTGTTGAATTTGAATATGATACTACTTGTAATTATTTTGAGAGAGGAAAGTATGGTTATAAAAATCTTCATGTCACTAAATTACCTCTCTTTGTGTTGAAATTATTAATGCTTCATTCTTCCTATTTGCATATGCTAGATATTGCATGTCTTAATAATTTGTTTTCCTATAAAATGCCTATGCATAGGAAGTATGTTAGACTTAAATGTGTTTGCCACATGTTTTGTGATGCTATGTTTGTGCTTCAATTATTATCTTTCATGTGAGCATCGTTGAAATCTCAATCCTATCTTAATGGCTATAAAGAAGAGGTTGTTGGGAGACAACCCAATAGTTATCTTAATTTTTTTGCTTTTTATTTCTGTTTTGGTGTGATGTCATGATTATTGCTACTGTAATGATTGTATTTTTATCTTTTAATTAGTGTTTGTGCTAGGTAAATCCTTTGGGACGATTTGGATGATAGTTGACTTGATTCTGTGAAAAAACAGAAACTTTTGTGCCCAGTGCAGGAATTTTCATTTTTTACTGGAACGGAATAAAATTCTGCAATTTTTACAAAGTATTAAGATATAAAGTTCTTTATGTTGTCTTAATGTTTCAGAATTCTTTGAGTTATAGAAGTATTATTTTGTTCAGATCATTACAGACTATTTTGTTTTAGACAGATTTTTTTTCTTGCATAGTGTGCTTATTTCAGGGGGCGGGGGTATAAGTCATGGAGAAGTTAGAATATAGTAGGTACTATGCAAGAATAATTATGAATGGGTTTACAATAGTACCTAATGTTTATGATTTATTGATTATACTAACGGATCTCATGAGGTTTTGTTGAGTTTTGTGTGCTGAAGTTTTCAAGTTTTAGGTGAGTTTGCGACGGACAACGGAATAAGGAGCGGCAAGACCCTAAGCTTGGGGATTCCCAAGGCACCCCGAGGTGATATTCAAGGAAGACCCAAGCGTCTAAGCTTGGGGATGCCCTAGATGACGTCCCCTCTTTCGTCCGCAATTCATCGATATGTTACTTGGAGCTATATTTTTATTCATCACATGATATGAATTTTCTTGGAGTGTCTTGTACCATAGTTTTATTTTTTTTGCTTGTTAGTTTGCCACAATCATTGTTTGTTGGAGACACCTTTTGAGAGAGACACACATTCGTCATGATTTGTCAGAATACTCTATGTGCTTCACTTATATCTTTTGAGCTATGTAGTTGCTCATGTGCTTCACTTATATCTTTAGAGTACGGCGGTGGTTATATATTTTATAGAAATGATTGCACTCTCATGCTTCACCTAAATCTTTTTGAGAGTCTTAAACAGGAAGTGGTAATGTGCATGGGTTATAAGACTAGTTCATGAATCATAGGTATATAAGAGTGATATAATAAAAACTTTCATGTAGATCACTAAAAATGAAACGTATGATTTAATTATATTGATGTCGTAATATGAAAGAGTATTAGTTCATAAGCATTGGTTAGTAGAAATATCGATATTAAAGCTTGTCATTAACTACTCATTAAGTGTCGGTCATGGCATGGTGGGGAGGTTTGAGCATTTTTCTATCTGACTGAAATCGTTTGTGATGTTTGAATCGGGGGCGCGTGATGGTTAACTCCAATCAACCTCCTCCATAGGGGCATGCGAGTAATACTTTGCTTCAAGGGCTAATAAAACTTTCAAAATAAGTATATGAGTTCTTCATGACAAATGTGAGTTCATGGACTAATACATCACTCCCACCTACCCGTATATTGCTGGCCTCTTCGGTACCATGCATTGCCCTTTCTCACCTCGAGAGTTTGGTGCAAACTTCGCCGGTGCATCCAAACCCGTGATATGATATGCTCTACCACACATAAGCCTTCTTATATCCTTCCTCAAAACAGCCACCATACCTACCTATCATGGCATTTCCATATCCATTCTGATATATATTGCCATGCAACTTCCACCGTTCCGTCTCATGACATGTGTGTTCATCATCATATTGCTTTGCATGATCATATAGAGTTGACATGATATTTGTGGAAAAGCCACCGTTCATCATTATTATACAGGTTACGCTAGATCATTGCACATCCTGGTACACTGCCATAGGCATTCATATAGAGATATATTGAGCATTGTCCAGGTAAAGAATGATGGAGACAATGAGTCCTTCCTACTTGTGAGCTGCGTTGAGATTTTCCCTAAAGAGGAAGGGTCAAGCAATATAGTAGCTGATAAATATTTCCCTCAGTTAGAACCAAGGTTATCGAACCAATAGGAGAATCCCACCAAGCCTAGTGAACAACACCTGCACACACAAGAGCAAATACTTGGACCCAACACGAGCAAGAGGGTTGTCAATCCCCTTGAACTCGTTACTTGCAAGGATTAAATCTGGTAGTGGTAGATAGATAAATTGCAAAACAAAATAAAAGTAAATAAATTGCAACAAGGTATTTTTGGTTTTTTTAATATGATAAAAGTAGACCCGAGGGCCATAGTTTTCACTAGAGGCTTCTCTCTTGAAACATAGCATACGATGGTAAACATATTACTGCTGGGCAATTGATAGAAAAGCGCATAGTTATGATGTTATTCATGGCAATGGTCATGTATATAGGCATTAAGTCCATGACAAGTAGACCGAAACGATTCTACATCTACTACTATTACTCCACCAATCTACCGCTATCCAGCATGCATCTATGTTATTAAGTTCATAACAAATAGAGTAATGCATGAAGCAAGATGACATAATGTAGACTGAATAAACTCAAGCAATATGAATGAACCCCATCGATTTACCCTTAATGGCAACAATACAAATATGTGCCTCGCTACTCCTTGTGTCATGAGGTGAGGACACTGCAAGATTGAACCCATTACAAAGCACCTCTGCCACTGAAGGTAAATCAATCTAGTTGGCCAAACCAAACAGATAGAATGGAGAGAAATACAAAGCTATAACAATCATGCATAATAAAGTACAGCAAAGACTCAATTACTTTCAATGAATAATCTGATCATAAATCCACAATTCATCGGATCCCAAGAAACAAACTGCAAATGAAGATTACATCGGATAAAACACCATGGAGAACTTTGTATTGAAGATCAAAGAGAGAGAAAAGGCCATCTAGCAACTAGCTATGGACCTGTAGGTCCATGGTAAACTACTCACACATCATTGGAGGGCAAGTAAGGTTGATTTTGAAGCCCTCCATGATCGATTCCCCCTCCGACAGAGTATCGAAAAAGGCCTCCAGATGGGATCGCGGAAGAACAGAAGCTTGCGGTGGCGGAAAAAGTGTTTCGGGTGGCTCTCTTTGGTTTCAGGATTTATGGGAATTTATGGAATTGGAATTAGGTCAAACGGAGCTCCAATGATCATTTGCTTCCTCCCAACTTTATGGATTTCGTGGCAATGCAACGCCACGCATTCGTCAAGTATGGGACGACTGAGTATAAGTGTAAACTATCATTTAATAAATACCATGATGTCTCTATCCTTTTGTTTGCGCCTATTTTATTTGATTTGCCGAGGCGCACAACGAAGTAGCGGAGGCCGCTCGCCTCACCGCAGTAGCTACATTGAACGCTAACCCGAGTTACCATGACATGTACTATACAGATCAGCAGTGGTGATTATCAAGTTAGGCCAAAAGCCAAAGTTTGGGGGAGTATGTATTCTCACCGACATTTCATTTCATATTCACACATTCGTTTCACTTATCGGTGTTCATTGTTTTGTTTGTTTATCCTTGTTCGCTTTTATTTGTTTCTTTTGTGTGTTTGAAAAACTTTGGAAAATCTAAACATATATCTCGTTTCTTTTTGGGTTTTCTTTTTTCCTTTTTAGTTAGTTCGTAGTAGTAAAATAAAACCCAAAAAGATTTATCGTTTCTTCTTTTGTTGTTTGTTGGGAGTTCTTCGGTGTAAATAGTTTTTCTTGCTTTTCATTTTTCTTCAGTTTTTGCTTTCTTCAGAAAAAACAAAAACTCCAAAAATATTTCAGTGTGTTTCTCTGAATTTCTTTTATTTTCTTAAGTCGTCGTAAGGAGAATACTTCGTAAGAATTTCTAAGTGTCTCTTATGTGCTTTATTCTTGATTGATGTCTATTACACAACTTTTATCCTTGTGGACTCTGTTGGGCCTCCAAGCGCAAAGTTTTGTAGGACAGCAGCAAATTTCTCTCAAGTGGATGACCTAAGGTTTTTCAATCCGTGGGAGGTGTACGATGAAGATAGTCTCTCTCAAACAACCCTACAATCAAATACAAGAAATCTCTAGTGTCCCCAACACACCCAATATAGTTGTCAATTGTATAGGTGCACTAGTTTGAAGAGATGGTGATACAAGTGTAGTATGGATAGTAGATATAGGTTTTTGTAATCTGAAATAATAGAAACAGCAAGGAAGCAAGTAGCAAACAACGAGCAAAACGGTATATCAATGCTTAAAAACAAGGCCTAGGGTTCATACTTTCACTAGCGCAATCTCTCAATAGTGCTAACATAATTAAATCATATCACAATCCCTCAATGTGTGACAAAGAATCACTCCAAAGTTCTTATCAACAGCGGAAAATATAAGATGAAATTATTGTACGTAGCGAACCACCTCAAAGTTATCTTTCCAATCAATCTATTGAGCCATCCCTATAAGTGTCACAAACAACCCTAGAGTTCATACTACAATAACACCATATGATACGCATCAATAAACTCTAATGTCACCTAGATACTCCAATGTCACCAGAATTATCCGCGAGTCAATTATTCGATATGCATCAAACAATTTCAGATTCATAATATTCGATCCAACACAAAGAAGTTCAAAGATCAACCCAAAGTTTCTATCGAAGAAAGTAGAATCAAAACGTGCAACCTAAGTGCCTAGATTACCTCAATGTCACCCTTGGAATCCGCAAGTTGATTACCAAAACATACATCAAGTGGCTCAATAAAATACCTCATTGTCACCATGGGTATCCACATGCAATACATACGTCAAGTGATCTCAAATCTAAAATATTCAACCCGATAATAATGAAACCTCAAAGCGCAAGACTCAATTCATCACAACAAATATAGAGAGGGAAGATCACCATAGGATCCAACTATATTAACAAAGCTCATGGTACATCAAGATCCTGCCAAATCAGGAACACGAGAGAGAGAGAGAGAGAGAGAGAGAGATCGAACACATATCTACTAGTACATACCCTCAGCCTTGAGGATGAACTACTCACACATCACCATGAGAACGGAGGAGAAGTTGGTGGTGATCGTGATGGAGGAAATGTCTCCGGCGGTGTACCGGCGCCACCAGAGGAGAGGGGGAAGGGGGCCCCTCCTTCTTCTTCTTCCATGGCCCTCCGGGGAGAGAGGAGGCTCCCCCTAGATTGGATCTCTCTTTTGTCTTCTATTTTTTTGCTACTGTTTTCAGAGCCCTTCACCAATTCTTATATTTTTGGTGATTCGTAACTCCGATTGGGCTGAAATTTTGAGGGAATTTTTTCCGGAAATTATCTTTCTTGCGTAGAAAGAAGGGCTCCAACCGACCTATGAGGTACCCACAAGACATCAGGGCGCGCCCAGGGGGTAGGGTGCGCCTTGTTGCCTTGTGGGGCCCTCGGGCACCATCTTGCATTGATTATTTTTCCCAAAAATCACATATATTACAAAAAAAATTCCATAAAATTTTATCGCTTTTAGACTTCATTTGGTATGGTTTTTCTGCGAAAGAAAAACATGCAAAAAATAGAAACTGGCACTGGGCACTAGATTAATAACTTAGTCCATAAAAATAATATCAAAGGGCACCAAAACTATATAAAAGTATTATAAACATGGCATGAATACTTCATAAATTATAGATACATTGGAGATGTATCATTGATCTAATGAAAGACCAAGTATTTTGTTGTCTACTCTTGTGTACAAAGTTTCTGCAGATTTCATCTTAGTCCACGGCACACTTGCACTATTATATTTTCCACATCATTCGGTCATGCAAGTGAAAGGTAATAATGACGATGATTTGTTGAAGTGATTGCCGTGAAGAAAAGTTGTACGAACTCTTCTTATTTTGTTTTTGTAAATATGTTTACCGTAGTAATCTCGACTTAGCTTTTCATGGGTAAGCATGTGTATGATGATAATTAGAGTTCATAGTTGTTCATGCCATGCTTAAGTAGGTACAAGTGGGTAATATGTTATTTTGTGGGTTAACATGCATTAAAATTGTCATGATGCAGTATGCTAGGATGGTATCCTCCTCTAAAAAACTCAAGCGATTTGACTTGGCACATGCTCATACATGTAATTGATTCGAATCCAATACCTCCTTCATGATATTTATATTCAGAGTTTCTATATCCTCATCATGCTCCTGCTCAATACTTACTTATTCAAAATGCATGATTATGACCATTGTCACTCTCTAGCTGGTCGCTTCTCAATCTTATTTCTAGCCTTCACCTGTACTAAGAGGAAATACTGCTTGTGCATCCACAATCCTGAAACAAAGTTATGCCATAAGAGTCCACCATATCTACCTACATATGGTATTACCTTCCCGTTCCAAGTAAATTTGCAAGAGCCATCTTTAAATGTTCAAATAAACATATGTTTTGTGTGCTTGTACCACTCATGGAGCGAACGGGCAGTCAATATCTTCCGTGCTAAGTGTGTTAACTCGATATGAGAGTTTATTCGCTCGTCAGCTTTGAGGGAGGCTGGTAACAGGGATGCCCAGTCCTGCATTGCTTTATAAAAATAAAAATAGAACTCCCCCCGGATAGTTGATTGTTGGATGGCACCCATGGATTCGGCTAGCCATGGATTGTGTTTGTATGTTGGTGGGGGAGTAAAGCCTTCTTCTTTTTGGGAACCACCTTTAACGTGTTTAGCATGGAATATATTGGAAACCTTTGTTGTAACGTTGACAGGAAAAGCACACCACTCAAAATGCAATTCATGTCCATTTCAAAACAATGAGCTCTGGCACATTAGCAAATTCCTACTTCCCTCTGCGACGGGCCTATCTATTTGCATTTATCCTTGAGTCATCACCTTCTCATTCAAGCACCAATCCTGAATTATAATATTTAGTTGCTGCTTGAATTATAGAGGTGCTCTGCATTTATGTTTTACGATCACAGAAAGGGATAGCGAGGAACCACTCTATCATATTGTATCATGGTTGTTTTGACAAAGTGTTGGTATTTGAGATCTAGTATTATTGCTCACAAGTTGATTATGTTACTGTCATGAGTAAATATGGAACATAAGTGTTATTATATATGTGGTTAGTTCATGAACCTTGCTGAAAACTTTATTCCTAGATAAGCATATATACGGCAACCAGAACAAATTAATTTGTAAAAGTTTTTCTTTATCACTTTTAGTTTATTAACCAGGACAAGCAAAATGAGTGAAGCTTGGGGGAGTTGATAAATCCCCAAAGTATCTACTTTTCCAAACACTTTTACCCTTATTTTAGACTCTAATTTGCATGATTTGAATGGAACTAACCCGGACAAA
Organism: Thinopyrum elongatum; assembly: GCA_011799875.1. NCBI lineage: Eukaryota > Viridiplantae > Streptophyta > Magnoliopsida > Poales > Poaceae > Thinopyrum > Thinopyrum elongatum. The sequence goes on along the minus strand of CM022299.1, from coordinate 320,223,588 downwards.
CATTGTTTTCAGCAGAACTACCTGGGTGTTGTTTTTTGTGCCGAAATAAAAAGTTCTCCGAATTGGCCGAAATTTGGCAGAGTTTTTTATTGAATATATAAAAAAATATTGGTGCAAAGATCTATCATAGGGGGCCACCAACTTCCCACAAGTCAGGGATCACGCCCACCCCCGGCGCACGCCTGGGTGCCTTGTGGGCCCATAGGTGGCCGTCTGACCTAATTCCAGGCCTGCAAGTATCATCTTCCCAAGAAAAAAATCAGAGAGAAATAATCATCGCAATTTATGATACAGAGCCACCGCCACCTCATGTTCTTCATTGGGATGCCTAATCTGGAGTGCGTCCGGGGCTCCGGAGAGGGGGATTCATCGCCGTCGTCATCATAAACCTTCTCCATCAACAATTCCATGGTGCTCACCATGGGAGTGAGTAATTCCTTTGTAGGCTTTCTAGACGGTGATGGAGATGGATGAGATTTCTTATGTAATTGAATCAATTTTGTTAGGGTATCATCCCTAGTATCCAATATGTTCCGAGTTTGATGTTGCTATGATTTTGCTGTGCTTAATGCTTGTCACTAGGGCCTGAGTGCCATGATTTCAGATCTGAACCATTTATATATTTATGAATATATTTGAGTTCTTGATTCTATCTACAAGTTATATGCACATGTTATTGTTCTGAACCGTAGAGCCCAATGTGACAATAATTGGGATACTCTCCATGAATGACTTTAATTTGAGGAGTTCATGTATTCACTATGTGTTAATGCTTTGTTTGGGTTCTCTATTAAAAGGAGCGCCTTAATTACCCTTAGTTTCCATTAGGAACCTGGTGACAAAAGATGTCAAGCAAGTTCTTACTTCAAGCATGTATGACTATATACAAAATACTTGCCTACAAATATTTGATGAATTGGAGCTATTGTGTATTGCTCTAGGTAGTGACTGTTACATATTGAAATTCATTCAAATATCCATTGCTGATCCAATGCCTACACTTTCCTAACATTGTCTTATCTCAAGGCACTATACTGCTACTGTTCCAATTGCTACAGAACTGCTATTACTGATAATCCCCAAGTGCAAGGAATCATCGTAGCAATTTCCAAAGATGGAAGTGATAAGTATGGAGTGTCGAACCCACAAGGAGCTAAAGGTAAGATCAATATTCTCTCAAGTCCTATCTGCCACTGATACGGCTCTACGTACACCGAACGTTTGCTTCCATCTAGAAACGAGAAATAAAACTACATTGTGGGTATAAAGAGGATAGCTTTGCATGATATCAGAGAGCTAAAATATAAAAATAGGTGCTCTTAACATAAAGTTATAATATATTACAAATAGCGAGTGTGGAATAATGATGGAACAGTGTGCGGAATTGTCCCAGGCAATTGTTAACAAGATCGGTAATTATTATTGCAATTTTATATAAGGGAGAGGCATAAGCTAACATACTTTCTCTACTTGGATCTTATGCACTTATGATTGGAACTCTAGCAAGCATCCACAACTACTAAAGATCATTAAGGTAAAACACAACTATAGCATTAAAGTATCAAGTCCTTTTACTCCCATACACAAACAACCCCCTTACTCGGGTTTAAGCTTCTGTCACTCTAGCAACCCACTATAAGCGAATAATGAACATATTGCAAACCCTACAATGGGAATCCCTCACATGTGCGCGGCACGGAGGGCACCATAGGACAGCACCAAAATAAAATGTACAACTCAAACCAATCTAAATCATCGATCAACCCAAAAGATAAAAGAAATCTACTCAAAACATCATAGGATGGCAACACATCATTGGATCATAATATGTGGCATAAAGCACCATGTTCAAGTAGGGGATTACAGCGGGGTGTGGGGAGTGGACCGCCTAAAAGAGATGAGGAAGGTGATGTTGGTGAAGACAATCACCGCGGTGATGGTTCCCCCGGCGGCACTCCGGCGCCACCAAGAGAGAGGGGGAGATATTCTCCCCCTTGTGCTTCCTCCTCCATGGCCTCCCCCTAGATGGGGAGAGGTTCTCCCTATGGTCCTTGGCCTCCATGGTGATGATGGCCCCCTCCGGCTTCCTCCTCCATGGCCTCCGGTGATGATGGCCCCCTCCGACAGGGTGTCGGAGAGGGCCTCGATTGATTTTTCGTGGCTACAGAGGCTTGCGGTGGCGGAACTTCCGATCTAGGGCTCTTTTCAGAGGTTTGGGTATTTATAAGAATTTTTGGCGTCGGTTGAGGGAGTCCTGGATTAAGGGGTCCTCGGGCGTCCGGGTTATGTGACATGGGCCGGACTGATGGGCCGTGAAGATATAACATAGAAGGCCTTTCCCCTTGTCTGGATGGGACTCTCCTTTGCGTGGATGGCAAGATTGGCGTCCGGATGTGTAATTTCCTTCCTCTGTAAACTGACTCTGTACAACCCTAGCCCCCTTCGGTGTCTATATAAACTGGAGTGTTTAGTCCATAGAGGCTATCATAACTCTCATAGGCTAGACATCTAGGGTTTAGCCATAACGATCTCGAGGTAGATCAACTCTTGTAACCCCTATACTCATCAAATACAATCAAGCAGGACGTAGGGTTTTACCTCCATTAAGAGGGCCTGAACCTGGGTAAACATCGTGTTCCCTTTATCCCTTGTTACCTTCGATCCTCAGATGCACAGTTCGGGACCCCCTACCCGAGATCGGCCAGTTTTGACACCGACATTGGTGCTTTCATTGAGAGCTCCTTTGTGTCGTCGACGGAAGGATCGATGGCTTGCCTTGTCATCAATGACAACATCACCTCTGGAGGAGCCCTAGTTTCGGGACAGATCCTCCAAATCGGCGGTTTTACCATGGGCGCCCGCTCGGCCTTTAAGCCAAAGGCGGCCCCCCAAATCGCCAAACATCATCTCCGCATCGGCCTCGAACACTCCGAGAAGATGGATCCAGCAGATGTCTCGTCCTTGAATGAACTGCTAGATCGCATCGCCGCTCTGGGGGTCGCAACAGACTATGATTGGATTGGGCTTAAACCCGATCAGAGGGAAATCAAGTCCCCGCCGATCACCCATCGATAACAAGCTATGTTCGGATTTCCGAGCCCTGCGAGCCGGATACCCATCTTCGGGAAGAGACCACAGGTCCTCCGAACATAGAATCAGGCGTTGAGCCCGAAAGTCACCAGGACCCTCCTGATCCTGGACTAGTGACCTCGGAGATTCTTCAAACTCCGGATCCAATAGCGGGTCGGGGTTCGGATTTTAGCCCACCCACCCACCACAAGCAATATTCCCCAAGCAGTTCAGGTCCTCCAGACGTATGTGACCTAATGTATGTATGACAGCAACCTCAAGAAATGGTCCATCACTTTTGGGCCAGATTCCTCCTTGTTAAAAACAAGATTAAAGATTGCTGCGACAAGGACGCGGTTTCAGTTTTCTACCGCAACTGTACGGACGAGGGAATCCTCAATGCCCTCAACCGCCGCCGCATACTGCACTTTGCAGAGTTGGCACATATAGTACAAAAGTACTGCGAAATGGAAAGCACCTGGAAAGCCTAGACAGCCCAGTGGGAACCTCCTGCCTTTAAGCAGCCCACTAGACGGGCAAAAAGGATGCACCCTTACGGGGCACCCGATCATCATCTCATTGACAAGAAAATCAATCCCTTCACGGGACATAGAACTGTCCTTGACGAATTGCTCGGCAAGCCCTGTCAGATACACACGACGCCGAATACCGAACCAACACATAGCCTTTGGGCATGTTGGGTACTCCGGCAGGTGGCTAAGAGTGGCGAGGCCATCCTCACCAACACCACCCCGGAGAAGCAGTCTTCGGAGGATGATGACCTCAATGTCTTTACGGTCTTCGAGACCTTTTCTTCAAATAATCGGCGCAAAAGGGCACTCCGCGACCTCGCCGAAGTTAACCAACTAGCCGCAATAAATCCTTGGAACGATATGGCAATAACTTTTACCGCCGACAACGAACCAAGGGCCAGATCAGTCCGAGCACCTGCCGCCTTGGTCTTAAACCCAATTGTAGATGGATTCCGACTCACCAAGGTGCTCATGGACGGCGGCAGCGGACTAAACCTCATCTACGAAGACGCGCTCAATAAAATGCAAATGGACAAGAGTCGCATCAAGCAAAGCATCACCACCTTTCGAGGGATTATCCCCAGTCGTGAAGCATGATGTTCGGGGAAAATTAAACTTGATGTAGTATTCGACA